>JAJQWJ010000005.1:2097315-3594815 GCA_023637945.1 Phaethornis superciliosus
AGACCCAGCTGCTAACGAGGGCATTGCCCACTCTTGACTCCCCTTCTGAAATGCACATTTCTTGTGAGCTGCTTTTTTTTTTTTTGGCCAGATATCTCCTCTGACCCCTTTTTTCAGACAGGGGAATACCTTTGCAGTGATACCTGGAGATTGCACTGTTTGTTGTCCTTGAGTGCTCTACTGAGGCAGCCTCCCTGATTTAGCAACAAACCCTTTGGTCTGGGTGATTCAAAAATGCCTGGTTTTACACCCAGATTGTGAAATCAGTCAAGTATTTATTCTCAGCCTATAGTTCTGAGATCCTCTAGAGTTTCATTCTCCCTCCATCAAGCAAAGACATCACCTTCCTCTTTGACTGCCTTTATGGAGTATAGGTGTCAATGCTGTCTGGATGGGATCCTGGTCTCAGCACTAGCTTCTGGTTATTCTTGTAACCTAAATATTATGCTGGCATAGCATAACAGATATTCCCATCACCTCCACACATGTACAAGGCTGTTTTCTACCTCAGAATATCTGAGGACTGTAACTTCAGCAAAGCTCTGCTGAAGCAGTTCCTCCTGGTTCCCTCCAGTGTGTTAGTTTGCCTCATACAAGAAGTTTCTGCCTTTTTGCCTGGAGCCATAACCCCCTGAAGAGCTTTGCTGCACACAGTTTCTCTGAACCCTTCCACACCAAAGCTCTCTGGCCTGGCTGCCTAAAACCACGTTCTCCCCACCCTGGTGTCTCCCAGCCCTGTGCTGCCCACGGGGGGAAAACTTCAGGGTTGGTCTGGAGATCACAGAGGAAAAGAGTTGGACTCACACGAAAAATCCTCAGCCTGCTCCTGGAAGACAAAGGATGACTCTGGAGCCACAGTCCAATTTGGCAGGAGGTTGGGAGGCCCTCCCAAAGCCTGCAGGCACTGAGCCTCCCAGAGTGCTGCTTCACAGGGAAGTTGGTGCCAGGATGAAGGGCTGAAGGTCCAGTCCACCCTGGATGCAGCTGGGCTTGGGTGGCCACATGTCATTACAGCATTTTTATCCCAGAGGATTTCCTCATTTCAGCTCTCCCTACATTAAAAGGGAAGCACCTCTATTCCAGGTTAATTATAAATCAAGTTAATTATAAAGAACTTCTTGCACTATCTGAAAGTGATGACAGGAGTTTGCTGTGGGATTTAAAGCATGTCTCATCATTTTATTTCCCTCATTAACACTGACCCAAGCTGACAATCCCCAGGTCTCTGTCATCTCTCAGTGGATGACATTTAACTAGAGCAAATTGCTGACTACCCAGGAGAGCTGGGCCTTCATTATTTGGAACTCATTTCACTTAGGCACCTCTGCCCACAGCTTTTAAGTCTGGAGGTGGCAAACATCTCCTCGGAGTTTATTCCCTCATCTCACAGGAGCTGCTTGCAGTTGTTCTTCCTCGCAGGACCCCACTGCTCTAAACCTGGGCATCCAAACTTTCCTTCTCTTTGCAGATCAATGATTAATCTCTTCTCCAAAGCCCCCAAGCTTGCAAGAAAGCAGGAAGAAAGCAGAGAGCCCTGCTGCTCTGCACTGCCAGGCTGCTCCTCCACCTGCCAGCCCACTTCTGCAGTTCCTCACCACGCTGGAGTGCCCCAAACAGCCAGACCTTGCCCTGGAGCTGGAGGCTTTAGCCTCTGTTAGAGGTGCCCAGCCTTCAAGTGCACATTTCCTAGAGCTCTGGCAGCTCTGGCAGTTTTAGTTACTCTTTTTTCTTAACAACACTGTCGTTGCCTTTACATCTATGCCCCCATTGCAAACTTCTGCAGCAGGGAACAGCCCTGGAACATTTTTCATTGGGATATCACAGTAGGGTAGCAGCACTTCCCAAGCTTTAGCTATGGCTGTGGTCTAGCTTCAGACAAGCTGGGTTTGCTTTTTAGGTTGGGATTAGCTGCAAGAGGATCTAAGAGGAGAGGAAGATGAGGACCTATGCCTTTCCCATAGCTGAATACAATTTATACAGGCCTTGAAGTTGTTTACATGGTGTGTGAGAAGGAGGCATTGCCCTCCCCAAGGCACTCAAGCTGGTTACTGGGTCAGCACACTGTGTGAGTGGAGCAAGAGGGGAGAATGCAAGGAACATTGTCTGTTTTGGTTAAAAATAAAAGGAAGGATGTCCATGGAGAGGGAGCATTCCCTTTAGGTAGCTTTTATCTTGAACTCTGGTGACTGCACACAGGCTGGGGGTCAAGCCTGTGCTTCATTTCCTAGTCACAAATCAGCTTTCATCACTGTCATCCATGAAGTTAAAGCTCCTGCATTTTGCCAAGAAACCTGGGATGCTTTTCTGCAGGATAACTGTACATTTGTGCATTCCAGGCCTTGTTTGCTCCATTGTCTGACACAGGAGTGGCTTCAGCAGGGCTGGAAGGCAGAGTTTCTGAGTCCTGCTAAAGGCAGGAAAAGGGAGTGCAGGGGCTGGAGGTCCCTGGAGCAGCTCTGGCTGCACTGGAGGACTGAAAAGTAATTTCTTCTTTGGGAGCTTTGCTGAAATCAACAGGGAAAACACCTCACCAATTACTTTGAATAGGGTGGGACCAAACCTTCTGCATCAGCCCAGTGTCCACAGAAGCATTCCAGGCACCTGAAGCTGGACAGGTTTAGAAGAGCTCTCCTCCAGCCTGCCATCCAGCACACACAACACACCAGGATGGGTTAGGAACTCAAGCCATCCGGAGAACTTGCCCACAAAAAGATGTGTGTGCCAGCATTTGTCTCCTTTGAGCCACCCACACCGAGAAGGGATTGAATTAAAGCTGGCTCAGATTTCTCAGATTCAATTTTAGGCAAAAGAAAATCGTCAATGAGAATTTGGAAAATGCCTTGGAAAGAGCAAGCTGATTCAAAATGTAACAACAAACCTAGAAGAAACGTTAACACTCTCTTTTCTGAACCCCAAGGTGCTGAAAGGCCTTTGAAATTATGCTGCTTGGGGTGAAGTTCCTTCCCCTTCCTCCTGCCACCTCCCTCAGCATTTCATCAGCCAGGTTTAGGGGTCACCTGAAATGAGTCCTGGGTCATGAGGGCCCCCACACCTCAGAGACAAGCTCTGGTCTCTGGCTGCTGAGGTGCCAGGAACAGAGACACACAGGGGCTGAAGAACCTTCTCAGTACAACAGCTGTCAGTCAGTATCAGATGCAGGCAGGTCTTTTGGGTTCTGCCATTGCTGACAGGCTGTTTCTGAGCAGCTGACAGCTCAAGAGGAAAGAGCCGGTCAGAAATACACCTCCAGGTGGAGAATTACACGGAGAAGTTCAGTGAGCTGTGCTGGGAAGCAGCAGCACCATCCCCGGGTTGGGGCAGCCCCCAAACCCTGCATGTTCCCAAATCCCCTCTGGAGGTTCTGGTGCTCTGGGGTGGCTCCATGAAAGCTTCTGGAGTGGGGGAGGCAGGGCAGGAAGAGGGCAGACAGGAGTGCTCAGGCTGGAGAGGAGCAGGGAATGGGGAGAGCCTGACTCCTGCCAAAGGCCTCAGCCCTGCCTCCTGCCATGGGCACCATCCTGCCCTCAGGAGGGCACAGCCTCAGCTGCCTGCCTTCATGCTCAGCAAAAGGTGGCAGATACACCCAGGCATGCCATGAGGATCCCTGCTCACCCAGAGTCTGTGACAAGGGGTGCTCAGCACCAGGGAGGGAAGAGCCAGCACGCTGAGAGCCCCTCAGCACCTCTGGAAACCTCAGCCCCAGGAGAGAGGAGTGCTGCCTGCCACAGCCTGCAAGACAGCACAGGGCAAGGGTAGAGCCCCCACCTCTGCCCTCCCCCGAGGCCACAGGCAGGATGAGCAGGGCTCTCCAGAGGCTGGGGCTGCTGCCCATCTCCAGCAGGGAGCAGCTCAGATGCCATCCAACATGAAACTGATGGGCAAGCACTGGGAGAAACAGCACCCTGGGCCTGGATGGGAGGCAGCAATGGGAAACCAAGGAGAGGGGAAAGCTACAAGATCTTTGCTGAAATCATCTATTCTATTTTTTTCTCTTTCTAAAAGCAAAGAGACAAAAAATCCAACTCAGATGCAAATAACTCCTGCACTGAGAGCTCTGCAGTTCCTTTGAGCGTGCCAGTCAGCAGGTGACTGAACCAGCTCTAGGAGCCATGCAAAGAACAACGTGCAGCTTCTCTTACCAGTGCCCACCTGTGCATCTTCACCTGGAGGCACCCTGCCAGGCTTGCTGACCTCCTGGAAATGGTATTTATTTCTTAGAACCACTTCCCCAGAAGCTGCCCTGCCTTGCCAAGAGCTTTTCATTGCATTTTCCCCCTCTCTGAAGCACTGAGGCCCCATCTAGCCAAGGAGATGCACAGCTTTGGCCAGTGCCACGCAGCAGCTCAGCTCTTTCTGGAAACAGATGTGTTTTGACCTACACATCCTATATGTTGGGAAACAACGTTGCTCATCCCCCTCTCTCCAGAAAAGAGGCTTTAGATACAGGGATTCCCATGGGCTTTGTCACCTCCTGGTGCTTGCTGTAAACACGTGTCTCCTAGTGCTGTGCATTCCTTGCCTTTGCCCATGGACTGTGACCAGGACTCAGGTGAGAAGAACAAATACAAGTTAACAGGCTTGTGGCTTATAAACCTCCAGCGAAAAAAATATGTTAAAACAGCATTCAGAAGGCTTTACCTTCTTTGTCACTGATATTATGACTCACAGAACTGCAAACAGAGCTGATTAATTACTTGAATACAAGAAGCTACCTAGGAAGAAAAAGAGCAAAGTATTTCCTACTGCAGATGGACTGTTTTATAGGTTTTATTATGCAAGTTAATCCCCTTCCTATGTTTGCATGGATTTGCATTTTACACTCTTCAGTAAGATGCCTTAGCAAAGGCTCTCCTGTCTTTGGGGTGACACTTGTCACAAGCTCAGCCCCTGGGTGAAGGACAGGCCCTCACTCAGACACAGGGTGCAGTGCAACTCTGGGGCTCCAGCCAGGCTCCCAGCAGAGGCTCCCTCCTGGGATGCCCACCCTGTGCACAGGGACAAACCAGAGAGGCTGGAATAACAATCAGTCCCCAGGGACAGGCAGGCTCTGCTGGGGTGAAGCCACAGGGAGACTGAAGCTGCAAGGAAAGAACTTGGGGGTGGCACAGGGGAGGGACTGCTGCTGTCCCCAGGCCCTGGGGACCTTCTCCCAAAGGTGAGCAGCAGCCTTGGCTTTTGCCTCTTGCTCTGCAGCCCCACTGACTTCCCAGGAGGTCTGCAAACCACTCAGCTCTGAGGACAAACCCTGCCCTCAGCCTTATCACCTTCCCAGTCTGTCCCAGGGCCAAACTTCAGGCTGGCTCCTGGTGACCAAGGACAGGGTGCCAAAACAGCAAGGCTGTTGTCAGCCCTTAGACAAAGGCTGCAGCCCCATGCCCTCACTCACCTCTGATAAGAGAGCAGCCCAAATCCTTGCACTTTAGGTACCTCAGCAGTGCAAGAAGCACGAGGGAGATCCGGAGGGTGCAGTGCTTGTGGCTGGGGGGAGCACAGCTCTGCAGCCCCCTGGCAATTAACACTCCCCATTAGATAAGTCCTGAGAAGCATTTCTCATCCTCTCTCTCAGTGAAACTCCAGAGCTTTCCCCATCCCCTAAACAATCCTTTCTGTTTGCAGCTCCCAGGCAGACTTTGGCCAGTGGGTGATAACCCCTGCTCCGTGCTGGGCTGTGCAAAGCTCTCTGTCCCCTCCTGAGCTCCCAGGGGACTCCAGGCCCAAGACACACACTCACACAACTGCTTCAAATTCCCACTTTCACTAGAGTGTGCTGGGCTATGTCAAAGACCATAAAACACCTCCTGGGGTATCAGGTTCATCAGAACATTCCTCAAGTCTAGAGCTGCGTCTCAGGAAAGCTGGAAGAAATTTCTTAAACCAATAATTACTTTGACAGAGAGCCAGCAGCATGGGGGGAAGCTGCTGTGACACATCTTGAAGGACTTTGGTCATTGCTTCCCATGGCAGCATTAGAAATGCAAACCCAGACTGACATACTTGTGTGGAGGAACTTGAGAGTAGTTTTGGTGGGTATTTCCTTCACAAGAGAACTTGTGACTTCTTAAATAGATTAATTTTAAACAGCTTGTGGCCTTCAAACACATAGAACACATCTGCCTGTGAAACACCATCACACAGCAACCAAAGCATCAGAAAACTTCACCAGACCAGCCTGCTTTTGTGCTTTCCTTCAGTGCCATCAGAGCTGAGAAAACCAATGGCAGAGTAAAGGTGTAGTCCAGAGTTTGGTTTGCTTCTCTTTTAGGAACAGGCTGGCCAGCAGAGAAGCCCTGGTAAACATTAGGGTCTTAGATGTCTTGACCTTGCCAAAAGCCAACACAGATTTAAAGTACTTTGAGCCTTAGACCTATTTAAACCATCTATTTATCCTTTTGAAGCTTTCCCTAGAAGAAAAATACCTGTTAGGTTTGTTTTGGTTTTTAAAATCAAAATAAATACAGCTAAAATACAGCCATACTGCCTCAACTACAAAACAATGCCCAGAAAATGACCTCGTTTTTCTTACTTTGCCATCCTGCTTTCCCAATAAGCTCCAACAAGACCCTGACCTCAAAAAATCCCAACTCACCATGTGTGGTAAGAACAAAGCCTTTCCCCACCTCCTCATAATCAGGTCCCATCCAGCACTTAAGCTGTATAAGGGGACAGGAACAATTATTTTCTTCTGGTGTATAGGCTAGAGAAGAACATTCTCAGTAGTTTTTGAGGTGGGATTATTCTTGTTTGTTTCAACAGTTTTTGGGTTCTTTGGTCTGGGGTGGGTTTTTTTGGGTTTTTTTAAGGCAGATAATTTCATTTAGTAAATGTTGGGGTTTTTTTCTTATATCCTGCAAGAAAAAAAGTGGCTTGGTATCTTGCTTTGATATATTATCATTCAATGTTTTTATTAGTATAATTTAAGTTGGTGTCATAAAAATATCTTTCTCTCCTTTTATTGATAGTAAAACAAGTTTTGTTTGCTTAAATAGCCTCGTTTTGGGGGTGAGGGATATTAATTTAACTAAACTGAGAAGTAATCTTTCAGTGGTTTTCTAGTGCAACTCAGTTTCTAAAAAAAATATTTTTTTTCCCCTGAAAAGCCAACAGTTCTCATTTTAATGGGGAGACTTAGGCTGGAGTAAACTGTACAGTTAATTATGGTTTTTTTTTCTTGTAAAACCCACACTGCTAACTTACCATCTGGTACTACTTGCAGTAAATGTCATGAGAAATTCCAGCTTTAACGAGTTTTAGTAGCAATTGAGGCTCTCTTGTTACTTCTTGGAAGGATGCAAGACATTCTTCTCACTGTGGAATTGTATATAAACTTTTTAAGTCACATGATGTTTGTCACAGTAGGAAAAAAAAAAAAAAGTATTTTGTGTGCTGAGCTCTTCAGTGTAGGGTTATTTTTCTATTCTATAAGTTCTCTTTCTCACTGCTGCAGAAAATGCTGTGGAATGAAGGACGTCCTGGCCATCAGCCTCAGTTAGCAAAACTCTGCTCTGTTGCTCATCTGCTTTGCCCAAAACCATTTTTAATTGCATGAAAGCCTCTCAGGTTATTGGAGCTGGGATCCCACTCTTGCTTTGGTGTTCAGTGCTCATCCAGAGGCTTGGGAAAAAGCCAGAACTGAAGCATGGCAATCTGTGACCTGCTCTAGGCTGGGGAAGCTGAGTGGAGCTGTGGTGTGTTTGGGGGGGGAAGCTCCTCTGATGGAAAGCTTTCATTTGCTGGATGGGGGGCAGCTTTGGGTCTTCAAACATCTGCCACAACCCTGGGCTCAAACTCACACACTTCTGTGCTGCGATTACCCCGCTCAGCAGAAATGAGTTCTGCTCTCAGGCTTGCAAAGTCCTGCGGGCTGAGAAGCCATGCTCTGGGGCTGCAGTGACACAGCTGGTGACACAGAGCCAGCCCTCAGAGCTGAGCAGTGCCAGCAGACTGCCAGCTCACCTGGGGGAGGGAACTGCTGGCAGGGAAGCCTGCAGCACCACTCACACCAGAGCCACAGTTTGGGAACATAATTGAGACCTTCACAGAAGCCTCGTGACTCAAGATCCACCTCCAGCTCTGCTGGGCTCTCTGCCCCGAGCAGGGTGTGAGGGGTGTGCAAACATGTGTCCCAGGAGCAGGGAGGTGGGGAGAAGGAGGGGACCATGCTTTCAGGGGTACCTTCACCCTGGTTTTGTAAGGAATGGTCTGCCCGGTGAGGTGGTAGATTCTCCGTCCCTGGAGACATTTAAAAAAAGACTGGATGTGGCACTCAGTGCCATGGTCTAGCAACTGCTCCGGTGGGTCAAGGGTTGGACTTGATGATCTCTGAGGTCCCTTCCAACCCGGCTAATTCTATGATTCTATGATTCTATGACAGGATGTGATGGGCCAAGGCTGCCGCCTGAAACCCCTCCTGCAGGTCTGAAGGAGGTGGCTCTCGGGGTACAAAGCAGTTGGTTGGAGATAAGCATTGGAGAGCAGAGGGATGGACTTTGGCATCAGTAGCTGTCCAGGGGGAGGTGTGTTTTCCAAGCAAGGAGAGGAGAGGGCAGAGTCCTGCTGTGCATTAATCCATGACATGTCCTGTGTTTCAGGGTGGTGCAAAACCAGATGCCTGCACTGGGTGTGAGGCGAGGAGCCACGTCCACCTGCAATGAGGAAACTGCAGCCTGCACGGGTGTGGAAGGGCCAAGGCAGGCTGATGAGTAAGTAGCAAGGAAATCAGGAGCACTTTGAGACAGAGATGCTCAGGATGTATGTGTGTGTGTATCCAGGGGTGGAGTATTCCTGAGAGACTGGAGCTACCATGCCCTTGGCACTGCCCTGCCTGGAAGCTCCAGGGCAGCAGTCTGATTCCTCCAGGCACAGATGATGAAAGATCTGGCCCTGCCCCTCCACAGTGGCTGGAGATGGGTTTCATGCTGTCCATTGCTTGTTTCCCCAGGAGGATGAGGCTTTCCCATGGCTTTTAGCTCATAGGGATGTGTAAAAAGAGTGGTTGTTCCCCCAGACAGTGACTGGCTGCTTTTAAAAGCTGTGGTGTAGGAGCTGTGCAGTATATTAGCAGACCAAGAACTCCTGAGTAGCTCGAGGGTGGTAAATCAGAGTGAATGCACGCTTAATCCAACAGGGAAAGGGTCTTTTTTTGGAGTTTCAGACTTCCTAAGGCTTGCTTTTATTATTTAAAAACTGAAGAAAGCAGCTTGTCTGTCGTCTCGACAGGCGAGCAAATACTGGACACAAAATGATTTCACAGCTCGTTATTAGGCTGCTGAACTAAATACTGCTGGGGAGAGAAAACTGCTCTGAAAAAGATGACAGACAAAGTCTGCAACAGCAGGCAGGAGGAAAAAAAAAAAAAAAAGCTAAATAAAAAAAAGCTTGTTAGTTAGATTTGCGTCATGGAGAAAGGTCCTGGAGAGGTTGTAAAATGAGAATCCTAAGGTAACATTGTCCCTTTCAGTCTTTGTCTTAGTGGTAACACTGGAGATAGTAAGGGAAAGATGTTATTCTTTGGAAGCTGCAGGTGGCTGTGGAGCACAGCTCTGCTCCCCTACGCTCCCCACTAGCCCTAGGCAGCTCCCAGCCTCCTCCCAGTTGGGCTTTCCTCCCTCTCCACAAAGGCTCTGGTGGCATCCCTGGTACCCTCTGTCAAAGGGGGTTGCTTTCAAGAGCTTCCAGCTGAGGCTTTTGGAAGGCTCCAGCGAGCCCTTTCCCAAGGGAGCCTGGTGCATGGTATGAATTGTGGCAGTGGCTCTGATTGTGGTAGAAAACACTTCAGCATTTCACCAGGCAGCAGCCACTTTGCACGTTCCTGCTGATCTAAGCTGGATCTAAGGGATTGTGTTCACTGTCACGGGGTCTCTTCCTCTGGAAAGGGAGAAAACCAGGCTGGGAAAATGCCACAATCTTTTGTGGGCACAGAGTCAGGCAGAGCAGCTTCCTTCCTGCAGGAAAGAATTCCTCCCTCAAATAAACCCCAAGCCAAGTAGAGACCTCAATTAGTGCTTGAGCAAGGACCCGAGGCATTCCCCGGCATGCATGTTATGCAAGGGTCAGGTTCTGCTGCCCTGATTCCTGTTCCTCCCCGAAACTGCAGGCACTGAGACACATGCCTGACATCCCTGGCCAGTCCCCCCGAGTGTCCCCTGAGCAGAGCCAGCAGTCCCAGTGCCACCAGCACACCCCACACACCCCCTGTCCCACAGCAGCAGCACCCAGGCAGTGATGTGCCTCTGTCTCCTGTGCCTTAGCTCTCTTCTGCCTTCAGAAAGAACCTATAGGAGAGCCAAATTAGGTGCAGGAGAAACCTATTGCTTTTTTTTGTTTTGGTTTGTTTTTTTTTACTGTTCAGAAGCTCACTTATGTTCAGCGAGCAGAATGCATTAGAGGACCCACGTAATCCAGTGAAATTTGTAAAGCCAGCTTGTTATTCTGAAGCTCTCAGGAATGCCTGCCCTGGACATCTCTCCCCTGAGCCCCCAACCCCCCCTCTCCCATCAGATAACCACCGGTGAGGCAGTGCGGGGCTGGGCTCCCTGGGGAAATGCAGCTCTGGTCAGGACACTGCCTGGAACCCACAGCACAACTGGGATTCCCGCAGGGAGAATTCCTTATTTTCCATCCCTGGGAATGGGGCCGCGGCCATCCCTGCAGTGTCAGAGAAGGGCCCGGAGGGGCAGGATGGAGGGGGCGGTATCGGTGCTGCGGGGCTGCCCCGCATTCCTTCCTGCGTGGGCCCGTGGGCACGATGGGCTGAGCACTGGCGTGGGGGTGTCACATCCTCCTCTGCTCCGGGCTCCCAGCTGCCACCCTCAGCCACAGTCACTTTCCGGGGACTCTCTGGAAGGCTGGACCTTGATCAGCTGCATTTTTAATAGTGGGACTCGTCCTTAATCCGCTGGGATTAAGCAGGGACGCAGCCGCAGCTACTCCCCACAATTGAGGCGGTGTAAACAAGTGGTTTGCAAACCCGCGGATGAACAGCAATCTGTCACTGCAAGCAGAAAGCCAACACTCTGCCCTGGGTGATGCCAGCCTGAGAGCTTCATCCCAAACCCACGGTCCCACTGACACTGGTGACTGTGGCTGCACCCAGCATCTGGGGGCTGCCCCCTGGGGTGCCCGGGACCTTCATTCCGGAGTCTGAGACCCCAACCCCAGGGTCTCACTGACTCTGGTGACCCTGGGGTGCCTGGGACCCTCCTGCCAAGGGCTCTGCCAGCTCCCAGCAGTTGTCACATCCTCTCTGTGGCAGCAAAGCAAGAAACGAGAGGGAGGGAGGGCAGAGGGGGATCCAACAAGGGTTCATTGGGTTCATTTAAAAGTACATTCTTCAAGAGGCTCAGTCTGTCTGTCTCACGGCATTGTCTTCTGCCTGCCTGGCTTCCTCCGGCGGGACGGCCACCGAGGTGCCAGCTCCGCTAGCCAGGGTTGCCGGGGAGCTGGGCTCACTCGCCCCCAGTGCCCGGGGGCTGGGCCCCTGCCCTGCGGCCCTGCTGCAGCCTCAGGCAGGCGGGCAGCGAGCCCTTGGCGGCAGAGGAGGGGCTGCGTGGGGCCAGGGGCTGCGTGGGGAACATGATGGTCCCTGGGGGTGCCCCCAGGAGCTGCCAGATCTCCCCCGAGGTGGAGCTGCCCAGGTACTCCCAGGGCCGGCGCCCGCTGCTGTCCCGCACCTGCACCCGGCAGCCCAGCTGCAGCACCAGCACCTTGATGACAAGCTGGTGGCCGTGGATGGCAGCCAGGTGCAGAGCCGTGTACCCGCAACCCGTGCGGGCGTCCACGTCCAGGGCCAGCCCTGCCCTCCGCGCCGCTGCCCCCAGCTCCTGCAGGCCCGGCCCGTCGCCGTGCTTGGCCAGCCAGTGCAGGACGGTGAAACCCGACATGAAATCCTTCTGCAGGGCCAGCTCCGGATCCTCCTGGAACAGCCCCCGCACCTTCGCCCAGCGCCCCGCCGACACCGCCACCAGCCAGGCGTGCTCCCGCCGGCCCAGCGGTACCGCCGGCACCCGGCTCGGGGGGTTCCGAGGGGAGCTCTTGGGAGGAAGGGAGCGGGGCTGGAGCCCGCAGCCATCCGGGGGCAGGGATGGGGGAATGCCCTGCTCATCCTGCAAGGCCAGCCGGCACCTGATGCTCCTGAACACAGGCAGGGGTGCGGGGGGCTGGGGCTCTGCGGGGCCCTGCGGCGGCTGCAGGGACTGGGATGGGGGTGGTGTGAGAGGGGGGGGGCTGCAGGGAATGGGATGGGGGTGGTGTGACAGGGGGGGGGCTGAAGGGAATGGGATGGGGGTGGTGTGAGAGGGGGGGGCTGAAGGGACTGGGATGGGGGTGGTGTGGCAGGGGGGGGCTGCAGGGAGTGGGATGGGGGTGGTGTGAGAGGGGGGGGCTGCAGGGACTGGGATGGGGGTGGTGTGGCAGGGGGGGGCTGCAGGGAGTGGGATGGGGGTGGTGTGGCAGGGCGTGGGGATCGGGATGGGGGTGGGACGGTGGCAGGCAGCATCCCAGGACCTGGTGGCAGTGCCAGGGTTTGGGGTTGGGTTGGGCTGTTGAGAGGCAGCAGCCGGGATGCCCTTGGCGGGGAAGGGGCTGGGCTGGTGGGGAGTTGCTGCAGGGACCTGGACTGTGCCGGGGGCAGCCTGGTGGAAGGCAGCGGGTCTGGGCCGGCTGCAAGCGGGGGGGCCGGGGAGGGGCTGGCAGGGAGGGTCTGCAGGGAGCGGGACAGAGGCAGCACCCCCGGGGAACACAGCAGGGACCGGAACAGGGGCGGCCCGGTGGGGGACGGCACCCTGGGGCCCGATGACAGCGAAGGGCACTGGGACAGTCTGGTGGGGACTCGCCCCCCTGGACCTGCTGAAGGTGCCGGGGCCTGCAATAAGGACATCCTGGTGGGGGGCTGAGGCAGCCGGCCGGGGGACAGCCCCCCGGGGCCCGATGGCAGCGGCAGGGACTCGAAAGGGGCTGAGGCATTGGGAGGGGGCAGCGGTGGGGAGGGGGGCCGGGCCGGTCTGGCAGAGGGCGGCAGCAGGGTCCGGCAAGGGGGTGAGCCGGCGGGAGGCAGCGGTGACAGCCCCGCGGGTGTCAGAGCCCCGGGACCCCAGGGCAGCTCCGGGGGCCGGGTGCGGGGCGGCCCTTCGAGGTGCTGAGCCCAGGGCCCCGAGGAGAGCGGGCGGGTCCGGTACGGGGGCGGCGGGGAGCGGGAACGAGGGGGCCCGGCGGGGAGCGGAGCCCCGGGACCGGGCGGGGGAGCGGCAGCGGCAGCGGCACGGCCAGCCCGGCGGCACTCACAGCAGGGACCGCCACGGCCCCGGGCAGAGCAGCCCCCCGGGACCTGCCCCTGCTCCCTCCCCGCACCCGGGGACCCCCGCCATCCATCCGGGGGGCGTCGGGGTGGCGGCAGCGGGGGCTCCTTCTCTTCCTCCTTCTCTTCCTCCTTCTCTTCCTCCTTCTCTTCCTCCTTCTCTTCCTCCTTCTCCCGCCGCTCCTCCGCCGGCGGGGCCAGGTCCTCATCGAGGAGGTCGCGGTACCTGCGGCGGAGGACGATGTCCTTGGAGGCGCCGGGGCGGGCGGGGGGGTGGACGGTGGCCAAGGAATTGACGAGCCTCTTGAAATATTCCCCACGCTCTCGCCGCTGCTCGCCCGTCAGCGCCGGGTCGCGGAGGAAGCGCTGGAAGTGCCGGAGCAGCTCGGAGTTGGGGGCTCTGCCCCCGGCCCCCCAGAGGAAGTCCAGCACGGCCTCCTGGCTCAGCTCCCGCGCCATGCTCCGGCCCCGCAGCCTTTGCCCCTCTCCCGCAGCCTTTGCCCCTCTCCCGCAGCCTTTGCCCCTCTCCCGCAGCCTTTGCCCCGCTCCGCTCCGGTGCTGCACGGCGGGGCCGGGAGCTGCGCTCAGGTGCGCGGAGCTGCGGGTGCCGGGGAAACCCGCCTCCTGCCCGGCCGGGCCTCTCCTCCTCCTCCTCTTCCTCCTCTTCCTCCTCTTCCTCCTCCTCCCCAGCCGGGCCGCCACCTCCCCCACCCCCCCGGGTTGCCTTTGCCCCGGGTGGCGGCCCGTGGGGCTGTGGTGACACGGGTGGGGACGGCAGAGGAGGAGGGGGAGAGGGGGGCTGAGGGGCTGGAGGAGAGCTGGCAGTTCTCCGGGGGGTGCGAGGCTAATTTGGGGGTGTGAGGTGAGGAGAAAGAGCATTTCATCGGTCATGATGTCAGGGAGAGGGCAGGAGGGGAATGGGCACAAATCGAAACACGAGAAATTCTGTTCGTGGGTGAGGACAAGAACTTGTAGAGTGAGCGTGGTCACGTCCCGGGGCAGGCTGCCAGAAGAGGTGGCAGTCTCCATCCTTTGGGACATTTAAAGCTCCATGGCTGCAATCCTGCTCTGGAGCAGAGCATCTGCAGAGGTGTCCTCCAACCTGAGCTGCTCTGGGATTCTCTGCTCTGGGGAAAGGGGCAGCAGAGATACACGAATGTGACAGGGAGAGCTGCTGTCCCCAGTGAGGGAGATTGTCCCCACGTACAGCAACCAGACACAAACCCCAGGAGTGCCTGGCCTCAGACTGTCTCTCCTATCCTCTCGTGGTGCCTGAGGCAGGCTGGAGCCTGGAGAGGAGATCCCAGGTTGTGCTCTTAGCAGGAGTGTGTTCATCAGAGCAGTGCCACGTGTCCCCTGTACCCTGAACAGCCCCTGCTCCCAGGAGTGAGGGCAGTGAGGGGAAAGTGTAAGAGAGAGGATGGGGTTTGAGTCTGGCTGTCAGGGAGCAGGGGGGGACCAAGCTCAATGGGGCTCCTGGGTTTCAAGGAGCTCGGTGCTGGGCTCCAAGGCACACACCAGCCAGCAGCTCTGCAGCAGCTCCCGGCTGTACAGGGATATTTGGAGCTGTCTGTCTGTACAGGGATATTTGGAGCTGTCTGTACAGGGATATTTGGAGCTGTCTGTACAGGGATATTTGGAGCTGTCTGTCATCCAGGCAGCTGGAGCATCCTCCATCCCACTGCAACCCCACAGGTGTATGCACCCCTCACAGCCCCCGGGCAGAGATGGCAATAGATGGGGTGTACAGGCTCAGGATTCCCCTTTTGATAACACAAGCCCTTCGGATTAAGGTTGAGATCCCACAAACCCGTGAAGAGAAGCGTGGGGCAGTGTGCTGGGGTCTCTTCTTTAGGATGGCCACAGTGCACTCAGCATGCTGGGTTGCAGGATAAAGCACCCTGTGGAGCTGCAGGATTGATAAACTGTAACCTCTGGAGTGGTGGGAGCAGCCCTAAAAGAAACTTTCTAGGGTAGAAGTTACACTTTAGGCGGTGTACCAGAAAAGTTCTCCAGCGTGCCAAGATTTGGGCTGTCTGAGGGACACAGCAAGAGAAACTCTGCCACATCCTGCTTTGGGTTTTCCCTGTGGTGTATGCTGAGGAGAGTAGCGTCCATCTGAGTAGGGTGCAAGTGCTGAGTAGGGAAAAGGGTAAGGTTCATGTTAATCTTTTATCATTTTTGCACCTGCTTTTGGTACAGTTCTTCAAGGCACAAACACCTTCCTCCCAGAACTGCAGTCACCGCTCCCTGTTTGATAGCAGCACACTCTCAGAGGAAGTGGTTTGGATGAAATGAGTGGAGCATAATCATATAATTGTGATCATAAATAAGAGAGGAAGGTAGATTGCAAAGATAAAAAAAAAAAAAAAAAAAAAAGCAATCCTGAGTAAATAACAGTGACAAGTGACAACACTACTGTGAAAGTGTTGTTTTGGTTTAACAGACTAAGGCATAAGCAGGAAGCTTTCCATGATATCCTATTTTCATTTCAACACCCTTGGAGATATTATCTTGCTTACAGTGATCTTAGCTTTGTTTTTTTAAAAGTAGAGGTTTTTCTCCTCAGATGTTTCATCTCTTACCCTCTTAACATTTTTTTCCTGAGATTAGTAAAACAGACTCAGGTAACTCTAAGTGACTGCTGAAGTACCAGCACTGAAAGGTGATGCTTTTGCAATGCTAAGGCTGGAAAAGCCTCACTGAGCTTTTTGAGTGAAATGGCTTAAACTAACACTTCTCACTTGACAGTCACTATTATCCCAAATCACATTTTGGGATTAAGGGGTATAATGCTGCATGCAAGCAAAGAGCAGCTCAGCTCTGCTACCTGGACTTTCTTCATTGCTTACTTCACACTAAGGGGTTATTTTTTTTTGTTTTTTTTTTTCCCTACCCTTTCAGCATGAACAGCCATACCCAGGAAGGTCTTCATGCATGAGTATCAGCCAAAACTCAGCCCCAGCTCTCCCAGCTTCAGGCCAAGAAAGGACATGGTGAGTCAGGTGAAGGATTTGCAGACACAGAAGATGTTTGCATTCGTTGGGTGATGCTGATGCAGGAGTATCCTGTGCCTCTCGTTCAGTCAAAGGGAGGAGATGTCTGCCTCTCCCACAGGCTCAGTGAGGGCAGCTCTCTAGATATGATCATCAGGTTTCCACTAGAGGCTGTGCTGGGCCAAGCACACCTCCCAGCAAGAGCAAGAACACGACTCTACTGTACCTGTCTCCCTGTGATAATAGCAGTGCTGCCTAGCATGGTAGGGTAATAAAAGCCCCACACCAACTGTGCTTGCAAAATTTTACTGGTAGAAGCTCCACTGGGTTTGGCTTAGGTTGGTTTTTTTTTTTTTGGTTGGGTTGGGTTGTGTTCTTTTTTGTTGTTTTGGTTTGGTTTGGGTTTTTTTTTTTTTTTTCTTTTTCTTTTTTTTGTGTAACAGCTTTGCTAAGGATGGTTGCACCTGCACCCAGTTAATAATTGCTGCCCCAGGTGTGGATCCTTAGGCCAGGGCAGGACCAGAGTTGGGCAGTGCTTGTGTCCTTCCTGTGGCTGCTGTTCAGGTAGGGGGTGATCACTCTTAAATACCAACTCCTGAGCCCTTCAAAACCCAGTGAAAAAGTTGCAGAAAGGAAGTGCCTGGACTCTGTAACCCTCTACAGCCATGTGTTTCTTCACAGTGGTACAAAATATGGCTTTTTGGAATGAAAAGGTAAGAAAAGCTTTTAGATTAAAGGGTGTAGAAACGGTGAATGGACCCCTGAGGTCTATTTATTGAGTTCTCTTGGTGATTTTCATGTATGAAAGCTCTTTTCTTGTATTTAAAAGCTCTCAGCTTTTATCTTTTTGGGTTTGGTTCTGCGGTTGCTCCCATGAGGGAGTAGCTCTGATGTGTCTGTAATCCACCACATCCTCCATGGGTGCAGTGGCTCAGGTCTTTTTGTAGCTTTTTGGGGTTCTCTGCCTGGTTTGCTGCAGGGCTCTTCCTTTGTTGCTGCCTTGGTTGGAGGTTTGAGAATTTATCCCCAAGACTCCCACCTTTGCAGGTGAAGGGTTATCATGGTTAACATCAAAATGTTAAACGTTTTTCCCGTTGGAATAGCAAGGACCAGGCTGTGCATCACTTTATCCCGGGAAATCCTGGGGAGTGGGAGAATGACTGTCCATAGGGGGGGGGGGCAGGACTGTTGTTGGGGAGATCCAGCTTGTTTAAAATAGCAGCGTGGGGATGTTTGGCAGAGGGGGGAGAAGCAAGAGGAATGAGGTGCCTGGTTTTGCTCTCTGTGTCCATGTAGGGGGCATGAGGGGCTCCTGTGGGACCCCTCACCTGGCCCCTGTTATGTCTCTTTGCTGAAGCTCTCCCCCCCTCTCCCCCCCTCTCCCCCCCTCTCCCCCCCTCTCCCCCCCCTCTTCCCCCCTCTTCCCCCCTCTTCCCCCCCTCTTCCCCCCCTCTCCCCCCCTCTCCCCCCAGCAGCTGGGTCTCTGTGCCCTCAGATGCCCCCCACCCTCAGGGGGGTTCCGGGGTGCCCCTTCCAGGGGAGGGGGAGTTGTGGGGAGCGGGCAGGGGCCGGGCCGGGCTCCCCCTCCCCGGGCAGCGGGGTAGAGCAGCGCGGTCCCTCCCGGGAGGAGGAGGAGGGGGGGGGGGAGATTAATTCCAATTACTGCCGGGGATTAAACGCAGCCCCCGCAGCTCTCCAGCCGGGGTACCCCGAGCGGTGCCGGGGCGGTGTCGGTGTCCCCGGGGGGGGTCCCGGTCCCGCCTGGCCGCCCGGCCCCTTTGCATTGCGCATGGGCCCTCCCCGCAGGGTGGCCATGTTGCAGCCTTAGCAGGCAGCGCAGAGGCGGCGGGGCCGGGGAACGCACAGCACCGAGCACCGCGATGGCCGTGGCCGTGGGGAGACCGGCGGTGGGTGCTGCGGGGACCGGCGGGGCAGTGCGGGGACACGGAGCCGGAATTTCCCCGGCGGGCGGTACCGGGGATGCCGCTCCCGGGGGGGGGTGCGGGGTGCGATGCCGGGGGACGCTGCGGGCTGGCGGGGAGCAGCCCCCTCTCCCCCCTCTCCCCCCTCTTCCCCCTCTTCCCCCTCTTCCCCCTCTTCCCCCTCTTCCCCCTCTCCCCCCTCTTCCCCCCTCTCCCCCCTCTCCCCCCTCTCCCCCCTCTTCCCCCCTCTCCCCCCTCTCCCCCCTCTTCCCCCTCTCCCCCCTCTCCCCCCTCTCCCCCCTCTCCCCCCTCTCCTTCCCGGGGCTGGGGGGTGGCCCCGCGGAAAACTTTTTGGCCCCGTTTTGGGGCCGGGGTTCTTTGTGGCGATGGGGTGGAACCCGGTGGTCCCGGGGCTGCTCCCGCCGGGGCTGGGGTCACGGGTGGGGGGTCACGGGTGGAGGCTCCCTGCGGGGGTTTCTGCCCCGCCGAGCCCTGAGGAGGGGACCCAGTGCGGGGCGGGAAGTGCCCGCAGCCCCTGGGACAGAGCTGGGCAACGGGGATGGAAACCTCGGCGTGAAACTCTGCCGAGGAGGAAACGTGTTTGGCATCTCTCGGCGTGACCGGTTATTTTTTTTTTTTATTTTTTTTTTTTTTGGGGGGGGGATGTGGTGGCCGCGCTTTTTTGTTGTAGTTTTTTGTGGTTTTTTTTTTTTTTACATTCATGTTCAGAAAGACAAAGGATTTCCCCTCTACAGAGAGAAAGGGGAAAAAAAAAAAAAAACAATCCAAAACCACAAAAAGTAACAGATGCTGATCTTGGGGGGAAAAAAAAAAAAAAAAAAAAAAAAAGCCTCTGTTGCATGCAGCTTGCAGAAACGTGAATGAAAGTCCGCCGTGCCCAGCCTGAATGCACTTTTCTGCATCGGCCGGGGGAGGGAGAGGGAAAGGGAGAGGCAGAGGGGGGTGAGAGGCTTCCCATAACTCCTGCAGTGCCTGCCAGGAGCACAGATGTGGCCCGGGAGCAGAGGGCTGGGGTGTTGCTGTGTCTCCTCATGGGGAAATGCTCTGTGTGCAAGATGGGACCGGGATGAGAGAGGTTCTTCTCGAATTTATTGGGTTCCTATGGATCTGCGGGGCTTTATGGTTCCTCGGATGTGGTGAAGCAAATGTAGGCAGGTGGGGTTAATGGTGTTACTGGAGGTGGGGAAATGAGGCTGCTGAGCAAAGTAAGAGCTGATGTTTGTTAACAGAATGTGTATAAATGATACCAGCTGTTTGTAAAGCTCTCCTGAAATGTTTCCTTGATCTGAAGGTCTCTAAAGCACGCTTGGAGCTTGAAGTGTGTCTTTCAGTGTAAGGAGATGCCTTGAAATCACCACTTCAGGGGGTTTCAGGGCAGGCTGAAGGGTATTGCTGGCAGAGCCGCTTTGCTCTGTGCAGAGCAGCAACCTCGGAACATGAACAGGCTCAGGAAGGTGGCTCAGTTCAGGACCTGATCACCGGTTGTTCTGGTGTCTGTTTTGCTTTGCTTTTCTGTCATTAGAGTAAACTGATGCCACTGCCCAGCCTCTCACATTTTTGGTTGATCCAAGTCCAGGAGCAATCCCAAACCAGTGGTTGCAGTAGGTTTTGCACCAGGTAAACTAAATTCATATCTGTGTGCTACTGAGCCCTGAGGCTGCACAGCATCCTTCAGCCTGAGCAGTGTGTGTGCCTGGGTGTTCAGCCTGGAGAAGAGGAGGCTCAGGGGAGACCTCATCACTCTCTACAACTCCCTGAAAGGAGGCTGGAGCCAGGGGGGGTTGGGCTCTGCTCCATCAGTCAGACAAGAGGCCGTGGGCTTAAGCTCTGCCAGGGCAGGGTTAGGTTGGATATTAGGAAGGAATTCTTTCCAGAGAGGGTGATCAGGCATCGGAATGGGCTGCCCAGGGAGGGGGTGGATTCTCCATCCCTGGAGGTTTTTAAGAAGAGAGTGGATGTGGCACTGAGTGCCATGGGCTGGGAACCAGGGTGGCAGTGGATCAAGGGTTGGACTTGGTGATCTCAGAGGTCCCTTCCAACCCAAATGATTCTGTGGGCAGCTTCCCCAGAAACAGCTGGGAGGTAGAGCCTTCCTCCTCCTCTAGAATCGGTGCTTTCTGAAGAAGAAAGCTTATCTTGGGGTGATAAGAGAAGAAAGGCCAGTGGGCTGGTATTCAGTAGGTGTTGGGGGTGTTTTGTCTCCTTATCTAATCGTCTCTGCTCCCACTTTGCATGCTGCTGTGGTGCTGGCAGGATGCTGGGGACTTTGAAGAAACAGTTAATGATATGGTAGAGCAAGGCTGTGCGTTGGTCCTATCGAGGTTTCAACATTATAATCCTGTTTTATAAGGGCCCTGAGTGGTGTGTGTCATGTCTGAGGGGGCACAATTAAAGGAAAGGGAAAAGAAATGCAGCAGAAAGCCAGTCAGTTTGAGTTAAAGCTAAGATAACATTCCTGAGCCACAACCTGGCAGGATATGACATTGTTAATTGTAAAAGCATGCATGAAAAGTAACTTGAGTGAACTGCTCTAAGTGTCTGTGTTTAATTGTAGCCGAGCAGGGTGTGTTTGGGGAGCAGGGGTGGCTCTCACTTGAAGGCCCTGATCCCACAGGTGCTGAAGGCACATGTGTGGAGTGCACTGCCTGTAATTTCCTTTGGCTTAATAGAGACAGATCTCAATATTTAAATTTTAAAGGTATGCATAAGCAAGGTTTTGGCAGGTTTGGTGCCACGACCTGCCATGGGACCTCTCAGCTGATGAAAGCCATGCATCTGCCTGGGGGAGAGAGGAGGGGGAAGGATGCACATGGTCATATGTGCTGGCTCTGTGTGGGCTCAGATAAGCCACATGTAGTCTGGAAGCTGTTGAGATGTGGTAGATATGGGACTCCCTTCCTCCCTCTGGCTTAAATCCCAGCATCTTGACCAGTGCTGGATGGTTTCTCGGGAGTTTGGAGCATGGAAGAAAGATCTGGCATCCCTGCCTTTCTCTTCATTTGTTTATCCTAAATATTTACAGAATTGTAGCTTGGTTTAGTTGAAGGAGCAGAACTGATGTTTACTCATGTGTATGCTGACATATACTTCTCTGCAAGTAAACCAAAAAATGATGGAACATGAAGCTGGGATGCAAATTTTACATGGCTGTGGAAAATGCTATCTGAGAGATTAAAACAGTGTTCTTCCCTCTGTTTTAAAAATAATAACGAGAGACTGCCAGTTTCCATGGAGGGGAGGGAATGAGGAGAGATGAAGGTAAAATGGGGCTGATGGAGCTGACAAATTACTGCTTTCTCTTCCTCTGAGCAGCAGAACTACCCACACCCACTGGGGTCAGGAGCTGCACCTTTGGAAAGCCACATCCCAAGGGGCTTGGGTAGAGCAGGGCCACCACCTGGCTCTGGCTGGTGAGATGAGCAGTGGGAAAGGGGATAAACCTTTGTGTTTCTGTGCTCCTGCTTGGTATGTGGCTGTCTTTGCTGCTGAAGGTGTGACTGGGTGGGAGAAGATCCTGCAGGTGGAGAGCTGGGACTGAGAGAGGCTGGGGGGTGAGTGAGGGGGGTCAGGGCTGGCCCCTGGGGTAGGTGGCTGTGCTGCAGGACAGGTCAGCAGTGCCCTGGCTACTTGGCACCTTGTTGCTTTGAGTTAAAACTGCAGGGCTGAGCTGTCCCTGCTGTCGGGTATCCCCTGGGGAGCTCTGTGGGGCTGTGGACTCTCCCTCCAGTCCATGTGGTGATGTTGTGGGCTTGGGCTGGAGCTGCTGAGATGGCCAGGAGCCTGGGTTTTGGCTTCCTTGCCTGCTTTCAGCTGCAAAATGTGGCTTTCTGGGCCTGGCTCTGCTGCCTGTGCCAGGGAAGCAGACCTGGTGATGCACACGGGGATTTTTTTAGTTTGTGAGCTCTTAATTTCCTTTATTCACTTCGGTGCCCTGTCTGCAGGAGGAAATTGTTTCGGGCAGTTCTTGTTGCTCCTGTTGGTGTTAACAATGGTGGGAACCTGCCTCCTCCTTGCCTGCTTTTCAGCACAGCCTCAGTGTCCAGCACAATCCACAAGCTCAGCTTTTCCAGCACCAAGTGAGCTGAGCTGGAGTTAGGATCCTTGGCAAATCCTTATATTGTGTGGATGAGATCATGGGGAATCGATTTTAGGTCCGAGTTGGACCTCAGAAATAATGATGGGAGTTAAGTAAGCAGAATAAAGCTGAGAAGTAGCATATTTACTCAGAGCTGAGACATGTTTTAGATGTCCTCTCCCCACCCCTGCAGCCATCAAGAGAGATGGCTTGGCTGCCTGCCTGCTCTGGAGAGATGTGAGGGCTGTCCCTGCTTTTGGGCCTGGGCATGGGCACAGGGCTGCTCAGCACCTTCTGGCTGGACTGGGAGAGCTGCCCAGGGGATGGGGTCTTCTCTTGGCTTGGAAAATGTTTCTGCCTTGTCCATCCTCTTGGTCTGGCTCTAAGCTTCACTCCTATCAGCTACAGTGGCTCTTGCAAGAAGGAGACATGAAGCAGTTTCAGCTGGGAACAGTGGGGTGCAAGCAGGTGATGTAACTAGAAACAACAGCAGCCCCCCAGCAGTCCTGGAGGCTGTTTTTAGATACCCCATCCAACTGCCTTCACTTCCAGCTCTGTGAGCAGCTCTCAGCCTACTGGAGTAAGTGATGCGTGAGAATGGTTCAGACAAACCCCACGGTGCTGCTGGCACTGAGCATTAATACTGCTGGAGAATGCTCTGGGTCAGAGGCAGAAAACCAAATTCAGGGTCTCGCTGTCTTGGCTAAGAGTGGTGGTAACAATAAATTACTCCAAAATGTACCTTTTTCCCCCTAAGGGTGCCAGGCTGCATGGTGCTGTGTGATGGGAATAAGAGATGCTCTGTCCTGGCTGCTCCATCACAGCTGGATGCCTCTCCCTCTCTTCCCCACCACAGTGCCTGCTTCAGACAGATCTGGGCCAGAACTTGCAGGAGCAGCCAGAGCTGTGACCCCCCCACTGCTCATGCAGGTGTGAGTAACTCAGCTGCAGACACTGCAGGAGAGCCACGAGAAGAAAAATCTGCCTGTGGTTTCCCATTAGTAACCCCCAGCCCTGCACCAAGCTTGCTGTGCTCATCCCACAGAAGTGATGCCCCATGAACCCTGCAGCCCAAAGGCTGGTCTCACCATTTCACTACTGCTACAATTATTTTGCCAAGCTCTGCAAGTGAGAAGTCTTGGGCTGTCTCTGGGACTCCTTATTTACAAATACAGATTGTGCCTGTGTTCAGAGAAGGGGCTGGAGTAGCCTTAGGATCTGGATTTGTAATCTGAGCTTTCGAAGTTGTTGGAAATTTGGAGGAACTGCATCTTTTTCTCCCAGGCTTAGGCTGCTTTGCTTTAGTAGCATCCCACATAAGGTGATGGCAAAGCAGATTACTGCTGGTGTTGGTTTGTTGTATTTTGGTTGGTTAGTTGTGAGTCGTTGTGTTGTTTGTTTGGGTTTTTTTTTCTGAGCTTACAGCTTCTTCAGATCTTTCTATTATCTAACTGGATTTTCTGTTACCATTTCTGCATCCCAGATTTATTTTTATATGGGATTTAGCTGCTAGAAATATGTTATTGAAGTATTGCAATTGTTGGTTATTTCTTTACCAGATCTGGTCATGAATACTTGGCACAAGCTAACAGAAAAAGGCTTGTTTTAGAAACATTTTGGTTTTGCCACAGATGGTGCTTGTTTTGCCAGTGGCTCCTGAGAGCTGACTCTTGCTCACAGCAGTAGCTGTAACAGGAATTGTCTCTGGGAATCTGCATGCATCTCATATTTAGTGCAGAAATTCTTTTAACCTCTCACACGAAGGGAGTGGCAGGGGAGAAAGGGTGTGTTGAATCCTGAGAGGGATCTCTGTGAGTGGTTTTCAGGATGTTTGGGGCTGTCTCTGGATCCAAAGGGGTCCTGCAAAGTCTGTGGGTGTTTTTCCAGGGGTTGGCTGGGTGCAGGGTGAAGTCCCCTGTCCCACATAAGCAAGAGACTCCACAGAATCTGTTTGCCAGACATGTGCTGAATACACCAGTGTGCTAAATGCTTTACTTAAGCACATTACCATGGCTTGAATTAAGTTCTGACAGTCTGGTGGTGGCAGCCCCTGGTTTTGTCTGTAAACAAAATTAAGGTGACAGAGGAGCCAGTTTGGTAGACAGCTTGCCTGGCTTGCTGGGTGACAGCACAAGCTTGTATTTCCTTCCCTCTTTCCCAGCACAACTCCGGGACTGACTGGCAGTGAAGTACAGGAACACAAACTGCAGGAGAATTGCAAGTCTGCTTTTCTTCTTCCAGCTAGAAGTTCCCCCTTGCAGCCGCAGCCAGTTCGTTGCCTTTCAAAGCACACAAATCATCTTTCAGGCTCTGTGAAAACCCATCTCCTCCAGTCTGAGTCAGCCTGGGAGTTTTTGGCAGCTTTTGGATGAAAGGGAATAGCAGGGTGAGGGTTCTGGAGTTATATTTTCAGGGTGAAATTTGGCAGGCAATAGCCTACCTTGGAAATAAGGAATTTGGAACCTGGAAAAGGAGAGTGTGTGGTTATCACTGCCACTCCTTCCTGGCATCCCTCTGCAATAACAGGGATTGCTCCACATCCTCCAGATGTATGTAGGAAATGTACAGGGTTGCCAATAAAGAGGTTGTGTATAAATGTAGCTGGATTTTCCTTTCCTTGCTGCTTCGTATGATTGAAGATGTTTCTTTTGTTTTCTCCTTTCAGTGGGTAGAAGCACATTTCTTGGATACCTGCAGAAGGAACTTGGGAACAGCACGGCTAATGATATCTCAGTAGTTGTTGCTTTGTTCTTAGTTGGAGATGTCAAGGCTGATACTTTCAGAAACTGCTGAATTAAATAACTGGGAGCAGCTCTCATTTATTCCCAGCTTTGCTGGCTAGAGGCTGAGGCTGGCAGGCTGGGGGCAGGTATGTTGCTGGCAGTGATTACAGGGCTTAGTGCAGCCGTCTGGGAGTGAACATATGCACAGCCCTCAAATCTCCATGGCAGGACCCCCAGAGGAGCAGGGATTTTGCTTGGTCATCTGGTGACTTGTTCTGGTGGTAAATCATACTGCTTCACCCCCACACCCATTGCTTGGGTCTTTTTTTTTTTTTTTCCCCCTTCAAACCTGTTTCCTGCCTGGGTTGATCTATGTGAGGGTCTCACTGTGTGTTTGCTTTCCTGGTCAGTCACAGAGTTCTGCACTCTGAAATTGTTGTGCCTGTGTGTAAGCACAAGGGTGTAGACACTGAGAGGAGGGTGAAGTCATTTCTGAAATGTATGTCAGCAGTTTTCTCTCTAAAGCTCTCCCTGTTTGGGGCCAGGTAACAGCTTGCCTCTTGTATTTGACAAAAGAAACAATGAATCCATTATTATGCTTTTGTCAACTTAATTCTAATATTAAGATTTTTTAAATGACATTTTAAAATTATTTAATTCCTTTCCTGTATATTGCATGTAATTTCCAAGCCAAGGAAAATCCTTAATGCTTCTAAATGAATTCTTGCCTGCCACAAAGTATCTTTTATCACAGAAAATGCCAACCTGGTCTCCTTCCGTTTCATCTGTCTCATTAATATTGAATAGATGGCACTTTAATATGGCAGCCAAAGCAAAGCACTGAATTCCAGCTAATATCTGACAAAAGCAAGCTGAGATTAAATGACATCCGAGGGAAATCTGCTATATATAAAGTAATTGGCATTTCCCACGAGCATTTGACCTAATTTATGGTGTGGTTTTTGGTGGGTTTTTTGTGTGTTTTTTGTTTTTTCTCTCCCCCTGCCCCCTCAAATCTGCCTTCAGAATTGAGTTACTCATCAGGATATCTGGGCCCTAAGCTTACTTTTTGAGAAGGTTCTTGTTTTAGCCACTCTTCTGAGCACCCTTGGGGGCAGGAGGTCCTGAGCAGCTGTGAGGAGCAAGTTGAGGGGTTCCTGAGGGTGCTCCCCTGCTCACTGGGGGGGCTGATGGGCAAGGGGTTCCTGGAGGGACTGGAAGATGCTGTCCCACTGCCCTGGACCCATTTTGGAAGCACACCATGAGTCCCTGGCTTTTTGTGTTTTTTCAGAGCTAACAGAAGGTCAGGTCCTGTGTGCAGCTGGGGTTTTGGTGGCTGCAGCCCAAGTCCTTGGCCTCCAGTGGGGGTGGAAAGTGGCACCAGGTGTAGGAACAGCTTCATGCTGGGGAAAACCTGGCTGTGAAGTCTCTGCTTTGGGTCTGGGTCAGCTCTCCAGCCTTCCTGCAGCCCAGCCCCTTTTTATTTCAGAGCAGAAAGCTGAAAGCAAACACTCCAAGGAGAGCCAGAGCTCCGGGATGCCCGGCTGAGGATTGAGTTTTGGTTTCTGACCTGCAGTTCCCCAAAAGTAGGAGTGTCAGGTGACCTTGGGTGTTGTGTTTCCAGGTAGCTGAATATTCATCTGGCCAAAAAACACTTGTGCTGTTCAGCATTTGGAGTTATGCAATTATTCCTCATTAAAGCATTAATTACAAGAACCGCGTAGGCTTTGGCTTCGTGTGGTTGGCGTGCCACAAGTATTCCAGCTCCTGATTTGCTGGGTGGTCTCGGGCAAATACCTTCATTTTGCTCCACCTTTGTTTTCTCCATCTGTAAAGCAGATGCTAATTGCCTTGTTTTGCAAGGTACAAAGCTGGGAGCTCTGAATTAATGGGCTGACCACAGCCACCTTCACAAATCTGTTGCGCCAGATCTGGTGTCATCTTGTAGCACAGCAGCATTACCAGACTCATGCTTTTAATTAAAAACACTTCAAGAAAATATGCAAGTTATGTTTTTGAGGAGGTTGAGCCCTTGGTTTCACTCAGGGAGGCTTTGGAAGCAGTGTGAACAGCTCCACTGCCCTTGTTTCTCTGGGTTTACACAAATGCAACTGAGGACAGGTTTCATGTGGAGCATTCCAGAGATGAGGCGAGTTTCTCTGTGGGCCAGAACTGCTTAAGCATCAAAGCCAGAGGTGTTTTGGGGTTTTTGTTTAACCAAAAATTTAATCTGAAGCTGTATTCTGCTGTGTGACTGTTCCTGAGCACAGCCACATTTCCCCCAGGTTTGGCCTGGCCAGGGATGGAGCTCAGAAGAGCAGTTTTCCTGTGGGATGTGCATTACTGGGGTTTGACATAACCTAAGGAAAGCAATATTTATTTTTTTTAATATAGCCTTATCAAGCAACATGATGATGTCTTCTTGCAGTGGGATGAGCCAGAAGGACTAGAAATAGAGATCCAGGCTAGCTGTGATGCATCCTGCATGCATTGAGGGGAAGTATGAATTCAGGTGGGCTAAGAAATGATTGTTTCTGGTGTGGAATAGGTGATCCCTATGTAAAATACCCAGAGGTCCCAGCAGAAAAGCATGCAGATGCTGCTCCTATCCCCACTAATTGTGGTGAACTTGTCTTTTTCTGGACTCTGTGTGTGGGAATACCTTGGCAGCTGCAAGCTGGCTCAGGGCAGGGGGCCTGGTATTTCTTTGTGGTTGGCTTGCAGAGGGTCATGGCCCAGCATCTTGGGGTCAGTAGGAGGGAGGATGGAGGTGGCTGGATGAGTGCCATCCTCCTGGCTCCTCTACAAGTAGGAAGATTTCCAGTCTGCTCCAGTTAGCCTGGGGGGCCACTGAGTAGCAGGAGGAGGTGTGAAGGAAGGGCTGCTCTGGGAGGGAGCCCAGAGGGAAGGAAGGGAAGCTCTGACTCCTGGGGTCACCGTGTGCTGCCTGCTGCTGGGGACTGTTGGTTCTGGGATGTGCAGAGTGTACAAACCCAGCTCTTTGGAGCAGCTGTGGGAGGAAGAGTGGGGGGTTAGCCTTCCTCTCTGAAGGCTGACCAATTCCCAGAGCAGTCCTTTACTTGGCAGCTACTCTGGGGTGTAAACATCCCACGGGGTGCTGCTTTGAGCAGTGCAAAGGTAAGAGGCTGCTGCATCTCCAGCCTTGGCAGTGCTACTGAGGAACGTGCAGCAGCAGATCACTTGATTTTGATATCTCTCATTAAAGAACCCAAGCCAAGGGCAGAAACATGCACTGGGAATTGTGCCCCAGTTTTGGGACCTGCACTTGGAGCTGTGGAGCATGTCAGAGCAGGGAGCTCCTCCATCTGAACTGATCTTTCCTGGACCTCTGCAGGAAACCCGAATTTGCCTCTGGGGATGTTTGTCTTCCTGAATCCTTAGGTTTGTCTCCATGGAGCTGTGACAGGCTTTACCTGCTCTGTCAGGTCTCCAAGGCCTGGTGTGCTGGAGCCTGCTCACCTGCCAGCACCCCTGCCCTTCTTGCTCCATGCTCAGCTGTGATTATGGGATGTGCTGGCACACTTAGTTGGCCAAGCTAAAGAGCTTTGCTTACAGAGGGTTCCCTGTTGTCCAGCCTGGTGGTTCCAGGGCAGAAAAAAAAAAAAAGGAATTAAGACCAAAGCTGGAGATGCTTTTGTTTGGGCAGCCCTGAGCTGCTGCTGGGCACTCCTGCCAGGGCAGTGGGTGACAGAGCTTTGAGTGACACCTCTTGGGGGTGAAAGAGGATGGAAAAATCTGAGTGATGGGAATCTACAAAGCTGCAGCCTACAGGAACTGCAGGAGATGCAGGGTAATGGCAGCTCCTCCTGCTTGTTACTCTTACTCAGAGAAACAGACTTGCAAAATGTTCCTTCTGCCCTCCCAAAAGGTGTCCTTGAGCTATGGATTTGTGTGGAGTGCAGGATGTTCCTAAGGTGGCAGGGCTGGGAATTCTACCTGCTATTTAGCTTCACTGGAGTGTTCAGGTGAGCAGGACACAGAATTTCTCCTGCTGGCTTTTGGATCATGTCAGGGAGTAACACGGGCAGGCTGGGCTCAGTCTGACACTCCTGTGTTCCAGGCATGGTTAATACAGCACAGGGCTTGACAGGAGGGCAGAAACTAAGTCTGGATCTGCCTGGTTTTGCTTTCCTTTATAATACAAGCATGGCTGGGGTGGCCAACATGAATTCCTCTGTGGCAGTGGGTGCTGGCTCTAGCTGGGCTCCCCTGACAGCTAATGGGTGTTGCAGCAGCCTGTACATGGAATAATTTATGGAATTGGAAGGCCAGGATTCCAGCGAGCGTGTGGGTGAGTGCCAGCACTTTGCAAATCTCTGCCAGTGGTGGTGTGAGCAGGGGACTGCTGCAGGGAAGCTAACCCTGGAGTAGCTCAGGGTAATGTTTGGAAGTGCCAGGCTCAGCTCCTGAAGGCTGGCCCTGCTGCAGAGCAGCCCTGGCCTTTAGGCAGGAGGTTCTGGAGTCAGAGAAATGCAGTAAATGGGAATTCTTTGTGCATCAGACAAGGGAAGCAAGACAGGGAGACATTGGGAGCTATCAGCTTTTCCCAAGCAGCCTTTGCAATATTTGGGAGGACTTCCTTGGGCTGTCTGGGCCAGGTCCAGGTCCCTCCATGTCCCAGCCCCAAGGCAGGTCAGTACCACTGCAGAGCCTGTGTCTGCATCAGGGCTGGGTGCTGGGTGCCTTTTCTGCAGCTGCAGAAATGGGAGCCTTGCCTCAGCACCAGGCTGAAGAGGCAGCTGTGACCCCAGCAGCACTCCCCTGCCCCTTCCCAGCATTCCAGCTTCCTGCTTTTAATTAACTGTCGGGACACTGGGGGCAGAGCAGGAGGCAAAGGTCCAACCCAGAGAGGCACTTGGGAGCCTTGGAATGAGGATGGGGAAGGCTCTGAGGGCAGGGGCAGTGCCTGCCTCCCACTAATTGTGGTTTCTTTGCTCATCCAGCTGCTCTGTGGCAAGGCTGCAAACACCACTGAAGTCTGGCACCTTCCCCTCATCTGGGTCTGAATAACAAAGTGTGTCCCCCAGCTGAGGAGCACCCCAGGTGACAGCTGCCTCTCTGAGCCCTCAGTGTCTCCAGCTCTTGCACAAGTCCATGTGCACCACGTAGCTGTGAGAATCCTTGCTTTGAGAGCAGTTACAGGAGGCTGCAAGGAGATGTGCTGGAGGTATCTGTGTTCCCTGGTGGGTGTGTGCACCTTGTGCCTCCAGATGTGCTCAGGCAATAGAGCAGTGCTTGCAGCTGAAGTGGTTGCTTTCCACAGGGGTGTTTTGGGTGGTGGGAGAGCCCAGGAGCATTTTGTTTCATCCCCTGAGCTACTGGATGGAGCAGGCATGGCCTTCAGACAGGGGCTGGAGCTCCTCTCTCAGGTTTGTGGAAGTTGGGCTCTTGCATCAGGTGTGGAAACCTCTCAGGCTGAAAGGTCTCCAAGAGCCCCAGGGTCATCTGCCAGAGGGACACAGTGATGTAACTCAGTAGTTGTCACCTGTAGGGAAATGACCAGCCCAGTGTGCCCTCCACCTTCCCCTGGGGCTGCTCTGGGAACCTCTGCGTTGCCTCTGTGGTCACCCCAAGGCAAGGGCACTGCTCTCTGGGTGAAGACCCCACCTTCCCACAGAGCTTGTCACCTTTGGAGACTTGGCTGGGACACAGGAGGGCTGCTTGCTCTGGAAGGCTCCTGCTAACCAAACCCCAGCTGCACTGCAGGCCTTTTCCTGGCAGAGCTCTGGTGCTGGGAAGCAGGAGGAATGGTTTATGGCAGGGAGAATGTTGGTACCACTTAAATGTTTCCAAGAAATATCCTGGTTCGTAGTTAGAAAAATGACCTTTGCAGCCACCCCCGTGGTTTTTGCAAAATAAACTGTGCCCAGAGCTGGTGTGCTTAGTGAGGAGCCCTGCTCCTCCCTGCTGCTGCTTCCAGAGGTCTCAGCTGATGGAGCTGCTCCCTTTGCCTGCCAGCAGACATCTCCTCCCCTCTCCTTTCCAGGACACACATGGCTCCTCCTGGGCCAGTGATTGCTACTGCCTGGCTTGTCACAAGTGGCAGTCTTTTCTAGGGGACAGGTTGAAATGCAAGGTATTCTGCAGCTTTGACACATACCATGAGATTGCTGAACGTGCTGCTCCCCCAGGGACTATGTCAAGACCATTGTTTTCTTTTTCTTTTTGAAAAAATAGCATTATGAAGGCTGGTTTGGGAACTGTTGGAGGGGCAAGTAAATACAGCCCCCCAACCCCCTTACTGACAGTAATAGGTGTGGGGAAAATTCCAGTGAGTAGAAGGCAAGTTTTTCTTCACTTCAGAGCTGCAAGTCTCCATGCTTTGGTCAGGTCAAAAGGTATAAAGCTCTATGTTCTGTTTGCATAGAAGCTTGGAATATCTGGTTGGAAGGGACCTCAAGGATCCCCTGCTCCAACCCTGCTGATATTATTGTTTATCTGAGATCTCTCAGCATCCCAGAGAGCTGAGACTTCAAACTTCCCAAAGTGGGGGAATCCCCCCCTTCCCCTGAGAGACCTTTCCAAGGTCTGATTGCATACTGAAAAAGTTTCCTCATGAAAAATTTTTCTCCTCAGGAGCAGCTTGTGCCCATTGCCCCATTCTGTGGCAGAGCAGACTTCTGACTGCCTCCTGATGTCCAGAGCTCAGAGTTTCCAAATGAGAGCTCTGCCTGCCAGCCTGGGTGCTGCCCAAAAGCCATCACCCCCCCTTTCTCCTAAGCACCCAGAAAGTGGCAAACCTGCTGCAGGCTGTATGCTTGCAGAGCTTTGGCTGGACCTGCTGCCAAGCTGTTTGCTGAGAGGCAGGTGCCAGGGGCTATGGGAAGCCAGGCAGAGCTGGGGCTGGGGGTGCAATGCTCTGGCTGTGGATGGGGGTGCCAATGCATTGCTGCTTCCCCCCCAGGTTAGAACTCCGGGTGCTCTTCCGTGCTGGTGAAGATGGAATTGCAATGCCTTGGCTGTGTTCCTGGGGTGTGCAGCAGGGCTGATTCCCCTTCCTGACAGGAGGGAAACTGAAGAGCAATCTTACAGAAGACACAACCATTTCCTTTCCTCCAGTGTGCCCTGGGACTCTGCTGGGGAAAGGCTTGCTGACCACAGGACAAGCAGTCCTGGAAAAGCTTTGTGGTTTTTGTCAGGTTAGTGTGCAGGATGCTTCCTGAGGTTATACAGGAATTTTTTTGGCTTTTTCCTGATGGAATAATGTTCATGTGGCTGGAGCACTGGGCCCTCTAAAGTTAACAGGAGGTTTTGGATCCAGGTCTTGGAGTTATTTTTAAGTAAGAAAAGGGTTTTATGGTTACAGGATGTGCTTAGCTAGCAGGTGGAGTTTAGCCATCAATGTGATTTTTTTGTTTGGTTTTTTTTTTTTTTTTTTTGTTTTTGGTTGGTTTAGAAATACTGTTAGTATTTTCCTTTAGGAGCTTGTTTTCTACATGTAGTTGTTTAAAATAACACTTGTGTTAACAAAACTTAACAGTAAAAAGATACTTTCTTGCTTATTTCCCTTTGTTCATTTTTATACACTGTTGCATTGGGTGTGTTTTGGGGTGTATGGATCACTTTTGCTAGAGCAAAAATGACAATTGTGGGCTAGGACAACCCAAGCCTCTAAAACCATAGCAGCTGGCTGAAGGCTCAGGGTCTGGTGTCAGCTCAGCCTGCTTGGAGGAAGGGGAAGTGTGGGACCTTGATGTTTTCTTTACTTATTTTTCCTTTCATGTTGGTCAGTCTTGAAGAGGTTTTTCCCCCTCCCAGCCCCAGGAATTTACTGCAGTGCTTTGTCTCTTCATGCCTGCTGATCCACAAGTGGTGCCTGTGGGAAACTGAACGTGGGATTGGTCTCATCTCTGCAGGAATGAACTTCCTCCCCCAAAATCTAGATAAAAAAAAACCACGCTGGGGGGATTCACTGATAGTGCTGAGCTCCAGATACCTGCAAGCAGATTGCAGGCTGTAAAATATGACAAGTGCCTGGGGTGAGCACAGCATCTAATGATGGTTGGTGTGTAGCAACACCAGGGGGCTGTACCCCTCGCCCAGGGCTCCTGAGCCTTTGGGGTGTTCTGGGGGGGCAGGGGGTTACGTTTGGCCTTGGGCTGGGGGAAGCTTTGCTCCCTCTTTGCCACCCCCCTCTGAACCCTGCAGCTGGCAGTAGCTGCTGTCCTGGTGTTGGATGTGGTGAGCAGGATCCTCATGGTGGTAGCCTTGATGCCAGGGAGTGGGATGAGGAAAAAAAGTGGGATGTGACTTCAGGGGGGTGTCACTTGAGCCTCCAGAGCTCCTGCTGCTCCCAGGGGCATCTGCAGCCTCCCTGCTAGAGACTGAACTTTGAGAAGCAACTCCAGGCCATGAAGGTACAGCCCTGCATGGAAACCGGAGCTGAGGAAGAAGCTCTTCAGTATGAGGGAGGTGAGACTCTGGAACAGATTGCCCAGAGAAGCTGTGGCTGCCCCCTCCCTGGAGGTGTTCAAGCCCAGGCTGGATGAGGCTTGGAGCAACCTGGGCTGGATGAGAGGTGTCCCTGGCCATGCAGGGGGTTGGAGCAGAGGAGCTCTAAGGGCTCTTCCAACCTCAGCCATTCTATAATATGATTCTCTGGAACCTGGAGTTTGGTCCCACCTTTTTATTGGGAGAGAAATGTGCCCTGGGGCAGCCGTGTCCCCCTGGAGCACTGAGCTGGCTTTGTTTCCAGAGGATGGGGAAGGAGAAGGGGAACTCCTCAGATTTGTGCCTTCTTACCAGAAATTCATGGAGAGGGAAGGAGGGCATGGGTGCTTTCTCCACATGTAGTGACTGGCACCAGTTCTGCAGCTGGTTTTATTGGCATGATAAGGATGAAACTAATGAATCTGCTTGTAATCCTTGATGATGGGAAACTGCTGTCTGCCCCTGTGGTGGTGTGGAGGAAAGGCTCCCTCCAGGCTGGGTGTCTGGGCTGCACAGCAGATGATAAAGCTTGTGCCACACACACGTGTTCTGTCATTCTTTCCCTTGTGGGTTCTCATCTGGCTCTTGGCTTTTTATATTAAAAAATAGCTTTTTATGTTAAGCCTTGCATTTGACTTTGTAGCCACTACAGAAATTCCTGCTGTACAGGCCCTGGTCCAAACTTTCCTGGTGTGTCTGAGCAAGGTGCAGGAGAACCTCTCAGCCCCTGGGTGGGAGCTGTGCCCAGGCAGCTCTGGAGTCTGGGGTGGCCCCATTGCCTTTGTAAGGCATTCCCAGTTGCACCACTGAAACTATTTATTTTATTCCCCAGGAGTTCCTGCCTCAATAATAGAGGTGTTTTGAAAAATAGATCCCTGCAAAAGAAACCTGTAATTGGGGGGAGGATCCCTCCCTGCCAGGCCATCTTCCCATCTCCTGTAGGAAAACCCCACTCTTGTTTTAGGGTGATGTCTGAGTCACTGCTGGAGGGGAGAGCAGTCAGAGGGTCCAGAGGAGGAGGGAAACAGTGTTGGTGTCTGTCTGACTGCTCTGTGAAGGGTGCCAAGGTGTTTCTGTGAATAAACCTTCACTTTCCTGGTGCTTTCAGGGGGGCTCAGCCTCACTAGCAAGCCCTTCCTTTTTCTTCATGTCTGGATGACCTGCAGGCAGTGAAACAGGAGGTGGCAACAGCTGGGGCTGGTTGGCACCTACACCATCTCCATCCCCTGGAGTTACTGTGCTGGGGGATGGCAGAGGGCAGGAAGGCAGCACAAGGTTTCTCTGCCTTGGCTGCAGTGTCTCCACTTCTTCCACAGGGTAGGTAGCTGGCTTTGCTTGCTGCTCCTGATGAATTAGCAGATAGAGCTGGTGGTACCCATGCTCTGCTGTGTGCAGTCATGGAGGTCTGGGGATGTATGGGGGGGTAGAGGGAGGCACTGGGAGAAAAAGTGATTTTTTTCTCTAATTTGGTCGTAGCTGGGGCTGCCCAGGCTGGCTCCAGCAGGAGATCTGATTTCAAGTCTTTCACTTCCCTCTTGGAGTCATCTGCTTGGTAGAACATCTCTGACTTTGTAGCTAGCACCTCTGGCCCAGGGGAAAAAAAAGATTTGGGTTTCTTTGGTCTGTTTGCAGGGGAGGCTGAGGATGTGTTTTGGAGAGGATGGAAATGTTCAGCTTCAGAGGGACTTTGGCTGTAAGAGGTCTTGGTGACCCATGCTGTGGTGGGGACTTGGAGTTCTGCAACATCTGTCAGGTTGTTGTTACCTGTAGTTAGTGCTGAGCAGCTGGGGTGCAAGGAAAGGCTGTTCCCTTCCTGGGGTGTGGGGACCTCACCAGAAACTCCAGTGCAGAAAAGGGATAGGGGACTCATCACGTTTGTGGGAATTGGTTTAGATCTCTGGAATCAAAGGCTTCTCTCTGCCTCAACCCAAAAACTGGAGCTGTAAAGCTCATCCTTGGATTCCTTGAGACTGCAGTTTATCCTTTCTTCTGGTGCACCACATGTTTATTTGGCTGTCTCTCTTCTGCATTTATAGAGTTCAAACGTTTTCCAGTGTATGTCCTGTCTGGGGATTCTTTATGACTTGGAGCATCCCCAGGGCTGTAGTGGTCATCAAAGGCCTTGGTGATCCTGCCCCTCTGGCTGATGGATGTGGAGAGAACTGTGGGAACATTCCTGTCTGCAGGCTGCATGGGAGGAAAATGTTTTGTCTTACTCTCCTTATCAATTCCAGAATTCAGCTCTCTGTAGCAGTCTGTCAGCAGAGCAGAACATGAGGAGGATAAAAAGCCTGGTGTAGAGTGGCCTCCTGGTCCCATCTCCTCCTCATCATACCAGTGCTGTGGCTGCCCCAACCCCAGATCTGATGGGATTTCCTCTGGAAGACCTCTGGCCAAGTAACATATTTGGAAAGATAAAACACAGTCTTTCAAGGCTACCACAAAAAATTGGGATTAATGAGGTGGAGGGAAGGAAGTACTTCAGCTAAAATGAGGAACTGCTCCTTGAAGCTATGTCCTATTTATGAAAATTGGTGTATAGGCTTTCCCTGTTACAGGCAGGAAAATAGAGACTTGCTGGAGGCAAGTGGGGAACATTGCTGCTGTTGAGTCAGGTGAGAGCTTGAAGTTTTACTGACTCATGTTTCAAAACTGTCAGCTGAATAATTCAGTAAACCTCAAGCTTTTCCTCTGCATGCAGATTCAGTTCAACTTGGTTCCAGTTTCTCTCCAGCTGAAGATGGAAAAATGCATGCCAGGGCAAACAAGGATAATTGTCATCCTCTGTGTTCTTTGGTTGCTGACCTTTCCGTATTACTAATTGATGCTTCTGTGCTGTCCTTAAAGCTTTATGTATCATGAGGGGTTATGCAGGTTCCCTTTTCCTTTTCGAAGCAGACATGGGGGCTGTGGCTTCACAATCAGAAAATGAGACCACACCAAGAACATTAAGATCAGGTTTTCCTGTGTTGTCTGCATTGCTTTGTCAGAACTGCATCCAGGTGTGTATTTTACTGGATTTGTCTAAATGAAATGTTCTTTTCTGGCCTTTCATTTAATATCCTTAGTGCCATACATGCACATGTATGTTGCACATGATTTCAAGAGCTGGCCTGAGCAAGCTCTTGCAGTCAGTTTGATACTAGACCAATGCTTCCTTGGTGATGCCAGGCAAGTGAAGTTTCCCTAAGGATTTCCAGGGTGTATCTGGCACTTCTGGGGACCCTAAAAGTCACGGTAGTGATTATCCAAGGAATACCTGTTCCATGTAGGTCATCCAGTAACTCCAAGCCCAAGATAAGTTGCTGTTGCACTGACCATGTGCAATCTTGTAGCTGAATGTTGATTTCTTCCATTTTTTTTTGTGGTTTTGTGTTTTGGTTTTCTTTTTGAAGCTGAGACCTGATTGTACTCACTGCTGTGCTGCCTGGGCATTGAGGAACCCAGTTCTGGATGTAGTGTTGTCTTAGGAGCTGGATGTGAGGACAATTACTCTGATAAACTTGAACTCTTTAGCCAGGGCTGAAGAGAACTGGTAAATAAATAATGTCCCTTTACACAGCTCTGCATGGAAATGGGGTCTGTGCAGAGAACTGGAGCACATGTGTTTGTGTGTCCCCTGCCCAAACCAGCATCAGCACAGCATCAATGCAGCCCCTGCTAGGAGGTCCCAGGGCCACTTAATTATCCAGAGCACCTCTCAGTCCTGGAGCTGACAAAATGTGACCTTGATGTGCAGCTAGGAAAGCAAAGATGGGGTTAAGGATCCGGGAGGCAGCCCTGCTCAGCTGTGCCTGGACCCCTTGGCAAGGAAAGGGACTGCTTTTGTTTGGAGGGGCCCTTCATTTGGGTCAGGTATTGGAACAGTGCTGCCTTGTTCCAGTTTGAGGAAGCCCTTTGGGCTGCTTTCCTGCCTTACAAAACTCTCTTTTGCTCTGGTTGTGTTCAGACTCCTAACTGGACTGGAGTTGGTGACAGCCTGAGGAAGGTATGGGGAAAAGTTGGCTGTGGGATCAGGTGCTCTGTTCCTGGGGTTGTCTTAGCTCTGCCTGCTGGTGCCTGGGGTGGGGGTCCCAGGGAACATCAGCCTGCCTGGGACCTGGCAGAGTTCATCTGTCCCTCTGTGCTGTGCCTCCAGCTCACAGCTTCTGCTAAAGGAGAAATCCACTTCTTGGGCAGCCTGTGGTGCAGCTGTTTCAGGGCTATTTTCAGTGCATGACAGTGAGCTCCAGAAGGAAATGGCTGTTGTTGGGTTTTTCCTCTCTGGTGCCTTGCTGGATGACATATGTAGCTCTGGGGGTGTGGGGCTGTGTAGCCAAAAGAGCAAAAGAATAGGAAAAAAAGCATTTCTAATGTCCATATGGCACCATGCCTTCCTGCCAGCTCCCAGGCCACTTCTGCCTCGCCATCTGAAGTTGGTTTTAACTCTTTAGAATGCACATCCTCAAGCCTAACAAAAACCTCAGCATCTCCAGCCCTGGCTGGTGTAACCTGGCCCAGTGTCACTCCACAGAAAATGTTTCAGAGCTGGTGTGGAGGATCCTCCAACTTCTTCAGCTTTGCCTGGCTGAGAGGGGACTGAGGATGTCCCAGGGTGGCACTTCAGAAGCCACAAGACAGAGCAACAGCAATAAATTCTGGGCTCTCTTTGGTAACAGGAGGAGTGGAGCATTTCAGCCTGGGGAGCCTGGCACTGAATAATACTATTTTATTTCATCAACCTCCTGATGGTCAGAAAGGCAGTTTAGTTGTACATTGTCCTCCTGTCAGGAGAGAGATTGGCCAGAGAAGCAAAGAACATCTGGTTCTCATTGGGCTCTGCCTCTGGATGGTCTTCATTCTTGTTTGTCACATTATGTCTCTCTTCCCCCCCTCCCTTCCTCCTTCCTCTCTCATTTTTTTTTTTTCCTTCAGTGAATTTACAAGCCTGGCTGGAATGCACATATGGTCCTTATCATCCCTGAAGTCCAGTTGGGGTTTTTTTTTTTTTTTGCTGTTTAGCAGTTTGTGACACCAAGGGCTGTTTGAGGCGTTGGTTACTTTTACTCCAAATAGAAAGGTCCCTGGGTTTTTTGGAAACCTATGGAGGAAAGCTTGTTTTATGTCAGTACTCGGCAGAAATGTTGGAGCTCCGAGCTTGTGCTGACCTTTAGCCAAACATTTTGCCTGGAAGACAAATGTTCATTCCCACTCTCCAGCCACTTCTGTATTGTCAGATTTTGCTGACTTCCCTCTTCCCAGAAGAATGTGACTGTATCCTTTTTCTCCATCCTCCTGCTGAGCTGCTGCAGCTTGCCAATGTAAGCAGCTCCCTGCCAGTCTGTCTCAGAGGCTCTGCAGCTCCCTTGGCCACAGGCAGTGACTCCTTGCTGCCTGGCAGGGGCTGTGGCTAGCAACTGCAGGCCTCTGGCAACCAGGATATTTGGTGGTAGATGGCAGGGATGTGACTCTGGTGCTTCTCACCCCAGGCTGCATCCCTGGTGAGGTGCTGGGCTTGGGGCAGGGGGTTTTTCCCCTGGCAGGCATGGCCATTGGGGCTGACCCCAGGCTGGGGCTGGGCTGCTTTGCCAGCTCACTGCCCCCACTGCCATTTGTCCCTGGTCACAAGGAGTCACCTGGGCAGGACAAGGGGCAATGGGCACAAGGTGCTCCTGGGGAGATTCCCATGGGACACAAGAGGGAAATTTTTCCCCATGAGGACAGTCAGACCTTGGAATGGTCTCCCAGGGGAAGGGGTGGATTCCCCCACTTTGGAAAGTTTGAAGTCTCAGCTCTCTGGGGTGCTGAGAGATCTCAGATAAACAATAATATCAGCAGGGTTGGAGCAGGGGATCCTGGAGGTCCCTTCCACCCTGGCACTCTGGGCTTGCTTCAGGGAGCCAGCCTTGGAGGGAGGATGTTTCCTTCCCCCTTGCTTCTGCCTGGCATTCCCTCTGCTAATGCAAGTGTATGACCATTGCTCTCTCTCAGGGTGCTTCCTTCTTGCTTTGTCTGGCAGCCTGCTTTGCCTGCTCCTCCCCAGCTGAAATCCCCTCTCTCTGGAGAGCAATTTCATGTGCCAGGAGGAGCAGCATGAGCCCCACACCTCCCCTTCCCTGCCTGCTACTGCTGGGCGCTGTGCTGACCAAAGAAATTCCAGCCTTCCTCCCACAAAATAACCTTTTCTGCTATCCCAGTTCTCCAGGATTCCAAGGGAAAACCAGCACGTTCAGGGAGAGCCTTTTTGTGTTTCCTGTGACCTCTGTGGTCCCTGAGCCAGCTGGGATCTAACACTTCGATGGTATTTCTTGTGTCTGGGAGCAGGGAGCCCTGGCTCCTTGCTAATGGTGTTTTAGGCATTGCTGGGGGGCTGGGGCAGGGGATTTTCTGGGTGCAGTATGTTCTGCTGGGAAGCTCTGTGCCTCTGAGCAGCCACAGCTGGTGGCAGCTTTTATCTGGGAACAAGAAGATGGTTTGCTGAGGTCCAGCCCTTGGGGACAAAAGCTGCAGTGGGACACTGGGGGGTTGGTGGGAGGTGTTGGCCATCCAGGTGAACCTGCTTGTTGCCACATTAATCTACAGAATGAAGCTGTGTCTTCTAAAAGGGTCTGGCTCTCCCTGCTGAGAGAAGAAGGGGGGGGAAAAAAGAGACCTTGCAGACTTCAATAGCTCTCCTGGAGACATCTGCCTGAGGCTGCAGGAGCATGGAGACAGGAACTCCCCCACCTCTGCTGGGGCACTGATGGTTATCCTAGAACAGCAACAAAATCCTTCCTTTCTTGATTAACTGCTTGGTTGCTGTGGGCTGTTTTCCTGTGGCATCACTGCAGCAGCTGTGGCAAGGAGAGGAAAGGAATTGTTTGTTGTTTTCATGTTTCAACCCCCCCACACTGTCACAGTTGAGTTCCCCTGCCTGAGGTTTAAAGGTTTAACCATCACTGAAGTCTGTATGGAAAGGGATGAGGCTTGTGGAAGCTGTTTCAAGGAACTTACCCAGTCAGCTTGGCTCTGGCACTGGGAACACTGCAGGCACCCCAGCTCTTGGCTTTCCCAAGGAGACAAGGGTGCAATAGGTCTGGGTCTGTGCTCACTGCTCCTCCCTGAGTCCTGTCTGAGCAGGAACTATCCCTGAGGTCCCGGCCTTTGGATGCAGCACCTAAGATGACTTCAGAATTGTGGGAACGTGCACCTAGTAATGGGGCAAAAATGTAGCTGGCCTGAGTTGCTGACAACAATAAAAGCTTTCAGAGTTTCTTGAAGGTGCCTCCTCAGTCGTGTGGCCTCCAATAACTAAACATTTGCTTCATATTTGTGGCTGAGCTCAATATTTTGCATACCGCCGCCTTTCCCCTCTTGGATTTGAGGCTGGTTTTTGTTTTCTTTAACTCTTGAGAGGCCGTGTGAAGCTGACCCCAGCTGCCAGGAGGGGAAGATTTTGCTGGCAGCCTTAAAGCAGAAGGGACAGCCAGGAGCTTGCTTGGGCTGAGGAAACAGCCATCATCATCGTTAAGTCCTGAGTATAAATGCAGAACAATAAATGCAATTATTTTTGTGGACTCCTTCTCCTCAGCCCTTTGGGAGTGACACTTTTTTCCCACCGAGGAAAGGAGCAACTTTGCTCCCTCTCAGATCAGCTTCCAGATGTCTCCGGAGAAGTGCTGGAGCCACCTTTACCTCCCTCTCCCCATCTGCTGACTCCAATGAAGAGACACAGTTGGTTCCCTCCTATCCCTGCTACCTCTGCCAAGCCACTGTGGCTTAGAAGGAATGAGCTGATTTTTCTCCTTGCACGTGCCTTGTCAGCCAAATTATTTTCTAAAGCTTCTCTGAATTTCATCCAGGCAAGCCTCTGGTTGCACAGAGCATCCATTACAGCCTTGCTTGACCTTTGCCACCAGGAGCTATGTATGAAGAAAACCAGATGCAAAGTAGTCTTGACAGGGCTCTGAGATTGCAAATGCTTCCTTGTCTTTTGCAAGGCTTTTTTTTTTTAAATTAAAGCACATGGGGACCAGGAATTAATCTGCTATAAGCAGTGGTGGTACCTCAGGCTTGTCTCTGCTGTACTTGACTCTCACAGGGTAAGGGAAGGGGTAAAACCAGCAGCTGATAACAGTATCTGAAAGAGGGTTTTGACCCAAGAAATGTCAGCTGAGGGATACCTCGTAGGCCACTCTACAGAGAAAAATAAACTGGGGGGCTTATTTCCTGGTAAACAAGCATTTATTTGTTCACATTACTCTGTAGCTTTTGTAGAGGTTTAGGATCACTACTGCCATGGGTGGTATGTGAAGAGGAAGGGAGGATCTGTAGTGTGTGCTGCAGTGATGGAGACAAGAGTGCATCTTTGGGAAGAGTTTGGAAACCAAGGCTGCTCTTGGGCTGACTGAAGCTTTCTGACATCTGACACTCCCCAGACCCCCAGGCCCAGCAGTGGAGCCTCTGGAGCTGCAGTTTTACCTCTGGTTTGGCTGTAGCTCCCGAAGCTGAAAACCAGAATTGCTTGTGAGAGCTCAGAGCTTCCAGCTCCCGCAAGGTGTCTGTGCAGGGATGGGGCCTCAGTGTGTGGCAGGGAGGGACAGGACTTGGTGTAGGCCAGGAGGAGTTTAGGTGGTGCAGCACCTAAGTTGTGCTGAGCTCTCCTCATCTTTGAAGGGAAAGGCAGAAGAGGTCAGTAAGGCTAGGGGGTGATGTGCCTTTCCCTGGGGGAAGTGCATGGGCAGCACTGCTGCTCTTCCTTTCCAGGAGAGCCCTGTGGCAGGAGGAATCACTTGCTGCTTGTAGCTTCTCCTCCCGGCTTGTTGGGTGTACGTGGGGGGCTGGGCTTGGTTCTGGGGGTCAGAAAAAAGCCTTTGCCTTCAGCTGCAGGCACCCACTTGGCAGTGGGAGGATGTGCTTGAGATCCAAACCCAACCCAGAGCCGTGGCCATGGCCAGCTGCCTTAGCATCCCCTTGCTTTTCAAGTGATTTCTGAGTCACTTGCCTGCTCTGACTGCACACTGAGCAATCATTCTTGTTGCTCTCTAGCAGAGGCTTTGTTGTCATGCTGGTAAAACCTGAGCTCACGAGTTACTCTGGAGTTTGCAGGGGATTCAGTCCTTGTCTTCCCCTCCTCCAGGCAGCCTGAGGGGTGGTGACTGCACTGCTCCTGAGCTCATCAAGCCCAGACTGCCCAGCCCAAAGATATCAGGTCAACTGGTGAAATTACCCCTGGTCATTTTGGTATCTGGCATCCTTGGTAGAGCAGTGCCTCACTGGGGATCCTGCAGCTTCCAAAATCCTGAGCCAAACATCTGCTGTGGGAAGAGCATCAGGGAAGGGGACACGTTTTTAATTCTTGTGTCAGTGTCTGTAGTGACTGAGGGGGGTTCAGCTGTCCCCTTGAGGAGGGCTGGCACTGGTGAGAGGTTCTGCAGCACGTGTACCTCCTGATATACAGCACAGCTTGTGAAAAATAACCTGGCATTGGGGAGTGTAGAGGTACTGCTTTGGGGTTTTCCACTGTTGATGTTTGCCACTTGCAAGAGAAGAAAAAAAAAAGGAGTGGTGGTGGAGGAACTAAACCCAAATAGATATGCATCAAAAATAACTGACACAGATGCAAGAGATGAGTCTAAGTCCTGTTCCTGCTGAGTAACTGATGATGAGGCAGTACTTGATTTCCTGAAATATATCAGGGGAAGGGACATTGGTGCTGTGGTGAGATGCTCAGCCCCCACCCCTTTCTGTGAGTCATGGGCACCTATTGCTTTCTGGGATCTGTTTGAAATCCTTTCACTCAGCCTTACAGTCAAGCCCACTGGTGTTTTAAAAACACTAATGTCCCAAATGTTTAATTTAACCCACTTACATCATGCAATAAATCCCACTCTCTCCTTCCAGTGCCTGGGGCTTCCAGGTAAATCAGTGCTGCTGGCAGAGGAGGTGAGGGTCTCTCCTGGGCTGGTTGTTTTTACCCAGCCTGAGTGAAGAGGGTGCCATCTCTTCATCACCTGAAGTTTCTGTGCCTGCTTCCATGTCTCATCCAAAGCCCACTGATTTTGTGGAAATTTGTGCTTCCAGCATCTTTAAGGTTGCTCACAGCTGTAATTGAACTCCACAGCATAGCCTAGATGGAGTGAAAACATTTGGGCTTGGGGAAGGCTTCATGTCAGAAGGACAGCAAACTTTGGGAGAAAAACACTGTGTAAATGGCAGCAGGGCTGCTGAAAAGGGAGTTTCCCCACCCACTGCTGTCCCCTCTGCTGGAGGCCTGTAAAGCTGGGAGGAGATGCAGAGAGGATGCTGCCATCCAAGCTTTACAACAATAGTCCAGGAGTGTCACATCTCCCTTGGGGCCTGCCAGGAGGACAGAGAAGTCAGAGAGAGCTGCTCCTTCCCTTCAGCAAGCTGAGCCAAGGAGAGCAGGAGCTTGGCTCTCTGCTTGCCCACACTGGCTTTTCTCAGGAAGAGATTTTGGATTTGTAACCAGGACCCCATCCCAACCTGTGTCAGGCTCTGTTTTTCTGTGCTCTTTGGGAGAGCTGCCCTCACTTGGGTGCTTTGGGGAAGCTTCCACACTGCTAGAGGAGTCTTGGAAGGGGAGGTTGGGTGGGTTCTCCATGGGGGACACCAAGGAGGCAGACTCAGCTGCTTCACCAGTTAACCAGGAACTGGTCTGCTTCCAGCTGGGGCTGTGTTTCACTGGCTCTTCCAGGTGTCTGCCTGAATAATCTTGGGGTAACCCTAGGGACGGGTGATGCTGAGGCTGCAGAAATGAGGTTTGGGAGTTGCAGATTGGTACCAAATGATGGTTTACCAGTCACAGGCATGGAACAAATGGTTCTTTAATGTCTGGTGGTGCCCGCATGCCTTGGGGCTGGGGATGTTTTGGCTCCTGAGCTCCCCAGCAGGCAGCTGGATGGAAGTAAAAGGAGAGGATGTTTGGGAGGCAAGCCTAAGACAAAGCCCTGCATCCTGAAAACTTGTGTTAACACTGTTCTTGCAGGAGTAGGCACAGCTTTTTTTCCCCTGAGAGGAGTGTTGTAACCCTGTTAAAACTCTTTTGCAGAACGATGACCTCAGGAACCTGTCCCTTTCTGGCCATGTGGGCTTTGACAGCCTCCCTGATCAGCTGGTCAACAAATCAACATCTCAGGGCTTCTGCTTCAACATCCTCTGTGTGGGTGAGTTTCTCTGTGCCACTCAGGCCAAGGGCTGCACATGTACCCACTAATGAGCACCTTTTCCCTCCTGCCAAGGGTAAGGTCTGAGAGGAGTGACAGCTTTTCCCCAGATCTGCTCCTGGGTAAAATCTAGTATCTCTCTTTTCCTTCCCTCTACCCTGTTCCATGAGTCAAAACACAGAAATGTCTAGGTGTTAAAAATACACCCTTTGGATGGTCCTGTGGTTCTGCTTTCACCAAGAGCTGCCCATAAGGAAAGTGAGCTAACTTAGGAGCTAAATGTGTTTTTAAAAGAGTGCTAGCTTAAATCTGCCTTTCTCTGGGTTGGGCAGGGAGGCTGTTTCTCAATAAATTGCATTCCTTCCCTTCCAGGCTTTGCCTGGTGGTTATATTCTTAGTTTCTCCAGTTGGAAATGAGGCCATTTTTAGTCTCCAAATGATGTGCTTGAGAAAAAAGCCTGTCACCTGTTCTCTGCTGTATTTAATTTGGGTGCTGCAGGTTGGTTTTATAACCTGAGTTACTGTGCTCCTTTTCCCAAGCTGTTCAGTGGGCGAGATGTGGGGAGGTGACTTCTCTTGGCTATAGAGAGATACTGCTGTCTTGGCACTCTGGAGCTGGAAATCCCATGCTCAGCCTGAGGGACCTGGGTGCCAAACCAGTTTTGACCTCTTGATGATGCCCTCAGAAAATGTAAATTGACAAAAGGGGTGGGTTTCACTCTTAGCTTGTCAGAGCAGTCTACAGACATAATTTTCCCATTCATTGTTCATTTAAGCCTGTAAGAAGGGAATATTGCCCCTTTCTAATTATTTGCCTTAATTAGCTGGAAAAACCCCACAACCCTCTGACACTGATTTTAATACAGCAGGTTGAGAATGTCTGCAGTGCAGGGTGAGACCCAGGAGAAGGAATCTGGCAGACAAACTGGATTCCTCCTGGTAGCTTTGTGTGTTGAAGAAGGAGATAAGGAAACAGTTATACTTCTGCACACTCAAGCTGCCATGCCCCACGTGACTCTCCTAGCAGCCCAAAGCCATTTAAAACTCACCAGGGAGCATCCCAATTAGCAGGCAGCTTTTTGATCAAAATGGCACAAATTAAATGCCTTTTAATTGGGCTGTAAATATTCCTCTCTTAGCATGACTTGATGTGTCTCCATTAGCATAGTAGTTGGGTCCAGTTCTCTTCTCTTGCTGCATTTCCCTTGAAAACCCAGCCCAGAAATTTCTGCCCAACCCAGCAGCCTTACCTCTTCACCTGCAGGTGACAACTTCTAGCTCTGCAGACATTTGGTTTATCTTGATGTCTCTCCAGGTAGGAGGGGCTCACTTTGGATTCCTGCCCCCAGCATGGGGGGCTTTGGTGGGCTATGTCTGCTGCAGAGATACCTGTTGTCACCTCCAGATGTCCACAAAGTCCCTGCTACAGTGCTGGGGGACTGGTAAAGATAGGGGCCACCTCAGGAGGCATCTGTTCCTGCAGGGATGGTTTTCCTTAGCCACGTAGCCAAATTCCACTGCTACCCACCTGGAATAACTCCTCAGCCTGGCAAACGGGCCTAAGAATGAGGAGAGGAAAAGCAGTTGGGCCAAACTAACGTTGCCTTTGTCTGTTCAGGTGAAACTGGCATTGGCAAATCAACCTTGATGGACACTCTGTTCAATACCAAGTTTGAAAGTGAACCTGCAACACACAACGAGCCTGGGGTGAGATTGAAAGCCAGGAGCTACGAGCTCCAGGAGAGCAACGTCCGCCTGAAGCTGACTATTGTTGACACCGTTGGATTTGGTGACCAAATTAACAAAGATGAGAGGTAAATTGGTTTGTCAGGAGGAGGAATCCTTGTGTCAGTGTGCTGGGAGAGCAGCAGGGTCAGACCCTCTGGGGGCAGTCTGCTCCTTGCTGTGTTCCTGGGGGTGTTCCTCAGCCCAGGTGTGGCAGGTAGCATCACTCTCCCCAGGAGACAGGCAGAAGTGACAAGGAGTGGAAGTGACAAACAGAGCAGCTGGAGACATGATTCTGCCCTCCTTGTCTCCATGCATCTGAGTTGAAGTCTCTGCTGAAGTTGAAATGTGTCAGTGTTGGAAAGCAGGAGTTCAAATGGCAATTGCATTGGACCTTTTAGGGAGCTGGGGCTGGGATCATAGTTCCAGTTCACACCATCCTGCAGTGTTCAAGTTGAAGTGGGTTTTACTTGAATGTTTTAGTGCTGATTTCACATGCATGCAGTGAATGCTCTGGATGGCCTGGGCAATCCCTGCATCCATCCATGGGGACTTGAGCTGTAGTGTAAGAACCAGTTGTTCTGTGGTGGTGGTTAATCTGCCAGTGAATTTTCTTTAGCTCAGAGCCATACATTCCCTTGTTGCAGTAACCCCAGCTCCCTTTGGAGGGCTGTTGATCCTTTTCTCTCCACCTTGCCAGGTGAGGGCATGCTGGCTGGCAGCATGCACTGACCAAAAGCTCTTAGGGCAGTAGGTAGACAGCATAAGCTCTTAGTAAATGCAAGCTTGACATCACTTTCCACCAAAATCTTCTTAGCATGGGGATTGAGCAGGTTCTGCTTCCAGTTCTGTGTGGAAAACTCCATAGATTTTTGATTTTTTTTTTTGAGATTTTACAATGCTTGATTTCTGTAATGCTGCCTTTGTGCTGGACCTGACACCAAATGCAACTCTTGCTCCTAACAGGAGCTCCAGACACTGCCATATGCTCTTGGGTGAGAGAACAAAATGAGGAGGAGGTGCTGGGAGCAGGGATGCTCTGCAGCTGGGTCCTGCTGGGGCACTGCTGGGCATTTGCTTCATTCAGCAGACAAGAGGCAGTGGTATTGGTGGGGATTTCCCTCCAGCTTCCCTCTTGGAGAGAGGGATAGACAGGGCAGCAGGGCTTAGGGACAGCTTTTGTCCTGGTGTAAATATGAAGTGTGTGGGGTTTTTTTTTCTGTGCTCTAGGTCTGAGTCCTCCCACTCTCTTACTCTGATGGTTTTTATGGTGCTTTCTCTAATATGATCTCCCAGTGTAAGGCCTTGCTGCTTTCCTTGCAACATATATCTCTGTCTGAGAGAGGGAAAAACTGGAAAGTTCCCCTTCCTGTTAGATCAAGGCAGGTTACACTGCACAAACCTTTTTCCTTCAACAAAATGGTTCCCCCAAAGTACACAAAAGGTGCAGTTGTCTCCTGAGCTTTGTTTACAGTCTTCAATTCCTGAAAAGTTCCTTTCATCTCCCTTCCTTTCTGAAGGTCACAAGCAAGCTTTGGGACAAGCTGGGGTAGGTTTGATGTATAAATTGTCTTGTGTCAGATGATTCCAGTGACACCAGCAGAGCAGCAGCTCAGACTTTTAATTGGTGAGACTGCAGCACACATCCCTCTTTTCAGAGCAGCAGCCTGGTGTGACTTCCAGGCATCTGGAACCCAGGGGCTCTGCCACTTTGACTTCCTAACATGTCCATCTGTGCTCCAAGCAGGAGCAGACACTTGCTAAGGAAGGACTGTGGCTTGGGCAAGGGGGGTCCTAAGAGCAGCACTTATCCTGTAGTGTGTACAGAGCACCCCATGAAGCTTCCTGTGTGCTATCCCTGCTTTTCTCTGTGCCCTGTTCTCTCTCTGCAGCTACAAGCCCATAGTAGAATACATTGATGCCCAGTTTGAAGCCTACTTGCAAGAGGAGCTGAAGATCAAACGTTCCCTGTTCAATTACCATGACACCAGAATCCATGCCTGCCTCTATTTCATTGCACCCACTGGGCACTCTCTGAAGTCCCTAGATTTGGTCACCATGAAGAAGCTGGACAGTAAGGTACTTGCTGCTTCATGTTATGAACCTCACGTGGGCCCTGCTAGTGCTTTGCTGATCTTGCCACTTGGTTAATCCTGCATGGAAAAAAACAGTGCCAGTTTTTAGTAGTGGGGAATTACAGAGGTGCCATGTAGAAATTTTACCTTAGGCTAGTAGCTAGAATAAATCATTATTCACTGAAGCATTAGCTGCAGAGATAAGAGTCTCGGCTCCTACCCTCTATCAGTCCCATCTTGGGTTAGAATATTTGGCTGCTTGCTCCACAGCTATGCTATAAAGCTGGCAGTCTGAGAGCTGGAAGCTGTATTTATGAGGATGCACTAGGAAACCATAATTTTTTTTTTTACTTTTCAGTATGTTAACCAAGCCATAGTGAGAGGTTTGTACACAGCTGAAAAATCAGTTGGCTGTTAAAAAAAGTGAAGTGTTTTCCTTCTCAAAAGTATAAATAAAAAGGAGAGATTGAAGTTGAACTCTGCTTGTTCTAGCACTCATACATTGTTGCCATCTCTCTTTCACTTCACCCTACAGATTAATTACATTCTTGTACAAAATCTGATTTGGTTAAGTGTGGATCAGATGAGAAGTACATCTAAAATACTTTGTCATCCTACTAATCAATGAAAAACAAATCAAAATTCTCTGACTCCAACCACCTAGACAGAAGCAGTGATTTGATCTGCCATGGCAAATGCTGTGTTGTTCTAACCATAATCTGATAAACAAGAAGAATCTGAATAAATACATGACTTGGCATGTGCTGTTTCAGTTACCCTCATGACTAGCAAGAATGGGAACCAAACTTGGTTTAAACCAAGCTAGCAGCTTGAAGAAACAAGCTACTTGCAAGACGAGTTAATCTATTGTCTTCTAGGGAAATCAAGTGAGGTACAAATTTAAAACTGGAGTATTTAAAGAGAGCTTTCTCTGTGCTTGTTTAGATGATTAAGCAATTTAAATCAGTCCCCCTTGCGCCTTTGGCACAGTGGATCCTGATTCTGCAGAAGTAAAATGATGACAATGGCTCTCAATTCCCTAGGATGGCCTATTGATTGGGTGCCATGCAGAGATGGAGAAGGATCTGGGCTCTGTTTGACTTAAAATAGGGTTATGGAGATTTACCTAAAGTGAGCTAATTGGTATTCATGTTTTATATTTTGGCAAAGGGGGATTTAATATAAGAAGATTTTCAAGTACAGTAGTTAAAATCCCTTCATATGGGTCAATATCAGCATCTTCCCTGCTTCTGTCTGCTGTTGCAAAGAAGAGCAAATCCTGCAGGATCAAAGAATTGTCCATCTGGAGGGAGCAGAAAGGGCAAGAGAACAAGATTCCTCATCCTAATGCATTCTTGCCCTCTCCCAGCAAGCAGACACCCCATTCAGCTCCACTCGGGGAGGTGCTGCCTCCCCTCAGCTCCTTGGTTGCTGTTTGCCCTCCTGCTGCCCTGTGCAGGGGAGAGAGTCAGGAACTGATCTTTAATTTCTGTATTAACCCCACCACACACTTCCCTTGGGTGGTTGTCTTAGAGCTGTGCAGAGAGCAGTGATGTCAGGAACAAGTTCTTCCCCATGAGGGCACAGGGTGCCCAGGGAGGGGGTTGAGGCCTCATCCCTGGAGATGTTCAAGGTGAGGCTTGAGGAGGCTCTGAGCAACCTGATCTGGGTGAGGGTGTCCCTGATACTGCAGGGGGTTGGGCTGGGTGACATTGAGAGCTCCCTTCCAACCCAAATCGTTCTAGGATTCTATGAAATCAAAGTGAGCAGTGGGGTAACCAGAGCACTGCTGCCCCCTGGGTGTCCCTGTCCCCATGAGAGGCTATTGTCCCACCTAGTGTCCCTTGCAGTCATCCAGCCTTCTGCAGCACGGAAGAGAAGTGCCTAAGTGGTAATTTCCTTTTTTTTTTTTTTTTTCTTTTTTTCTTTTTTTTTTTTTTCCCTTTTCTTTTTTGGAACTGCCTGTAATACTCTATGACAGGATTTCCTGTCCAGCCAATTTGGGTGAGGAGGGGAGTAGGACAGGACAGGAAATAGTATGTTGCCAGACTGCCTTTGACTTCTTTGTAAGGCCATCATTGCTGCTGCCTGAAAATCCTGCTGCAGGCAGTGGTGCTTTCAGCAGCAGCTCCAGGGAAGTTCTGCTGGTGCTGTGGCACTTTGAGGTTTGTCTGCAGGCTCTCCCCTCCTGGTGAGGCAGAGTGTGCAGTCCTGGGTATGGAGGTGCTGTCTTTGTCTTGCAGGTGAACATCATCCCCATCATCGCCAAGGCTGACACCATTGCAAAAAACGAGTTGCACAAGTTCAAGAGTAAAATCATGAGTGAGCTGGTCAGCAACGGTGTCCAGATCTACCAGTTCCCAACAGATGAAGAGACAGTGGCTGAGATAAATGCCACGATGAGTGTATGTTTCTCTGGAAGGGATTTGCTTGCCTTGGTTTGCCTGGACCCATCCGTGGGCTGTGTTTCTTTGGGCTTAAAGGCTTCAGTCTCAGCACAGACAGCAGACTGGGTTTAGGAGCTGGAGATACCTATTACGTGTGGGCTGCCTGGCCTGGTGCACTTCATTGTATGGCAAACAATTCTCTTTGAGCTTTTTTTCATATCCTTCCCCTGTCCCGGTATTCCCATCTCAGGAAAGGAAGAGGATGGGAGGATGGGCCCCGGTGTGATCAGGGCAAAGGGCTGGGGTTTGGGTTTCCTGTCCCAAACGACCACTTCTGTGGCTCAGTGAGGGGCTGATTCACTCCTGCCTTTGTTTCACTTTCCGGTGAGGATGGGGGTGTTGTCTGTGAGGTTTCAGCTCCCAAGGTGGCAGTGGCCATCAGCAGCAAGGGCTCTGGCTCTCCCCCTCTCTCCCTCTCCCCCTTGCCATAGGGGTGGCACTGGAGGGTGAGCAGGGCTGGGGCAGACAATGTTTGGAAGGGTCTCCCAGGGGAAGGGGTGGATTCCCCCACTTTGGAAAGTTTGAAGTCTCAGCTCTCTGGGGTGCTGAGAGATCTCAGATAAACAATAATATCAGCAGGGTTGGAGCAGGGGATCCTTGAGGTCCCTTCCAGCCTGGCACTCTGGGATGCTGTGACATATTTCAGTGGGGGTTACAGAGGAAAACCAGCTGTTGCCCATGGGCCTGATTTGGAGCACGCAGGGAAGAACCTGAGCTCAGGGTTTCTGGTGGTGATGAGCATCACAGCAGCACTGATAGGGCCCTCCAGTGGCTTTAGTAATGTGCAAGGGGATTTGCCAACCCCAAAGTGAAGTGCAAGGATGAGATGATCATCTTTGTTTTTACAGGCAATGGAGGTATTAAGATAAAACCATCTCCTTGCAACTTGAAAACTTTTGTGAGTGTCCCAGCACAGCTGCTTGGAGATGGGGAATTATCACAACCAGGTGTATATCAAACACCTCTGCAAACCTCTGTATTGCCTCCTCCTTTTCCCTGTGCTGTGGGCACAAGCTGACACAGAGGAAGGGAGATGGCTCTGCCAGGGGGCAGTGTCTGCACTGTGGGGTTTGCAGGTGGGAAACTCTTCCATCACATCTCCTCTGCCACTTGGCCTCTTCCCCTCCCACCACAGCACCAGCTCCCAGAGCTTGTGTCCACCCTGGTGGATGCTGATAAGGGGCAGGGAAAAGCAGTGGGAAGGTGGCCTGGTGGCAGCAGCCACACTTGTGGGAGGAGATCCCAGCTTGTCACCACCACACCCAGGGAGAGACTGGGACACAGCAGAGCACAGTGACTCAGATGTGTCTGCCCAGGGCTGGGTGGACTCCTCTCTTCCCCTTACTCATAGCTTTGCCTTTTTAGAGGAAGCATTAGCACATTTTTCTAGCAACAGAAAAACTCCTGAATTTTAGTCTACCTTCCTTGGGAGGATGTACTTTGGTTTTTTTCTTTATTGTTTGACAGTGATTTTTCAGTTCAGTTACAGTTTGTAAAAGGTTTGTGCTTAAGATAGCCATGCTTTGTAATTACAGGAAGAATCTGTATGTCTCTTATATTTTTAGGACTTGAGAATCTGGGACTTGAAATCTAAGCAGGTTTCTCTTCCAGCTCATGCTGTCAATCTTTCTAAAACACCCACTGAATTGCAAAGGCATTTAAGCAACTTAAACCCAGCACAGCTGCCACAGTAAACAATTTTCTGCAGGAACAATCCCTGGCAAGGCAACAAAGGAAATCCCTAACATTATTGTCCTTTCCTTTCCTAGGTCCACCTTCCTTTTGCTGTCGTTGGCAGCACTGAAGAAGTGAAGATTGGCAACAAGATGGCAAAAGCCAGACAGTATCCCTGGGGTGTTGTGCAGGGTATGTTACCAAAAGCATAAATAAGACCTTGTCATCCTGGCTCAATCTGATGAAAGATGCAGTGATCTCTGCATGGTCCTTATCAAAATCCATTTTGAAAAAGCTTCAAGACTTCTTAAAATCAGGGCTTTGCCAACTAGATCTGGGTGTGTAGGGGGTTTGGTGGGAGGGTGATTTGGGGGGGTGTCGGCCTTGCCAGTGTGTATTAGTGAGAAAAACTCTTGAATTCTGCAGAATTGCCCTGCAGATGTTCCCCTGCAGCTCTCTGGGCCACTCTCCAACTGGATACACAGCTGAAGCCACAGCTTATGTTTGGGAAGTCTTGGACTTGACACGTATCCTGCTGGGTTCCTGCTGTTCCCAGGAAACTAGGACCAGATAGCCAAAGAGATTTAGTTGGGATCCCAGAGAGACTTTGAAGATCTGGCTCTGATCTGCCTCTTTGCAGAGACAGCTGGGGTGGCCTGACAGGGTGCAGCTGGGTCCTTCCCTCTGCCCCTTCAGAGGCTTGGGTGGCATGGGAAGAGTGCAGCACTTCTGGTGGGGGTCTTGTAACCTTTCCTTTCAGTGCTGTTACAAACTGAGACTTTGACCTGGCTGTGACTTGGATTTAGAGTGGAGTTGAGGGGGAAGTGAAATCCTGTGTGCAGATAGCTCATCACCTTGTTGGTGCAGAAGTGTGCTGAGAGCCAGGAGCTCTGTGACAGATGGGCATCACACACATCTTGCAAAGCCAGTGAAAGGCCTTGAACTGGTGTCCACGTGTTGATGTGGCTTCACCCCCAGCTCAGCAAAGCCTTTTGGTACAGACTGCCTCAGAGTCCTCCTTGTCTGCCCAAAGAATTCCAAGGCTGGCTAACCCGGGGCCCAGGGAAAGCAGCAGAGATTTGGCTTCCTGGCTTTAACGTTCCCTCTGTGAAAGGTTTGGGGTGTTTTGTTGTTTGCTTGGGTTTTTTCAGTGGAAAATGAAAACCACTGTGACTTTGTGAAGCTGCGGGAGATGCTGATCCGGGTGAACATGGAGGACTTGAGGGAGCAGACCCACAGCCGGCACTACGAGCTCTACCGCCGCTGCAAGCTGGAGGAGATGGGCTTCAAGGACACAGACCCAGACAGCAAACCTTTCAGGTAGGAAGCCATGCACACACTCTTCTACACCAGCCTCCCAGGGCTCCTGCCTAACGTCCTGGTTTGGGCCAGGATAAAGGTGATTTTCTGTCTTGTACTTTTGCTTTCAGCTGAGTCTCTTGTAAGTAGTTGCACTTGCTGAGGTAGGTTGCACACCTAGGTAGCAACTTTTCTCAGCACTTATTCAGCCAAAGATATTTTATCCCTGCTTTTCTTAAGAAGACTATGTATTTTCCCTGTGTATTCACTAGCAGCTGTTGTTGATAAACCATCCAAAATTCACCTGCAGAAGTGAAGTTACTCCTTTGTCTCTGAAGAACTCCATCTAGAAGTCATTCTGGAACTTACAGAATGTTAAGAGAGCAAAACTGATGGAAATTAACATTTGTGATTACATTTCCATTGACTCAAAAGCCCTTCATGTGCTACAGGTGTTTCAGGCACATTTCACAAGCTTTTGTGGATACAGAAGTGTGAGGGAGGTAAGAAAAAAAAGGAAATCACATCTTGTACAGCCAAAGAGATTGGAGGTGCTGGGTTGAAAGTGTTGGGCATCCAAAGTGTCTGAGGAGGAAGATGTGCAATGCCATCCTCCTGCCCTCAGGCCTGGGGTTTGGACACTCAGGGAAACCTTGGGTGGCTGAAAGAGCCAATTCAGTTTGCCTTAACATTTTGAAAGATGTCTGACATCGTTGACTTGTCATTTTTTTCAAGCTGGAAGAATTTAAGTTTGGGGTTTGGAGGCTGATATATTTTTTTTCTCCAACCTTGCTCTTGCTTTCCTAAAACCTGTGAACTGTCCAGTCTGCAGTGAAGCTTGGGCTCATCTTCCTACTGGCAGCTCTATGAGCCTCATGGAGAGTTGAGTGAATCTGTTCATTGATCACTTCAGAAATGACTCCTGACACTTACAGCCCTTGGAGAAGGAGAAGGTTTGAAATGGCTGGGTGCCTCCTTTCCTCCAGGTCTGTTTTACAGTCAGCTTGCTCAGATTGCAGGGCTTGAAGAGTGGAGCTGTATCCGTGCTGAGATGAAGGTAACCAGTGCATTGAGGTTTCACTGGCCACCAAAAGGGAGAGCATGGGATAACTGCTCTTGTTGACCTTCCTGGAGTTGTTCACAGCTGGTCCAAGGTGTGCCATGGTCTGTTGCTTGAGGTTTGGCTTTTTACTAACTACAGAGTTTGTTGTCAGCTTTCTTGGTCTGCAGCCCAAGTCATTAGCCAGGGACAACAGCTGTGTGGGAATTTGGGAGAGAGGGTTTGTTTCCTCCTCCCATTTCCTGTCTCCCATTCCTCCCCAGCTTTTCCCCACTAATTGCCCCCACTGCCTTAGCAGCATCCCATGCTCCTCACTGCCCCAGGGGAAGGCAATCAGAATGAAATCTGCATCAGTCTGTGTTTCCCCCCATAACACATGGATGGCTGGAGTTGGTGTGCCAGCCCCTGAGAGGGCAGCCACACTGCTATGCACATCACCATGGACATGGTTCATCTTGGAGCCTCAGCAGGGAAAAGCCAGGGTGGGCTCCAGAGCAGAAGGCAGAGTGGGAGCCTTACTTTCATATTTCTGGAAAACAACACTCTGTGGTGAGCTGAGCAAGCTCTGAGCTTCCAACACAGGCTTTGCATCAGTTCAGGGTTTTATTTGTTACTTGCTGAGTTTGTGCAGCTGCATTTATTTTGTAGCACAGAAACTCTGCTGGAATCACTTGAGCCCAGCTCTGTTGTGAAGCCCAAGTGTGAAGCTTTATTGGATTTCCTTTCTGGAGAGCAATGGCTTAAGATGGGCTCAGCCCTTCCCTTTGAGGAATCTGAGGAATTTCCATTGCTTCCTGTACACGAGGCCTCTTTTGACCAAGCTATAAGTAGAAAGGAAATGAAAATGTACAGAATTTTTCCATCTGGCACATGCTAGTTTAGAACTGTTCTCTCTGGGTGCCTTCTCCTTCCACTAAACAAACAAAACCCAGGATCCCAAGCTGTTTGGCTGAGGCTGCTGTCTCTCTGAAATGAGGGAAGCAGTAAATTTGGCTCAGAGACCAGGGATCCAGAGCTGCCTTTCTGCTGGATCTGGGCCCTGGGAGCCACAGGGACCACTGCTCCCTTTGTAAATCTTGGAATGAGCAGGACAGAAGACCCCTGCAAAGCATTGGTGCTTTGGAGGCCCTTCCATGAGGTGTGAAAAAGGAAAAGTGGAGGTTGTGAGACTTGCTGGCAGAGTCCCCACCACTTGTCCAAGCTGTGGGAGGTGAGGAGGAGCAGCAGTGCCCCCAGATGCATCTGCTCCATTAAATGGGGACCCTTCTGATCTCCTGCATCTGTTGTGGATTGATTTTTCTGTTGCTCTGCTTCATCTGCTCAATTTATTTTTGAGAAAATCACTTGCACTGGCATCATTCAGTGTGTGGGTGGTGTTGGGGAATCAAGTTACTCTTGTAATCTAGCCTCATATGTTTATATACTTAAAAAGCAAATTCCCATGCCTGGGAATTTGAAGCTGCTGGGATCCCAGTTGGTTTGGACTGTTATTCCTTAGGGCTGTAACTGTTTTTTTCATATTCAACCTGGAGTTGCAGGGCCAGTTTCTCTGGGAATTTTGCTGCTTTGGAAGCTGGAGGAACTAGAGTAGAGAATTGAGTTTCATGTTAGTGGTTAAGCTTATTTTTAAGCTAGCAGCTGAAATGAGCATGGAACCTGGGACAATTTGACTGAGAGCCCCTGTCACCCTCACTCCTGCCAGCCTTTTCCTGCTTGCCCATCACCAGGCATGGTGTTTTTGGAGCTTTGCAATAAATAGTTTACCATCCAGGCCACAATTAGCAGTGTGCACTTTCCAGTTTGGGTCTGTAAGGCTCTGCTGCTCCCTGGTACAGTGTGTCACTAATTGCAGTTTTGCTCACTGAGCAGTGAAGGCTGATCTGCCCTCAGGGTTCCCTTCAGAAGGGTTTATGAGTTTAAGTTTGTGTCCACAATCAGAGGATTGAATCCAAGACAATTACAGGGAGATTTTGATTTGAATCTCTTGATCTCTGATCTGTGTGACCTGGTTCTTGATTTAGTTAAGAATCCAAAGATGCTTCTTGCCCTGTTCTCTCAGGAAACAATTTTTGTCATTTTTACAATTAGATTTTTTGCTTCAATGTGTGGGGAGCTGGTGTGGTCAGCTGGAATTGTGTGATTCCTCCAGGGTGGTCAGCACTACAAGAGCCACTCTGGGCATCCCATCTGTGGATTTTAGGAGTGCCCATCAGTTAGCAGTTTTAAACCCAAGTCTTGAGTCTGTGTGTCAGGTTTTCTTCCCACCCCCCAAAAAAAAGCAAACAACAAAACCAAGCTACTAAAAAGTCATCCAAACCCTCACTATGTGCTAGGAAAGGCAAAGCTTGGTCTCAATGGGATTAAGAAGTTCCACAGGCCCAGTGGTTAATGTGTTCCTTAGGCACACGGATGTGATATCAGCAGAGTTTTCATTTTAAAAATGCATTTTTTAAAAAAATCTTGGGGGGAAATAGTTATCATTCCCACACTATCATTACAGCTGAACTATCCAAATCCATTTAAGGAATAAAATGAAAAGGAATTTGGCATTGAAAGTTCCTAAGAGGCTCTGAAAAAATCTCAGAGGTGCACAGACAGCATGCTTTGTGTCCCAAATGTTTGCTGTGGTATCTCAGTGCTGGGGAAATAAAGGAATGCCAAGAAGTGGAGGGGGAATAAAGAAATGAAGGAATCCCAAGATGTGGTTGGTTGGAGGAGGAATACTGCTGCTCATTTGCAGAGGCTTAGCCTCCCTTAGCAGCTTAAAGGAGAGAGGGGGGTCTCCCAAGGTGGCTTTACCTAAAAAAGAGCCCCTGAGCTGGATTCATTAGCAATGAGTAATGAAAATTAGTTCTACTCTGTGGCCCTGTCCTGCTTAATGAACTACATAAAGCCAGATTTTGCTCTCTGGTCCACAAATCCTCCACTTCAAATGAAGAGATTCCCAGGGAAGGGTGGGAGAAGCAAGCAGGTGTGACCTGGGCAGACCCCAGGCCATGAGAGCCTCAGGGCTTGCTGTGGGGGCTTCTGTAGAGGCTGTGTATTTTTGGGGGTGGTCATCCTGTCTCGGTAAGTGCTTTCCACTGCAGGTGTGTGGGTTTGCTTGCCCCCAGTGCTGCCACCTAGCAAGCTGGGACTGGGCTGCTGGAGGTGGTGGTGCCTCTGCCTGCCAGAGTCTCCAGGGGTGTTGTGTGACACCAAGTGCAGCTCAGATCAGCAGAGGCTGGAAATTCAGGGCTGTGCTTGAAACACAGCTCTGACTGTTTGTTTTCACTGTGTTTTTAACAGTCTCCAAGAGACTTACGAAGCAAAGAGGAACGAATTCCTGGGTGAACTCCAGAAGAAGGAGGATGAAATGAGGCAGATGTTTGTCATGCGGGTGAAGGAGAAGGAAGCGGAGCTGAAGGAAGCAGAGAAGGATGTGAGTATGTTGTAACACAGGGGACTGTGTGGGAAGGTTTAGGCTGGAGCTTTGCCAAGAGAGCCCTGAGAAGGTGAGCATCCAGATTCCAACATCAAGCCTGCAAAGGTCCTTGCTGGGCAGAGACAGTCTCAACTCCATTCCCAGTCCTACCACGGACTTATGGCCTGACTCCATGACACAATCCTCTGCCACTTTCTGTCCCTGTCCAATGGAGCAGGAGTTATTCCCTGGCTTTGGGCAGCTGGAGGAGGAGACAGACCCTGTGGAGTGAGGAGTGGGACAGGAGCAGCAGCTGCATCCCCCCCAGAAATGCAGCTTTGCTGTGCTGTGGGCCTCCTCTCTCACCTCTTCAGTCCCACCTAAAGGAGAGAAGATGTTTGCTGCTCAAAGCACTGCTGATTGGCAGTGGATCTTCAGCTCTGGTACAGCCAGCTCTGCCCTTTACCAGTGGCAACAATTTGGAGAGTTTCAGTCAATAGATGAGGACTTCCCAGAGGGCAGTAAGTCCTACTCAGCACAGTTACATGTCCCAGAGGAATGTCCCAGAGCTGCCCTGCCATGATTTGCTTGGTGCATGGAGGTCAGCACTGATTAGTGTGGGACAGAGAAAATGCAGCTGTCCTGCTAGGGATGGGAGCTGGTGGAGGAGCCTGTCCTTCTGCAGAGGCACAGAGAAGAGCCCCAGAGAAACATCACCCTGAGTGGCCATGGCCAGGCTTGCTTGGGTTTCATAAGCATGAGAGAATCCCCCTGGTGCAAGGCAATGAGGTTTGGAACATAGGTCCCTGGGCAATTCCAAAGCCTGTCATATTCCTACAGCAACTGAAATTACCACCAACTGTGTGCACAAGTATGTGTTACCTGCTGGGATTTCCTCTCCTCACAAGGTCAGGCATGTTTGGGACAGGCCAGTGACTTGGTATTAATGTAGTGAGTGCCAGCAGCACAGCTTCAGGCATCACTACCCATAATCAGGGTGGAAATTCTTCTCTTCCCCTCCAATTCTCATTGTCTGTGTCCTGGCAGCTTCACGAGAAGTTTGACCATCTAAAGAGGACTCACCAAGAAGAGAAGAAAAAAGTGGAAGACAAAAAGAAGGAACTTGAGGAAGAGCTGAACAACTTTCAGAAGAAGAAGGCAGCAGCTCAGCTATTACAGTCACAAGCTCAGCAGGCAGGTTCTCAGCAAACCAAGAAAGACAAGGACAAGAAAAAGTAAGCGGATGTCCCCCACATCCTTTGTAGGGTTTGTTACACTTTGGGAAGTTGTTTTTTCTTTCTTGCTGCATGTCTGTATTTGCTTTTCCCCATTACCAGACTGGAAAGTGGGCTTTTATCAGCCTGATCAAATAAAATATTTTTTTCTAAAGGGTGGGCCAGGGACATGATCTTAATTTTTCTCTAGAAGAATACCTTCAAGTTTTATGTTGAAGTCTGACTGGTATGGGAGAGCAATTGGATTGTGGAGGCTTGACTTGTGATCCCTCCAGAATCTTCTGGAACAGCTCTGGGATGTTCTGGACTCAGCCAGAATTAGTCACGGGGTCTCTATCCATCCCTTCACCCACAAGTAGTCTCCAGTTTCCCATTCCTTAGGTTATAGCTGTAAGTAGAAATAGATTAGAAACCAAAACCACCATGTTATTTTTACATGGGAAATGCTAGTGCCAAAAGTGAATATTTGGAAGCTTGCTTTAAAGACAAGAAGGATTTGTTTTGTTTTTAAAAACAAACTACTATGGTACCATAATTGCAGGTAAATGACCTTTGTGTCGAGGTGATGTAATAATCTAAGAAACCAGTACCTTTTAGTAAGATAATGGCACTGTTTTTTACTCTTTTATATTGGTATGCTAGGAGGACAATCCTCTACCCTCCAGTACTCTTGAGATTCCAGCACATTAGTAGGCACCAAGGCTATCTGTGGCCAGTCTTGTCCCACGGTCAGTACTGGGAGGTGGAGTTTCAGATGTGCTCAGTTTGGACCTGGCTCTGCTTCTGTTGAAACTGGAGTGCCAGCAATGGGAGCTGAGAGTGAAGTCACTGCAGAGCTCCCCTGAAACCCTTGAGCTTTGGATTGATCCAAACTGATGTAACCACCTCCTTTTGCTGCCTCTAGCTGGGGATGGCTGTGTTTAGCTTGGTAGTAGTGTCAGAGCACCCTGCTTGTTATGTGATACCAGCTCCTGCACTGTGCATCAAAAACCAGAACCCAAGGGCCACTTAGCTGTGGTGTGTACAGTGAAGCCAGGCAAAGCCTGCAGACCTGAAGCAGATTGTTCATGGTGTACTTGGCTAGACAGGTTACAGAGACAGAGGCTGCTTGGAGGCCTCCTGTTGGAATTTCCAGCCACGTTTTCCCAGTCCACTGAGGGAATCCTCACACGAGTCCTTTCTGGGGCAGCTGTGATAATGGTGCCAGTTGGTAACTGCAGTGGGGGAAGCTGTGGAGCTGGTGATGCAGCAAATCTCTCACTGGGGTTCAAATCTCTTGAATCCACACACAAAACCAACAGTTCCAGGCTTCTCCCAGCAGCTGATAGCAAAGGGGTGTGTTCCTTAAGAGACTCTGGCAGGGGAACCTGCTTGGTTCTTCCACCAGCAACATCTTGATATTGATCAGAACACTTGTAGGGCTGTGGTGTGTAGACACTTCTCATCTCCCTTGCTAATCTGTAACTTGGGTCAGGTCTGAGCTGTCTTACAGCAGGAGCCTAGGAGGTTCTGTTGTCTTGCAGATATAACAGTATATTTTTATACTTTGGGAAGTTGGGCTGCTGCTTGCTGCATGTCCCCAGTCCCTACTGCTGGTTCAGTACCCATCACTTGTTTCTGCCCCTGGCTTCCCCAGGGAAGGTGGGCAGGGCCCTAGGGCAAGTTTCTTCTTTGATGTAACTGGATGTAGCTCCTATGGAGCTCTGCTGCTTTGTGCTGAGAACCTGGCCTTGGGCACCTGCTGAAATCCAGGGAGTTGCTTGTGTGCTGCATGCTCTGCTTGGGTGAAGAAATCATTACAGACTGGGCAGGGTTTTGTTCAACTGGAGAGACACTGTCAGCAGCTCATGTCCCCCTGAAACCACAGAATGTTATCACAGTGTCAGGGGTTGGAAGGGACCTCCAGAGATCATCCAGTCCAACCCCCTGCCCCAGCAGGATCCCCCAGGGCAGGACACACAGAACACATCCAGGTGGGGTTGGAAAGGCTCCAGAGAAGGAGACTCCACAACCTCTCTGGGCAGCCTGGGCCAGGGCTCCCTCAGCCTCCCAGGAGAGAAGTTTCTCCTCATGTTGAGGTGGAACTTCTGATGTTCCAGCTTAAAATGCCCTTCTGCCGTGACACCTGCACCAGGATCAGGCAGAATGCCAGTCTTCTCTTGCTCACAGGAGAATTCAGTCCTGGTGATCTGTTTCCTATGAAGAGCAGAGCATTTTCTTTTTCTTATCTTTTAAACAGTCGGTAGCTTAATACTTTTAACAACTCTGCAGTGTTTTCACCTCTTAGCTACGTGACTAGTGCAGTCTGGGGAGGTTTGTAACTCTTGGTAGTCAGTGTTAGCTCCAGTTTGGTGCTGGGAAGTTGGCTGGCACGTGCCCAGGGAGTGTGGGGTACGTGGGTGTTCCCAGTGACTGTGACAAACCCCATTTCTGCTTTGCTGCTGCATCCACAGAACTCCACTCTTGAGGAACATGCTGGTGTTTTAGTGTGGCTCCACACCAGGTGCTGTACCTGCTCCAATTGTTCTGTAGTGTCTGAATTACTAACAGAGGCTTGGGAAGGACACGCTGATGCTTCTGCTTGGTAGCACACCTTGGGTTTTCTCAAGGCTTTAGGTTTCTCCTTGTGCTCTAATGGAAAGCTGCAGGTTGGATAGGTAAGGCTTTCAACCTTTCTCTGTGCTAACAGGGACTGAGGTGGTTCTTGTGCCAGAGGCAATCCTTGCCATGCACAGTCCTTGTAAGCCTCCCCAGAAGAAAAAGTAATTCATGGGAATGCTTTTTCTTCATGTGGGGTCAGATTTCTCCAGCTTGGACAATAGAGACTTTCCACTGTGCTGTGCAAGCCAGAGGGAAGGCTCAGGATGGAATCTGGTGTTGGCTTAAGTCCATGAGGAAGAAGTTGTCCCTCTTGATTTCCAGGCTTTTCCTGAAGGAACAACTTGGCTTTTTATACATTCTCTTTTTTTGTGATCTGTTCCTCATATTCCTGTAGCTTACATATTTTTTTATTTTTATTTTTTTCATCTAAAAGTGCTGCAGCCCTGGCCTGCTGAGAGGGCATGCTGGTTTCAGGACAGCACATCTGTGTACCTCAGACACACTCGAGTCCTTGCCTGACTGTGGGGCTGAGCATGCTTATCAAGCCTGTGCCATAATTTTGGGATGGGGACTGTGCTTCAAACCTGAACAATCTGGAGATGGTTCCTTGGCTAAGCCAAAGCAGAGCAGCAAATATCCTTCTGGTGCTTGCCTGTTGTTTGGGAGCTGGCCACATGCATGCCTCAGCATATGCTGTTGTCTTCCTTGCTCATCCTCACACCCCCCTGGAGCCAGGCCCATCTGTTTGGGGCTCCATTTCTGTTTATTCCAAGCTCCTTCTGAAAAGCAGAGCAAAACCTTTTTTCCAGTTCCCTCTCCATATGATAGTTTCCAGCCCAATATGACTGCTTTGGCCACTCCTGGCCATGCATAGTCCCTAAAAGCTGATGTTTGCTCAAATGCTGGGAGACTTCATGGTGCCCAGGCCTGGGATTTCCTGAGTTTGGGTCAAGGCTGAGCACCCAGCCTCCTGTCTCAGCACCCATATCAAGTGACCCAAGCTGGACCTGCAGCCATACCTCCCAGCCACCCACATCCTGAAAAAACCAAACCTGAAGACACCAAGCACATGCAGACTGCAACCTGGAGTAACTTATGTGCTTGATTGTGCAGTAGTTCTGCCCCCTCTGTTTTTCTTTTTGCTTTTGCTTGTCTTAGGCTAGAGTAGGGTCTGTCCTTGAGGTTGAATTTCTTTTTAATTCCATAATCCATCTGCATGCACACCCACCAGAGCAGGTTGCTGGTGTTGGCTCCCCCAGCTTTCTTTGATTTTGTTTTTGGATAACTTTTTTTTTTTTTCCATTTTGGGTTCGATTATTGCTAACTTCTTTTGTTTTTTGTTTTTTTTAACTTGCAGTGCAAGCTTCACATAAAGCCTGTCAAGCCAAGGATGTTCCTGCATTCACCTGCTTTTGCAGTAATGTGTCTCTGCCACCTGTTTTCTTTCTTTTTATTTTATTTTTTTAAATTTTTTAACATGAATAACTATTAACTCATCTAATAACATAGTGGGAACAAGGAGGAAGAAGGGTTGGGTACAGGACTGTATGCAACTAGACATTCAGGGGTGGGTGGAGGGGCAAGATAACACCACCGTATATTTTTCTGGTCCAAACCAGCAGCAGTAAATAATTTTTGGCCCCAGATTTGAACTGAGAGTCAGGGCTGGACATCAGCAGCTCGGGTGAGCATCGTTGACTGGATGAGGTGCTCAGTGCCTCCCCTGTCCCTGTGCTGAAGGGGGGGGGGGGGTCCCTGGGTCTGCAGAAACCAGGCTGAGGGAGTTCCTGCTCCAGAGGCTCTCAGCCCAGTCCCCAGGGGTGGCTGAGCCCTGGGCTTGGGTCCTTCAGTCACTGGTGGTGTTGGAGCCATGAGGGTCCTGCTGCTGGGGGAGAGGGAGGGGGGGTGTAGATAACACAAATGGAACTGACCCTGCATGCCATTACATTTGCATGAGACTTCTTTACTAGTCCCTGGGTTTGTTTGACTTGATCATAGGAGTGGGCTTGGATTTATTGACAGATTTTTACACCCCCCCCCCCCTCCAGTTCAGTGTGGTGGCCACCAGCTGAGTTGGAGCTGCAGGGCCCTGGAGACAGGACAGTGCTCCTTGTCACCTCCCATGTGTTACTGACCTGACCACAACCTCTGAAACCTCCCCTGGTACCTGGGCTCCAGTGTGCATCACCTCAGCAAGACTTAGCAGCCCTAAGCCTGGGCAGGGGGGGAGACACAGCCTTCAGCAGCCTCTTAGAGCCCTCAGGAAGGGTTCAGAGGAGATTTTGCATAAGGCAGACCTCACTCTGTGGCCAGCAAGGTGTGGAAATTGGTCTGTTTAATGTGTATTTTTTTTGTGCCGTTGCTTTTTGGACAGAGTCTTTTCCTTCCTTCCCAAGAAGTGGCGAGCCATGCTTACCCTATGACTTCTGGATTTCTTTCTCTTCTGCTGATGTACAGCCAACATTTCCACTGCTGCTAGCTAGGTAGTTTCCTGTTTCTTTCTCTAAACCACTCTTAAAAATAACTCTCTCCACCTGAGTCTCATGCACTGCGATTCTTTGCTTGCTTTTGGGATGGAAATTCTTGCCTCTCTGGGGGGAAAAAAAAGGCAGAATTTTCACTTTTTCTGAAGTGTTGGATTTGGAACGGTGTTTTGGATTTAGCTTTTGGGTTGTCTTGGTTTTAACTCACTGCTTAAACATGGCTCTGGGAAGAGGATATCTAAATACAGTGGCTTGGACAGAGCAAAAAAATTGAGATGAGTAGAATAGAAATAAAATAGTTGAAGTTTCTCTTTTGGGGTGTGTTTTAAGTTGCACCTTCTGGTCTTATTAACTATGATGCACTTGTTGTAAGGTTAAATAGTTTTGCTAGGGAGTTGTTTAGGAAAATGAAATGATGGTTCTTGTGGCTACTGGAAAACCAGCTTTAAAATCTGGAGTTATAAAGGAAGAGGTTTGGTTTTGGCATGAGGTTTTTACTGTCACATCATATGCACATCACTGACTGCTTGTGGCAGTATGCTTTGCTTCAGCTGTCTCTGTGCATGTCCTCTTTTTACTTATCTGCCTTTTGTGTCAAGTAGAAAACTTAATTTTAACATTTATTTGTCCTGCTTCATTTAACAACCCTAGAAGGGATATTTGGCAGAGGAAATCAGCTGAGTCTAGCTTTTTTATTTTTTATTTTCTTTTTTGGACAGAAAGCTGTGGCCAAGTGTATTGTATTTTTGGTTGAGTGTTTCTCCAGCAAAAAGCAAACTGTCTGGGGGAAACCTGAGACTAAACCATAAGCTCGAAAATTTTAAAGGTATCGTTTTGGTTTGTTGCCAAAGGAGATACTAATGACTCTTTTTTTCCTCTTTAAACCCCTGGGCCATGTTTAGCTTGTTACTGCTCTGCTTCTTTTAAGTCTTTTCACAGTAGCTGCTGATTCTGCATGGAGTAAGAGATTACACTCAAATCTAAGTTGGATGTGCTTCCACCTTTGCATGTAAGTACAGTAGTAGGAGACTCACCCTTTCTGCCTTACTACTGATATGCAACCAGTTGTGTTTCTCTAAGGGGTTCTTTTAAGTCCACTTCCTTACAAGTGGCATGGCTAAGAAACAACTTTGAAGCTTCCTGCCCTAATCTGCTTTGGCTGAGATGTTGAAAAAGAAGGCCCAGGGAATACCCCATCCAGGTCCTGTGGAACACCTCCAGCCACCCTGCAGAGCTCCTCTGCCTGCTGGGGAGAGGCACTGCAGCCTTTAGTGGGTGTTAGACAGGCAGAACATCAGCTGCATGACCCCCCCCTCAAACCTCAGAGCAATCCAAAGGAGCAGGAAGCACACTGAGAGGTGTTTCTGATGTGATGGTGTTCCAGGGCATGGAATGAACCTCCCAGAATGGGAACACAAAATCCAGGTTGCTGAAAGGGGCAAGGATGGCTCTGTTGGGTGGGCAGGTGTGTGTCTGGCAGTCAGCTGAAAAGGTAGAGGTGAATAATAAGGGTTTTGCTTCCCCCAAACCCTCCCTGGGGCTGCCCAGTTCCTCTCCAGGAGGGCAGTAAGTAGGAGGCACCCTCTGAGCTCAGGGGTGTGTGGGGGGGAGAGGCTGGGGAGCAGTGCCTGGCACCCACCCCAGGAGCCTCTGCACCTCAGCTGTGTCCCCCCCATCTGCTTGAAATCCCAGAGAAATCAAGGAGGTGTGTACCTCTGTGTCTCAATTTAGCATGTCTTCATTTGATGTGAGCAGTGTTTCCCCAGGTAGCTCTCACTCTGCCTCTCCTAAAGCATCCACGTGAGAATGGAAATGTCCTTTTGTGTGTGTGGTCACATCTGATCTGTCCATCTGAACCCAGTTTTGCCATTTGTCCTTCTGAGATGTTAGAAGAGCCACCTCTGTTTGTCTCTTCTCCAAGGAACCAGGTTGCATTTGCAGTGTGTGCTCTCCACCATGCTCTCATCAGCACAGAACTGTACAAATATGAAGGGTTGTTTGTTGTGTGGTTTTTTTAATTCACGGAAAAATAAAGCTGTGAACAGCAGTAGAAATATTGTATTTGTATACATTTTTAATATCCTGGTTGCCTTAATTGATAGATGTAGAACTTGATTACCTTGCTATTTGAAAATTAACCCATGTTTGTAATGGAATAATTCTGTAACCTACCTACAGTGTTAATGCCAATTATATGTATGCATCTGTTAGATATTGTCACTTTATTGGATGTTAAGATATTTCCCTTTTTTTTAATTACAAGTTGAATAATAACCTTATAGCATAAGCTCACTTATTTCCTATATGTGCTTTAGGTTATATAAATAATGCCGACACTTGAAGCGGGGAGGGGAAATACATTTTTACCCAAACATTTTGATTTTTCTGGTGGCCTTTGTGACTTTTGGTGACAGGCAGGAGGGGCTGAGGAAGCTGAGGCTCCCAGCAGGTGGGTTGGTGCCCTTGAGATGCCTCTCTAGCTTGGTGCTGGTGTTTGTCAGGCACTTTTTGTGGCTTTTTGAGCTTGTTCTCCAAACCAGTTGGTGTCCTGAAGAGATCCAGGGCTCGCTGGTGCAGTCGGTTTGGATGACACCTCCCCAGTGCACTCTTCCCTTCATGTCTCTCTTCTTCAAAATGTTGTTCCTCCTGTGTGTTTTTTCTTTTTTCGTCCTCTCTCACTTTTTCATTTCAATTCTGAACCTCTGTTTCTTTTCTGTTTCTCTCTCTTTCTGTAGCTTCTTCTTTATGTAACGTCACCATGCCAAAGCCCCCACACCCTCTCTCCCAGTGGAGCCCAGGGCACTGGAGGAGCCTGGAGCCCCGGGGCAGAAGAGCCATCTCATTCCTCCATCACGTCTGCCCTTCCTTCTCTCCTCCCCTTTTTGTTTCCCTCCTGTGGGTCTGAGGCTGAGCCCTGTGGCTGTGTGGGATCTCTGCTGCCAAAACCTGAGAGGTAACACTGGAGGAGAGAGCTTGGCCCCAGGAGGAGGTGCTGCCCTGCTCCAGGTGCTTTGGGGTTGTCTGGGCGTTTGGTTCCCCTCTTTTTTGCCATAATATGGACGTGTTGCTGGTGACAGGTAGGATGACAGCCCGGGGGCAGTGTGGGTGGCAGGAGGATTTCATTTCTGCCACTGAAAATCAAGTTGGGCTCTTTTGGACACCACAGCTTCATCACCAACACTTCCTGGGCTGAAAAGAAGTTCTCAGGCCTGGGTGACTTCTTCTTGTGGGAAGCCCAGGTGGCTGATGTTTGCTGCTGCTGCAGTGATGGAGACTTGTGATTTTGGGGCTAATTTGCCTTTGTATGAGAGAAGGAGAAATCTCTGCTCGGACAGCTGAACTGCACTGACTTGAATTTAGATGGAGGGCTCCTTGTTTTCATGAAGCCTAATGAGTGATTTTGTTGTTGTTTTGGTTGTGGTGGTTTGCTTTTGGTTGTTTGTTTTGGCTTGGTTTTTTGGTTTTGTTTTTGGACAGTCTTTGGTGTGGAGTAGTTGTTTATAATTTGTTTGCCTTGGAAGTTAATTCAGTCAAAAAGCTTGAGAAGTGCCAAAGTTTGATTGAAGGTAAAAGCAGAGCTTGCAAACTTGGTCTGTAATGACCTCTAGCTGGCTTGGGATGGATGGATGGAGACACCTGATCCTATTTGGATGTTTTTCATGTGGGGTGATGCACTTATTTTTTATTTTAACCGAATACTAGTGATTTATTCTTCTCATCTGCAAACCTCAGTGAAGGAATTCAGCTCCTTTAACCTGCCATGGAAAAAGTACTGTTAAATCAGTTAGATTTTGCCTCTCCCAGTCCCTGTGTGAAGCACAAGCTGCCAAGGCTCTGGGCTGAAATCTGCTGGGTTGTTTTTTTTTTCAGAAGCACAATGTTTCTCAGCACTCTTCAGTGCCAAGGCTTTGATCACTAGAAGCTCTCTCCAGCCAGGTCACTATTTTTTCTTTTAAAGAAGCAGAAAACCTGTGTACCCTGGAAACATTTGCAACCAGTTAAGTGACTTTATAGATACAAGAAGAAAGATAATTAAATATTGAGCTTACCTGTGTGCTGTAACGAGTTACCTGGTATGCAGCTGGAGTTGCTGACCATTGCCCATACTGGAGGGATATCAATATTTGCACAATTGCAGCTTAGGACACAATTTGCATTAATACCAGTACCGGTACCAAGCTCTCTAGGCCTCATTGAGCTCAGGTGATTCCTTCTGAGGGTCTGCAGCCCCTGTCTGGTTCCCAGCCAACCTTCTGAGGGGAAAGCAGCAGAGGTGATGCCTTAGGGGCCTTCAGCCTCACCTCTGGTAATTCTTTCATTCTGCAAAACTCTGAGCAAAACTTTGCTCCCTGGCAGTGGTGGCTCTGCCTGCAGGAGGGGATCCTTTCTCTGCTGATGGGGCCGGGGCAGTGGGTGCCTTGCAAGAAGCAATGGGCTGAGCCACATCTCTGAAATCACCTCATGGGCTTTGCAGCCAAGGGCTGCTGTGGGACTGGGACATGCTGGTCCCCTGAGCCTCCTGCAGGAGGAGTGTCACCTCCAGTTCTCCCCTCCTGGAGGCAGGCAGGGCTCACTGAGATCATGGTTTGCCTGTTAAAACCTGGGGTCAGGAATGCTGTGTCTTCTGTCAGTGCTGGTGCTCAGGCTGTGCTGTCAGGGACTCGTCTGTGAAACTTCCATGGTAGCCTCCAACTTGCCAAAATACCCTCCTGGGTTACTTGCCCACGTGGCTCCTGCAGCATCTTGTGTGGCGAGACCCAACCCAGTGCCCCTGCTTCAGTCTTCTCCTTATTTCACTCCCTGGGCTGTTTTGCTTTGGTTTTTTTGTGTCCACTGAAGCACTGTAGTGTGGGGTTCTCTGGTGGCAGCAGGAGTTATGCCTGTAAAATCCAAGCACAGTGCTATGGCCTCTCTGGGAACAGTCCCTGGTTAGGGCTGCACTCAGGGATGGGCACAGAGCTCTCTCTCCTGTCACCACCTCTGCTGTGCTGATGGCAGTGGTGTAGGGCCCAGGCCCAGGGGCATCACTTACTGCAAAGAAGAAGGGAAAAACCTAGGTGATTTTTACAGATAGATATATATATATATTTTTTTTTTTTTTTTTTTTAATCCTGTACGTTATGAGAGGCTATCAAGTGGTGCTGACCCCACCAGCTCATTAGCTGTGCCCAGTGACTCTGAGATGTCTGTGACAGAGCAGATCTGCAGGTTGGCAGCACTCCAGGATGGATTCCTCTCCGTTGGGTCAGCCCTGGGCTTTTCAAGGAGCTCTCAAGCCCTCTCCTCCCAGGGTGTTCCTTCTGCCCTTCCCAAGTGCTGGGCTGTACCAGAAGATGTTCTGGTTGTTCAGCTGGAGGAGCCTGGGAGGTGACCAGCAGGCTGCTTTGTGAAACAGGTTTGAAGAGGGTCAAACCCCTTTGCTGGTTGACTTCTAAACTCCAAGTAGAAATGTTTTTAAAGCTTTATATAAGGAGAGGCAACTAGGTACAAACCAAATGCTAACACTTACATGAACTGCCTTTATTTTTCAGCTCTAGAGTTTAGCTGAGTCCTGCGTGCACCTCTGGACTTCATGTTTCCAAAAGGCCATAGTGGAGTTAGAGAAGGGTACTAATGCTAAATAGGATGGAGCAGCAGCAGCCTGCCAGGTGAGAGGACAAGGCCTTGGAGACCTCAGCTTGGAGAGGGAAAGGCTGAGAGGAGAGGGAGCATCAGCCCAGCTGTGAGCTGGAGGTTGCAGCAATGGCCTCTAGAGGTCCCTTCCAGCCTAAATTTCTTTGTGATTCTGCCTTACAAATTCTCCCAAGGGTGATGGCTGTGGATGCCGACCTGCTGGTTGAAGGAGAAGCACCCAGAGGGGCACCCAGCTGGAAGGAAAGCAGCTTCAAACACGGAGTAACTTCCTTACAGAGCTGGTAATGAGCTGCTGGAGTTTGTTACCTCAGGTTGCTGAGGCAGGTGGTATCAGCAGAAGGTTCGGGGGTTTGTTCATTTGTTTTTAAAAGGTAAATTCACAGGAAACAGAGCCATAAGGAATTTTAAGGGTGGGGAAGGGGGAGCAAATGAAACATCCATAATCTGGTGGTAGTGGATACTGGGGATGAGAGGAGGAGAGCAGAAAGGCTGGAGGGGCACTGCCAGAGGGGCTGAGGCTTTCCCACCCCTTGGCAGCTGCCCTGGCTCAGCCTGTTCTGACTGCACACACAGAGCCAGAGTGTTCTGAAGTAGAGCTGCCAGGCTGTGTGATTTAACTGGGAAAGATGGGTAATCTTAACTGGGAAAGATGGGTAATCTAACTGGGAAAGATGGGTAATCTAACTGGGAAAGATGGGTGCCGTGAAGCCGCCAGCACCAGCACTGTGGGAATCCTGCTGGGAGGGCTGCTGTGCTCAGGGGGAAGCCCTGGAAAGGTGGAGGAGCCTGGCTGGAGAGAGCCAAGGAACAGGGAGAGGGTCAGGGAGTGAGTCCTGCATCGGGATGCCAGGAAGGGGTGGAAGGGAAGGAAGGTGCACACCCCTCTGGAGGCCTCTCCAGGATGCAAGCTGGGAGAGAGCTGAAACCCCAGGGAAGTTTGTCAGGGGGGATTGTGAACAAGGAGAAGGATGGCACTTTGGAAGGCATGAGCAGCTCCCCTGCTTCTTCTTCCCTGGGTGGAACTCACCCTGGACTGGGCTGAAAAGCAGAAAAGAAGACTTGGAATCCAGGACAACTTTCTTTATTGCTACCAGAAGGCTTTCATCAGTACAATGGCTCCAAATACAATACCTTCCTCAGGGCTGTGGAGAGAGCTTACAATTGGGAGAGGTCATTCTGAGAAAGAGGTGTAACACTGAAGAGACAAGTCGTTAAAGGTTTGACTCTTGGTTAGAAGTTACATGAACAGAAAACGTCAGGGTTAGGGTGGTTTGGTTTGGTTTGGTGGCTGAACCTTGCAAACCTCAGGTGTGTGTAGCCACCCCAGCACCAAGCAGTGCTGGGCACAGGGTAAGCTGCTAAACATAGGGAAGGGAAAAAAGGACTCTGCAGAATTCAAGGTTTACACTTGACATAGAGGGTCAAGAACTGGTGGAAATCCACACTGAGTGCAACATTTCTTGGTGCAAACAAGGAAAAAAATACCGTTTTTGTTCAAGTGATACAAACTGCATTAACTGCTTTCTGTCTTGGAAAACACAAACTGAACTTGGAGAAGTCTCTGTAAGGTACAGAGCACCCTGGCTCTGCCCTGGTGTTCTCCTCATGTATGTTCACACTCCTATGCTTATTTTACTTAAGTGTGGAGCAGGCTGCAAGCATTTTGGATTGTTCTTTCCTGACTAACCTTTTCTTTAAGTCCAGTTTTTAAATATTATCACATTTAAACACCAAAGTGCTAACAAAACAAAAAAGGTCTTTTTTTCTTTAGAAAGGAAAAAGAGCTGGCACTGAAAGTCAGGTAGTACAGAACATCATGCACGAGACTTGCAGAGAATTAAAAAGAGGAGCAAGCAGAAAGAGAGCAAGGAGCAGATGGAAATGGGATCAGAGAGGTGTTAGTTGGCTGGGAAACCTGGAAGAGCTCTGCACAACTGATGCGAGCTCTTGGACATGAAGAATGGGTTACAGTACACAGGTGCAGAAAAACAGTGGAACTGACAACACTAGAAAGGAACAATTTCTTGCTACTTTTTTTTTTGGTTGGTTTTTGGGTCTTTTTTTAAATTTTTATACTTTTTTGTGTTTTTTAAGTGCTTAAATAGTGGAACTATAATTAGCCGCACAAGAAAAAAAAATTCAAAAAAGGGTTGGGATTTTTTTTTTTTTCTGTGGGGGGTTTTTTTGTTTGTTTGTTTTTTGTTTTTTTTTTCTTTTTTTGGCTCCCTTCAGTTCAGCCTGACAAGGTATGGCCCCTTCTCCCCCTCACCGAGCTGCCAGGTTCTGCCTGGCTCCTGGAGCAGGCGCTCAGGGCTACATGACAGACACCGGCTGTAAAGGCGGACAAGGGGACACGCTGCCCTCCTGCCTGGAGACATCAGCACTGCAAACAGAGCCCACGGGCTCCAGAGCCACCACCTCTGGAGCTGTGTCCTCGTTGTAGAGACGTTTGATGCCATCGTAGAACTCGTCCACTTCCATCTCCTCCACTTTCCTCTTGGCTGAGGTTTGCTTGCAGCTGCCGGCAGCCGGCAGGCGCTGGTAGAGCCCGGCTGTACCTGAGACTGACGCTTCTGGCCGGCTGTTGTCCTTGGAGAAACCCGGCCCTGGGACAGAGGAGGGCTGGCATCTGAACACTCCTCTGTTACAGGTCACCAGGGTATGCTGGAGGGGACTGTAGACATATACAGAATTGGGAAGCAGAGAAGACTGCTGAGTGGAAAGGTGATGTGCCACCAGCTCCCGGCAGTGGATCAGCTGCGAGCTGTCCATCTGGAGAGGGGAGAGAAGCAGAGAGAGGGACATTGGGGGTGACTGCCACCCAGGAGCTGGGGCTCTGAGCACAACAACCACCACAGCACCTCCCTGCTCACAGGGGGGCTGGAGGCAGGACAAAGGAAGTGATAGAGCCAAGACCCCTGACACAACTTGGATGAGAACCTGGGTCTGTTCAGCCTTGAGAAGGGAAGGCTGAGGGGAGACCTTATGCTGATGTTCCAGAACTTAAAGGGGGCTACAAATCAGCTGGAGACTGCCTGGTCACAAGGAGTCACCTGGGCAGGACAAGGGGCAATGGGCACAAGGTGCTCCTGGGGAGATTCCCAGGGGACACAAGAGGGAAATTTTTCCCCATGAGGACAGTCAGACCTTGGAATGGTCTCCCAGGGGAAGGGGGGGATTCCCCCACTTTGGAAAGTTTGAAGTCTCAGCTCTCTGGGGTGCTGAGAGATCTCAGATAAACAATAATATCAGGAGGGCTGGAGCAGGGGATCCTGGAGGTCCCTTCCACCCTGGCACTCTGGGACTCTGTGAACTTCAAATGATGTGGATCCCTGCTTCTTACACCTCATGGCAATAGTGGGAGTGGAGGAGGAAACTTTGGATATGAAGTATTTTCACTGCATATTTTAGCAGCTTTCCAGCACTTTCGGCCACCCCCCCTATGCTTAGAACAAATGCCTGAGCAGCTGAGGAGGATTTTCTCCCCAGTGTGTTATTTCCTCTCTGGTGCTCAGAGCCCACATCCATCAGGGCACAAAGCTCCTCCCTTTGTCAACTGCTGTCAAGACTGTCCCAACAAACTGTCCCTTGGGGCTGAAGCACAACCATCCTGCCAAAAGCCAAACTGCAGGCAGAGATGGACAGGGAAGGATCCCTGTGATACAGAGCAGGATTCCAGGCTCCTGCAGCCCCTGGTCCCCCCCCAGGAGCAGCAGCTCCTCCTCACCTGTGCCTTCTGGAGCAGCTCGATGATGAGAGCCAGCCAGTCGGGGAGCAGCTTCTCCAGCTCCAGGCTGATGATGGCCAAGGCCAGCATGGAGCCCTTGAACTGCAGCAGCTGGGAACAGGCCATGCAGTGCAGCAGCTGCTTGGTGAGCACTGCCACGTGCTGAGAGGGGCTCAGCTTGGGCAGGATGGTCAGGACCTGGGGCCTGCTGGACACTGCAACTGCGTGGAACTGGGGGGGGAAACAAGCACATGAGGCAGCTGGGGTCACTGACAGGCAACCCCCCCCAGGGCAAAGCCAGGGCAGACCTCAAGATCAGCATGCAACACGTCTTGGATGCACAAAGATCCTCCAGCTTAACCTTTGAGGCAATTTCCACAACAGGGATGGAAAGAAACCCCAGTGTGTTGAACCCACCACCAGCTTTGGGGCCCTTCTGATGGGAGCTGGCACCTTGCACATCATCTGCCCAGGGACCAGGCTTCCCAGGGCTCTGCAAAATGCTGTCTGTCCCTTTTCACCTTTCTCAGTGACACAGGTTGGCAGTTTGGGTGTCTCCATGAGAACTCCTCCTCAAGCAAGCAGAGAGGATGAAATTCAGCAGAGAGCCTCCAGACACCTTCCTTCCCTTTGCCTCACCCCATCCATGAATCCAGGTCTCCAGCCATGCCTTTCTGCAGCAGGCCTGGAGCACACCTCTTCCCCAGCATGGGTCCTTTCTCCACTGCCTGATTTTGTGCTGCCTGGCATTTAGCTTTCAGCAAACCACTGGCAACTGGGACTTGGGGGCAAGGTTTTTGGGTGCTGTGAGTCTCAGCATGTGCTTTAATATGCCTCAAATCAGGGCAGAGGGCAGACCCATGTTTTGGAAATTGCCCTCAAAGTGTCACAAATCTCCTCTGCATCTCTGGCATGGCTTTTTCTTTCAGAAACAACTTGTATGGAGGAATTACAAATACATCTTGAGGTCTCTGCTCCCCGACAGGCAGAGTTTTTGTCTAGGTGCCTTATTTACACCAACTCAGAATGTAAATAGCCCCTGACTTACAATATGAAGGAAATCCAGTGGGGTAGCCATGTGAAGATCCCAGTTCAGTTTATCCAGGATAATCTTCTCCATTCTGCGAATTTCAGCTGGAGAACAACCACAAAAGCTGTCCCGAGCCAACACCTTCAGGACTGGAATCCTCTGTAGAAGCCAATGGAAGGAAGAAAGGAGAGAACCAATCATGACAGAAATCCCACCAAAAGGCTTCAGCCCTGTGCTGGTGAGCATCAGGGGCACACAGGGGCAGGGAGGCTGCACAATCAGGCAATGCCAAGGGAGTAGGGAACAACAACAACAAAAAATTACCTCATCTTCCTCAATGGTCTTTGCAGCAAGGAAGAAGCAGCTGATTGCAATACAGTTCAAGTACTTTGGACGGGCCTAGGGTACAGAAGAGCAGAGAAGTTTCTGCATGACCCTGATGCAAAAAATGATCCATAATCCTTTTCTAGTTGGGCATCAGGAGCCCCAGGCTCTCAACTGCCCAGGCAATGTGTTCTGGCTCAGCAGGCTGACCTCCAGCCTTGCCAAGCAAATAATCCATGCTCCATGACGTTGGGCAGAAGAGCAATCTGCCAGCCCCAGGGGGTCACTGGCAGCTGCTGGAGTGGAAAGAGCTCAGTTTTAGGTGGTGCAATAGGAAGGGGAAAAGCAGCAGGGTTAGATTGTCACCTGGCAAAAAAACACTGCTGCCACTCCAGCTGCTTCAGCAGAGCTCTACTGTTAGCATAGGGAAGGAAAAAAAGGGTTTTTAAAAACACTTTCCTTGCCTAGGCAAGTATAAAATGCCCATAAAAATCACCACCGTGTAATTCCATCCTGTGGTGCCCAGGGACTATCAAGGGACTGCTGATCCCTTCTCCAGTGAGTTGTTTTAGGCAAGGTAAGTGAAATTTGGAGGGGAAAGGGTGATTTTTCCTGTGCATCAGAAAATCCTTTTAAGGGCTTTGGCATCTTGGGGCATCTTGGCACCTGCTGGAGTTTGTGCTCAGCTGCCACCTTTGACTGTCAGACCAAGGACTTCACTTCCACCATCAGCACAAACCTTCTAGAGACTGACCTGGGAGGGACAACGATGGCTAAAGGGTGGCAGAACCCTGTGTCCCATCCTGGTCTCCTAGAGGAGCTTCTCCCTTGGGGGCAGCCAGTCCCAGCAGTTTCAGTGTGTTCATGGTGAAGGGAAGTTTCTCTTAACAGCTGCTACTGTCTGAGCTTTTTTGGTTAAAAAAAACCCAACGGGATGTTAAGCTGCAGCTGAGGAATGAGGCCTTTATGGGAGAGGAAACACAAAGCCCTGAGCTGTCTGAACAGACAAAGCACCTTTCCAAATTCCTGCCCACTGCCTGAAGCACTCAATTGGACGCCTTACTCATGTCCTCATAATTTCTTTGCAGACTCCTTGGCTGCTGCAAATTACCAAAAGAAAAGCTGTCCTGGAGGGCATGAACTGCTGAGGGATTTAAATCTGTTTCCCATCTCAGTAGTTCATCAAATCAGCTTATTTCTCCTTAAAAACTGCCACGGCTTGGAATGAAAAGATTATCAGTGTTTATTAATATTGAGAGGGCAGGTCCATGGGTGATGTTACTCACAGGCAGGCAGTGCCTTCAGCTTGCACCTCCCCAGCTCTGCTCCCTGCCTGGGGGTGCTGGGGATGAGCTCAGGTGCCCATGCAGAGGAGACTGCAGGGGCTGAGCACAGAATGTCACTGAGCAAATATTCTCAGAGATAAGGCTGCCCAAAGCCTGACCTCACAGGTCAAGGCCAGGGATTCCAGGCTGGCCCATGGTTCAGCCCTTTGCAGGGGTGCAAAGCACAGTGCCTGTCACCTGCCCTGGGATTTACAGGGACAGAGGAGTGCCAGACCCCAGCCCCAGGTAACCCAAAGGCTGATTTCTAGCTTGGCTTTTTTTTTTTTTAAGGTATTTTCTCAAAGAGCTGCTATGGCATCACAGCCTTAAAACCAGAGGGGCACACACCTTTCCCATTCTGTTCAGCACAGGGTGAGGGGACAGCCCATTGTCCCTTTGGTGGCCTGCACCCCCTGCCTGCCCACCTCTCCTTCCCATCTGCCTGCCTTCACTCACAGCACTCTGAAGCTCTTACTCTGTCAGCAATCAGCTCCCAAGTTGTAGTGCACTAACCTCCCAAAAAGCAAGCAGCTCTGGCTCTATCTTCTTCTCCCACACCTCTTTTTCCCCCCTATTTCCCTGCACTTATACACCCAAACCAGCCCTCAAACATTTATTTGTTTCCTCCAGTGGGTGCTCTCACCAATTCCAGGTGGCACAAATGAGATCAGATGCAATTAAAACACCAGAGAAATGAAGAGGTGAGCAGGGGCTTTCCCTGACTGTTCTGTCCCAGGGCACTGGACCTCAGTTTCTAACTACAGGCCAGCAGGCAGCTCCTTCAGCTTTATGAGAGGATATAATTTAAATCAGACACACTTTTATCTAAAGCAGAACCTCTTGGCAGCCACTTTCTTATGATTGTTTAAGGGAATTTTATAATTGTTTAAGGGGACAGATGCTGTGCTGTGCCACATTCAATGGTCAGACCAGGTTAAGAGTGAAGAGAAAGGGTTAGGATACATTCATACTAACTGTATTACATGAAGGAAATGAAATGGGCAGAAAAAAGGAGAAAGGGAAAAAACATTTTTAGCAGGTGTAAGCTCTGGGTCAGTGCCCTGAGAACTGGGTGTTCTCTGGCTAGTTCCACTGGGTAAAAAATTACTATGGAGATCTACCTCCCAAAATACCTCCTGGTACCAGCCTTTGCATGCAAGAGAAAGGAAGAGGGGGTGAGAGCAGAGGGGGAAGGAAGTGTTTCTGTACAGCCCCACCATGCTCAGCCTGCACACAGAAACAGCTGAGTGTGGGTGGCAGCAATCTATTTCAGTTTATTCATCTGCAAATATTTACCTTTACTGCTGCTAAAAACCTGTCCAAAAGGCTGATGGCCAGGGCCAGTGTTTCTGGATAAAGGTGGAACTGGTATTTGAGCTTGGCCAGCCACTGAATGACCTCATCCCTCTGCCTTGGAGAAATGGCTACATCCTGTTGGAGAGAAAAACAAACTATTCTTACACACAGGCTCAGCCAGTCAGAAAAACCAAAGGTTTTACCTCCACAGGAGTTATTCAGCAGGGAAACCAAGTTTCCTTTGGAAAGGAGAAGGACTGGAGCCAGTCTGTGTCTCCACTCAGTCCTTGCAGTTATTTACCCCATCCCCAGAAATCTGCCCTGGAAAAGACAACTTTCCTTACAGCAACTTCAAATGTGACTCAGAAATTTCACTGTTTGTGTGGAAAAGAGGAAGGATGCCTTGTAGTTCCTCAAGTGCTGACAGTGTCCTCCAGTTCAGCTCCCAGATCTATTCATGTTTTAACCTTAGGAGCAGGCAGACACACAGAAATGCTCAGCCTGAACAAAAGCAGCTGTGCTGCAGCAGCCAGGGGGGTGCACAGCTCCTGGCAAACAGAAGAGGGGAGGGACCAAGCTGGTGGTTTGAGAGGAAAGGTTTCTTTTACCTTCGAATTACAGGGATATTTTTAGCTCAGTGTATGTTAAAAAAAGAAAATTAGAAACAGCTTACAAAAGACCTTTAGCAGTGTATTTACCTGTGAGATGGGGGTAAAGCAGGTGCAGTGTCACCTAAAGAAGTCTGGGTTTAGTTTTTGTTGGTTCTTTTTAGATTTTTTTGGCCCAAGTCACCACCACCATTGATCTGTTTGGACAGCAGCTGGATGTCAGCCACATACAGATCAGCCATTGATATCTTTCCCTCTGACTTGCTTCAGAAATATTTACAGCTTTTCTAGAGCTTTGCAATTCAGCCAAGTGGGGGGACTGTTCCACAGGGATTATTGCAGGGGATTAGCAAGAAGGTGTCCAGAAGTGAGAAGATACAACCAAACTGATTTCATCTGCTCCTCTCAGGGTGGTTGTGCTCTTGGTTTAACAGAAAGGGAATGAAATGCTGTGGAAAAGCAAACGTCAGTGCTGGGCTGTAGCTGCCCTCCCAGCAGTAATGTGGGGTGGGAGGGGGACATGTAGCAGAATTTTAGAAAATGAAAATGCCCAGCAGTGATGCAGAATAAATCCTTCAGGATTCACCAAAAGCAGCTGTTGTGTGCAGGTAGGAATGTGCTTTGTTATGGGACTTTTGACTCCTGCCTTGGAGCTGAGTGTGAAAGCAGAGAGCTGTGGGCAGGACTGGAATTACAACAGGGCCTCTGCCCCACACCCTTCACCACTGCCTCCAGCTGGGGCCTCTACACTCTGGCTTTGTAAAATGCACCTACCTTTTTTTCTTTTTTCTTTTTTTTTTTTTTTTTTCAGGAGAGAGGAGAAAAATCTGTTTCCTCACTTCCAAGGAAATCATGACTCTTTCTAAAATCTGTATTGCAGTTACAGGGTGAAATCTGAGCCCCAGGAGGGGCAGGGCACCCACTGGCTGCAGGGAGTTACTGGGAGCACAATGAACACACCACACAGCACTAAGGAGGTCAGGAAATGCTTTGCTGAAAACATACTCTGGACAGTGGGCTAGGGACCTAGGTCTGCCTGAGGAGAAAACCAGGCAATGCTCTGTTAAATATTGTCCTTACAGAGCACTCTTGTCCTGCACAACACGGGCCCTGAGCTGCTGAACCTCAAACAGGCAGAAAAGGGAGGAGTGATGATTCACATGGAATTCCTAACGGGAATTTCATTGCCCCTGGTTTCATAGAATCATAGAATCAGCTGGGCTGGAAGGGACCTCAGAGATCATCAGGTCCAACCCTTGACTTTTGAAGTGGAAAGACACAAAGCCATACAAAAGGCTTAAAACCAGGTATGGACAATGCTACAGGCTATTAAAAAAAAAAAACAAAAAACAAACTTTCAAGCAGCTTAAAAGATTGTTTTGGCAATGCAGTACCTGGATCTGGCAGGTAAGCCCCACGTGTGTCTGCTGAAAGCAACCACCCCATCACAAAATAAACCTGGCTTAGAAAATCTGTCTCCTCAGGCAGCTCCCTGGCCCTCTGCCAGGCTGGGGCTCTCTGGCAGTGTCTGTCCTGGGGCTGTTTTCCTTGGGACAGCAAAGGTCAGGCCCTCTCCTAAAAACAGCATGGGTGGGAAGGGGGAGAGCAGCTTTCCCTCCTGCCTCTCAGCCTGCAGCTTTCCCAGGATCTGTCCTTGGGTCTTCTCAGCCTTCCTGAGCAGTGGGAGGACAAAAGGCACAATCTCTGTCACAGGAGTCAGCTTTAAATGGTAACACAAAGAGTAACAGCTGTCCTTTCTGTGGGGATAAGAAAGGGGCTTTAAACAGCTAAAAAGCAACCCTGTATCTAAGCAAGAGGGAAAATTAAACAAAGAGGAAGCAGCCCCCACAGAGAGCACCACCTTCTTTCCTTGGGAAGGAAAAATCTTCCAAAGGGAACTCCCATCTACAGGCAGAGCAGGAGATTCAGAATACAATCAGACTTCTTGAGAAGTGCCTGGGGAAGCAAGGCAAAGGAGGGGAATTTCCAGCTCTCTTCTGCAGGAGTACCAGTGTTACAGAAGGGATTTTGGGGGCTGTTTCAGGGGCTGTTTCAGGAGACAGGCAGAAGGAATGAGAACTAATCCCACTGCACACATAAATCCTGCTGCTACCTCCAAGCAGAGCAAGGAGCTTCCCACACAGGTGTATCCATCCATCCATCCATCCATCCATCTTTATCCCTCACCCTCAAAGCTGTACCACAAATAAGAAATGCAGCCCTGTATAATTAATTAAGCTGTGAGGTCACTGTTCCTTAGTTATACAAAATTAAAAGCGAAAATGAGACACTACGGTGGCTGAAAGTGGAAGAAAAAGAAAAAAAAGTCCCTTTGGGCCAGCAAGCAGGAGTTCCTCTTTGGTGTGGAGGTTATTTTCCCACAGCTGTTCCTTGGATCTGTGTGTGGCCACAAATCCACTGTGGCAGAAGTGAACCCCCAGGCTGGAAGCACTGAGGACCAGCTCATCCTTGAGGTCCCTTCCAACCTGACAGCTGTAAGATTAGGGCCAAACAACCCCCCCAGCCATGGCCCTGCTCCCTGCTCACCCCCCAGCAGCAGGCTGCTCCCAGCCAGGCCTCAGCATGGAAGGACAATCGTTTGGAGCTCACATGGAAGCTTCTACAGAACTACAAATTACTGCAGTTAAGCTCATTACTTGATTCAGAATCTATCTCAAAAGAAATTTCTGCGTTTGTGTCTTCTAGAATAGCTTTGTGATCAAGTTTGTGTTTTGGGAACTGATGTTGTACAGAATGAAATCGCAGGAGTAAAAGAAGGAAAATGTGTCAAACCCTTCATTTACCTTGCCAAAAGCAAGAAAAGGGATGCCACTGGGTAACTCCCTGTTTTTGGAGACCAAGTCACACGTGATGGGGTTTAAATGCTTTCAAAGTGGAAGAGGGGAGATTTGGGTCAGACATTAGGAAGAAATTATTTAATTTGAGGGTGCTGAGCCCCTGTCCCAGGTTTCCCAAAGAAGCTGTGGCTGCCCCATCCCTGGCAGTGTCCAAGTCCAGGTTGGATGGGGCTTGGAGCAACCTGGGCTGGTGGGAGGTGTCCCTGCCCATGCAGGGGGGTTGGCACTGGAGGAGCTTTGAGGTCCCTTCCATCCCAAACTACTCTGTGATGCTGTGAAATTCCTACTGCCCAGTTGCTGGTTTTCTCACACATGCTGCCAATTCCCACCTTGTCAGAGCACAGCAGTGTCTGCAAACCCAACACAACCACCCACCTTGCTGAGCTGTGGGGCCAACTGTGAGTGCTTGGGACACAAATGGGGAAACAGAGGGATGATAAGTCCCCTCTTCCTTCTGTGAGGCAGGAGCACGTCACATTGGGAGGCTTCCTGCCATCATTCCCTTGGTCCCTTATCAAGAACCATCCTACCTGTCACTTACTCTATCTGCCAGCAAACAGGAAGCTCCTGTGCAGGATTCCTGACAGGTATTTTCATCACCACACCAGGAGGCCAAGCAGTATGCCAGGACAAGAGGTGACAATACTGAATAACCAGACAGCAGCACCACTCCCAGGTCAGCACCCCCAGTGGTCAGTGGTTCTGCCCCAGGGTGGGGATACAAAAACACGTGGAGCCCAGGCCTCCATCAGCTGTGGTGGTTGTCCCTGTCCCACTCCCAAAGCCCATTTCTTGGATGTTCTGACAGGAGGTACCTGCCAGGCTCTGGCCATGGTGGGAGGCACAGGGAGCTGCTGCTCTGCTTCCTGTTCACCACCAGCCCAAGCCCCCTCTGACCACCCCCTGGCATCCTCACCTGGGACAGGAGGGACAGAGGCTGCCACTCCACCAGCACAAATCATTTCCAACAATCCCCCGAGACTTCTGGAAAATGCAATCTAAAATGAACTATTATCTACAGACTCAACCATGACTCAGTTTTATTGCTGCCTAATCTAGGAAAAACACCTTACCTCACAATTTCTTTCCTTTGGTGTCCCAGACAGGCTGTTTTGCTCTCTCTCCTGTTTTTCTCTCCCCACAGACCCAGCAGATGACCTTTACCAGGGCTGGGGGGCTGCTGGGAAGGACACCTGTAAACACTGCAGCCAAACTGCTCCTTCCTTGGCTCTCGGGGACGTTTGGTTTACACCAGAGCCACCCCCAGCTGGTGCTCACCAGGCTGCATGGGGTGGGAATCAGAGGTGCTGTCCCATGACACCTCCAGAAGTGAGAGTGTCAGGGTTTGGCTGCAGTTTAGTGGGGCAGAGGAGAGCTCAGCAAAGCTGCAGTAACCTCACTCCCCCCGTGTGACAGCAATGGTTGCTCAGCTCTGATTCACTCAGGGCACAGAAGAGGCACCAGGAAATGAAAAGACAGCCCCAAGGTCATGTGCTGAGACAGGGGAAAAACTGGAAATGAACTGAGGCCTCCTCATTCAAGAGGTGCAGGAAACAAACAAGAAGAAAGGAAGAGGAAGAACAGGTAAGAAAGGAGAAACAATAGAAGTGACACTTTGTTTCTTGAAAAAAAACCCCACCACCTCTCTGCTGCAAAGTAACCTGGTAATGTGCACAAATCAACCTCTGACCAGGCTTTACTGTTTGATTTCTCAAGCCTTAATCCCATGAACACTTCTGAGTGTCACCTGCATGTAGTGTAACCCAAGAGAGGGAAAGAAAGGAGATGACCAGATTCCCTCTGAAGCACTAAGAGGGTTCCAGGCTGAGCACACCTCTTTTCTTCAGGCTGCAAGGTCCCTGCCACATCTGGCTTTGCTATATGGCAGACACCTGGAGCCAGTGGCCTGCATGTGAAGGAGGGAAACAAGAGACAGACATGCTGGTAGGACACAGGAGTTCTCAGACAAAAAGTAAAATGAAACAGGAAGGTCACATACATTATCAGGACCAAACATATGTATCTTGTGCTAAAAATGTAAAGACTTCCTGTTTCTGTAAGTACTTTCTTCCTTTCAAAGACCTCAACTCTGGAACGTATTTGGTAACTGAATTTGTTCTGGTTTTAAACATCAGAACCAAAAATGTGTCTGAGAGAATCAAAACTGAAAGTTCACTCCTGAATAACAATTACAGCCTACCTCAAATCTATTATTAATTGATGTTTTGGGGTTTTTTTGTAGACACATGCACATTTCCTCATTTGCAAACCAGGTGACTTCATTAAACCCTTTCTGCAGGCAGTCCTCCTTGGGAGCAAGGAATGGAAAGTTACCCAGGCTGCAGGGTGCCAGATCTGATACACAGAGGGATGCAGATTTCCTGACTGTCATGGGAAACAAACAACGCTTCCAAGACCACTGAGGTTTTTCCAAAGCAGCCCTTTTCCAGAGGAGTAGATGTTAGGGAATGTGACCTTCTCCAGGAATTACATAAAACCAGAGTAATTCACACTGCATGGCTGTGACTGCCAAAATGAACACTGCACAAGTGGAGGGAGAGGTGACAGTTTGCAGAGGCAGGTGTCCCCAGCTGCAGGGACAGAGGAAGCCCTAAGTGCAGATGCAGAGTGCTTCCCCTCAGCAGGCAGCTGTGTTGGGGTGCTTGTTCCCATCTGGCCTTGGCACATCCCACAGGGGTGCACTCAGAGCTTCCAAGCCAATTTAATGATTATTTACTGCTAGGAAACATTTAATCCTAGGTCATTCTAGCTGATGAAAGTCATGATTGTGGACAAAGGGAGATGGTTTCGAACTTGAAGAAGGGAGATTTATGTTGGACATGAGGAAGAAATTCTTTGATTTGCAAGTGCTGAGCTCCTGGCCCAGGCTGCCCAAGGAAGCTGTGGCTGCCCCATCCCTGGCAGTGTCCAAGTCCAGGTTGGATGGGGCTTGGAGCAACCTGGGCTGGTGGGAGGTGTCCCTGCCCATGCAGGGGGTTGGCACTGGAGGAGCTTTGAGGTCCCTTCCATCCCAAACCAGTCTGGGATTTGATATCTGAATGACATGTAGGAAAATACAAAGGAAAAGGTTTATAAAGACAGCAGTTTTACAGGTGGAAATTCCAGGAGTAGAAACGCAGAGGTGACAAGCATAGAGAGCCAGGAAACCTTCCTAAACATGGTCTCAATGGTATTGCTGAAGTGCAGGGAAGGAAAAGGTAACAGATTGTTCATCATCGTGACATTACTGCCCACTAAAATGACAAACTTGGTATTTCTCCTGGCCAGACCTGGGGCTCTGCCAGCAAGCACAAACTTCCCACTGGCTTTAGCCATCAGGCTGGTTCCATGCTTGATCCTACCCTGACCTTCCACAGCAGGCAACAGAGCTGCCTCCCTGGCTGGATTCCCAGCAGACAGCCCCAAGTCCTGGGAAGTTCTCTGAGTATTCACTGTGTGAGGTGCTGCAGCCCACGACAGCTCTGGTGGGGAACCTCATCTCCCAAGGGTGACAGTGCAACCTGGCAAGGGAGGAGGGACTGCCAGGAGTACTGGGTGGTGCAGGTGCTGGCTTTTGAGCCACCAGTCAAAGGTGCCAAGGCAAAAATGCAAATACTTGATCCCTGTGAAATCTTCACACAAGAATATGGTTTGTTTAGAGTCTCCCAGTCTCTACCCTATCCTGTTATACTGTAATCTTTATCTCCCTACATTATAATCACTAACCCAGCATGGAATAACAGGCTGGTTTACCATAAACCAGGGGCTTACACTGCATGTAACCCAAAGGCAGCCACAGCTTCAACATATCCAACACCTCTGACAAGCAGGTCACTTCTGTGGAAACCTCCACGTAACTATTACTGAGCCCCTTGGCAACCACTGGCACAGTATCAGCAGCTGCTTGTTTGCCAGACAGAACACACAAACACCACCCTGGTTACCTCTGACAACAGCTGACATCCTTGCAAGGAACTTTTCACAAGGAATCAAGCCCAGCAAGGCTGGATCTGAGCACATCAGTGTGGTGACTTCAGCCCAACCCAGAAACAAAGGACCAGAAACTCGGTGACAACTGTCCTTGCGTTTCATGTTGTGTTTTAAACAAACCTGTGTGGAGTTCACAGGCAGGAGGATGTGATAACGTGTGTGATGTTATCATACAGGGTGAGACAGACAAGGAGCACAAACCATCTCAAGCTGGGTAAGGCTGGGAGTGACCTGGTCCACCCTCTGCTGCAACACTTGAGCAGGAGGCTGGACTTCAGCCCACCTCCAGTCCCTTCCACCAGGAATTCTTGTCCATTCCTATGAGAACGTGAAGGGACAGGCCAGCACCTGGGTCTGCTTTCCCTGCACCCTGCTCCAGAAACAGTCATTTTTACAGTCAGTGGGGTTCTTCCTGAAGTCAGATCCTCACCTGGCTTCAGCTGCCCCAGCTGGAGCCCACCCTGCAGAATGAGACTGAGTTAGACTAGGGAGGAAGCTGGCTTGGAATGGGAAGAGGGGCAGAGTCTGGCTGCTGCTGTGAACCTGGGGGAACCACCTGCTCATGGCTCCTGCAAGAACACAGCACTTCATGTGGAGAGCAACCAGCATTCCAGTGCTGCTGGCTGTGAGCTCAGCCCAAGCAAATTGAGATGTGTGTAACAACAGCAGCAGAGCTGTTAAGAATGGGCATTAGTTATTAAATTATATAGTAGTTTTATATCTTTATAAAGCAAATTTAATGAAGGCAGTGTCTGTAGGTGCTTGCAGAAGCAGCAGCAGGGAGCTCACAGCATGTGCTGCACAGTGTGTCCCCTATCCCTGATGGCAGGTATGTTCCTGGGGTAAGTCAGTCACCTCTTAGCTCAGAGGCTGAGTTCCCAGCTCTCAGGCAACAGTTTCAGCAGTTCACACAAAAACACACCAGAGGACAGACTCGTGTCTTTACTAAGGTACAGGAGGTAAAGAGAGAGACTTTACCTGATTGGGCTGAATTTTCGGCACATGTGCTTTCCACATCTGAGCTTCCCTAGAGATTGCCATCTCCAGAAGGAGAGACAACCTCTGGCTCTCCAGGGGTCCTGAAAACTTCATGGTAACCCTTGGATCCACCTGCCACCCAGCTGGATACAGCTACCTGCAAAACCAAAGACAGCCTGGTGAACTCCAGAGCCACACCTGTCCAGTAAAGTGAGCAAAAAAAAGCAGAAAGGGGACTAAAGCTGCAAGAAATGGCACAGGCAGACTTGGCAAACCTACCCAAGGAAACCCAAACCCCCCCAGCTCAGATGCAGATAAAACTGGGCCAAATTGTCCACAGGTCTCCAACACCTGCATGGGGCTTTAGGCAACCAGGCAAGACCTCTCCTGCTTTAGCAGCACTGAAAAGCAGAGTTGAGTTATGAAAAATACTTCAGAAGAGGGAGGAGCTCCATGGCAAATCCGAAAGGGATTTCAGTCTGCTGGTTGCCCTGGCCTGAAGCTTGTTGGAATTAAAACCTGGGGCTTCAAGGCAAGTTAAGACTGACACTCAGAAAGTTTTCAAAAATCCCAGCCTTGAAGCCTGGGTGGTGCCAGCCTGACCCCAGCCCTCTCAGCAGCAAGAGGAAGTTCTGTGGAAAATAGAGGAAGGTTTGTTTGAGAATTTAAATTATTTACAAGCTGAAGCCTGACACAAAGATCAATGTTTTCCCTCTCAGCACAGCAGGGTTTGTGGCTTCTCACAGATGCTGTGACCTGTTCCATGGGCAATGCAAATGCACCAGGAAGTTCAGGAAGGTTCCTCTCAGGTCTGATGACTCTGAAAACATGTGAGATCCACAAAACTTGAGGGTACATCTCAAATATTACATAGGAAACGCGTTTCGAAGGAGGGGGGAAGCAGCAAACAGAGTGACAGCCTTTGCAGACCATGGAATGACTACAAGCAGGGCTAAATGACAGAGAAAATTTCTGCAAGACCTACAACATTCAGGTCCACCTGGTTCCACTGGCAGAAGTGAGGATATAAAGCAAATGGAAAGCAGAACACCTTGTTATACACCAAGCAGAAAGAGGGGGGGTTGTGCTGGCTGTAAATTCAACATGAAAACCAAAGCAGAGATAAAATTTATTTTTTATTTGTTCTCAAGACAGCAAGTTTCCACCACCTGCTTCAAATGGAGAAGATGGTTTGATTGCAAGGGTTATTCCCATTGCTGTGATGCTGCCTACCACTCCTCTAGCTGCAAATTTCTGGATAGGATTATATCACTGATGCAAACCAATTCAGCCCAGAGGGGTAAACCCATAGGGAAGTTATTTAAACTTTCAATTCCTCCTGCCCAGCTCTTGTGAAATCCTCAACAGGTGGATACTGGCCAGACTTTAACCAGGCTATTCTATAAAGACCAGCTTGTTAATTCAACACTTTATGCTGTATGTAGAGGAAATAAGGCAACATCTTGAGTCAAGAGAAAATAAACTAAATGCCCAGTGAAAACAATCAGTTTATTATAAATAATAACAACGGCAGCTCTGACCAAGGGAAGACTCAGAGTGCTTCCACAGAGTAAAGGGAAACTGTAAAACAAATATTTTCTTTCTCACTTTGCAGGAGTTTTTAATGGGCAGGGTTCACACAGAACCTGCAGGAGGCACAAAACCACACTCGAGTCCCAGTTGTAGTCAGGCAGGTTTTAAGTGGCAAATAAATGCCAAGCTTCCCAGCCCTCATCAGAAACCCCTTTAATAATACATTTTTAGACAAGGATGGCTTCTCCTTGAACAAAAGAGAGGCTGTGCTGGCCTGCCATACCCCTACACAAGTTTTCCAGCAGGAGCCAAGGTGGTGTGGGCTGTACACAGGTTTTCCAACTAAGGGAACACCTTGGATCCAGGATTCCTGCCAGGGAAGTTGGAAAGGGAAGAGGGATGCACATTTCCAGCCTGCCCCCAGCTCATACCCCCGGGGGCTTCATTAGCATCCCATTATCCTCCCATCAGACACCACAGGCTTCCACATGTCGGGATGGGCTGGGATTATCCCCCATTCCCAGAGGCATCAGCACTTCCAGAGGAGCAAAGCCCTGGGAATGAGGATGGCAGTGATGGGGGCTGCACTCCAGCACTGATGGAAGAACAAACAAACAAAAAAAGCAGTTCCAACTGCAGCTGCAGGTGAAATATTTTGTCCCCTCTGCCATGGGAGCATCCACACAACCATGGACACGATGCTCATGTATCCACATCAGGGAGCAAAGCCTTCCCACCCTGCCACTCAGGACTCCCAGAAAAAGGGTTTCTCTAGGTCTCTGCTTAGCAAAAAATGGATGGTTTTTAATTTATTTACTATATTTATTTACTGAGCTTGCTGATTGTCAATTGCTACATGCTAGGCAAGGCTAACAAGGTTAACATCCAACAGGACACCAGCTACAGTCTCCCAGACCACACCTGGAGTAGATGGTGACTGAAGGTGTTGCACAAAGTGAAATTCAGGCATGGAGAAAACCAAGGAGGACGAGACCAGGCCCAAAGCTTGGCCAAGCCAGAAGCCACCAGGGCTGAGCACTGAGAGCCAGGAGCCAGTGAGCTGCATGCTGGTCAGGAAAAAAGCAGTAGCTATATTTAGCCCAACCACATCTCCTGATCTGAAATATTGATGATCCTTCCTGGGTTTTACAGGAAAGAGAAAGTAATTAGCCACCCCTCAAATCAACAGAGAAAACATGAAAAATTTCAGGCCCAAGTCAGTGTCCTCAAGTGTCTTCTTTTTTTTTTTTTTTCTTTTTTTTTTTGCTGTTGTGCCCGATGAACATTCTCATGAACATTCCCACAACACAAATGGGTTCCAGAGGCTTCTGGGCACAGAAAAGATCTTCCAGTGACCCCAACTGCTTTTTAGGGTGTTCCTGTGGTGCCCTGGGCCAGCAGAGAGCTCAGGGGTGTCCCTGGAGCACCCTTAAATACCAAGAGCCCTGCAAGGGCTGTTTTTAGTTGAGCGGTGATGACAGCTCCTCTTGAGTTGCCAAGGGGAGAAAAGAGGGAAAAAGAACCTTTCCTTTCAGAACCAGGGAGGCAATTCAGTGTGCTGATGCACAATAACCTTTATAAGGAAAAAAAATAAGAGGAATGACATGCTTGAAAGTTTCCCTTGGAGCAACAGTTGTGCGCAGACTTTTCCAGCAGTGAGAGCAGCCCAGGCAACTCGCCAGGCACCCCCAGGGCTGAAAGGAGTTTGCATCTAAATTTGCATAGCTCTTAATCAGATAAAGAAAATATCAAATAAAAAAAAAAAAACAAAACCACAAACATGCTTGCGTGCTGGAGAGGACAAGAAAGGCACAGCAGGCACAGCTCCCCAAAACCCAGCACATGAAAATGGGGTGAAGCCCACGGAGGGGTCACCTTCTCTTCCCTGGCAGTGTCCAAGTCCAGGTTGGATGGGGCTTGGAGCAACCTGGGCTGGTGGGAGGTGTCCCTGCCCATGCAGGGGGTTGGCACTGGAGGAGCTTTAAGGTCCCTTCCAGCCCAAACCAGTCTGGGATTCTCTGATTCTCTCTGCTCAGACCCAGAAGGTAAAACCTGAGCAGAGAAAAGCCAGGTTGGGGCTCCCACCAGCAGCAAAGATACTGTTCAGTGGTCACTTTGGGAGATTTTTTTTATCACTGTTCAAACTTCCTTAATCTTCACTGGAAGGTCAAAGGGAACTTCTTAGGGAACAGCTGGGAAGTTAGTAATGGAGCAGTGAGCTGAGCCAAGGCACTGGCTTTGTTCTGACATCTCCTGTGAGCAAGGTCACAAGCTGCAGGCTGGAGCTTGCCCTGGAACTAGAGAGGCAAAACTGTGCTCTGAGTTTTTCACTTGCAAGAGGCATTAAAAATCACCTGCTTATCCATGACAAATACCCCGGGTTGGTCCATATAGTGTAACCCATCTCATAAAGATCTCTCTTTTTGATTGGATTTTACAGCTGACTTTACTAAGAGAGGTACTTCCAGTTTCCCTGAGAAGTGTTTTAAACTGCAAAGTGCTGCAGGCTACAGATTTCAAAATCAGTTTTGTGTCTGCAGGAACTGGGGCAGACAGCTACCTAGCCAGGAACACTTTTTAGTGTGAGGGCTTGTGCATTCATGTAGGATGCAAAACACTTGATCATGCAGGGCAATAATAAAAATACAGTTTGGTTGAGGGTTGGGGTGTTGTTTTGGTTGTTTTTTTTTTTTCTTTTTAAAATATGGATCATTTCATAAACAATTAACAACTGATTTCTAGGACTAGAGGCAGTCTAAAAACCCCTTTCTTTTATACACAAATGCAAGTGGAAATTCTGGACAAAAGGGTAATTCCAAGAGAGCTTAACCACCACACACATTTCTGCAGACCTTGTTCAGTGTTTTTCACAACTGCCAGCTGAATCTGCTTCAGCTGTAGTGAATAATACTAATAATAATACTAATAATAGAGACTTAGAGAAGACCTGAGAACAGACTTTTCTGGGCTGGGGAGGAAGGTGAAGCAGAAGGAAGAGAGGAAGGAGGCTGAATACCTCTCTGAGCTCCAGCCAGCCATCTGTGATTTCAGATGATAAAAAACAGGGTTTGCTCTGCTAGAAGAGAAGCTCCTGACTGAAAGTTGTGATTAGAAATTTCAAAGCTGTGGGTGGGGGTGTGTGGGATGGATGTTAATTTTAGTATCTGGGGCTTTCTCCAAGCTTAACTCTTCTCTCACCCCATGGCAGGAAAGCAGACTGGAAATAGAAGCCAGAGAGGTAAATGCCTGCAGTGCTGCTTGTATCTAAGAAAAAAGCAGCAGGTATAAATGACTTTTACAATTTTACATTGGTTTTGTGTCACATAAACAGTTCTAAGAGGACAATGTTTCTGTAGTGTAGAGTAAGGTTTCCCCTGAATGCCTCACCACTGAAATAAAAGCCTCAGTGTCTTTTCAACCTGCCAAAGTACAACCCCATGGGATAGTGATAAGCAGAGCACCAGGATGGGTTAAAATAAACTGGTTTTGAGTTCTAGCAACATTGCAGCCTGGTTAGTGGAAATAGCTTGACAGAGCTGTGAGACAATAGGCAATCATCTTTTTCAAGTTAAATGACTGGGAAAACGATGTTTGGGAGTACAGTTTCAAATTTCAACCTGTAAATAAGTGGGTGTATTTGAAGCAATGAACTGCCTGCTCTGGGATGAATGCTGAATTACAACAGGACTGTGTTCCCCCCTGAGAAAACATAAATATCCCACAGGTACACGGATGATACTGCACATTGTCACTGGTGTATAAGGCAGGCAAGAGCCTAAAGTGGGAAAGAGGTAATTTTATTCAGGCTGGGAAGTGAAGAGGGCCCTTGCCATTTGCCTGACTCACCCAGAGCTAACTCCCACAACCTGCTACAAAGGCAAGCCTGGGAGGTATTTTGGCAGCATGGTTCAGGCAGGCTCATGTACATCACACGCTCGCCACTTCTTTTCCTCCAACCAGATTTCTTCCTGGGACTGCAAATAAAGCTGACCTCATTTTAGTGCTGGTTTTCCAAACCCAAGGATTATTTTTTCCCCTAAACATTTCAAAGGAACCTGCCAGTGAAAAAACACGGGTGTGCAGCTGCAAGAAGGCGGCAGAGCAATGTTTTGATGGGAGGGAAGGGAGGTGTTTCGCAGTCTGTTTTGAAGCAGAAATCCCAGAGCCTATCCAGCAGCTTAGGAGAGGGCTGCATCCTGCCCAGCACCACTGCAGGCTTCTCCCCACCATCTCCTCTTCAGAAAGGAAAGCTCAGAGGGAATTTGTCACAGCACCACAAACACTTTCGGATTTGTAGAGCAATGCGGTAGAAAACATCTCCAGTTCTTCATGCTATTCCCTAAGGGCAGTAAAAAAAAATCATCAAGAAAACAGGGGGAATAATTCAGGGAAAAGAAAAAAAAAAAAAAGCCTGGGTGGAGCTATTTCTAAACAGGAGGGAAGGAGGCACAGAGCCACTGGGGATGGTGGTGGGATAAAGCTAACAAAAACCAGAGTAGTTCTAAGAAACCTCTGCTGTCCTTCCTTCCCCAAGCCTCATGACAGACACCAGGGTTTTGCTATTTAAGGGACACTTAAATGGTATTTTTCCAGAATGAGGACTTTTAAAAAACAAGGTAGAAGATGAACTCCTGACTGAACTTTCAGACAATGCCACCATTCTTCCCTCCTGGTGAGACAGGCAGGTTTCCAGCCCCTTTGCTGATGGCATGGGTTTGTGTTTCCTTTTTGTCTCAGCAACTCCCAAGATGAGTCCATCTGCCCAGAACGACCTTTTGGTCAGCAACAGCTGAAATGTTTTGTGCCACAGCTCAGGAGTGATGCAAACAAGATGTTTCCTTTCCCTTCTGAGGCAGTGTGTATGTGTGGCAACATCCCAAGGAAAGTGTGGATAAAAGGTAAATTTGGAACCCAGCCCTAGGAGACCAGCTCCAGCTGCAAAACGTGTGCATTTGATGCAAAAGAGATGAAATTCAACATACTTTAATGAGTTCTGCCTTGAGATTTTTCGTTTATTTGAACCTAAATATCAAAAGGAAAGCTATTGACTAATGGAGGCTGTTTGCTTGCAGGGACCAGATTAAGGAAAAACAAACCCCTTGCACACAAAAACCCCCTATGCCATTCATGAACACTTGCAAAAGCAAAGCTTACACTTCAGACCCTCTCAGTGCTGTGGCCTGATCAGCTGCTGCTGCTGTGATGCAAAATGCCTCCTGGAGATGTAACCTCCTCACAAGGTTTATTAAAATCAGCCAGGGGACTCAGGCTGTCACCTGAGGCAGGCTTTGGGAGGAAGGGTTCCTGCTATTTCTTGTTCACTACACAGATGTCTATGCCAGGTCAGGACTGTGAGCATTTATTGGGTTATCACACCAAGTAAGGATGTATGGTACCAAGTTTGCACACCAGGCTCTGGGTTCTGCTTTGGGACCTTCTGGATCTCTGGGGGATGAGGTCCAGGATCACCAGGGAACACCTGGGAACCCTCTGAGGAATTTGAGGGTGCTGCTGTTGCTCGGTCAGGACAAAGTAAGTGGGGGGCACAAGGCTGTAGGCCTAAGGGAGATTCTAGCAGCTTCTAATGAGCATGAGCAGCTGCCCCTAGTTAGGGAGGGTCAGGCACCCTCTGAGCCAGCACTTGGGTGAGGTCTATATAAGAGCACCACCAAGAAAGGCAGAGGCTTCTCTACAAGGCTCCTGGGAAGGAGGAATTGGCTCTTTCTGCTCCAGCATGACCAGTCTCAGGTATGGGGGTGGCACACTGAGAGGCAGTTTCCCCAGCAGATGCTGGAGCAGCTGCCCCTGCCAGGGTGGAAGTTGGGATGTTGGGGGAGTTTTGGAGGGTGGGTTTTGGGTGGTGCACTCCCCCCCATGCTGCAGGGAGTGCCCAGGGCCTTGCTCTGAGTCTGGGAGAGATGGTCCTGTGTCCTGAAGGAGCTGCAGGAATCTAAGCAGCACCAGAGCAGTTCCATAGGAAGGAGACGGGATGTTCTCTGGGGCTCAGGAGCTTGGGGAGCCTCAGCCCCCATCTGCCCCAGAGAAGCAGGCAGTGCCTCCCTTCAGCAGCAAGCTAAGTGAAACCTCTGGAGAAGGAGAAAGGTGGAAAAGGGTGGCTTTTGTGACACCAAGAGGTTCCTGCCCCACCTAAAGGCTCACAACTACAAAACTACCTAATGGTAAGACCCTATCTGTGGGTGACCTGACCCTAAAGGGTACAAAACCTCCAGGAAGGTGGAAATGATTGGAATTGTTGGCTCCTTGGGTGACCTGGAAAGAATATGAGCAGCTAGGGATGAAGTGAGGCAAGCTGAAGCCCAGCTCTATCTGGCATGTGATGACAAAGTCCAGAGGGGCTTCTATAAGGATGTAGGTGACAAAAGGAAGACAAGGGACAATCTGGGCACACCAGGGGTTGCAGGGAGACTGAAAATTGGCTGAGTGCACCTGGAGAGTGCTGATCAGTGGTACAACACTGAAATGCAGGTGGCAACTGGTGACATATCTGGGGGTCTGGCCTTGTGTAATGTCTCCATGAATGATGAGAGTGGGCAGAGCATTCCCTCTGCAGGGCCCAGCAAATGGGGAGGAGTGGCTGGTATGTCAGGAGCTGTGCTGCCATCCTGAGGGACCCTGACAGGCTGGAGAAATGGGCTGAGAGAACCTCCTGAAGGGTAAGGGCAAAGTCCTGCACCTGGGGAGGAACAGTCCTGGGCAGCAGTACACCCTGGGGGATGTCTGGCTGGAAAGCAGCTGTGCAGAAAAGGCCCCAGGGCATCTCCCCAACTGACCATGACCCAGAAGGGTGCCCCTGTAGTACAGACAGCTCCTGGGAGCCTGGGCTGCATTAGGAGCACTGTCAGACTGAGGTGGGTGGCCCTTCCCCTCTCCTCAGCACTGGTGAGGCTACACCTCAGTGCTGTGTCCAGCTCAGGGCTCCCCTACATGGGAAACACTGGAGAGAGTCCAGGTAAGAACCACTAATATGGTAAAGGGACTGGAGCATCTCTCTTGTGAGAAAAGGCTGAGAGAGCTGGGGCTCTTCAGCCTGGAAAAGAGGTTTGTGTGTGGAGAAACTTGCTATTATTGTGCATTAACACCTGAGGGGAGGGTGCAAAGATAGAGCCAGGAGCATTCCAGTGGTGGCCAGTGACAGGACCAGAGGCAACAGGCACAAACTGAAACACAGGAGGTCCCCTCTCAACATCTGAACATTATTTTATTGTTAGGGTGGCAGAGGTGGACCAGAGAGGTTGTGGAGCCTCCGTTTCTTGGAAACCTGGACATGAGCTGGGGCAGCTGGTTTTAGGTGGCCCTGCTTGACTTGGAGGTTGGACAAGATGACTTTTGTGGAGGTCCTTTCCAGCCTCAACCATTCTGTGACCTGATGGGCTTTAGGCTCAAAAGAGCACAGTTGTGAGGGCTCAGCTGTATGAGCCCCAGAGCAGCCCCTGGGTTCTTCAGGCAGCAAATACTGAAAGCAGAACAGGAAGGCTTTGAAAAAAAGAGCAAAGCAAACCTGGCATTATGTAATGTCTCGCTGCTAGCCTCCTCAAAGCAACACAGGCAGAGTATGATTCACTTCTCCCATCACCCATGGAACTTGTTATAAATCAACAGCAACCTGAAGGAAGTCACTCTGAGGAAAAGCAAGCTCACAAAGTAAGAGAGTGAGCAGTAATTTTGTAAAATAGAGGCTTGCAAGCTCATAAAACCTAACTCCACAGGCAAGGGCCGACAGGCATTCAGCATCTAAAGCATCATGCACCAGGTTTTGAGTAATATAATCCCCTGAAACCAAATAAATACAATGCCTCTATGGGCAGAAACAGAGAAACAGGATTCAGCAGTAATTCTTTTTGTTCTTTTGTTAGTAGTCAGTCATTTATATTAATGAACAGCAACAAAACTGAACAAATTCATACTCAGTTCAACACCCACATCCAAAAAAAAAACAACTAACTACAACGGCTTGATTCCTCCTGATGACAACAAAAGAGAATTTTCTCTGGAAGTATAAAAGTATTTTGCCAGTATTTTGCTTTGCAGATTCTGACTGGCTTCGGGGTAAATTATCAGTGATTGCAGCTAATATCAGGATACAGTGTGAGGCACTAAAAAGATAATTATGAGGAAACGAGGAATTATCTGCTGTTGAAACAATAGATCAATTATGAGGTACAGCACTGTAGCTGCAGAGCAGCATTCTTAGCCTCTGAGGGTACTGTCTCCTCTTTCTCATCAACCAAAGAGGAACCCATAGTTATAAAGCTTAATTATTCTCCAGGAGTTTGAGCTCGTTGACTAATTAGCCTCTTGTTGAGACAATACAGCAAAGGAATGAATTCCAATTGTCTGCAAAACCAGGATGGCACAGCCCTGCTTCTTCCCTGTGCACTTGTGCCTCCTGCCCAGCCACTAGGAATGCAACAGCCTTGATATTCCTGGGTTTAGGATAACTTAAACACAACAGTCCTACGCCTGAAATAAAATAAACCTCAGGAAGGAAACTTTTTTGGGGGGAGGGGGGTACTGATAAAGAGAATATAAGTCTGAGGCAGTATGTAACAGCAGCCAGAGTTCCCTTTCTGCTGCTTCCACAAAGTGTGGTGTGCAAAGTCCTCCTCTGGTCCCCTCAGTACAAGTGCAGACGCATTTGCAGTGCTCTCAGAAATGGAGATGAAGCTGCATTGGATGGTCCTGTTCTTACAGCAGTCACATCCTTAAAGCAGGCAGGCTTTTCAGCAGCATTGTGGCACTTAGGAGCATTTAAACCCCAAGATTTCCAGCCAAAATGGTTAGGAAGGTAAAGATGGAAGTTTATGGGAACCAAGTTCTTGTCTCAGACCACTGTAGGTAAGAGCTACCCCAGCCAAGAAAGAGAATCTTGCTGGATGCAGCATAATACCACCAAAAAGGCAGAAAAGCCTCTGGCAAATGGGTTCATCCAGCACCTCCCATCACCCTGGTGAAGAAAATGCTTGGATGTCCGGGCTGATGAGCAAAATGGAGTATCTGCAGGAACATGTTATATGGCTGAGCTTTCAGGGGAGCTTACTGCATAGGAAGTGCAAACACTGGTTCCTAAAGTGGTGTTGATTAATACTTGGAGTTAGCAAGCACACAGGAAGCAAAAATTTTGCATCACATATGCTTAATACTGAGATGGGAGACACCTAAGGTTTGGTTTCTACCTTAATCACTTCACCTTGCTTTTTTGGGATTTCAAAGCCGTTGAACAGTTGTTAGTGTGCTGAATTCCCAAAATAACTGCTGTCTCTTCTTCACTGAAGCAGAATTCCTCTTGAAATCCACATCCTTGAGGACCTGCATTTCCTGACTGCTCATGGGAGTGTCCTGGTGCTGAGTACTTGGATCTGTACCTTCTCTAGCCCCACTGAAACCATGGGAGTGAAGGAAAACACAATTTGTTCCTAAGCAGGTTAGCTCTAAACACCCATTTTACATCCTGAGGGGAGGGCTTTCAGGTTTTACACCCCTTTTGCTCAGTGTTGGACATCTGCATCTTCTCCCTTACCTGTTTTGCTGCCTGCTTGGCCAAGAGCCCTAAGGGTTGTTACTTGGCAATCAAAATGTAGTGACCAGTTTTCCTGAAACACTTTTGAAAGCTCTCTCTGGCAGACCAGAGAGCAGTGTGAAACAAACTGCACATTGTCTGCCTATCCACTGTCTCACCCACTTTTACGTGCTTCATTTACATCAGTGTGACAGCTGCACCAAATCTGATTTCCTAAAACGTGCCACCTGAAAGCAGAAAGATTAAACCCCTTATATAGGTGCTCCCAAAGAGCCAGTTCAGTGTGAGGTCAAGATTAATTACTGCCTTAACCAGCACACTGCTGCGGGTGTGCAAGGAAAGCATCTTTCCCACAGGCCCTGGGGGAAGGCATGCTCCACTCACCTCCTCACCTCTGCTGCCTGCCTCAGGTACACCAAGCAGCAGGTGAGCACAGGGAAAATGTAACGGGAAAATGTAAGAGGCAGGGGAGATGCTCAAAACTGTAAAAAGCTGAACTACTTTCTACCTACTGACTTGAGAAGCTCATCTCAGGGCAATGACACAAGCAAGGGTAGGGGCACTGAATTTCATTTAAATTAGTGAGCATCAGTAACAAATAATCTGAAAATAGGGCAATAACACTTTTTAGAAAGTAAATGCTGATTGTGTTGAAGTGTTAATATAAGGTGGCAGCCAGGTAGCTCTGGATCCTGATGCCTGGAAAACATCAGTCCCAACACATGGTTTGTCTGCTCCCTCAGGTGAACTCATGGTGAGGCCCTGAGGATGTAGGGATGTGGGACCATGGAACTAGAATCACTTCCCTCAGGCTGCACCTGAACCAGGACAAGCTCCTTTTAGCAGCTGGCTGTGCAGAGGAGTGCAGGAGGGAAGGCTGCCCAGCTGGCCCCAGGCTCTGCTCCTCACCAGCCCCAGGAGGGGACAGCTGGCAGGGGCCAGGGTGTGTGGTGTCCTGGAACTGGGGCTGCTCTCTGGGTGTCCCACACCTCTGGCTGTGCTGAGGCCATGCCAGTGCCCCAGCCTGCATCCAGGAAAGGTGGTGCTGCTAATGAGGCTGGAGCAGAAACAACCCATGGATGTGCTGTTTTGTTCACCGTGGTTTCTCAACAACACCCACTGCAGCTCTGTGACACCCCAAAAGTGACAGCCTGGCCCAAGCAGGCATCCACACACCAGGATCTTTTGTGCAGAGGGTCCTGATGGAGGAAAGCTTTTGCCATGCCATGACAGAAGCCATCTCTGTTTTTAACTGAGGACCCAGAGCAAACAAAGCAACAGGACTCCAAGAATACAGAAAGGACACGGTAAAAGAGTCAAACTATGCACAAGCTCCACACAGGGCTTGGAGGATAATGAGAAATATGTATACCATGTGAAAGCTGAGTTCCTGCTGGGGAAAAGCCAAGAGATCAGCTTCCCACATCCCATGCCAAGGCTTGTGCAGGCACAGATGTGAGTGAGCTGTCCCCCAGCTTTACGAGCCAGCCAAACGACTTTAAAAAACCAACACTGAAATCATTTGCAGGGCTCCAAAATCAAACCCTGGAGACAAGGAAAAGATGCTGTGATTTGCCTTTCAAGAGAAGAGCTCCTACTCAGCCTCACCTTGAAAGACCTGGGCTCTACACACATATATATCCCCCAGCTTGAACTCAGGGCTGAGGCAGCTGGCAGCCCCAGGGAAAGGGGGCACAGCCACATCTGACACCCCTGCAGGGAAAAGGTGAGAGATGCTCCTCAGAAAGGGGAGCTTAAACACATTCATTTTGCTCAGTTTCAATGGTTAATTGATAGAAAAAACAATCTCACCCTCCTGGCTTTTCAAGGGGCTGCACCATGTACAGGCTGTCACAGCACCCTGTGGAAAAGGCATTTTGGGAGCACACAAAGGCTGATGCTGAAAAGAGTTTTTTGAAAATTCAGCTTTGAAACGGTCTGTCTTTTAACAGCCTGACTTTTAAGAGCAGGGGAGTATGAGGAATTGTGCTTTTTTTTCCCCCTTCCCTTACAGGGTCAAAAGGGGAGGACAAGGGAACAGGTTTTTCCGTGTTTTGAAGCAAGTCTGCATGAAAGAACCGGCTGTAACCTCCCTCCTTCGGTTCACCCCAGTGCAGACAAGATTTACACAACACAACCTCACTTTTCTTGCAAGGAAACTTCTCCCAGAGCAGCCGAGAGAGCAAAGAAAGAAAGAAAGGAGGGAGGGAGGCAGGAGGAGAGCGCAGCCCATCTCTGCAAACAAAGTGCTGGCGGAGAGGAGAACAAACCCCAATTCCCTGCGTGACTGGGAACAGGGCTGTGACACCGCACCTGGGCAGGGGACACGGGGACACCGGGGACACGGGGGGCAGCGGGCACACCCGCTTGCACACACAGACACCGCACGCACCTCGATGGCACAACGATGGGATGGATGCACAGCGCGATCCCCCCTTCCCTTCATCCGCCATCCCCTCCCTCTGTGCCCACCCCGCACCCCCTTTCCTGCCCGCCTCACCTCCCCTGCGCGGCGGCGGGGTGCCCGGCGGGGCCCGGCCATCAGCACCCCATAGCGGGGCGGCGGCGGGGCTCCTCCGCGGCGCTTCAGCACCGTGCGGGCCCCATCTCCGGGGCGGTGGCGGCGGGGACCGGCGGGCTCATGTCGCCATGGCGGGGGCCGCGGTAACGGGGGTGAGGGAGGGGGGGGGGGGGGAAAGATCGGTGAGGGAAGTGGGGGGGAAAGGGAGGCGGGCCGCCACCGCCGCCGTGCGGGGAGGGGAGGAAGGGTAAGGGGGAGGGGGGGAGGATTTAAAATAAAATAAAATAAAAATTAAAAGGGAAAGGGGGAGGGGGGGAGCGAGAGGCAGCCCGCAGCCAGCCGCTCTGCGGGGGGAGCGGGGCAGGGAAAGAAGGGCCGGCGGGGCCGCCTCCCCTCACACCCTGCCCCCCTCCCCCGCGGGCGGGGCGCAGCGCAGCGCTGAGAGGCGGCGTTCAGCACCACAACGGGAAGGAGGAGGGGGACGACGCTAACACCCCCTCCCCAGCCCCACCCAAACACACACCCTATGCCCTCCGCCATCTCCCCCGGGCACACGCTGCGGGCCCCGCCGCCCACCCGCGGCGGAGGAGAGCGTCCCGGTGCGGGAAGAGGGCGTGAAGGGAGGGACTCTCTTCCTTCGGGTCGCCCGGCGGAAGGATCGCGGGGAGAGCTGAGATCCCTCCGCGGCGCCTGCGCGGGTGTGGGGCGGGCGGGCGGGATGGCTGAGGGGGCTCCGAGGGAGGGTTCCCCGCTGCGGGTCCCGGGGAGTCGGGGCTCTGGGTCCCTGCCCGGGAGGTGGCTGCGGGAGGTGGGTCGGAAGCGGACAGGGCTTCCCCCTCACTCCTTCCTCTGCAGCCGCCACCATCGGAGGAGGTTAAAGTTCGCGCCTTTCAGCGACGCTTGGGCAGCGGGCGGGTTAAAGCTTTAAAGTTTCATTTAAAACACTGGCGAAATGATGGGCGAAGCCGTTTATTTACAAACACTTGGGTGCGTTGAGTAAAAAGCTTCGAGGTGGCGGTGCTTTGGTCCCTGTGCCCTGGCTCTATGCCTGTGTGAGGGGACAGAACTCCCTGTGGGGGCTGGAGCTGCCTTCTTGCTCCGAAGGGCAATATTCCCCTTTCCATGCTTTATTTACTCATTGAGGCCTTTGCCCAGCCCAGAGGAGGAGGATTCACTCTGCTTTTCCTTTGGTTTGCAGATGGGGCTGGCAATCCCTGACAGAGCAGAGGAGGGGCTGGGAAGCTGAGGTGTTTCCTCACGGCTCCGTTTTACTCCTTTTGTCCCCTCAGCTTAAGAACTGGACAGCTAAACTTGTGAGTGTTCAAATGTTTTGTAACATAAGCATTTTATCAGAGAGGGATAGGCTCTGTGTGTGTGTGTGTGTTAAGACTGTAAAGACTGGGAAGGGAATAAATACATTGCATTAAAATCTCGGCCCGGTGAAGATGAGTGGCAAAACCTTGCTGTACCACTAGAGGATGAAATTAACAGATAAGAGCAAGAAGTTCAGAGCAAAAGCAACTAATTTTCTTTAAACTCCTTCCAGTTTCTCTAGTCATTAGCTTCAGGCAGCACACAAAGGAGGATTTTCATTTGAGAGAATAGCACAGTGATGTAAGTCAAGTGTAGAAATAGCATAATATTTATTTTCTATTTCATGACAAATTAACTCTGAATCAATCATAAGCTTTTTTAACCCTTTCTTTAAATAACTCTGGGACCACACAAGACTGAAATGAAAGGCTGCTTTGCTGCAGCAACTCTTGTGTGTAGACAACTGCTTTTCGAATCCAAGCTTGCTGGGTGCTGCTCCCTTCCATTTTTCTTACTTTTTATCTTGAAATAGGATATGTCTTTTAGAGCTGAGTCCCACTGGAATTTTATCTAGCTTCCTCAATTTTCATTCTGACTCTCCTGGCTCTTGTTGTTCAAGGATCAGTGTTTGGGGAGTCTGTAAAGCTGTTAGTTTGCAAAAATCTGTTTGGCAAAAATCTGTTTGTGGCAGTGAGCAAGGGAAGATAACAGAGCTGATGCTCCCAGCTGGGAAATTCTTGCTGGAGGTCTGGTTGGTGCCGTCCCAGGATTGTTCCACTCCAGTTACAGCATTTCTTGCATTTTCTGACTGTTTGTTCACTGGATTTCCATCAGGGCCCTTCCCAGAAGATGTCACATGCCAGTGCTGGGAGCCTGAGGCAGTGCAGCACATCCTCAGCCCAGCAGAGTGGGGAACTGATGGTTTGGCAGGAACCTCTAGCACCAACATACCACAACAGAGTTCCTTTTATTCATCTTGTGCTGAATGTGCCCTCAGCTGGGTATGGATGATTAGAGCCCTTTGTCCTCTGGTACAGTAGGAAGGGACAGTCGAAGCAACACCCAACTGAGTTAAAAGTGCCAGCAAGTAGTCAGCTACTGGATCAGTACTCCTGACAGAAACCCAGAGCTGAGTCAGCTGGTGCAGGAGGCACCTCAGAGAGCCTCCCAGGGTGCTCAGTGAAAATGAGGTCTCCCAGAAGGCTTTCCTAGGTCTGAGCACAACCACCCAGGGCTCCCAATGGCAGCAGGGTTGTACACACCCCAGGAGGAAAGAGACAGTGTGTGCCAGAGCAGCTGAGGGTTGTGGTGGGCAGGCTGTGAGTTAGTGGTGGCTGAAGGATTTAGAGATGGAGGCATCCAGCGAGAACTCTTTGTGCTGGGGCCTGGGGCCCTGGGGAGGAAGCAGAAGAGGTGATATTAAACCTAGGAAAAAATGTTCCCGGTGGATGTAGTGAAGAGCAGCTGGAAGGAGGTCACTGCTCCACCCCCCACAGGTGTGCTGCATGCAGGGACTTGACACACTCAGCAAAAACCTGACACCTTGGAACAGGATAAAGACCCCAGCCCCTGGGGGGGAATGAAGTGCATCTGTTTTAAAGAGATTTGAGAGTACAACTGCACTGGCACAGGCAGCAGGCCCAGTGGACTTGCTGTCTGGGGGTGCAGAGGGCTCCCCTGCCTTCCAGCTTAGCCAGTACCTCATCTTTCCACTTCTGAGACTCTACAGGATCCACTGCCAAATCCCAAGATGTTGAAAAGGGAAGGACGTATCTTTGCAACAGATATTTCTATCTGAGCTGTTTAAACACCCTTCAGAGGGAAAAACAGATGGTCTGGTGGTTTGGCTGTGTGTTCTGCTTTGGAGACCCAAGTGTTGATCACTGCATGACTTTTGACCAGTCAGTTAAAGCCACAGATGCAAAGGTTAATGCTCATTTTCATATCCAGCCAACTTCTGTGCACACAAAGTCCACCACGAGCAAGCAAGCTTGATGAGTTCAAATATGTAGGCAGCCAGCAGCTTGAGAACAGAGATAAATTTACCCTCGTGTCAGGTTGGTTGTGAGGCTAAATTAAAATATTTTGTAAAGCATTTGAGTGTATCCCAAGGGGCTGGAGACATGCAAACGTTTAATAATAATGTCTTAATTAATAATTTTCTTAATTAATAATAATTTAATAAATGTTTGTATTTAGCTGGTCGAGTTCAGTGTGGCAAAATAAGTGTAGTTATTCCTGTGTTTGTGCTTTGACTCCAAATTATCTATATTTTTTGCTAACTTGAGGTGTTTAAAATAGCAAGCAAATTTTGATCAGCCCAGAGGAGGCAATATTAATGTTGTTTTAAAGAACAAAGCACATGAAACCAAGGAAAAAAAAAAAAGCTATGATCTTCTTCAAACCAATCTAAGGCATAAAATTTGGCGAGCAGCAGCGCTCTCTTTGAAAGTCACATTCCTTAGGAAAGAGGAAGGGCCTGGAGCATCTCTGCTGTCTGTAAAAAGGCTGAGGAAATCCTCACAGAGGCATCTGAGTGCTCATCCAAGCCATCAGGAGAGATATATATGTATGCTGATAGCCCTGAAGAGGCTTACTCAGGGCTGGGGAAGGCTTCTCTGCTCGGAGGGAACCCCTTTTTTCAAAAACTGGAACGAAACAGGTCATGATTTTTCAAAGGCTGTTACACTCTGTGAAAGTTACACTCTGTGTTCTTTGTCTAGAGGCAGAGTTTGCAAAACGAGATTGTGGAACACTGGGAAAAGCAACAGAAGGAACAGAGGAGAATCCTAAAAAATAGTTTTTAGGGAGATTACCTGACAAGATTTTGCTCAGGTTCCTAGGAGTCAGCGTTCATCAGATAAAAACCAGCAGGAGCTCTCAAAGAGGATTGCAATAGGTTTGAGCACTGAACTGTCCTTGACCTCTGTGAAAACTGAACTCTGCAAAATCACTAGTTATTTTTGCAAATCTTCTCCTTTCTCTGCAATGAATCAATCAAGGGGATGCTAATTTTCCGAGTAAGTAGTGTGGAAGTCAATAGATACAAATTATAACGCTGTTGTACCTCAGGAGTACATTAGGGCATTAGTGATGCTTGTTCTTACAGGCAGATATTTAATTGCCCTTTGAAAAGAAAATAATCTGGGATTCCTGAAGTATGTGGCAAAGGAACAAAAGAAACTAGATGCAGGCTTCTTCATTTCTTTCAGCTTAAAATGTAGTTTTCCACTGCAGCTGGACAGACAAACCCTGTCTTCAGTTTCACAAGCAGAATTCAGCTGCTGCACGCATGAAATTGAAGTTAAATTGTTGTCCTGGCATGGAACAGGAAGCAGCATTTGGCCAGCAGGGAAGACCCAGCAGAAAGCAAGCCCCCTTTTTGAAGTACCCTATGTTGGTTTACTTTTTCCAAAAAGGACAAGAAAAAAAAAAAAAAAGCAGTATAAATTCTCTGTCAAAATACTTGCCACCTTTAGGAAAAAAAAAAACCAACATAACTTTAACAAAACAAAATAGCTTGCACACTGTCTCAGATATCTGAATCCATTTTTAATATGGATAACAACAAAAAAGCAGCCACTGTCTAGCATGCACAGTCTGCTCCATCTCTTTTAAATCAGTTGGCAGTTTTTGTGCTCAGCTATCATGCACAGAGAGGCAGTCTCTCAGGTCTGCAGGTTTTGATGGTAAGCCTGAGAAATGCATGTTAAAAGAAGCCTGTTGGCATTAGAAATCATCAGAAGCTGAACCACAGGAGTGCCACATCTAGGGTAACAGTGTCTCTTAGGACTTGTTCCACTCTGCTTTCCTACAGTCTCTTGCAACTTCTTCCTACCAGCAGGAACATAAATTATTTACTAGGAACACAAACCCTGCTATTTGAGCTGCAGAAGATTCCCTTACTGTCTGTTCCCACCACCGAGTTGCTTGAAAAACTGAGACACTTCTGCTTTCATCCAGAACAGTGAAATAGACTCCTAAATTTAGCAAATGAAGTACCTCTTTCACATCCAGTGATGAATTCAGAGAGGAGAACTGCAGGCACTAAATTACCCTTTTTACCTGATTTTTTTTTTTTTTTTACTAGATAAACAGCCCCACAATGTCATTTTCTCAACCAGAACATCTATTTTCTGTGGTTTGCTTTCCTATATGGAAAATGTTTTAATCTATTCCATTTAACTTCAAGCTGTGTCCCTCAGCCTAGGGACTGCACCTGTAAATCATTGGTTTGTCCTAAAAATTACATGGCCAGGCAGAAACCCACATTGCAACATGCCAGGACATGGACAGCAGACAGGAATCTCTCTCCTCCACAGCACTTCCAATTTTACCCTTTTAGTATTGGCAGTGTGAATGACACCATGGAACTACTAGCTGATAAGTAGTATTTCATACACATTCCTCCTTAATTTCATTCCATTTCATTTCATATATATGATCTATATGAATTCATGCCTGAATTCAAATTACTAGAGGGAAAATGGGAATCCTTCATAGCTCAGCTGTTCAAATCTTTTTGACCTGCCCTTCTACAGGATAAAATGGTGCCCAGTTTTCAAATTACCATCTGCCTTTTAAGCCGTGTATAATTTCATTTGAAAAGAAGTGTTTTCTTGAATCTCTTTCTAAACTAAAATATAATTTCTTAATGGCCTTCTGCAGAAGCAGAAAATTAGACTTTTAACAATTTAAGTTCAATAAGTAAATGGGCATTACAGAGGTGTTAACTGCAATAAATAGTCATAAAATCAAAGAGGTTGGAAGGGACCTCTGGAGGTTTTCTGGGCTAAACTCCTGTTCAGAGCAGGGCTGATTTCAAAGTTAAATGAGGTGGAATAGTTTTTCATGTTGCAAGTATGAAAGGCAATGGGTAAGTGCACAAGAATGGACAGCAGGGTAATGCCAGCCCTGTGCTCTTGAGCACAGCTACACCAAACAAGCCTTCAGCTGAAGCAACTTTCATGGCCTTCAGGAAGGGAGAAAATGTGAGTAACAATACTGTAAGAATTCATTCTCTCTCACTCATTTAACATAGGCTTTCTTACATTTTTTCCCCTTCCAAATGATAAAAATTCCTTTCTTTACATGACTACTTAAAGGCAATTCATGTTAATTACCTGACTGTGATTATGTTTCACTGCAGACATCATCTTCTATAATTGGATAGTTTATGTTCTGGAGAGTTTATGTTCATATCAGCATTGTAGTTTATTACCTTGCCAAACCTCCTGTGTTTCTGTGACACTTGTATACATGCCTTTTCCAATGGATGATTTGCTGCCCAGTGACTTACACTGTTCTGTGGGGGTGAAGATCATGTTTGCAGAAGCTCTTTTGCAGAGAAGAAAGGCTGCAGATTTTACACTCCTGTTTGTTAAAAATCACCTGGGTACAGAAGTTTTCCTTTCCTGTCCTCACTTTGGATTCTTTGCTCCTAGGGTCTGGCTTTGCTTCTGCTGAAGGAGATGGGAGCTTTGCTGTGGAGTGCAGTGACAGCAGGAGAGCAGAGACAGAGCAGGCAAGGTGTCAGGGGGGGATTTTCTACGTGCTCTAGAAGTATTTAGAGAACTGTGTGATACTTGATCCTCCACACAAGGTTAGGCTGTTAACTCCTGAGTTAGACCCAGATATTTCCAGACAGGCAGAGCTACCTTCTGCCTGTACATCTGAGAAAGCAGAGAGGAATTATTTCTTCTGGCAAGTATCAAGGGTATGTTAGTGAAATGTGCTGGGATATTGTAGCTTAAGATAGAACTATGCTGGAAATGTAACTGCAGCTGTTACTTGGAAAACATCTGTGGTGCTGCACATGGAAATTTATACATCTCTGTTCACACTAGCACAGAGCAATTAATCTCATGAAACAAAGTATAAATTATTATTGGGAGATATGAGAAGGATGTTATGTACCAATGGACATGAAATGACTAAAGGTAGTTGTCCTTTGGAAAAAGACAAGGGAAAAATAAAAGGAATATTCCATTTCTGGCATATGAAATAGAATCAGATGGGCAAATTGTGAGACTTCCAGAACTCCAGCTGCTAGTTATTTGAGTGAGAACAACCAAACCATTGGACTTGAGAGGGAAAATTTTTTATACTTTCAGTTGGGAAAGAACCTTCTGTCTGTGATAATTTGTGACACTGTGTTTGTGTAGTCAGACAAAGGGAAGAATATGCCCATTGACATAATTTCTTATTTACAGTTCATGGTCATCTTTATGCAATGTGTAAAAGACATTGCCCTGAAGAACTCAATTTTAGCAGAAGGCATACAGGAAGGTCAACTTAAATTTTGGTCACAGCACGTTAGATAATTAAGGGATTTTCTGTCTCTTGAGGCTTTCACATTAAGCCTGGGTCATCAGAAGGTGTGCTTACTGGGATGTGACAGCCTGTTGTATTCAAGAACTCAGACAGGATAATCTGAAAAGAGACTGTGAGGAACTGAGGGTGTCTTTGCTAGCACAGCAGAGAGCAGCCCAGTGGAGTGGTGGCCAGCAATTTGTCACTGCTGCTGAGGCAGGGCTTGTGCTAAGGCCTGAGGTGCAGTGTGTGAGCTCTGATGTCAGCTCCCAGATGAGCCCTGGGCAGCAGAACCCCTCTGCTTGGCTATTGATTCTCTCTTTGCTCTCATGAAGCTTACTCTGTGTGATTAGAAAACCAGAAGTCAAGATGGAAGCATATTCCTATTGTTTCATGGATGCTTTGTGCAAAGGGCCTTTCAGCCTCTGAACTATCTCGTCCAAAGTTTATAAAATGGATTTGCACCATATTAAAGTTGAGAATAAATTTAAAATAACTATTCCCAGTCCTTGTAACTGAGTCCCTCCTAGCAGATCATTTAACTCAACAGCTGCCTGGTTCCACAGTCAGAAAGGTGACTGCTCTTCTTTTCTTGGTTTAGCTTTTATTAACTCATTTAAATTCCATTTATGTGGAATCCCCATGATTTTCAAAACGCCTTCTGAAATTATGCACAGCTACCTTTCTAAAAAAAATACTTTAAAAAGCCTTTAGAACAACCTTGCCTAGAATTATCTTGTCAATTAAATAAAAGAACCCACTTGAAATAAGTGACAAAAAAATATACAGTGACTAAAACACACCTTCCAGTAACAAATTGTTATTAAAAGAGACCTTTAAGCAAACTGCTAGTTATGTGGTCATGCTTAGACAAGCACAAGGTTATTGAAATATACAGCTTTCAGCCAATTTAACTGGCACTGAAGGCAAATTATTGCCCTAAAAGCACTGAAGTACTTTGCTCAAGTGTTTGGTCTCATTCTGCTGCCTTCTCTGAGATTACCCCCCCTGCCCAACTATGGCAATGGGCTCAGAATTGGGCCTGCAGCTTCAGCTGCCATTACAAATACTGCCTGCAAAGTCTCCCTGCAGAAAATGGATATATGCTTATCTAAAGAGGACAGGAAGTGTTATTTTAATAGATATAAAGATGGAATATAGATTTCTAACAATAGCTGTAATGGAAATAAGTGAGACTGATTCTCAGCTTACAAAGAAACCCACCCAGCACACAAATCATGAATAATAATTGCATTCACTGGGTAAGTCATGAAATGTGTCACAGATCTGGAGCCTTCCTGGTTATTTCCTTTTCCTCTGTGCACAGGGAGTGGAATTTGAACAAGGTGGGGCACCAGCAACCTGTGAGCAACAGACCTGCAATATTCTTGACGTGGCAGTGGTGAAGTAACCCGTGAGCACCTTTCCCCTTCTCACCCTCTTTTTGTGAAGGCCTGCAGGGATGTGGGGATGTAGTTCCCCTTTCCTCCTCTCATGCTGGAGCCATTTTCAAGGCCTCCAAAATGAGATGTGATGGTGTTACAGGGATAAGCTGCATTGGGTGTTGTGTTTGCAAGCTGGGGGGTTAGCTCCTTACCACCACTCTGGGTCTTTTCAGCTCTGTGTAGAGGTCTGCATGAAAACACCAGCATCATCAGGCTCCCCAGGGACTGCTCTTCACTCTCCAGACACTTCCTTAGGCTCTGTCAGTATCAGGGCTCATGGATTTCTGTGGTTACCAGCATTCTGTACATGGGCTTGCCTAGAGCCATGAAATAATAAGGCAGGGGCCTATCCATGGTGTTATTCCTTGAACAAACTCCTTTTTTATCAGGGAAAACTCTCTGTGAAGACTTGGAATTTCCTCCACGAGTCCAGGTTTTAGCACTACAAGCAATTGAATTTAGCTTGTTTGACAAGTTTTATGCCAACTACTATAAAGGGAATCAGAATATTTTCTAGGAAAGATGTGTTTTCCATTAGACTTTTTGATCTCTCTTCTAGTAACTGCATCCTGGGACTCAGAAGTTTCTGTGGTGTCAGGGGGAACTCAGAAATGCTTCCTGTGACAGTTTAATGTCACAAAGTACATCTGATGAAACCAGATCAGATGAGTGGGGAGGAGATCAGTGCATTTACCAGCATAAACTGGATAAAAACAAACCTGATCTGTTAGCTGAGGCAGATGTGAAGTAGTCCCCTTCAGTACTTCACATCAACATTTCATCTCTGGAAGTCTGGTCAGAGAGTCCCAGAGTGCCAGGGTGGAAGGGACCTCCAGGATCCCCTGCTCCAACCCTGCTGATATTATTGTTTATCTGAGATCTCTCAGCACCCCAGAGAGCTGAGACTTCAAACTTTCCAAAGTGGGGGAATCCCCCCCTTCCCCTGGGAGACCATTCCAAGGTCTGACTGTCCTCATGGGGAAAAATTTCCCTCTTGTGTCCCATGGGAATCTCCCCAGGAGCACCTTGTGCCCATTGCCCCTTGTCCTGCCCAGGTGACTCCTTGTGACCAGGCAGTCTCCAGCTGATTTGTAGCCCCCTTTAAGTTCTGGAACATCAGCATAAGGTCTCCCCTGAGCCTTCCCTTCTCAAGGCTGAACAGACCCAGGTTCTCAGCCTCTCCTTGTGTGCCAGGTGCTCCACTCCTCTCATCATCCTCCTGGCTCTTTGGGCCTTCTCCAGCCTGTCTGCCTCTTTTTACAGCAGGGAACAAAACTGAACACAGTACTCCAGGTGATGCTGCTCCTTCAGTGGTTAACTGGAGTTTGGCCTTCTTTATACTTGGAAGTTTTGTTATTTAAGTTACACAGAGAGACTTTCTGTCAGAGGGCTTGGGTGAGTGCAGCTGTGCTGCTACAGGAGGACTTACTGTTATAAATACAGCAAGGTTGGGTTTTTTTGTTAAACAAAATATGTGGTATCAGTACATGGCAGCTTTATACCTGCTTAAAAGGCACATATAGTTTTATGTGTGTGATGGTATCTATAATATGTACATGGATGATTGATGCTTCCTCTAAATGTGCACTGGAGTTCTTGGGTATATATATATGTGTGTGTGTATATATATATTTGTGTGTGTATATATTAGCACTATATACAACCAGGGTTCTTTGCACCTGGCCTGCCCCAAAAATGTGAGGTCAGTCAGTCAGCTGCAAGTGGCAGCTTAACAAAGTTCTCAGTGAACAAATGGAGCTTCCAGGCTCACCCTCCGGATGCATCTGAAAAGCCTCTCTGGGTGCCCATTGAAGAAAAAAAAAAAACCTACATAAACGTTAGCTTTGCAAAACAAAGCAATACACCTCAACAGCACAGCTGGGCTGTCTGAATGGTCCTGTGTAGGATTTCCCTTTGTGCTGAGCTCCCTCTGGTCATGGAAATTCCTCTCCCCTCAGCACCAGTGCTCTCAGATGCTATTTCTGACCTCTTTGCCATATGTTGCAGCAGGAAGACAAAAATCACAATCTGAGAGTTTACATTCTGTCTTAAACCTATTAAGTTTCCATTGATTTGTGCTTGGGTCTTGTCAGCTAAAAATATTTTCTGCTAAGTATAGCTCCCTGCTCTGGAGCAAACAAGTTGGGTGTCTTTTTTCTGCACCCTCCCTTCCTAATTTCAACAGCTATTTTGAACTCGGGGTGTGGTCACAGCCAGACACAGACACACTGGTCCCCAGATTTGTTCCTGTTGCCTGTGAACCTTTTCCTTGGCACCAGCCTCGTATTTGCACCAAGCCTTGATCAGCAAGCCTTGCTCTCCTTCCAGCTTTTAGGAAGCACATGATAAATCTGAATAAGTTCATTTATTTATGAATTCTGAACCTGACCCACTTCCAAGAGCATGAGGTGAAAAGTGTGAAATTACACTCCTCTGGACTGAAGGCAGGAGCTGCAGCAGCAGGGATCAAGTGCCACTCTCCTTTCAGGGCTCCTGTCAGTCTGAAATTCTGGCAGATTTTAAGCATCATTTAATCTCCTTGACCTGTTCCCTCACAAAGGGCCTGGTGGGGGAAAACCTGTACAAAGGCTTGAGTTCTGAAAGCTTTTATCAATGTGCTGTCCCACTGCTTCTAAAAGCAACAGAATCTGCAAAATATTTCTCAGATACATATCTCTGTGTATCTGCATACACATGTAGCCTTTATCTGTGTTTTAGAATAGGTATACATCTGTGTAAAAATTAAATGTACACACTGAGGTTCTTTTATTTGCATGAAGAACCTACTTCTACTGGCCTCAGTTAAAGAGAAAACACCCCACTGTCAAATCATCCCATTTAATTAAAGCAGAGGTTATTCTTATATATATATATATATATGATGCTCCTTAAGGAGTTATGAAGGAATAAGCAAGGGCTGCTTAAGGGATTCTAGGGCTAATCTGCTTTGCTGCAGGCTCCCTGGATGTTTGACACTTTACCTGTACAGAACACCAGCTTCAATTACATTTGAAGCAAATGGTAATTCATGCCCGAGCTGTTGTCATTCCAGCAAACAAGGATGTTGGCCAAACTCTTTTTTAATTTATCTTTTTCCCCCCGAGTTAGATGCTGAGTCCCTAATCATCAGCTAAGCAGCAGTTTGGTCTTTGGGGAAGAAGCAAAGCAGTCAGAACCCTTCCAGCTTTCAGCAGTGCTGTTCTCCTGGTACAGCTCTCTTCATTCCAGCATAATGGAATAGCAGTGGGGCACTTAGATTAATTAGTGGCTGGAAAGCCTGTGGAGCTTTTTGGTTAAGTGGTTCAGAGGAAACTATTGTTCTCTGTGACCCCTATTGTTCTCACCTGGGTGTCCAAGTGCCAGTGGGCAGACTGCTTGTGTCTAGGGTGTTAATGACCACGGGGCCCTTAATCAGGCAGGCTTGGAATCCTGTTTCTGTTGGGACATCCACATGCCACAAGGCCCAATTAACATCCCTGATATCATCCCCTGCTAGTCAATACACAGCTGTTAGCTAGCCATAACCAGTGTCCAGGAATTGCTGCCCAGGACATGCCAGGGCAAGTTTTGCCAAGCCATACTGCATGATTGTTTAGCAAGGCTAATTAAAATAATGCATATTTAATTGGGTGGCATTGAAAAGTCTCCCATCACAACAAATCAATGTGCTTAGTTTAGATTTCGTCTTACAGAACTTAAGGCTTCAAGTGTAAATCCTCACTTTTTTATTAGGATCCCAAAAGATTTCAAATGGAGTTTCCTCCAATTTTCATTCCCTATTTTGTTGATTTCACACTGGCCTTCCTGGTCAGTGTATCTCAAGAATTTCCCTCTCAAAGGCTATCGTTGTTGTTTCTAAAAAATGAGTGCTACAGCATGTCTGTAGCTAAGGAATTTATAACTTTATTTTAACTTACTCTATCTTTAGGTTCCCAAAGAATGTCAGGAAGGAATTGCTATTCTGTGAAGCACAGCATATTACAGAATAGATAAAACATGTTTTCTCATAGTACTGGAAATGCTTTTCATTTCTCCACACACATACACACTTCCCTTTATCACAGATAAATGCCACATTGAAAAAAATTACTCCTTGCTTAAGAATAAAAAAAAAAAAACCAACAAACAAATCCACAACATTTTATTTCTAGACCTTACCGTGGCTCTTCCTTTGCCCAAACCACTTGATTGGTCTTCCAGGTCCAGACAGCACAGGGTGCAGATTAATTTTCCCTGTTTACAATCCCAAAGCTGATCCTTGGGGTTTGTTGGTTGTTTTTTTGTCTCAATCTTAGTCAGTACTTTGCAGCAGATCAGATAATTTCAGAGGAACAAAGATGGGGTCGGGGACCCTTTTCTCCCAGTGCAGAGAGCCCTTCTGCTGCAAGGCTCTAGAGAAAGTCCTGTTGAGACATGCTTTTATAACAGATTTTCCCCCCTTTAAGTTACTTGAGATATGAATGGTAATTTTGTAGAGATTTCTATTAGATTGGAATCAGTAAAGGCAGAGGAATGTGTGTGGATGTCACAAGTACCATGTTTAGAATTGTCATGCTAGGTGTTTACAAAATGAACCTCTTTTTTTGGCTGTTTAGGTAAACTGAAGCGTATCTTCCACTATGTGGCTTAATACAGCAGTTGAAGGAAGGAAGACATCCCTGCTCCATCTCTGTGACAGCAAGATATACTTCAGAATGTGGGGGGGAAAAGTAGGGAATGCCCAGGGCTTTTAGACAACAGAGACTGGAGCTCAGAGCCTCTCCTGTAACCATCACCTGGATGCCAGCACTGCCAGGAGGCCCCTTGGAGGCAGCTCCATTCTCACTAATCATTGTTGTGCAAACTGCAGCAGGTCTGCAGCCCTCACTTCAGAGCCTAAAACTACTTTTACCACACACACAAAAAAGGCAAAACATTATAAAACTCAGTCACCATGGCAGTTCATTCAGCCTGCAGGAATGGTGTGTTTAGGGGTGCTTGGATATACCTGCTGGTACCTGGAAGAGTGTTGGCCTCTGTCGGGAGTATCCCAAGGGAAAGCTGTGTGTGCTCATGGGTGTTTGTCATCAAAATAAACTTGAAGAAACCGTTGGCTGCCCTCACTGGCACAGCAGACAGGAGCTGTGCCTAGAAATAGAGATTGGCATAGCAACCTTGCTGCCTGCTTTGTGGAAAGGCAGCTTATTTTTAAAGGCTGCCCCATTTGATAAACATTTGCTGTTTGCTGGAAGTGCAGAACCTCACTGGATCAAACTGAGCACTACTCTGCTTGAGTCACCCCCCCAGACCTTTGTCTGCAGCCTGGAGACATCCCGAGTCCCTGGGGTTTCCTGGGCTTTGTCCGATGCCCGGAACACATCCAAACAGCCCCACAAACCCCTCGGGAAATCAGGGAATTTTGCCAGATCCCGTTTGTTCCTCTTGTCATTTCTTCAGCTGCAGGTTGGGAAGCTCTTGGCCAGCAATCTGTTCGGGGGGCTGATGGCCACAGGTCCCTTCCACTGAGCCATTCCCACTTCCACTGCCTCCAATTCCCACTCCGGACACCACGGCTCCAATAAGAGAAGCTTTGGAAGTGCCCACCCTAAAAGCTCTGAAAACATAGCTCTGGAGATGAATTTGAAGCTTTTAAATAAGAGCTTTTAGATCCACGAGGAGAAGGGGCCTGCCCAGAACCAGCCTGAGGAGAAAGGTCCCACCCGGGTGTTCCGCCCACGGGAGCTGAGCTGCTCTTAGCCTCTCCCCCTCCCAAACCGCGGGGCAGCAGGTCAGCGTTTATTTTTATTCTTTATAAAAGCAGAGGCGAGGCGTGGGGGGTGCCCTGGGGAGCACGGCTCCGGTTGGGCTCCGGTTGCCCCCGGTGCGCTCCCTCCCTGTCACGGTTGCTAAGGGCCGGAGCTGTGGGCGGGGCAGAGGCAGAACCGGTCTAGCCAATCGGAAAAGAGACAGCGGCAGTCGACGGCCAATCAGCGCCGGCAGGGGCGGGGAAAACGCGAGCTGCTGGCCAATCAGCGGAGGGGAGGCTTTGGGCGGACTTTTCAAACCGCGGCAGCCGCCTCGGGGGCTCCGCTCTCCCGGCCCTTTAAAGGAGCGATGCGGCTCTTCCCCGTCTCCCTCCGCCGGAGCCTCGCATTCCCTCTGGAGCAGCGCGGCTCCCACCCGCTCTCCCCGCACAGAAATGCCGCGGGGTGGTTCTGGCATTCCCGGACTTCCGGGCCCTCTGGGGAAACGCCTTTAGCGTGCGTGCCTGGAAGCGGACTATTTACCCTCTCCGCGGCGCCTCACCGGCCGGAGCTATCCGGGAGCGCTCCGCGGGGGCCATCTGTGTGCCGGCAGAACAAAAACACGGGGGCGGGGCCGCAACGCCTCCATTTTGATGCGGGGCTGGGGCGGCGGCGGCTGCGGGGGGACGGGGATGCGGATGCTGCTGTTGCTGCTCCCGCTCCCTCAGGCAGCGCCGTGACTCGCTGGGGGAGGCGAGCGGGGCCCGCCGCGGGCTGGGGGCACGGGAGGCCCTGCCTGGATGCGGGGCCTGCGGCGGAGCCGAGCCGCGTCCGTGCGGTGACGGGAGCCGGGCTCGCCTCCCCCTGCCCCGCCGCCGAGGAACCGAGCGGGGAGGGCCCGGTGCCTTCTCATCACCCCCCCGGGTGAGTGTGCCGGCGGGGCCGGGCTGCCCCACTCCTGCAGGGGGTTTGTCAGGGTCCCTTTTGTTCCCCTCCCCGGTGCTGAGGCGGTGGGGGGGGTGGGGATGGGGATGGGGATGGGGATGGGGATGAGGGGGGGAATGGGGATGGGGATGGGATGGGGATGGGAGGGGGTGGGGATAGGGATGGGGGGGGCGTGGGGATAGGGATGGGGGGAGGTGGGGATAGGGATGGGGGGGGTGGGGATAGGGATGGGGATGGGAAGGCTCCCGGCTGCCTTTGTCCGGGGGGGGAAGCAGCTGCCAGCTGTTGACGTGATGTGTCTGCCCTGAAGGTAAAGGATCCGGAGGCCGGGGAGAAGATGAGCAGCGAGGCGCTGTGGCTTTTCAAGCAGCTGAAGCTCCACCTGGAGCAGGAGGGGAGGTTTCAGCCCCGGGAGAAGGGGATCAGCCTCATCGAGTGTGCCGCCGAGGTGAGGGGCAGGGGGCTGGGGGGGGATGGCCTCCTCAGAGCAGGAGATTCGAGCTAACTCCGTTCCTTAACTTCGGAAAGTTGTTGGTTTTTTCCCTCTATAAACGCCACTTGCCTTTGGGTTTGGTTCTGTCTTAATCTGTAGTTATTAAGATACACTGCACTATCAAAGAACTATGACCCAGGGGGCAAGGAGAAGGCTTAGGCGTTTCATATTGATTGTTTAAGCTTCGAGTGAACACAGAGCCAAGAGTTTATTATTTTCATTTCGGGAGCTGGGCAGCAGCGTGTTGTAGCACTGCAGGAAAGCTGGGATGTCCAGTAGGCAGGTAATCACCGGGGAAATGAGCAGTTTTTCACCAGCAAGGTATAGGGAAACAAACCTAGAAACACTGAGTGCTCAACAGCCATAAATAATCGAAGTGTAAACATTTCCCATTAACGACCAGAGTTCCTTTGAGTTTAGGGCAGGCTTGCTTTCTTTCAGATGCTTGTGGGGTTTTTGGAAGGGGCCTTAATGTTTAACAAAAGCAGTCTCTGAACCCAGTCTACTTGTTTGTTCTGAAAGCAGAACTTCTGTCGCTTAAATATTGACTTGCAGGCAGAGAGGAGAATTAGCCGAGTTTGGTCATCTCTGTTCCCATAAGGTCAGGAGTCACTGTGTATGCACTCACTTGGTAACTATTGTCTTAAAAGAGCAAGTGCCTACTTGGTAATGTGGTTGTGCTGGGTATTGCACCAGTGAGACTCGGGATCTGGCTGTAATCCATAAATCTTGGGTGTGTTTTGAGTTTTAAGTATCTTTTTTTTTTAAGTTAAGAGAAATGGAGCATCTTTGGATTAAAATAATTTGCTTTCCTTTGATCTAAGTAAGAGGTGACTTAGGCAATGAGTGGTCCCAGTCATCAGTGCTGCATGGAATAATTCTGACTTTGCTTCTCTTGTTGTAGAATGAAAATACTCTGTGTCCAAGACAAAGGAATGGCAAGGTGGAAGATCTGTGGAGTCTCACCAACTTCTTTGGTTTTGCAACTGAAACCTTTGTTTTGGCTGTTAACATTCTGGACAGATTCTTAGCTCTTATGAAGGTATTTCTGGGGGATGGGGCCTGTTGTAGTGTCAGCTGGGAATCCATGAGCTTTGTGTGAAATTGGACAGAAAAAGGGAAGGTTGTGATTTACTCATTCTATGCTGGAAACATTTTTCAAGTCCTCCTTTGTAAATTTAAAGTTCTTGTATGAAAGATGAGCTTTTGTTGCTGTGATTTATTAAATATTTTATACTCTGGTCTCTCTTTACCTCAATAGGCAAGTAGCAGCATGGTTTATTTCTCCTAATTAGTTGTAGCCTTCACCATTTAGATATAAAAGAATAAGAAAGAAGGTGTTAAGAAAGAACAAAACCAGCTTTTGTTCCAGACCATTTCTAGGTGCTGTTAAAAGCTTGGCTTAGCCCTGGAACTCCCAAGTGATTGTTGCCTGGATGGTTTTTTGTTTTGGTTTTTGTTTGTTTGTTTGTGCTGCTTTATGGCAGATGATTTGAACCTAAACCAGTTCCCCACTGAACTGGGTGAAGCTAAAAGTTGGATCAGTTCTCTGGCCTGTCCTTGAGGCTGCACCAGAAGTCATGCTGCTCCATGGGGGTGAGGAGCAGGGGTAGGAGCAGATTGTGGAGGGAGAGGGCTGCCTGGAACAGGCTCAGGCTTTGTGGAGGCTTTAAACTGAGTGTAAGAGAGCACTGCCTCTTGGAGAAGCAGGGTTCTCACCCCAGCTTTATGGGTTGTACAGTGCTGTGGAGCAATTTTCAGGAGAGGGTGCTCAGCTGATGAACTCTGACTCTGCTGTGCCAGGCTGGTGCTGCCTCTGTTGGACAGGGACTTGAGTGATGAGAGCAGTCATGAAGGGGTGAGGTGTATGAACCCACTGACCTCAGGCCTGCTGGAAAGAACCCAATTTCTCTTCCTATTGAAGTGTGAGCATTGGGAACAGCTCACCTGGGTCTGTGGAGGTGTTTGCTAAGCACTGTGTGTGAGTCTGGGGGCCTGAGGGTGTTGCTAGTGCTGCCTTTCACTTCCAGGTGAAGCCGAAGCATTTGTCTTGCATTGGGGTTTGCTGTTTCCAGCTGGCTGCCCGGGTGCTGGAGGAGGAGTGCAACATTCCCTCTGCTCCCGAGCTCATCCGCATCAGCCAGTGTAAATGCACTGTGTCCGACCTGAAACGGATGGAAAAGATCATTTCAGAGAAGCTGCACTTTGAATTCAGAGCTACTACTGCCTTAACCTTCTTGCACTTGTACCACACTATTGTACTCTGTCATACCTCAGAAAGGTGAGCTGGGCTGGGTGCTGGGGGGGGCCTCTGCTCAGCCTTTTCTTTGGCTCTTCAGTTGCTTCTGAAATGCTCGTGGCAGTGGCTGTAGAGGGGGGCACCTCCTGAGTTCTCCCTTTCTGACAGGTGAGTTCTTGTTGATACAAATTCTGCTTCTCTTGGGTGTCTTGCAGGAAAGAAGTTTTGAATCTTGACAAGTTGGAAGCCCAGCTAAAAGCTTGCAGCTGTCGTCTCGTCTTTTCTAAAGCAAAAGTAAGCAGAATTAACTCTGTGACTCCTGAGGTGGTTTTGATTCACGTCACGTTGAGGTGGTTTTATCTTTTTTTGTCCTTCAGCCATCTGTTTTGGCCTTGTGCCTTCTCACTTTGGAAGTTCAGACTTTGAAATCTGTTGAGCTGCTGGAGATCCTCCTGCGTGTTCAGAAGCATTCTAAGGTAAATGCTTTTCTGTGGCTTGTTCTGGGGACTGATGCAGTTAACAATATACAATATTACACCTAGGGGTCTCCTGCTGTCAGAGTACAATCTTCACTGTTGGGCATCAGCTGAAATAAGCAATGAAATGGATCTGTAAGCTTCTGTCTGCAGCTTGTGTCACTAGCAACATTTCACTGGTAGGATGCCAAAAGCCAAAAAAAAAATCCTTTTGTGTAGAGAATGATCTCAGTTATTTATCACTGGCACATCTTGGCAGCCTTCTACAGTTCTAGATGTATGTTCTTGAGAAACTTCCAATCAGTTTAAGACTACAGTGGCTGCTGGGCTGGTTGTTCTTTTTGCCCAAATAACTACCATAGGATTTATAGCTTCCAGCTGCATAGTGTGTGTGTTGATGGTCTAAAACAAGCTTTTCACTTTTACAGTCAAGCTAACCCAGTTTCATGGCTTAGAAATAGTACCCTAGAATATGAGTAAAGTTTCATTTTACCTTGGGAAGAAATAATGAAAATGTTTCCAGCAGCTGACAGGCAAACTTGTCAGCTTAACTCAAACTTCAGTGTGGGGTTTTCTAGGAGGTGCTTAGGAGTTCACCCTCAAAAGCAGCCCAGCTTTGACAAAGGTATTGCAGTTATGACTCACTTCTTGATATTTCAAGTTTTTTCTGAGAAGGTAAAATGGAAGGAGGGGTTATCTTCAGAGCCTGTGTGTAATAGACTAAATAGGTGGGTTTTTTGTTGGTTTTTTTTTCCTTTTCAGATCAGTGATAGTGACCTACTTTACTGGAGGGAACTGGTCTCTAAATGCTTAGCAGATTATTCTTCTCCTGAATGCTGCAAGCCTGATCATAGAAAGTTGGTTTGGATTGTTTCAAGACGTACAGCTCAGAATTTACAAAACAGTTACTACAGTGTTCCTGAGCTGCCAACCATACCAGAGGGTGGATGTTTCAATGAAAGTGAGAGGTCAGTAAAACTTCCACCAGGTGGTTAATTTGTTGGGAATTCTCATTTTCTGGAAATGTCTATGGCAACTCTTTAATTAGGCTTATTCAGTGCTACTTGAAAAACAAGTGCTAGCTTTTTGAATATGCTAGTGGAAGTAAAATACAGCTCAAACAGGAAGAAAAACAAAATGGGGAACTCTCATTGTGGTGGTCAAAAAGTGCAAGTGCTTTGTGGGTTGTGGGAGGCACTCCTTTGGGGGGTGAGGAGGTTTACAAAGCATTTAAGTCTTGTAAAATAATTTATATTTGATATCTTGAACTCTGGCTTCTTAGTTGGTAGGAGGGTTTTGGTATTAGAAAGGAAATTGTACCTTGTTCTAGTTCAAACCCTGGTGCTGCAGTGTTTGGATCTGGGATGCTATAGAAGGAAGAGAGCAGCTTGCAGCAGAACACAGAAATGAGGAGTACTTTGCCACTTTCAAGGGGTTGTGCTTTGTTTAAATCACCTTTCCTACTGTTCCTTTTAGTGAGGACTCCTGTGAAGACATGAGCAGCGGGGAGGAAAGCCTGAGCAGTTCTCCTCCAAGTGATCTGGAAGGCACCTTCTTCTTTGAACTCAAACCTAAAGCAAAGTGGCAAACTCTTAGCTGTCTGTCTTAGCATTGTTCTGATTGTATTAGGTTGAGATTTTTAATGCACGATAGTCTTTTTGCAATAATAATAATAAATGAGGTGGTAATCTGTGAACTGTATTGAGGCAAGAGCTGCTGTGGTATATTAATGCTTTGAATGCCTGCCTTGGGTTTGTTGTTGTAATTTTAAGGAAGAAAAAAAAAGAAATCCCAATCAGGTCCTCAGTTCAGCAAAAAAACTTCCTGTGTAGTTCTGTTGTCAACAAACATAAATGTAGTACCTGGTGGTCCAAAATGCTTAGCAGCTAAAGACATCAGCCCAACAGAATTCTGCCAAAAAGGCTGAGTAACCTGGGGCACAGGACCTGTGAGGAGAGGCTGAGCAAAAGGAGCCTCCTCATCCTGGCCCAGTGGCCTTTTGAGGGAAAGTGGGGTTAAACAGCAGCCTTGTGGGTGTCTTAAGAGGAGGTTGTGAAGGAGATGATGATTTCAGGGTCTTGACTGAGAAGTGTTGAGCAAGAACGAGAGGTTTTCATTAAATTAAAATTTGAAATTCTCAATTAATTGGAAGAAGCTTGCTCCATGGGGACAGTCAGTCCTGGGAGTGTGCCAAGAGGGGCTGTGCAGTCTTTGTTCTGGGAGTTTCTCAGGATTCAACATGACAAAACCCCCAGCTGGAGTTCAGCACTGACCCTGCTTTGAGCAGGGGGTTGGGCTGGAGTCTTCTTGAGGGCATCTCCACTTTTGTTTGGAATTAGATGCCATGGGCTGAGCAGGTTATGTGGAGTGATAGGTATCCAGAGCACCAGGCTGAAACAATTTCCTGGCAAATGGGCCAAATACTGACACTGCTTTAATGTTTTATCTGCTGTGCTCCTTTTTAGCAGGCTCTTGAGTTGTGTACTCCAAGCAGGTATTTTTTTTTTTTTTTTTAAAGCTTGGTTTTCATAAGCTTCAGGAATCCCTCTTTCACAAAGGAATATGCATGGCAAGCAGGTTCTAGTCAATCCTAGTTTTCACTACAGGATAGTACCAAGTGTGTGGCAGGGAGTAATTTCCTATTTTCTTTCATACAGATATTTTTACACTGAAATTCACATTGTGTACTTCAGTGGGTTTAGAATTTGAACTGTTAACATGTCAATCCATACTATTAGCTTGGACTTATTAACATGGTAAATCTTTAAGTCTACATTCCTTTTAGTATTTAACCCTTGTAGTTGCTTTGCAGTATATCCATGTTATTGATTGAGTCATAATCAGACTTGTTTGCATGCTGATGTAAAGCAGTTAGTGCAGGAAAAGTTGCTATTATGCAGTAATATCAGGTAAATGTGATGTTGATGGAGTAGTTAATGTAATGGTTTTTTTCCTGAACTTTTTTCTTGAAGCACAAGTTGAAGTAATGATTACTTTTTCTCCATACTGTGGCTAGGTAGAGCAAGCAGACTCATTAGCTGAGAAAAATGGTGTGAAGTGTGGTGGTGCCAAAGTAGAAATGAAGGAGCAAACAAGTTGTTTTGTTAGATGCAAGCATTGTTGTAGGAAGGTAAGAGAGGTGCTGTGAGTTCCTAAGTGTTAGGTGATTTTGGTTTTATAAAAACACAAAGTTTACAAAAAATGTATATAAAAATGTAAATTAAAAAAAAATGTACAGAAAAAATTTAAAACAAAAAACGGTCAGAAAATACTGTATTTTTTTACATTGTATGTAACTTTTTTGTAGGTGTTGTTGCATGTAGATAGTAATTTATTGTGTATTCTGTATGATACAAATTCTGTACCATCTGAAGACTTCTTCCTGTGAGTCTGCACCTGGAAGCTTACTTTGGAAATGGTGGAGTAATTTGGTTGCAGGTAATGAGCTTACTGAGTTTTGTTTCAGTTGAGAACAAAAATAAACCAAGTGCTGTTATTTGTTAACTGCTCTGAGTTGGTTACTGCTAGCTTTTGGCTTGTCTTTATTATTATTGTTGTTATTATTATTATTGTTTTTGTTGTGGTTTGGATTTTTTGTGTGTTGTTTTTTTTTTATACTGAAGCTGTGTTCCAGGTTCCCCAGAAGCTGTGGTGAGCAGTTTGCAAAGGAAAAGTGAATGTGAATCTCTTCTCAGCTTTGCTCCAGTCAGCTTTAGAAGGGACTGTGAGGTGTCTGCTTCCTCCTCTAGCTGGGGCGTGCTGGGCTGCCTGTTGGGAATGGTGTCCTTGCACATCTGGAGCTTGGGAGCTCCCACTAGTGGTTAAGTTTGAGGTCATGACAGGCAAAATCATCTGGGGTTTGTTGGATTTGTTGTTGGTGCTGTGTCCAGGCTTCTGAGTGAAACCCAGCTTTGGGGTTCAGAGGATGTGTCTGCATCGTGGCCATCCAGAACACCTAAAATAATTCCTCAAAGGCAAACCCGAGCTTGTTTCCTTTTCGTCTCACCCTGCTCATCTTGAAAAACACTTCCCAACGGTGCCTGTGTTGCCAAAATTAAGGAAAAAGGGGCTGTAAATGGTTCTTGCTGGGAAGAGGTTTCCAGCCTTAGAGTGAAAGAGCCAGGACCTGCACTCAGCTGCCTGCTGAGATGTCTGTGAGCATGATGAGAAACCTGTTTGTTGCACTGTGTAGCCAGGTACAGATCCTGCCTCTTTTTGGCCTTCTTGTGCAAAGAATGGGCTGAGAGGAAAAGCAAAGATCCTTCCAGCTCTGTGCTGCTCTGAAGGGAAGTGCCAACATGGAGGCAAAGCAGTGTGTGGGCTGGGAATTACTGAGCTGCTGTCACTCATAGGCAGGGAGCATGTGGGGGAAGAGTAGGGCCACTGCTACATTAAAATAATCCTTTGATTTTATGGCCTTCATAGCTCCTTTTTTTTTTTTTTTTTTTTTAAATACAGAACACACTACAGGGCCTCTCACTTCCCACATACAACAGATGCACGATGGACACTTGCTATTCCTGAGTTCTGCATAAAATTCCCTTCTCAGAACTCCGTACCTACTGCCAAAAGCCACTGCTACACTGGAAATTCATCTTGGAAACCCAGGCTGTAATGTTTTGTGAGGGATGGCTTCCTTGCTGGCTGCTGCCACCACTTTGAACATGAAAGCTGCTGCAGCCAAGGTGTTCAGCTCCTACTTCAAAGGTGCCCACTCAGGTCACTTGAGTACAGCACCCACCCCACTCAGGAGTCAGCAGATAATGTCTGTGCTGTGTAGGTGGGCTGGGAGGAAGGGAGGAGGCCATGGGCAATGTCCCTGGGTTTACTAGCAGCTTGGGAGAGGAGTTTGTTTCATAAAAGGTTGAGGTGTACCATTCAGCCCCTTTCAACTCAGTCCCAGCATGAAAAGAAATGTGCTTGCAAGAACATTGTCAGGTTTATTTCTGTGGTTTGATAATTCAGCCTCAACTTGGATTTTGCCAGGTCAGATAGCTGTGTTAGCCCTCAAAGGAGGTTTTGCCTGGCTCTGTTCAGAGAATGGGGCTTGTAGTGGTTGGCTGGGTTTTAATAGCAGAGCTGTGCCTGGTTTTTAAGAGCTGTTTGGGGTTTTTCTTGTACCGTGAGGTGAAACTTTGAACTCCTGCAAGTCTCAAAGGGTTTAAATACATCCTCATTTTCCTAACTGCCTCGTCAGGAAGACTGGTTTGGGTGTGGGGATGAGGGGGCTGGAAGAGAATGTTCCAGTGGGGGAGACATCTCCTAGCTGTATGGTTTGTGTAGCAGCTCTGGGGTGTTAAGCCCTGTGTCTTGGGAGCAGGGCTGGAGGTTGCCATGGGTGTGGGGAGGCTGGGAGATGTTATCACACTGCTCACTTGCTCTCCTCTGCCTGAACTGGGCTGCAAGGGATCTGTAGCGGAACCACTTCTGTCCCTGGTGAATTGTCACCCCATAATTAAATGACTATAATGGCCTCTTAAGCAGGAAACCTGAGTTCTCTGCCACTTCATTACATTACAAGTGACAAGGAGCAATAAAATCTTTCAGCATAAATCAGTTGGTGTGTTCAGGCCCTGGTTTGTAACAGCTCTCTTGTTTTGGTTTTTTATTTCTGGTGGAGTATGTTCCCGTGTGTCAGTGCTTAGAGTAGGCTCTGTGCTTGGCTGTAGCATGAAAGGCTGAACCATACTGTGAAGGAAACATTTGGAATAAAAGTGCTGCCCCAATCTCAGACCATTCTTTGCTTGCTTGGGAAGGGGCTGGCCTAAGAGGTGAACACCTGATCCTGTGATCCCACTTGGCTGCCAGGGCTTTGAAGCTCAGGGAAATGTGAATCAGTGGATACTGAGGCAGGACCAGAAACCAACTTGCAGTTTGCAGCTCAGTGTGCATTGCAGGGGGCTTTTAACAAGGGAAAATGTGTTTCCAAACAATGTCTTAACTCACAGCTGCTGGCTCCAGCTCCCTAAAAGCTGCATGTGTGTGAGACTGATGACTCACAGGAGATTTTAAGGATGTGCTCCAGAGACCAGCAGAATGTGCTTTGCTAGCAGACATACTCAGAGAGCAAGATCCATTTGCTGTGCACAATCCAGTGGTGATGTTTGCACAGGAGCAGCAGTTTGAAAAAAACCAGGCTCAGACCCAGCGGGAAAGATAAACAGGGGTGGATGTGCAGGTATGGATGGCTGAGCAGAGCCTTTGCTGGGTGTTCTTGTTTAACTGCACTGTGTACCTCCTGAGAGCAGAAGGTAATGATTTGAATTCAGGTCTTGACTGCCAGGTTTCAAGTTCTTGCTCTGAATTCCTGGTGTGTGTAAGTTTTTCTGGAAGAGAGGCAGAATACAGAGGAGGTAATGTCTAACATATGTGCTGACAGAACTGCCATTACTAACTAACTTCTTTACAAAATGGCTTCATTTTTGCTCCAGTAGAGTGCCAAGTAGTGTAAACCAAGAACAGTTAGTGGTGGAGATCAGCATGGAAGTCATCAGCTGGGACAACTGAGAGAATTTATCAGCCTGTGATAATAAAGCAGTCGACTAGAAAGTGTTAGCCAGCCCTAAGGATGGTCTCCAGCTACTGTGTATCACAGGAGCAGATAATTGGTGTTATCTTGCCACACGTGTTGCAACTGGGATGTGTCACACAGCTTTGCTTTATGGCTTGAGCATGGTAAGTCTACTGCATGTACTAAAAGGAGAAAGTTGCCATAACAACTGAACAGAATCAATTAAGAGTAATGAGCAATTAAAATCTCATCCTTCGTGTTGCATAAACATAGCATTTTCCTGATGAATTATTAGTTATCTTGTCTCTAGACCTGTATGTTCTGTTTCTAATTTGCAAATCTCGACAATTTTTGAATTAATGAAGCATTTAATTTCTCCTTCAAAGAGTGCTGGTGGGTTGGTTGGTGGTTGGGTTTTTTGGGTTTGTTTGTTTTGTTTTGTTTTGTTTTTTTACTTCTGCAGCAAGTAAGTCTTCATCAGAGAGATGTAAACACTATTAAAACATCTAACTGAAGGGAGCATTTGTGATGGGATTTCCAGAGCACTCTCCTGCTCTGAAAGCCACACCATGTGCTGGCTTCATGCCCACCCAAGGAAGTCAAAGGGAGAATGAGCCTATGGTGAGGAATTTTGCCCTGGACCTAAGAAGCAAATTCAAACTCCTTCTGTCACACGCTTCCTCCTTGACCTTCTGTGTATTTTTGACTTGCTTGTTTCCTTTATTCCCTCTCAGTGGAGCAAAAGATGGGAATAGATCCATGCTCTGGCTCTCAGTCATCAAGGACAAACCAGCTGGAAGAGGGAACCACCTATCTGCTTGTGCAAGTTACACAACAGTGAAAATGCAACTTCTCTGTTTACATTGCAAGACCCTGTGTGCTTACCCTCTGAGAGTTTCATGGAGCTGTGGGTAAAATGTTTCAGAGGTTAGAGTTGAATTTATAATCCCAAATCTCCAAGGAAAAGTGTTCCTGTGGTCTAAACAGCAGTCTTCTGTACAGTGACAGGGCAAGGGATTGGGGATGTCTCTTTCATCCAGAGCCTCAATTTTTAACTATGTTAGGGAGCAAAAGGACTTGAGGTGATCCCCAGTTTTGGCTTCTTGTCCTGCCAAGACTGCCAGAGCAAAGGCTGATAGGCTCCTGGTTCATGCTGCAGCTGATCAGGAGCCTGGTGTGGTTTAGATCCCAACTTCTTATCCCAGCTGTTGGCAGTGTGTCAGGAGAACAGCAGGAGAAAGCTGTTCTGTGACAAAGAGCAAAGCAGTGTGGCTGCTCCCTTGCTGTACCTGGAGAGCAAAGGGACACCAGGTCCCAGTTGGTGCTCTGTGCTCCTGCAGCAGCTGCAGCCTGTCCCTGCCTCAAACCCTGCTGTAGGAAGCAGTTCTGGTGTTTTGCTCATGAGGCCAAGACCTCCTGTGCTGGGAATGCTGCTTTCCAAATTCAGCAGTGCCATCTTACCAAAGGCACTGTCCAGTGCATCCAGAGGTCATCTCTCAGATGCCTTTGGCTTTTCTAAGCTTTTGTTTTTCCATTGTTTTTTGTTTTTCCATCCTGCTATCTTTATCCTGTCTGGGCAATGGGGAAAAGCCCCACAGTCTTGAAGCTGTAATTGTCACCTGAGACAGGTACTTCTATCAGCTGTGAGATCAGATGTGGCTCTGTTGAAGGAATTTGGGCTTGTTCTACTCTCAGGATGTATACTGCCACTGGGATAGCTGCTGCAATATTCCTGCAGGCACAAGTTAGGGATTCACTCTGCATCCCAAACCAATTCCACATTAGTTCTCAGTCTGGTTTTCTTTAACATCAAGTGATGGTGATAGACTCCTCACGTATGCACGTGTGCTGTCTGGCTGCTCCTAATGCTTCTGAAAACACAGCTTTCTGTTTCAATGTCAAAACCATGCAGAATCACATGTTCAGTGTTTGTTGATGGTTAGCTGAGAGCCAGACAGCTATTAACCATGTTTTTGCTTGGAGATGCCTTTGCCCAAGGTACCTGAACTGGGGGATGTTTTCTGAAAACAATCTCCAGTGGGAACATCTGGCCCTGAGGGGTGGCTTCCACCTCAGGATCTGGGTCCTGAGATTTTCTTCTTTGGATGAACAGAATATCTCATAGATTTGCTCAGAAGTATGGTTGGAAATTAGTATCACTTTCTCCCTACTCCCCAACTTTTCCTAGACAAGGTAATATTAATCCTGGGACTGTACTAAATACATTATTTGACTTTTTTTTAATTGTTACTGCTTGCTATTAAGGCTGATTTTGGGATAACTGAAGCATTCTATTTTTGAGGGTAGTCTAGGGACTATTCTAAAAGAGTGTACTGTGCCTTAAATACCCAAGCTGGGAGAAACACACTTCTGCTCTTCCCCGTGGTTTGGTTCAGGACTTGAGAAAGACAAGGTCAGTGCAGGAGAAAGCTCTTCCAGTGATGAGCCCAACACTGGGGCTTTTCATCTTTCAGTGAGTGCAGACAATAGCTGAATACTGGTGGGCTTTCACAAGTTTCTAACAGGAACAGACTTTTTTTCTTCTGGCAGCCTATAGGAGGAGGAAGGGGGGGATAGAGCTGCATATTTTTCAAGGTCCCTCCCAACCCAAACCATCTAAGATTTTCTAGAGGAGGGTTTGAGAGGCAGGACAATTGAATTTGTCTTTCCACTCTGCAGCTGCACATCTTTGCACTCATAAAAAGAGAGAAGGAGGGGGGGTACTGTACTAATTGCTGGCTCTTGCTTATAAAGTCTTTGCTTATATACCAGTTGTGTACTGCTGCAGTCACTGCTTGCAGGTATGTTTCCCAAGGCTGAGGACATGGCTTTCTAGAAAATCCATGTCTTTTTAAGGGAATGTGGCTTCCTACAGACTGGAAAGGTTGGTTAAGATGTTTGACTGGCATAAAGACAACACGGGCTGGATTCTTGGCTCTGTCTTAGGTTTTCAATATGACTTTGGAGTAGCTGCTTTCCCACCCTACAAAGATACAGCCAGTTGTTCTCCCATTTGCCAACTGGGAATGATAATCTCTCCCCATCTTTTTTGTATGCTTGGCATGTTACTGCAGTGAACCAAGTGCTCTGCACTTTCTAGCCATGTATGTAGTGTATCTTATTTCTATTTGCATATAGCAGTCTCACCTTCAATCTTTGGATACAGCTAAATAAAAAAGATCACTATAATTAAGGGCTGTTTGGTTGGCTAGAATAATGTCTGGTTTCTTATCCTCTCATCTACTAGCAGATATAATAAGCAAGAAGTTACTTTTGGTGATAGCTTAGCACTCTCCTCAGATCTTCAGGATGAATACAGATTAATTCCTTCCAGGGGAATGACAACAGCTTTAACCTCCACTGGTGTCTCATCTCTGTGGCTGTGCCCCAGCTTCTCTGCTTTCTTCAGGTACCTGGCAGCATCACTTGACTCCTGAGCACCTCCAGTCAAGTGTAATCCTTCAGCTTCCCTTCTCTGGACTGATTTAACTTGATTTCATTGCTCTTGGGACATCTCAGGACCTGAGAGAGGGCAAAATCAAACCAGCTGACTGTGGGCTTAGCAGGACCAAGCCTGCTGCCCAGCTGTATGGTAACACAGTCCTTGGGGTGCTGCAGGCACCTTCCACTCAGCCAGGGATTTGGTCCAGGGTATTTCTTGGGAAGCTTTGATCTCACCAGGCTATAGTTACAAAGCAGAAAAACCAGGGGATCCGAGATGTGTAGCTGAAGAAGATGCAGGCAGTTGACCTCTGATGAGCAGAGATGATGCTGTAAAAAAAGGGAACATTTTTATTCCTCCTATGACTGATCAGGTAGGCTGCTGGCTGCTGCACGTGTAGTGAGCACATACTCACAAATGTAAGTCTGGGGAAATAGATGCAATTCATCAGGAAGTTGGACCAACCATTCCTGTGCAGAATTTAAGAATTTAAAATAGAACAGAAGTCCTACTCAGTGTCTGGGTTTAGAAAACATTTAGCATAGCATCTCTCTCTTCCCGAGTGAACCACTTTGTATCTCTCTGAGATCCCTCTCCTTTCCTGAGGAGGAACAAAAGTCACTTTGCTGCTTTTGACCATTTCTTACCCTCACTTGCAGAGCAGCAGCTTGCTGTACAGGGGAAGTACAACATTTTTTTCCCTCAACTACATAACACTCAAAACTAATTTGTAAAACCTCTCATTACTTTCCTTCTTTTCCCATTTTCCCTGTTAGTATCGGAAGGTGAGATGAACAAAGCTTTCAGGATCTCTTTTTCTAGAATTCATCTGCCTGCCCTGGGCAGGATCTTCAGCCAGCTTTCTTGTTAGAGCACTGTCCTTCAGATGCAAATACAAAACCTGTTAAATGAAGTCCTATTTACAGTGCTGGGTGTTCTGATGTACATTTTAACCAGTGTGTGTTTGGAATTTTTTTGCGTTGCCATGGCTGTTGGAAAGCGACTTTGTGCAATGGTGAACTTGGTAGTTCTATTACTCTATTTAATGGGTTCTGACCACAGTTGCCATAGAAGCCTGACTCCTGAGTGCCCCTGGAATCCATCTGTTACAAAAGGTCCACCTGAAGTCACAGGGCTGAACTTTTCCTATCTAACTTTCAGTCCTCAGATGATTAAAGCCACGCTGGCTCTGGCCATGAATAATTTTCTGCTTCAGTTGGGCTCAAGCTTTTCTGTTATTGCTTTCTTTAGGTCTTTCCAGGCCAATTGTTCATTTGCTGTTTTGTGTGGATCACTTAGGTCTGTGATAGTAATCTCTTGATGATGTTGCTCTGTGATCAGTTTCTATCTTTTGGCATTATTTCTTGAGCTGCAAGGAGGAAATAACTCATTTTTTTAAATAAACAGTAGATGATGGTGCTCTGTATCTGGTACTTACCTCTCAACTGATGTCCTGTGTGCCTTACATTACATAAAAAGGCTAACAAAATGCTTGGTGAAATGTATTGCTTCTTGGAGGTGTCAGGCTGTCAGCTCTGAAGATCAAAGTCCTTTTTCAGGTAGCTAACAGCAGAACACACTTTCCTGTACTTCCTCCTGTCCGTGCTTCAAACCCCACCTTAGGAGACTGTTTTTTTGAGAAGCATCTTTGTGCTGTGGAAATTTACCCAGCTTAGTAAAGCCACTTTCCTGCCTGACTGAAAAACTCCACAAATCTGCCTGCAAAATCTGGCCTGGTGGTTTGCAAGATAACTTGAAACTGCACATCTCTGGGCTACTGCCTTTGCCTGTGTCACTTCCGTAGGGTCATCTTGGCTCCAAAATAGTGGAGGGACTCAATTAGTCCTTGTGGGTTTCTCTCACTCAAGGATACCCAGGATTCACTTTATGGAGAAGCTGGAGAAGGGGAGATGGGTAGTTACAGGGATTTGCTTTCGTAACAGTCCTTGCCACACACTGACAAATCCCAGGTCTGGAGCACAGCTGGGTGTTAGTCCACCTTCATGGGATCCCATAAGCACCTCCCCAAGTCCACCTTCATGGGATCCCATAAGCACCTCCCCAGGCTGGCAGATTCCCTGCCTGCTCCTACAGTGACACAGGAGAGGTGGTTCCTTCAGCATGAGGGGTTCATGTTGTCTGTAGCTCCCTGAAGAACACTGCTCCAGTACAACTGTCCAGGTTCCTTGCAGAGGCTCATGGAGGCTGTTTGGATGTGAAACAGAGGGTGATTTTTCCAGTGGTTGAACACCTCCATCTGCCACTGCTTTCTGCAGGAGTGAAGGGATTGATGAGCTCCAAAACTTGGGTCTGATACACCCTAGGGTTGTGCCTGAGGGAGAACTTTGGATGTGAAATACCTCATCAACACCTGAGCTTTGCAAATGCTTGCTGGAGTAAGTTCTTATCTTTAGTAACAGGTTTTTGAAAACAAACAAGCAAGTGAAACTGTCCTGCATTACTGGGGGCTGAATTACAACCAAATCAGAATGCTCCCAAACTTCAGGAAGTCTGAAATTCAAATCTCCACTTTGAGACTGGGCCAGTCTTTTAATTTCCATTTCAGAAGCGGAAATACCTGGCAGTGTATGAGGCCAGGAATAATTGGCCAGACCTGGTGTCTTAACAGAAAGTTTTGAGCAGACAGATAGAAGCCAAGATCACAAAGTACAAGGTGGAGAATCTCTACCATTTTATCTTCAGTCACAAGCATTTTTTGAGCTGACTGCTGATAGGTTTGGGTGTACGTGCAGGGAGGAGGATCTAGACTGGAGCACCAGTGCCAGAGAGGGGGGCTCTTAGAAGAAACCATTTCCCATGCCCTATCAAGAGCAGAGAAGGATCATTGGATTCTGGACAGAGGACTCATTAAAAGCCTGAAAATAAACTCTTTAGCGAACATATAAAAAAACATGTAAAGGATGAAGGGTGACTGGTGAGTCCTCTCCACTTTAGCATGCAGCCAGGCCTTGAAACACTGCTACCTTGTACCATCAAGCTGTCTCACTTTGTTCCACACAGACATCCATTATGCCAAATTTAGTTCCCAAGACTGTCACTTAGTAAAACACTTTAAGTCACCTGAGCTGCACAAGCCTGGTTACTGCCCCTGGGGAACAGCCCTCAGCCTGGGCTCCAGCTCTGTGCTTTGGGCTGATGGGGTTAGCTTGGTGGAGCCCTTGTTATAACATACTCCTCTGTGTCCTAACAGTAGTTGGCAAATAGTTGGTTTTCACTTTCTTTTTACCTCAGGTGTATTTTTTTTTCCTACTTGACTCCAGTAAAGTTTTTTCCTCGGTTTGCTATTGCTTTCCCTGGCCTGCATCTAGTAACTGGTTTGTTATGGTTTATAGCACCCTGTATGGGATGTGAAAACCCAGACTGGGAGAGTTCTTCTTCCCCCATTTCTAGCATAAGTAAGGCATGCAAATCTTTTCAGTACATGTTTGGAAAGTTATCTAACTCTGGTTACTTACCTGAACCTCCTGGTAGTACTGTCAGACCTTTTTGAGTAAAAAAACAGGATCGTTTTTGTCCCTGCCAACTTTTGAAATCCTCAATATTTTAAGTTGCTAGGGACAGCAACAACATTGAAGTTTTTAAGGCTAGAAACCTCTGCCAGGAGGAGAGGCTGAGGGAGCTGGGGGCACCTTAGAGCTGCCTTCCAATTCCTCCAGGGAGGCTGGAGAGAGACTTTTCATAAGAGTGTCTAGTGACAGGACAAGGGGAAATGGGTTTAAACTGAAGGAGAAGAGATTGACTGGATCATAGGAAGCTCTTTAGTATGAGGGAGGTGAGACTCTGGAACAGATTGCCCAGAGAAGCTGTGGCTGCCCCCTCCCTGGAGGTGTTCAAGCCCAGGTTGGATGAGGCTTGGAGCAACCTGGGCTGGATGAGAGGTGTCCCTGGCCATGCAGGGGGGTTGGAGCAGAGGAGCTCTAAGGGCTCTTCTAACCTCAGCCATTCTCTGATTCTATGAAATCTTGCCAAATGAATAGAAACAAAATGATGGGAAGGAGAATTTGGTGTTTTGGGTTTTTTTTACCTTCCTGGAAATGAGAAACTCTTGGATTGGTGACAGCAAAAGCAACATCTTTGCTATCTATGCTGTTGCTTGGTGGCAAAATAGCAGCACTTATCACAGATAACCTATCAGACTGCTTCTATGAGGAAAATCTGGACAGAAATCCATGCTCAGGGGTAGATTTTGCGGTTTATAAGTAAAAGAACAGAGTAGATAGTTGCTGATTAACATGCCCTCGCTCAGCATTGGCAGATGTGTTTGCAGCAGCAGATAGAAGCCCCAGGACACTGTTTCTCCCTTGGTCAGGAAGGATGTCAGCAAGCCAGAGGTACTGTGTGCCATCACTGGTGCTGTCTGTGCTCAGCCTTGGGGAGGAGGGCACATCCTGCAGGGCCATCCCTTTACCCTCTTGTAGTGACATTTCTGCTGTCAGATGGAAAAGATGAAGCCAGACTAACTGGGTGCCTTTCAAGCCCTTTCTTTCAAGCACGCTTGATAACTTAGATGCAAGTTTTGAAAAAACCAAGCCAGTCCCTTACTCAAATTTTATTACAATGATGGGAGAGTTTTCTTTCCTTCCTTGCTTCCAAGTTTACATCCACAAGCCACCCAAACATCTTTTAGGCTTTTTTAAGTGCCTTGTCCCCCCTTGACAGCTGCACTGTGGGCTGGCCCTGTTCTCATAATGAGGATGCAACCACCAAATGCTCTTTAGGGGATGTCATCTTCACTTTGCATGTGCATGGTTCAACAAGATCAATACCAGCAACATCACCTCTGCTCAAAACCTGAGCAAGGAGAGCAGAGTCTGTCCCTTTGCAGAGGACAGGAGTTCTGGTGGCATCTCACAGTGATAACTCAGCCACATCAGTCCTCCTGATTTGGAAATGGCAGAGATAGGAGAGTCTTCTGCAAGCTTAGAGATGAAAAAAAGGACAGCCACAACATCTTGGTGGAGAGTGACATGCTCATGCTGGGACACACACATTCCCTGCTTGCTTATGCTGATAAGAGTGGTGGAGCCACTTCTGCAGGGAGATGGAGAGACAAACCTGCAGGGCTGGTGCTTATATGGGGAAGAAGTGCCAAGTGACAGCTATCACTGGTCCATAAAATAGCCAGTCTGGGGAGGAAGGGGCACAGAGAAGTCATTCAGCCATCCCAGCTTAAATTTCAAAGCTGCAGATTATTCTATCAAAAGGGCTGTAATTGCAATTTTTAAATGGCAGGGGCTAATTTGTGGGAAGGCAGAGAAGGGTGGAAATGCAGAGAAGCAGGACCAAGATGAGGGAAACAGTATTTTTTCCCTGTGTAGTTGATGAGAAATGGCAGAGCAATGCTGTTATGTAGGAAAGCCTGTTAAGAAATTGGAGGAAGAAAATAGATGTTGAGAGAAATGATTTCTTAGCTGACTTCACACCAGCTCCCTAGGGAGGTGAAGGGCTTAAAAGAAATCAGCCTCTTCTCCTCTTCTCCTAGGTTTCAGCTTGATTAACATCAGCAGAAATGAAACTTCCACAGATGAAAACAACCTGCAGAGAAGGAGAGCCAGGTGGAGGAAAGAACCTACCTGACAGAGAAATCATCAAGGACAGAGGGCTGCAGGGCACCTGAGGCTTGCCAAGCCTCTACATGCTCTCTATTAGGGGATATTTTTTAAAAAAACTGAGGCATTGCATTTCTTTGGGGCAAAGTTCCATGATCCAAGCCTAGCAGCCCCCTGACTGATCCACAGCAGAGCTTCCAAAAGTTTTCTTTAGGCACCAGTGTTCTCTGTATTAAGAAAAACAAAACCTTTTTGAGACTAAGCAAGAAAACAATCTCCTGGAACTCGTGTTTTACCCTGTGATTCCATTTGCTTTCTCAGACAATTAGCCTTTCAGAAAAAGAAACCATAATAAGGACAGTTTGAATTTTTTCAGTGCTTAATGTCAGACTTAATCAGTTATCTGAAATCTATCTCTGTTTCTCACTGTGTGTTATTTTAGGGCTGTTCTGGGTAGCCTGCCACAGAATGGCTGGAATAGCAAGAAATTACCTCTTTTGCAATCTGCATCCTCTTGATCCTGGCCAGGGAAAAACAAGCTCAGGGCTGTGTATGTGTTGAAATCCTGACAACTAGGAGAAGTCTGGCTGCAGAGTCCCTGCAGCCCTCAAGGCTGTGTAAAATGGGTCACTGGAAACATGAAAGCAGAATCAAAGGAGAGAGGAGAGCCTGTCAGTCCTGGATTTTTTTGTTCCTTGAGCACAAATTTAATGCTAAACTACTCTTCTGACTTTAGGGATTGACACGTGCTAAAAAGCTTGGCTACAAGGAGAGAGCAGAAGGACAGAAATGCAAGGGAGATTCTGTGCCTCTGAAAGCAACAGTGATTTAGTGAGGCCTTTGGGGATTTCTGGAAATGTGTTCCCACTTTGGTACCACTTTATGGAAGCAACTTTCCACATGATGAAGGAAAGCTGTGGGATCCCCCTAGGGTCCTCTCCTCGTGCTTCAGCATCAGCCTGCCCTTGGCAGGGAGGGTATGGTACAGATCCCCTCTCCCAGCATCTGGGATGATGGGGGGGATTCTCCAGGAGAGAAAAACCCCACGGTCCCCTCTGTGGGTCACACACTTGTGCAAAGTAACACACTGCTCCCAGCTTGTAAAATTTAAGCTTGGAAATTACTGCAGAGAAGGGATGACAAAAGCCTGTAGGGAAGGAGGCAGGGGGCAAAATGTCATTAACTTCTTTCTGTCTTCCTCTAGTTTGCCTCATCTCCTCTTGCTGCCAGTCACCAGATAGCTGGGGGGTGGATGGAAACAAACTCTCCCCTCCCTGGCTCCCAGGTGGGAGTGCTTTACAAGGAATTGGGCAGCAGAGCAGTAGATAGAGCCCAGGTGTTAGAAGCTGCCTCTGCAGCCAGCTCCCTGCAGGCTGGAGGAAAACTGGTGGCCACCTTTCCTATCAGAGAGGCCTCTGGGGACAGAGCTGGGAAGCACAAGCTGCCTGCAGAGATGACAGGACCCTTGCTTCATCACTTCTTTTACAGCTCCTGGCAGCTGTTAGGCTTCAATATGTAAGTACCAGTGGGTTTTTTCCAATTGTTGTACTGGTTGTTTATGCTGATGGCTGCTATTTAACTTGAAGAGGAACTTGTTTATTCATAGAAATGCTGCTTGACCTCATCTGCTTTCAGATGGAAGTAGAAGTCTCTGTTTGCCTGCATGGGGGGGAGCCTTTCCCCCAGCTAGGTGTTACCAGGCCTGAGGGTAAGGCAGCACATGCTGCCCTTTGAAGAACACAGCCTTGTTGGTGTCAACACAGCTTGCCTCTGAAGAAGCTGAATTGGAATTTACTTTCTGTTAAAAAGTTGTGTGCCAACATAGCAGTTTTTTATGTAGTTGAAAAAAGATGGTCTTGGGGGAAAAAAAAGGAAAGAGTCTTGAAGCTGAAACAAGCAATGTGTGGAGGAGAGCAGCTGTTAACCTGTCCTGAGACTACAGTAATAGCCTTTTGGGTTGCTTCTGGCTTGTTTGTCCTTTCTGGAAAGAGATGTGTTGGTTTTGTCTGCCAGGCCAGGCTTGTCTTCTGGGTGGAAGTAGAGGAATAAGAGGAGAATGAGTGGAAGAAGGAGCAGAGCCAGTGCCCAGCTGGGGAAGTGAGTGGCAGGCAGTGCTGGAGCTCCTGGAGCCCACCTATTCCTGGGCTTTTGATCCCACCAGACTTGCTGAAGCTCTGGCTGCAACAAATCATTGGGACCTTTTCACCTCCACATTATAAAAGCTTCCTAGAGGAAATGGGACTATTTCAAGGGCTTGGAACTTCCTCTCAATAAAACAATAACCCATGAACTTGAGCTGCTCCTTTGAGAAGTATTCAGCTTTCTGTGGGGGGGGGGTGTGAGTTGCTCCTCATTCCCTGGGAGCCAGGGGATAACATGTCACCAGTGGAGGTGTGGAGCATCTGAAAGCAGGAGCTGGGAAGTAGATAGCAGGGCTAGAAGCAAACTATTAAAACTGAGAACAGATGAAACAAGGGACCTGTGCTAGTTTTTTCCCCCTCCAGAACTTAAAAACATAGTGATGGGAGCATGGCCTCCTCTGTTAGGCTCTCAAGTCAGCTTGCCTGCCAATGCTGTCCCTGTCTAGCAAGACACAGTGGTGCAGGTACCAGCCCCAACACTGCCACCAGGTCCCAAACAACTCTGTCCTGCCCTGGGGAGCAGAAAATCAGCTGAGAGCACTGCCTGGGAAACTGGTTTCACCCTCGTGTGGGGAAGAGAAGTGGCACTGAGACTCTCTGAAGCTTTTCCAACCAAGCACTGGGAGCTGAGGAGCTCAGGGGAAAAACAGGGGGAAAGCAACATTCCTCTGAGTTGTGTCAAAGCCCAGGAAGGGTTTGTGGTGTCAGCTTCAGAGAGCTGTGGCTGTGTAAGTGGAGCTGCAAGAGAGAAAAAGACTTGGTGCCTTGTGACAGGGTCTTCTCATTCCTGGGGAGAGGCTGAGAGTGTTTGGACTCTGTAAGTTTTGTTACTGCTCTCCAGGATCCTGCTTTTTCCATGGAAAACTTTGCTGTCGTGTCTTCGAACCAATCTTTATTTTTTTGCTGAAGATGCTGTCTGCAGAACAAGGGGTTGGATTAGGACAGCATTGGTTTTACCTCCATTTTAAGCACTCCTAACTTCACAAACCCATTAAATATTGCTGGGGAATGTGTAAGTCTGGAAATGGAGCCATGTGTACAGAGCTCCCAGCCTCCTTCCAGAGGGGAAAAGGAGGAAGGAGGTTTGGCTTTTCTTTGTTACTAATTCTAGAAGAAACCACAACTTCCTCCGTGTGCTTCAAAGCACAAACGAGCTGTGAGGATCCTGTTTCCTTTTGAGTCCAGCCAGGCAGCCAAGCCTCTTGGGAAAAGCCACCCTACCTCAGCAGCCAAAACAACTGGAGGCTCTGGTGGGGAGCAGGGCTTTTGCTGAGAGCACAGAAGGCTCACATTAAATTCTGAATTCCTGAGAACCACCTCGAGGTGTCACAGAGAGAGAGGAAAACCCAGTAGTGTGTTTGTGATGGGAGGTGGGGGAAAGGCTGTTGAGACAGGATTGCAATGTGTTTGGGGTAAAAATGGTATGTGGGGGACATTTTGCTTCAACCTGTGCATTCTAAGGGCAAAATATTGTGTAGCAAATCTCTAACAACCTGAAAGGCCATTGTGGAGAGGTTGGTGCTGCTCTCTTCTCACAGTGATAGAACAAGAGGGAATGGCTTCAAGCTGCAGCAGGGCAGGTTCAGCCTGGACATCAGGAAACAAATTTTCACAGAAAGAGTGGACAGACACTGGACTGGGCTGCCCAGGGAGGTGGGGAGTCACCATCCCTGGGTGTGTTTTTAGATGTGGTGTTGGGGGATGTGGTTTAGGGGAGAACTTTGTAGAGGAGGGGTGGGGGCTGGACTTGATGATCCCAAGGGTTTTCTCCAACATGAAAGATCCTATGATTCTATGAACTGAGCATCCCAAGTCTGGCACTGCTGCCCTGGGGAAGGGCAAAGATTGAATCTAAAGGGGGCAAAGAAAGCAGAGCCAGGGCTCTGGCCTGAAGCAGCGTGTTGAGTGGGCTTCAGATAGCAGCAGCCAGTGCTCGGAGTGCCTCCTCTGCCTGTCAAAATAATGCTGGTTCTGGTTGACCATGCAACTCCCATCTCTTTGAACACAGCTTTGACACGTCTGTGTTGTCACCTACCCAGGTGTGGGGCACTGGCTGGGGGTTGGGTGATTGACTTCACACAGGAAGGAATAAGGAGCTGGGATCATTTCCTCCATCTTCCAGATCTTGTGTGTTGGCAAAGGGGCTCCTGGTGGCCTCCCAGAACAGAAGCTGGCCTGAGGTGGGCTTCTGCCCCAGAATCACCACCCTGAAACATGAACCCTCATTCTGGTGATGAGTAGCACGGGGGAACTGCACCTCAAAAGAAGGGTTTTCCCATAGGTGTGGTAGAAACCTGGGCTTTGGAGGTTAGGCTGAGGTTAGGCAGAGCAGTGACTAACCTGAGGAGAGGCTGGGGGAGGAGGGTGTGAGGCTGCTGCTGTTTATGCAAACACCCCCATAGCTCAAGCAATTCAGAAAATGTCTCAGAAACTGAGGAAATATCATAAGGAAGTATCAGCTGGGCAGGGCAAATAGCTGTGGTGTTACCTGAGAGGAGGTGGAACTGGGGACACGGATCTGGAATTGTCACCTTCACCTCGATTTGCCCCGGTTTGATGGAGAAGAAGGAGGGAGGGAGGCAGGCAGGGCTTCCAACCTGTGGGTCTGTAGCTGCTCATCTGAGAGGGTGTCTCAGAAAAGGCTGCCAAGAAAGCACTGCAGAGCCAGTGATGGGGAAAAGCCTGGCTGGCTCACCCTGGAGCTGGGCAAGGAGCTGAGACCTCGGGCACGGCATGAACCATCCAGTGGAGGCAGGATGCAGCATCCTTTCTGCTTCCCTACAGCAAGGGAGCCACAGTCCTAGGACTGATATGGGAAGGAGTCCTTTGAGTGGCACAAATATCCCAATTGTCATTTAGCACCATGACCTTTGAACAGTTCCCCAAGCTGATTCAACTCCAACATAGAAAGCACTTGGGGTGAGGCAGGGCCCCGTGTGACCTGCTGTGAATCACAGTGCTGTGATGGGTGTGATGCTGTCCACTGCTCTCCCAGTCCCAAGCACTGAAATCCTGGGCAGATAAACATCATTTGCTTTAGCATGACAAATAGAACAGCTGGGAGGGTCCATGGCAGCTGCCTACTAATGCAGGGTGAGCACTGAGGCAGATAAGGCTTATCATGGGGTAAGAACTGAAAGGCTTTTTATTTAGGCTTAGCTTGTGTTGGCTGTTATTTCTGAAGTATTAAAAATCCCAGCTTTTGAAGGTGTTCTTGATCTCCAGGAAGCAGCTGAATGCCCTCCAGCCCGGGGGCTTTCCCAGTATCACCCCCCTCCAGCTGGAATGGTAACCAGTTGTACAGTCAAACAGGAAAAACCAGGCTCAGACAAATAACTGTAAGACAGACTGGTTATATCAACCAGTACTCAGGACTGAGTACTCCCTGGGTGGCAATTTGCACAAATGCCAGGGAAAATGCTGCCCTAGCTCCTGTATTGCCCTCCTGAGGTTGTCCAGAAAGATCCTGGGTATTGTATCTATAATACTTTAGTATTCTTGTGTTGTTACTGAACTCTGTGTAGTTTACTCAGTCAACTGACAAATGTGTCACTTACTCAGAGGTACTGTATGTCACAAAACCAAGAAATACTTTACAAAAGCAAGTAGATCATGGTCAGAAGCTGTGTCTTACACCTGATAGTGTGTAATAATACAAATCTTGGTAACTGTTGGAAGGACTTTGGGGTAACTTCTTTCTTGTAAGGTTCACAGGCTCAGCTGGGTGTTAGGGGAACAGAACCATTCCTCAGACTCCCCCTCCTTCTCCTCTCATCTCTGGAAGTGCTGTGCTGCAGGCTTGTACCATGCTCCTTCTGAGCAAGTGAGCATCCAGCATTGCCTGGAGAGAAGCATGTCTATGGGATGCAAAAATTCCCCTGTGAGCAAAAGCCCAGGAGAAATTAGGAAATAATTTCATCTCGAGCTCCTCTAAACTTGGGTCCCAGTAGTGCTCCTCCTGGGGATTCAGGAAAAAAAAAAGAGATCCCGAGTCTTTAAGGTCTTGGAAATAACTTTGGTATTTCAGGCTGCTCACAAAGTCAGGCAGATGTGCTGTAGCAGTCCCACCTGCTAAAGGCGCTGGGTATCTTTGCAAAGAAAGGCTCTTGGAATCTCTGAGAAGGAAAGGCTCACAGACAGCTGGCCAGCCTGGCACATGTGCTCTCAGGGACCAGCCAGCCCTGTGCTGATCCCCAAGCCTCTGTGCTGGGTATCTGCAGTGACAGCTTCTCTGGAGCCTGATGCCACCTTTTGAAGGGCAGTCCAAAAGCTGCTGTCCTGGGTGTTGCCCTGCTGCCCTCCTGCCTGTGTCCTCACCCTCCAAAAGGCTTTACCTCCCCAGCAACACCCTCTCTGATTGCTCCATTTCAGGTGGTTTGCTCCCCAGCCTCCTCTTCCCACCCACAGATGGTCCTGTCCCCTGTGTCCCATCTCTCCTGGGTGACATGTTGGCTGCAGGCTCTTTTCCTTTCCCACACCCTTGACCTCAGCCAATCCCCCAGCAGTGCAGGAGAATGAAAGCTCTGTCTGCATCTCCTCCCCATCCTGCAGGATGATCCATGCTCTGTACAGCAGTCTTCCTAGATCCTCCCTCCCAGGAAGGTCCCTTTACATTGCTGAAGGGTCTGTAGGGTCTAACCTGCATTTCTAGATTTCCAGGATGCCTCTGTGCCTCTCCCCACCCAAAAACCTACCCTCAACCATGCTTTGCTACAGACCATCAAGACAAGCCAGTTCCACAGGTTGCTACTGCTCTGGCCTGGGAATTGAGCAAAGAGCCTCAGCCTGTGAGGCTCCTTCCCTTCCCCAGGCCCAGGTTTTCTCTGTTCATTCCCACCCTAGCACCAGGTCACTTGGTCCTTCTCCAGGGCATCCCACCTCCATCCCACTCATTGGTGACACCCCAGGGCTGATGACACTGTGCCCTGGTGTCATTACTCAGCTCCTGCTAAAAGGAATGCCAGACAAAGGAAAAAAAAAAACAAAAATCAAAAGTTGGTGGTTCAGAAATACTTCTGAAAATTGGCTTTCCAGCAGCGGGGGAAAAAACCCCAAGCTGCATGACGAGGCACACGTAACACCTACAGAGATTTTTCTGTTGATCAGCTTCAGAACTTTTGCTCTGTGATCTCCTGCCCACAGCCGGGCTGTCTGGATGTTTCCCTTCCTCCCAGCTCAGCTGGTGTCTGCCGCTCTCTAGTGGTGCTCAGCTCCTGCTTGGTACCAACTCCTCACATCACTGCTGAGCAGGGACATGTGCAGGTGATGGCAGGGACTCGGGGACAGTGTCAGCCTCTCTTTGCCTGTACACCCACTCCTCTCCAGGCATCCATCCCTGCCCCCTGCCCCTGAGGAGTTCCTGAGCTCCCTGGCCCACCCACTACAGCCATTCTTTGGCTCTTTCATCAAACCAGGTTAAACATCCCCCTGCAAGAAGGACAAAAACCCCATTCTGGATACGGGTTGGGAAGGGTTGAGCTACAAGAGCTGTGTCTGAAGGGCAGTGCAGCAGGAGAGAACAGCAACTCAAAGGAGAGGCTTTTTTCCTGATGTGTGCTATATGTGAGTCCTCTAGCTGGGGCTTTATTTTGGTTTTCTCCAGAGCTTGCATCTTCCCTGACAAGTCTAAATCTGTACCTACATGATGTGGGCAATTCAGCTGCCCACGTTCTCCTTTCCCATGCTCAGAGGCAGAAGGAAAGTCCCTCATTTTTATTATCCTAAGGTGATGTCTTGCCTACAAGAGAGCTGGTGAGGGACTTTTTAGGCTGTCAGGGAGTGATAGGACATGGGGGGAATGGATTCAAACTGGAGGAGGGGAGATTGGGATTGGAAGTTAGGAAGAAGTTCTTCCCCATGAGGGTGGTGAGACACTGGCACAGGTTGCCCAGAGAGGTGGTGGAAGCCCCATCCCTGGAAGTTTTTAAGGCCAGGCTGGAAGGGGCTCTGAGCAACCTGGGCTGGTGGGAGGCGTCCCTGCCCATGGCAGGGGGGTGGAACTGGATGATCTTAAAAGTCCCTTCCAACCCTGAAAATCCTATGATCCTATGTTATAGGGAAGTGTTCCATTGGGGAAACACCTTTCCTCTCTCCCTTCTACACCACCTCCACCTTCCACACAGCCAAAACAGCCAGGTGGAATACCCACTGAGACTACTGATGACCAAATGTCCTCAGAAAAATACTGCAGAAAAGAAAATGCCTTGTCCAGGAGAGGAAAAACCCTTTCTAGCCTAATTGCCCCTCTGCCCCATCTCCTCATTTCCAGTTGGTGCAGCTTGGCTGCTGTTCTGCTGGACCAAAGTTCCCCCCAGCAGTGGGGAAGACTTTGGGGAGCCCTACTTGTCTAGGGTGAGCAGCAAGGGTTTCATGCTGCCCAGCAACCTGTTCATCAAACAGGAGATGGGATTTCATCAGCTGCAGTTCAGACCCTTCAATCCTCAAACCATCTTGGGGATCCCTTGCTGTCTCCCAGAGAATTTGCAGGTTCTTACCAAGGAGAGAGGGCACGATGCTGAGATCTGAGTTACCTTTTCTTGATTTATTTTGCCATTTAAAAGTCAAATTGCAGCTTCAGAGGTGAAAATGAGGTGTAAGCAGCAGCTCATTGGAATAAAGTGTACAAAGACAATGAAATGTTCCTCAGAGAAGGGAAATAAAAACCTGCTTCAAGCCAACCTGCTGGCAAATAGTAATCCTAAGTACAAATCTAAAATACAGACCTGAAATGCAATGCCAAACTCGATTTGTGTGCCCACCCCATTTGTCTGGTGCCAGAACAACATGTACCAGATGACCTCACTTTATTGGAAAATGCACTTTACTAGAGGACCATAATCAGATAAATTTGGAGAGGGCCAGCTTGGATCACATCACAACCCTCCTCATCTGAGATATATCTTTAATGTGAAGCACAAATCTTGTAGCCCTAAGGCAATTTTCTTCCTTATATTGTTCAAACAAGGGGAAAGAGACCCTAAGTCAAGTGCTGACTCTAGCTGTAAGTAAAATTACAAGAAAATTGGTTCTGTCCTAGCCCAAACCAGGACAAGTGGGGACCAACAAACTAAGGAAAGGAAAAGGCTGTTGGTTGTTGTGTTTTGTTTTGTTTTGTTTTTTGACAAATCCAGGTACAGGGGAGGGCAGAAATTTATCTTGTATATGATCCAGAGAGTTAGGGAAGAAGAACAAAATAAAATATCTCTTGAAACAGACATGAGCAAGTCTCCCTCAGATACCAATTACACCAGACTTTTCCTGATGTCCCCTCAGTTAGGGAGCCAGTGAAACCCTCAGTTAGGGAGCCAGTGAAACTTTATATTTTCTTCACTTCAAGAAAGGGTTGTCCTCCCCATGCCAGGGTCCCTGCTACACCCTGAGGTACAAGGAGGTGTTGAGGTGGCTGCTGCCTGTGGCTCAGCACCCTCTGGCCTTGGGTGCTCCCACCCTGCACCCACCTCAGCCCATCATGCCTTCCATACCAGCCTGAAGATGTTTTGCTGATGTACTGCTTTGCTGCAAAACCTGAACAGGTTCAAGTGCCTGAACAGCAGCATCACTTCTTTAATAAAGGTGTCTCAAGATGTCTTTTTTTTTTTTTTTCTTCTTTCCTTCCTGGGTCCTGGAAAATAACCTGAGCAAGTTGTCATGTAGGCAGAAGAGGTACTTCAAATGTGCAGTGCCTTTTCCTTTAACCTTTTGCCTGGTTTTATGCAGTTGGAGACACACAACATCTCTAAATGCCTTCTGAAGCTTTCAAGTAGATGTCAGGGCTACAGTTGTGTGCAGACACGAAAAAGCCATGGGGTTTCACCTGCAGTGCTCAGGTGAAACTGTACTTTTTTGCTTTCCATCACCAGCTAGCTATCTAAACCTGCTGGAAGCACACACTTCCCTGGGACATGGCTTTCCCTCTGGGTGCACTCAGGTGCCCCTTGGGTTCCAAAGGTCTGACAAGTTTCTCTGACTCCATCTAATATTTTGACTTCTCGAGGCAGCTGCCTTCCTCCTATTTCTTAGGCAGGGCTGGGAATTAAGATCTCTTCCTGTTAGGGATTGTGTTTGAGTCAACTCTAGTGATTACATACCTCAAGATGCAAAGGTGTTGTATTTGCATAGCATTTTTAAGCTGTTATGATGCTCACTGACCCTTCATAACCTTAGATTCTCCAGTACCATGCACACCATGATCTTCTTGTACATTGTCACTTGTGCTAACTCAAAGGCAACATCTCCATTCGTGGTGGATTGTGTCTTGCAGAAGCCCAAGACAAGACCCTAGGTTCTCCTTTATTTGCATGTGTTTCAAAGGTGGGAAATGAACCCCAACCCCTTCAGGAGGTGCCTTCTGTCCTGCTCTTCAAGCACCAAGCTGTGAATCTGCTCTGCTCAGTGACAAATCAGTGGTGTGGGGCTGCTACCACAGCCTGGGGGTTTCCTCCCCACAGCCAGAGCGTGGGCTCTTGCTGCCAGGTATTTCCCAGCTGGTCTCTTTGCCTTTCCTCAGAAGCTCCTCTGGTCCTTTGTATGCTGTGGGCTTTTCATCTTCTGAATTGTAATGCTTCTCCCTTCCTCCTGCAAAACTTGAGTTGTGTTCAAATGCAGGGAGAGCACAGCATTTGTAAAGAGGGAGAGCTGAATTCTCCTGCAGAGTTGTGGCAAATAGCTGTGTTGCTTCTTGTAGCTCCTCCACCAACATTTGTGTTACTAATGCCCCCTCCATCTCTTCCACCATGTGTCCCCCTCTCCATGGCTGCCCCTCTCCCTTTTTGCAGGTGCAACATGCTCCCAAATGGATAAATAATCTGAGGCTGATGAGACAACTTGGGCTGAACTGCCTCTGGGGTGCATAGAAGTTAGTGCTTCAGTTTGGGTCACTCAGGTTGGGTGGGTGTTGTGGGTTTTTTAATGTTTGAGAGTTGTTGCTTGGTTCGTTTTGTTTTGTTTTGTGGTTTTTTTTTTTTGGAACAAACACCCCCAGCATCCCCTTTTGCTGTGTTGTGCTCCATCCCATGGGAGGGGGGGGGGGAGATCCTCTAGTGCATGAACTCAGTTCCCTTCTGGTGGAACTGAATGGTAGGATGAGGGACAGCAGGCATGGGCTGTCCTCCTGTGGGTGTTTGGTCCACAGGAGCAGTCAGGAATGACAATGGAACAGCCCTGCTGAGTCTGGATGCCTGATCTGCAGATGGATCAATGCTCTGCAGATGTTGTGCTGGTCCAGGCTACTTGTCCATGTAAAGGGGACTGTAAGGGTCCTTTCTGACCTCAAAGGAATAAAATGCCACGCTGAGAGGAGCACGGGAGGAGGAGGAGAGCAGTAATGAGTCCTTTCCAGAGCACTGGGAAATTAACAGAGGGAGGAGAAGTGAACTGGAACACTTCTCTGCAGGCTGGGGTCAAGCAGGGAGCTCTCCTCCCTCAGTCAGCTCCTTGGTGCATACCCCTGCACAATCAGCCTGGTTGGGTAAAGAAACTGCTTTTCTGCTTTTCCACTCTTTTCTGTTTGCACAGGAGGCATGAGAGGGAAGGGAGATGCACAGATAACTTCAGGGATGTTCTGGACCCAACCCAAAGCTGCACCCTGTGTCAAATGTGACTTCTTAGGCCTTGTTAGCTGGCAGGGTGTGTTCCCTAAGTGACAACTGAGATAAAAGCTGAGGAGAGATCAAAGCAGATTTCATGGTTTCTATGGGTTTATGCTTTTTGGTTTCACTTTCCAGCATCTCCTTGAGCCTTTCTTCTCTCCCTGCACCCTGCCCTTTCATCTGCCTCTCCGTTTCTACCCAGCAGGTGAGGACTTGCTGACCCTCCAGCCTTGGGCATGACTTGTGAGCTGGACCAGCCTTTCCTTTATCCCCCCAAGCCTGAAGCAAAATGGGATTATTTGAGCTGTGAGACAGCTCCTTTCAGTATCAATTCTCTTAGCTGGTGAGATTTCTGTCTTTTTGCAGAAGCTGGGCTTGAGTTTCTCCTTCTGTTGAGAGCCTCTCTGGGTAGCAGTGTTGGCTCAGCAAGATGTGCAAGGTTCTGGTGTCCACAGTGCTGATTCAGGGGTGCTGGGTCTAGGAGAAACAGCTGAGATGGGGCTTTCCACAGGGCAGGAGGGCTGCTCGTCTCCCAAAAAGACATTTGTGTTGTAGTGGTGTGGTTCCTTCTCAGTGGAGACCTGGATTTCCCCTCCTCACCATGTGCACTTATTGCTGCCAGAAGAAAACTTGCTCTTGGCTTGATTTTTTTTTTTCTTAAAATTTATTTATTTATTTTTATTTTATTTATTTTTAAAATATAACTCCTGTGGTAGCTGGTGGGTGAAATGTGGGGAAAGCATCTTCCTCAAGGAGAAGAGGTGAGGTGACACCTGGCATAAAGAGGATAAGGAAAGGCCTCAAAAGTGGGCATTAATGAAAATAAAAAATCTGGCTGTAAGCCCAGTGCTGATGGTCAAGTTTGGGTCTGTCCTTGGTAGGTTCTGGTGGCAGAGGTGACAGAGCTGAGTGTGTTGTGCTGGAAACATTGTCCCCCAGTAGGTGGGTGTGATGGGAGGGTGGGTGGATGGAGCTGGCAGGTGGCTTTCTGTCCACCAGCTGTGGTTGGATGTGACTGGGATGTCCCCAAAGATGGGACACCCAGGCTCAATGTGCATAACCTCATCCATACAGTCACTTCCCATATATTTCGTCCTCCTCCTACCTAACCAACTCCCCCTTGCAGACCCCTGGAACCTTCACCAACAGCCTCTCAGCAGTGGTTAACCCTGGGAAGCACTCATTTGTCCCTGTCTGCAGCCAGGACCATCACTCCTCCTCCTGCCCCACCACCTGGCTCTTCCAAAAGCAGCACCTTGTGAGGCTCCAGACTCTGATTACAGATACTTTGCCTTGCTGCCAGCAGGCCCAGGGCTTGGAGTAGCATCAGTAGATGTGGCAGACAGAAAGGCCAGATAGCTGGGCATGTTTTTCTCCCCTGACCATGTCACTGCTTTAGAGCAGACCTTGGTGTGGGCAGCTGTGCATTGATGAGTGCTCTGGTGGCTTCTCTGCATCTCTTCAGAGCAGGATTGTGGCTCATCTCGTGGTCCCTTCAGCTGGTCACCCTGCCTTCCTGGCCTCCCAGCCTCAAGGTAGCTCATCCTGAGCTGGGAATGAGTCAGGTTGTGTTCTCTGTGCCACTTCCCCCTTGGAGAAGTGGGTCTGGTGGGGAAATGGGGATCTGCAAACCCTTCAGCCAGGTTCTGCTACCTTTGGGTTATTTAATCTGGATCTCCCTGCTTGGAGGTGGGAATCTGGAGCTCAGTGTGTGGTTGGTGAGCTTTGCAGGTAGGGTGGATAAACAGCATTTCCCAATCAGATAGGAAATGTCAAACTACTGCAAGCAGCAGACGTGTAAATACTGCTTTGAGCAGGGGGGAAACAGTGGAGATAAATGTCATAGGTGCATTTGTGGCAATCAAATGGGACAAGGATGATGTTTGTGGGGAAATGAGTCACTAACAGATGGGTGAAGCACAGATGTGCCACTTGCTGCTGTGGCTGAGGAAGCTTGGCTCAAGCTCGAAAGCAAGAGGTACTACTTGTGTAAAGCTCCTCTCTTCTGACTGAACCAGGAGGAAATGGGTCAAGACCATGTTGAGCTCTACCAGCAGTAACAGTTATGGGTTATTCTGCAAGCCAGATAGTGTGGAGACAGCTGGGTTACTGACTCAGCTACAAGTGAAACCACCAGTAGTTGGAAAAAATAAATTAAAAAAAAAAGCAACCCACACTTTAACAAAGCTTACCAGCTTCTAGCTGAGTTTTCTGAGGTGTCAGACTCTGAGGACAAGGGGAGGAGATCTTGCCACAATGCTCCTTGGAAGGTGGCTTTGTGTTGGCCTGAGCAAGTTACTCAAATAGGATGTAATTCAGCTCAAGCAATTAAAATGTGCCTTCAGGAGGCTGCTCCTTCGGTGGAGAGGGGAAATGTGCTCGCCACCAATATCCTTGTTTTATTTCTGGCCTTTGGGGCATTTTTCCACTTGTTTCCTCCTTGTCGTGTGCAGAAAGGTCCAACTGTGAAAGCTTGGGTGAGTCCTTCCATGTCTTGGCAGTCTCCTGGGTCCAATTTTCTTTTCTAGTCCCCCAGCTAGCAGAGCAGTTGCTGACACAGCTGCAGAAAAGAGCTAAAACCTTGAGCTGCCCCAGGTACCCAGCTTCCCAGCAGCACCATGGGCTCAGCTGGATCATCAGCCCTGCAGGAGAAGCAGGAGATGGAATCCTGCTGCTGTGGTTTAGCTGCTTCTCTTCAGGACCCATTGCACAAGTCTCCTGGAGCATCCTCCCTGGTGTTGCAGCATCCTCTTTCTATTCCAGGGAGAAGCACTGAGGGCTGTGGGGGCTGCGTTTGAGTTTGATGGAAACCTCCCATCTTGTGAAGCACAGGCTAGATCGAGCTGGGGTAGTTTCCAGGAGCATGTTTTGCTCCAGCCACCAGAATTAGACCCAGTCAGCTTCTTCTCTAGCCCAGGAATGAAGTCCTAAAAGCAAAGAGACCTTCCTCCCAGCCCGGGGACATGTGGAGAACATCAGCTTGAAATTGCCCCAGCCACTTGAGGAGAGGAGCCAGGCCATGCCACTGGGCATGTCTCACCTCTAACACCCCACCCTGCATCTCACTGCCTTCCCTCCCCATCATTCCCCAGCTTCATTCCAGCTCCTCCTGGACTGGCTCCCGTGGGACCCTCGCCCTGAGCCCTCATGCAGCTCACTGACTGCACCTCCTGGAGCAGCTGCAGTGTCTAGACCTGTTCCTGCACCCTCATGCAAATGTGTGGAGAGGGACCTGGGCCACCAGACCCCCTGCTTCCTGGAGAAGCCCTGGGCTCTCAGCCCTGCCTCACCCTTTCCCTGCCCTTTCCCAGCGCTGCCCGAGGGATCACTCCGCTTCTCCTCTTCTCCTTGGGATCAGCTTCTCTTTGAAACACAGTGAGGCTGCTGCAGGAGGCTCTGGGCTGTCTCTCTGGTGTGTTTTTCTATCAGCCAGTGCAAATCAGCAGAGCAGGACGGGGATTTTGGTCCTTTGCTTGCTTGGTGACATTTGTGTCTCCAGGGGGGATGGGATGGCCCTACAAGCGTGCCTGCTCTGGGCTGGGGGTGTGCTCTGAGATGCTGCTCAACATCTGCTCTGCCTGCCTCTTCAGCAGAAAGCACTTGGCTCCTGCTCTGCAGAGCTCCTATGGTATGGGATCGACCAGGGAGGCAGGAATATGGAATTCACATTTTTTGAAATTTCCCTTTAATTTCTCTCACCCTGATGGAGCTTTGGTTCTTGCTCTGAGAAGTTCTTCCCCCTTATCCCTCCTCTTTCAAAGCTCTCTTACTGTTTTCCCTTTCTGTAGCCTCCAAGAAAACCAAATATTTGAGCCCTACTCTTAAAGACACCTGTAGTAGTTTCTGCAGGTATGCAGAGGTGTCATCAAACTGCTCTGGTATCTCCAAAAATGAGCCAAAAATGAGACCTTGCCTCCATCCCATGTTGCCAGCAACTCTGTGCACCTTGGCTGAAAGAGCGAGTGACAGTACACTTGAGAAGTGGTTTTTAACAACCTAGTTTTGGACAGATTTCGTTAGGCCTGGGCTAATTCTGGTGCCCTCATGATCAACTTTCCCTTCTATACCTGGCACCCACCCCTGTCTGGTGTGCATCTGAGTAGAAATAAAACACTGAGTTGTGTCCCAGCTGGTAACCACCTGCACGAGGCCTCGGAGACCCACACATCCTGGTCAGTCCTTCCCTTCCCCTGGGCTCTACCCTTGCACCAGGGTTATTTTTTGCAGATTTGGGCTAGTAAATTTTTGGAAGAAAGGAAAGGCAATTGTATAAAGGGAAAGATTCTTCTTGGTAAACAACCAGGAGCAGGAACATCAGGGGGGAAAAAAGGACTGAAGAAGTTATTTTCGTCATGGATAAATGAACCCAGGCTGACTGGGAATGTGTTTTTGAGGTGTAGAAGGCACAGGGAGGTGGAGAACACCCCAAGTGGGCTGGAAGGAGGCGTGGGATGGAAACCAGGCACTGGGTGAAGCACCTTGGACACATTTTTGTAGAATAAGAGAGAAACCAAGAGTGCAGTGGGTGCCTCTGCCCAGGTGTTTATGCAGTGCTCAACTGGTTGGTGCTGAAACAGGTGTGGGTGCAATTTCTCAGGTTTCAGCAGGAGGCAGATGATGGACCACAAACCACAGTCGTGTGAATTCATTGATGTTGGTGGGGAGGAGGAGGTTTCTTTATGAAGAAAACCACTATTTCTCACAAGGAGCCCCAGGTGAGTTGTGGAGAAAGGAGGGCTGTGCCCAAAGTTCCCTTTCTCTCAAAACCAACCTGGTGGTTTCAGCGTGGCCAAGAGGTTTTCTTGCTGCAGATGTCTCTGACACAGCCTCTTGCAACTCTGCACGCTTGGTTGTGGAGCACATGGGTCCTCACCCAAGGGCAGGAGAGCTGGCATCTCCACAGCATTTATGTCAGGCTTGGGTTTCTGCCCATCCTGGTTAAACACAGGAAAGGTTTTTTGGGTGGTTTTCCTCCAGCTCTGCTTAGCTCAGGTAATTTTCTCCTCATCTTTGAAGCTGCTTTGTTGGTAGAGGCCAAGTTCTTGCTCCATTGCTGGTTCATGTGCTTGGAGACCCTGTGGCAGATTTTCCATCCCCATCATTCAGAGGGGGCTCAGACCTCCATCTCCTCTCTACCAAAAAGCAGGACCTCTCCTTTCCACAAGTGGCTCACCCACCTCCTCTCTTGTCTCCCATCACCCCTTTTTCAGTATCTTCAAGGAAATCTTTGACATCCCTGAACTAGCCTGGGGCTTTCCATGGCATGATGCCACTAACTTCCAAGTCTGGAGGCAGTTTAATGGTTGCAGCACAGCAAAACCATGCAGCAGAACACTTGTTTACTATCTTTGGAGGTGTCTGCACCATGTTTTTGTTGGCTTCTGATTTAGGTACCATGGGAAGGATGTCTGGAGAATGCAGTGGGTGGGAAAAAAAGTATAAAAACATCTATTAAAAAATAACAGTAATAATAAACGACTCAAATCATGTTCAGCAAAGGCACAGCTGCTGCAGAGAATACAGAAGCTGTTAGGATATTTCTAACACGTTTCAGCTGCTGCTGGCCTGGGTAAGTTGCCAGACCAAGACGTGAGGGCCACTCTGGTGAGTTCCTGGCACCCAGGAAGCGGTTAGCTGGTGTGCAGCCTAGATCCTCACCCTCCTTCTCCCTTTTCAGAATTACCACTCAGCATGCACACAGATCCAGCTGCCTGCAGGGACGTGCAAGCTTTTGCTTTTCCCAAGAGAACCCCCCCACGTTCACCAACACACACTCCAGTCACACATCAAAACCACCCTGACTGCTGCCAAGGGTACAGAGTCCCTGCCACGGCAGTATCTCTGCCCACTTCTCCTCTCTTGTTTGTATCCACTTTTATTTGGCCTCTCCTACCCAAAGCAGCAGCTCGTAGCAGCTTGAGGGCCCCCAAGGCAGATGTACATCTGGGGTGAGGTGGTGGGGATTCACCAAACCACCCCACAGTGTCCTGGGGGAAACCCAAATGTGTTGCTGCAGGGATGGAGCTGGGACTGGGACTTGCTGTGAAAATCTGGCTCTAGGTATGGATGCAGAGGGGATCTGAGAGGGAACTGCTGGTCAGGGTCTCTTTGCCTTTGTAGCCATGTGGGCAGTGACTGCTGTGCCACCCCACCACCTGAAACTGCAGAGCTGAGCCCATGCTTTGGGCTGTCTTTCCAGAAGCATCCATGTGTCCGGAGCAGGGACACTGCTGGGCAGTGCTGCCTGCCCAAGGGAGGTGGTGATGCCTGTTGGAGGGGATACCTGGAGGGGACCTGCTGCTAAGGCCACCTCTGCAGAGGGGACAATTTCCCTGGTGCTCAGGATAAAGAGGAGATCCTCCTGTCCTCCCTTGAGGGATGTGTGGGTTTCATCCTGGGGACAAAGTGAGATCATGAGCACCATGGCTGTCATGGAAGAAGTGTTGGAAGGATGGGCACAAAGCAATGTGTGCTGGCAACCTCAGTGAAAGCCTCTGGGATCCTGCATAGGCCTGGAGGCAAACATCTGCCCCTGGGTAAAACTGAGGTTGATGTGGCTGAACTGATCAGCCAGGACCTCTCAAAAGCCACCTGTCTAAATCCAGCCACCCAAAACATGTTTCTGTAGCTTCCATTTCTCTCCAGGGTAGGCAGGAGGTGGACACCTGCCCTGTAGCCACAGCTCTGGGGCACGATCTCCCTCCTGAGTTTCCTTGGTCTGTTCATTGGAAGAGGCTGCCCAGTTGTGGGCATCCCTGGAGGCATTTAAAAGATGGGTAGATGTGGGGCTTAGGGATGTGGTTTAGTGGTAGACTTGGCAGAGCAAGGATAACAGCTGGACTTGATGATTTTTAAGCTCTTCTCTAACCACCCTCTAGTTGCATGTCTCCCTGGGGTAGCTTTTTCCCCCCCCACTTGTACACTTTAAGCACTGCCAGCACTGCTGTTCCGTCTGGCTCACCAAAGAGCTGTGCTTGGAGCACTAGCCACGTGCCCCAGCTCTGTCTTCTCCACCATTCAGCTCTGGGGAAAGTTGCTTTCGTTTCTCTTGGTTTTCCCCAGCTCTAAAAGCAGGATCATTTTGAAATCATGAACTTCAGAAAGGTTTTGAAACTTATTTTGATGCCTCTGTAGCACTCTCAGTAGGTGACTGCTCATCTCTCCTGGTAAATTGTTGCCTTCCCCACTGTTTTGCAGACTTCTTTTTGATAAGCACCTTGCTATGACCCAGCAAACCCACTTAAACCAGTCCTAGGTTGGGCTCCTTCTAATAACTCTACAAGGAAATTGAAAACTCTGGAAGTATTGAACAAAAACCAGGTTTAAAGCCATCTGTTTTTCCACTGCCCTAGCAGCAAAGCTCTTGTTCCCTCCCCAGCACTTTGGGAATAGCTCATGGAAACTGTCTCTGGTCTTTCTGCTGCCCTGGTGTACAGGGAGTTAAACTTCTCTCTCATTTGTTCTTGACCTTGATCTCTTGACCAATGTCTTTACGAAACTTTGGGACCTCTCTCAGAGGGGAAAAAAAGGGTTTTAAGAGACAGAAGATCAGCTTAGAGGTTAAGTGGCAGAGTTTTATTTTCAGTTGCCCATTTTGTCAGTCTATATAATGCTGATGTGATTTGACAGCTCCCAATCACAACACTGTCACACAACCACATCATTTTTCTTCTGCCCTCTTCCTTCCTCCTTGCCTGACCATTGTGGCCGAGTGTCCCCTTCTCCTTTTGCTTCCCAGCTGGTGACTGCCTTCTTCAGGGCTTTCCCCATCCCACCAAAATCCGGGGGCTGCTGTAGCTCTCAAGGATCTTAGAATCCCAGACTGGTTTGGGTTGGAAGGGACCTCAAAGCTCCTCCAGTGCCAACCCCCTGCATGGGCAGGGACACCTCCCACCAGCCCAGGTTGCTCCAAGCCCCATCCAACCTGGACTTGGACACTGCCAGGGATGGGGCAGCCACAGCTTCCTTGGAAAACCTGGGACAGGAGCTCCCCACTTCCTGGATCCAAATGGGGATTTGATCCCTAGGATATCAAAGGCACTTGGGACAAAACACAGAGATGTTCACAGGGGGGACTGCAAAGGGAGAAGTTGGGTCTCTCCCTCCCAAACCCCAGAGTCCATCCCAGCCCCATTGCTTTTCCTGCTGCATTTCTTTGGTGTCCATCAGTGTTTCACTCCCAGGCTGCTGCTACAAAAAGAGTTGCTGCTGCTCAATGTGCAGCTCAGCACGTAGGTGCAAACGTGCAGAGATGGAGAAATATTTGGGGTTTGTTTTGATTTGTTTTCTGCTGCCTCTGCCTCAGTCATCTCTTGCATTTCCTGAGTGTTTCACTTGTACAGTAAAGATCTGAGTGGAAAGATTGAGTTATTTAATATTTTTTCCACTCTCCAGTGCAAGACATTTCTGCTGATGTTAAAAGCAAAAATAGTGTGGGGGAATTATAGCCTTAAGAAAGAAATATGCAAATATCTGAGTGCATTAAAAAAAACCACCAAAAACCCTGCTTACCCGGGGTTTACACTTTTTTTTTTTATTCTGGGCTCTTTTTGTGGTTGAGGGGTAAAGGCTAAAGGGAGCTGAGGGTGATGTTTGTGCAGGCCCAGCTCACCAGAAACAGCATTGGGAAGATTACGTGGGGAATCCAAATACGTGCTTTGTCCCTGTGGCTGGTTTGAATCAATAATATTGCAAATTTGGCTGCGGGGAGCATCTGAGAAATGACATCACCTCTTTTCATGCTCTGCTGGCCAGATGTGACTGCTGAAGTCTTCATCTCTTCTGTCAGAGCGTGACCCTCCCCAATAAATAGAGGTGTTTCTTCACCTGGTTCCTCAGCTGCTCTCTGGGAACCTGCCATGAGGATGAGAGTGCTGGTGGGGCTGGGGACAGGGGTCCTCCTGCTCCTCTTGTTGTCCCACCCAGCCCACCCAGGTGAGCTCCTGGTGGGGTTGGAGATGCCCACAGCTCCCAGCCTGCCCCACTCCTTGCCATGGGTGGGCATCACCTGCATCCTGCACTGAAAGGGACTGGTTGGTTAGCCCCAGGTTCTCCTTGTAGCCAAGGAAAGAACGTGGGCATCCTCCTTTGCTCAGTTGTGATTTTGGGAGCTGTGTGAGGGCAGGGGGCCGAGGTAGAGGCACAGCCTGTGATTCCTCACGGTGTTGTCAGTGGCAGCATGGAAAGGGACAGTTTCTTCACCTCTTTATGAGGTTTGGAGTTGCTTCATCTCTAGGTGACTCAGTTTACAGTCTCTCTAAGTTGCTGCCTTCTCTCTTTCTCAGCCATCCTGGAGGTGAATGGAAACCTGAGCTGTCGGTGTGTGAAGACAACCTCGGACTACATCAGTCCGAAGAAATACGAGAGCCTGGAGATCAGACCCGTGGGGAGCACCTGCAGGCGTACAGAGATCATGTAAGTGCTGGGGCTGGCTCAGTGGGGCAGAGCTGCTTTCTCCCCTGCCTTCCAGAGAGCAGGGGACCCCTTCCTCTGCCACCACCTCCCTTCTGCACTCCCTTTCTGCAAACCAAAGCTTTGTGAAAATGCTGGCAAGCTCTCTCTCTCTCGCTTCGGGGTTGAGACACATCAGAGCTGACCTGCCAGAGCTCCCCAGGAGCTGAGCAAGCCCTTCCAGTGGGGGAAAGGATGAGTTCCTCATACTGGTGTATACTGGGAAGCGTGCTGGTGTGTGTGTGGGGGCTGCAGTTTGGAGGAAGCACATCCTCAGACACCTGGGCAGGAGGAGCCATAACCCATTTTTCTGCTACTGACACCCAGCTCAGGCACTGATCTCATCACCCTTGTCCTGGGTAAAGCAGAACATTAGCAGCAGTCTGAGATTTCTTTCAGCTCGGCCTTGCTGCACTTGTAAATCAACAGCGAAAATCATCTGAACAATCACCTCTTGGCTCCATTTTTGGTCTCTGCTCCACACAGGAGCAGGTTGCATCTTGCTTTTTCCTGACCATCCTGTGACTCCTCTCTGTCTCATCAGCTTCCTGTGATCTGCTAGCCCTGCAAACAAAAGCTGAGTCTTGCAGACCAGCTCTGGCTGCTTGAATCCCCAGCTCAGGAGGAGAGGAGGGGGCTCATAAACTCTCCTTGTGTTTCAGAATTAAATTAAAACCTTCAGGGAAGGTGTGCGTGGATCCTGACGCCCCTTGGGTAAAGAAGCTGCTGAAGCGTATTGCCAGCACGTAAGTGGCTTGGGTGAAAATCCTTTTGGCTTAGGTGGCCCTGGATAGCATTCCATCCCATCCCATCCCAATCCTGAGAGGTCTCAGGGAGCCAAGGGACTGAAGTCCCAAGGTGAAGAGGGTTGAGACCTCGCTGTGTGTTTGGTTGCTCAGTGTTCCAGTGCTGCTATCTGGGCCTAGTGCTGTGCCTCTGAAAACATTTTGGGGAAAAGGAAAAAAAGGCATATTTTGGGGGAGGAGGAAATGGCAGGAGCAGGGTCTGTGCAATAATGCCTCGATGCCTGGGTCTGTGGCCAGGAGCCACCCCTGTGGGTGATACCTGCCCCAAGGAAACATCAGCAACTTCCTTTGCTTGGGGCAGGACCTTCCTCCCCCAGACCCCTCCTTGCTCCTCCTTCACACTTTTCTTCCTCCTTCTGCTTTTTGCAGGAAGAAAAAATAAATTTCCTGCTAAGGAAGTTGATGCTGGGAGCCCTGAGCCGGGCAGGCAGATGATGTCCAGGACTTGCTCTTCACTTTGCCCTCACTTCCCCCCTTCTCCAAAGCCCCGTGTCCAGCCCTGGCAGTGGTTGCTGCAGGGAGGGGGGGGTTGGGCTGCTGCCCCCAGCCCCACCGCAGGGTCCTGGGGGGTTCCCCCCTGGGTTTGCTCTCTGGATCAGTGTGAATATGAACCCTTGGTTTATTTACTTGCCCGTGGGCTGTGAAGCCTTTCTCTCCCTGGGGCTGCTCATGCCTCTGTGGGAATGACTTTGTGACTCTCCTCATGCAACACAGTGTGTGCCAGGGTGGTTATTTTATTACACAGTGTGTTGTGTAATAAATTATTCATGTAAAATTCAGCTATTTGTTTGTTTGGTTGCTTTTTTCCTTTTTTTCTCCTGTTTTATTTGCTCCAGATCTTTCGTAGAAACTTGGCAGAGCTTTGTTAAACCCCACCCTCCTCACCTTCCTGGAGCTGAATTTGCCATCCTTTGCATCTGATGCAACAGATATGCTCTGGGCATTAAAAATGTTGTTTGTGGGGTGATCCACATCCAAGCACAGGAATTCCTGACGGGGCTGGGGTTTGGAGGCAGCTGCAGGGCCAGTCAGAGAATCCAGGGGATGGCTGTGAGGTCATCTGGCAGTATTATTAATAATAATAATTTGGCAGTATTAATAATCTGCCAATTAATTGGCAATTAATTGGCAGTATTAATAATCAGTAGCAGCAGCTGTTAGGGGGAAAGAGCAAAAGCAAACACCACCAAAGCTAGGGCTGGGATGCACCTTGCAGGGGGAAAATGGGATTGTTGGAGGACCCCAAAAAACCTGGGCAGATTCCTGGTCTGAGAACAAGGGTCTGGGGGAGATGAGTGATATCTCCATCAGATGATATCTCTCCCCTTGGTAGGAAGGGGAAAGTGGAGCCAGTTTTAGGAACCTGAGGCCCCCACCAAGCTGCTTTTTTGGTGATGCAAACTCAGCCAGGAAAGGAGCTGGGGTGAAAACCACCAGGTCCTTGGGGCCTCCCCCCCGGTCTGCCCCACTTCTCCTAATTTCCAGCTCAAATAGGGGGATGCTGCCAGGGACAGGGAGCAGGAGGCATGGCTGTGCTGGCAGTCCTGCTGCTGGGGGTGCTCCTGGTGACCCACAACCCCGGGGATGCAGGTGAGGCTGTGGAGGCTGCTGGGGAGATGGGGGAGGATAAGATTTTTGGAGGTGTTGCTGTCTCCAGGGGTTAAACACCAGCGAGGCTCACTGGGGAGCAGTGATGCTGGTGGGATGTGGGGGGAGAGTTTTGGCAGTGAGTTTTCAAGTGATGAGCCGGCCGTGGCCCTGTGTTCCTCCAGCTCTCCTGGAAGCCAATGGCAACCTGAGCTGCCGCTGTGCCAAGACCACCAGAGCCTTCATCCCCCCGTGGAAATACAGCAGCATCGAGGTCTGGCCGGTGGGGAGCAGCTGCCGGCGGCTGGAGGTGGTGTAAGTGGCCTGGGGGAGAACCAGCCCTCTGCTCCTCCCTCCTCCTCTCCCAATTATTTCAATTTCCTCCTCTTTTTCTTGATGAGAAGACCGGGGTTCGGCTGCTCGAGTCTCCCCACCGGGAGGGGAGTGAGGGGGGGGTGTACTGAACCCCAAAATCTTTCCTAGGATTAAGCTCAAAAGCCTGGAGAGGCTCTGCCTGGATCCTAACACCCCGTGGGTGAGGAAACTCCTGCGGGACCTCCCGAACCTGTAAGCCCCCCTCCCACCCCAAGCCAAAGAGGCTCCCGGCGGGACCAGGAGCATCCCGGGGGGGGGGGGGAGGACACCCACCCCCATCTTCACACATTGCTTCCCCCTCCCCTCTCCCCCCTCTTCTGCTTTTAGCAGGAGGAAGAAAGCAGCTGCTGGCTGAGGAAGCTGCCACCAGCGGGACAGACAGATGGGACAGACCCCCCCTGTCACCCCGGGCTCACCCTGGCCCTCTGCAGAGGGCTCCCTGCTGCTGACCGAGTCCTCATTTACCCTCCCCACTTTTTTTTCCCTTTGCATTTTACTCATGTAACCCCATGGAAACTCCACTCCCTGCCCCCCCCTCCCCCGTGCTCGGGCTGTCCCCCCCGGCAAGACGGAGCAGGTCCAATAAAGGGGACAACTCTGTCACCATCGCTCATGTCCCTTCCTGCAGCGTGCGGGGGGGTCGGGGGGGTGGGACAAGGTGGTTTCTTTTTTTTTTTTTTTTTTTTGGCAGCGTGGACTGGGGGAAGCGAGGGTGGGAAGGGGAAGCCTGGGCAGGTCCTTTGTGTGTCCCCCCCACCCCCTTGGCCTTTCCCAAGCTGTGAAATCCCCGCTGGCCGCGGCTTTAAAGCAGCAGCCGGGGCCACTCCGGGAAGGCGTCGAGGATGCGGCTGCTGCCGGTGGCCCTGGCCCTGTCCCTGTCCCTGCTCCTGAGCAGCTCGGTGCCAGGGGGCGGTGAGTGACCTCGGGCTGTCCCTCCAAATGTCCCCGGGGGCGGGGAGGGGCTGGTGGGATGAAGGTGGTGGGGGAGGGCATCCCCCCCTTTGTCTGTGTCCCCCACTGGGGGCCGAGACGGGGGGTGTGGGCTGCTCTTGGGCACAGGTCTGTCACTGGAGAGCCTGCTGACCAACATGAGGTGCAAGTGCATCAAATCGACCACCCAGGTCATCAGCCTGGGGCTGATCCTCGCCATCGATGTCACACCGCCGGGCATTCAGTGCAGGAGGAAGGAGATCATGTAAGTGCAAAGCCGGCAGAGCAATTCCTGGCTCCTGTACCAGCACACAATGCTCTGGAGCCCCCAGGTGTTGAGGTGACCCCTGGGAGGCACAGGCCCTGGAATGGGGTGCTGCTGCCTGGTTTAATGGAGGTTACCCCCAGCACGGCACAAAAAAAAATCCCATCTCTCACAGGATGGTTTGGGCTGGAAGGGACCTTCCAAGCCCCGTGCGTGGGGAGGGACACCCCACAAGGGCTGCAGGGATGTGCTCACAACCACGCTGGGGAGCAAGAGGGTTTTTCTCTGCAGACAATGGTCAGGAAAAACCAGGGAAGAGGTGTGCATGGGGCTGAGGGGGTCTCCTCACCTTGCAGCCTCACCCTGAAGAAAAGCAAGAAGGTGTGCGTGGCCCCCGAGGCAGCCTGGATCCAGGTGCTCATCCACAAGCTGACTCAGAGGTAGGCAACACCCAGCCACCAAAAACCGAGCAGGGTTATCAATGGCCTTGGCAGGACAGTCCCTTCCTTCTCCCCACTGCTTTTCCATTCTTTTCCTTTCCCCCCAAACCTGCAGGAACTCCACCAAAAAAGCAGCGGTGCGGGTGCGGCGGGAGGCAGAGCAGTGACCCCGGGGAGAGGAGAGATGGGGGAAGCCCCCGGGCAGCCCCCTGGCCCCATCTCCCCTTCTGCCCCAGGGGGGTAAGAATAAATCACCTCCCTCTGGTTCCTCTGTGGGACCAGCTGGAGCCTGACCCCTCTGTGCCAGGGCACGCCAGGGTTTGGGGTGTTCTGGGTGCCCCCCGCTGTTCCTGTGTGAGGTGGCAGCAATAAAAGGATGAATGTGCTTCCCCCCTGGGCTGTGGCAGCTCTTTCTGCATAGAATGATGTCAAAATTGGGGGTTTTAGAGTTAGACCAGACTGTGGCACTGGGAAGATCTTGGCTGCTTTGCTGCCAGGTGCTTCCTCTTGTGCTGCTGTTCCTCTCTCCCATGTTCTGGTGCCTTTTCCTGAAGCTCCTGGGAGGAGCAGGTTGTGTGATGGGACACAGGTGGGAACTGCATGGACTCAGGGTGCTGGTCCCCAGTTGCACAAACACAGGAGAAATGAGAGATACTGGGACCATTGGACTGCTCTCCATGGACCCCCATTTCTCTGGGATGGACATGTGTGTCCTTTGGCATGGCAAGGGGATGTCCCCTTGGCCAAGTGGGCTGAGGTGACACTGGTGTGACTTGTAACCTTGCATGAAGTTATCACTGTTTAAAACTTTGGCTTGGACATGCTGGTTGTGGGTGTCTGAAGTCTGGGGACCTCCCAGGAAGGGCAGGAATCAAACCTGCCTCACCCACCCCACCACCCGGGATGCCAAAACATCTCCTAGGGCAGTGACACACCTGCCGGGTCCCTATGTGTCCCCCCTCCCTACCCAGTGCTTCTGAGGAACCACAGCAGGGGACAAGAGGGGTTGCAAAGGGCTGTTTATTGCCTACAGATGGAAAGGAAAAGTACAGGGGTAGGAAGAAACAAGCAGGTATGGAGCCCTCTCCACCCCAGGGGAGCAGTGCCCCATCCTCTGTGGGGCTGTGGGGGGGGGGGGGTGTGTGTTTAAATTTAAACATTTTCAATTAAAAAACCAATCCACACGGTGGCAATTGGCTCCCACAGCGAGATTTTAATTTCAAAGTGTAATTACAGGGCGGAATCTCACTGTGCCACGCTGCTTTCTCCAGAAAAGTTCTTCCAGGGGGAAGAGAAGAAATGGATCCTTTTGTAAAAGTGAAGGGAGGAACTGGGGAGAAGGTTGATGGTGATTTATTCCCATGGGAAATGTGGAATGAGGTCTCAGCTGAAGGCTGCTGCTCTTGCAAGTGTGGTGCCAAGGGCTGGGGTCAAACTTTGCAAAGCTTTTCACCTGGGAAACCTCCCCAGTTCCCATCTTTGGGCTGGGGAAAAGGGCAGGGAGGCAAAATGGGGGCAGTGGCTCTGGATGTAAAGCTCTCAATGTAAAGTGGTTTCCATCAAACCAAGAGTAAACCCCCCTGGAATTGTAGTGTGAGCACAACTGGGAGTGACCCTGCAGCTTCCCCCCCTTGTGCACTTCCACCTTTTGAGGGGCAGGACCTTGCACAGACAATGCACAGGAAAGAAACCCAAGTGAACAAAACCCCTGACCTCCCAAAACAACCCTGGGGAAGTGGAGTGAGAAGGTGAGCCCAGGCTCCCAGCACTGCTGCTCCAGTCCAGCCTCTGGGTTTATCCCAGCATCCCAGAGTGCCAGGGTGGAAGGGACCTCAAGGATCCCCTGCTCCAACCCTGCTGATATTATTGTTTATCTGAGATCTCTCAGCACCCCAGTGAGCTGAGACTTCAAACTTTCCAAAGTGGGGGAATCCCCCCCTTCCCCTGGGAGACCATTCCAAGCTCTGACTGTCCTCATGGGGAAAAATTTCCCTCTTGTGTCCCATGGGAATCTCCCCAGGAGCACCTTGTGCCCATTGCCCCTTGTCCTGTCCAGGTGACTCCTTGTGACCAGGGAGTCTCCAGCTGATTTGTAGCCCCCTTTAAGTTCTGGAACATCAGCATAAGGTCTCTCCTGAGCCTTCCCTTCTCAAGGCTGAATAAATCCAATCTTCTCGGCCTCTGTTTAGAAATTAAGGGCATATTTAGCTAAATCTGGTGCTGACAAACACTTTAATTGCTCAGAAAGCAAACAAAATAATTAAAAATGGAATACAAAGTCAAAGTCAAGTAACATCTCACTTGGAAGGAAAGTCACCATGAGGCTGTTGGGTTTTGGTTGGGTTTTTTGGTGTGTGCTTCAGAACAAAGACAATTACAGACAAATGCAAACTCAGTAAATGCTAAAATTGTAGGAACTGTTAACAGAGAGAAGAAGTAGGATTACTCCAACCTTCACTACTCACATAGTGAGAGTTTTTGCAAGCTAAACACATCGTAGGATTGCAGGGGGGAAAGGAGAAAAAGAGAAAGAGTCGTAACACTTGGTGTGCTTTGCTATTAGTGCTGTTTAGAACACCCTAAAGTAACAAAGTGCCTGAGTGTTCCTTTTTCTTCAGGCTTATTTTCAGATATACTCCCAGAAACTGTACACCTGAAGTCCTTCATCCCCATATGTAGCCAAACCATCACATTTTTCCATCTCTTAATACCTTTTAGAGAGGCAATTAATTTTTGTTAGGATGAAAGAGTTTTAGAAGGTGTTAATGTTGTCCCTTTTTTGACTGTGCAACCAGAGGCAAACTCAGCCTCTGGCTTTTGTCCCTGTTCTCATTCCCTGGAGGAAAAGCAGCCCCTGGCTGTGTCAGTGCCAAGAGTGGTCACAGGAGACCCTGTATCACTCAGCGTTGTGCCTCAGCCCAGAGCCTGATTCTCTTCTTCTAAAGTTGCAATTAATCTTGAAGTGAGTTCTTGGCTGGTGCTTGGCATAGAGACTTCAGCATTAATGGTTTCCACCAGGTGCTCCTGGGGGTTCTGTTGCCTTTAAACACCTGAAGGGTGAAAAAGGGAGGTGATGTGACTCTGATTCTGTAATCAATTTAAACTTGATGAGCTGCAAGATGCCTTTCCTTACTGTAAGATGGAGATACTCAGCTAATAATAATAGTATCAGAAAACCCAGGACCTCTGCCTCTAGGCCTTGTTTCTTTTCCAATCTCTAACAATTCAGGTCCTCTGTTCCCTTGGCTAAAACCCTCCAGGACCAAGTGCTTTATGGGCCACAGGGAATTAGGCAGGTGCCCAAACCATACCACTGCTGGGGACAAGGTGAACTTCAGCGAGTCCTCTCTGCTGCTTTGCTTCCTACCAGGCAGTCTGGCTTGGGAAGATTGCCCAGGAGAGCATCAGAGCTCTGTGGTGACTGAGGAGGACAAGGACCTGCTCCTCTCTGGTGCTGCAGCCTGATTTGAGCTGAACCACTTTGTGGGAAGTGTCAGGTAAGGATTTGCTCAGCTCAGTCATCTCCCCATACAACAGGTCCTTCCTGAGGCTGAAATTGGGCCTTAGATCTTCACGGCCATTTCAAGAAAAATACCCATGCAGAAGCCAACTACAAAGGAACAGAAAGGTGAGGTCGCTGGGGAAGGGACAAGTGCTATTTGTGATTACATTACTTTTTAAACCAGTATGAACCCCACGTGGATGTGGTTTTGCTAACACAGGGGATGGACCGAAAGACCTTTTGCTGCACCCTGCTGTGCCAAGTTTCATACCAAAGGAAGGCTTTGATCTTAGGAGCTGAAAATGCCTCGTGGAAATTAGGTAACTTCTGATGGGTTTAAATCTGCTTTGCAGGTAGTTAAGACCTGGCAGCTGCTTCTGGCTCCTCTTCCTACCAGGGTGGTGTGAACCATGTGCCTAGGAATCCTCAAAGTGTTTCCTCAACTTGTCTTCTAAATTAATAGAGAAACTCTGAATTTTAACAAAGCCCTTTTTGGTTTCCCCCCTCAGCCACCTCACCAGAACCAACCCCCCTGAGAAACAAATGCTGTGAACCTTTAAGATCTCCAGATCTCACTCACCATCTGGCCCTGATGGCTCCTGTCTCACTTTTAGCCTTTTGGCCTCTAACACCCCAGGATTTGGGATGAAGGGGGAGCTGCTGCTCAGCATCTTTGTAAAGTGGGGCTCAGGAGCTTGAGAGGGTGAAGGTAGCAAGCCAAGGCAGCAAGGTGGGAGACCTTGCCACCCATCAGCATTACCAGAACCCTGAAGCCCACACTGTGGGTTTGAAGCTGCATTAGGTCAGTGGGAAAGGTTAAAAGTTAGAGATTTTTGTCTGTGAGGACTTGGGACTGATTCATGAGACCTTTCCTGGCTGTGTCTGCAGATGAAACAGGAGGAGCTTCCAACAGGTAGAGAAAGCTTACTGATAAAATGAAATCTTTTTCTTAATGAATGCTAGAAAGAGATAAGAAAAGCTTTTAAGGAGGCAAACAGGAAGGAAAGCTGGAAATAGGTCTGGGACCCCATTGTGCTATACCTGACTTCAGCACATGATGCACAAATGTTCATGCTTCTTATGTTGAAAGAAGGAAACCAAAATATTCAGCTACATTGTACAAAATTCTTTCTTTATATATATATATGTACACACACACACACAAACCCCCATATCTAACAGATTAACCATACTGAATTTTAAAAAGTTGCTTATAGAAGAGTGTTGGATTTTTTAATTTTCTCTGCTTGCTTTAGGCAGTGCTGCTGCTGCTTAGGAGTTGACACCAGGATTTGGGAAAGCAAATGGAGCCAGCAAGGAGCAGGGAAGGACTTAAGAGCTTTTTTTCCAGGTTTGGTGCTGGGAATGGGGGGGTCAGAGATGGAGAGAATTGATGGTTCCACATCCACCTCTGCCTGGGGACAGGGATGTTTCACTCTGTATTATTCCTCCCCTAGAAAAACCCCTAATGTCAGCTTCCATCTGGGTCGAAAGAAAATGAGAGTCACCATCTGGGTGATGCATTTGTTTGCCAACAGGGATTTCCATCCTGTGGAGGAGGCTGATGGCATCCTGCTCCCTGCTCCCTCACTTCTTACAGCAGAAAATCCCTCTGGAGAGTGATGTTTCTGCCCAGCTGGGAAAAAAGCACAACCCCCTCCCTGCTCCTGCTGGGAAAGGAGAAGAAACTCTCTTGAGCCAGACACTGACAGGTGGGTAAACACATCCCCAGTTATGTGCATTGACTGAAACATAAACCAGACTCAGGTTTTTTACAGAAAAAAAAATCCAGATGTTTTGTGCAACTTCTATTAAAATAATTTTTAGGTTTTTAAAAAAAAAAACAAAACACACAGCATAGTGGAGGTTGCAAAGAAGCAGAGAAAATCCAATTTAACACCTTCCTGCAACAGAACACTCAGTTAGAAACCCAGGAAAGTCAAACTGAAGCAGTTTACAGTGTTTGCCAGGGTGGGTTTTGTTTTGTGTTGGGTTTTTTTTTTCATCCCCATCCTTTCCCACCTCGATATTACAAAAGATTGCTGTTGGGTTTTCTTTTTATTAGTAAATGGGCTCCTCTGCAGGTCATATACAATCACAAGTGAATTTTAAATTCCATTTTATACAAACATCTCAAAAAGAAAAAAAAAAAAAGGAAAAAAAATAACAACAGTGGGAGTGAAGTATGGTAGGAAATATTGCTCACATTGCTAGTTAACATGCGTGTAGGCAAAGGAGGAGAAGGGTTTGTTAGTGCACACCTCCAGAGCAGAGCATCCCCCCCTCCAAAAAAGATACAGTAGCTGATTACAGAAAGGTAATGTCCACAAAATTAAGTTTTTCATGCTATTCTACTTTCCAGTACTATACTCTCTAATCACTTTCACAAGTTCTCTGCACAGGCCAGGTGGCGGACGCTGAGGTATATTCAAAAAGATTCCTGCCCCTAGAGGAAAATCCAGCTTTGCACAGGGCTTGGGGTTCCCATTTTCTTTTTTTTTTTTTGGTGCTGCACAAAGCAGCTGCTGGACCCCACCTGTACCCAGCGACCATCACCTCCCCAATTTTAGGTGACAATAATAGGTGACGCCTCCAGTTTTTAGGCACTTCTTTACAAAGGGAGTTGTCATTTCCTTGAACCCATTTTCTTCTTGCATTCTGTCCCACACCACCCCCTCCCCAGCCCCCAATGAGAGTCAGGGAATAATTTCCACTCTAGGTCCAATTGATTTGCTTTCCTTTTTTCTTTTTTAATTAACCAGGACATTTGGTTTTTTGTTTTTTTCCCCCCTCTGGATAATTTCCTATGTATAAAACGACAAAGGAAATATTTGAATTAAAGAGTAGAGGAACAGCCTGACTTGGCAGTTTTTTGCAAGACAGAGGATGGCTCCTTGGTATTGAAAACTAATCTCACAATTCAAATTTGACTTTTTTTTTTTTTTTCCAGTATACGAATAAGACATAAATATAGGCTATCAATCTGTTTAAAAATTTCATTCACATCATGGAAAATTTTTTTCATTTATTAAAAATATCACATTTTTGAGACTAGAAACAGTAAAGTGCATGAAAAGTTTAAAATATAAATTCAAGAAAAATCTTATAGCAGCAAAAAAGCAGAATAAAGAAAAACTTAAAAACACAGACACAACCTTTTCCTATCACTGTGCCATATTTGTTTGTTTGTTTTATAAACACGAAGCAGCCAACCAATTTGTTTCAGAAAATTGCATTATGTTTAATGCCTCTTGAGGCACACGGTTTGGAACTGGCCACCTGGAGCATAAAAAGAGAAAAAAAAATTTCCAACACATCCAAAGAGAATTAACAGTTGGGAATGAACCAGCAGCTTTATAATTCAACCCTGAATGACAACAGAAAAGAAAGATTGTTTTAAAAGTGTGATGGTTATTTGGCAACTAGGGTCAGGAAAAATAATCCAAGGAATGCTGATGGCTACACCCCTCACTCCCCCAGTGAAAAAAGGGCTCTGGCAGCTGCTCCACAAACCCTTCAGAGGCAGAAGGAGGAGCATTTCCAGTGGCTTTTTCCTGTACCCTACACTTATGAAGCATTTAATCCCAAGTTTCCCATCTTTGCAGCTGAACTTTGGATAAAGGGAACCATTAAACACTCACCTGCAAAGTCTTGGGACTTTGCTTTGCTGGCAGTTTTGGTTTAAATGAAATTGCATCAGGAGAATTTTGACCTCGAGTTTCTTTTTAACCCATCTTTGGCTTTCTAATATCAGTTAGACAAGGGCCACACTGCTAATCCTTTACAGTCAGGTATTTAAGTGCTTTGCTAATGTGCAAAATTTCTTTTGGATGCAGAGTTCAGCCTCTGTTTGGGGTTCAAACAAACACTGTTGCTAATATTCTTCCTACAAACCAAGCATTTCTGGTCTTGCTTTTTTCTTTCTCCTAAAAGGTCGGCTCATTTTGCCACGTTCTGGAAAAAAGCATCATCTTGAAATATTGTTAATAAGCAAGTTTTTCATCTTTTTGTCCATTTATAAGTGCAGCTTCCTACTGAAAAACAAAACAAAAAGCTTGCCAGTTAAAAAAAAAATTAAATTAAAAACCTGGAAAGGGAATAATACTTTGGTTCCAGCCCTAGTGCCAAATGATACCAATATGCACCCAAAAATGTGCAAAATCTCATATATCAAACACATAAGGAAAGGAGCTTGAAGAAGCAGCTTAAGGTTGGCCATACTTCACTCCTATATACTTTGATTTACAAGTGTACAGGTCCATGACAACAGGTCCTGGCCCTCAGAGGGGCCGGGCACCACTACCTCCTGCTAGGCAAGTGCACCCCGTTGACCAGAGGCAGGAGCGGAGGATGGAGTTCGAGTTGTGTTAACAGTGAGAAGTGGTCGGAAGGGATGTGAGGGTGTGGACACCCAGTGATGTTGTTGTCAACCAGCCACTGAGGGTCCAAAGGCCCCAGGACACCAAGCACGTTCATGTGAGTGTTGGAATAGAAAATGTAGTCAATCACACCCTAGGGAGAAAGAGAAACACGACAGTGAGAACAGACCTGGCTTCTGGCAACGGGAATTCCAACTGGCTGCAAGTTCTCATTGAGCCACTGGTCAGAGTGTCTTTAAAACTGAAAACCAGCAGCAAACCAAGGAGTTGTGGGTGGTAGGAGTTGTGGGTGGTAGGGGTTGTGAGTTGTGGGTGGTAGGAAAGTGTCCAGCCAGCGTAGGAACCGGTCCCTAAGAGCATATAGAGAAAGGCAGCCACCTGTCTGCAAAATTAAGACAGCATCCTGGGGAGACCAGGCCGGTGTCTGCCATTTCAGAAAAATCACTGCTTACTTTGAAATCAAAAGTGTAATTGGTGTAAGGCATCAAGTTGTTTTCATAGGCGCTCTTGAGTTGGAAGCCGTGCGTGATCCTTCCCTCGGAGGCTCCGTTCTTCCCACTGCCACTGAAGTTCATCAGACACTCGTTGTAACGCAGCTCCTTGAAGTCCTTGTGGTTGTCAGCTACTATGCCATTGCTTAAGTATTCCACTACACCTGTTTGCAGAGGAAAGAATTCAGGGAGTTGCTTGCAAATACAGAGTTCAAGGGAATGGTGGCCTTGGAGTGAAAAAACAAAAACAACACAAACTCCATGAGGTTAGAAAAGAAGTTTCCAGCTAGTGGGAAAGCTACTCACTGTCCCATCCACACCTTTCTGACATGCCAGCAGGGAACTGAGGCTCCCAGCCTTTTTGACATCCTTTTTGGAGGATCAGAGTAAACCCAGTGTACTGCTACAGTAGTACATATGTCAGGGGGTGCTAGAAGGGCAGATTTCTTACATATACCTGATAGTACAGTATCAAATGTCATAATCACTACAGCAAACCTGTCTTATAAAGTTTGTGGTGTTCAACCACATTTTTCCTATTTGTTTTTGCTGCTCAAAGTATAAGCATTTATTTAACAATTTGTTTGTGTTTTTCCATAGCTTTGCAGGCCCAACCAACTTCTCTGGAGAAAACAGCTGACCACAAAGGAGGACCTGAATTCTCTTCATCCAAAAAGACAGCTGCTACTGAAGAGGCTTCACTCATACCTACCCAGGGAGGAGCAACCTGCCCCATCAACCTCAAAAGAAAATAGGATTCAAAGGTTCTAAAAAGGTAAGATAAAAATGAAGGCAAAGGCAGTCTCACCTGAATCAGGCAATGAGTTGAGATCCGCACACAGCACCAGAGGGATAGAGTTAAGATCTGCAGTTGGGCTACTGGGCCTGCTGGAGGCTTTCTCAAGGATATTTTTCAGTTCTGAGACAAACATCATGGTCTGAATGAGTTTGACATCTGAGTATTCAGGGTCCCAGTGCATGTGGGCGTTGGCCACAATAAGCAGCTGCTTGTCCACATGAAGCGATTTCATACCTCGATGAACAAAGACATTTTTGCTCAGAGAAAGGCTGATGGTGTGAATGCAGCAGATTCCCTCCCTCCCCCTTAGCATTCAGGGTCCAGCTACTCTGAGTCAGGCACACCAGTGGATGGATGTGCTTTCATTGCTGGAACAAGGGCATGACTGAACCACTACTCCTTTCTCAGTTTGCAGCATTTACATATGATGTGACAAAATCTCTTCCATATTGGAAAGAAAAAGAGCCAGCACAACCTGATGCCATTCACATTGCATTCCTTCTCTACTCCTCACGTGCTCACCACTTGACTGTGCACCACTATTCAATATTTAAGGCACAAGGGAGTTTCCTGTCTGTCAGCTGCCATGTTTTCCCTTGGGAAAACAACTCCAACCTGCTTAAATGAATGCAGGATGAACTCAGCTGCTCCCTAACATTACAGCTGCTTTTACTACTTATCTGAGAAACAGCACTCTGTGGCAGAAAGCCACAGGCTGCTCCTTCCAGTCCTGCAATTTAGAGATGCTGCTCATTTGAAGGGTAAAAAAAAACCCCCAATCAAACATGGACATGCAGATAGAGCAGGGTTGGCATAGTTAAGCGTGCTGAAGTTGTCTACTGCATCTGATCAAACTTAATGAAAATGTGACAGTCAGTCAATCAAGTGGCATGAAAAGATACCTGATAATCTCATTCTTCCACACCAGTACATTAGCACTGTCATCTTATCACTGGGGGAGGATGGAAGGATTCAATCAAGAGGAAAAAAAAGAGTTGAAAATAGAAGTTGAATGTTACCGACAACTATTGGTAAGAGCATATGCATGTAAACACTCTGACCTTGGGAAAACTTAATTTTTCAAGTGGAATTTAACAGAGCAAATAAGCAGGGACAAAAGCTTGAGAGCACTGGTTGCCAGTGCAAGCAGGCCAGGAAATCATGTCACCTGTGTCCTGGCCTAGCCACCGAGGGGCTATCGTTTCTCAGTTGAGCCCAGCAAAGAATGTTTGCTCATCTGCAAGAGTCTGCAGTGGCAGTAATGTTTCTGAGAGCCTTCTGACCTAAAGCATAACTCATGTCTAGAGGTGGAACTGCATAAGAGAGCACCAGGGTCATACTCACTTGCTCCAAATAATTCTTTGTGCACCTCTAACACCACTGCAACTCCAATGTTGTCCTTGGTCATGACACGGTTTAACATAGCTTCTGAGCCTTCTGAGTTAGCCATGGCCACCTGGTTGAACTCCACCGTGTGCTTCTGCACCAGTGTGAACCTGAGGAAGCACAGGGAATCACTTCTGAGCAGGTGTGACACAGCCTCCTGAAATGAACACAGTTTCTGTCTGCGCTCCAGCCTACTGCGTCCAAGGAGACAGCCTGCAGGACGGGGTGAGGCACATTTCTTTATCCTATCTTTTCTTTTTAAAGTAAAAACAATTCTAAGAAATATTCCCTCAGTCAGGACAGAGCTCTCAGTCTGGCAGGGGAGGCACTCTCAGGGGAGATGAGATACCTGGGGCTTAGGAAGTGTTTACTTGCTTCAGCGTAGCACTCTGAGAGGATTATTCAGAGCAACACTCAGAGGTTATCCCACCTCCTTCAGGAGTGTTCTAGGCAAAAAATTAAGATGAGATGGTAATTAAAGGCTTGCCTCTTACTTTAAGCAAATGCATTTTTTAAAAAACAGCTTCTTTCAAACCACTAGCTACCACCATTAGTTTTGTGGAATGCATTCTTCATTCCCTTCCAGCCTTAGGATGCCTGGAAGCACCTTGCTTCAGGAAGGCTGAAGGCTACCTACTGGAAGGTGGGGGTTTTTTTGGTTTGGTTTTGTCCTCTTAGAAATTAAAAACAAAAGTATTAATAGAAAAAAGACATTTATACATATATATTTTTTTAACAGCATAATAACCAGTTCTATCAGGGCTTGAAGGTTTGAAAAATACTACTTGTTTGTTTCCACAGACCTCCTCTATTCAAAACCAGTCACGCTGTTGCTATACATGACCTGAAAGATGTGTTTTTATTTCTGTAAGCAATGACAGCTCTGAAAGGGACTCAAATCTTTTTGCAATTTCCATTCTAATTCCTGAAATCTGTTCTGAGGAAATATGTAGAGGGATACTCAGTGTGGTACAACCTGTGAACAGTTCGCACAAATGAGAAGAGTGAATGCCAGCACCTCTCCCCCCTTGCCAAGAGTTTGATGCTTTTGGTGTAGCAAAACATTGTGGATCAGGTATTTGATAATGTAACTTTTCAATTCCTAAAAGCAAAAAGTATTCTGTGGTCCTTTGGCAGGAATACCTCTACTAATGCCTGAAGATTTAATACCTGGAGCACAGCTTATAGATCTTTACAGATTAATCTTAGAGGGGTGAGACTTCTGTCAAGGAAGGCTAAAATTTGTAGAGGGTGAGGTATTAATTAGATCTGCCAAAAATGCACCCATGAAGTACAGAGGTTTTTACTCCTAGCAGCTCTCCTGCAATTCCCACCTTTCTGAAAAGGAATCTTTGTGCACAGTCTGAAAGAAGTAGAAGGACTCTGTTGCAAACAGAGCAGCAAAAGGGAAGGGAGGATCATTCTCTGTAGTGAACTTTAACTTTGGTTTTATAGCACAGTACTCTGGCTACCAGGCACCCTGAAAGAGAGAAGCTTTCAGACCTAAATCAATCTGGATTTAATACATTTTTAAAATGCTGCTTCTGCCCCTTACTTTTCGATTTTGAAGAATATTGCACAGCCGTCCACATGCTTTTTCTCCTGCTCAGACATGATTTTGGCACGTGACTTGGGAGAAAAGAATCCATCATATCCTCGTTCTTTCAATGCTGGCAGAAAAAGGGTGAAGTATTGCTCTGTTTCCACTTCCTGGAATTGAACACAAATACCTTTGGCTAACAAAGTCAAGCACACCCTTCCTATCTCTGTACAGCAACTTGGGCCTGCCTTGGCTTGCAGGCAGCAGCTTGCACCAAAGCAAAAAGCTTCTGTTTGCATAAATCATGTCACTTTCTAGATGAATGGCTTGCTGGAAACAGATTTGCATTCCTGGATATCCTGGAATTCCCCCCAAAAGAGAAAGTGACAGGTGTATTTAGAATAGCCCTAGATTACAGCAGATAATTTTGACATCTGAATGCAGATACCATCCTAGGTCAAAACTTCTGAGAGGTTGGTAAGATACCCAGCAGCAATTAATATTTAATCTGGAGCACCCTCTTGCACAAGGGTCTCTGGCTGTTCTGGAATGACATGTTTTCTTTGTAGTAGGATTTCAGAGGTTGATCTCTCTGGGTTTTCAGAACAAGGTAACTACTCCCCTCTTGTGCAAGATTTTTGCCGGCCAGAACTTGCTTAAAACACAAAAGGTCATTTTAAAGGCAGAAGCATTTAACTGTCCTAACATTGGCAATAAATTTCTAATAGCACAGCAGGATACAGGTAACAATGACAATCAATATTTATCTTTGACCACGAGAGTCCTCTTGTTTGCCAATGAGAATATTTTTGTGATTTTAACTGCTGTACCAAGCAGGAACACCCCAGGGAAAGCAGCATTTGGTGTTACAGCATTCTACATTCTCCCCTTATCTAAAGGGGAAAAGATCCAGATCTTGTAGTGCCATTTACCTACTAATTTAGCTAATTTTAACTCGCTCCCTTTGTTTCATGTCATAAAACATGACCCAAGGCATAACCAAGGAGCTGTGCACACAGCTTGTACAGGTAAGCCCCAGAATGAGTTAGCAAGCAGGCAAATATGGAGTTTTCAAAGGAGCACTTTGTTCTAAAGGTGGAAGTGCATGTTTAATTTTCCAGTTACCTGAAGACTAATGATATCTGCATCACAGTTGACAATTTCTTCCATGATTCCCTTTTTTCTGTACTCCCAGTTGAGTGCCCAAGATGGGCAGTAGCCGTAGAGCTGCCGGGTGGCGTATTTATCACACAACACGTTGTAACACATCACTGTGAATGAAGCTGGAAGGCAAAAAAGAAAAGGAAAAAAGGTGTAATGCCTCTGAAATTTACAAATTATGAACTTATTCAAGCCAAAAAAAAAAAAAAGAATCTGACATGGCCTATTCTGAAAGTCAGTGGGCTTATTCCACTGAGTGTTTCATGAGCAGGAGTTAAAAAGGCCCCACTGAGCCAGCAGGACCATGTAAGGCTAAACTCTGCCTGAAAAAAAGGTCAGCATTACTACCAAAAGAAGACAGCTATCCCACTTTGCAGGCAATTCTTTATTACCTTTGAGGAGGAGGGGGGAGAACTAGGGGTAAGTGACAATTAGAACCTGTTCCTCTCTGGATTTGGGGGTAGGGAGAGGGACAGGAGCAGCCATTTCAGTGATGGACTCACACCTACAAGAGACACCAGCTTCAGGCTTATGTGACCTGCAAATTTAACCTGTAAAAGCAAAACCAAGCAGCTATAGCAGCTGTTGGTGTCTAGTGATACTGCAGCATCAGAGAGAAATGCTGCTTTAGAATGCTTCCTTTTTAGGCAGCCTGACTCCAAAACATTTGTACAATTTTCCTACCACCTGTGCAACATTTCTAAGTTATATTAAGTTGTATCTGTGTCTAAAGGGGGAGAAAAAGGTCTGGGTGAGGGCAGGGAAGAGGAGAAACAAAGTCATACAAATCAGCAAGCACCCACTGCACAATTTGGTCATGTTTTTCTAAAAAAGAGAGAAGTCAGCATGCAGCTCATCCACTCATTCAGCTTGAAACTCACTTCTTTCACACACAAACTTCTCAGCTCACTCAGATTTTACACCAGCTTAAAAAGATTAGTAAATAAAACACCCTAGAACCACACCCCTAGAAAGCACTGCTCATCTTTAGAGGAAAAACCATGAGGTTTTACTACGAGGCTACCCACAGCTGTTTTTTTTTAAACTCAGTCAAAGAAGATTTGTCCTGTTCAACTGTCTCAATTTTAGAGTAACAACCAGCTGGCTTGCTAGAGTGTCTACTGTGGAATAATCCACAGGTCCCTTGCCTAATGCTGTGCTTTCAAATGACTTCTGAATTCTTTTCCTGCTCAGCAAATTTATTTAAAAATAAACCCGAAGTCTGTAAACCTCCACTGAGATACTGGTTTGCAAGGGAATTTGAAATAGAAATGCAGAATTTAATGTTGTGATGGTTTACAGGACTTTTGGCATTTCCTGTTTCGTCCTTTTTTTGTTTTTTTCTGGTTTGCTGATCTTTAATATAAAAAAAAGGGATGGATCTGAACTGCAACATTAGTTAAGTAGAGGAGGTCTGCAATCTTCATGATACTAAAAAGTAAAAGTGTAGAGGACTGCTGTGTTATTCTTATTAGTTATTAATCTGATCTTCTGCAATAACAATGTTAGCATTTTCTTTCCTTACACAAGCTCACAGCTGGTTTTTGAAGGCTCTACGCGGGATGTGCAGGGGAAGAAAGGCCTGAAGAAATGCTGCCTCTTGCACTTCACCAAAAGCAACAATAGAGGGCATTAAACTGCAGTACCAGGCACTCCACCGGTTTCCTTGCAGGTATGAACTTCTCAAGAGTCTCACTTTACTCAGCCTGAGCACCAAAAAATGTAATTTTACAGTTCTTCTTATTTATGAGGAATTATATATTAAAATATATATATGTTGCTTGGGGAACAATTACAAAAAAGCCTAATGTGGAAAAGAAATTACTGGTATTCCATTCAAATTACACAAATTGCTCTTTCAGTCAGATCCATGTGAGGCAGAAAACTTCTCTGAAAATAAAGCCAAAGAAAAGTTTTTTTGGTGCACTGCTGTGTGAACACAGGGAAAAGAAGCACAGACTTACCTGAGGGCAGAATTTGGTCTCGGTCTTTTAAAGTAATCCATGGCCTTGGAGGCAGCTGCTCTGGATGAACTACAAAATCAAAGAATTAATTTTCAGGGTTTATCTTTGTAATTTACAGTTTCTAAGTCAAAATGATGACTGGACAATAACGTTCCATGCTGTGTTTTGCAACCCCCATTCCCTAAACCTTTTTCTGCTCATGGAGAGGCAAAAAGCATTTATAGTAAGAGTGAATCTGTCAGTTTTAAGATTCACCACAATTTGTCTCTTGCTTTCAAATGTAGAAACACCTCATGCTCCTTGAATATACTGCTGAAAAAGGAGGGAGAAATCCTGTAGTGGTTCAGACATCCTCTACTCCCTTTTCCAAGGACCTCCCCCTACATCCATAATTCCTGCAATGTTTTCACTTAGCAGGTATCAAGTGGCAAAACCAAGAGGCTACAGAACCAGGAAGGAGGATTTCAGTCAGGTACTGGATTGTCTTAATTGCTTTGGTGTTCCTAGATCTAAGTGTGACATTCCACTTGCATTTGGGTTGTAATTTCCAGTGGAAAGGATCAAATCTTCAGCAAAGAGAATATTGCCCTTTTTTTGGTAACTGAACAAACAAACAGTGGGAACAACTGGGTGCAACAGGGGAAAAGGTTAGACATTACACTCCAACCTCTTCCCTTGTGTGTGTCCATGTACCACTGGAACCACTTGACAAAAAGGCAAAAGCAATTAATAAGCCCTCTCCCTTCAGCAACCCAGACTCTTGTTTTAGCAGCAAACACTGTCACAAATGCATGCTTTTAAAGCACTGCTGTCAATCAGATTCATAGGGCTGTCACCTGCTAGATTGTCAAGCATGTAGTTCAGTAGCTTTCGAGTTCCATCTGGATCTTGATAGAGGCTGAGAATATCTTGTGATAAAGGATTGCCTGCCAACAGCATAAAACAACAGCAGGGTGATTAGCTGCCTGACTTTCTCAAGGCTTTCCAACCAAAGAAAATCTCCCATAATGAGAACAGACAAATTGACTTGGAAGATATTTAGGTTGCTTCATTTGGAACTGAAGAACCCCACGGTAAGAGATGCTACAGAAATAGCAAGCATGCACAGAAGTCCTTCCCTTGACTCACCTCAGTCAATAACACAGCAGGTTAAAGGGTTTATTTGCCTATCTACAGATTTGAAATAGGCTCATAAGGAAGTTTAATAGCTTTAAAAAAAGAAAAGCATTGTTTTCTGAACTGTCTGGTCATTTTTGCTACAAGTGTAATACCTCAAACAAACTGGAAGAAAAGTGTTGAGGCAACACACAAAGCTTTTGAGCCCAGCCCCCCCAGTAATTCAAGAGCACTCCTAGAAATATTTAACTGTAAAGAATTCACTCACCTTTCAAACCTAGGGTTTGGAGCTGGAAGAGCCGTCCAAGTTCATAAGGCAAAACCCGTAACAGATTGTTATTTAAAAGCAATTCCCTGCAGCAAATGCAAAAAAAAAAAATAATAAAAAAAGAACCTTTGATGAGTAGCACTTCAGAAGAAAACTTTTAGAGTGCTATAAGCTGCTCATCTTCAAAGATGACACTTTGCACCCAGAGGTTTTGGTTTTTTTTTGTATTATGGAAAGATATGCCAGTCTTCCCATTTCAAAGCCCAACTGAAATACTTTCACTTGGGGGTAAAAAAAAAAAAAAAGCCACAAGAACCCCAAAACACAAAATTAAATCAGGGAGAATTTAAACAGCAGGCAATCACCAAGTCTCAAAGAATGTTTCAGAGCTGAAAACTACATAGTTTACAGACATGTATCTGCTGGAGATCAGGAAAGGAAGATAATGAACACAAAGTAACAATTAGAACTGAAGCTTTGCACCAATCTTGACTTGTTTAGAATTATTTAAAATACAAAAATGGAAAGCCAAAGAAAATTCTCAGTCCCACTCCCAGAACACAGATATTTCAAAAGCTAAAGCAGAATTATTTCTCCCACCTGAGAGATACCATGTTTCCTAGTTCTGCTGGTAAACTTCTGAGTTTGTTGGATGAGAGATCCAAGTAAACCAGGTTGTGAAGCTTGGCAATATCAGGTGGAATGCGAGTAAGATTATTGTCATTGAGGTGCAGAGCAGTCAAGTGGGTCAGCGACCACAGGGACGTACTCAGGCTCCGCACTCTACCTAAAAAAGAGAAGCCCCCACCTCATCAGCCAGGCTTGTGCTCTCCAACCATCACATCCAAATGAGGAGGGGTGTCAGAATACGGGATTTCCAGTGTAGAAACTATCACTTCACTCAGTGCCACTTGCAGAAGAAGCCTTTGTGTATTTTTTCTGCAAGGAGGCTTCAAATAATTATCTGACCCTCCCAGTCACAAGGAGAGAGACAGTTCTGGGGAAGCAGGTGTGCTCCCCAAACACTTGTGTCTCATCTGAGTTGGTGTTTTAAAGCCACTGGGCTAAATCTGAGCCAGCCAAGCTCAAAGGCTCTCTAGTAAATCAGTTAATCCTCCTCCCCAAACTCAGAAAAGCTCTTTTCATCACAGGATCCCCTAACTAAAAGTGTCTGCTGTGATCCTGGGGCACCAACAACTCCACCCAACCAAAATTCCAAACCAAACCTACTCACCCGAGATCTCTAATTCAGCCCAGTGTGACTTCTTCCCATTGGCTACCTCTTCTGCTGACATGATGGTGTAAATTCTGCGAGGATCTGGAGGATCATATTTTTCCTTTGGCATCCCTGTTAGTCTGAAAGACATTCACAACCATTACCCCCTGCCACTCGACAACACTGCTTCATTTCTCACCTGCCAGGAGATCACCTTTCCCAGTGACACTCCTCAAAAACACATGCCCTGCAGCTCATGTACAATAAATATGACATCCACCCACCTGCTGCCAGCCCATGGCATTACCCAGGTGCTCAGACCTTGGCAGAATCCAAGCCTGGAATGGCAAAGAGCATTTATTCCTAGAAGTCTGTGTTTCTGCAGCCATCAGCAGCATCAGCAGGTCCTGCCCTGATGCAGACTTTCTGGGATTCCTAGTTTATCCCCCAGGCTCAAGCACAACTTACATCTGAGTTATCTGCTGTGTGTAGAACCTGCAGACAAGGTGACAGCATCTTGCTGGGTACAGCAAAAGCACACGGGTGGCTTCCTCTTGTAGTTTTCCCAGGGAACCAACCACTGAAGGGCAGGCTCCTCTTCTTTGCTTTCACAGACATTCTTTTCAACATACAAAGCCCCACTTCTGCACTCCTCTTTGTACAAGACTGGAAATTGCAGTCTGAAGGGGAATTAGCTTCACCTTTCTGTTATTTATCTACCTTTAGGTTTGTGCATTTTCATGCTCAGGTCCAGTCAAGACCTTTTTACTCCTAATGGCCATGAAACAAGCCCAGGTAAGATCCTTGTTAGCTGTTCTGATGCACACAGGGCTTCAGTCCAGCCCAACACTTTTATTTCAGAGGCACTCATGGCTTAAGGGTGAGCTTGCACACACACAAATTCTTCTGATCACAGAGGTTGAATTTAGATTCTGATTGAAAGCAAAAGAAAAACTTTTCACTATGCAATCAGATATTGGAATGGTCTCCCAGGGGAAGGGGGGGATTCCCCCACTTTGGGAAGTTTGAAGTCTCAGCTCTCTGGGGTGCTGAGAGATCTCAGATAAACAATAATATCAGAAAGGTTGGAGCACGGGATCCTTGAGGTCCCTTCCAACCTGGCATTCTGTGATGATTCTATGATTTTTCAGCTTGTTGTCAGAACACAGCTCTGATGTCTTGCTCAACCCTCCAGATGACACAGGGAGGAATCTTCCTCCCTACCGCCCCAGACCATTGTTCTGGGGGAGAAAGACTCAGGGAGGGATGGGGGCAAAGGGGGGTTGTTTGGTTTAAAAACAAGGTCAGCTGAATTTGCTGCTTCTTGCTCTTTTTCTCTCCAGACACACAAACTGATTTTCTGCAGATCCAAAGCAGCTGGCCTACAGGATGCATTTTTTTCCCCCTCATCCATATTTCTCTACAACTGGCTGCAATAGCTGTGAAGCTCTTAGAACAATTATAACTCGTTTGGTATGCTGAGCTGACAAGACGGGGAACTATGAAGAACTTGAGGAAACTGCTTCAGGTTGGTGGGGTTTTTTCAGCTCGTCCAACTCAACAAAGAACACATCCCATTTATGAGCTTAAAGTACTGCAGTTTTTTTTTTTTTTCCCAGCTGATGCAGGTATCCCAAACAGCATTCTGGTATTGCAGAGGAGCAGGAGGTGCTCTGAAAAAGGTCTCAGTTACAGGTCTGGTGCTTCCTTCCCCAACAGATCCCCAAGGAAATTCCATTTGGACTGCATTAAGGCTCCCTGTTGCACGCCCAGGGCAGATGTGAGCTCCATGTCTAATTAGAGACAACTTCTATTTACAGGTGGAGTCCTACAGGGAGGAAAGCTGCAGGGTAAGAGGATTCTGTGCTCAGGCTGGGGGTGATGAATGAACCAGATTACTTAAAGCCATGGGATTAGGTCTGAAGCCCTTGGACCCTCATTTCAGAACCCCAGAACTGGGAAGGGAACTTCCCGACACAGGCTGGAAGCTGGGAGTGCTAAACCTCCAGTGCCCAGGTTTTGCTGGGTTTATATTTGTTGTTAAAACACGTGCATGTGCAGAAACAAAAAGCAGCCCAGGCCCCATGAACAGATTCCTCAGAGCCACAAGAGCCCTATTTCACCTTTCCTCCCAGGCATCCTTGCTTCAGGACGTGTGGGAAACTAATCTGCGTTCCACTGAGTCTCCACATGGCTTTTCCTGGATTTTCCTAGACCCCTGGAGCTGATCAGAGACATCCAGCAGAGCTGTGAGGATCTGCCAGGACAGGGGGGTGCTAAGACCTGAGCAGGGGGAGAGCTGGGTGTCCCTGGCAGCTGCAGAGAGCACGGTCCCAGTCCCAGCGCCTGCGAGGAAGCAGAGTGCAACGCTCCAGCGCCTCATATTCAAGCCTGATTACTCCAAGTAGCACTCAGGGTGCTACCCAGCCTACTACTCACCCCAAAATTTCATGTGAAATACACCTGACTCAACACCACAGCCCTAGAGCTCCAGACACAGTGAGTCTGCCTGTGCCAACAAGCGGCACGCTTGTTTTGCAGCAAGCGAAGCTGTCACGTCACTGTCACAGGATTATCTGCAATGATCCTTTAACAGCAAATGAGATTACATTACCTGGCAATTATTTATTTCATCCACCAGGCATCCTGCAGATTAGAAGGAGGGAACCTGAAGGCTGGGTGGTAAAAATCAAGCAGAACAGCAACAAAGGATTAAGGGTTTACAGAAGAAGGGAGGTGTTTTTTTTTATCTTTAAATCTGAATCATCACACATTTGGACTGACCCAGGATGGGTCTTCATTTTGCTTTTGAGTCTGTTGTCCCTGGGTGAGGGAACACTCTGTGCTCACCCAGCCTTTGCATTCTTGTTTTCAACAGCAAAATATTATACAGCAACCTCAGAGGTAGGCAGATCAGAGCTTCAGTTCCTGCATCCTGGAACTCCTCCTTACCCTGCATACTGCTGGCAAAAGCTTTGGCGGCGTTTGCTTCCTATGGGCTTCTCAAGGTGCATTTCCAGCTAAAAAAGCAAGTGGGAAATGATTTGTGTTCCTGCTCAGGCCTTTCATCTCAAGCCAGACACAGATGGCAAACAGCTCCGGGCGGCTCAGCCCAGCCAGGGCTCCTTGCTGTCACCCTCACATCGATTCCAAGGCTCCAAGGTCTCCTCCAGCTGCTGAGCAGCCTTGCTGGAAATCAGAGCAGAGCTTGCCAGCTTCCAGCTCCCCACACCAGGGCAGAAGTTGGACAAACATCCCAAGGGTAAGTGATGAAGGCTTTAAACCCATGGTGGTTAAAGCATCCGAGTCACCCCTCTACTCATCCATCCCTGCCCGCAGGCCGAGGTGACCACTGTCGGGGTGACACCATCAAAAAGCTTTGGGATTACAGTTTCCTCCTTGGCAGGGAACCCAATGAAATTATGTTGAAATATCCCTCGTTATGAGAAGTGCTCTGCCAGTTGAGAACAATTTGTGGCAGTCAGAGGCCCTCCAAGGAGATGAGCCCTGAGCTGTGAGGCAAACGACACGGACATTTTCCAGCTATTAGTCACTTCAGTATTATTTTGAAGTACTGGTGAGTCAAACCAGCATCAGTGCAATTTCCACAGTTACAGCAAAAGGGGAAAACAAACCTAAATAAAATATATTTTCTCTTCTTCTTCTGCGTAACAGCAACATTGAGCAAGACTTGAAAGGCACCACATGTATTTTTTCTGAAGCACAACTGAAATCTTCCTGGCTTCCCAACTCGTATCATTCCCATCTCCCCCCCCCCCCCCCCGCTTGTCCTGGAACTAAACCAATATCCAAAAATCCCAACCTATTTTTGCTCGGTCTTCAGGGAGTTACACTGAGTTCCCTGAATCAGTTAACCCCTAAACCAGACACACATCAGCCAGGAACAAAGCAGAAAGACCCAGCCAGGGACTGGGACCTGAAGTGGCACTGATTTAAGTCACCTGGAGCTGTTGTGGAGTTGCACCCTGTGGGTTCAAGCAAGGCCTTTGCTAAAATTCAGCTAGGTGTGACATGAGCAGAAAATGTGCACTTTGCTTTTCAAGTGGGACAAATAAAAATGTTTTACCAGTTTTTCTTCTAAAGAGTTCCCTTGGAAAACTTTTGAAGCTACTAGAACTTCCTCTCCACTACAAATCAAACTGTGTAAACTTGAAGATTATGACCCTGATATTGTGTAAATTAAAGAAAACCTGAACGTGACAACAGCTGTGCATGAATAAAAATAATATTTAAGCTCTATACTTGGAAATCTGGAGGTTTCTAACATTGTTATGCTTATGCAGAAACTTTTTAGCTCTAGGTCCACATTTAGAAGGTTTGAGATGGCCAGCACAGCAGTGGGACTCAGCTGAAACCCTAAGTATGGTCCCAGGTGAACCTAAGCAGCTCTAGCTCAGCTGTGTATAAAAAGGGCAAAGGGAAAGCAACACAATTTGGAAGGGTTGCAAGCTGAAGGTCTGTGGCTGTCTCCTTTGCACTCTTTGTTTTTATATTCTCTTGTATTTATGGGGTTCTGTGTATGGGGTGTGCTGACTATAAATTAAATGGCACCCCTCCCACCCCCCTCCAAAAAAAAAAAAAAAAAAAGGTTTCAGTACTGAAGGTTTGGAAGAAGAAAGCTTAAAGCTATCAGGCTATACCCCAGGCTCTTACTCTGAAGACATATTTTTTGGAGGCAACAAACAACAGGAGCTTCTATACACCTGGAGTTTCAGAGAAGCAGGTAATAACAGAAAAGAGCTCTGCTCTTCTGTACTGAGCTAAGACCTTCTCAAGTTATACAAGTGTGGAGAATAAGAGATAGGGAGGACATAGCACTGTGAATATAAACTGTGCTTTTTCTTAGGGAGAAGCTGGAGCCAGCCCTAAAAACTGCATCCACACAAGAGAAAAAAAAAAGACATTGTGCTAAGGATTAAGAAATTTCTTCACTCAAAGTGTAATTTTATTTTTGTATGGGTGGGGGAAATCAACAGCAGCTGTGAAGATGGAAACACTCTTCCATTACACAGCACATCCAAACACCAAATTAACTATCTCAGGGTCACGATGAGAGATGAACTGCATCCCTGGTGTTTTTAATAAGGTCAGATCTCCTCTTCCAAAGGCAAATATCCCCCATCAAGCAGAAGGATTAGCATATGCTGAGTGGAAAGAGAAAGCCTGCTTAAAGCTGTCCAGTTTATTTGGCATCTATGTGGCAGGGGGACTTTGAAGCCAGACAGGGCCAAGTCCCTTAGAGCTATGCATATGCTGCTGCAAAATAATGACCAGTTCCTTCCCCAGAGAGGTCAGAAGATGCTGTTCTTTTATTTCAGAGACTCTAATGTGTTGTTCCATTTAAGTTTTTTCATACCTCAATGCATAAATTAATTGTCTGTTTCTAATGAGGAAGAGAATCCAAAAAGAGCTGCAACTTCATCTTGCTCTAGCCCTCTGCCTGTGGATGTGCTGGCAGAACTCAAAATCCTTGACTCCAGCAGAGTGACATGACATGCTTTGTAATTTTATTTTTTTCAATTTCTGTATATGGATGAGTCAAACTGCTAGAGCATTTTGAAAACTATCCAGCAGACAGCCCTGAATCATCCCTTCTTTTCTGTGTTACTGTCCATCCACTTCCATATGGGGATCCCTCCCAGGAATTAAAAATCCTGCTGGCTGCTGAGGCCAAGAGCTTGCACGTGTGTACACACAGGCACATGGTGGTTAACCCTGGAAAGCTGGAAATCAGCCATTTCTATCTACCTGCTTTGTAAACAGGGTTAGATGGTTGCAAAGGGAGGAGAGGAAAGTTTACCCATCTGGAGTAAGCTCACTCTGGTTTTTATGAGTGTGTGACAAACCTTCCCATGCCAGCCTCCCAAAGGAGAAGGGGAAGTACAGCCAATACCCACAAGCACTGCCTTGGAGTACTTTGGAGGGGGGGAAGTGAAGAAAATAAGGTGATTGTTTGAGGGTCTGGTAAGGAGATTGAAAACATAACTGCTAATACTAGTGTTAGTTTAAGGTCAACTACTTCATATATCTTGTATTTAATGCATAGGCAATGTATGGAGGGTTTTGATAGTCTTTTGCTTGGATCTGAATTTTCTCCATCCATTGCCTTTTCCTGCAGAACATGCTCAACCAGATGATCTTGAAGGTCTTTTTTGCCCTTAAGGATTCCATACAGCATCTCTACCAAGAGGTCAAGGAGCACCCTGAGTCTGCCAACAAAGGTATTGTCTCCTTTCAGTTTCTTACTTTGATTACTCAGTCTCACTGATTATCAGTTAAAATATGCCTCATTGTAGGCTTTAAATTAAAGAGAGAAAACAATCAGTTTGTTACTGTCATTTCCCAACACTGAGATTTCAATCTTTGAGGGAAAATACAATCCAAGTACACAAGCAGAGACTACTTGGACACAAGCATGTATCCTACCAAGAAAAGGATAATGAAACACTACCTGGAAATAAACAGCAAGGCAAAAGATTAAATTTGCAGTGAACGTTAAATCTAAGGATTAACAACAAAATTTTCAGGCTAAGCACCATGGAGCTAGCAACAAACAATGAAGTCCACAAGTGCAACTGAAAAAAAAAACCTTTAGTTTAATAAATCTGTAAAAAAATGTGTATTTTCATACCACTCCATGCAAGAAAATTGTTTCTCAAGAGAGGGTGCACTGACTGGTGTGCAGAGGGCTTCTCTGCATGAACTTATTGAGGTCTACAGAAAGCAGCCAAAAACACCCAATTAGGAGAACTGTAGAAATCTAGACCACCAAAGCCATTTACCTGTCTCCCTTCAAGTCTGTAGCAACAGTAACTCTGCTTTTATAGTTACCTGTGGACAGAGGCTCAGCCCAGCTTCCTTTTTGAAATAATCTGGGCTCCAAGTGGGGGAAGAGACAGGACCCAACTTCTTTAATGACAGTAAATCACAGCAGCTTGTACCCTTCTCATCTGCTGATGCTTTTAAAAACACAGCAAGGTAATATGGGGGTTTCCTTGAACCACATCAGTAAAACCAAGCTTGCTTCAGTCACCTTTGCTGCTCTTAGGTTCAGTACTTAAATTCTGTAATTTGAAACTTCCAGGGAGCCTTCACACATAGTGCAAACTGACTTCTTACACTAAAACTGCTACCTCTGCTAAAAGATCAAGATAAACATTAGATGTAGAACATACTTCAGTAGAACAAGCTGCAGAAATAATTTTCATAGTGCTTCCTTGCACCTACCACAAGGCAGCTCTTGCTTCAAAAACTGCAGGTTTACACTGCAGCTGACACAAGCAAAACAAGCAGAAGTGGAAAGACCTAAGTTGTGAGATGTCTGTGCTGATTCTGAGAGGATGAAAAGCTGCTCCTCTAAGCTACAACTGGTCAGGAGTCATCTTTGTGCTGAGAAACAGGAGGGAACAGCCTCTTCCCACCCTGCCTGACAGTTTTATCTTTCCCATAGTCGAGGGAAACTCAGAGCCATCCATCAGGTTTGGAGGCATCTTCCTGGAGTAACTTCAGGGTGGGGAAGTGAGCACCACTGCTCAGTCCCTTGGTTGGCAGTTTGGAAAGTGCTGCAGTCCTTAGCAGAGTGGTGCCAAGCCCAGGAGGACCTGTGGGCAGGATTTTGGACTTGTACTCACCCACTGAAGCCAGCACACCCGGACGGGTGCTGAAAAGGCCATGTCAACAACCAGCACAGCAACAATATGATGGAAGTAGTCCAAAGCCTGCTCTAGTTTTTATTCCATGTGGCACTTAGATGAGGCTCAGCAAGAGGAGGCTATTTAAGTTTCACCTGCTCAGTTTCACACAATCCTCCCTCTGCTCAGTTCTTTGCTGGGCAAGAGGTGCAGCAGTCCACAGGGATCTGCTAGAGGCAGTGGTACAAAGGGAATGTTTCCAGGGATTGGGACCAGGCTGTTGTTACCTTAACTACCTAGCTTGCTGCTTTTCCAGTTAGAAATTCCCTGAATGCTGGTTTTGGGGTACCAGCTCTGCCAAGCTCCCATCAGGCAGAGAAAAGAAGGTGTAGGACTGGCTGCAGTGGCAGTCGGCACCCACATCCCTCCAGGAGGCTTCTGACCTCTGCTGCCTGTTTTGATGCACAGCACAGGGAGATTCGAGTTGGGGGTGGGAATAGTGAGGCACAAGACATAACCAAGAACCTGCAGCTGATAGCTGTAAAAGCCAGAGAAGCAAACCCTGGGGAAAAAAGAAAAAAAAAAAAAAGGAGCAGCAAAAGCCAAAGGAAGAGTGGGAAGGGAGGGAACAAGCTGTATTTGGTTAATTCAAAAGCCAACTGGCACTCATTTGCTAGAAATGCTAATTGTCCTACTGACATACACCCATTAGTTATTTCCCCCTGTTCCCTCATCTCCTCTAAATGAAGTAGAGTCTTTTCTTAAATCACAGGTAACCTGAGAGCAACCAGGTTTCCACCCTTCCTTTTCCTTTGTCACACCCCCACTTACAAGAGCAGCTGAACTACTTACTGCATGGAAATACTATGTAGTATTACATAGTTATTTTTAATTTCTGTGCTTAGTTAACATGTCAGTCCTGACTCCACAAGAACAGTTTCTGCTCTGTTTGAGGCAGTCTGTTACCTCTTTTGTATGTGCCAGCTCCTGAGTATCTGCATCAAGTGACAGAGTTCTTGCTGCCTCTGTCTGCAGGTGTCTTTTTGTACTCTCTGCTCTCAAAGCAGCTCCCAGGGGTCAGCATACATGCAAACACAGGGTAGGTCACTCCTTAAAAGCAAAACTCTGCTTACCAGAAATGCGGACTAGGGGTCTACTATAGGACCAGAGGAGTTTCACCAGATAGCCTAGAAATAAACCTAACCAGAAGCCCCCAGAGGGATGGTTCCCATAGTACATTTATTTACACGAGGATGCCCCCACCAGCTCAAAGCAGTGACCCATTTGCAATGCCACCCCATCCCCTGGAGACTGCTGGTCTTTTAATGAGATACAGGACAGAGTGGCTTAAAGGATTAGCAAGTGAAGTCACCAGGAGTCTGGGGAAGGAAGCAGCCAGTGCTGGATCAGGAGGAAGCACAGAGACAAAACGCTGCCCTGGCCTGCAGATGCAGAAGAAAAGCAGCCCCGTGTGGCTCCTTAAAGCAGGAGGTTTTCATAGTACTGGTCTGACAGATAGGACTGGGCAGACACAAAACTCTCAGTATCTGAGAACTGAGTAAGCTTAGGGCACTGTGGTGTGCCAGCATCCCTCCCAGCCTCCAGGGAAAGAGCTGTTTTATTGACAAACCTAATCTGACACCTTGGTTCATTCAGTCACTTGCTTAGCAATGATACCCTTTTCAGGTTGCCCCAAGCCAATACCTTGTCTCATTCTGCTCCTCAGGATCAATAACTGGAGAAAAGTCAGCTATTGACCTGCTGCTTGAAAAAAAAAAACCAACAACAAATCCCCCCCTCAAAAAACCTACACCAGAATTATTAATTCACACACACCACTGCAGCAAACTTTGAATCAGGCTTCTGAATGAACATTTCATTTCATCTTTAAAACACAATTCAGATCATCAGTAACCTTTCATCCTTTGTAGAGAAGTCTGTGCTAGGAGAAAAGAGCAAATAAGACCATTTTTGTGGCTATAATGCTATCTTACCCTGCAGGCTGCCACATTTCAAGAAAAGGAGCAAAGCCCAGCAGCATTTCATCTACTCTCTCTACATGATAGAAAGATAACAGCCAGCTTATCACTCACAATCTGTCCTTTGCAGCAATAATTAACAAAAGGGAAATCTGTCCCCGTAAAACTTGAGGTTTTAATGTTATGCCTGTCCTGGTCAACTACAGGTAGATCTGGAGGAGCCCCAGTGCTCAAGATTTGAAAGGAGGACAAAGTGAATACCAGTAAATTAATCATTTTGTATTACAGGCTACAGGATGCTGCACTAGTGCTCAGAGTAAAGAAAATGGATCTTTGTAAAATATAGCAGTTTACAGGCATAAACCCCCTTCCTGGTAGGTTATATTTAAATGTACTACTTTAATCAAAGAAGTAAAGCTTGCCTGATAGCCTGAGAACAGCACATTATTTGGATATCAAAACTGCTGCTTCTGTATCTGATTATCCAAACCTTTCCCACGTGCATTTACACCATACTTACACTTCCAAATACTACCTTTGGTTTTAGCATCAATGTTGATGAGTAACATATACTCCTCTATCTGTGTTCCAGGGAGGTAGAAAAGGAGAAACTGCAGCAACAACAGCCCCAGACAACCTCTGCAGGGACCAGGAAACTCACCTCTTGCTGAGATTGCAGGTATCTGGAGGTTAACTCACTGTGAGCACCTAGGCCATCTGACCCCAACAAGGCACACAAGAGTTGAGATCTCAGGTGGGTCAGGATGCTACCCAGCAGGAGGTATCCTGCTTTCTGTCCAAACGTAGCAGAAGGCTTCTGGCCCAGAATGATCACTGTGATAGTGAAGTTTACTAGAGGGGAGCAGTAAGCCATGTGGGAACAAACCTTGAAGTACATGTGAGCTGACAAATTGCACTCATTCCTCTTCCAGAAGATAATTTGGTGTGAATTCCTCTGGAAGGGATCATTTCTGAAGCACAAGTGTTGCCTAACCAGGGAACACCTTTGGTAATATTGGCTGAAATTCGCTCAAAGAGGAGAGTTTTCTGAGATTCCTTAATATGCTAGCATGTGAGAAGTTCATTCAGGAGTTCCCTAAAGTTGGTGTTTGCAGAGGCTTCCTCGTGGTCCTTCCCTGCAGATTCAGACTGATGCAAACCATCAGGCAGCAGCGAGGAGCTGTGGTCCTGACTCTTGCTTTTGAGGCACTGAGATGCCAGGAGCTCCTGACACTAGGTACTGTATAAACCTGCAAAGAACATGGTGATCACTGGGAGGAAGTTTCTAAGACTTAGGAGGCAGTTTGAAGCCCTGGTCCTACACCAAATGTCACTCACCACTGGGCTGCAGGGACACAGCTCTTTCACAGAAGCAGAGCCTGAGGCAAGAGCATGGAGACAGAGGGCATGTGGCAGAGGAAGGGTATGGATTCAGGAATGCTGCAGCACTGATGAGAGCTTGAGGTTTTAAACCACCTAATTTTCCAAGCAGAAAATGCTTCTGAGTTATACTCATCTCCCTACAGAGAGAGCCAGGGTTGTTTTGTCCACACCTGCAGCTGCTGTGAAATAAATGGCCACCACTTGAAAATGGAACAGTACTGCCTGTGCATGCAGGGGAGCTCTGGCTGCAGCACCTTGGGGTTGTTCTAGCAGGCAGAAAAACACACTGCAGCTCATCACAGGGCTAGTCACTGTGCAGTCTTCAAGTTAAACCATGCACCAAAAAATATAGCCAAGAATGAAAAAGGTGTAGAGTCTGCAAAAAGGTTCTGAAGCCTTGTAATGCGAGGCATTTCAGAGAGATCTTAGTGCTAGAAAAAGAAAAGCCCCAAACCCTCTTATTCTACCCTGAGGTCTCAAATATTTTATGTATGCCCTTCTCCCATCCACTGAAAATATTCCTAATTTATCTGATGGACTCCTCTCCTTCACAGTCTTTCACTCCAGACTAAGAAGAAGGAAGAGGACTACTGCACAGGTACAAAAATGTGCTTAGAGACTGAACAACTCCCCATGGTAAGATGTAACTTGTCTGGAGGAAAAAATGCAAGCCAAAGGGCCATCTGACAATCTGAACCCAACTTTTCCTGGCACTTGTGACTATATTCTGGTATGTGAGAAGTTGTCTGGCCCCATTTTCCTTTTGCTTTCTTAACTTTCCAAAACAAAAAGGGATTAGAGGAAAGGCGTTCACAAGTGGAATTTTCTGCTGGGTGGATAATTCATCCTGTGCTAGCGCTCTGCTGCTTCCAGGGCCAGCTGTAAATTCATGTGACACTGTAAATATAAATTGAATTTTAAGGTATAGAGGAAGCAGTAATGAGTTTTCTGGAACTACAGTCAGCACTGCTCCAGCTGGCCTCTTCCTGCCAGGAGCTACAAGATCTGTGTGTGAAAGAAAATGCAAAGGGGAGTGATGTATTTAACCTGGAGACTCAGAGAATGGCTGAGGTGGGAAGAGCCCTTAGAGCTCCTCTGCTCCAACCCCCTGCATGGCCAGGGACACCTCTCATCCAGCCCAGGTTGCTCCAAGCCTCATCCAGCCTGGGCTTGAACACCTCCAGGGAGGGGGCAGCCACAGCTTCTCTGGGCAATCTGTTCCAGAGTCTCACCTCCCTCATACTAAAGAGCTTCCTATGATCCAATCTAAACCTCTTCTTAATTTTAAACTCATTTCCCCTTGTCCTGTCACTGGACACTCTTATGAAAAGTCTCTCTCCACCTTTCCTGTAGTTTCTCTTCAGGTATTGGAAGGCAGCTTTAAGGTTCTCCCAGAGTCTTCTCCAGGCTCAGCAATCCCAGCTCTCTCAGCCTCTCCTCATAGCAGAGGTGCTCCAGCCCCTGGATCATCTTTGTGGCCTCCTCTGGACAATTTTTTACAACCATTCTGCTTTTCCACCCCTTGGAAAATCAGATTTGGTTTCCTCTCTGCACCAGCAGCCTGCATCCTGTGTGCAAGGACTGAGCTGATACGTGGTCTGAGAGGAAGAGAGGGCAGCAACCCCCTGGGAAGGGCTGGGGAACCCTGGCAGTTTCAGGGTGCTGGAGGCAGCTCCTACCTGGGATTCTCCCCATGGATGACAGGGTAACAACTCTGATGCCTTCCTCCCAGCATTTTAATTCTGCTCCAGCTCTCAGCCTGAAGCAACGTGAAGCACAAAGGATATTCCCCACATGTCAAAGCCAATGTGAGATAAAAGGCATTTATTTGAGGGAGGTACACACCCTTTGTGCCACTGGGAAGCTCACTGACTTCATACAGGCACAGATGGCAAGCAAGCCTTGGGTAAGCCTTCACCTCCACCCCCCAAGAGCAAACTTTGTAGCTTACACAGAAAACACAAACCTGGAGTGCCTGAAATGGGACGTTCCCATCAGAAGCTATCAAACACCTTTTTGGGCCATAAAATCTTAGCATTAATACCCAGGAACAGGAACAGCTGCAGGCCACAAAGCTGAAAACTTAAAAGCCTGCAGGACCTTTCCACCCTGCTGTTTACAAAACACAGGAGGGTTCTATCCAGCAAAGCAGCCAATGGATGTTTTCTGCTTTCCCCCTTTCTCAATTTTCCGGTAAGTCTTACGTGGGGGTGAAAAAAAAAAACCAGCTAAAAATCTGCTGGATAAAGTCTTTCTCAACATGCTTCTCTCTCCATGTACTTACAGCCAAGCCAGAACCTTCTGAGAGAGCCTTTAGATTGATTTCTTAGGAAGAAAAAAAAACACAAAACAAAGCAAAACTAATTTGTGATTAGAAGGCACAAAGATGTTCAGTCAGATGGAAGCATTCCTGAAAAGCAAGGGGAAAAAAACTACCCAATCAATTCATTCAGCTGCCCTAGAGGGTAAACAGCAAACTGGAGCAGTCTACAAATCCTGACTATTATTAGCAGCTTGACCAAAAGCAGATGTTTTTTGTACTTATCTTTGTACTTGTGAAATCTGAAGAGCTAAAAAAGTATATGGGATAGACCCTGCCACTGCAACAACTAGAACAAAAAGAAGAGGGGTCACTGTTGCACGACTGCCCCCAACGTGAGGTTCAGGTCCTGTACTCAGAGAAGAAATTCGCTAAAAAAAGGTTTCAGCTGGTAGCAGGCAGTCAGAGAGATGACAATAAAAGAGGATTTCTGGGTTTCAAATCTACCCAGTGCATCTTAGCATTCAAAAAACTTTGCTTAGCAGCCTGTAAAAAAACCCAAAACATCTCCTTTTCAAAATGATCTGTCAGTAAAGCAGGTTTCTGAGGTTGTCAGAATGTCTTAAGAGGACAACCAAAGCCACCTTTTATGTGGGGCTGGCTCTCCTTCCAGTACTGGCACCCTGTGAGGGGAAGGCTAGGGATCCTTTCTGTGATCCAGGTGTGTGTATTGCTCAGCACAGGCAATTCCCTTCCCCTTCCTTCTCCCTGCCTGCCCCCAAAGAGGACACTGACACCTGCCTCTGCAGCCACACAAGGCCAAACATTCCTCTCCCCTCTGCAAGCTGCAGAGCTGCCTCAGCCCACAAATAATTTTTTGCATCTGAAAAGCATTTAAGACAGTTTGTTGTTTGGGTTTTTTTGGTTTTTTTTTTTGCAGGTGATTGGAAGCAAGACCTGCAGCAGTAGCTGTGCAAGGACAGGTGACCAGGATAAAGGACTCTTGAGTCTCTCTGAGCCTTCCCCTTTCCAACCCAGGCCCCTGGAGCAGATGAGAGGTAGGTGTGTAATTTGGGAAGGGTAAAGACCCAGGGGTGTTTTGAAGGAGTGCTGCCTTTGGTAGTTTCCCAGCTATAAAAATTCCTGCTGCTCCTAGCTGAGGGCAGGATGGATTTGCCTTTATGGTTGCTTTAGGGTAAGGAATAACCCTGATGCACACCAGCAGGGATGATGGCAGGGTGCTCTGCAGGATGAGATGATTGGTGTCTGCAAACAGTCCAACATTTAGCAATTCTGAAGCTGCAAATTGGGGGGATGGAACCCCCAAACTAAAAACCCTTCTGAAAATCCACCACCCCATGGATTTAGACAGTCTGCCCCCTCCTGAGGATTGTTATTCCTAAGTTTTTCCCTTCATAACACGTACTGATTGTGGTTGTCAGTGAGATAGGTGCTTTGGTGGGAGAAGTAAAGCAGTACCATGGCTCCCATGGACTTACTTGAGTTGGAGACAGAGAGCAGTGCTGCTGTTTTCATCCCGAGGTCACTATTTTTGACACTTTTAACCACCAGTGTCACAAGCAAGCCTCAACTCACTCCTGGCAGCCAGGCAGGGAGTGAAAACCCCTCCTCTTCCGCTGGCCCCACTCTCACTGTTGTGCTCAAAGTGGAAGTTTCAAAAGAGAAAAGCATTTCATTTCTCACGGTCTGAGCACCTCTGTTAACAGGAGAGTGTTGTAAATCTGGTATCTGCCTGCATTATGTACACACAGTGATAACTTTACTTAAAATATGCATCTGTACCAGGAAATCTGCTGCGAGAGAGTCCTGCGGCCTTTTTAAGCTTGTTTTATGTACATTTCTCAGAGAAAAAACCATAAAGCCTCTTTAGAGGCAGGCAGAATGTGTAGGACAATAAACCATCCTAAGCATAAACAGCTCCAGTGCCGTGCAATCATAAACCACCATTAATCACTTACATCAGGAAATGCCAAAGTAAGGGGTGAACACACACAGCCGTATCTGTGCCCTGTGTACACACGGAGCCTACAAGCTCTAGTTAAATTACTTGTGTGCAACACATAACACCTAAATGGGGTCTTGTTCCTTAGCCCCAAGTGCACACTGACTCCAAAACCCTCTGTTCACTGGCTGCACACGAGTTGTAGCTACAACTGTTTGTTGCTGCTTTTGCTTCACCTTGGAGCATTTTTATCAGTCTGCTTTAACATCTTCCCTTGGAAGGGGTAAAATTTGTTTCTTGAAGAACCTCATATAAGGCCTTTCTGTCTCATGTAAGGTGCTTCTGCCTACCTGAACTGGCAGTTTCAATGCCTACCTCTCAAACCCAGGACAGAAAGCTGTTTGGTAGTGTCTGAATGCTGCTGAGCCACTTCTTGATCCTCTGTAGGGAGGGAGATGTGCAAACGGCTGCAAAAGTAGTTCTTATACACAGGATTCCAGAGGAAAATTTCTGGAGAGATTTTCTTCCAGTGCTGTTCTTTTTATTCAGAGTAATTTCGGTTGGCTTTTGGGGTGGTGTGGCTTTTTTTTTTTTTTTTTGTAGAACTCTAAGAGGGGTTTTCTCTCAAATACCAGAAACCAGGTCAAGCCCAGTACCTTGCCATTACAGGTAGCTGTCATGTAACCCTTTGGCAAATTTACCAAGCTTCAAACAAAGCCAGTCAGCATGTTCAGCTGAAGGCACCTTGTTCTTTGAGCAATTTCCCATTTCCTGTGGGAAATTTCAGAATTTGCTTCGTCCCCTCTGAGCTGTTTGATTTTTTGGGGGGTAGGGAGGGAGCAGGGGAGTCCTGTGGCAGAAGGTACCTGTGTGAAGTTTGCTGACACAGAACTGAGTTGCACAATGCTTTTAAGATGGGGAAAGAAAGTAAAAGAATTCTGTTAACATTGTCACCAGGTGAATATACTGATAAAGAAACATCCCAAAAATCTTTGCTTTTATCTTTATAGGTGAGCTGGAGAAAGCTGTACAGACAAATCAGTGAAACCCAAAGAATGAATCAAAAGGTAAAGTTCCACTGTACTGTCAATACTGATGTGAGAAGCATCACTTCTAAAAATATATGAAGGCTTTGCAGCCTCTGCCTCCTGTTTTGTTTATTTATTTACTGTCAGGTTTGTGAGACAAACTGGCACAGCACCGGGTCCAGAGTGGCAGGGCTGGGAGCAACCAGCCAAGTTCAATGAGCTGGGCCAGCTGCACCATCAAAATAAGCTCCTGCATGTTTTGACATGTTCACTGATAACCTGATAAACCGAGGAGGAGAAGGCACAGCTCCTGGATTTAGTCACAGTTTCTACACAGCTTTCCAGAGCGAAGGCAGACCTGAGAGCTGGGTGTCCTGAGGAAGGTAAGTGGGGCATCACAGGCTGCTTCTGCCCCTGGCCTGAGCCACTGCTGGGGCACAGGGGATGCACACAAAGGCAGAGGAGAGCCATCCAAATCTTGACAGCACAAGAAAATCTGCTTGAGACAGGAGAAAGACTCTGGGAAACTGAGGAAATGGAGTGGCGAGCACCCAAGCCTTGCTTACAGGCTATCACCACCAGGACCACAGAATTTGGGGAAAAAGAAAAAATATTACAAGAGCTTAGTATTTAATGTTCTAAAGTAGTAAATCCACAGCAAATCCTCCTGAATCTAATACGCCTAAGGCATACTTTACCTTTTTTTTTTTTTTTTAAGAGTGTTCTCAAATGCCATTTTATGCTCCCAAACAACTTAGCTCCACTTTTATATCTGCTGTCTCAGTATTCTGCAAATCAAGTTACATCCAGTGCCTTGAGTGCCCTTTTGGCATCCCAAAAGCTCTTTCCAATAGTAAGCAAGCCATTTATTCATATTTATCTCTCTCCCTTTAAACCCCAGTAACCCAAAAGTGTCCAACAGATTAAAGCTGATCTAAGCAGTATTTTACCTTTTTTGCAGTTAAAGGAAGTTTGCTCTAAAATCATGCATGTTACTGATGCATAATTTTATTACTTAAAACCAGAATGGTCTCAGGAAGGATTTAATAATAATAAAAAAAATACACCTCCCTCTTTGTCCTCACTGTGATCAAAAAAGACAGCAGCTACTGTCATCTAGCTAAATCTAAGCCTTTCTTCTCAATGTTTTAATTTAAATTAAGTAAAGACTTGGCCCAGTGTGGAAATTAATTAATTTTTCTCCAGTGCTGCCTTTTAATTTTGCTACCAGAGTCCACGCACACTTTGGGATCACTTTCTGGGTTTTTTCTTGTAAGACTGGTGTGAAAGATAAATATGACTGTGCCTGGCAAACTTGGTCTTTGCAAAACCAAGATTCTTAATGAAAAACCACAGTCCATATTGGGGGGAAAAAACCCCAACATAAAATCCTAGCTTATCACATGGAATGGAAGCTTTTATAAACATCTTTTGATGGAAGGAAAACAAGTAGAAGCCATAATATGACTTTCTTCCAGGAGAGAATTCCTGCTGTAAATGTGACTGAGCTCTCAGAGATTGTGGATGGGAAGAGAAGCACACACAGAAAATACACACTGACCTTTTGTCTCTTCTGAACCAGGCAAAATATATGCCTGATTCCACTACATCCCTGGGAGAACTGTGCTTTCCTGGCAGCAGCAACTGCTCCCAGGGTAGGGAAAAACACCCTTTAAAAACGAAAACAAGCTCTATCAGTAGAAGTGCACTTTTGCAGATAACTGGTTCTACAGCTGGGGCTTCTGCTGGCACAGCTATGTCAGTCACGGGTCACACTTCGTCACAGTGCTCACAGACAGAGCTGTGCCAGCAGAAGTTTGCCATATAGACCTGGTGGGAAACTCAACAGTGGCTCAAATGAATGTGCAAAGTTGAGTGTTTTTGCATGCAGCAGCCAAACAAAGTTTTTCTGACAGTCTGGTGATGGGTAGCCTTACTCTTAGGCTCTTGGCTTCCAAGGACAGAAGAAACCTAGACTTAACCCAGGAACCAATGCCTATCAGCCATTTACATTGTACTTAATTAAATACACAAACTACATTAGAAAGAGCCCCTGTAGGAAGACAAGATAAAAGAGAATAAATTTCAATTTTCAATAGTAAGAAAAGAACAACACTGGAAGTGTTTGACAGGATTTGTTTAGCAGACAGCATAGCACTGCAATGTCCCTAATGCTCAGTTAAACTGAACAGTCAAACTGTAATGGGGCTTCTGTCACCCTCAATCTCCTTTGAAGACAGTGGGCAAGGAGATTTAACACCTGAGCTGACAGGCAAACCCAAGTTCTATTGGGATGAGTCGATAGGATCCATCCAGGGGTGAGGTGGATCATTATGCCAGAGCAGCAAGGTGTCAGAAATATGCAGTGCTGAGCTGCTCTGGAGCAAAATTACAAGAAACAAATTGTAAATTAAGTCCCACCATGCTCTGTAAGGGAAAAGAAAGCTACAGGCAGGTGCTTGGGTGCTTCTGAACCTGCATGTGTTCAATAATGAATAAAGCCCTGCGAAGCACAGGGCTGTGGAAAGAAGAATTAAGTACAGCAAAGCCAGGTCAGGCTGCAGTACTCAAATGTAAAGCCTGCCCTGATGTTCTGTGAGGGCTCACCAGCACCTGGCTGTACCTCAGAGCAGGCTGTGTTGCAGAAGAGCAATGTTTGGTGGTACAAATTTCACTGTCACTTCCTATTTCGATAGAGAGAAGGCAGAAATAAAATCACTGGTAGTGCTGTGGTAGTAAAGGCCGTGCCCCACCTTTGTCAGAGCTCCCTGGCCCTCCAAACTGGGAGACAGCTTCAAGGAATTCATTGGGTTGTGTCACTGGGAAGGCTTTGTTGTTAATCATAATGTTGTGGGGTTTTTTTTTTAGGGGAAAAAAAGCACTGGGGCAAAGACATCTCGAAGGAACAGCAGAGGCTAAAAATAGGCACATTGTCATCACTTTCATTATCAGCCCTGTCTACACACACAAGAAGTATAACCCTGGGTGACTTCAGGATGAGGTGTTTTCCTCTCCAGGTTCGTTTCAGGTTGCTGAGCAGCCTCTTTGTGCTTGGCAGAGTCACAGCCAGGGGATGGCACAGTTCTGAATTTCATTCTAGCAAACACCCCCCGCCCCCCATAGCTTAAGCAAGGCCACCTAAAATTCATTCTTATCAGCAGGCCAGCCCTGAGAAGTTCTTAACTCCCCAAAGCAAGCACCTCGCCTTCCCCAAAGTTTCAAAAATGGGCTGAGAAAAGGCTTTTTCCGTGGCGATTTCAGACGGCCAGACAAAACTCCGTGCCACAGCAGAAAGCCACCCAGCCAGCCCTCCCTTCACCACCACCACTTCAGTTTCACAAGCAAGCCCCCAAACTGCCGCACAAACTCGGCGTTCCGGCGTGTTCTGTTTATTCCCCAGCACCACCCCCGGAGCTGTGCTCCCAGGTGACATTCCTGTCATCTTCCTCGGACGGGACAGTCACGGAACACCAGGGGAAACCTCCGACCTCCCCCAAAACGCCTTCCCTGACCCCGCAACCCCGGGCACGCAGCTCGCCAGACGGGACGGGATGCTCGCCAGCCCGGGGCCGAGCACTCAGGGTTGCCCCGTGGCCATCTCCACCCCACAGCCGCCGTTCCCTCAAGCCGGGCCGTGGGGGTGAGCCCGGCACCCCGAAAAGCAGCGGAGGGGAAGGCGGCTGCCAACGCTACCGTCGCCTCCACGGATCCCACACCGCCGGGACCCCTCCTCACCCCCCGGGACGGTGTCCTATTCCCCTCCGGGCTCGGATATACCCACAGCCCCCCCTCCCCCTCCGCCTTAAACCCATATACACAGATCCCTGAGGGCGCGGAACGGCGGCTCCGGAGCGGCCCAGGCCGCGGTGTCCGCTCCGGCTGCTGACCCCGGTGCTAACGGCGGCGGTGGGGCCCGACATGGCGGCTGGGGCCCGCTTCCCCCCCCACAACCCGTTCCACCCCCGCCCGCCAGGCTCCGTCGGGCCGCGGCTCTCCTCACCTGCATCCGGCGCGGCGGGGCGGAGGGGCCGGCGGCGGCAGGGCGGCGGGGAGGCGGCGGCGGGGAGACGGGCAACAACGACATGCAGGCGGCGGCCCGCCGGGGGAAAAATGCGGTGCCGGGCCGGGGACGGAGCCGCGGGGCCGGGGCGGCGGTGGAGGAGAGGAGGAGGTGGAGGAGGAGAAGAAGGAGGAGGAGGAGCGGTCCGGGGCTCGGGCGGCGCGGAGGGCGGAGGAGACGGAGGCGGAGAGGCGGGAGGCGGGCGGTGCCGTCGGGGAGGGGGAGGACGGGGGGCAGGCGGCGGGCTCTGTCACTGCTCGGGGTCGGGGTCTGCACCTGCCCCGGACGGGGAAGGACGAACCAGGGGCATGTCCCCAAAGGTCCGAGGGCGGGAAGAGACTCTGCTTCGGTTTACCTCATGATTTTGTCGTTTTGTTGTTGTTGTTGTTGTTAGCAGCTGCCAGGAACCCGGGGAAACAGCAGCGGCCCCGGGGAAGGATTGTGAGGTCCTGGAAATGAGAGAGGGCAGGAAAACATCTCTCGCTTTTACCTCATGGGAGAGGGCAGGAAAACATCTCGTTTTTACCTCATGGTTCGGGTGGTTGTCATCGGGATGGGCAATATGGGGGAGGCTTCTCGAGGAAAGGACTCGAGCACAGACCCTGTGAGGAGAGGCTGAGGGAGCTGGGGGTGTTCAGCCTGGAGAAGAGGAGGCTCAGGGGAGACCTCATCGCTCTCTACAACTCCCTGAAAGGAGGCTGGAGCCAGGGGGGGTTGGGCTCTTTTCCCAGGCAACTTTCAACAAGACAAGAGGGCATGGACTTAAGTTGTGCCAGGGGAAGTTTAGGTTGGATATTAGAAAGAATTTCTTCATGGAGAGAGTGATCAGCCATTGGAATGGGCTGCCCAGGGAAGCAGTGGATTCTCCATCCCTGGAGATATTTAAAAAGAGCCTGGATGTGGCACTCAGTGCCATGGTCAAGGGTTGGACTTGATGAGCTCTGAGGTCCCTTCCAACCCAGCCCATTCTATGATTCTGTGATTCTATGATTCTGGGGGGCTGCTTGTCCCCCGAAGTCTGGAGCTGAGGTGATGAGTGAAGGGAAACCTGGAGGGGCAAACCTCCTCCTCTCTTTGAGGGTGCAGGGGTCTCCTCAGTGCCACTCACGTTTGTGTTCTCTGCAGCTCCCGTCGGGGAAATTCTTCAGGTTTTAGTTTTATGGACCCTGATGAGAGGAGGGCTGATGATCTGGGCAGCCAAAGCAAGGAAATGCAGGTAAGTGTCACACCAGGGTCAGAGCTGGCTCCTCTCTCAGGCACCCCAGAACCCTTTCCGGGTCCCTTTCTACGTCGGATGAGGAAGAACATGGGCCCAAGAGAATTTTGTTTGAACTTGTTTCCAACTGGACTGCTGCCGGGTGGAGGAAGCTCATTTATGGTCTGAAAGTGGGAAGTGCAGGAGGTTCTGGGGTGGAACGAGGGGTTTTGGTAGGAAATGGGTTTCAGGGGGAGTGAGTAACTGGCAATGGGTACACGCTGACCACGAGCCCGCACTTCCCTTCCAGGGCCAAAATCCACAGCCCTGACCTGGTGTCAAAATAGTTGGAGGCTCCCAAGGGAATCGAGGAGCCATGGATGAGGAGTGTAAAGGATGCAGGTTACCTGATCACAGGTGCATCTTCAGCAGAGCCATGGGGTGAGTCTTGTGTTACATCTGCTGCCACTCTAGAAGATGTACATGCCTAATGCCTATCAGAAAAGAACAAACCCCCCAAACCTGCCTTTTAAATTTACACTTTTTCACTCCTCTCACTGAGACTTTTTAACCAAAGAGGTGGGGTTTTTTCCCTCCTCCCAGCCTCACACATCCCCATCTTGATCCTAGGACACTGGTGTATAATTACGTTGGACAAGCACGTTTTTGGCTTTGTCACTTGTTTAACATACACATTTTACAAGTATTTCCAAACCAACCAACAGACAAGATACACCCGAGCTCAGAATTCCCATCGGGAAGGACTTGGTTGAATTTATTCTTGAGCAGAGATCAAGCAGGGAGGAAAACGGAACTGCGGGAGCTGGGATGTGCGTGTAGCAAGGAGTACAACCCACAAGACGTGTGTGAACAGTTTAGGAGGCGATTAAATAGAGATTTTAGAGATGAGTGGTGCTTGGCAGCTGTAGAGCAGGAACTTTTCCCAACCCATTCGGAGGGGAACGGCTCTGCCTGCCATGTTGGGGCTCTGAGGCACAGGCCCTGCCCTCGGCGGGAGGGAGGGAAAGGGGCGGTTGTGTTCGCTGCGGGGACAGCCCTGTTTTGTACCGAGCCCGCTTTTCAGGCTGGTTAATAACCGAACCGGGCCTTTCCATCAGGGAAAGGGACCGAACCGGACGCCGGGTGGGGACGGGCGGGAGGTGACACCGCGTGGCGCTTCCGCCAGCAGCCCCGGGGCCGGGCCGGGCCGTCACCGGAACTTTTCTTCTGGGGGCTGGGGAGCGGTTTGCGCGCCGGACCCCGGCGGCTCCGCAAGATGGCGGCGCCCGTTGGCCGCTGCCTGTGGAGAGGTGACGGGGATTCCTTCTTTTTCGGTGTTCACCGCCGGGAGAGCGCGGGGTTTGGCTGCCGGCTCCTCTCTGTCTCCAGCCGGAGGGGTTTCCCTCCTTCGCGGAGCAAGGGGTGACCTTGGGGGGTGGCGGGGCCCAGCCATGGCGGGGGTGGCGAGCGCCCTGGGGAGGGGAGGGAGGTGGGGAGGGAGGCCGGGACGCCTGTCTGAGGCGGTGGTTGCTTTTTCCTCCCAGTTCTGGCCCCAAGTCGCGGCGGGGTCTGCCCCGGGCTCGACCGACGCCTCGCCGCTGTCCCCGCCTTGGTGCTCTCCCGGCCCTACGCTGCGGCAGCCAAGTGAGTGTCTGTCCTTGCATCCCAGGGCAGCTCTCGTGGCCCTCGGGTGTCCTGAGGGTGGGAGGGGGGGGGCAGTGTGTGGCGTTTTCGGTGCCTGCAGTCTTGCTTTAACAGCCGAGCTGGCCTCGGTGGCACCTCCTGAGCTGCTGGCTTCGAGAAACAGTCTGGAGTGCGAGGCTGGACTTGCAGGGAGTGTTTTCTGTTACTGCTGTAATAATGACCATAGAATCACAGAGTGCCAGGTTGGAAGGGACCTCAGGAATCCTCTGGTCCAACCCTTCTAATGTTATTGTTCATCTGAGATCTCTCAGCACCCCATGAGCTGAGACTCATGGGCTTTTATTGCTGTAGAGCATTATTAAAATGCCCTCCTCAGGCAGCCTCGTTTAAACAAAAAGTGATTATGGGCCCCAGTAAAGGAGGGAAGTGGCAGAACACACACCATCACTTCTTTCTCTTCGAACATGTGCCAGAGTCTTCAGTCAGTGATTTAATGCTTTGTTTGTTTGTCAGACCTGCAAAAAAAGCTTTCAAAAAGTCCAAGAAGGAAGAAACAAAAAAAAGAACTGGCAGGAGGCCCCTGCTGAGCAAGCCAGTGGATGATGTGTACCTGACCTGGCTTTACAAGCGGCCGTCCTACAACCTGGAGCAGGCTGTGCCCATGCTGAAGAAATTTCAGGAGCTGGACTTTACTTACCCCAAGCAGTATGTCTACATCAATGTCTTCCTAGATATGACACTAGAGAAAAAGGTAGGTTGGAAGTAGTTACAATTTTTGCCTCTTTATTTATTTATGTATTTATTTTTAACCTGGGAAAGTTGTGTTTTAAGTGCAGAGCAGATGCTGCTGTCAGCTCTCTCAGCTGCCTCCTGCAGCTTCTCAGGTTGCCAGAATAATGTGTGCTTTTGCAGGTGCCCTTATGTAGCATCATTAAGGATCCCTCACTCTCCTGAGGTAAAGAAAATCACCACTGAGGATTTGGAAAGCAGGCTGTTATGTGGCCAAAATTAATTCCTGGAGAGAAGTAATGAAACTAAGCATGACATCTGTCTGGGCTTTCCATTTGAAGATTGGTTACCAGAAGTACATGTGGGGTGATTGGTACAGGGAGATGCATAAAGGCAAGCTTTTTCCTGCCCCTCTCCTTCACCTTCTTTTGATTGATTTATTAAAAAAAACATTATTCCTTGAAAGGGTTGTTGTGTTTTTTGATTTGAAGTGTTTAGCCTGGGTTACTCTTCCCCTAAAACTCCTTCTGCTTCCCCCATAAGTAGAAAAGAGGCCACTTTAGAGCTGGTGTCTTTGCATGGGTAATTAAATGTGCTGAGAGACAGGGGCTGTTTGAAGTTCCTGCTTCAGGAATTGCAGAGTTCTTGCTCCTGATCCTGGTGTGCTTGAGGCTTGGAGAGAGGCACATTCCTTGCTGGTTCCATTGCCCTGGCTGCTGCAGAACCTTGCAGTTGAGCTGCAGCTCCAGCACCTCAGTGCTTGGTGCTGACTGCATCTGAGCCTGGCAGCAATTCAGTCACTGATCCCAGCCCCTTTCTCTTGGGGCAAACTGCAGCATAATTAGTAAATGGTTCTTAAATTTAGATTAGAGTCTATGCCAGACATAAAAAAGCAGTCAGAACCTGGGCCTGTGCTTGTTTGTTATGATTCTGTGGGAGGAACTCCTGTGCAAGAATGCTTTTAAGGGAACCAACATCACCCAGTGGTGTGATTTGCCCTTAAGTCATAATAATAATAATAATAATAATAATAATAATAATAATAATAATAATAATAATAATTTTGTTTGCTTTGATATTTTTCTTTTCCCTTCTTAGAAAAAAGTGGATCCATTTGCAGGTGTTGTTCTTCTTCCACACCGCTACATGGATGAAACAAATAAGGTTTTGGTTTTCACAGAGGTGGGTGCTCTTACACCACAACTGCTTCCCCTGTAAGGACTGCACCTTTTGTTGAGAAGATTCTGCAGATACTTTACAGAACTCTTAAGTCTGTCTAGGACTTGTCTTCAGCAGCAGATGGAGTAACAAACATCTGTCAGATTCCTGGGGAGGGGGGGGTGTGGGCAAAGGCTGAATGGCTGAGACTTCCTGGTGCTTTTGGTTGGAAGTGTGGAGCTGTTCAGTTTTGGTGAGGAGAAGCAGATTCTGGCTTTGGTCACAAATATCTGTTTGTATCAAAAGCTTCAGCCAGAGTATTTACAACACTGATGCCTTTTGCCTTTCCATATTTCAGAGAATTATTAAAAGTACTAAAAGTAGAACCTTGCAGAGGACAGGTGAGATTAGCTTCTGAATGCTCTGGGAAACCCAAGTTTAGTAGGGCTTTCAGAAGCTGAATGGCCTTATTTTACAGTGGGTTTTATAGCATGTTCTCTGCTTCTCTTTTCAACTTAAAGTAAGAGGTTGGCTCCATCCAGTGGATGGTTGATTGTAGTTTCCAAGGGATGGAGGTGGGAGAGAAAGGGCTTTTGATAGAGCTCCTCAGCACATGGGCTGGGCTTTTCTCCTCCCTCTCCATTATAAGTCAACTAAAGACTTTACTCTCACTTCATACTGGGACCTGGAGTGGAGTTGCTGCTCCTATAGTAAATCACTAGCATTAGCTGGTTTTGGTCTTTGGTTGCATTAAGCCATTCTTATCTTCTTAACCTCTAAGTAACCTGGTTTTTACACCCAGTTGTCCAAGACAAGTCACCTATCCAATGTTGTTGATACAGACTGATTGGTAGTAGAGCTGTTACTAATATTTTTTTTTCCCTCAACAGAATGAACAAGAAGCTGAAATAGCTCGAGAGAATGGAGCTGCTATTGTGGGAGGAGTTGAATTAGTCAAATGGGTATTTTATTTTTATTTAGTGTTTCATTTAGTGTTTCATTTAGTATTTCATTTAGTATTTCATTTAGTATTTCATTTAGTATTTTTATGTAGTCTTAACTTAAACAGTGACTGAGGCAGAGGAACAAGAACCCTCATCAAGCTAAGTAACTTCAAGCTAAAAGTTAGCAGCAGAGTGAAAGTGGGGTTCATGCTTCGACATGCTTGTAGATCAATTTGTATACTGAGGTAATTTATTTTATTGCTAAATGTATTTAATTGTTTTGATTGCAGATTTTGGAAGATGAAATCCAAGCAGACTTCTATGTAGCTGTTCCTGCAATAATGCCTAAGCTGATACCACTGAGGAACAAACTGAAACGAAAATACCCAAGCACAAAAAGAAGTAAGAAACAATTCTTTCTTACAGATCTCAAGTACTGAGCAAGATTCAACTCTAGAGATGACACTGAACCTTTTTTGATGAGGTTGTATAATTACACTGAGCATTAGACTGTATGTGACTGAGCCACTTGTTTTGTCTTAGCTAAGAGTAGCTTTACAACTCCTTTACAATTCTGGTCTCAGAACTGTGCTGTTCTCCTGCAGCAGTCACAGGTGGGCTTAGAATCAAGGTAAGTTTGCCTGTTAGTTGCCCCTGTGCTTGTTAGTCGTGGTGAACCAGAACACTATCCTGAAGTCACCCAGGAAAACAGAAACAGCTTGAAAACCCACCCTGTATTCACTCAGACAGTTGTGTTGTCAAACAGGTGTGCAGTTGTTTGGATCCCAGCTTCATGGGTCCTGCTGCTCCTTCTGCCTGTTCTTTACTACTCAACAATGGAATTTTTTATGCTTTCCCTGAGCTCAGCCTGCTCCCTGGCCTGCCTGGTCTCTCCTTTTTCACAAGACATTTCAGGTCAGGTTTTTGCAGCAGCAAACATCAGTCTCTCATCCTGGCTGGGATGCAGTTGTAGGTTTACTTTCAAGCAAGGTTTGGGGACTTGTTCTAAACCAAACTCAGTAGGTTCTGGTCTTTCATGCTGCTGTAATTCCATTGGGTAATAAAGCTTTGGTTTACATATAGATAGAGAGGGTCTCTATTGGTACTGAAGCTTTTGTTACTCTCTTACTGTATGGACTACTAATTTCTGCTGCTTAACGAGGAAGGAGGGGAGAGAAGTGATACATGTAACGTGTGAGGACACCAGTCTTCTCCATGAAACTGCATTTTTGGGAGGAGTTTAACTGAAAGACTGAATTCTCTTTCCTAGTATCACACCTGAGCATTACTCAGGCAACTTTTTCTTTTAAATTAGATTCCCTGGGCCATGATATTCCCAAAATGCTGCAGCTCTTCAGAGATGGCCTTGAGTATACTGTACAAGATGAAAACGTCATCAAGACAAGAATAGCAAGAGTAAGTTGTATATACAAGTTCTTAAGGTTTAACTGCTGACCAAAACTGAAAGTAGTATTAAAAGAAGAGGAAAACCATGTTTTTAATCTGTGTGTTCCCAGGATTTTTAACCATGTGGTTTTACACACCTGTGAAGCAAACAGAACTTTTATTCCTTGCTGTGTGACATCTTCAGCTGATTTGTGGTCATAGAAGATGGCTCTGCTAAAACTGAGAGCAAGGCATAAGCTGATGCTAACAGGCTGAGGATCCCAGGAAAGGGATTTCTATTTGCCACGTTTTGCAAGGAATTGTAATAACAAAGAAAATAGGATGAAAAAGGTGCTACTTCTCATCTCCCTGTGAGCTGACATCTTATTTTAGGCTTCCCTTCTACCTTCCACAGTGCTCTTGTGTCAGTAAAATAAAGCTTATTTGATTTGGGGGTTTTTTTGTTTTTTTTTTTTTTGAAATAAATAAGCTATGGGTTGCAAGTCCTTATGCACAGGTGGATCAAAAATGTTTGCTTTAACTTAGCAGCTGAAAGACTCTTTTAATTTTGACCACTTTACTCCTGAGTTGGAGCAAAAAGCAAGAACTGTTTGCATGATACCTGAAATATAAAATGACTTTGTGTTTTGCTGTCACATAAGAAATCAATATATATTAGAGTATTTGTTCTTTTTTTTTTAATGCTGTTATTATGTTTTCCTTAATAATTTGAAAATTTATTTCCCCTACTCTGAGCTATGGTTTTTTTTCTGTTTTGTTTTGTTGGTGTTGTTTTTGTTGTTTTGTCTGCAGTGATACAGAAAGCAAATGTACAAGATACCTCATCCTGGAGGCTTTGCCAGCCAGCAGGGTTAGAGATAAGCAAGTTTCTTAATCTGTGATTGTGAATTTCAAGGACTTCCTCATCTCTGTGGTACTTAGAACTGAGGTTCTTGGGACTCTTCTGCTGCAGTGTGTTATATATTATATTTTGGTGCAGTCAGGAAGCATTTTTGGCTGTTGCTTAATGGGCTGTGGGAAACACCTTGAATCTGTAGTTTTGGTTTCAAGTATTGTGATTGTATTTAGTTTGTGCTATGGACTGCTTACACATTAATCCTTTTATATGTAGGATCAGCTAAAAGAGCACTGCCCTGATGATACTAATTACAGCTGCAGTTGGTAGGGCCCTGCAGCCATGGCTGGAGGTCCTGACAAGAAAGCCACATCCTGTCCCTGATGTGAAGTGTTGGTGGCACAACCCACATAGGTTCTGTCTGTGAGCAGCTCAGCTCTGCAGGTTGGTGGCACACCAGAAGATTTGGGGCAGCCAGAGGTGTCACTGTCCAAGCCAACAAGGAGGTTCTGCTGAAGGAACTCTTCCTCTGGGCTCAGAAACAGCAGGGTGAGGGGTTTGCTCCCAGAGTCCCCCTGCCACCTTTGTCACCTGTGTGACTAACCCTGCCCAGACAGTGACCTGCTCAGGGCACACTGTTGTGTGTTGAGCTGTGAGTGTGCAGGGGGATGACTCAGTGCTTACAGCTTGTGTAAAATGTCTCCACCCTCCCCAGCTGCTCCTCTTCACCTGACCTAGTTTTCTTGCTGTCTGCACAGCAGTGCTGGAAGGAAATGGAGTGCCTGCAAGGCTGGGGGAGCCTCGAGTGGCCACGTGGATCTGCTCACCACTAAATCAAGAGCTTTTTATCATTTAAATCTCATCAGTGAAAAAAAAAAATAATAATTTATGTATTACACAGAAGTGTGAAGATCTATTGCTGTATTCCAGACAGCAGCAGAGATGTTTCTGGGAGCCTGCCAAGCTGGAGTTTCACAAAGATGTTTTCCCTTAAGTGCTTCTGTCTCATGTTGCCTGTTAGTGCAATTATGGCAGCAGTTTGATGTAATGCTGTGTAAGGCAGCAACCTGGGTGGTGTTTTCTTTGGAGTAATTGAGATGTGTTTGAAAAGCCCAAAAGCTGACAGTAGTTAAGTTTAATTTGTAAACCTGAAGTTGTGAAACTGGGAGTGAAAAATGTGCTTTTAAAACATGGAGGCTAAAGGAGAAGGGAGATAAATGAGGACACTCAGGATGTCTCCTTCAGAATCAGCTATCTCCAGAGGGTAGCTTAAAATATTTTTTTATGGAGTCATGAAATAGCTTTTGAGTTCAGATATGGTGCTGTTGATCATTACAAAATAGTCTTTTTCCTACGTTGGGAGTTTTCTCTAGAAAAATCAGAATCCAAATGTGTCACCTGGAAGGAATTTCCACTTAATCTTCCAATCTGTGCAGAGAGCTGCCTGCAAAAATGGTTTGCTGGGAAGAAGGTGTTTTCTGGTAAAGGGACATCTTGTTTGATTCACAGGGTCAGAAATATGGTGAGGTGTGTGCTGAGCCAGAGACCTCTCAGACATGGTACACAGGACAGAGAGGTGCATGGAAATGAGAGTATCTTGCTTGAATTGCTTTGCAGTTTGGTCTGCAGCAGAGATACAGAGCCCTGAATGATCCCTTGGTAAAAAAATCTACATGCAGTTCAGAAGTTAAAGATAGTGATGTAATAGCAAGACATCTTTCTGGGTTTGATTTGCATATTTAGCCAGCAACTAGCCATGTGGCTCCTCTGTGTATTCAGTTGCAGCCTTCTAAAGATCCCTGGGAAGACCAGAAAGGTTGGGATTTCATGAATCAAGTTGTAAATCTGATCTGTTTTGATGAAACTTGAGCAATACTGAGCATTAATAGGCAATTTCCCACTAGGCAGCAGAGTTAGTGGGAGGTCTTTGTAAGTACATAAGTTTATTATCTGGAAAAAAACCCCCAAAACACTTCCTCAACCTTTTCACAGCACTTTGTCATCTTCTGAAGAGAAATATCCTAAACTTTAGACAGTAAGATAGGTAATAATTCATCTCTGTGTTCTGATTGTAGTCTATACTGATATTTTCTAAGGTACTTTATGGTTAGGTTCAATTTATAGAAAGTGGGCCTGAAATTGATTTACAGTTGCTCCCTCTGCAGACATGGTTATTCTTCAGGAAGGTTCAGGACTTAACAGATATTTAAGTCTCACTGAAATTGATCTGAACAGAGTTGTTCAGCCTTGAAGCTCTGGTACTGCTGTCAGTTTGAGGCTTGAATTAAATTAAATAGCTAAGTTCTGATCCACAATGACTGCATAGACACAGGGATTTACTGTGGGATACTTAATGTGGAAGCTGGAATATTTATTTGGTTGTGGCAGTTATTTTGAAGTAATTGGGACCCTCTGAGCATTACCTGTCTTCATTATGGAGCTGCTGGCATCTCAGGTAAATCATGGCAGGTGATCTCTGGGGCTGTGTCATGTTGTCTGGCTGAAGGCAAGGCACCCTCTCCTATTTCCCTGCCTGAACAAATACAGAATATTAACTCAGGTCTTCATCATTTGAGATGGCTCTTGTCTCAGTGTTGTACTGCCAGATCTGTGTAAGAAGCTGTAACTTGTTTTAGAGCAGCTTGCAAATGCTGTCTCTTAGAAGTGCCTCCAGGCTTCATTACAGGTGATGAATGCCAAGGAGCTCAGTGAAACTGTACAGTTCATGTAAAACCTGAACTTAGTCTTAAGTTTTGGAAGCAAACTCTGTTCAAACCTAAAATATAGTTTTTAATTCATTATTACTGATTATTTTTTTATTTTTGGGTGAGCCTTTATTTTGAATTCAGGACAGCATGGTGAGCATGGCAGCCAAGTTAAATGCTCAGCATTAACTAACAGATTTTTAGGTCTGTTAATTTGGGAATGATTAAGCACGTTGCAATCAGCATAACAATGATAAAGACAAATGTCTTCTGGCCTGTGTAACAGAGGAACTGCTTTGGGATTTTAAGTCTGCCAGAAGAGCATAAAGAGATATTAATGGACCAGGTCATGGAAGAGAGTAGTCAAGTTTAATTATTTCTATTATGAAGCAATGCATACATTTACAGATGACTGAGGTGTTAATCAGATCTGCACGTGCCACCTTGGGAGATGGTGGAGAGGAAGAGAAGAACTCAGTGATACCTGGACTCTCCCCTCAGATGGGGTTAGTTCTGTAAGAATAAATACCACTTATGCATGTCTCTTGATCACAAGTTACATGTTCCTGAAGATGAGACAAATAGCACTCATGCTTTGAAGTGATGAGTGTATCAAGGCAGGGGCACTAATTTTTTTGGCAGCAGTACTGGTCCACTTCCAGGCAGCTGTGATTGGTCCAGTGAGGATCAGGTAGGGAGGTTGTTAATGCCCCATCCCTGGCAGTGTCCAAGTCCAGGTTGGATGGGGCTTGGAGCAACCTGGGCTGGTGGGAGGTGTCCCTGCCCATGCAGGGGGTTGGCACTGGAGGAGCTTTGAGGTCCCTTCCAACCCAAACCAGTCTGGGATTCTGGGATTCTGGATGTCTCAGGTGAGGTGTGTTTAAGTGCTCAGTTAGCTGAGGACACTGGGCAGAAGGAAGAGCCATCTTACACAGTTTCTGTTGTAAGGTCAAAAATGCCACTGACAGGAACCAGGGTGTGTAAAAAGGGTAAATACAGAACTGGGATGTGTTTGGAGCCCAGAGCTTCCATGCACTTCATGTAAAAAGTAGAAATTCCATGTGATATGTTAAACTAGGAAAGCAAAGGGGAAGGAATTCTTCAAATTTTAAATGATTCATTTGCTTCTGTTGAAGTTCTTAATGCCTTCATTTGTAGATAGTTATGGTCTTTGACAGCTACTTCTTGAAGCTTTTTGTCTCAAATCCTTTAATTTTAATGTGAGTTTTGCAGAAACATATATGTACATTGGTTTTTAAGAGTTGTGTTAGAGAGCTGTGGGAATTTAATATCACAAGTAGAAATATGGAGAATAATGATGAGCACCTAATCATGTATAAACCACTTCTTTTCCCTGAGTCATTTGGACAAGGCTGCTAATGGGATTTGTAACTCCTTAACAGGGAACACAGAGAAACAAATTCTCTCCAAGTGCAGAATAAATACATCTCCAATGCTTTCAGGTTTCTTAGTTTAGGTCTTAAGTATCACTGTGGCTAACTCTGCATTCTCTTTTTCAGCTGGATATGCCTACTGAGCAGATAATTGCCAATCTAAAAGCAGTTATCCATGATATCTGCACATTCAAGCCATCAAATTACAGTGAGTAACTCCTCCTCTGATGTGGTAGTTGAAGTTACAGCAAACAACAGGAAGAAATGAGGTGGCCATTAGATGACTTTGCTGCTTTGTCTGCCTTGGGACAGGAGGGAGGGGGTCGTTAGGCAACTCAATAAATCTCTTAATTGCACCATGGCTCTACCTAAATATCTGTGAGCAATGGAGTGAAACCTTGGAGAAAACTAAGTTTGCAGGCATGAAACCTCAGTAGATTAAAGCCATGCAAGAAAATCCTTGAGACGTGGAGGTCTGCAGCATCTGGGCGTGCTGGTTTTACCCTGCTGACAAGAATCTGGACCCAGAATCCACCTGCAGTTAAAACCTTCAATTAACATCTAGACTGGTGGTAGCTGCCCTGTTTGAAACTATAGCACCTTTTTTTTTTAATCTAAGATATTTTTAAATTTTATGCTACTCCAAGGGAAAATTTATAAATTTTGTTTTTCTTTTTCAATTCCTTAGCAAAAGGATCAGGTTACGTAGGAGTAAAGGTGTGAATTCTGCATGTTGTTCTTCTGGTTTGTCCTTGCTGTTCTGAGCAAAGAGTGGGGACAACCAATAGGCTCTCTGCTCTCTTTTGTCATCATGAAGTAAGCTTTACACAAATCTCATCTGCTTAGCTGGAGTGGAAATGGTGATTTATGAACCTCATTTTATGGAAGAATAGCCTTGTTTAAGCCAAAAGAACAACTTCCTCTGTTGAGACTGACTTAATGTCTGCAGAAAGATGATCTTGCATCTCTTCTAGTGGTGCTGTTAATAGTAAGTACAGAGAACAGACCATAAGAAGCCAAGTACACATCACATGCCTTTAGAAGAATGTTCTAATGTTCCTTAGACGAATGTCCCCGTCCCCCCCCCCCAAAAAAAAAGGGGTTGGTTGACTTGAAATACAAGTAAATAGAAGCAGAAGGCTCTGATTCTGGTCATGTGCCTGACACAGTATGAATTAGTACTAAGAGAAATCAGCCTGGAGACATGAGAAGTGGTAGAGTGACCAATTTGTTGGTGGCCTTTGTTTTCTAGGTCCTCTGGTGAAGCAGTTGGTTATTAGATCTTCAACCAGTGAGGGTTTGCTACTGAACCTGGATGGGCTTCTGCCTCAGGTGGAGAAAGAAGAAGAAATAAAAAATGCAGATGACGATGATGAAGATGATGAAAAAAAATCTACCCCAGAATCTGTTAGTACCTGATTGTGTATTTCAAATCCTACTTTATTAAGAGAAAAAATAAATCTAACTTGTGAGTTTAATTTGTAAATCCTGCGTAACAGGAAATGTCACAAGCAGGAGACCATTGTTAAAACAGAAGATGTTTCAAATTCCTTTTCTGGTACCTGACAGCTCCCTTGTGTGATTTTTTAAAATATTTTTCCTTTGCACCTAGTAGTTCTTATTTTAATAAAAATATTTCTGTAACTTGAGAAGTAATGTTACTGAATTTCCACACTTGCAGCTCTCAAATCCAGCACATTACACCCATAATGATGGGCTTTTTGCTCCACTGAAATTGCACGGTGTTCAATGGTTTTGTTGCCTTGGCTCTGTCCCCACGGAGCAACTCGGGCAGTTCCTGGGGGGAGAGCTGCTGTATAACTTGCTGAATAAAGAAAACTAGTTTTTATTTACCATGCCATTTTTCTTCCGCATCAGAAACAGTGTTCCTTTGGGGATGATGGGAGTAAAGGCTGTGTGATGCTTCTGGTATCTCACTTTCTTCTCATTCCATGTGCATACACAGATACTGGAGTGGTATACTGAGGACTAGAGCTCTGCTCCTTTGAGCCTCTGCATGCAGGTTGGTCTAGGTGACATACTGTTGATGGGGAGTTTTTTCTAAGGAAAAATTGGATGTTAGAATGGTTGGACACTGCCAGGGATGGGGCAGCCCCAGCTTCCCTGGGCAACCTGGGCCAGGGGCTCAGCACCCTCAAATTAAATCTTTGTAATGTCTAACCTGAATCTCTCCAAGTTTTAAACCATTTCCCCTTGTCCTCTCACTCCACACCTGTGTAAAAAGTCCTGCCCCAGCTTGTTCTGTGAAAAGAATGATCATGTACCTTCCAACTACTACTATTTCATCTGTGTGCAATTGATACTATGCCCCTCGGAGAATCCAATCAGTGAATGGTTTGTTTGCACTATCCTGGAAAGAAGGGTGATTGAAATGTTTTGGGATGAATCCTGAGTGAAGCTGCAAAGTTTAAATGTCACGTTGTCTGTTTTTTATCATCAAGACTTTTTTGGTGGGCTTGTGAATAACCTTTTGGGGTAAGTGAGTCTGGGGGAGTGGGGGCAGCTGGGTGGCTATGCATGCCACATAGATTCGGTGGAACAGCTTGAAAGTAGACTCTATTGAAACTGAGGTGTCTCAGCAACAGCTGGACATAAAAGGTAGATTCCCCCTAAATGAGTTTAGGTCTTGGGGTCTGAGCTCTCTGCCTGATTTAATTCAGTCTGTGCCAATGGCTGTGACTTCTTACTTTGCTTACCTTATTTTTCTCCAGCATAGCTCTTAAATATAAACTGGGAACCAGAATAAATATCTATGCATCTTTTACCTGGCTGTTTAAAAACAGGTGTTTTTTGCTTTGCTGCAGAATTTCTTTCCCAGTTTTTCCCCCGTTGTTTCCAGCAGGTGGCATTCTTGTTCCCTTCCTTAGAGCTGGTAAGTGTCTCGGTAGGTATTTTTTGGGCTGTGTTGCTAAACAGATGTTGGTAAAATTGCACCTTAAAATGTAAGATGGTTCCAGAAAAGCCTGGATGTTTACAAAAGGGGTGAGCTTATTCAAATCTGGAAGGGAAGCTTTAAATCATTCCTGTTACTGGAGGTGGGGCTCACTGTTCATGGGTTACCTGCATTAGAAATTCTTGCACCTCCCATCTGCAGCATTTGGCTGCTGCTGGGTGCTTGGCAGGTTACTCTTAGGCCACACTGCTGTATTTTTGATTCTGTGGGGTGTTTTTTGGGAGCAGAGTTTGCTCAGAAAGTACTCTTAATGGTAAAGGCTCTGCACTGACCTCAGTCGACTTTCTAGGTAGTGTGTGGAAAAAGCAATGCCAGTGCACTTGTGTAGCCACCTAAAGACATCATTTACTCTGGGCTGTGCCAAGTAGAAAGAGGAATATTATTTGTGTTGCCTTTCAAAGTGAAAAGTTGATGTGAGTGGCAAAAATATTGTTAAATGTGTTCAGTGGGCTGCTGTAAACAGTCTAAATCTCCTTGCATCAGGAGCTGGTGATCAGGAGGCTGGTAGTGGTAGTCATGTCCAAGGATCTTTAGAATGGCTCATGTCTTTTTTATTATTTCTTTTCTTCCTCTTTCCTCTTTTCTGCAACAGTTAAAGTTGTAGAGTAAGGCTTTTTTAGCTCCCTGGAAGTAGAGAGTGCTTTTATTAATGAAGAATTGCATATACAAGGAATATTATGAGATAATATGTGCTGTTTGCTGCCTGAAAGGAACAATGTGAAGGGAAGGTACCTGGGGGTGTAGACAAATACAGATTGTGATATCACTTGCAGAGGGTTTTTTTATGTCTCTCTTCTATTTTTTCCTATCTTATTTCAAAGACTTGACTATTTCTATTATGGAAAAAGATAGACTTGCCCTTTTGAAGATGGGTGGCTGTTAAAAAAAAAGTGATGCTTGAGCATAAATATAGAGGTGAACTTAAACCATAAGCTCTCAGACTGCTGAGTGTACTTTGGAAGAAGAAAAGGGTGGAATAATAAACAGCCTTGCAGAAATCTCAACTTTGAAAATTTGAACACTGTGGGAAATCCGTAAATCTGAACCTGTAGAAGTTGGGTGAGCAGAAAAAGTAGCCCATGAATGTAGGCAGTTTTCAGCTGTGTTTTATTCAGGTGTAATCCTGCAGTTCTGAAGAGCTACTAATGGATAAATTAATAATGCCCTCAGTCTATGTAATGCTGAAATAGCAGTGTACAAGCTGTTTACTGTTGTGATTTTTATCCTGAAATGCTTGGTAGACACGGAGGAGAGATGAAAAGGATGAAGACAACATGAGATTATTCCCCTTTAATGAGCTTAGTCCCCAAACATGCAAAATGGGAATTGTTGTACGTGTGGTTCTCGTGCCAGAACACCTTGGAAACAGTAAATGTAACTAAAATGGCCTTGCTGGCTTCTAGAAATGAATGCTAGTGTACTCATTGCAAAGTGGGTTGTAATGCTCTACTGGTTTCTGATTAGTTAGAGCAGTGTAGAAATGGGTTATCTATCCTGAATGTTAATTTAAGTCCTGTATAATAAGAGGCACCATTTGTAGCAGAGTTGGTTACTGAGGGCTTAGGGTTCCTCTGGTAGATCAGAATGTGAACAGGAGCAGAATGGCAGGAACTGGGGGCCTGGTTACCCAGGGTTGTGGTGAAGTAAGAAGGGATGTCAGAAGGCATTAACCAGTCCATGCTAGATGCTTCTGTGTGATGGCACCTGCAGGAAGTGGAAATTTACTCCATGTAAGCTACTCCATAGTGAAAAGTACTCTAGGCAAATCCTTTGGGCATGAGAGCACATGCTCTTGGTAACTGCAGAGTTACTGAACCTTTCACTCCTCTTAACACACCATACCTTGTTCTGCATGCTTGGCCCTCAGCAAGCAGGGGGAGATTTCTGGGAGGGTGGCTGGGAGGACCCTCTGCCTACAAACCACAGAAGTGACCAAGGTCAGTCCGTGTGTCCTGGTTCTCTCTGTGTGATTTTCAGGGCATTTACCCTCCTATTTTTTTAGCAGCGTGATCCAAGGTATGCTGGATTTGTTTGGCAGCTCCATTTCAACCATAAATACTTGTCAAGGGAATATTGGGTTACAGCATTTGAGGTCACAGCCTCTTTGCCTCTAAAAGTGTGTTTTTATTGATGGTCAGAAAGCTGGAGTTGATGTGTGGGCCTTGGAATCCCCACTATGAATATTGAAAAAGTTCCTTGTGAGAACAAAATCCAGGAGTGCTGCAGTATCATTAGTAATGCCAATGATGTATGAGTGCTTTTAAAATTTTCTTCTATGAAAGTGCTGTTAGTTTAAGTAAGGAGAAGCAGGCAATGAGCTTGGATTCACAGTTGCTGCATATAGAAAATTTTGCCCAAACAAGGCAGAAGTTGCCATGGAATCACGGGTGCAGCTGGGGGGGCTGACACTCAGCCTGAACCTGGACTTGTAGGGGAATCAGTTGCACTTAAAAAAACTTGGGATCTGTAGAGGTCAAACTGAGTTCACCAGGCTTTGGCTGGGAGTTGTAGCCTGGAGGTAAAGTTAGCAGAGCAGGACAGGGATGTCACAAGTGCCACTTCCAAAACTGGTGCAGGAAAGGCTGTTCTCTCCATGCCCAAGGAGGGCTTTCCAGGGTACTAGCACTTAGAATTAGCCCTAATCCCACAGCTGCTCTTCTGCTGGGCTGTAGCTGAGCATAGTCTTGGAAATGTCAAGTGAAAGCAGCCTTGTACACCTCCTGAGTTTAACTTGTCAGGTGTAGACACCCATTTTCATTTTCCCAGGGCCAGAGCAGCCAAGTTCTGTGGTGTATCCATCTCTGCTCTGAGGCCAGGCTGGGCTCTGACCTGGGGAGGAGGGCTTTGTTTCCAGGTACAAAACTGCTTGGGAAGCCCTGGGCTAAGCACAGAGCTCATCTGGAGGATGTCACTGATGAGGCCTGTTGAAAAGATTCTAGTTGTGCCTCCAAAGGTAAGATGTTCCTGGCACTCTGAATGATGCCATGGGTATCCTGCAGCACCATCACTATTGTCAGCCTCCAGACCAGGGGTGAAGCTGATACCAGAGCCCAAGTTCTGTCAGCATGGTAAAAGCTGAGTTGGATTAAATAGAATGAAGGGGACTGACTAAAATAGTTTAGGGATAAATGTCCTTGCTCTATGAGTAGCCAGGACTTCAATTTGCAGGTGAATAGAGGCTTCAAGCTACAACTGCACAAAGGGGGAGTTGCTGGAGTGAATTCCTGATGGCTGTACCTTGCAGGGCCAGTAGCCAGTGCCTGTGCAAGTGGTTTTAATGTTGGGAAGGAGTGCTATGCCATTGAGGTGGAAAGCTTGTTAAGGGGGAAAGCAGTGTCCTGCCTTCTGTCATTGTTCTTGGAATACAGGAATTCTTTGCCACGAGGATGAGCAACGTGGGAGTCAGTCCATCAGGGACATCCTGCTGAGAGCTGGAAGCTTCAAAGGACACTTAACTTGGGTGCACTCACTGAGTTCTAGGGGTTAGTATTGTCTTTCATCAGTGGCCTTCAGTATGTGGAAGGAACTTGGGGTTGTTCAGCCTGGAGAAGAGGAGGCTTCCAGGGGAGCTCAGAGCAACCTTCCAATATCTGAAGGGGCTACAAGAAAGCTGGGGGAGGGCTTTGGGCATGGGGGTGCAGTGAGAGGACAAGGGGAAATGGGTTAAAATTTGAAGAGGAGAGATTTAGGTTGGACATTAGGAAAAAATTCTTTAATTTGAGGGTGCTGAGCCCCTGGCCCAGGTTGCCCAAGGAAGCTGTGGCTGCCCCATCCCTGGCAGTGTCCAAGTCCAGGTTGGATGGGGCTTGGAGCAACCTGGGCTGGTGGGAGGTGTCCCTGCCCATGCAGGGGGGTGGCACTGGAGGAGCTTTAAGGTCCCTTCCAACCCAAACCATTCTGTGACTCTCTGATAAGCTGCTTTTTGGGGTACCTCACCCCTTGTGGGTCGTGTTCCATCATTTAGCAAAGGCAGGTGCCCTCTTGGGAAGGTTTTGAGAACAAAGCTTGCTCTCTGCTGAGACTGCCTGTGCAACATAGGAAAGTGCTTGGCAGACTATTGGATTTCTTCAAATCAAACGCAGTTAAGTTAAACATGATGTTATTTAGCTCCAAGGGGGGGGGGGGAAACCCAGTCTTCCCAAATTGTCAGGTAGTGGGAAATGTTAGGCTAAGATAAACTCTTACTGCACCCAGTTCCCATGCCATATGGTTTTGATCACTGGCAGAGATGGGCAGATGTATGCCAGGGGGTTTGGTGTCATCTCCAGGGGGGGCAGAAGTTCTTTTCATGAGCCTGTATGTTCCTAGTGGGCATCTTTATATGACAAGCCTGTGCTGATGGCATTTATTTCCAACTGGAGTTGTAAAGGTCTTTGTAGATGTAGAAGGCTTTAAAAAAAAAAACAAAACAAAGAAAAAAACCCAAACTAACCAACTAGCCCAAAACCAAACCAACCAAAATAAACCCCCCCAAAGCAAACTTAAAGTGTAAATGTTTTCAGTGCGAGGGTAGTGATTAAAAATACTTGCTCTTCCCTGAAAGATTCATCTTGCCAGCAGGAGGAGTCCTGCGATTATATTGCTGGCAGCTCGGAGTCAAGAGTCCCCGGGAGGGCAAGTGGCTGGGGTGGAAATAAAAGGAAGGAAAAAGTTTTTTCTTTGGCTATACCAAGCTAAAATGCAGATGGTCCTGCATGAAGAGGAGTGAAGTAATTTCACGCAGGACCCTGAGTTTGGGGAAGAGTAATTTTTTCTGCCTCACAAGGGCATTCCACTAGGACTGTGAGTAGATGAAATGGCAGGGAAACCTTAGGCTGTTGGTATTTAAAAAAAAACCTAGTTTTAATGTGGGGTTTTTTTCCTCCAAAATCTTTCCAATCACCCATTATAAATGGATAGCAGCTTGAAAGAGATGATTAATGGCCTAATCTCATTATGTTTTAAAAAATGCTTATTAACAAAATCTGCAGTACTAAAGGCAGTGCACAGTGCCTTATTCCTTGCTAGTGTGCAGAGACATTGGGAACAGATTTAATTTCCCTGGTGACTTGTGATCTTGGATGTTCTGTGAAGGGGTGAAATTCCTGCTAGATGCAGATCTTGCAGACTCTTCTTCCAGTGTGTCAGGGTGGCCTTCAAATTGTCATTTCCTTTCCAAAGCCTTTGTCCAAAAAGCAAGATGGAGAAACTGGATCTGAAATCAAGGACTGGTGTTGAATCCTCAGGTCTGTGTATTGAGCTGCAGACACTTGGGTATTAAAAACCATATTTTTATGTTTGAGGGAGATTGACCAAATACGAAGAAGGTCAAATGAAAAACCTTGAAAGAGTAACTTAAAGGCATTGTGTTAAAAGCATATCCATCCTTCCCAAATATATGTAAAGAAAGAAGTTTTGCTTACCTCTGGCAAAAGACTGACTGCAGTGCAATGCACAGTGGTCACAGATGATGTGGGTGTATCAGGCTTCATGTGGCATGAGAGAGAATTTCATCTCCTAGCATTATTACAGCACCAGAATATTACAAGAGGAAGTTGTTTTCTTTTTGGCCAGGTAAAACCCTTCCAGTGTTTGATCTCACACTTAGATGAGAAAAAACACCCAAACTTTAATTTTTTTAATTAAAGAAATAAATCCTTCATTCTTCTGGGTAACACAATGCCACCTGTAAACAGCCATGAACACACCCAAGTCAAGCCAAGGTTCTAGGCAGTGACAGTGTCTTGACATAGTAGGGAATGAGTGTTAAGTTTTTTCCCCAGAAATGTGTGACTTCTCATGTGGAAACTGTGAATTACTTCTGGCCTCAGGTATGTTATTGTTTTGTTCCAAGGAAAACATCCTCTGGTAGAAAATACTTCATTCAACTTTGACAGGGTTTGCTGCTTGGAATTCACCAAAGCACTGTTAAACAAAAAGAATTTTTTTTGCTATTTAAGATTGCTTAGGAGAATTCCATCTAGTGTGCACTTCCCACTCCAGGGAAGGGAAGAAGGTCCTGTGTAATTTTGTTGTTCATGTGGATTGTTTGTTCATGTAGGCTGTAGGGAATGCTGCTACCATCAGTTTTCTCTATGCAGAAAGCCAACTACAAGATAGAGCAGAACCAGACCAAGATGCCAAAAAAACCAAACCAAACCAAAACAACAAAATTCCACTCACAGGACAGTCTGAAAATGTTAATGATAGAAGGAGTAACCTGCAAAGGATACATTCTGGACTCCTGTTTAACTTTTCCAAAAAAGACCAATGACTGGTTTGACCAGATGTTAGAAGTTGGAGGTGATTAAATGTAATTAATATGTATCCAAATAATGTACATAACTCATTTCTGTAATTTAGCAGCCTGAAAGAAAGGAGCGTGTGTTTATATCAGGTAAAATCTGGAATAGTTTTTAACGGTAAGTACTAAAGCATCAGGGATTCTGGAAGTGAGGAATTCACAAGAAAAAATCTTGTAATTATTTACTTGTCAGGGTGTTTTCATTGTCCCAGAAAGTAGCTGGCTCAATAGAATTATAGCACTCCATCTGAAAGGGCTTAACCCACACATTTCCAAGTATCAAGTACGTGGGCTAAATTCCAAGAAATTCAAAAGATCCTAAGAAGAGACCTGAAGCAGCAGAGCTGGAATGAGAAGGATTCTTTTCAGAAAACATGTTTCTTTGGTTATTCTGTGGAGGTGTGTGCCAGCACATGCCCAGCTTTCAGTGAGCCTCAGTTATGTCTGGCTGGAATCACACACACCAGTGACTTGCACGCCAAACTGGGACACAGATCCTTAACACCAGTGTGCAGAGAATTGACCTTTGCCTAGAGATTTGACAAAAGGATGGTTAAAAATGGTTTGTTCCTACAAGCTCAGTGCCTTTTTGTGACACTGGTTCTGCAGCTGTCAGTTGGATCAATGCTTTGCAAGATGCACCCTTTGAGCTTTCAATTGCAGAGCAATCTCATAGTTCTCTAGACAGTCTGAAGCTTATTTTGTAATTCTGTTGGCTGTTAAATTGTAAATAGACTCAAAATACAATTGCTGCTTTTGTATTGAGTTAGGAGGTTGGTTTGGTTTTTTGGTTGTTTTGTTTTTTTTTTTTTTTTGAAGGGATGTGAAGAACAAGGCTTTACAAAACTTTGAATTCCTGAAAGAAAATCTGATTTTTCAGATCTGGTGAGACCTGTATGACTTCTGTCACAGAAGTGGTTTGCTTCTCTGTGTAGGTACATTAGTGACGTGAGAAGGAATTGATTTCAACCTTTGCCCTCCTCCTGTGTTGCACCAGGACTTGTGCTATGGTCTGCAACAGCTTTGTTTAGGACTGGATTCCCTCAGGGATCACACATCTTCTATTGCTCAGCTTGGATCTTTCTTTTCTTGCCTGCTGGATATAAGGAGCTGCCTTGGTTGGCCTTGAGGTCTCTTGAATTTCCTTGGTAAATCCCCTGGTTTCTTAAAGGGTTTTAGAACTAGCAGGGTGTAGTAGTAGAGCCCAGCAGGACACAGCATGAAGAAAAATGCTGGTGGGCACAGGCAAGAGCTGGTATATAAATGTTAGAGAGGTGATAGCAGGGAGATGCTGCAGAATGGAGTATGCATGGAGATAAGGCTCCATGCAAGTCAGCAATTTGGCTTGTGGCTTCCCTCTTAATGTGCATCTTCCCTCCAAAGGGTGGAGGGAGAAGGAAGCAGACTGTCATGCAACAGCCATGAAAAATACATGTGAAAGGAAAAAGCCTGAGGAAACTGACCTTCTAACTACAGTTGTCTTTTCTTAATTGCTTATTTCTGTCTCTTTCTGTCTTCTCTTGCAGGGAAGGACCTGTCGTGTTTCTGTTAATGCATCCCTAAGAAGCACAGCCTCAGGTGATGCATTTTTCTTTCAGCTGCTATGTGGAGTGGTGTCAATCCAAAGTACCTTCTCTTACTGGGCTGTGGCTGTCCCTTGGGGCTATTCTCCTGCACTGCCTGAAACACTCAGATGTCAGAGGTCCTGTTCCTGTGTGTCTTCAGATGACCCAAACCTAAGAGCCAGATGGCTCTGCAGCAGAGATGTGAAAGGAGCTGTGTGTTCTGGCAAGGTGGGCAGGAAGCAAGCAGAAACATTCCACTGAGTTGCTCTTTGGTTTGATAAAAAGTACCTCCTGCTTGTAGCTAATGAGTTTAACTCAGTAAAGCACTGAGGAACTCATCACCCACATCTATTGTTTGAATCCTGCATTGGTGCCATGCTGTATGTTTCACTTCTTACCTTTGTTGCTGGAATTACAGTACAGTAATTAAGGGCATACAATCCTCAAAAAAAAAAAAAAAAAAAAAAAAAAAAAAAAAGAATTGACCTCCGACTTGGAGTTCATTAGAAAAGTGAATCAAAACTGAACAGATTGAATTACCATGAGGAATTACTCTTACATTTAGCTGGCATGGTTGCATTTAATCAGCCAGACTTTGTTTAGAGCAAGCAGGAGGAGGATGCAGTGGTCTAGCCTTGCACAACTGACCAATTGCTCCATCATAACGGAGATAGTGCTGTGAAGCTGAAATGAGTTGAAAAATAGCATTTTGTTCATAGAGTTGTAAAAATAGAATCACTTTTTTAGTTCATTTCCGTTTTAGGCTTTTGCATGTAGCAGTTTAGTGGTGGAGGCTCCAAAACTTGTGGCTGGTTTTCTTGATCCCAGGACTTAGAGGAACCCAAATTTCATGTTGCAGAAGTGCTCAGCAGAGTTTGCTTCAGCATCTTCTGTTGAGTGTGAGGTGTTGGAGGTGTGAAAGAACAAGTTTTAAATGACTGGCCAGGGGCTGGGAAAGTGCCCCAGGCATTGGTGTGTGTATGGAAGTGCCAAAAAAAAGAAAATATTGTAAGGGGTAGAGCTGTAGTCAGGTTTTGTAAAGTAGCTTTTTGTAGTTTGAGTGCTTGGTTTGTGATTGCTGATGTTGGACTCTTCCTCCACAGAGGGAAACTATAGGATGGGTGAAGGGCAAAGGAACTGAAACTGATGGAAGAAGTTGAAAGATTCTTTAATGCCTGCCTATGTGAGAAGAAAACAATTCTTTTAAGTAAACACACCATGCCCCTTTGAGTATTATTTTTAATCCTGGGGGGGGAAAAAAAAAAGGTGAGCTCAAAACACAACTCACAGCAAGCATCCAAACCCTTAGGGAGGATGACTTCCCAGTTCCATCCCAGGGCTCTGTGACCAGGACCAAAAGCCCCCCTCAGGACCACCTCCCCGTGCTCGAAAGACTCTCGGGAATCAATCCCTGCAAAGCTTTTTCCCCACAAACACGCTGGGGCTGACTCCTCATCGGAGGCACCAGCGCTGGTGTTGCTGCAGGACAGGTGGCAGAGGCACGGCGGGGATTCTGCCGCTTCCCCGGGGAGCAGCCAAGGAGCAGAGCCTGGGGCTCCCCTCGCACCCATCCCGGGGTGGGCTCTGCCCTCGGCTTCTCTCCCACCCTCTGAAAGGTGCCGGGGGAGGAGGGGGAAAGCGCTGCCCGAGGCGGGGCCGGGCGGGGCGGAGGGCGGGCGGGTGACGGACGCATTTCTTGCGGGGCCGCCGCTTTGTCTGAGGGGGAAAGTTTGGCGGCGGGGTGGGGGTCGAAGCGCTGCCCCAGCACCTGCCGAGGGGAAGGGGGGTGGCGGCAGCGGCCACCTCCTTCTCCTTTTCTTCGCCTCCCGTCTCTCCCTGCTCCTTCCCCTGCAGCCGGCGGAGGCGGAGGGGCAGCGCGGCGGGGCCATGGGCGCCTGGGCAGCGCTCTGCTGCCTCCTCCTCAGCGCGGCGCTGGGCGCTGCCGCCTCAGGTGAGTCGTCCCGCGGGCGGTCAGTGCTCTGAGGAAAAGCCGGTCGGGTACCCTGAGGTGAAGCCGGTTAGGTACCCTGAGGTGAAGCGGAGCTCCTCCGTTGAGGAAAAGTCCCCTTCTCCCGGGGGATTTGCGGTTATCTTCTCCTCGGCCGGGGCAGGGGTCCGCCTTCCCGCCTCCCGCCACCACCCCCCCCGCCATTTTGGCGGTCTCCTCACAGGCGGGGCGAGGGGCACCCGGGGCGAAGCCGTTGTTGCCCACCTTCTCCCGGCTCTTCCCTCTGGCTGGTGGGGGTTTTGCGGTGCTCGTAAGCCGCTGAGGACCGGCGGGTGGATGAAGGAGCGTGTCCCGCTTCCAGCATTCGGGGCGGGGAGAAGGGCGGGAGTGTGGCTCGGGGGGTGCTGGGGGCTGCGGGGTTTTACCTCATGCTCGGCACCGTCTCCTGAGGGCGGGAAGGCGAATAGGCAGGGCAGGACAGCAGGAAACCTCCTTGCCGAGCTCAGAATGGGGTTACCCGAACGGGCTTTTCAAGGTTTTAGTTGTCTAAACCCACAGAAACCACCCCAGTGCCCGTGTGTGAGGTGAGGGGACCCGGGTCAGTCAGCGGCAGAGCCGCCCCGCAGCCTGTCCCGCACACTCCCCACGGGTGTTCGTGGTGGGGGTGAGGGCTCAGCCGCTTGCCCAGAGGTCTGGGGGAAAAACTGTGGGGAGTGCCGGCTCTGGAGAGTCGGTAGAAGTGACCCACGTTCCCATGGTGTGGGAGCAGAAAGCTGAGTTCGGGTTGGCGTGTGGGGATGGTGCTGCAGGAGGGCTTCAGCAGTGCCTTAGCGGGCATCGAGCGTTGCTTTCTTCGGTCATTAAAAAAATGTTCCTGTCAAACTTGTGCTAAAATACAATCTTATGATGCTGTCAGACTGTAAAGTTACTGATGGTTTAAGTTTGGGAGTGCAGGATGGTCGTTTTCTAGCTTTTCCTTTGACAATTCAACTCTAAATTGTTGGTTTCTGAAGTGGCAGACTCTGCAAATCCCACTCCCACCATAACACTTCAATTCCCATCTGGTATAGTGAATAACAGTAGTTAAAATAGCTATGTGTGTGTAAGATACATGAACTGGGATGTTGACAAGTAGGGCAGTATTTTGTGACACTTTTTTAAAAAAAAACAACAACCCCAGAAAACTACCCTACCAACCACCTGCATCCAAGATGCCCAAAGCAGAAATACCAAGGAAGAAAATTTGAGGATTTCTTCGCAAGCTTCCCCAGACAAATACGGATATTTGAGGAAACCCTTCTGAGGTGAGCTTTGCAAACAGCCATTGATCCCACTGGTGACTTGGAACTGCAAGGGTGCAGTAACAAAGAGTGATGTTGCTCACTATGCCTTGTTTTTTTTCAGAACGGGGAATAAAAAAAATAATGAAAAGTATTTGTAACTAAGGATTTTCTAAGTCTGTAGACATGGGTTGCCCCTTCTCTAGGTACGCTAGTACCTGCCTTGGTAACTTGAGAAGGAGTGAATTATGACAAAGTAGGAAATGCTGGTATTTTTGTTGCTGTTTGTAGATTTCCCCTATCTCTCTCAAGTTTTCAAATCCTTGGTGGGGACTCTTACAACATATTTCACATTTTAGGGTGTCAGAACACTTTTACTTCTTACATGTGGTACTTCAGGAAACTATAGCTGTTAGTGGGCAAAAAGGAAAAAGCAGCTAGTTCTGTTTTAGGAGTAGAGCATTCGTGTTCTGCTGATCTGCTAAAAAAAAAAAAAACTGTTTTTTTTTTCTACATGCTTTCCAACAGTATGTGACCTGGTGTTTTGCACTGAGTTTTGAGGTGCAGCTGGATGAGCAACCTTGAAATCATTCTCTTGTGCCAAGAGTGTGTTAGAGGAGAGAGAGAGAGGTGGGGGTGGGTGAACAGGAAGGTAATTACTACTTGAAAATCAATGCAGTAACATGAAGTCAAATGTTTGCTTGTGGTTTTTTTTTTTTAAAATTTTTATTCTATCAGCACAAATCGCAGAAAGCCAAGTAAATAAATGAACAGGTGATTGCTGAGAGTTTAAGTTGCATTCGAGTAACTTGGCACCACCATGAATGTGCACATGAGAGTGAAACCTGGTGTTCCAGCATGTTAGTCCTCTTAGGTGCTGAGTCTGTGCCTGTGAGGGGCAGGGCTTGATTTATTTACTGTCATTAAGTGTAGAAATGTGTCTGCTGAGCTTGAAACACCATTGGGGGTCCTGTGGCTCATCTTCTAGAGCAAGGGAAAATGATTCCTGATGGTGCCTCTGCAGCCTCTTGTAGCTGAGGTGAAACTGGCTTGGAGGAGGAGCTTTTGATCGAACCAGTGTAGTTCCAAGGTCTTCTGTACACATTTGTCTAATCTGCATTTTATGGGAAATGCCACTCTTCGAGGAAATTCTTAGTTCTCTGTGTGGTCCCTTGAGGCAGCTTTTCTTGCTTTCCCTTTTCATCTTTGAGTTTCTTGGGTTGCTTTTGATTTCACATTCCTGTCACATTTTCAGTAGACAGATATGTGGAGTTGTTTGAGAATGTCTGTTCCCCAGAAAATCAATGAGAGAACTGTCATTCAACTTATTCATGGTTTTATTTTCTAACTTCTTATTTGACTTACTGAAGTAGAATATGTAAAGGATGCCTGAATGGGTATGTATATCACTTGCTTGGAGAACCTTCCTCTCAGCTGGCAGTGTCAGTGGTGAGGTCTCAGGGACTGAAGCAGAAGTCCAGTGGGCCTGTCCTTGGGTGAAATGTGACCCTTGCCCATGGAGGAGTGACTTAGGAGTTGGTGTTCACACCGGATCTTCTTGCCCTGATTGCATTTTTATGTGTGTATTCCTGTGCTTATTTGTTTCTCTTCTAAAAGGCAGAAGGATTTATAGGAGCACAGAGATGAGGTGGCTCTTTAGCATGCAATTTAAATGCTGTGTAATCTTGCATTTTTAAGGGCCATATTTTGCCTGTGTATAGCTGTGCCCCCCCTTCATTTCAGTGAGAGCTCAGGCAGTTATTCAAGGTTGAAATACAAATATGAGCTTCATCTTATGAGTGTATTGTTAGAAATCCCAATTTATACGTGTATATTGTGAGAAATCCCATCTTATCAGGGGGCAGCTTTATCACAGTGGAGGGAGAGAACAAATTCCCTTTGCAGAAATGGCACCAAATACCTGAATTTGTCACCCATCTGGGAGCGTGTGAGGTGATTGTATGAACAGGTTATGATACCAGCCCTGCTCAAAAGTGGGTGATTACTTGTGACAGTGCAGTCAGGACCTTGGGAGCTTTGTGTCCACCTCTGTTTTACTGCCTCACGTTCTCCTGCTTGCTTTGATTTCTGTGTCCTTGACTTCTGTCTGAGAAAGATCAGGCAACTGCTTGCAATTACAGTGCTGTGGTGCTCCATCAGTGGTCTGGCAAGGTGCTGCAGAACATGCTAAGACCTTCTTGAAGATCAATGGGTGTTATTTTGTCAAATCTCCCCTTTTGTTCTCTGCCTTATTCGTGCCACCCTTCAAGTTCTTGAGCCCATCTTGGCCAGAGGCCCTGACACTGCAGTCTGAAACTTGCCCTGCTCCACCAAAACCACATTTATTTTGTTGCTGGCAAGTGCATGGCCAGAGGTGGCTGCTCAGAGCTGCCTGTGCTGCTATGCAACAGGGCCACTGGGGAGCATGCTGGTGTTCCTGCCTTCTAATATTTTCTTTTTTTTTTTTTTTTTGTCCCACAGGTGCCTGTGTCTACCAAGGCTTGTCCTTTGAGGTAGGTAAGCTTGAATGTGCTGCTCTGGGGTGAAGTGTTTGAGAAAGTGCTGTTGAACTTGACTCGAGGTCCTGATGTTTGTCAGCCCTGCACCTGGGGAGGCTGATCGTGCAGCAGGTCACAGAGCTTTGAGCCCTCAGAAATATTGCTCTCAGAGAGGTTAGAAATCCTCTCTGGGCCTTTGGTCCAACCTCTTGCCTTCTCAGCACAGCTCTACCTGCTTCTAACTATGGCTCCTTCATCCAGTGTGTGAAAAGATGGGAGAGATTTCAAGGTTCTTGGAAGCCATGTGAATGACAAGCATGCCATCCTATGCAGCATAAAGGTTATGCTCTGTAAAATGTCAATGTTAACACCAGGGTATGCTCTGTGGGTTTTTCCCTGAGTTAATGAAGTATTAATGACAATAATTTAATACCTTTTCCTCACAGCTGACCATGGTGAGTACTACGCACCCTGACTCTTTATAAACCCAAACTGTTTGCTCTTACAGTCTTCCCATTTTCATGTACATATCCCATGAATAATTTTGTGCAAGAGTCATAGTTGTTAACAATTTATAAATGGTGTTTTGCTGTGTAACACTTCTCTACCTTGCTTCAGTACACTGGGCTGAAGGGAAATGACTGAGCAGCTCATTTCTGGCACATTTCTGTACTTGCCTCCAAAGCCATGGCAGGCTTGCTCAGAGATTTGTTACTGTGGGTTGGGAGGCAGCATGCAGCAGCTGTCAGGGACAGACTGGTTTTTTATTTCCTTTGGTGTGTGTGGCACCTGACTGCTGGGTGTCTTGGAAATAACTGCTGGCAGGTGGTTGCTTCTGCCTTCCAGCATGGGCTTGGAAGTTTTTCTTCCTTGAGAAGGGAAGTTGCTGGAGGAGAATGTTTTCAGGGGGTGGCTTGGGAGGAAGCTGATGTGGGCCAAATGTGTTTGCCCCTCTTTGCAATGTGCTGCGAAGCATCAGTGGCAGAGCAGCAGGAGGAAAGTTTGTCTGAATTCCAAACTTCAGTGCACTGCATGGCAGGTCACTTCCTGCCAAGCATTGCAGCTCAGTAAGGCAGTAGCAGAGCTGTGGGGGCAAGGTTTATCCATCAGTCACAATTTTTTTTTGCCTCTTATGGTTTCTTGGTGCTCTGCTGGTTTTTCTCTGCTCTTCCACTACTGCTGTGTGTTTGCTAGTGTGAGTCTCAGTAAGATCTTGCTGTAGCATTTGTACATAAGGGCTGTGGTATATTCTAGACTAGATGCTTCTTGTTTAAAGAGCTTGCTCCCAGAATCCTTCATTTTCTCTGTGTTTAGTAAGATTGTTGTTTTTTTATTAATAAACATCTTTTGTAACCCTAGCAGTTTTCATTAGCTGTGCAAGAGCTTTTACTGCTCTGCAGTAAAACTTGGAACAGGCAAAAAACTGTCATGTGTATACAGCTGGTATGTATAATCAAATAAAACTTGACCTCCTCAAGCTTGTCATGTCTTCAACAACAACCTGTCCTGTCTCTTGCTCACTTTCATGTCTGAAGATGTGCCTGCTTTCCTCCCTGAATGATGCTGGCTGTAGGAGCAGGCCTTGCTTGCTTTTTCACGAGTCTTTCAGTATGTCTTCTCTGTTGTATACACTAATGTAACAATTTGTGGTTACTCTCTGGGGTTAATCATGGGTTAATCTGAGTTTTACCAGTTTGGGGCCCTGCTATAAGACAACATGGATGGGTGCAGATTTGGGTTGTGGGGTTCCTCACCAGTGGTGCTGCAGTGTGGCCAGAGGGAGCAGCAAATCAGACTGGGAGAGGAGAGCCTTGTGGTTTTAGCATTTGGATATGAATTTGGAAAGCTTCAGGTAAAGGCATGGTGCTCAGTGAACAAATCCCAGTGACAGGCCAAACACTCAGGATGTCATCTCTATAGAATCTCTTCTGGAGGAGGAATGTGCCTCCTGGGTGTGTTTGCTTACAAATAATTTACTTGCTGAAAAGAAAGCTTTTCTGAATGACAAGAAGGCATCAGGCCAGGCACTGCACCCTCACCTGGAGTGGCAGCAGCACCATGTGCCTGTAGCACTAACAGAGCTGCTGACAGCCTCCCAGAGAAGCCCCTAGAAACTCTTACTTGTGTCTTAAACTGGCTAGAAACAGGTTTTCCAGTCAGTGTTTCTTGTTGCTCAGGGTTTTTCTCAATTTTTCACGTGTGTACTTGTGTGTGAGTTACTGGGTTCTTGCAGGATTGCAGCTTGCTGTATGGCACTTGGATGCCTGGCTCATTTATGCTGCAAACCTGAGCTGTGAAGTCACTTGAGAAACCCGTGTTGCATAAATCAAACATTCAAGTGTAGGGAATGCAAGCACTGCAGAGCTGCTGGAATTGTTAACTCTGCACAAGTTCTGCATCTTGCTTGACTGACTTTGCTGCTGGGCTATCAGGGGGCAACTTGTGTTGCTGGGTTTCCTCTGAGGGAAAACACCATCTCTGATTTCCAGCTGTGTGCTGAGGGGGTTTCTGTGCCTCCCTTTGGCTTCACTTTTGAGGGAGTTTTCAGATCCACACAACCAGTGCTGTCTTTGCTTAGCAGAGAAGAAAATGCTCGTGACTTTTTCTTAGCCGGAGGGCAGTGGAGGTGGGGATGAGGAGACATTCATACCACAATGAGAGCAAACTTGTGTGTGTGTGTGGGAGGTACTGATCAAGTCCATGTCTGCATCTTTCTGACAGCTGGCTTGTGCCAAGGGGAGTGTTCAGCTGGAGAGGGGAAGCCAGCAGGCTGTGGATTAAAGTGGGAGTTGGTTTAGATGGATAGTGGGACTTGATAAATGACACTTCATATCTGGTAGACACTACAGTAAGGAAGGACAAGTCCAGCTGAGCAGTTTCCAGTGAATTTTTATTTTGTGTTAAAACCTGGACACTTGTCTGTTGGCACAACTGCGGGGATGCATGGAAGGATGAATTTCTGGACTAGCAGATCCCTCTGGAATTTTCATAGAATCATAGAAAGTTAGTTCATGAGACATGTATGGAATTCTTTTAGCAGTAAAAAGCACCAAATAAGCCAAGCAGCTTTTCTTGAAAGGAGATGGTTTTAATCTTGGACTTTGAATGAAAATCACAAACGGAATAAACAGCCCTAATTTATTCCACAGTAAATGATACTGTACTGATGCTGCTACCAAAAAGTGTGCATCCCATTTTGCTTTTGAAACCACTTGGAAAAGGATGTGGGTTAATGGAAATGCTTAGCTGACTTGAACATCTTAAGAAGAGACTTCAGGGTTAGCAGTCAGTCAAGAGAGCAGCATGGTTTTCCAGAAAAGCAAAAAAAGAATTGTTGTAGCACTTCAGGTCAGCTTTTCACATTTAATAGTGCTCTGCAGGCATTCATGGTAGAGATCACAAAATAATAATAGAAATGAAAAAAGGCACATGTTGATAGATATTGCATAAATATAGCTTCCATCAGCTCTGTTATAAATCAGCTCAATTTAATCTGTGCATGAACTGTAATTTTTATAAACATTTGCAAGGAGCTGGAACAACCAGCAAAAGATAAGGAGATAAAATGCTGGAGGCTTGGAGCTGTGTTAGGCTGGAGGTAACTGCTTGCTCAGCTTCAGAGTTGTTGGATAATTATGTTGTTTGGATAATTACGTTTGGCTTTTTGAGCTCATCTCGGTGGTAAGTGTAATCAGAGTGGGGAAACCAAGTGCTAGTTTCAAGGTCTGTGTCTGAATAAAAAAGAGCATGAAAATGTTGATGCTAAAAGTTTAAAGTTTGAGGTAATAAACCAGTTTGAAGGTGACTGATTCCATGTAACACCATTTTGTTCAATAACAAAGTATTGCTTTAAATCTTCTGATGGGCTTGGTAATTTTATGCTTTTTAAATGAGATTTCTGTTTCCACCTTTAGATTGTGCTGAGTCATAAATGCAAGGGGAAATATAATAAATAGAAAATGTTTTCTTTTTTTCATGTGGTTTTGTTTTTTTTCAAAAATCTTAAATCTCCCACTCTAGGTAGCTTCTATTCTGACTTCATGTAGTGACTTCTAAACAAGTGTAAGCAAGTGTAGAATACTCCTGGTTAGACAACGTTTCACATCACCAATGGAGAATGAGCTTCATTTTAATTTTGGGTAAGAAGTCACTGCTAAAAATGAGATCAGAATTGAAGTTGCTTGCTAACTTTTACAGTGGTTTACAAACGGTTACAAACTGTTGGTTTAGTTTTGTTGTTCAAATGATGTGATTTAAATGTCACTACTTAGCCTGGGGATACATCCTCATCTCCACAAAACAATAAATTTCTGTTTATCACCTGCATCTAACAGTTGGCAGCTCTATCCTCTCCAGCAGCATGAAGCTGTCTTCTGTATAATGCTCGAATGAAATTTTACTGAGCACTGGGATATTATCCAGTTTGCAGTGGGGGATTCCTCTTGGAGCAGCTGGAACAGCCCACAACTTCTGGTTTGTTCTTCTGCCATCTCCCCCACGGAGGTGAGGAATGGGGAGGTGAGGAGTTCCCTGTGTCAGAGGCTTGGAGGATCAAGGTTGCTGCACCCTGTTGCAGGGTGGATGTGTTATTGTAGACATAGGTTAACTGATATTCTATATCTGAGGATTTTTATTTATTGAAGCAGATAGGAATAGATGCAGTGACTCTCCCAGGACTTCAAAGAACAGTTTGGAGACTTGAGCCATCTGGTGCAGCAGGGTCCTAAGTCTGCTGTGCTGTTTTGTGGTCTTTTAAGCCTGATTAGAGCAAGTGAATAACACTGGGTAATTGTTTTATGTGATGTGTAAGGCTTGATATCCCACCTAGCCTTGTGGAAGTGTGAGTTGATGGAACACAGACCTCTCAATTCACATGAATGGTATGCAGCTCTGATTTATTAATATAATAATGAGATGCTTCTCCTGTAGGAAAACCCTTCTGTGTGTGGGTTTCAGAAAGCTGAGATCAAGTTAAGGTCAAAAATAAAAGCAAAAATGTTTTTTTGAATAAAGCACCTGCTGCATGTGTGTTCCTTTGTGTTCCTTGAAAATAACAGCATGATGTAGAGGTAGGGGGCATGCATTTTTTTCCTGGTACCATGTAAAAGAAGCTCGGATATAAGATGAAGACAACTCACCTGATCTCCTGAGGTGGCAGAAAATTCTGGTCTCTTAATCTATTTTTTTTTTTTTTGTGGACTGAGGCACACCTTTTAATATGTACTAAATATGTACTAATTCTTTTATATGTGAGTGGTTCTTATCCAGAAGATTTCCAAACATTTTTTTTTTTTTTTGGTCTGAGAGAATAAACTCATTTCATAAGGAAACACAAAGCTGTCAGCACAGCTGAAAGTTGGCATGTTCTAGAAATATCACATTAATTTGGTTTTGTAGCAACTTGAAACTCATTCTGAATACCAAATAACACATAGTGAAAACTTCAGAATTTACTTATCTCAGTTGTATATCTCAGTGTAGGGGGTTTGACACAGTACATACAATCACACTCTGTACGTGAGTGAGTGTTGGGGTTTTTTTCCTAGCCCCTTTTTCACTTTTATCTCTGAAGAGAAGTGCTGTGGAGCTCTATCATCCTTACCCAACTATCAGCTCTATTAATAATCTTCTGTCACGAGAAAGAGCTATGAGTTGGGCATTTAAATCTCTTTAAAAACCCAGAAGGATCTGTTTAAACTATACCCCTGCCCTGCTGTAAAGGAGGGGTGAATTACACTAGTGGGAAAACTATGGCCTGGAGCCAGAGCCCTTTGGCTGTTGCCAAAGGGAGTGCTGTGAGGGTGTTCACACAGGTGAAATGAACTGTAGCTTTGCTTCTGGAAGGGTAAATTCTGCTGCTCTTCCTTGCTACATCTGTTTCTCACTGCAGGAAGCAGCAACTCCTCGGAGCTGTAGCTGAAGGGGTGCTCAGAATGTGGAAGACAGGTTGGTGCAACACAGACTTGGTTCAGCAGCTGGCTGGCCCTTGCCTTGCAATGGACACAGGAGGAGCTAAACACAAGGGAAAGGGCAGAGGGGGGGCTGGTCTTGCCTCTGTGTCCAAGCACTTTTCTCCTACAGCTTGGACCTGTTTGCTGTTGTTCTATCTGCAGCAGCACCTTTCAGTTCTCTCTGTGCCTGGAGCAGGGCAGGAATTTGAGTGCCCACAGTCCCTGCACCTTCAGGGCACCCTCCTGCTTCCCCCAGGTTGTGTTCTCTCTGAGTGGCCCTGTCCTTTCTCATGAAATATCTGAGCTGGGGTGAGGCAGAGTTCTGAACACCAAGCACTGCTCCTTAACATTTAACCTGAAGCACAAAGCTGGTGTCTTTGCTTACCCTGAGATGATTTATTTGCAGTACTTACCTGAGATACAGATATTTTACAGCTCTCTCCCCAGTGGGCTGCAACTACACTGAATTTATTATCCAGTTCAACTCTTCTGTGTGTATGCATGTGTGTCTTTCTTCCTTATGCACTGTCTGGTCAGAATTTGTTCTTTTTCCCACTGTGTAAATGGGACCTCGTGGTCTAGCAGTCCAGGGCCCAGTGATGAAGTCACAGTCCTCCTCAGCTGTCTCTGCATGTTTAAGAAAAGCCTTTTGGCCCTGGGTTCCAACCCATGGGGTGCTGCTTCTAAGCATCCGGGCACACGTGATGTCTGTGGCAAAACCAGATGCTTGAAACAACTCATCTTTACTTTAGGTTGCACTAAAGAAAACTGGGCAAATTAGTAACTTTTCCAATTCTGTGGGTTGTGGGGTTTCTGAGCTTTAACTGGAGACTCCAGGCTGTCCTCAGTGACTTTCTGTTATTTTCCCTTGAAGGTGTGAGTGTCTGCTGGGTGAGATTCTACTTTCAGGGCTCTTTCCTCTCCATCCTGTGTCCTGGCTGGTGAGAGAGTCGTGCTTTAATCTTGGCTGTGTTGTGGGAGGTGAACTGGCATCAGCCTGATTTGGAACATCAGGGTCTTTACAAGAGCTGCCCTGTTCCACATTTTCCATCTCAGTGATCTTCCTGGATGGTAGCTGTTCATCTGAAAACACTGGCTTAAGTAGATGGTTAACATTTAATAATGCAGTTCTAGGAGCTGTATGCCAGAGCCTTGGCAGGGGATGTTGGATTTCTCACAGATTCATTCACCAGGACAACAATTTAACAATTACCCAGCATTTATGAATTTCACACTCACTGTGAGATGACTTGAGAAAGATGGAATCTTTCCAGATGCATTTGAAGAGTCTTGTTCAGGAAATAATCCCATGTAATTTGTCACCTTTCCTTTTTAAATTCTCAGCGTGAAAAATTCCTTTTTTTTCCGTTGCTAGGTCACTGGTGCAGGTTGTGCTTCCTCATTCCTTCACTTTCTTCAACCCTGTCAAAACCTTGACAGGTTTCCTGTTCCCATTTTCCCTTTAGAGCAGGGTTTGCCATATCCAGTTAATTGGTAAGAGAAGTGTTAGAAGTCAGGTTTGGCCAATGGAAGAAGCCTCTAATGCATTAAAGGTGACCTGTGGACAGGACAGAATAATATAGCAAGTTACTCTAAAAACCAACATGGTTTTGTTGTTTTATTTTTTTTTTTTTTGCCGCCAGCTGTCTCCTAGTGGATAAGCAAGCTTGGTTTTGACTGTTTCATTTGATCTGATGGGTAAAACCAGAAATGATGTGAAGAGGAAGGTAACCCCAATGCCCTTTCTGTGGGAGACAAAGCTGACTTCTGAGGTGATACCAGTGACATCTTGTCTCTTCCTTTTGCTGTCACCTGAGTGGCAATTGAAATTAGAAGTTAAACATGGAATTTCTTTGCATTGTAACAGTGCCTTTTTTTCTGGCAGCTATGGATCCTGTCAGTGCTTTTAATTTCTGTTGTAATTCTTGTTATCAGAGGTTTATATTACAGCTGTGGAAGTTTTCTTTGGGATGACACTGGGCATCTTATTGAGGCATTTTGTGTTTTGGATTTTTTTGAGAATTTGAAGAATAATTGGCCCTGGGTGTGACTATAATGAAGAAGTTTGCTGTACATTTTTAATAAGCCCCAAAGATCTTTTGGATTGAATTGGTCAGATAGCCAAGCAAAGTGAATCCCTGAATCTTGTTGGGATTGACTGGAAATTGGGCACTTTAGTAAGGGTGTACAGAAATCCTAGCCTGAATTTTAGGTAGAAATGTTGAAGCTACTTCTGTGTATCAGCAAGAAACTTTCCCTCTCTAGAAAGAGAGAAATAAGCTTAAACCAATCTGGTTTTGTTCTGAAATGGAAAAGCACCTATTAGTACAGATTGAATTTCTTCTGTCCTTCCCATATAAACAGCTTTCTGTCTCACTGCAGAGTGATACTGGTTGACATGAAAATGAGTCAGGACAAATGAAACAGCTTGGTTTAGATGGATCTGTATAACACAAAGTGACACCCAATATATCAAAGGTAGTTTGGATGTGAGCTTTTCAACTGACTCTCAAAATGCTGGACAAGTCTGTTAAGGCTGAGCTTTGCAGCTGGAGAGCTGAGTAGTTGTGTGGGCAGCAAAAAGGGGTCTTTAGTATTAAAAGCAGTATTAGGCATTTTCTGTCTCAGGGGCCAAAGCAGAACTCCTTGGGCTGGCAAACTTAACTGTTTGTCCTCTGTCCTGTTCCTTTAGGTGTGCTTTCAGAGTGCCAGCTGGGAGAATGGGTCCTGGCAGGGGGATTTGTGGGAGTTCTGACTACTCCTGTGTGCCAGAGAGCTCCTTGGAGAGGCAGCTTTGCTTTGTACTACTACCAGGCTACACTTGCATATTCCCAGCCCAGGATGTGTTCAAGACCTTGTTCTTCACCCTCCAAACATCCTAGGCAAAGAAGTTAGGAGGAACGGGTGAATATCTGCTCAGACTTTTGAAGGAGATTTGTAGTGTTTTGATCAATAATAAACCTCAGGCAAAATTGGACTGCTGCATCTGGACAGGGGTCCCATCTGGAATTTCATCTCTTCCAGGTTGGTTTTATGTGCTACTTTTTCCCCATATTTTTTTTCCCTTAAATAACTTATGTCCCCATCAGAAATGCTAGTGTGAAACCCCTTCAATATTATAGTTGTTGCACAGGCTTGTTAAATTAATTGATTCAAAGTTCTTCAGGATTCTCTGAGCCTTTCCAGTAAAACATTACCTCTCTGGTTTTGGTATTATAGCCACTGAATTTCACGAGGGGCCTCAGATACTCCTTGGTGCTTTCAGGAAGACGTATAATAGATGGGAAAAAAATCCCAGATATGAAGCTCTTCCAGATGGGTGCATTGATTTTATATCACTGCTCAGAGCTGTCAGCCTTGAGAGTGACTGTGAAGAGAGCCACGTGATGCTGTAGTGCTCTGAAGTTTATGGTGCTGGGGTGTCTGTATTTCTGCTGTGCATATTAAATATCTTCTAGTGGGAATACCTGCCACAGGCTCCCATTGGAAGGCCACTGTAATTCTTCTCATGCTGTGATTTATTGTTGAGCCATAGATTAAGGAGACTCATTAGGATAAAATACTCAGTGCTTGCTTGATTTTGTAATCATTATAGCTACTTCAGAATCATTCAGTAATGAATCCTCTAGCTAACCCTGTGAGCTCAGCATCAGAAGCATTTTTGTTTTACCAGCTGGAATGCTATGGCTACGAGAGAACTCTTAAGCATTTTCAGACCCCCTTAACTGTGTTTTGGGGGATCAGTGAGGGGAAAAAGGATCTCTCCCTTCTTCCCCAAATGATAAATGATTCAGGATTCCCCAAATCCTGAATGTGATTTCTTCCTGCATTAATTTGAAGAATTTCAAGCCACATGTTTCATTACTCAAAAAAAAAAAGTTTTCATAAACTGCTTCCTGTGTGTTTTATGGAGATCAAAATTGCACTTTTTGCAGGCTCAAAATTAGGAAATTTCAATTCAAATTTGCTACTGAGCATAAGTTTTCAGTGATACTGACGAGGGCTGAAAGGTAGGGTCTTGCAGTGAGATAAAGTTGAGAACTTTTGGACCTTGTAACCATATACATACCCTTTTATTTATCTCATTTATCAAATGAGAATTCTTAGTTGTGATGGGAATGAAAATTGTCACCTTGTCATTTCCTGGGAATTCATCTGTTGTCCTGCATTAACAGGCTTGGTCACAGTTCTGTGGGAATAATTACTGTAGGGTGCTTGGCCAGCAGGAGAGCAGTCTGTTACAAGTTGTGTTCTTCTGTGTTTCGTGGATATTCCTGTTTTCAGAGGAAATACAGGGTCAGTTGTTTAGGTAGGAACTTGAAAACCTCTGCTGATTTAGACAGAGTTGTCATTCCTGACACACTAATAGCCAGCTCTGAGTTAGTGGCTGCAGTAAATCCATTTATGCATTCAGCCTGGTAAAGCGGTTTCAGGTGAAGACATGAGCAAACTTGTTATCTGTTTCTTTCCCACATTTTTTACAGTTTTTACAGATTCTTCTATATATGTACAAAGCCTGATTTTTTTTTGAGTGTTTAAGGAGTTAATTTACAGTTAAATTTTCAATATTACAGAATAAAGGTAACTTGCTACATTTTTATTTCAGTGGATTATTTTGTTTGTTTTAAAGAATAGGAATTTCAGATGCATTAAATTTTGAAATAATTTTATTTTAAATTGGAGGCACTCAAAATTTGCACCTCCTCCTTTCTATCTCAGTTTCTCAGTGAAACTGTGGGATCACAATGCTTATGGAAAGGGAACCTGAGAGTGCCTTCATCTGTTGTTGTGGGGAAACCTCCCAAAACAACAGTTAATTGTGTGCTTTCCATTGAGAGTAATTCTTACATTTTATTTAAAGCAAATATTCCCAGAATAAAACAATAAATTTAATAAAAATCTGCTTAGTATTTAATTTAAATCCTCAGGACACAACAAAGTCTAACATGCTGCTTTCAAAAACATCTGGAGACATCATACCGAGGGAAAATGGAACCAAACGAGATGCAGGCAAACAGAAATGGAGCAGAATTTCCCCCAGATTTTAACTTGGCAAATAAAATGAAATCTCTTTATGTGCTCCTGAGGCCAAAGCTTGGTAACAGACCAGAGAAAAGCTCTGAGCTGCCTTGTTACAGGGCAAGAGAGGTCCCTTCCAACCCAAATCATTCTAGGATTTCTCCTTGTTGTCCAGTTATCCACTTGGTATTCCATTTTCTGTCCAGTAAGAGTTGGATGCAGGTAGCTGCAGTGTCACCTGTCCGGGCTGTCAGAAGCAAGGATTTGGAATATGAAGCCCTCTCATCAGCATTTTAAAATTATTATTGTGATGTTGATTTCCCTAAGAAAACCAGCAAGTATTAGTATCATAAATAAACTGGGCACGATGCTTTCTAAGCAGAATATTTTTTGCTGGGCTTCCACTGCTTGTCAGCAAGATATCAGCAAGCAGCTCCTGAAGGTTTTTGAGCACATGGCTTTGTTAAGAAGGTGGGCTCAGCCTACCTCCTGTTGGGCTTGTTTCCATTAGGGAGGCTCAGCAGTTCCTTGATAGGTGAAGTGTGGTTTATTAGACCCTTCAGTAACAGCCAAGTCTAGCAGAGTGGCCCACAGCACTTTGTTTATATCTGATCATTCCCCTCCTTCCAGTCTTGAATATGTATTTTGTTTTGCAGGTACCAGCAAGGGGGATTGATCTGATCTTCAAGGTCAGAGCTTATACTCAGTGTCCTGTTTACACAGAGTTCTTCTGTAATCTCTACAAATAGCTGATAAATCCACATGTTCAGACTGAGAAGATGATAATTTGTCAGATACCCCCTTGTTAAAATCAGCAGTGGTGCTGCCTAAGAGCTGCAATGAGGTCTCTGTGCTGAATACTTTTGGTGCATTCTGTATGATGCCAGCATGTTTTTAACCTCACTGAAGCCATTTCATGCTTCTGTAATTCATTGGCTTTTTAGTGTATTTATAGAAGCTTTTTTTTTAAGCACTGCAGTGGAAATGATGAGAGCAGCTGGTTAAATCCATCACATTTTGTAGGACAGCCTCTTAACTGTTACTCTCAGTTCGATGAAATAGGAAAAAATAACCTTGGTAATTGAGCCTTTCCCCCTTTAGATGTTTACACCAATATTTTAAAGGCTTGAGATATTTAATATAATTAGAGTGCCCTAAGTGCCCTAAGCTGTGCTTTCTCTGCAATGGAAACTGCCTCAGTTAGCAATGAGAGATGTCATAACAGAGCAATGTTTCAGCTTACACTTAGTTCCAGGGAACTCTGCTTACAACCTCTTGTTTTACTGTAATGTACTAAAGAATGCACCCAGGAACTTTCCTTTTTTCTAGTTTTCTTTCTGTTCTGGAGTCTTTTGCTTTCTGTGGTGTTCCAGACCAGTCCCTGCAAGCAAATCCATGAGGGGTCTGAGTTCAGCAGCTCGGTCCAAATGCATGAGAGGATTCTAGGAAAGGAAAGCAGGTTCCTGTAGGAAGGCAGTGACTTATCTGGGTTCAGGTTAAAGCCACCTAAGGGCCTTACAGAAAGCTGGGAGTTGGGTAAGGATTCTGTTCCCTCCTGGCTACATGATGTCCTTTCCCTGCCCTTCCACAGCTAACACTGGGTTGATGCAGTGACTTGGTCACAGGGAATGTGGATTTTCCCCTTATCCTTGTCAGGATGAGGGGAATGAGGATTTCCCAAAATCTTGTGTTGCAGGTGAGCTGGTTTTTGTGGTCTTGGGAGTGACTGATGCTGTGACTACATCATGGACCAGTGGGAGAAGGACATCTGAAGGAGAGCAGCCCTTTCCTTAATGTTGCCAACCTGTGGCAGGGAAGCCTTTGGTAGGGTAGTGCTGCCTGGTAAGGGTGTAATTTTTAAGGATGGAATCTTTGTAATCCCTCTGAGCATATGTATGTGAGCATCTAACTTGAGTGGTGCAGGTGCAAGTTGGGGTGACAAACACCTCTGTAGTGGTGCATGCAGGGGATGCTTTCTGGGATTCACTCTCCCAGCAGTATGGAAGTGGGACTATTTTTCACTGAGCCTTACCCTGACCCTTGACTGCAAAATGATGTAGAAGCAAGCAAGCAGTGATTTGTTGACATTCAGGTTTGGAAACCTCCCTGAGATGGTGTTGTCAGTGGCATCTCTCTGGAGGGACAGAATGGGGTTGTGTGAGGATTCTGGGCAGGTCAGAAAAAATAAGAAATATCTACCCTGTGCTGGTGTGGAGAGCTGAGCTCTTTCCTCATCTTTCAGGCTCTGGAATGTGATGCCCCAGTGATGGAGATGGTGTTTGTAGATTTGCCAGTTTGCAGTCTTGCAGAGAAACGGGAGGTGAGGCCAGAGACACTTGTGGAAATGTGATCAGCATATTTCTATTTGGGGATCCCACATTCCCACACTTCAGCTGTAGAGGGCTGCTTCCTCAGCTGCTGGAAATGGCTGTAGCTGCTTTGATGGGGCATTGTACCAGCTGAGCATTTGACCCTGCTGCTGGCAGTCAGCCTTCAAGCCCCAGAGCTTATTTAACACATGAAGCAACGCTGCAAAATTGCAGCTGGTTTACTGGTTGGTGTTTGCCAAAGAGAGAAGGAAGGGCTTTACCTTTACTTGCTTACTACAGATCTGTAGTAAGCCCAGCTCTGTTTTGTCTCATTCTTCTCTCATCCTGGCCCTCCACGATGCTCTTTTTGCTCTTTCCCTTTGAGGCAAACTCACCCATACACAGATAAAGGGATGCTCTACCCTCTGATACAAATAAGTGGCTGTAGAGGAGCTGCCTTTGGGGAACGTGTTAGAGCAGATGTGCTGCTGGTGGAATTGAGTCTCCCTTCACTTGCCCATCTTCAGACACCCTAATTCTCTTCTACCCCACTTGGCACTGGAAGTTCCCTGTGTTACTCTTGTGCTTCTTTATCATTTTTGTGGGTCTGTTTGAAGTAAGGGATGGTGATAAATGTTGAGGAGTAACATTGTGGTTTTCCTTTTTTTGTGGGGACGTTTTGCCCAGATCAATTGCAAGCATGCCTGCAGGATACAGTCTTACTTGGAGGCTAGATTGGCTTTGGAAAATCATAGAATCATGGAATGGTTTGGGATGGAAGGGACCTTAAAGCTCCTCCAGTGCCAACCCCCTGCATGGGCAGGGACACCTCCCACCAGCCCAGGTTGCTCCAAGCCCCATCCAACCTGGACTTGGACACTGCCAGGGATGGGGCAGCCACAGCTTCCTTGGGCAACCTGGGCCAGGGGCTCAGCACCCTCAAATTAAAGAATTTCTTCCTAATGTCTGACCTAAATCTCTCCAAATTTTAACCCATTTCCCCTTGTCCTCTCACTGCACCCCCATGCCCAAAGCCCTCCCCCACCTTTCTTGTAGCCCCTTCAGATATTGGAAGGTTGCTCTGGGGTCACCTGGGAGCCTCCTCTTCTCCAGACTGAACAACCCCAGTTTCCTCAGCCTGTGATTTATTAAATCACTGTAAGCAGTGATTTATTGCGTGGAGTCAAGAAACATGTTTGCACATGACTCCTTTGGGCATGCAGAACAGTCTTGGGAGCCTACCACAGAAGCATTTATTTCTTCTTATCTTGCACCAGAGGCTGGGGCCAGTTGCACATTTTTGTTTCTGTTGCCAAAGAACTGGCTGCAGGCAGAGAGGAATTAGAGGAGAAACAATCAGAGTCTTCAGGCATTCAGCATTTGACCTTTTTTGCTACGTGGTCACACTTCCTTTTTTTCCTAGAAACAAACTCCTCCAGGTTTTTTTTGTTTTTTTTTTTTTTTAATAGTCCCAGCCATAAGTTAGGAGGAGGTAAGACCCAGCCCTGTGCCAGCATTAGAGGCTGTGACTTGATTGCCCCCAGCTCTTGCTGAAGATGCAGCAATGGGCTGCAGACATGGACAGCCCAGATAACTGTGTGCTTCTCTCCTTCTTGCTCTGGGAAGAGGGAAGGGAAAGCAAAAGGAAAGAGGGAAAGGGCTCCATTCCTTCTGCTCTTCCTGATAACATGCAGACCATCTTCAACCTCTTCCTGTGGGTCATACTCTCCCCTGAGCCCCAGTGTGTGGCATGCCTGGCCAAATGAGTACAGAGGAGTTATGAGGGCATAAAACTGATGCAAAATCAGAATTATGGAGGTTATAAACTTGTACTACATTAGAAACACAGCTTGCAGTAACAATCTGTGCAGTGTTCTAGCTCCTGGGAGGATTAATTACAGACGGTAGCTGTGACAGCTAAATCAAGTACCTATAATGTTGTGTAAACTTCATTAAACAAACCTAGTAGCAGTGCTGTAATCTATGAGAAATGGGATAGGATGAGGAGGTTACAAAAGGAAAGCACTCTGCACAGTTTAAAAAAAAAAATCTTCAGTGTCTAAATCCACTGAAGCAATTTCTTCTACCTCTTGTACTTTAATGGTAGAATTTTAAACCACAAGCTTTTAAACTTCTTATCTGGTAAAGCCTGAATTAATAACAACTTTTAGCTAATGTCTGCTGGGTTCCCCTTAGTCAGCAAGTCCATTTTATCTGATATGCTAAATCTTTCCTAATATCCTGCAGCCACCTTTATTTGATCAATTCTTTCTTGCTTGTGGAAATCTGAGAGGGGAAGGCACATTGGTTGATGATGGAGCAGGGTTTACAGGAGGCTTTAATTCTAACTTTTCATTCATTCATGTTTTCATCTAGAAGTTCAGCATCTCAGTACATTGACATCATAAGCAATATTTTCTGATTTTTCTCTGCTAACTTAGCAGGTTAAATCTGCTCAGCAGAGGGTCCCCTGGCTGGCAGGGCTGGGAAGCAAGGCACCAAGGGGGCTGGGGCAGGGGGGAGAGTTCACCAGAGAGGCCACAGGGGGATTAGTTCATCTGTAACTCCTCATTTCACCCTTAGCAACTCGGTTATTGCAGCACTGAGGCACTGAAAGGCCAATTAAATTAAATTAACTTGCTTTGCAGAAGGGAGAATTAACCAAGGAGGAAAAGCCAAGCTGCTTCTTTGAAGCACTCCTACTTTTAATATGCCACATCTTGGTGGCCAGTGCAGAACCTTTGTGTGCTTCTTTAATTCCCTTGTTTGTTTTTTGAACAAGTTTCAAACTTGAAAAAAGTTAGAAAAAGTTAACACTGGTTTAGACCTTTCTAACTATGCACACTCACAGCTGTCTCCCTTTGCCTGGCTGAAGGATAAAGTGGATAACTTGTCCTTAAAGAAACTATGGTATATCTAATACCTAAGGGAATATTTTGGTAAAGTATCCCTCAAAGGAATCTTGCCCTTTCTCCCTCCTTTCCCAAATCCTTCTCAGCTGCTTTAATGGTGATGTGTGCAACTCTTCCAAGAGCAGGAGACTGAAGCTAGGCTGGGGATTTAGGAATCCTGATGGTGTTTTCATTTTTTTTTCTCTGCTATTTTAGCTGTATGGTGGCTCCCCTTGACATGCAAAGGGTCAGCTGAGTACAGTAATATTGGGGAGTAACACTGAACATTTTGATGCATTAATTTAGGCTTGGGAGCTTTACTTTTCTCACCTTTTTTAGGTGAAAATGTTGACATTTAAAAGTGTAATCTTTCTCTTGTGACTTGTGAGGGCTTAAAAGAGAAACCATTGTTTCTTTTCAATGTAGGAAGCAAGTGAAGAGGTTGTGCCATTTAAATAAAAGTCAATTTTGGGCAATGAAATTATTTCAGCTTTCACATTGGCATTTAGTCAAAATAGTTTAGTTGAAATGCATTTTAAAATGCGTTTTTGTCTTTAAAGGCTTCTTTAAGGAGCACAGGATGAGAAGGCTAACCTGCACCAGCCTGTGGGTGAGTGCTCTGTATATGCAAACATTTAATCCCTTAACATTTCTTTTTTGTGTGCTTGATACCTAAATTGAGAAAAGGACTAAAAGGATTAGGGGGAAGTAGGAGTCCCAGACCTATCACAGCATTTATTCTGTGACTTGCAAAATTTCTCCATGTATCTGTGGCTGCAGGAGAAGACTGTTTGCTTTCATGGCTGGCAACACGTGAGTGTTTAGTAGCTGTAATAATTATAAAAAAAAAAAAAAAGAATACAGTATTTCACATCAAATCACAAGACATGACCCTGTAGTAGGCTTATTTGGTGTTCAGCACCTGGTTTCCTACCTGTTGCAGCAACTAGCTGTGCATTTGGCATTTTTTTCTATGTTTAATCTTCCTACTGTTAGGAATTGTGAACACAGACCCCAGGAGGGAGGATTTTACTACTTATATTACTAGATTTTAGTATATATCTGTTTTATCCTGTGTTCGCTTTAATGGGCATAATGCAGACTTCTTAACACTATGCAAAGGAATAATTGTACCTATAGTGTTACTGTGTAGAAGTCTATTCAGTTATCCTCAGTGCTGCCAAGATCTGACTTGTATCATTATTCCTATTCATCTTACACCTAATTCATGAAGGTAAGGAATGTGTAAATCTGCAGGATCAAGGACTTGTTCTGACCAGAGCTGATCTTGTCACCTTGGAGCACTCCCTGTCCTAAAGCTGATGCATTCCCATTTCCCAAGCTATTGCTGCTTGTGTGTGAGGTCTGTGTAAAGCTCAGTAAATACTTCCCTGCAGATGCCCTGAAGAGGAACATTCCTGAGGAAATTTTAGCTCTGTGATCATCTGTTCAACACCTTTTCCTTGCTGTGATGTGGAGTTACCTGTATCACTGCAAACTATGCTTGCTCAAGAAAGGTATTTCCTGAGGAGAGCATTTTCTTGTACTGAGGTTAATTATTCACAAGAATTGCTGGGCTTATTCTGTCTTTTTGTTCTCATATCAACTGCCTCATCTCAAAGGTATTTGTAGTAATAGAAAAATGTGGCGTAGACATCACTAATTTTTTTTTTTCCAGTTGTTAAACACACTTTTTCCTCGAAGTGGGAAGTACTGTGTCTGGTGAATTATGAGGGGGAACCATTTGTTGTGTGTGGAGAGCTGTTTCTTTGCTTAGAAAACAGGAACAGGTGAATTTTTGGAGACTCCTCTTTTCACAGAGCCATCGTGTCTTAAGAAATTCTGCTTGTTGCTTGCTCTTTGTGAAGGGGCTTTGTGTGCAAGCATCCAGCACAATTAACAGATGACAGAACAAAATGAAGGGTGTAGGGTCAGCTTACAAATACTGGCATCTCTTCAGTGGAAAGTGGAGACATAAATCAGCATCTGGGTCAGACTGCAGCTTTGCTCTTATTAAACAGAGCCAGGAATGGGCTCACAGGTAAAGCTCTCCCATCTGGGCAAAAATCCTGAAAAGGGCAGCCTGCCACGTGGAGCTGGTGTCCATGAGGCACCTAGGGATAGCTTGCCTTATCTTCTTAAAACATGATTTATCACATTTCCCTTTGGAAGATAACCCTGTTAGCATTAAAAGCAGACCTGGCTAAAAGCATGGGTTTTCCTGATTGCCAAGTGTACCATCTGATGTTCTTATTGTAAAGGAAACGTTGATTTTAGGTGTCTGAGGAATAGGTCCAACTTCCTGACATGAGGAGAATTCTTTTGCATGCAATCAAATCTTGCTGTCTTGCATTCTAAGACTATTGCTGGCTGTGGGTAAGGTTCAGAAACCTTTGCCTCCTTCATAGCTCTCACTGAGCATAAAGCAAGAAAACATCTGAGAGAGCTTCTGTATTACACAGCCATCATCTCTAGAGTTAAGCTACATGAACTCTAAGGGACTTTTGATTTGTTTTGCCCATTGGGCATCCTTTTTATCCATTTGGGTCCTACTGTAGAACTTTTTATCTGGCAAAGCTCACCCTGGAAGATCATCCAGGCTTTAGCAGTTGGTAATGACAAACTCCACTTATGCTGTTGTTCATCTCCATTCCCCCACTTGTTTTGTTAGCACCGACCCTTCATGTGGTTCTCATGAGGTACCTTCTACACTGAAATAAAAAAATACTTTTTTAATTTGTTGCTTCTTGAGGCATCTGTACAATGTCTTATTTTACTGCTTTTTTAAATTGTTCTTTGGCTCTTTTTAGAGTGGTTGGTCTTGTTGTGGTGCACTGCTGGGAACTGGGTTTCTCCCTGGAGTTCCTTTGGCTTCTCAGTGAAGAAGTTACATCTGTGTGTGCAGGCTCTGAACCCCAATAGCCCATTCATCCCCCAGTTTAGAAGCCATACTGGAACTGCTGCTGAGCATAGGCTGTAACCAGGGGCATGGGAGCTGCTGCAGGGTGAGGTTTCAGCAGGGGAGAAGAGGTTCCCCCTTACTTAATTTTGGCTTTTCTTTGTCTGGAAGCGGTGTTTGTGCCAGAGGAGAGGGTACTGTAGCAAGAGAGAGATGTTAGCAGAAGTTACATTTCACAGGGCTGGGACTTGAGCCTCTGTACATCTCTAGCTGGTGTATCTGTATTTTCCTGCAGAAATTCTTGTTTTGGGACAGCTACTTTCATAGGGTCTCTATAGGTGCCATGCCTGGCTGGATACCCCATGGTACTGAAATCTCCTAGATGTGAAAGTGTCAGATTCTTGCACGAGGCTGAGTGCCATTTTCAAATGGCTGAGTGCCAAAGAACCTTCGAGTCCATAATTGTACCAGAAAAAGGTCTGTAAAGACCATACCTCTGGCTTCAGCAACCTTCAGGGGATCTGTCTGTCAAATCCATCCACTGAGTCCTTGCCAGAGGGAAGCTTGGTGGTGGACTTAGGGTCTTGCCTTCTATTTTGATCACAGGAAATATAGAGGGAGTGCAATGTGGTGATGCACATGTTCTTTGGAAGCACCAGGCTTTGTTTTCTGAGCTGCCTGGAAGATCCTGCTGAAGTTTGGGAGGCAGTGGATGGGACAGCCCTGAACGGAGAGCATCGCTTCAGAGACACAGGGAGGGGTGGAGTGTGACTGGGCAGACATTGGTATAGTGGGGGGGAAGCAAGTGCTGGGAAAATTGAGATCTCAGCCAGGATAAAATACTCCCCACCTCACTGCCCCTGGAGAATTGTAAAATGGAATTCTTTGGGAGGGTTTCCAAAAAGCCTCTTGTCAGCACAGTTTGGTACTTTGGAGTCAGTTCCTTTTTTTCTTGCTTTAAGAAGACTAAACTAGGCTTTCTGGCCTTCTGAGTAAACCTTGTCTTAATTTGCATCCCTCTTACCTGCCTTTGACTATGAGAAGCTTCAAAATGTCTCTAATTAGGGGAAACATTTAAATGAAAAGCAATTAAAGAAGTGTCATTCCTGATGAGGTTTTGACACCAGTGCTGAAGCCGGGAGTGTGAGTGTGAAAGAGGAGGGGGCTGCTCGTGTGCTTTATGGGGCTGAGTGACTGCAGGGGTTTGATGGATCTGAGTAGCCACTGGAACACATTTTGCTGCTTTGGGCAACAGTGAAATTACTTCTCTCACTTTTTTTCACAACTCTGCATGGTGGGAAGTAGCAAGTTGTGTCTGTTGCACATGGATGGAGAGGAAAGCAGCCTTGGCCTCTTGGGAATTGCTGCTTGACTTGAGAGAATCCCAGAACTATCAGAGCTGGAAGAGGGACCTCTGGAGATCATCTGGTCCAACTCTCCCACTACAGCAGGATCACCTGGAACACATCACACAGGACTTAGAGGGAAGCACTGGCTGCAGGGCTGGAGGCCAGCTTTGGGTAACTTATCACACCCATAACCATGGGGTGTGTCAGGGGAAGGGAAGCCAGGTTATTATGGGGACTTGGCAGCATAGAAAGCTGTTTTGGGGAGAGGTTTGGCCTAAGTGTTCATCAGTCTTCAATCAGTAGGACATGGTACTGCAAAGAGTCTTAACTGTTCACATCTGGACTGCTTGCCCAGCCTCACAGCAAACTGGGCTGTGAATGGATTGCTGAGCACTTACTCAAATAAAATGGTGGGTGCCTGTTTCAGCCCTGACAAACAAGTATGAGAATGAATGTTGCAACTCACACGGCTGTGGTTGATGTGATGCATTTAATTGCAAGTTCCTGCAAGTAAATGACTTCTAGATATCATGTAAAAGAATTAAATCCTAATGGCCTGATCATATGATACAAGGCCCTGTGACAATTGGACAGATGCTAATGGTTCCCTCAGCAGCTGGAGATGTAAATAGACACTTCACACACCATTTTCCCTGCAACTGTGCTTTAGCTCCACATGTAATTAAAGGATTAGCTGTCCTGAATTTAACCAGATATGAAAAGAGAACAAGAGAATAAAAGAAGAGAGGAAGCCTGTACTTGTTCATGGGTCTGTAAAATGCTGAACACACAAAGATCAAGTAATTGAGACAAGCCTAATGTTTGTACAAGGGCATTTCTAGTGCCCCCATCCTTAGCGGGACTGAAGTTCAGTTTGCCTGGAGGATAGGATGAAATGAGATGATTGTAGACCAGAGACTTGTTTTGTTTTGTTTATCTGTGGGAGAATCAAAGCAGAGCAAGGCACAGCTTTGATGAAGGGTCAGACGTGGGTTTTGTTAAGTGCAGCTTTTATTTGTGATTCATTATCTGGGGGTAGAGGGAGGAGACCTTGACCAGACAAACACCAGCAGGAGTATTTTTCCTGGGAGAAGAAAATCTAGCAGTGGAGGAAAGAATGTATTTCTGCTGACTTTGTTGGACTCCAGAATTTAAGCAGTGAGGAATGATGGCTTTATTTCTGAATTACTCACTGACAGATGCTAAAATGGCCTTCAGAAAGGCAGCTGTCTGCCATTACCTGGTCCTTTTAAAAGAATTTATTGTGGAGCACCTTCTCTTGTTCCTCTTTACAGTCTTGCATTTTTTCTGATCCCCTTATTGAGGAAGGTGGTTTTGCTCACTGTTATAAATTGCCTCTTATTTCTTAGCTCTTTGATGTGTCTCAGAGTGGCACCCTGTTTGTGCTGAGGTCTGCTGAACAGTGGTGTTCTCCCTCACTTGCCAACAAACACACAGGGCTCCTGGAGACAGAGTTTGGAGATTTTTGAGATCAAGCAAGTTGTGTAACAGTAGGCTAATAAATCATTGATGCCTAAACCTTTTGTTTTAAAACAAAAAATGCTAGCAAGGAGCATATTGAAGCCAAAACTTACATAGATAGCTTAGTTTTGGCTGCTCCTGTCTTTCCTGATGGAAATGCTCGTGGGAATCAAAGATCAGTTCATCTTCTTCAGGTTTCATTTGATTTTGCCTGTTTTGCTGAAACCATGATTTCAAGGGACACTTATTTCCAGATGGGATGTAGACACCTGACCAAGTAGGAGTAAAGCTGACCAAACCAGCCGGTTTTATGAAGCCCACCAAAAAGGAATGACCATCATTCATTACCAGCTTGCTGAAACAAAAGGGGAAAGCTCTGTTTCTCTGCCAGTTTCCTGAGAGGTATCATTCCCTGCTGCCTCTTTCCTTTCAATTTGTGTAATTTGCCATTATGCTGGAACAATGGCTGAAGTGCACCTATTGTGTGTGACAGGCTGCTCCCCCTAGGACTTCCATCTTGCATAAATCACTTTTCTTATTCCTCTCCATAAAATTTAAATGACATCTGGAAGGAAGGGACTTGCCAGACCCATCCATCTGAAATATTAAAGTTTCTTTACCTTGCATTGGCATTGCTCAAATCAAAAGCTCAGCCCTTGAGATTGGACGTGGGACCAGCTGAAAATGAGGGCACAGCATCAATGGAGACATTTTGGAGAGAAAAGGTAATATTATTTTTTACATTAAGTGTGTTTGAGCTTTAGATCTTCTTCTGATGAGAGCAGTGACTACTTTCAGGCCATTTCGGGCTGGCAAAATTGAGAGGCTTGGGTCTGCCTGATGTTCTGGGACATTAAGGAGTCCCTGGCTGCCAGCTTTGGCTGGTAAAGTGATTAGTAGTGGTTAGTACTGTGATACTAGCAGTTACCTTCAAGCTGTTTGCATTTATTTTTTTCTTGTGCTGACTGTTTTCCAAACCAGTACCTTGCCAGGCAGCTGAAGGTGAGTCCTGTTCCTTGAGTGGCTTGCTGGGGTGACAGTGCCATCCTGGATGACACCTTTTCAGTATGCTCACAGCCCCGGCGTCTGAATCCAGGTGTAGTCCTGGGTGGGTGACTCTGCTACAGAAGTTACACTGGGGTAGCTAATCCTCTTCCTAGAGAGGAGGCTCTCTTGCAAAACTCTTGTTTTCAGGGCACAAACTCTGGGGTGGGACGGGGTGGGGTGGACTCGACAAGACTTGTGCAGGTAGCTCTTGGGCACTTTAATCTTGGTACAGTGTGTCTGCAGACATGGGAGTGGTGTGCAGGTTAATCACCCAGGCAAGAGCAGTAAAAAAATACTCTGTGTGCTGGCTTGCTTTCAAGCCCAGTGTGCACTGAGCTGGGCCCCAGAATTTCTGTTCTCTCTCTGTTGCTCTCCAGGGGGGTGAGAAAGCTCTGCTCTGCGGCTTGATAAGGGGATAAGAAGGAATTTTTGATTCCTCAGTGGATCCCTGTTTCCACACTCACAGTGTGTCTTGGCTGCCTGGGTGTCTCAGCTCACTGGCGTTGGTGTGGGATGGGGAATTTGGGATTTCCCTGGAGCAATCTGCTTTTGCAGAGAGCACCCTGGCTTTCTGGAGGCTTTCATCAAGCATCTTTCATCAGCTGTAAGAAAGGGTGTTGCATGCAGGCGTCCTCCCTCAGCTCCACACCACATTTTGGAGGCTTCAAAAAGTCTGGTGCCTCTTTGAAGATGGGGGGAAGCTGAGGGATTTTGAGTCTGCTGTGTGGAGAGGAGGAGCAGGTTTGCTTTTGGTGACCCTCTGTGGTTTTCAGGGTCCCTTCTCGAGCTGGAGCTGCCTGGTGCATGTTTGCAAGGGGGAGGATGCTCAAGGGCTGTGTTGAGGTTCCACAGGTGCAGTTCCCACTGAGTTTAGCTGCTTTGTTGAACACATTTGTCCTGGAAGGTGATAATGCAAGAGCTCCCCTTTTGCTCTCTCACTGCACTGCCTCTGTTTAACATTTCAGGGCTTGTGCAAGGGCAGTCCTAGATTCCTTACAAGTATGGGACAAGCATGAAATAAAAGTGGTGGGCCAGGTGTGTAAGGTAGAGCCATTTGCAGCACAGCTGCTGAGTCTAAAATTGTATTGTGTGCAGGCACAGGACAATGGAAATCCAACCCTAGGATATTACATGGTGATCCTTAGGGTTTTTGTGTTGTTTTTTTTTTTTTTTTTGGTCAGGCAGAAGAAATTATTTGAACTCTTTGGCAAAGGAATAATGGCATGGCCACTGCCCTGCATGAAAATGTTCTTGTTTAGGCTGCTGCCCAGGAAGGGGGGGGCTGCCTTTACAGTAGCTTCTTGCAGGCTTTCTCAGCTTGCAGAATAAACCCATAAACCTGTACTTCAGGTCCCAGAGCTTGAAAGTAAGATTAATAGCAGGACTTAAACAGCTATCAGGTGGATTTAAAACACATTATTTACTGCAGGATAAGACGAGAGCACTGAAATACTTTTGTGTTCCCAAGCCAGTGAAAAACAGGCTGCCTGACTGTGCCTCTACATTACAGCAGTTTCTTTCCAGGGCCTTCAACACCATTTCTCGTGGTGCTGAGTAGGAGGCATTAGGCACAAGTTCAAGGCTGTGATTTGGGATGTGCTTTCCCCTGTTACTTCATTTACCCAGGGCATCTCAGGAGGGGCATCTGGGGTTCAGATGAAAAATGACTATCTGGGGAACATGACCTCAAAGGAAGGTGGTGTGAGGAGGGAGACAGCCTCTTCTCCTTGGTGGCCTGTGACAGGACCAGAGGAAGTGGATGGAAGCTACACCAGGGGAAGTTTTAGGAATTAGGAATATTTGGATATTGGGAAACTTTTTTTTCACTGAAAGGATTGTCAAACATTGCAACAATCTGCCCAGGTGGTGGAGTCACCATCCCTGGAGGTATTTAAACAGCAGGTGGACCTGGTCCTTAGGGACATGGCTTAGTGATGAGCTTCCAGTGCTGGTCAAAGGTTGGACTGAGGATCTTGAAGGTCTTTTCCAGCCAAAGGCATTTTGTGATTCTGTGGTTGTTTCCCTGCAGGCAGGAAAGGAATGAGCTTAGCTGTGAACTTCATTTTCATTCCCATGGCCCATGTTGCTTCCTTTTTTTTTTTTTCTTTTTGAGATAAAACTGACTCAAGTTGTAGGGAAGAACGTGGAGAGTCAAATCAAATGACAAATGGAAGAGGTTGGAAAATTCAAATTGCTGAATGTATTTGTCAGGTGTTGTTGTTCTGGGAACGTTCCTTTGTGCTTCACTGCACTGCTGGTAGAGAAAAAGGTCCTGTGCAGCAAAGGCTTAACCTGCTTTTCCTTTGGATGTCCCCTTCCTTGCAAGAGAGTTCATCCATGCAGTCACATTCACACCTTCAGTGGGATTCCTGTAACCCTGCTCCAGGCTGCACACTGCATCCATTGCATTCATGGTGCAGTTTGAGTCGGGTGAGATGAAGGTGGGGAAACCAGAAAGGGAAACAACCCCTCAAGGTTTATAGTCCTGTGGCTGGGGAACCTCTCCTCACTCCACTGTAGTTCAGGCTGACAAGGATGACAATTAAAGCCAGAGTGTTTTCCAAGGTAGATTTTATTCAGAGTATTTGTGAGCCTCCAGAAAACAATGTGTGCTCAGATTTCAAGGCAACAGTGCCACATCCACCCCACACGTCACTGCTGGATGGAAATCCTTGCTGTGGGAAGCCTTTGAAGCTGACCAGCTGCTGGGATTCCAGAAAGGAGTCAGATATTTTATGTGGATAACCAGCTACTGCAGCTCGTGCTGATCAAGCTTCTTAGGGGCTATGAAATCTTTCATATGTGGGGTTAATGCCCTCTTGGGCTTCTAGACACCCAAATGGGCCTTTGTGAGGGGCAGGTGGCTACTTGCTTGCAGCTTGTCTCTGAGCTGGCTGTTTGGTTTGGTTCCCTTTAATTTGTTTGAAGCTGATGATGTTGAGGGTGCTGAGCCCGTGGCCCAGGTTGCCCAAGGAAGCTGTGGCTGCCCCATCCCTGGCAGTGTCCAAGTCCAGGTTGGATGGGGCTTGGAGCAACCTGGGCTGGTGGGAGGTGTCCCTGCCCATGCAGGGGGTTGGCACTGGAGGAGCTTTGAGGTCCCTTCCAACCCAAACCCTTCCCTGACTCAGTGAGTAAACCTTCATTAAATTATACTGCTTTCCAGAGCACTCTGCACACATCAGCCAGGCAAGGCACTGCACCTGCTGGCTGAGGACAGTAGTGTTTTGCCTTCTGAGAGTTGCTGGGCAGTGTGCTGAGGAGCAGATGCTGCTGCTTGGCTGCTCTGCACTCATCAGGGTGAGCAGAAACTTGGACTGGGAAGAAAAGGGATGAAACTTGAAAAAGGGAGATGAAAAAAAATGTAGATAGATTTATTCTTTTTTTAAATGTGTGTCAATGTGGTGTTTCCAGATTTCTTGTGCTGAGTGTCTGAGTAAGGGGAAGGGGAAGGAACTGCTGGGGCAGTCATCTGTGTAGCAAGCAAGAAGTCTGGTTTGGTCCTGACTCCTGAAGTGCTGTTATCCAGTCATGCACTTGGAATGGTCACAGAAGTTGGAAAGGGACCTCTAGAGATCATCCAGTCTGACCCTCCCACTACAGCAGGATCACCTGGAGCAAATCACACAGGATGGCATCTAGGTGGGTTTGGAATATCTCCAGAGGAGGGGACTCTGTCTCAGTTGGCTGTGAAGCATCCACCCACCACAGCCTTTCCTCAGCTAGAGCATTTACCTGCAGGATCATGTCTTTCCCTCCACTGGGAGAGGGTGAGTGTGATGCCTGCCCTCCTGTGTCCCTCTCCCAGCCTCTGGTTGGGGTGCAGGTCACATTTAATGCCCCTCCACTCTCCCTACAGATGTTTCACACTTTTGGAGTGTGCTTCTCCCTGGGAGAGCAGGGATGGGAACTCTATTCCTGGCTTTTCAGTCCTAAACCATTCTGTAGAGGGCAGTTCCCTGAACAGGTTTTCTTGTGTCACTTTTCCTACCTCTCTGCATTTTTCAGGGAAGTGGTGAGCGTTTCAGCAGCTCACAAGCCTGGGATTCTTCCCCCACAATCTCAAAGTTAGGTGGAGTTGAAGGAAAACTATGAGGAAAGCTTATCAGGATCCTGCAGGAACCTGGACTTGAAAGTATTGTGGAGGTGTTGCCTAAGCCTTGTAAAACCTGAGCAAATCTGGAAAATTGGGATTTCTTTCTTCAAGGGGAAAAATTAATTAAAAATACCTGGGCTTTGTACTAGTTAATCTGTTGCCTATCTTCTTTAAGAAGAAAATTAAAAAGAAAAAAAGGAAAAACGGAAGAGTTATAGGGTATCCCAGTGTCATTATTAAATTTGTAATGAGGCAGCAATTATTTCTAGCCAAGCGTGAAGGAGCATGACAAGAATGAGCTTACACCATGTCAGCCAGAAATCTCCACATTGGCAAATATCCCTGGCAGTGCTGTGAGTGATGTGATGAGAGCTCTCTGGGGGTCTCTTGTCTCTGAAGGTGTGTGTGTGGACATTGATGCCTGAGGCTTTATAGACCCAGGAGATGTCCTTTGAAAAACACCTTAGCAAGAATTCATTGAAGCTTATTTAAGGAAACAGAATGGAAATGGTTATGAGAAGGAAATTGTCAGGTGTTGTTTCAGTTAATATGCAGCCCATTGTTGCATGCCTGAGAAAGGTGCATTTTCTTTTTCAGCCCAGAATGCATATGTTTTGCCTCTGCTAAATATTTCACAGAGCAGCTTCTGTAGGTAAAGGCAGCACTACAGTGAAGGAATAAAGGGTTTTGATGTAAAACTCTTTTTTTAAACCACGATCATCAGAGAGATTTAGGAACCACCTGGTCTCTTTTCAAGAGTCTAAATCAGTGTTTATGCATGTGCTCTTTCTCACCCTTATTGCTCCAGTTGCCATTCCATATAAATTGGTCCCAAGCTTTTACCACAGTTTTATTCTGAGTAAGATGTCTCTGAGTGATTCTGAGAAGGGGTCAAGAAAGGCCAATTCATCTGCATGAGCTGTAGAGGTTATGGTAATCTCTGGCCCATAGTTTGCTTCTGTTTTGGACAGTCAAGTTCTGTAAAATTACTGTTTCCACAGAGAAAAACTGCAGTAAAGGGAGCAAATTGGAGATGTGTAAAATATGGATTTGTGTTTATTTTCAGAACAACTCCTGACCTCTCTGGCATTATGTCTGGAGAGCAGTTCATAGAATAATGGCATTACACATTCTTATGCAATGAAAAAACAAATATACTTCAGATGGCACTATAGGGTTTTAATTCTATTTTTTTTCTTTGTCATGACCTTTTATGTAGCACTTCTGAGTAGTGAAAGCAAAAGGAGCTGTTGCAGCATGAGCCCAAAGACATCTGCAATTTATTTCCTGTCGAATGCTGCCACTTATCAATGGGTGATGTGATTTGTTTCTGGCTGACAGCCAGCCCTACTAATTAACACTGTGCTGCTTCTGCTGTCCGGACCAATTGGGCCTGGGTGTATTTTTGTTTTGCTTTTCTTTATCTGCCTCAGAAGGAGTTGGAAGTATTCCTGCTGCTGCAACAGCCTTCCCCTGATGCTGCACTTCAGTACAAATGTTGTCATCAAACCAACTGTTGGGCTGGAATTCCTCTGGTTTTGCCAAACATGCTGATTGTGATCAGGCATCTGTGCCAATCACTTCTGCAAACAAAACTTTTTTCCACCCATCCTTTAGGGGCTGAGTCTTTAATAGCTTGATGTGTGTCTTCTTTACACACACAGTCTCTTGCTATTGTGAATCCAGTTGTTACCCTGTTTGGTTCACCAAAGGTGAGTTCCTCAAGATAGTCCCTTCCTTGCTGGGGTGGGAAGGAAAAGCTCTTTGTGCTGCCTGATTAAAATGTGAGGAGAGGGGATACTAAACATCCCTTTGACAGAAAATTTGGTATAAAATAGAGAGGAAATAAAGCCAAAGGTGGGTGATATGAAGCATTTCAAAGCCAGTATCTTTTATTATGTCTTACCTATCAGAAACATAGAGACCTCTTTCCTTGAAAGAGGCACACAAATCAGAGAATGGCTGAGGTGGGAAGAACCCTTAGAGCTCCTCTGCTCCAACCCCCTGCATGGCCAGGGACACCTCTCATCCAGCCCAGGTTGCTCCAAGCCCCATCCAGCCTGGGCTTGAACACCTCCAGGGAGGGGGCAGCCACAGCTTCTCTGGGCAATCTGTTCCAGAGTCTCACCTCCCTCATACTAAAGAGCTTCCTATGATCCAGTCTAAACCTCTTCTTAATTTTAAACTCATTTCCCCTTGTCCTGTCACTGGACACTCTTATGAAAAGTCTCTCTCCACCTTTCCTGTAGTCTCTCTTCAGGTATTGGAAGGCAGCTTTAAGGTTCTCCCTTAAAGAGTTGGGAGAGTTGTCTTCAGGCTCACCAATCCCAGCTCTCTCAGCCTCTCCTCATAGCAGAGGTGCTCCAGCCCCTGGATCATCTTTGTGGCCTCCTGGACTCATCCCAACAGATTTATGTCCTTCCTATGGTGGGGACACCAGAACTGGATGCAGTATTTGAGGTGGGGTCTCACAAGTGCAGAGCTGAGGGGGAGATACATCCATCATCTTTGCCCTGGTCAAGGTATTTTAAGCTTTTCAAGCCTGCAGTTTCTGAGCTCCAAAGGCAATTGAATTGTTTGTAACAGAAGGCAACACAGAGACTGTGTATTTGAGTAAAATACTAAGCTGTTACATACCTTTTACTGCCATTAATTTCAATTTGTTTGGCCATAAAATTACCACCTTGTTGAAGCTTGACAGCTACCAGTGAACCAGAGGTGCTTGAAACAGTGCTGGATAGAGGACATGAAGGCAGCCTGCACAACCCTCTTTTCTTACAGGTCTCTCCCAGTCAGTTTTGTTCAGTAACAAAGTCTTTGTTCACAAAGATTCATGACTCTGCAGGACTTTTGCAGGGATCCCCTTCCCTCTTGGAAGGACAGAGAGAACCAGTTTATTAATCTCCTGCACAGGGAGCTGAGATTGAAGATAAGAACAACAGAGGGTTGTATTTTCTGGGAGCTGTGTGAGATCCACTGGCACAAAAGTAGGAGTCTGGGTGCCTGGTTCCTTGCTTTGTCCTTTGAAAGGACACCCCCTAAGTATCCAGCTTGGAATTGGAGATACCTATATATTTCCTAAAGTGGCTTGCAAAATTGCTCTGGAGTGTATTGTTGCCTTCAAGAAGTAGCAATCCAGTTGTGTTTCACTCACCACAGTACTTCCAGGGGCCTGTTGCAAGTGATTTTTACTGCAGGATATTTTCTTTCTCTGCTGAATCAGCTGGCTGAGCTGCAATGATTTTCATGGCCTGATGGTTGTGTTTTTTGGTTTTGTATTTTTTTTTTTCATTAGAAATGAGGTGGAAGGCTAAGCTTGTCTTGTTCTTTCTACCCCAGTTAGCTACAGCTGGCACTGAAGCTTTTATTTGCCTCAAGGTAGCCCACATTTTAGTAGCAACACAACAGGATGAATTTGAAACCACACATCCTGCTGGCAATATTACTTCATCATTTGATGTATCTGTGTTGGGATTACAGAGGAGATTCTCCCCTCCCCTTGAAAACATAAAAAAACCCCAAACAAACAACTCAAAAGGCCAGCAGTGTTTCCTAGAGGCTACAGTCAGGCTGTGCTCTGCAGGGAAGCTCTTGTAGTACATCCAGTGGGTTAAATCACTTTAATGGCCAATTTCAAATCTGTGAGACTTTTTTTTTTTCAGACTGTGGTTCTGTGCAGACTCAGTGACAGTGGTTGCCTGCAGTTCTCTGCATCCCTTCAGTGTTTGATGGTCCTGGCAGCTTCCACAGGTTCAGTTCCCCAAACAAACAGCATCATTTGGAGGGGCTCAAACAAAACCTCCCTGGTGCTTTTGGGCAGGTAAAGCTGTGCTTTGCCTGAGGTGCAGCTTCATGCTTTGCACATACACTGGAGCATGGTGCTGTGGAGCTGTGATTCCAGCTGCTCCAGAGATAGCCATTACATGGTAATAAATGCAGTAATTAAAACCATAATCAAATTTAGGTTAAATTAATCCCTTCCCTCCCTTATTTTCAACAGCCGATGAATCGAGCACTGTGGGTTCGATTTCCATCCAGCAGTCATTTTTGGAGAGGAGGTTTGAAATTTGCCAGCTGGTAGATTAGGAGCACTTCTGAGTACAGGAGGAGGACCCCAAATGGTTTTTTTTCTGGATGCTGAGGAGAATTGCTGAAGCGTGCGGGTCATCAAACTTAACACACAATTTCGCCCCCAAAAAATTTCACAGCATAAGAAAATTGGAAGAAAAACCCCACAACTCTTTCTCATTTCATGATCATCTCCCCTATGTGCCCTTTCCAAGCTACTTGCAGCAATGAGATGTGTCAGAGGGGTTTGTCCCTGTCCTGGTGGCATCAGCAGGGTCAGGCATGGACCAGCAGCGCTGCCGGTTCTTGGCTGGCTCGGTGGAGTCACCACAGCATCAGATCCTGTTCAAGCTGGGAGGTAAGAGCATGAGAATGCCTGGAAAAGGGTGCAGGAGATCTGGTCCCAATTCCAGGGTATTTGCAGTCCAGACAGACACAGGACAGCAAGGACAGGAGAAGAGAAACATCTTACAAGGATCCCAGTAGTCATCTGCAGAAAAAGGAATTGACTGTAGGTCTTGTAGGTTTCTCTGTTTCTTCTCTTTTTTTTTTCTCCCCTCCTGCCCTAAGCTTCTAACTGGGGAAAGTCCCCATTTCCTGCAAGCATCCAGTGTGTCTTATCATGCCATTTATTTGCCTGGTGCAGGCTTTAGTTTCCACAAGGGAGATGTTATTGTGGTCTTTTTGGTTTTGTTGTTGTTGTTGTTTCCTCTCCTCTGTGTATGATACAGCACTAAAACTTTTCTGTAAGATGTCAATGCTTAAAGTTTATATGAGTTCAAGAGGAGATGGGACAAATTCACAGAGCAGAAAGCCATGAGAACTGTTAAATGCAGAATTCTGCTTTGGGAAGCCACTGATCTGTGAACTGCACAGGGGATGTTTTTGGAAGAAGGATCATTTTCTGTGTTTGTTTCTCAGGTGTCTGATTTTAGCTGCTGCCAAAGCAAGCTCCTGGGCTAGATGGATCTCTGCTCTTACTGTGTGCTGCAGTATTAAAATCGAGAGCCCTTCTCTTGCTTTTCTTTGTGTGAAGAAAGCCTACAAAGAAGCTAAAAGCAGTTTTGCGTGAGGTTTTCCTGCTCCTGCCGCAGTCTCGGTGCTTGGTAAAATATTTTTAGAACAAGTCAAATTGAGGAAAAAGGGAGCTGTGCAAAAATGACCTGCCACAAGCATTCACACCTTACATTTCTTAAACCCCTGAAATGTTGTCTGAAGAGCAGGTTGTGTTGCCCACAGGTAGGTGCTTTCCTGCAGCAGTGATGTATGGGTTTGGGTGTGGATTTTCTTCCCTGAGGCTTCAGAGCATCAGGGTGTAAAGCAGCTGTGTCTTGCCAGGTATCACTGTTTTCTGGGAGGTCTCTTGAGTTTGATTAGATAAGAGATGCTTTGTTATTTAAGTCCTGAAAAAGAGGAAATAATGTAGGATTGGAGTTCAAAGGAAAAGGAAACCAAGGTCCTGCTTGTGTTGACTGTGGGTAGGAGCTTAAAAACAGAACCAGCTTTGTACCGTCCAGGGTGCAAAGGGTTATTTATATAAGAAGGGGTTATTTGTGTAACTTTTTAATGTCCTAGTTGGAAGAAGAGGAAAACCAGCTCCCAGTTCCTGAACAGTGTGCTGGTGTCCACGTGTTCTCATTCATGCTGTAGGCTCTGCTTTAACTTCCCTCCCAGGTGTGTAGGGCCAGGACTGTTCCCACAGCTGAATTTCTCTTTGGTTTTAGAGACCAAGCCATTCCTCTGTTGTTCTGCTTGTGGGCGTGCTGGAATAAGCCTATTAAAAGCCCATTTTTAGAGGTTTTTGTTATTATATGCAAGCACATCCCAGATTTGAAAACATCGCTGGCAGCGGCAGCAAGAGCTCCCTCCTGCAGAAGATAAAACATCAAATCTAAACCCAAATGGACTCTTGGAGCCCTTTATGTGTCTCTGAATTACTTTCATCTCTTCATCACTCCATTAATGGCTATCCCCACAGACCAGGGAGTGCTCTCTCAGCTTCCCTTACATTTGGGTTTATCCTGCCAACTGCCTGGGATTGTCAACTAATTGGAGTGGAAATGAGAAATGAAAGCGGCGTTATTGAGCTGCCAAGGCTCCTCACTTGGCAGCTGCTTTGGGTGATGCTGGTAATTGTTACCAAAAGTGTAATTGCTCTGGGGCTCTGCCTATGGTTTCAGCAAAGCAGCCTGGTTCTTCCTCCTCTGAGATACCTGATACCTGCTTCTGCTCAGCTGTCTGGGGATGCCTTGTGGAGTAAATCCAAGCCTGGGGAGTGCTCGGGCTGGGTGCTGTGTTGGTGCAGCTCTCCCAGGGGAACAGCCTCCTCTGTCCCCCTGGGGTGGCCTCCCTGGAGCATGGGTGCCACCCTCACATGTGTCTGGGGACAGAGCATCTCCTTTGAAAATGAGTTGTGTGAGTTTTACTGTTTGCTCAGGGTAGCAGGAAAGGTAATTAGCAGGGGGGATGGTAAGCAGTGACAGCCACTTGGGTTTTGAGACAATGGTAGAAAATTCAGGCTTGATTCCTGGCTTAAACATTGAAGGCTTTAGCTGTGGGCTGCTGGTTTCACCCTGCTGAGTCATGAGAGCAGTACCACCACCTAGGTGACCAGCTTTATGAGTACCACAACCAGATGACCAGCTGTACAAGTACCACAACCAGGTGACCAGCTGTACGAGTGCCACAGAGGACAATCTGGCATCCAGTGACATTTCATGGATTGACTGAATGTTTTCCTGAAGCTGTAAGAAATGGGAAGGGGCTTGGGGGGGAGGACACAAACCAGCTGCTGCATGCTGCTTGTTTCCAGTCACTGCACCAGAATAGAGCAGGGATTGTTATCTAGTGTGATGATATCCCATGTTAAGCAGCATCTGATCAAATGACTGAGACTTTTTAATGTATTAATAGCAGACTCTGATTGGTTTTGATTTGCTGGGTGGTTTGTTGTTTTGGTTTTGTTTTTTTTTTTCTCCCGAGGTAGAGGAGGAACAGGTGCAACCTTATGAACTTGCAATAGCCAGCTGAGAAAGCCATGCTCAAAGACATTCAGGTCTTTCTGTGCTCTGGTTTAGTATGACAGTGTGACAGCAGCAAACCATGAGAGCCCACAGCTGCTCTGGGCTCCCACTTCCACACTGTCTGCTCTTTGTCTCTTCTGCTTATTCTGTCCTCCAGCCCTCCCTTGCCTTTAGTGCTGGTTGCTTCCTTGCCTCTTCTTAATGTGCAGCTCTTTTGCTTTCCTGCCCTCTTCTAAATCCTCACCAGTATTCTCCAAACCCAGTAGGTGCTTGCATTGTGCTTCTGTGTCTTGGGTTTTGCTTTATTTAAACTCCTGTCTGGCTGCCAGCAAGCTCTAGAGGTTTGTGAGGACATCCTGCTTTTTCTGGCCTCTATTCCACAAACCAGCCAAGTAATGTAGACATCTCATCTTGCAGCATGGCATTTTAAAATTCAGTTGAATTAGGTATCCTTTCTTCTTTTGATGTAGGGATGTCCGAAAAATTAATAAGTTATGCTGGCACTACATGGTGCTAAAGGAGTGCTTTCCATCTTCAAAGTGCTCTGTGCACTGTATTTCATTATTTATTCTGTTAATTATATTAGCACTTGCAAGGAACAAACCTCTTAAACTGTTGTTGATAAAAGCACACTCCTAACAGGGTAGCAATTCAGCACTTAAATTGTAGCAGATAATTTGTCCACTGAGGTACAGGGCCTTGGAGAAGATGTAAGGAGGATTTACATCAGTTCATTAAGTGTCTGCTGAAAAGTCTGGCTTTATGTTTTAAGCAGTAATACCTGGGAGCTTTAGAGCATCTTTGGAAGCTGTGGATGAATGCTAATGAAGGACAGGGAGGTGGGATCCTCATTTTGCAGGAGGTGCTTGGTATCCCAGTTCCTAGCTGCAGGGTGGCTCAGGAGCCTGTCTGGGGCTGCTGCTTCGGTCACTTCTGAACATGTTACCCTTGCTGGGGTAAACCAGGGGCTCACAGTTACCTAAGGGCAAAACTGGGAAGAACACTGGTAAGCTCTTGGCCCATGTTCAGTCTCCTTAGTGACAATCACATTTGAAATGAAAGAATAATTAAAGTACAAGCAGTCTGCCTTCTCCAGAGCTTGAAATATAGAAACCAGGACATCTCTTTATGCTTTTCTGTATTAGCAGCTCTCAGCTACACACTTCCATGTAAATGAGGAACACAGTTTGAAATAGGATTCTAAAATAGTCAGTATCCAGGAATGCCACCCAAAATAATTGTTGCAATAACCTCCCTGTTCTTCATGTATTTCCACCATGTGCATGCGGTGTGTACACTGCTTTTCTCTCTTTTCTCAAAGGAATTGCATGGCCTTGCACTTCAAATGCCTAATAGCCAGAGCATTGACTTTTGCTCAATTTACTGTGACTGTAGCATTCAGATGTGCAGTAGCATTGTAGAGAATAACCCCCTCCCCCCATTTCTGTAGAGAAATCAGTAAATTTAATTTGCAAGTTAATAAATTTTTCAAGTTGGAGTTTAGGTCTGTTGCTCCATGAGCAGGGATCTTAAGTGTTGAACTGTCAAACAATGTGCACACGGCGAGTTGTGACCTTGGGGGAAGATTGCTGTATCCCAAAAAATGAGCTAGGGATTTCCTGACTGTTAACTACATTTTGAATTCTTAAAACTTCTTCAGAGGTGTGTTGGCTTTGTTCTGACACCTGCTTAAATGGTAACCGCTGACCCTGCAAATGCTTCCAAGTGTGGATGCCACAACTTCCTTGGGCATCCTGGGCCAGGGTCTCACCACCCTCATGGGAAAAAATTATTTTCCTGCAGGAGTAAGCCATTTTGCTTTGACAAAACCCTCTGGTTTGGAGGGGCTTTTTCTAGTTGACAGTCAGTCCTGGATGCAGGTTGGGTCAAAGAGCCTCTGCCAGTGCCTTCTATTCATTCTGGTCTGTAGAATACCACATCAACTTTTCTGAAGAGCCCAGCACCCCACAGCTTCTGCCCCAGGTGCCTGAGAAGGGGCCAGATTTTTCAAGATATTTTTTTTTTTGCTCTCATCAACCTGTCGAATGGGCCTTTAAGGCTCATTTCAGTATTTATCATTATGCTTAAGTAGTTAGCCCTGGATGCATTCCTAGCAGTAAGCTGTTAATCATCTTCTCCTGTCTTAATTTGCCTCAGTTGTGCTGTATGCTATGAATAAATTGACTTCTTGGAGTAAATCACTACATCATGGAAATGAGTAGCAAAGTTTGGTCTTCTTTCAAACCAATTAAAACTGAGGTGTGGATAGCAGCAGGCTGTACTACACAGGAAAAATTCCTGTATGGCATAAATTTAGCCTGGTGCACACAGAGCAGCTGTCTAATGGAAAAGAGTTGTTCAGATGAGAAACTGATCTTCCGCTCCCCGTTTGGTTTTGCTGGGTTTAAATGAAGGCTTTTTAAAACAGGTAAAGTATGAAGGTGGCAGCTGCATCCTTCAGATGACCTCAGCAGGTGGTTGCTGCTTGCTTTCTGAAACGGAAAGAAAGGGCACCTGGCATGGGTGAAAGGGTGCTGCAGAGGAGCTGGGTGCAGGCAAGACACTTTCCTAGGAAGGGAGGTGGCTGGAGAAGAAGTGACTTTGCTGTGGTGCTGTCTGATACCAGGCTGGCTGGAAGGCTGTCTGCAGGAGTAAAAAGAATGATAGAATCACAGAATGGTTTGGGATGGAAGGGACCTCAAAGCTCCTCCAGTGCCAACCCCCTGCATGGGCAGGGACACCTCCCACCAGCCCAGGTTGCTCCAAGCCCCATCCAACCTGGACTTGGACACTGCCAGGGATGGGGCAGCCACAGCCTCCTTGGGCAACCTGGGCCAGGGTCTTACCACCCTGAAATTAGAGATTTTTTTCCTCATGTCCAACCTAAATCTCCCCTCTAGAAGTTTTAACTCATTTCCCCTTGTCCTCTCACTGCACCCCCATGCCCAAAGCCCTCCCCCAGCTTTCTTGTAGCCCCTTCAGATATTGGAAGGTTGCTCTGAGCTCCCCTGGGAGCCTCCTCTTCTCCAGACCCCAGTCCCTCAGCCTGGCTTCCCAGGGAGGTTTTGGAGCATTTGAGTGGCATTTTAGCCCTCAGATCATTTTAGAAGCATCCTAACAAAAGTAATGAGTCCCAAGTGGCTGCTAAGACCTTGGAGAACCTTGTTGGAGGGAAGAAGTCTGGCAAGTGTCCAACCATCTGGATGAGGGCCTGAGGTGCCCTATGGAAGCATGGTGGCAGCGTGGGTTCATGACCCCAGGGCAGAGGGAATGGAAAAGAGGTCAATCGGGTGGTGGAAAGCCTTGCAAATGAGTTGTGGGTGTTCCAGTTGGGTGCACTGATGGAGTGGTGGTGACAGCTGTTTCCACATCTGTTGGACTGTCTGCTTGCTTAGTGTCCCCTTCAGGACATTTTGGAATAAATAAATGTGATCAGTTAAAGCCCGTGCACACCTGGCTGTGCATACAGCATTTTTTACTATATCAGTTTAATCTTAGTATCTTAATGTATCTTGGGCTCAGACCTTTCCTTCTGTCACTGCCTGATGTGGGTACAGTTTACACCATGGTCTTAAGATGAGAACTTTTTATTTCCATGGCCCTGCAGACTGTAAATTTTGAATGTTCTATTCAACAGCTCACTGGGACTCGGGGTTGTTGGTGCCCATCAGCTCCTGGGCTGCTGCTTGGGGCTGCAGCTCTCTGTCCAGGAGAGCTTTGCCTCAAAGCTAGCTCAGCTGCCTCTGCAGAAGCTGTAATGATAGCAGCTTGGACACTCAGCTTCCCAGAGATGCTGCAGTCACCGTGGGGTTGTGTCCTTGCTGTTGGAGTTGTGCATGGCTTTGTCTTTCACCTGTGGGTTGGCAGTACCAAAGCTGTGCCTGAGAAGCTTGTGGGAGGGAGAGAGGGAGGGAGACTGCTGCAGACTTTACACTTCCAGTCTGCCTTTATTGAGCTATTTCACCCGTTTGCTGTTGCACAAAATAGCACAAACCTTGTGCAGCGTGGATTTCATAGAAAACTTCTGTACAACTTCTGTTTATTTGCAGAATAACACGAGGTGGAAGCCAGACTCTTGCCAAGACTGCCACTGCCAGAGTGGGATTGTCACTTGTGAACCTCTGGTCTGCAAACACTCTGGGTGTGACTTTCAGAAGGTAAGGGGCTGCAAGTGTCCAAGTGCCAGCTGAGCTGTTCTGTGTGGTGGGAGAAGTGCCAGGTCACTGGAGTTCCCAGCCTTCCCCTGCTTTAAATGCCCCAAAATGCTGCTGTGTGTCTGCCACACCGTGTTACACCTGCAGGCATGGTGGGAAGCACTTGGGGTAACTGATCTTGCAGTCCCTACAGGAGCAAAGCTCCTCTTGTGTTAAGAGGAGCACAAAAAGAGGATACAGGATGAGGTGAGGGACTGGCAGAGGTCAGCTGGCTGCTTATTCCTTGTGCACTGCTGTGACAGCCACAGCATTAGCATCCTGGGCTCTACTGCTTCCCTGCAGCTCCCTTTGAATCCCAGGCTCTTGATTCTCAGCAGGACTTGAGGGAAGCAAGAGGGAGCTGTGAAATCTCTTTTGGTCTCCCAGGGTGTGTGTGACTGCCCAGGGTCAGGCCCACTCTTTGTGCCCTCTGACTTCTCATCACCAGCAAAACCCAGGGCACGAAACCTTTGTCTCCTCCACCACACCAGAGCCAGAGGCTCAGTGTTGGAACAACTTGCAGGCTGCCAGTGCTCCAAGGGCATTCTGGTCCCCCAAAGGAAGCCCCTGAACTGGGACCAGACCCCCCAGCACGAGCCCAGCTTCCAATCACCCTTCAATGGAAGGTGGAGCTGGGTCCCCCTCAGCGTGCAGATGGACGCTTTCCACTCTGCTGAACAACAACAGAGCTGAGATTGTCTGTCTCTGGGTTCCTCCTGCCTTGTGGTGCTTGTTGAGCTTTCATTATCTCCTGTTTACCTTTCTCTGGCTGAGCCTTCATTAATGGTTACAGCTAATTGGCCATGGAATTGGTCGTGCCTTAGCATCTGGATTACTGGGGTAGTACGCATGAATGACAAGGAAAATTAGTGTTTTAAAGAGGCACTGCCAATATAATTATATGGCTTTATGAAGCAGGTTAAAATGCTTTCCAATACGACAGCATTAACGAGGAAATAATTTTTATTCCTATTGGTTTTCCCCTTTATTGTCACTTTATATGGATATTTCAAGACTGAAATAGTTTCCGTTCCAAAGAGGCGAGAGAAAGAAAAGGAGTGCTGCCCTGGCACACTCAGTAATGAGTGGGCTAGATAAGATGTTGTTCATTTTTTAAACCTGGATAAATGAAATGGGATAAATAAAAATAAATAGGCAACGTCAAAGCTCATAAAGGGAAATAGATTTATAATGCAAAATGAATCTGTGATTCCTTGACGTGGGTAATCTTGAAGAGTTTAAGGGTTCCATAAAAATCTGGCCCATGTAAATGCTGAAAAGGCTCATCAAGGATCTGAGAAGAAAAAAATCCACTCATCCTTCAAGCATACACAAACCCAGTGATGAGCAAGGTCAGAAATCACCATCCCACTCCATGGTTTATTTCTGATCTGCTTATTAGGAGGTTTATGCTAATATTGCTCATCTTGTTTCCAGTGACAAGGCATAAACAAAACCAGGCAGCCTCTGCAGAAAAGGTACCCAGTGGTGGTCTAAACATTTTATGCAAAACCTCCTACTGTGCCTACCCGGTGCTTGGAGTGGGTGGAAAATCAGCAAACATTGTGTCTGGTGTGTCAACCAAAATAGACCAACAGCCAAGAAGGGATTCTTCTCAGCAGCATCACAAGTGAATGGGGTTTTTGAATTGTTTGTGCTAAGGGAAGTATTTAATTTTGTTTCCCACCTCCTAAAAGCCAGGGCATGGAAGGAAACCGTGATGTGAGAAACTTATTTTCAGTTTGAAAAATCAAACTGTTCCTTTTAGAAAACAGAAAGCAAGCTTGTGACACTTCAACCGATTCTGGTCTCTTTTATCATGCAAATAAAGAGGTGAAAGGTAAGAATTTTTTTGCTTTGCAGTGTATTCATCTTTTATTGCAACAAAACAAATACTGACTTCTTCTGAGCAGGAAGCTCTTCTGTGTTGTGTGTACCCTTTCAAAGTGGAAAGGATAGCTTCTGTCTCCTGAGAAACACCTTTCTGATATTCTGAAGATAGAATCTTTCTCCATTTCACTTCCCAAACTTGATGTATTTGTCTCTGGTTTTGGTTTTTGATTTTCTCCCTCTCCATCTGCTGTGCTCACATCAGTCAAACAGTTTAGTCCTTCCTGTTGCTAGCTGTGGGAGGAAAACACTGAGTTGTGTGGCACCTCAGGGGCCCTCAGTGACAGACACCTCTGCAAAAGAAGATTCTTGCAGAGCTGAGGCTGTCCTGTCTGTGGAACTGGGAAACATTGCTCTGGAGAGCCACAGAGACAATTCCAGGGACAGGAGTCCATGATCCTTCCTGGTGTTGCCTGATGGCTTTACTGATGGGCTTTGCCCTTCATCTGGTGAGTTGCTTCCAGCACCAGCAGCATCTTTTTCCCTGCTGCCCAACAGGAGGTGGCAAGAGGTCAGCTTGCAGAGCAAGGTGGTAGCAGCACCACCTGACTGTGCTGGGCATGGAAGTGGTCAGTAATTCTCAGTTAATTTTAAAGCAGTGTTATTAAAAATATTGCAGTGATTATTAAGCCAAAGTACAGTTAGTGGATCTGTATTCATTCTGCCTGCCAGCTGCACTTGTGGTGTGGTGAGATGTTGCACTGAGATCCATCCTGTACATATAGAAAACTATCTACTGAAAAAATTACATCTTCAGTGAGTAATCTTTGGGTTTTGTCTTGAATAAATGCTTTCTATTCTTTGTTCTCATCTGAAAACCAATTCAAGCGGGGGCTTTCTGTTTGCATTATTAAGGCCTGTATTTTACTGGTGTTTTGATGGTAAAATGTCCAATACAGCAAACTGGTGTGCCACCTCTCAACAAAGGCATCTGGTTTCACAGCATGATACATTTCACTTGATGTTTTTCCTCTCCAAACTAAGAGCAGTGGGTCCAGCAAGGCCCCACGTCTTGACCTCTGTGTTAAAGTCTCTGTGTGAAGTGCTTCTTGGATTCTTGTGTCTCTTTTAGGGAGAAGTGCTCCAAATAGCCCCCAACAAGTGCTGCCCTGAGTGTGCATCCCGAGCTGAAGGATTTTGCCAGCATGAAGGACAGATCCACAGTGTGAGTGCTCCGCTGTGTCCCTCAGAAGTGGGCATCCTTTCCAGATTTTAGCTCTCTGTTTGGTTCATACCAGTGAAGGATGCTTTAGCTGATGTGCAGGAGAAGGGGTAGTTCTTCAGGCATCAGATAATGTGAAATAACAGGAGTTGAGTCAGCAGGGTTTGGAAAAAGGGAACATCATTGGTCAGAAGTTTCCCACTCTTTCAGCCCCTTTGCTGTTTCTGTGGGTGACTGAGACAATATATGTTCAGGAGGGGAGCAGAGCACATTCAGCTTGACATATGAGCTGTCCTGAAAAGAAGGCTTTCCTCTCAGCAGCCATCTGCTGGGAGGAGATTGATGGCTCTTGTGCGACCTGGGTTATGTGTTTTGTAATCCTGAATTATTCAAGAAGCAGGTTCTGGGATGTGGTTTCACCTATGGGGGATGAAAGGCCAAAACAATAAGAATAAGTGTCTGCAGATAAGAAAAAAAAAATAAGATTCAGAGGTAGTAGTTAATGAATCATGTCAAACTATAGGCAACAGTAGAAAAACAACTTAACAGTGAGCCTAGGTCCTGTGTCTGGCCTCTTACAGACTGTTCTGTTTGAGAGGAGGCAAATCTGGTCCAAATCTTAAGCAATATGTTAAAATGCCCACATACTTTTGAATATCTGGACACTCTCCACCTGAGATGGATGTTGTAACCCACTGTTTGAGCCTGAGGCATGACCAGCATGGATCTGGTATGAGCTAAGCAAAGGCTGGAGTAGGAGGGGTAGCACATCATTCCTCTTCTCACATTTCTTTGTGCCTATGGTTTGGGCAGTACTATATTATATTGTATTACCTTGTATTTCTTCCTGCTGTTGCTGCTTTTTGCTGTGTGGTATTTTTGCTGCAGCTTTTTGCTCTCTAGGCCTGTTCTTTGGGACACGAGTCAGGTGAGTAAGTAAGCATCCCCACAGGGACTGCAGGCATATTTGTACCTAGAGTCATATGTCACACCCCAGTGTGCTGTGAGGTGGCCATTAAACATTCTTTTTTTTGTCAGGGCAGAGTTTCATCCTGATGGCTGGCACAGATAGCCTGAAGGAAGGAGTTTTTTCTTGTCTTAGTAAACCACTGTAATACTTTAAGATTTGACTTTCATTCTACAAGTATCTGGCTGGCAACACTGGCCCTGGTGATTGCTCCATCAGAGAAAATCTGTATCCTCTATCTGGCAAGAGCTTTTTCCCTCCCTGCCTAATTCAACATTGCAGGTTTTGTAAAAATTCACATCATCTACTTGCTGGAAGATGTTGCAATGCACCAACATGTTTCTTCTTGGGACCAGTTTTTCCTCACCATGCCTCAGGGTAGGGATATTAATTTGTGCACTAATGAGTAAGCAAATCTAATGAGATTTTACTTGCAGTGAAGTGCTTAAAGCATGTGGGGTGGGCAGTGTTCAGCCAGGATCAGGTGTGTGCTGGGGCCCATGTTGAGTGTTTCTCTGAAGAAAACCTGTCTCTAAATTTGGAGTTTGTAGTGGGGAAGGGGCAGATCCACTAGCTTGGGTCTTTGACAGTGGGTTGTTGCTGGGTGGCACTCTGCAACAAAAGACAATTAAGCTGATCTCCAGATTTGCCCAGTGTTAACTTATTTTTTGTCCCAACAGTGCAGCCTGGAGTAAGGGCTACAACATGCAGAGACTGACTGGGCCTGCAAAAGAGTAAAGTTCCCTAATAATAGGGAGTCTTGGAAGGTGAGAAGAAATATTTACAGCTCTCCCTGGCAGCTTTATTCATGCCTGTGCTCTCTGTGCCTTTGGTTGTGTTGCAGCATGGCACACAGTGGGACAGCTCTGGATGTGTCTGGTGCTCCTGTGCTCATGGGAAGGTGACCTGCAGCCCCATGGCCTGCCCAGCCCTTGCTTGTGGACCAGGGGAGCTGCAATACACTGCTGAGGGAGCCTGCTGCCCCAAATGTGTGGGCCATGGGGGTAAGTATGCTATGTGACTGGGGCATTGCCTGGCTTCATTGAGCTGAGCAGGAGGTCACTGGAAATCTTCTAGACCCAGTCTGGAAAACTTTTCTTGTTCTGGTTCAGTTCTGCTGGGAGGACACTCACCCCAAGTGTCTCTCTTAATTCCTTTTCTGTCCTCCTACCATATTTACATTTTTAATGGCTTCACCCTTAGGCCAAGAGGAAGTGATAAGCATTGAGCAGGGAGCAGATGTGCCTGGCATGTCCTAATTTTGGAGATAAAAATTTGGAAAAAAAGATGCAGATATTTGCCCTGTTCTAAGGGCACCTTTGGCACTTGCAGACTCGGACTGCAAGGTCCCAAAATGCCTGAGCTGTGGGATAGCTTTTCTCATAGAAGCTCTGTAAGAGAACTACATGCAGAGCTCTCAGTTCTCAAGTGTAAAGCCCTTGAAAACCAAGGGAATCTTTACTGTCACTACCTGCTTTGGCAAAGCAGAACTTGGAATTCTGAGATGCACAGCATCTGGGCTTTAATTATGAGTGACAGAAAGGGGTTACAGGGCATTGAAAAAGAAGCCTACCCATTGTTTCCATATCTCCTAGAGCCTTGCTCCTTTGATGGACACTTGTTCCAGGATGGTGAGGATTGGCACCTGGGTCCATGCTCCAAATGTGTCTGCAGGGATGGAGTGACTCAGTGCTTCACAGCTTCCTGCCAGCCTCTCCTGTGCAGCCAGGTCAGGACCCAGGGGCTTTTTGGGGACATTACTCCTGAATGCTTTTCCATTGGCACTGCCCATTTCACCTGCAGATGTACAAATTACCAGGAAAATCATCTGTGGGACAAGCGGGTGGTTTGAAGAAGGGGGTTTTGAGGTGTGGAAATGAAAACAGGATTTTTCATGGGGATTTCTCTTCACAAATTTAAGTGTTTGTTTTGCAGCTGAAAAGTTTGGTTTGCAGGTCTTGTTTACTTTTTCCTTTTTATACAAAAAGCCTAGAAATACAGTTGAAAGTAGTCAAATGCAGATGAAACTCCCCTTTTGATTTAGAGTACTCCTGCTTACATGTGCTTGTGTTTAGAAATCAACAAAACCAGTAAGGTAAGTTAGGCAAGCTCAAGAAGTGACTCCAGTTTTAGTCCACTTGAGAGAACTGGGACATTTTTACCTCCAGGGTCCTTGCTTTGGACAAATGATGAGTTCTCAGCTCTTGTGCAGTGATCAACCCAACCAGAAGGCTCCAAGTTTACATAAACTGTTAACACAGGGGTTAGTAAAGGCAGCAAACCATACGTAGTACTCCACACTCTGTACAAATGTCTCATTGAAAAAATTCTTGTTAGTATATTGGAAGTGCTTAAGGGTGTTACTGAGCTCTTCAGATTTCTTTTTGTTGGGCCCATTCTAATAGTTTTCTTGGACACCTTGGTGTCCTCCTTTCCAACAGCACACCATGCTAAGGAAATGCAAGAACTGGTTCCCTGGAAATCCCTCTTTCTGACCTTGACTTTATGTTTTAGGGGCTGCAATTTCCCCAATTTTTTTTTTCTAAAAATCTATTTAATGATGAATCCAGATGCTCCCTTCAAGTGTGCTCCCTGGAGCACTGGGAAAAATAAAAGTAGTAGTCATAAAATTTTTTTCCTGTTGATGCTTACTCAGCTTTCTATTACTGGACCAGATGTTTGTGCAATTAACACTTTAATTTTATTTTATTTTTTTTTAGAAACCCACCTGTTTTCATGCATGCTGATTGTGTTTTGTTCTGGCCTGAGATACCTAGTGAATATTCCTTGACTAAATACCATGCATTAAAACAAGTTTATACCTTCTGTTGATTCTTCCCTTCCCTCCCCAAATGGAGTGATGTTACCTGCTGACTGCTGGCACTAATGTTTAATCAGCTAATCATTAGGATTTAATTTGGGGAAGCAGACATGACTGCACTATGATGTGATTTCTCTGAGAAGAACTGGCTGAAAGCAGCCAAGTTAATGCAGCAGGAAGCCAATTCTGATGGTGTTCCAGATATTTCCTACCAAGGTGCCTGGTGGAAAGGACCTTGGAAAGGTGTGCAAGGATCCTGTTCTGCTTTCAGTCACACCTAACATTTTCTTGTGTGTGCTTTTTTCTCTGTCACTTTCTTCAGTCTCTACTTCCTTTCAAAAGCTAATACATAAGCAGCCTTGCTACTGTGGATTTATTGCTTTGGAGATTCCTACTTCTAGAAAGCCCTTTCTTGTGGCATGTATAAATATTGTTTAAAAATTAGTTTAGACCCTTAATAAGGTTCTGTAAAGAGAATTTTTTAAAATTCCCAGAGAAAACACCGGTTTCTATATAAAATGATCAGGTTTTTCATGTGGTAGGGCACAGCAGAGAGGCACAGCTATCATGATGGTTTTATGTCACTTTGGTTTTATAAATTCTCCCAGTATTAAACCTTCTTCCAGCTTTCAGTTAACTGTGCCCTTCCCTGTGTGCTGAGGGAAAGGAATTTATGAAATAGTACCTTACAGTCTGCCCCATCCCTGGCAGTGTCCAAGTCCAGGTTGGATGGGGCTTGGAGCAACCTGGGCTGGTGGGAGGTGTCCCTGCCCATGCAGGGGGGATGGAATGAGGTGATCTTTAAGGTCTCTTCCAACCCAAACCATTCTGTTGATTCTAAATACTTGTTGCATGCAGGAGTGCACCTGAATGTCCCTCCACATATCCAACTCAAATGCACCAATGAGTTCTTTTAACTCTGCTGGGAAATCTCTCATTGATAACTTTCACACAATCTTCAATTCTGTCTTTGAATGCTTTTATCTGTCTAACAAAGTGGATGAGATATTAGTGCTTGGCATTTCTGCACTGCTTCCAGTCCACAGGTCAGTCTTCTGGTCACCTTGGTGTTGCTGGAGAGAGGTGAACAAATAACTGTTCCCAATTGTTGGATGTATGTGGCATTGTAACAGGGGAATTACAGCTGTGTTTTGGATGGATGGATGCAGCTGAGGCATGCAGGAACTGTTACATTGATGTGAGCTGCCAACCTATTCCAGTGTGATTCAAATCACTCATGAAAAAGTTTAAATTAGGGTAATCCAGTTTGAAGCATAATTTAACACCCATAGAGTGTTATGCTGGATGGATTTAACTAAAACTGCAAATGCCTGAGAGATGGTGAGTGTAAATCACATGTCCAAAGCCTCAAACTGTGGCAGTACCAGGAAAAAAAAAATCTCCTCCATCTCATGCTTTGGTGTGCTTCTGCACATAGCTTTATATATACTTTTTTTTCTATATCTATCTGTACACCTGAATATATGTACTTTATCTCGTGTGTGTGTATCAGTGTATTTGAACTCAGATGCTATCCAGAGAAGCCCAGGAAAGGAGATGAAGAAAATACCTTTCTTTCTAGCTGACTGTGCTGACCTCATGCTGTGCAGCCTGTCCCAGATCCTGGAGCCAAAGTGAAGCCCTGGGGGGCTGTGGGTTACCACACAGATACCAAATGCCTGGAGTTCCAGGCAGTGATGCTGAGCCCCATGCTAACTGTTCCTGCTCTTATTTTATCTCTCCTGCTTTCTGTTTAGGATGAAGTTATGATTATGTCTCCTGGAAAATGCTGCCCAGAATGTGCTCCAAAGCCCTGTTTGGTAGCAGGAAAAGTGTACCAGGTAACCTTTGACAAGCCACACCAAAAGGCAGTTGTTCACAAGTTCTGGAATCTCTCTCTCTCTCTCTCTCTCCCCTCTGCCATCTGACTTTCTGCCAGCACCAATAGCTTCTTGCAACTATTGCATTTTTTTCTTCCTGGAAAGCCAGAAGAGTTGAAAGAAATTAGGGCTAGATAAGAATTTGCTGCCAAGTAGAAAGGAAATATGCAAGGTGAAGCATGTTAGGCACTTTCTTTTCACACTTTTATGAAGGAAGAAGGAACTGATGAAGGTCGAAGTATTTATAGCTTTCTTTGTATCATCTGGTTTTAATTTGATGCATTATTTAATGAATGTGTGTGTGTGGGATTTTCTGCTAGTGATTATTTTTTGCTAACTGTAGTATTTAAAGCCTCACCAATGTCACTAGCTTGCAGTTAATCAGAAATAGATGCCACAGTGTCATCTGGACCTCCTGCCTCTTCTCCCTGTTAGCTGGTCATGTAAAAAGAAACATTTTTTCAGCAAACTTCTTTGTTTCATACAGACATGCAGAAGGAACCATCCTATTCCATAAGTGGCATGGATCTGGGAAATAATTTGATTGTTTACAAAGAGTGTTTAAGAGTTTTGTACATATTCTCTTCCAACAGCATGGTGAACAGTGGAAAAAAAATGCCTGCACTGCATGTGCTTGTCACAGCGGGGAAGTCCGATGCCTGAGAGAGACCTGTGACTCCAGTAGCTGTGAGAAGGTAGTGAAAGAGCATTCCTCTCTGCTACCCTGGCTGCAGATCTCAGTGGAGCCCTGTAAATGGGTGCAGACAGCCCTGCCTCAATGGTTGCTGTTTTTTTGTTTTTTTGGTTTTTTTTTTTAAGGGGGAGAAGAAAGTGCAGCGTCCTGGGAAGTGCTGTGAGGAGTGTGTGTCACCCAAGGGGAGCTGCTTGTATGAAGGCACTGTCAGGTACCACAGGGAGATGTGGAATAGCAGTCACTGTGACTTCTGCCTCTGTGATGAAGGGCAAGTCACTTGCCAGAAAGCAGAGTGTGCCAAAGTGGAGTGTGCCAAGGTAAGAAAGGTTTTCTTTTCTCAAGCTTGAGTCTTGTGATGAATTTCTTTCCTCCCTTTTTCTTTTTTCTCAACTGACATCTCGAGACACTCAAAGAACCTGCCCTTCTCCAGGGGCTTGCTTCAGGCAATTACCTTGAAAACACTTCCCAGGAAAGCAGAGTAAACTTTGGATTTTTCATCTAAGTTTGACTGCTCAGTGGGCTTGCATTGTGAAGCAAGCCAGTGTGGATCAGAGACTCATTTTACTGTTTTCCTCCCATGCTGTTGTCTTCCTGCTATAATGGAAGCTCAGACACACAGAAGTTTCCATGACCACCAGTTTTACAGGGAGCTAAATGTAAGGAGAAACATCCAGGTCAGAGATATTTAAAAGCTTAAGAAATGTTCATTTTATCTTAATTCTGTGTGCTGCAGTGGGCTTCAGTGAGGTAGCTGGATATGGAGGTCAGTGTTCCACTTACCTGCGTTTTTTTCATGTCATTCTTGGAACTGAAGTGAAGCTTTATTCCCAGGGCTCTTCACTCACACTAAACCACCCATCCCCCAGGCTATATAATCATAGAATCATTTTGGTTGGAAAAGACTTTAAGGTCAAGTCCAACCACTAACCTAGCACTATTTGCTCTGTAGTGAGTTTGCAAAATGCAGTAGATTGTGTCAAATGCTTCACACAAAGACACCACAACTATGTTTTGAGCTGCCTTTTTGCAGTCGGGTAAGAATTCTGTTTAATTGATGGGCTACTACCTGCTTTAGACCTACTACTCTACAGTGTCATCAAAGAGAAGAGAAGGAATTGTTGAGTTTTCTGTTTTGGTGGCAGTGCTCTCTGGCAGCTCTGCCTGTGTGCTAAATCTTGAGTAGCAGCACCCTTGTGTTGTGTCTGACGTCCAGCCAGGACATAATGCGTTTGCTGGGCTCAGCTATTCTCATAAGTGTTCACAAAAAGGGGAGAATCCACTCAGGGGCTCTCAGATGATGATCATGCAGAGAGGATGGATCTAGGAATAAAAGCATGTGCTTGTTCATCTGAGATTCTGTCTTTCAAATAGCAAAAAGGCATCGAGTGTGGGACCCAAACTCTTGTCACTGGTGTAGTAATGAGCATCTGACTTGAATCTGCATGGAGAGATTTTTTTACTGGGTGGAAAATCATGGTTGTAATAAAACCTTGTGCATTTGCATCTGTTTCAGTCAGCTCCCCCCCTGCTTATGGCTATAAATTGGATCATTTACACTAATGATGATGGCATGCTGTCATGGCTCAGCAGGGAGAATTACTTAATATTCATGCTCATATCTTGGGTACAGACAAAGAATCCATTATTCACAGAAGCCAGGGATACTTTACAGCACAAAAACTGAAGATGTCTAACATGTAGGGTTGAAAACTGAGGGGCCCAGAAGTGTGCAGCACTTTCAGTCACCCAGCAATTTTTCAGACTCGGGCTCTCACAGGTAACCACTCATCTCAAGCAAGTGAAAATGTGGGATTATTTGTCAGAGTACAAACCACTGCAATTTTGAATTGAATGAAAGTTGATTGCTAGAAGGAGAGAATGAGGAAGACAGTGTCCTTTGTCGTAGACAAAGTTATAGTCTCACTTGATAAAAGGGATTTGGCCAAAGATTTATTTTTGTGCATGGCTTCCCTGAAGATAAACTTGCTTCCTCAAGTCACCTTCAGTCATAGCTCACCTCGGCAGGAAGGAAATATTTGCTTTTTTTCCTTTGCTTTTCCTTTTTGAGTTGCAGGTCTGTTTTTTAGGCACCTGCATCAATAAATCAGAGCTGGTGTGAAGCTAGGGGCATGTGGAATGATCTCTTCATTAAGGCACTATTAATTTTCTGGTCACATCCTCCTATTTAAAGTGTAATGAGGCCACAGATACGGACTCCAAACCCTCGACGCGGTGTAGCAGCATTATGTGAGGGCAGGGAGGAGGTTTAGCTTATAAACCCTCTCAAACAAACCTGTCCAGCAGCTGCCAGAGATGAAAGTATCTCTGCTGATTCTGACCTAATCTTCAAAAAGCTCTTTTCATCAGGTTGCTGATGAGCTAGGAGTACAAGTTATGTGACAGGCTGGGATAGCTGTGGAGCTGCTCAGGCTGTCAGAGAATCAAATAATCCTGCTGGAACACTTGCCAGCACCCCAGCTGAGGAAGCACACCCAGGAGGGTGTTCAGAGGAGGACTGGGTATGGGTGCTGGCAGGAGATGCTGCAGCCTAGCTGAGGGGGATGGTGCTGGACTATTCCTGCCAGCAGCCCTGCCAACCCTGGGAAGTCCAGGGTGAGTAAGGTGGTGTGTGCAGATGTGGTGAGTTCTCGTACAGCTGCAGAAGTCTTCCTGATCTTCAGGAGCTGAGCTCAGGTTTGGAGAGATGTAGATGGAGAGAGACTGCATAAAACTTTTTCTTCCCCTCTTTTCTGCCTTCTGCCCCATCACTGCCTTTCAGTGTTCTCAGCCTGCAATCTGAAGGCTAGGATGTATGACCTTGCCTGTGTTTACAGTGCAGGAGGGTCTGGTCCAGAAAAGCCACTCAGGAAATCAAAGCTGTCTTTTGAGTTGTGTCCTGGTTCCATAGGACAGAGTCTTCCTCTCTTCTAAATATTCAGCTTCCACCTAGGCACAAAAAAGTTGTGATAAATCAGGGCACTTTATTCCCTCCTGCTGCTGCTAAATTCTTTCTTTCAAACCAAAGTTATTTAAGTGGATTCTGTGGAGTTGTAGAGTTGTAACAAAGAACCAGCTTTTTCTATCTGGAATAAATAGAGCATGGGCTTTGAAATTCTCTTGGGGAACAAAAGTAGAACATTCAAAATGAAGATAAGCTTCTATGCATTGAAATCTTGACAGTGGCCCTGTAAAATCCTACTGTGAACCACAGTAAAAATATGGCATTCCTGTTCTCTCCACTTGTAGTGGATTTTTTTTTTTGGGGGGTGTGTGTGTGTGTGTGTCTTTCTCTACAGGATTTAGGGATGAAGTCATGGCCTTATCGCTGAATTCTTTGGCCTTTTCTGAGGTTTCTTCTTCAACTGCAGTATTCACCAGGCACATTTTTTCAAACTGCCTACAGAGATGAAGTAGGGTAGAGAGAAGATAAGGTGAAATTAGATATTGAAGATTGCATTCCAGGGCAGGAGCTGTTCTGCCTCTGCATTCCATGTTCTTTTGGTGGTGGTGTTTCCGTTTGAATTGCTGCAAATTTTCTCTTCACAGGGGGAAGAATTAATTCACTTAGATGGAAAGTGCTGTCCTGAGTGTATTTCGAGTAAAGGTTACTGTGTTTACAAAGAACATACCAAAGCTGTGAGTATCCTGGTACTTTGGAGCACGTAGTAATGAGTTCTGCTCATCAAGGTCTGGAGGAATGGGCTTACCCTCGCTGGTTCTGAGAAAAGTATTGCTTGCAATTGTAGCAAGAAAAATAATTTCTTCATCTTCTCTGTGGATTTCTTTTGCAATTTACAGAACACACTTTTTTATAATATCTGCATCTGCTGCAGGGTTTAGGTTTGCTTTGCTTCCCTCTGTGCAGTATTGCCAATCATTTTTACTTAAAATTTAATATGCATACTCAAGTTTCCTGCACATCTCATGGAGTTAGATGCCTGACATTAATCCCATGAAGTAGAGGCTACATAGCTGGGGCAAGGTATAGATTTCTACCTTTGTTTCCCACTGATGATAATTTATCCTGCAACAGGAGTCCATAACTTTCTGAGTATTTTCAAGGAACTTTCCTACTAAAGTTAAATAGAAAGGAAATGTTAAGTGTCTTGGTTTAAATATACCAATAATGGACTTTTCATTACTCTGACAGATGAGGTCTGGAGTTAATAGCTGCTGTTTGCCAACAGATGTGAGAAATGGGAAGTTCAGTGCTGGTTGGGTGTTCTGGGTTTTATTTTGTAAGGCTAATACTTCCTTACTTCCCTCTCTTTCCTCAGATCTCTTACCCAGGTGAGATAAATCATATTAAGGTGTCACATTTACTCAAGCTGTTACTTTATCCCTTTTAAGAGAAGAACTGGCACAAAAGCTTCACGAGCATTTTAAAAATGTGTGCTGTCCCTGTCCTGCCTTTTGGCTTCTCTGTGGTGCCCACAAGCCTTAGACCCTCTGAGCAGCTTTGGTGGCTTCTGAGCAGATGGCAGAGGGGGGGACAGTGGGTGCCACATCCCTTCCCTCCAGCAACTGGTGAAAGTGGGCAGGTGTCAGGGGTGAGGGGTAGTTCTGAATCATAGAATCATAGAGTCATGGTTGGAAAGGACCTTCAATAGCATCGAGTCCAACCATCAGTCCTACACCACCTTAACCACTGAGTCATCTCCCACAGCCCCAAATCTACCCAGTTTTTGAGAACACCTCCACAGATGGTGACTCCACCACCGCTCTGGGCAACCTGTTCCAATGCTTCACCACTCTGCCAGTGAAGAAATTGTTCCTAGTGTCCAATCTGAACCTCCTCTGGTGCTATCTGAACCCTATCACAGTCAGTGGGGAGAAGAGGCCCACACCCCCCTCACTACAGCCTCCTTTCAGGGAGTTGTTGGAGGCAATGAGGTCTCCCCTCAACCTCCTCTTCTCTTCTGAAGAAAGCTGCTGGTACCTCTTCATCTCTGTGGTGGAAGAGGGCAACAGAAGAGAGGAGGGGAGGAAATGAAGTGCTGTGAAGGTTAGCAAGAGATTTTTAAAGTGTGACCAAAAGGTCATTATGCAAAGACAGAGCTTCAGGCTGAGGTGCATGGTGAGGATCTGGCTGTTGAGATCCAGAGCAGGTTCAAGCACTTGGCTGTGGAAAAGCAGCGGACGAGTAAAGCAGCAACATTTGGCTACAGGAGAAAATGCTCCCAGTCCCAGAAGATCAAGGGAGGTGAACAAGTAAAAACGACTCACTGCTGACTGAAAAACCCCCTGCTGTGGTGGGGAGTGCTGAGAGGGAACGTGTGCAGGTGTTCTTGGGCCAAGGACCCCTCTTAGTGGGTGCTTTTTTTATTCTGGAAAGACAAAGAAGAGAGCAGTGTCAGCCACACAGTCCCTCCGAGCTGAATCAGTCCCAGAAATGTTTCATTTACTGCTGGCACTGCTGTAGCCTTGCAGCTTACTCAGAGATGTGCATGCCCTTCCTGCAGAGGCTCTCCCTCCCTGCTGACTTTGCCTGCTGGCTGTTCCTCTTGCAGAATGCTGAGAGATGGGAAGAAGGGCTCTGCAGAGAATGTGAGTGCCGGGATGCGGTGGTGATCTGCTTCCAGCCCTCCTGCCCACCCTGCCCTCTGGGCAGCATGGCTGTCGAGGCCAAGGGGGACTGCTGCCCACATTGCCAGCCAGGTATGGACCCAGGGACAACCCCCTCTTGCTGCCACTCCACTTGGGGGGGGGCATGTGTTGTCACACACACCTCGGGCACAGGGGTTCTGGTGGCATCCCTGCAGCCCTGGCTCCCCCAGCACCCATCTGATCACAGAGTCAGCGGATGTCAGGGGTTGGAAGGGACCTTTAGAGATCATCCAGTCCAACCCCCTGCCCCAGCAGGATCCCCCAGGGCAGGACACACAGAACACATCCAGGAGGGGTTGGAAAGGCTCCAGAGAAGGAGACTCCACAACCTCTCTGGGCAGCCTGGGCCAGGGCTCCCTCAGCCTCCCAGGAGAGAAGTTTCTCCTCATGTTGAGGTGGAACTTCTTAAGTTCTAGTTTAAGCCCATTATTCCTTATCCTGTTACTGGGAACCACTGAAAAGAGATTGGCCTCATCCTCTGGACACCCACCCCTCAGATATTGACAGACATTCCTAAGATCTCCTCTTCTTTTCTCAAGGCTGAACAGCCCCAGGGCTCTCACTCTTCCTTCCCAGCAGAGATGCTCAAGTCCCCTCCTCACCCTCCCAGCTCTCCCCTGGACTCTTTCCAGTAGATCCCTGTGTCTCTTGAACTGGGGAGCCCAAAACTGGATGTGGTCTCACCAGGGCAGAGCAGAGGGGGAGGAGAACCTCCCTGCATCTTCTGGACACACTTTTCCTGATGCCCACCTTGAATTTTAATTTGTCTTTAGTTATTGGTTGCTAATTAACTGGTTTCCATATAATTTGATTAGGGTTTCTGGAGAGATTTAAAGCTCCATCCAGTGGCTCCTGCTGACTTCCCTTGGCTTAACTTGCCTTTGGCAAAATAATATTTGAAAATGTTTTGCCTATTTTTATCTTTGTCTCCACCACAAGAAGCTTTATAAGGCAGGGAACTGCTCCCTTCTAAGTCTCAACATGGGTTTTGGAATTCTGATAATTTCTTGGGTGTGAAAAGAAGAAAGAACCTGCTTACACTGTAATGCCACAGGCTCACCTTGGGCTGAACAGCTGCCAGTTAATAATTGTTTGGGAAGATTAGGGTAGCCTTAGCTTATACATTAATTTTGCATATAAATTCATTTTTCTCCAGGATATTGTCATTCTTCTTGATTTACATTACATAGTTGTCAGGCTTTAGCTGTGGCTTGCTAATTTTTCATGTTGGTAGCTCTTCTTGTTGCATTCCTGTAACTTTGGTTTTATCAGAGTGTTCCAGTTAATGTTTTATCCCAGTATAAAGAAAATGGCTTCACAGTTTAATTACACTGTCATTTGCAGGAGTGCCTTGGCACATTTGCCATATTAATGTTTTAAAGTTTGTTATTTATTGCATCCTAATAAAAATGCAGAGCACTACAAATTGTAAAGTGAGGAAAATGGAGTTTGGACAGTTCAGATAAAATAGTCCTGGATTTCTGAAAGGGAACAGCATCTGCACAGGCTCCTAAGGAGGGGACAGATTATAAAGTGCTCTCAGCACCCATCTGTTCTCCTCACCAAGAGATGCCACTGTGCACTGGTTGCCCTTGAAAATCTATTCTTTTCATTTAACCTTCCCTAGTGGTAGCATTTTGGATAACACAGGCTTTGAAGTCATGGTGTTGGACATACAGAGCTGAACTTGAATTCTTGTGTCCTGTGTGGAACGTGGACATTTCCTTCAACAAAACCACCTGTTTACCCTCTGGTTTTTTTCTGCTTTGCATCAGAGGAGATAAGAAACAAATGCAAAATCCAGCCTGCAGCTGTTTGATCTGTGAGCCCAAAGCATCAGCCCCTAACACATCTGCCTCACTAAAACCAGTAAAAATTGCTGGCTGCTTCACAGGGATGTTCTGGGGGAAGCAGGCAGAGAGAACTCACTCCTTCTCAGGCAGAGGAAAGCATATGGCCCTAAGCATAGAGGTATTTGTGGGAACACCAGCAAACTGCCTTCTCACTGAGGACACTCAGGTTGGAGCAGAGGGTGGTTTTTTTGTGCCTAGAGAAAAATTGTACCTCTCCAAGTAGTCAGACTGTAGGGATGGGGCTGCATATACCTTGGGAAAGTTATAGGGTAACTATAGGACAAGTTATAGGGTAACTATAGGACAAGTTATAGGGTAACTAATGGACAGGAATAGGATAGAAAAGTTATAGGGAATAAATGGACAGAGCCAGAAGCCTCCCATTCATTCCTCCTGTTTATCACTCTGGAGTTGTTCTCTTCAGCTGTATGTCTTCTGTAGCTCTTGATTCCTGATTCTTCCCTTAGGTTCATCTCTCTGGAAACTTGCAGGTTATTTAGTGGAAATGAAGGAGAGTTTTCAGCATTGGGGTCCTTTTTTGCTGACTTGTCAGGAAGGAGTAGACAGCTTTTCTTCCAGAAAGAAGAAGTAACCCAGTAGTAAAGCAACAGTAATCTGTAACTTGGCTTCTGCAGGGCATTTGATAAAATACCTGTGGACAGGAACTGTTTGCTCTGGTGCTGTGACAAAGCTTTTGACTGGAGGGGAAGTGATCTACCACCTGTACTCTGACCTGACATGGATACAGGCTTGACTATTTGCAGGGCTGACTGAAGGAAACTCCAAGTCATGCTTTTTCAGGCCATTTTTTCCTGTTCACTTGAGCTTTTTACTGCTGAGAAACCATGTGGACAATAAATACTCTTTTTCTCAGGGTGTTGGTATTTTTCTCAGGGTGTTGGAAATTTGAGTCTGTGTAACATGTGCTCACATCCATATAATACAACAATATTGAGGCCCTTTCATGCAATCTTGGGAAAAAAAAAGCCACCAAACGCTTCGAATCTTCCACACCAGCAGAAATAAGTAATAAATTTTGCTTTTGTTTTGGAGCAGGCATTGTTTTGTGCCTTCCTGGTTTGAAAACCCTGCTGATGGTTGTTGCCTTTGTGTCTTTGTGCCAGTTGAGTGCCACCCAGACTGCTTGACCTGCTCTCAGTCCTTTGATCACTGCAACGCCTGCAGAGACACCAGGAGGCAGCTGCAGAATGGGCACTGTGTGGAGACCTGTGGACTGGGCTTCTACCAGGATGGAGGGACTTGCTTAGGTAATTTCTGCAAGGGGTTATACCCTGTGAGGTGCCTGGCTTCTCTGTGGTTTGCTGCATTTTAGTTTGTAGGATCTCAGAGGCCAGGGAGATTGCCAGGCTTTGTTTGGAAAAGCATTCAGGCACATACTGAGTAGTAACCATGGGCAGTTCAGGAGGTTGCAGGTAGAAGCCCCCAGAAAAATGCAAATTCTCAAACTCTTTTATCAGAATGAAGCAAAATTGTCTCCTTTGATCAGAGCAGGGGAGACCTCCATCAGAATTAATACATCTTTCTCCTCTTCTCTGTCTCTTTGAAGCCTGCAATGAAACATGCTCAGCCTGCAGCAATGGATTTGAGTGCTCCTCGTGCCAGACATCCCTGCTGATGGAGAATGGGCAGTGTGTGACTTCATGTGGGAAGGGCTACTTCCAGGATCAGCTTCTCTGCACAGGTAACTCAAAGAAAAAAAAAAATCTGCAATATGTTGTGATAGCAAAGGAGCAGGCAGAAGCTGTGCCCGAGGTATTAGATACACTCCATTGAGGGATCTGCTGTTGACAGAGGTGTTAATGTTCACTCCAGGGTAAAAGGAGGAGTGAACAGAAGAACCAAGTCATACACTGTGAAATTGATTACTGGCTGGGGAAATAGTCATTAAAATTCCTCAGTTCTGTTGGTCTAAACCTCTCTGCCTTTGAACATTGCCTTTTTTCACCACTGGCCTCTTTCAATTTAGAATTCTCTTTTGGAATTGTGGTTGTGGTTTTTATGCTGTTATGGGCACAGAGCAGGATGTATGCACTAATTTTACTAAGGATATAACACCTTGAGCCTGGCAATCTCATCTGTTGGCTTTTTCTTTGAGTTCAGTGCAAACTAACTGCAGCTGCTAATGCCCAACAGGAGATTGAGGTCAAAGAAAATTGCTTGGAGGGATGGGAGATTGCTAGAACTCAGAAAAGCCCCTAGAAAATACCTTCTGGAGCTTTTTTTGGTGTTTTTGCTTTGTTTTGCCAGTCATTTGTTTCATGTGGTGCCCTCCTCCTAAAAACTGTTTGAACTGTTCTCAGGAAGTGTATTTAGAAAGAAAATTGGTAATTCTATAAAACACTTGGATGTGTCTGAGTCGGAAAGACTGAGGATAAGATTGTGAAGTTACAGTTTTGTCTTTGATGGTTTTATGATAGTGCTTTTTATGAGCTTCCCTTGCTCCTTTGAAACAATTGCATGACTCCCAAGCTATAAGGTAGCTGCTTTTTCATCATGACAGTTTAATTGTTTTCTCCAAAGTTAACACTTTTCTCCTCCTGATGCTGGCCTTTTCAGAAAGCTTCTAATTATTCCTGTAGCTCAGTTCAGTAAGGAAGTAAAGGAACTTTTTTACTTTTTTTTTTCTTTGGAACTTGCCCTCCTGCTTAAATACGGGCTTCTTTTAGGGCTTTTGGCAGATTTCAAGGGAAAGCACTTGAGATTCTAAGCCCAGCTTCCTTTCCTGAAGTGGTTTGCCTTGAAGAGCTGACTGTTTGTATCAAGTTTTGAAAGTCTGAAAAACCTCTGTCCTGCAGCAGTGACTCCAGCCCAGGGCCCCATTGTGCATTTATAAATAGGAAAGAGAGACCCAGTCCAAAAGGCTTTATGAACTTAAGTATCAAATAATCTTCTACTTAATTTGCTTTTATTTTACTGTTTCCTTTCCACCTGCTCCTTCTGTTTTAATTGGCAGTGCCTGTGCACTGCTGAAGCAGGAGGGAAAGGCTAATGTTTCATTTTATTACTGGTTTGTAGATTACTGATTGTGCATTCCATCCCAACTTGCAGTCACGCATGCTTGTAGCTGAAAGTTGCTGGGAAAATTTGTTCCTGCTTCCTCAAGGGAATTAAACCAATTTGCTTTAGTTCTGCTTGGCTGCACTTTCTGCATAAAGTCAAACCAGTGCAGAAAGTCTTAAATTTCAGACATGGCCCATAATTCATTGCCATTCACTCTTCTTGCATATCCATTTTATTTTTACAAATCTCTAATCTGATTGTCCAGACAAGCTGTAGACAGTTCAGAAAGATTTTTCTCATAGTGGTTTTAACATCTGCAGTAAGCATGCTCCAAAATAACAAAAAAGATGAACTAGACTGTGTTAATTGCTGTCGTTCCAGTAAACTCCCTCTTGTGGAATTTGCTCTGGAGATTACAAAGACTTCTAAGACCAGGTTTCTTACTCTTGTCTGCAATGTAACAATGAATTGGTCTTTCTTTTTGGTGTCTGTGTGTTTTGTAACACCTGGTCTAACTGAATGTATTTGGAATCTTGGAATACAGTTGTTTGATCTCTGCCCTATTTTAATCCCAGGTTTGTTTCCTCCTTCCAACCCTCCAACTGCTTCTGTAAAGTGTTAAAACCCTTATGAGAAAGGAAAGATAAAAGGTAATAGGTTAAGTTATGTAGCAGTGTGCTTAAAGATCATGGATCAGTTCACACCAGGCTTGGAGCAGAGGAGTAGGTGAAGTCCTACTTGGCAGAAACAGGCTGTGGAAACACTTAAGAACCCCCTTCCCAAAAGCAAAGGGAAGCAAACCCAGAAGTTGTCTGCCTGGTAGAACAGAAGGGCTCAAAGGACTTGCAGTGTTCAGTGCTCTCACTGCATTTTTCTGACTTAATTATTTATGTTTTCAAGCTGATTCAAAAGTCAAGGCAGAACTCAAGTGTTTCTGCTTTCATCTCCCAAAATGCAAACGTTGGCATGTGTAGCTGGGCATGAACAGACCCAGCTCATGCTGTAGGATTTTTGTCCAAGACCTGTTAATTTTCTCTGTTGTATCCCCACTGCCTTCCCATGAGAATAATGGGCTGAACGTGACTGAGCTGAGCTTGCCCAGCTCATGGTGGGGAGGGTGGGTGAGAGGTGGTTCATGGTACCACAGAGAAATTGGAACCCATCTGTGCTTCCCCAAAGCCAAGCTGTGACTGCCTCAAGCCTGGCAATAAGCTAGAACATAGGAAGTTCCACCTCAGCATAAGGAGAAACTTCTTTCCTGGGAGGCTGAGGGAGCCCTGGCCCAGGCTGCCCAGAGAGGTTGTGGAGTCTCCTTCTCTGGAGCCTTTCCAACCCCACCTGGATGTGTTCTGTGTGTCCTGCCCTGGGGGATCCTGCTGGGGCAGGGGATTTGGACTGAAAATAGCCAGGAAGGCTGAAAATGGTTTCCTGGGGATGGTGTCACCTCTGTTGATTTATTTTCACACAGCTACTTGGTTGCTGTAGGCAAGGATGTTTTAGCTGACAGTGGGGCACTGAATGCTTCCACTTTTTTCCTACTTTTCCAGTGGAGCTGGTGCCTGGCTGTTTGGGTAAGGAGCAGTTTCTGAGTCTGCCCATGATCCAGCACTGAAAGGGCCAAAATTTCTGCAGGCTGTGTGTGCATGAGTGTGGCTGAACCCAGGGCAGGAAGGGCTTGGGTTTGCTGTCTCATCCTCACAAACCCAAATCCTACATGTTTGAGGGTTTGTTGCTTACAGCTCCAGCTGTGGCTGCACCATCTGATGGCAAACAGGGTGGAGAAGGTGGCTGGGATTTAAGAGGTGGTGGATCTGGGACAAAGCACTCCAGAAGACTTGTGAAAATAAATTGCCCCGTGCCTGTCGTTGCAAGCAGGAGTAGTGAAAGATTGGATCTGTAGGAGCATGAATCAGTTTGGGAGTGTTTGTCATCTGGAGACAGGCAGCTGATAGCTCCTGGAGGCACTTGCCACCTTGCATACAGAAATGGCTGTGTCAGAGCAGCCCTGGGGAGGGCTTGCAGATCAGAGCATTCTCTTGCTGCAAGCCTTTGGCTTTTTTTTTATCAGCCCACCCAAGGAAATTGCCACCAGTCCCGTTGTTTGAGTCCTTCTCACAGCTTCCAAATGCTAAATGTGGCTGTTGTGCTAAAAATCAGGCTGTGTTCTTTCTCCTTTCCTTCCTTTCCTCCAAACTCTGCTATTTAGATCCCTTCCTTTCGTGTCCCTTTCTGTCTCAAAGAAACCATTTGGATCTGGTCTCTGTCTGGGAGCTTGGAGTCCAGAGGATCTGTTTCATAGCAGTTTACCAAAATTTACTGCAGCTTCTCAGAGGATCTGATGACCTCTAGTAGGTTGTACTTCATCTTTACTCCTCTCACCAGAGCCTTTCATAGCTGAGATGTCACCAAAGTCATCCCCCACTGGGGAAGATGTGCAGTTTGAACACAGCAGCTTGACACCTAAAGGCTTGACAGCCGTGGTGATACCCAGGAGTGGATTTGCAGGGTCTTTGCCAAGAGCCAGAGAACTCTGCAACCAGGTGGGTATGTTCAGATGTGGCAACACATTCTGAGGCAGGTTAACAGCAAGGGCAGGCTCTGCAGTGAGAAGCTTGTAATTGAAAGAGCCAGATCCTGGTGCCCACTCTTTCAAAAAGATGTTGAAATTCAGAGTGAGCTCCAAGAGGAGTGAAACACTCAGGGCTGGAAGGTGAAGTGAGGACAGTTCAGTACTTGGGAATTTGCAGCATGAACTGCTACTCTGCAGTTAACTTTCGAGTGTGGACATGTCCTGGGAATCCTCCAAGCTGGAATGAGATGCAGCTTTTTTATCAGCAAGGGAAATTATTGGGAGGAGCAGAAAAGTGTGCCCAATCTTTACCTCGGGTTGGGATATTTCATATTTTGTGTGTTGCTTTGCAGCCACAATTAGATGTTCTTGATAGTGGTGTCAGCACTTGCTGTAGGAGCTGGGAGAAGGATCCTTTTTGGGTGCAGGATGCCCAGGGTCCTTATGACACACTCGTTCCACAGGAGTGTTCAGGCATTAGAAGAGTTCTGGCTTTCTGGAGAGATCAAGAAAAAAGTTGGGGGGAAAAAATGATGCAGGGAGGTGAGAAGGGGGCAAGCAAGCAGCAAGGCAATAGAAGAAGGTGAGAAAAGGGAAAATAGGCAAAGGAGAGAAGAAACACTCTGAAGGTCAAAGGACCATCTGCTGGGCATGAACTCAAATGTCATGTCCCCTAAAAGTTCCCTTTTCTAACCCACTGCATGTCACAGTACATATCTGTATATGTAAGAGATGGAGGTGATAAGAGTTCCCTGGCTTGGGGAGTGGTGAGAGCCACTAAGATGGGGTATTTGTCCTCTGCTGTGCAGTGGCAGCCACCTAAAAGCACAGGGGTGCTCCAGCTCAATAATTTGCAAACCCAAGAGCATCTATGGCCTCAAGCAGGCAGAAGCAGCATGGAAACCATGAACAACAGCAGTGAGCCAGGGGTAAGGGTCATCACTGGGCTGCTGTGAGCTTACTTGTGGCTGTCTGGGGATCATGAACACTTTCACGTGTTAATGGGGGGAGAATGAATTTGTCTCTCACTTAAAGGGTTCCTTCTGGCAGGAAGGCATTTGTTTTTTTTTCTGGTCTGTATATAAATGTCCTCTTCTGTGGGTGAGCTGCTGCTATGTCTGCTGGTTCCTGCCTTGCACCCAGACTACTCATTTTTTCTTGGGTGGCTGCAACTTTAGATGTGTTTGCAGATAGAGAGCAAGTTCTGGTTTCTCCCATCTGATGTAGTCTGGGAGCACAAGCATGTGCCTGCCTTATTGTGAAATAATGAGCTTAAGAACATCTTTGGAACATATTTGGGTGTAATCAAGAAAAAAAAAAATCTGATAGCTGAAAGGAGTGTGGTTTGCAGAGTTCCTGCAAGCACTGGTAGCACAGGATTTAACACAAGTCTGCATCATAGGTTCTGTGGACAGTAACCACTGGGGCTGAGTTTCCTCCCCAGCTGAACTCATACCATTTTGACTAAGGTGGCTCATCTAGCAGCTGGTTTGGGAGGCAGAATTGATCTCCATATAGTTATTCATTTACTTGTAAGATGTCATCATGCTCTAGGATCACTCTGTTCTGCCTACAAGTTTCTGTACCCAGGTAGAATCACAGAATCATTAAGGCTGGAAAAGACCTCTCAAATCATCAAGTCCAACTGCCAACCCAACACCACCATGCCCACAAAACTCTGTCCCCAAGTGCCACATCCATATGGTTTTTGAACACCTGCAGGAATGGTGACTCCACCACTTCCCTGGGCAGCCTGTCCCTGTGCTTGACCAGGTGGCACAGGGAGGGGGTTTGTGCTGCCTGCATTGCAGGAATGGGATACACTTCAGGAATATCTGGAACATTGCTGTCTACATGAGACAGAGCTCACCCAGAGAGAAGAGCAGCTGGTACCTCAGCTCAGTGAGAGTTTGCTGTCTCCGGGTCTGTTTTTTAAGTAGCATGTGATGGGATCCCTTCCCGTTTCCCCTTGTGCTTGTACAGCCCCTAGCACCAGGATGAACAGGACTTAACGGTGTTCCCAACACTTCTCCTAGTCTGATTACAGCTACAGAAACTGCTCTGAGGGATGCTGCATGTCACATTGCACCTACCAAACGAAGCTGAGACATCTTGGATGGAGACACCAACACAACATTCACTGCTTCCTTTCCTTAAGCAACGAGTGCCTGGGAACTTCCGGAACAAAGCTGCAAAAAAAAAGAAAAAAAAAAGTTAATGAGTGCAAATTCTTCATTTTAAAGAGATGAGTTAATCCTTCTATCTTTCTTTCTTGCAGCTTGTCACGAGTCTTGTTCCTCATGCTGGGGTGCTGCTGAGAACAATTGTTTCTCCTGCAAAGACACCTCGCTCGTGGTAAAAGCAGGGCTCTGCCTGGCCAGCTGTGGACAGGGATTTTATACAAAGGATGGGATCTGCAGGGGTAAATACCCGTTTTCTTCTTCCAATTGCAAGAAGTAGACTGAGAAATGGTCTGCAAAAAAAGGAATCAATATTTCATTTAGCCGTGCAGCAGCTGTGATTTTATTCATGTCTTAAGAAGCCAGATGCACCTTGTGCATAAATATCAGATGAGGAAAGCTGCTGTTTGTAAGATTATTAATTCATTTAAGCTAATCAGATCCTGAAAGATTTAAGGTTTTCTTTCCCTCACTGAACAGCTTGAAAGCCTAACTGGGTTGTTTCTGAGGGCTTGACAAATCTGTTTGTCTGAGGAAAGGAAAATGGCCCTAGCCAGCAGGTTTCTGTAAATGTGATTATAATTCAGCATCACAGTAACTAATACCTGCACAACAGATGAGACATGGGAGCTGGGAAGGTTTGCTGGGAAAAGGAGAAGAGATGACTGGAGGAAATTATAAGACCTAAATCAAATAATAAAGGGGGAGAAAACCTCAGATAAAGAAAGAATCTAAAATTTGCCACAACCATTCAGGTCAAGCCTGGGTTTCTGCTGGCAGCTGTCTCCAGCTGCTTTGAAGGACTGTCCAGCACAGTCAGTAGAAATGACACAGTTGTCTGTCTTCCTGCAGGTCTGTCAGCCACACTTAGCTAGAGAGGGCTTAAAACCTGGAGCGTGTTGACAAAATTGTTGCTGTTCCAGCTGCTTCTGAATAGATTTCTCTCTGACCAGTTCCCTTTCAGTCTGGTTGGTGTCTGGTGTTCTTAGACAACAGGTCAGTTAAATTCAGAACTGACTGCCTGGGAGACTATAGACCATGGGAACTGATCAGAAACATTATCATCTTTGACTTCAGATGCATTTTCACACTTAAAACTTTGACTTGAAGGAAAGGAAGAGGAGGGAATCACATTTTTTTAATTGACCTTTCCTGCCATCTTTTACTTCCTGACCAGCCAGATAGCTGCTGCTTGTTGAACAAAGATATGTAAAGATTTATGAGATGGTTTTCATGCATGAAATTGCTCAGAACGGTGCTCCCTCTTCACAGGCTGTTGGTGAAGAGGAAAAACATCTGACATTAGCTGGAGGGGGGTTGTGTCAGGAGTTGGAGGGAGGGCTGGTATAGACCCATTTCTGGTGCTGGTGCTTACTCCTGGTCCTAGATGGGACACAGGTCAGTGAATACCCATCTGCAGTCACACACCTGCCTCTGGAAATGCCACTGCTTCTTCCAGGGAAGTGCAAAAGTTTACTTCTGCTGGGAGAGGAGTGATTAAAAATGCCTTTCTGACAAAGAAATGACAAGGCATGCTTTGGCTGACTTTATTTTCTCTGTGTGGCCAGGTCGATGGCTCTGTAGTTCTTTTTAAGTGCATTTCATGATTGAACTGTTCTCATTGGCAGCTTGTGACCAGTCCTGTGAAACGTGCTATGCAGACCAACCCAGGTGTTTGACTTGTCCTTCAGAGAAGTTCTTACATGATGGGAAGTGTATTTCAGAGTGCCCTGGAGGATATTTCCCAAGCAGGAATGGAAGATGCAGAGGTAAGGGGCATATTTGCATGACCTTTTTTCCTAAGGGCAGCCTCCACATGTTGCCATCTTTTCCCCAGATGTTTACCCATGGGGAGGGAACGTTAAGAACATAGAAATATGAGTGGGGACCAGGCATTTGATTTTTTTTCCTTTGGCTCACTTGTGATGGATTGTTTTACAGAACCTCTTTGCCTTGTGAAGCACGTAAAGACACATTGAGATGCTTATTCAAAACACTGTGTGAGTGAGAGTTATTGCTGTTAGAATTTATTAGTACATGTGCACTTCTGCTCTCATTAGCTCACAGAGCTGAATTTCAAGCCAGCTGGGAGGTTTCAGTGGTTGGCTGGAGGAGGTTCTAGTCAGCAACACCTTTTTCCAGCAGAAAAAAAAACAAAACAAAAGAACAAAAATGGGGTGTTTCAGTTGTGTGTGCTCTGTTTCTTTATCAGCTTGTCAGGATTCATGCTCCACGTGTGAGGGACCTCTGGGCACTCACTGCACCTCCTGCTCCTTTCCTCTGGTCCTGCACCAGGGGCAGTGCCTGCAGGGCTGTGGAGAGGGTTTGTATCGGGATCACGATGTCTGCAAGGGTAAGATATGGACCTGAAGTTCCCCAGCTGCTGTAAACATGGAATCACAGAATTATTTGGGTTAGAAGTCACCTCTAAAGGTCATCTAGACCAGCCCCCAAAACCATACACATTGGCTTTTGTCAGACTGTGCTCAGAGTACACAGCTACCATGCTGATCATTGGTCCTGTGCTGAACTGGTCAATTACTAAGTCCTGTGCTGGCCTGCTGATTGTTTTCTACTTTCAGAAAAAGCAGATTTCTTTTCTCAATTTCTACATTCAAACCCTCAGAGTGTAGTGATCATGGAGACTTTGCTTTTTACTCTCTGCTTTGGAAAAAAAAAGGGTATATTGCTTCCAAGTTCTTCCCAACACAAGAAGTGGATGAAAATCTACATACACTTAGGAGACTTGCTTGGGCTGAGATTTTGTAGCAATGGAAAACCTGAAATTTTGAAAGATTAATTAATGCTTCTTAGGAGTCCTTCATACTGTCATTTCTTGCTGCTTCTCCCAGTGAGGTGCTGTTCACTGTTGCAGTCCCAGAAATTAAAGGGAACTTGACTGCTTCTGTGCACAACAACTGCACAATACTGCAGTTGTTCCCACATGATTTTTTTGTCAGCTTTATTTGATTGAAGAGCTGGTATTGGGGGGGAGAGGGAGTATCTTCTATTAGGGAAAGGTGTCAAAGTGTTTTCTAAAATCCCTGTTCCATTGTTTTGGAGCAGATTTCTTAGCTTGTGAGTTCCTGCAGAGTGCATGCTCTTTGCTGGCTCTTTGAGTGTCAGCATTTCTGCAGCACTGCAAGATGGGAAAAGAGGAATGAACAAGAGGACCTAGAGCAGTTGTTTTCTCCCTTTTCTGTTTCCTGTTTCACACCAGATGTGCTCAGACCTGTGTCTCTCCCTGCTCTCTCTCCCTGTGCACAGGGTGCCACCCCTCCTGCCGTACCTGCCTGGGCCCAGGGCCCTCTCGTTGTCTGCAGTGTCGGGTGCCAGAGGATGTTCTGCAGCCTCAGCAGCCTGGGGAAGGAGCTGTGTGGGGTCTTTGCCTCTCTCACTGCCAAGCCAGGTTCTATGTGGATAGCACAGGAGTCTGCAGACGTGAGTAGAGGATGGGGAGAGCTGTTTGTAGTATGACTGAATTACTAAGGTTGGAAAAGACCTCTTAAGATTGTTGAATCCAACAATCTCAAGTTAACCCAACACCACCATGCCCACTAAACCATGTCCCTCAGCACCACATCTACACATCTTCTAAATACTTCCAGGGATGGTGACTCCACCACTTCCCTGGGCAGCCTGTTTCAATTCTTTCAGTAAAGAATTTTTTTCCTAATATCCAATCTAAACCTCCTTTGGCACAGCTCGAGGCCATTTGCTCTCATCCTGTCAGTTGTTACTTGGGAGAAGAGACCAACACCCACCTCACTCCAACCTCCTTTCAGGGACTTGTAGAGAAGTGGGTAGGTGTCCCCTCAGCCTCCTTTTCTCCAGACTAAAAAAACCCCAGTTCCCTCAGCTGCTCCTCATAAGACTTTGTGTTCAAAGCCTTCAGCACAGGGATGCATGGGATTGTAGGTGTTCAGGGTCATTTTGTACAATGTTTGATTGCTATGTGCTTTGGGCTCCCATGTCATGAATGTTTAAACTCAGGAACTCCCAGAATGGCATATACTGGTACTTTTGAAGGAAAATATATTCTACACATTTGTGACTAAAGGACTCAGGTAATTTTTAAAAACTACTGTGTTCAAGACTGCACAACTTAGCTTTCTTTTCCTTGAAGCTGAGAATGTGATTTTTCCTACTGGCTTACTTTGAAGCAGGATCAAGCCTTAAATCCTTTTCAGAGGATTTCAGAAGACTGAGCTGTCTCTTAAATAGCCCTTGGAGCAAGTCAAGACATCCCACAGCAGTCTTTTCTTTTGAGGAACCTCTTCTGATAGATGGCCTGCAGCACACATGGCATCAGTGCTCCTGAAATACCAAATAGGAAACATTTCCACGAAGGCTAGAGTATGGAAAAGAGCTCAGCATGGTGTAGGTTGGAGATATATGTGGTTTCACACCTGTTTGAGAGAAAGCTGTTGTGGATGTCAGCAAAGAATATTTGCTGGGTGGATCAGCAACCATTCTGAGCTTGCAGCAGCTGGTGTGGATATCTGTGCAACAAACTTAGTGCAGGATCTTGAAAATAATGCAGACAGAAGCAGGCTTAGAGGTTAGACTGAACATCTTGTGCCAGCACAGCCCTGACCCTAAGGAGAAATGACACTGTCAGAAATGGCAATGGTTTCCCTGTGTGGAAAGACCACTCAGAGAGGCAGTGACTCTACAACCCTAAGTCAGCAATTGTAATGACAGGAAGAACAATGCTACTGTGGTGACTGTTTCTTTCTGCTGAAAAAAAAACCCCAAACATTTTCTGAAAGTGGATGTAATTTAAAATCCATTTATCTTGATTTTATTCCTTCATCTCAACTCAATGGAAAGAGTTTGTATAAGCTCAATTTTTCTTGCCTTAGGAAAGCTCAAAAAAAGAAGTGGCCTGTTTTTTGCTAGAATGATGCTGTCTTTGGCAGGGACCCACACAGACCATAGAATATCCAGTGCTTTGAACTGGTTCCTGAAGGCACTGGTGGAGAACCTTCAGTCCAGGCAGTGGCTGTTCCTTGGCAAGTAATGGGGTTTTCTTGGAGTAGGGTGATAGTAAAAGATGATTCCAGAATCTGGGAAGTTTGCAGAACCTCAGATCTCTTACAGGGAGGAGGACTGTATTGAGTGAGACTGTGCATCTCAGCTTTCTGTTTCAGGAATGCATTGTGTGTCTGGAAAGAAAGATTTAATATGCAGAAATCTGGGGTTGCCCCTTGTCTTCCAGAAGTGTGCTGCACAACCTCTCTACTCCAGCCCTTTCTACCTTTCATGAGAATCCTGGAGAGGAAAAACCTTCCTATCATCACTGGGGAGAAAGCAACCCAGCCATACCCTAGAACAGTAACAACCAAGGTGAGCTAGAACTAATTTGGCTCTCTCTGACTTCTTGGTCTTTTTTTTTTTTTTCTGCAGAGTGCCACTCCTCTTGTGCAGGCTGCTTGGGGAACACAGCCCAGGAGTGCACAGCTTGTGCAGCTCCCCATGTCCTGCTGGGAGGCAGATGCCTCTCTGAGTGCCCAGAGGGGCTCTTCAGGCACAAGGATCACTGCTATGGTGAGTGCACAGTGCAGGCACCTGCAGCTCATACTGGTGAATTTTACTGCATGCACGTTTCCTAATGCTTTTCTCAATGTAATTAGAGATGCTGTCAGATTTACATGAGGCTATTTAAGTATTTTCATGGGAGAATAGGATAGACCATTTTCAGGGAATGAAATCTCCTCCTAATGGGAGTGAGGTGTTCACGTCCAATCATAAATTCTAATCAGGTTTGCTTCTCTGGGCTGTTTCCCTGAAAGTATTTTGTGTTTCATTTCAGTAGGCTTGGATGATGTTCTTAGCCAGCGTGCTGTGGCAAAAAGAGGTTTTTTACTGGACAACACCACAAAATTATCTGCTTTTATTAGGCTAGATATTGGCCAGATGAATTAGCTTTACTTTTAATCCACTCATGGCTATAGGGCTGGGCTTAGAAAGAAGGAATTCTGCAGATACAGGAGAAAAGCCATTACATTTCTGAGTGGTAGTGGGGACAGCATTTTTTTATTCATGTCTCTTCCTTGCCCAGCAGTCAGCAAGTGGCCTTTGTTCAGCCTGTTTCATCTCCTCTAAGCAGCTGACTGTGGCTAGTGACCTCCTGACTGACTGCAGGGGTTAAATCCTTTTTGCCACGTGCAGAAAAGGGTGGCCTTTGGGGTATGCCCTTCATTATGAGCTGCTAAATACAATGGGCAAGGAATTGCAAATGTTTGAAATCTCATTAGTCCCTTCAAGGTCATCTGAAAATTATCTGCTGTTTCATAGTAGCTTCATTGGGTCAGGCATCCATGTGTGTCTCCTGGCAATAGGAAAAATTTACTGGTTGCTTCCCTGGGAGGCCTCACGTTCAGAGAGAAAAACCTTCTGAAGCTCACTGCTCTATTTAGTCAATTTATTCACCAAGGAGCAACTCTATAAATGCATTTATGTGGCATTGCAAAGATCCCTCAATTCTAAGCTGCCACCTTAGAGCTGAGGTAACTGCTGAATGCTGCATTTTGTGTGGTTTGAGGCTTATGTAAAAGCCTCAAAGAGACAAAATTCCAGCATCAGGAAAGTGGGATCTTTCTGTATGCTGCCAGCTTACATCTCCTGCAGTTTTTGAGCAGCAAAGCTCAGTTAATATAGGTGTGTCTGGAATATGGATCCTGCCTGCTGAACACCAGGTGCATGAGGGTGGTCTCTGGGGAGGTGGTGGCACATGGGGGCTTATGAAAAAGCCTCAAAGACAAAATTCCAGCTTCAGGAAAGTGGGATCCACCACTGGGTCCTGATGCTGCCCAACCAGCCAGCTGGGCAGCCAGGGCTGTGTGGGGCCTGAGGGAGGCCTGAGCTGGGAGATTTTTGAAGTTGTGTGCTTTTATTCATGGGAGAGCTTTAGAAGTACTTTTGTTTAAGAGTTTTCTTACAGGTTGTTAGCCATAGCATTTCTGTCTCTCTCAGATCTGGAGCATGGAAATCCTGGAAATAGAGCATCTCTTGAGAGGTGGAAGGATACAAAAGCAGTCAGAGCAAAATATTTTTGAGCAGTCTTAACCACTTTCTCTGCAATCTCTTTTGTTTAGCTTTTAGCAGACAGAATAGCTGATGAGCTGGCATGGCGTCCAGGTTTCATGGGTTTCAGTTTGGGAGGGCTTTGTACAGATGTAATTCCAGGGTTTTTCCACTCGTGGATATCAAACTGTTGCCTCTATTGATGATCATACAATCTCGAGATGTTTGATTTATCTCTCTATGCATAACACTCTTTTATGTGCACGAGTATATGCAGAAGGGAGGAATAAAAGGGCCAGTGATTTTCTGTTTTGGATAGAGCTCTACCTTGATTAATGCAGGCAACAAATCACCTTTTTAAACTGGCAACTCATTTCTCATCTTGTTTATTTCAAAACGAGGATATAAGAGCTTTCCAAACCCCAACTCTGCAGTCACTGATGCTGTGAGATCCTTTTATGTCCTTGCTTTGTAGCAGCAAATAATTACTACAGGGGCTGGCTTTCTAGGGGGGGGAGAGTATAAAGTGGGCTGTGTACCAAGAGCCTAACAACAGGTGTTGATTTTTTTTATTTTTTTTTTTTAATCCAGCTTGTCATCCCTCCTGCAAGACATGCCATGGCTCATCTGATTTGGAGTGCTCAACCTGCCACCCCCATGCCACTCTAGCTGGTGGCAAGTGCAGGACTAGCTGCAAGGAAGAGCAGTATCTCAACCTGGTGGGATACTGTCTGGGTAAGTAAGAGGAGATGGCCTGGGTCATCCAGCATGGTGGTCTTTTTGTGGCATTAACCAGCTCCTTGAGCACAAATCATGGAGAAATCAAAATGCCTGTTAGGAGGAAGACGTTACAGAGATGAAAATACCATGAGGAAATTCCAGTGTACAGCAAAGCCTGGGGGAGCCAGAGCCAGGCAAGCTGCTTGAGTCCTGCCCAGAGCTTCAGTAAAGTGAGTTAAGGAAACATTTGTGATTCAGAGAAGCAGTTTATGGGGCCCTGAAGGGAACCTGGCACAGCTCACATAGCTGTGTGCATTTTTGGGAGATAATAGGATTTCTGTACAGCAGTTATACTTTGTGGGTGCTTGGTGCCTGCACTTGAGCCTACCATCAGAAGCCACTGATTGCATTTATCTGTTTAGAAAGAAAAATCTTTTTTAATCCACCACACAGACATGTATAAACATATCCTGGGAACAGTTCCAAGAATTTCTGAGCTTTATCGAGCCACTTTTTTTTTTCTTTTATCAAAAAATGATATGGTGTGTGAAGCTTAATCTAAGCTGAAGAGTTCCAAATGAGATAAGAAAGCCAACAAAAAGGGAAAAAGGCATTAGATGTAATAAATATATCCATTGAGGGGTTATTGTTCTCAGTTTAATATAGATTATGCCCCTTCACAGAGACTTCTTTTTATTTACATATATCTATTGGGTTTTTTTTAATGAAAGAGTTGTTTCTTTGCTCTCCACAGATCAATTTTATGAACCATTTCTTCATCTTCCTTTTAAAAAGCAGTTATTGTTTTGTCTGCAGAGACACAGAGAGGGAGGAAATAAAGTATCTGAGGAGTAGGAAAAAATCCTGAAATATGGTACAGCTCCTTAAGCACACCAGAAAGCAGATTGGACAACTGTGGTGTTTCAAAAAGTCAAATAATTACAATATGAAAATAATTCAGCCTTTCAGTGTAAAGAGCTATCTCTGCCCTATAGAGTTTCAGGGGCTACAATGATGCTTATTAATGTCCTGTCACTTCATAGCTGTGTGCACTTTATTTCGTCCACCTTATTTTCCCATTACTTTGCATTATGCTTCCTATGAGGAGAAAGAAAGCCTGTGGAAATGTGGTCTTCCAGCTGTAAAACTCATTGGAAAAAGCAGAGGATGTGTGTTGCTGGTTCTGATAAAGAGCTCTCCATCCAGGTAGTTAAATTTCACTCAAACTTCTCATTCAGCACTGATTGAAATGCTAAATTTGCCCTTACAGGTTATTAATTACCAGTTAAAGAGCAGCTGTCCCATAAAAGAGAGCATTAAAACCCTTGACACTTCTATAATGCATATGATTTGCATCAGAATCTCACAGAGCTTTTTCCATTGCTTCCCAAAGCTATATTTTTTTACAGTTATCTTCCCATTTCTCTCTTATTCCTCACCCTCTAAGCAAAACTGTGTCATGGCTTACAGGGATGCTGTGCACAATAACAGCCTGTCACACTTGATGGACCTGAAGGGGAGAATCTTTCATACAGAATGCAGAAAACCAACTGCCACTTAAAAACATTGCCCATGAATTTGTGTTGTTGTTGTACATGGTTCCTGAATGAGGACTGGAACATTTGCTTTGATTAAAAAAAGAAAAAGAAAAAAATATGTTGTTTTCAACAGTTTATGAAAGAATCATTTAAAATGTAAGCAGAAGACAAAATGGCCTCAAATTTCAATCAATCAATGAGTTTCCAAGCTCAGTTTTGGCTGCACAAAATTTGTGTCAGTCTTCCTTGAGTGCTTAATTTATGAGTTTTATTTTAGAGCTAAAATAAGTGTTTGTTTAGGAATGTGGGTTTGGTTTTGGCAGTCTCCTCTTTAGTCTCAGGTCTGCTGTGTTTTTTATTTCCCTGGCAGGAAAACACACTTTGATTTCTCTCTCCTCTTACCCAAGCCAATTTCAGCTTCAAGAAATGCTGCAGTCACTGGTTTAAAAAAATAACATTTTGCTAAAAGTGTTGAGCTGCTCTGACTTTTCTGACTTGAACAAATTGTATACCTGTCTTGAGGTATTGGCTGGTCTTTTCCTAACTCATTTGAAGGGTGATGAGGGAAATGCAGGGGAACTGCACATGGCCCAGAGTGCCAGGTTGGAAGGGACCTCAAGGATCCCCTGCTCCAACCCTGCTGATATTATTGTTTATCTGAGATCTCTCAGCACCCCAGAGAGCTGAGACTTCAAACTTTCCAAAGTGGGGGAATCCCCCCCTTCCCCTGGGAGACCATTCCAAGGTCTGACTGTCCTCATGGGGAAAAATTTCCCTCTTGTGTCCCATGGGAATCTCCCCAGGAGCACCTTGTGCCCATTGCCCCTTGTCCTGTCCAGGTGACTCCTTGTGACCAGGGAGTCTCCAGCTGATTTGTAGCCCCCTTTAAGTTCTGGAACATCAGCATAAGGTCTCCCCTGAGCCTTCCCTTTTCAAGGCTGAACAGACCCAGGTTCTCAGCCTCTCCTTGTGTGCCAGGTGCTCCACTCCTCTGATCATCCTCGTGGCTCTTCTCTGGACCCTCTCCAGCCTGTCCACATCTTTTTTGTACAGGATGATGACTTCTTTGCCTCTGCTGATGATGCCCTTGGTGTGAAGTCCACAGACTGAGCTCTGCTGGGGCCTCAGTGGAGGTGTCAGAAGATGCACAGGACTCCTTCCCAGAATAGGCAGCAAGGGTGTCTGGGGTGAAATGAAACTCCAAACACCCACTGATACACTATCCCCAGGGTCCTGTCTTTACTTCCAGCTCCATCTTCCTTGCAAGGGGGCTCCCAGTGCCCATGGTCAGCAGCTCAGGTCTCTGCTTTCTTAGGCTGTGCACAGTCACAAAGATGTTCAAAGATTATGCAGGAGGGCTTGCTCAGGAGGATGCCTTCAACAAGCCTTTCTGCCTCACTCTTGGAATTCCAGAAGGGACACCCTGACAACAAGAAATACATTCAGCTGCTTGTAAAATTAACAAGCTGTTGCCATACTCTTTGAGAGACACTGATATCCTCACCAAGAGCTGGAGTTGTGCTGAGCAGAGCAAGAGGGAAATCTGGGCCTTTGCTCCATTTAGTTGCTGTTGTGCAACCTCCCACAGACATCAGCAGCTGAGCTGCCAGAGGAGGAAAATGGATGATTGTTTCCCTAATTTGGCCTGGGCTCCTTTGTGCCAGGCACCATCCAATTGGATTTCTCACCTGATGCTGCCTGGAGACACTCCTACTCTTTCTGGAAGATGCAGGCAGATCTCTGCAGACGTGGTTGAACTTCCCCAGGAGTTCGCTTTGCTTATTTATTTGCCAAACAGCCTCTCTTCCAGGCCTTCTAAAGGAGAGGCAAAACAACCCTTCCAACAACCAAATCAAACCAAAAATCCTGGTCAGTGCTAGGAGTCCTTCTGAACCAACCATGCTGATTTTCATTCTGGTTTTACTGTAAGATGCTAGAGAACATTTGCATGCTGGAGTGCCTGTAAATTCTCTGTTGGTTGAAGTACTCATTTAAAGTAGTGGTCTTTTAAACCTCATACCTTTTCCTAGAGTACTGTATGAAAACTGCATCAGAATTATTTTTTCTTAAGAGCCCTTCAGAGGGGGGGTATATTTAAACAATACAAGTGGTTGATTGCTTAGCACATGGTGGGGCTGAAGGGTTGAAATGCCTCTGGCTTCTGTTATGAGCATTCACAAACGTTTTAAAGATGATTTTGTCTCCCCAATCAGACTTCCTTGTCCTGATGGGTGAGGGAACAGATTATAATAGATACTTTCTATATAGGAAGGGCACAATTTGTTTTCTTTGTTTGCTGAGAGAAGGATAAAGAGAGTGTGGAAGTAAAGAAACCCTGGAAATGTGAGTCAGTGTAAGTAATTCTATTATACTTGACAATGAAAGTTGCTTTATAGGAAGATCAGTGATAGATAAGGTGGTTTGGTGGGTTTTTTGGGTATTTTTTGGTTTTTTTTTTGCATAGAACTGAATTGACGAAGAGGATGTTAGAGCCAGCTGAAAGGGTGGCAAGAAAAAGTGTTTCTTTGACATTGGGAGGCAAATCAGTAGTCTGAAAAAGGCGAGTAAAAAGGGAGGCATGGGGACTGCAAGCAAGGTGGTGTAGAAGAATCCAACCCAGTTTAGTTACTGGAAGAATTCTAAGGGAATTAAGTAACTGTTGCACTGACCTGCAACAAACAAGGGATGTGAAGGGTCCAAAAACCCAAAGCCCACAGGCAGAAACTTGCCTGCAAGCTGAGCTGGAGTGAGGTTTGACAGGGAGAAGGCAAGAGCAGGAAAGAAATAAGGCTGTGGGGTATCATTGAGAAGCACAGAGAAAACACTCTGCTGCTGTTAGTCCTGGCTTCAAAGGGAGCCTGCTGTGAAAAATTTAAATAATCTTTTCCAAAGCAAAGCACTTCAGTTCTGCCTCTGCTCTCTCACTGGATCCCCAATGTCCCTCAAATTCATCATGAGTGGCAGTTCTGGTTTTTTTGTTCGGTGTTGCATGCTCTTTGATCTCCAGGCTTGCAGAGGAACACGGGAGTGATGGGGCTGATTTATCCTAAAACTAGCTAGGAAAACAATCTTTTTCAATACACAGGAGCAAGCTCTGAGGCTGTAAAGAGAAAGCTTCTGCAGCAGCTTTCTTAATGTTAGTTGAGGAAAGTCTAGTTGTTTACAGTAGAGCCTAATTATTTGGGCACCGATAGTTTTTACATCTCATTTTTGTGCTCTGTTCATGGAACCTCTTGACCAGGTGCCTCTTCTGTTCTTGGCTGCTAAAAAGCTGTTGCTGGGTTTGGTTATATTGCCTCTGGCTAAACTCTGTCTTAGAGACCTGTGGCTCCAGCAAGAGATCAAACTGGATTAGTTTAACAATAAGAGGGGTAGATACATTGCCAGGTGAACATGGAAGCACGAGAAACTAATTGAATTTATATTCATTTTATTCGATAAAAGTGCATAAAACACTTCACCCCACCTCCAGCCCTGTGCATCTAGAATCACATATGGTGTGCAGGGCCTTTTGGGTGGTATCTTAGTGAGCTCTGTGGAAAGCTTTTGCCTTCAGTGAGGCTACAGATAGATGACAGGTCTTTCCACTCAGGTGTCAGGGCAGGTGTAGAATCTTTGGCTGTGGAGATTTATGGGATGATACCTTGGGGGTTGAGTTCTTCACCTGTGCAGTCAGAAGCTGCACTGTGATAATCCCTGGAAGCTGGAAGCCCTCTAAGGAAGTTTTGGGGTTTGTCACTGAGTTTGGGTGCATCATGTGCTGCTTTTCTCTTCATACCACTGTCCTGATGTTGATGAATTGAGAAGATACAGGGTCACTATCTGAAGCACCATGTTCCTTCTTACTCACCTTTACCTCCCTCTGGCTCTTCATTTCCCATCTGCAAGGCTGGGACATGGGTATTAAACCCTGTAAAGTCAGGTGAAGGAGGCAGCTGCTTTAGGGACCTTGAATCCCTGGATGCAGTCAGAATTGAATTGATTTCTGAGGTGTTCCACCAGTGCTTGGTAAGAATCATCTTTGGGCAAGACAAAAGTCAGGCTAGGGTTGGGTCCAGCCCCTATTACGTTCCTGCAGGCATGGATGCAGAATTCCCCCAGACCTCTACGTGAGCCTGTCTTCAGCTTGTAAAATTAGATTGCCTGACAATCTGCAGCAATGCTGCCACGGAGGACAAAAGGCAGGAAGTTGAACCTGCAGCAGAGATCTGACAAGAGGCCGGGTCCTGAAATCAAGCCGCGTTATTACATTTCTTTCAAGACAGTCGTCATTTCCTTTGTCATTTTCTGAATTACAGTAATGAGGATTAATTTGGCTCCCAGGTTGCCTTCCACTGCACTGCTGCGTGTACAAAAGGCTTGTTGTAAAAGCTTTTGAAGCACCTAAGTTCAGGCTGAGGTCAGGAGACACAAGCCTGTGTGCTGCTGGGGGGAGATGTGAAAAGAAAAAGGGTTTGAGCCACTCTCATGCAGCTCTTGGCTTGGCTTTAAGGTCTGCAGTGGCCTCTTCAGGGTATGGATGTCTTGTTTGTGTGGGAAAATCTGAAAAGTAAGAACTTTAGGGGGAAAGTCATAAGCTGCATGGGTTGTGCTCTTCATTTTTCTCCAGTGGGAGCAGAGGGAGGTGAATGCCTACAGCTACCAGTGTGGTGTGTGAGTAAACCTGTAGGTAGAAGCTCCTAAAAATCAGAGAAAGGGTTGGGGGAAGCCAAGAGCTTTGAACTGACTTGGTTCAAAGCTTTCCCAAGTTCACTTAAGGATGGGGAAGATGATGCAGAGAATGATTGCTGAGGAGCAGTGAAAACACTGTGATGTTCAGGAAGAGCTCCAGGTGGGGATGAGGGCAGGAGGAGAGGAGTGCTCCCTGAACGAGGCAATTTCTGCTCATCTCGCTTGTGCGGTGTGCAGCACCTGATCCAGCCTTGTGCAGCAGAGAGCCAAAAAAAAGGGGGCTCTGAAAGCTACACCCCTGACATGTTTCCCTGAAGCAGTTTGTGTTTTATCCATCTGTCATAGTTTTTTTTTTTCCCCCTGCTCCCTTTCAGACTGCCACCCCTCGTGCCAGCAGTGCGTGGCCAACCTGCGGGACACCGGCAGCGTCTGTCTCAAGTGCCAGAACACCCATCACCTGCTCCTGGGGGATCACTGCCTTCCTGACTGCCCCAGGGGACACTACCCAGAGAATGGTGCCTGCAAAAGTGAGTAGTCCCGACAGATGCCTCAGCTTTCATTTTCCTTCAGACAGAGGCTTTTCATGTGCCCATCGCCACGTTTCCAGTTGGTGTGGTGCCAGCACAGTTCTGAGATGCTGACACCTGGAAACACTCTCTGGATCCCTGCTCTGAAGGATGGGCAGCTTCTGCTCACAGGAGGCTGAACTCTAGCAAAAGACTCAATATAAGGGAGTAAAACTAATGCTCTGTTGAGCAGGAATAAACCTCATGTCCTCTAGTGTCATATTTGCAAATGATAATAGGATCCAGCTGCTCCTGCACTCATGGGTGTTATTAATTATAGACAAAAAAAGACAGTAGAAATTTGCAGTATTTTCTCACAGTCCTAGCAAATAGTCTAGTTTAAGCTGTTAACTGTTTACCTTGATGTTTATCTAGTATTTTGCATATAAGCACCAAAAATGTCACTGCTGCCTTTCTAATGTAAGTGCATAGGCATGATGCAGAAGACTTGCAATTAATTACACTTGTCAGTGTGAAGTTTGCAGCCTGAGGTGGAACATCATCCTAGCCAAGGTCTTTCATAGAGACTGGTCTTGCTGCTGGATCTCCTCTCAGCCTTCTCTTCAGCCTGGAGAAGGCTCTGGGTAGACCTTACAGCACCCTTCCAGTCCATGAAGGGGAGGGGGCTACAGGAAAGCTGGAGTGGGGCTTTTCACCAGGGAGGATAGAGAGAGGACAAGGCACAATGGTTTTGAACTGAAAGAAGGGAGATTTAGGTTAGATATCAGGAAAAAATTCTTCACCGTGGGGGTAGTGAGAGCCTACTAGGCTGCCCAAGGAAGCTGTGGCTGCCCCATCCCTGGCAGTGTCCAAGTCCAGGTTGGATGGGGCTTGGAGCAACCTGGGCTGGTGGGAGGTGTCCCTGCCCATGCAGGGGGTTGGCACTGGAGGAGCTTTAAGGTCCCTTCCAACCCAAACCATTCCATGATTCTATGATTTTGGTGTTGATGTGGTTTCATAACCTGATCACTGTCTGAGCTGCTTTATATTTCTTGGACTCCTAGAAGAAAGTAGGTGGCTGAACAAAGGGTATTGCAGTTTAAGAGAAAGAAATCAAGATAAGAAACTCCACACATTAGAAATAAGATGTAGATGCTCCTTTGCAGGAATTGACATTCCCTAATCCAGTCTAGCAGCTGATGGTTGATGTTTCAGAGCTTCTCTGAAGTACTCTAGGAGATGTCTGTTTATTTACCTATTTTTGGCAAATGAAATCTCAGAGAGCTATGAAATACATTCCATGTCATTTAATTGGAAAGACCCCTGAGAGAGATTTTGCCTTCCCGGAAATTTAAGCCTACGGATAACATTTTTTCCCTTTAGTATAAAGGTTTCATTTTAAAGAAGTTTTGCATTATTCAGGCTGTGTCAAAGCGCCTATTACATTTTGTGCTAGCTTTGAAGATCTCCAGCACAGCCTAATGCAGTTGCTTCTCTGAATTCTTTGCCCATTTTCACTCATGATTAATTTGGCCTGACAGGTGTAATGATGGCATCAATCTTAAGGTAAAGCCCTATCAAGAAATAAAACAGCTTAATAATTTTGTGACTATATAACCCCCTTGGAGAAATTAATAAGGTACGTTGGTCTTGTTCACTGTTGTATTTTAAACCTCTTCAGTCAGACTGAGAACCACAAAAAGGGAGGGATGGAGGGATGGAAAGGGAACAGGGAAAGACTACAAGAGGGGGGCATAAAAATATCTCTTGAAAAATTCAGGGAAGGAAAAAGGAATCCTAGAATGTGCTTCCTTACTTGAGGCAGTCAGTGGGAATCCTGGCTAGGAAGAATTGAAGGAGGATTTTGTAGGTTTGAGTGTCTGGGGAGTAATGTGTGTGTGTGTGTAAGTTTGGTACTGGCAGATGTCATGATGAGCACAGGGAGAGCTGGTTTTAACCTGACCTATGGAATGATGGCATCCTTGCTGTTGTTTATCTTCAGCCTGTGAAAATGGCATCCCTGCATCCAGCAAGGCTGAGAAAGCAAATCAAAAGAGGAGGAAAAGCAGAATTGGTTCTGGTGCTATCTGAAGGAGCTGCCCATCCCAGGAGGGAAGGGCAGCAGGGCTGAATGTGGGAGTGAATGGCTTCTGTGCAGTCAGCAAGTGCTGCTGTTGAAGGAAAAACAGGTTTTTGAGCAAGTTTTACACTCGTTCATGCTTTCCCTGCAGGGTGTCACCCCTCATGTAAAACCTGCACCGGCGAGGGTCCTTTCTCTTGCTCCTCCTGCAACTCCAGCCTGGTTCTCTCCCACAGCAGGATGTGTGTGCCAGCCTGCTCCCCAGGATACTACAGGGATGACAGACACATCTGCAAACGTGAGTGTCTCTCTCCAGGCCATCTCTCCTGCCCCCAGTGTTCTCACTGACATGTCTCTGCTTGTTCCTTCCCCTCTTGTTCCTCTTGGAGGAAAAAAAAAAAAAAAAAGATTTCAAGTGCCTGAGAACTGGAAGTGAGCTGACAGAGGTGATTAGCTGCCTCGGAAACAGAGCCTGCAGCCTGCTTTAAATTGGAACACAGTTGCAATTTCTCTATCAGCTTCAAAGAAAAAGAGGTTTTGGGTCCCCTAGTAAAAAATCTGCAGGAGAATTTGTGTAGGCTTCCTTGTTGTCAAGGAGATCCACAGAGAAGTAGCCCAAAGTACTGGTGGGTTTTTAGGCTTTGTGAAAATTTGTCAAGTTTAGGGCATTTTTGAACAATTCTTACTAAGGCAAAGCCCCCTCCCCACTGCATTACCTGCCCACCCCTCCATGGAAGCTGTATTTTTCCCCATCTGATATCTCAGTAGAAACAAGGTACATGTTGGTAGGCACAGCCCTGACTGACTTGAGCCATGATATTTTTACCTCCTAATGATCTGTTGCAATTGATCTAGTGTTAAGCCCAATATGTTTTATCCTACTCCTGTAGTCCCTTGTGAATCTCTCAAGCCTTCTCTTTTCCTTTATTATTCTATGTTCACTCTGGCACTGACAGCAGTTGGGTTATTCCTTCCAGAATTATTGGGCTTGATGTTCCAAAATGCAAAATTATATGGCCCAGGGACATCAAAAATATAAAAAAAACCCCCTGCTTGAATTGATCCACTATAATACACACACCTAAAAATGAGTGAGTGCTTAAGTCATTTGGTTGCTGTGAAGTGAACACTCACATTTGTTAAGTCCAGCATTACCCTGATTTAAATTACCCTGATTTATGAGAAAGTAACTCTTTTGCACTGCTCTGGAATAGGTGTCAGTGTCATCCTAGCTCAACCCAATTTCTTTACTGATGAGGTCCTGTAGGAGGAAGCTGATATGGATGCCAGCTCTACCTGCCTTTTGTTGGAATAAATGGTTCTCCTGAAAGTATTATTTCCATCTTATCAGCAGAAGTGGAGACACCTTGCCTAAGTTCAGGGAAACAGGTGGAGGACTTTGCACTGTTCTTCCACTGACAGAAAAAAAAAAAAAAAAGGCTGTTCAATAATAATGAAAAAAGAAAAGTAATAAAAAAGATGAATAATAAAAAAGGAATCATGGGAGTCTCACTCTCCTAGTGAGAGTTTCCTACAAGCTCTACAAGTTATTCCCTGTTTCCTTCTGCAATATGGATTCTCATATTGCTAACTACAGCAGAAAACCTCCTAATTAAAACCCCCTTTCCTATTGATAACTTCTCCCTCTGGACATCATGGGAGAAGTGAAATGTTCCTGAGGGCTATACCCTTCCTGACTTTGGTTCAGTAGCTCAAATACAAATAGATTTTTGTAAACTACTCTAATCTCCTTATTGCAAATGGCTTTTTAAGTAGCATTTGTAATCCTTGTGGCAGGAGGCTCAAGGCAGAGTGTCTTGGTGCACTGGATTTTTGTCATTCCAAGTGACACTTGTGCCTTTTCAATTGAAGTACTGCTGATAAGCCATGGAGATATAAACTGTCCCAGGCTGCTGGAAAACTGCCACTGAGAGGTAATGAAAGTTGTTTGAACGGAGGTTGGCTGTTGGCTGAGAAAATTTGGTCTCTCTTCAATGTTTATTTTAGTTGCCTTGCACTTTTGGGGAGCTCAGGTTTGGAATGAAGTTCAGAGAGTTGCTGAGTGTTTGTATGGACTCTTGGGGATATTTTTAAACTCTAGGGACCCACTGGCCAAGGAACAGTGCAAAGCTGAACAAGTGCTTCAGGGGTTTAAAAATGCAGATATTGAGCCATGCTGATAAAACAAGCAGAGGATTGCTTTCAAATACAATTTTTTACTTCCTGTTCTGGCATGTCTGCATGGGAAACCTGGTTTCTAGAGATTTAGACCTCTTGTGGAGTGTTTTACCATGCTTTTAATAGTTGCCTTTCACAGCACTTACAAATAATAATTTTTCTCTGTAGTATTCTCAAGTGAAGTGAAAGTAGGCTGGCACCAGAGCACCTAAAACCAGCTCCTAGGTTCTATAGGTAGACATTTTGTTAGAAATCATTTATACTTCAATAAAATGCAGATCTTCTGTGACATTTTTTCAATGAGCTAGATCAAGTAATTGTTTTCAAGGGCACTAGGTTCTCACTTCAATGAGAGCAACGTGGGTATTTTCACATTTACTTAAATATTTTGAGGTTTTGTGGTTATAAAACTGTCTTGAATTAAAAGCAAATTGCAGTGGGTTGCCACAATTAGCATATCCCTAAATTAGCATTCAACAGTTACCATATTTAGGTAGAATAATTAGGTATTTAGCACCTGAACTGTGGCTGCATTAAATCCTATGAGAGGTTTTATATTTTATTCTTTAAACATCTGGGGCTTTTTCCTGATTTATCCTAAGTGAAGAATTGAGCTTGGGCAAAGATTCTGACACCATATAGATTTAGCAACATCTCACCAGAATCTGAGTGAGCTTTTTAGGGCACAGGCAAAGAGCAGGGAAGTACTTTTTGATCTTTCATAGCACATTTGTGTTCAGTCTTCTGCTGTGAAATAACAAAGAGCTCCCACATCAGCAGTGAGTACACTTGGCTGCTAGTACAACCTCCTGAGAAGTTTAGACCCTGGCCAACAAAGAGGTGACTTGAAATATTCCAGACCTCAGGACTTTGCTCCTACATTCAATAAATCCTGAAATTATTTTTTCCTGGCATCTTTATTTGCTCCCTGCAGCTCCAGAATTTTTATACTGTGTGGAAATAAAAAAATGGAAACATTAAATGAAAAGAAATAGGCCTTGGGTTGTGCCAGGTTTTGTTAATGGGACTGCAGCAGGTCCCCACACTTGTGCCTCTATGAGTTCAGTCTGGAATCATATGAAATGCTTAAAGAAAATGAGAAAACCAGAGGCAGGGAAAGCTCTTATTTGGGGACTTGCATTCACAGAATCATAGAATGTTTCAGGTTGGAAGGGACCTTAAAGCTCCTCCAGTGCCAACCCCCTGCATGGGCAGGGACACCTCCCACCAGCCCAGGTTGCTCCAAGCCCCATCCAACCTGGACTTGGACACTGCCAGGGATGGGGCAGACACAGCTTCCTTGGGCAGCCTGGGCCAGGAGCTCAGCACCCTCAAATTAAAGAATTACTTCCTAATGTCCAACCTAAATCTCCCCTCTTTTAGCTTAAAACCATTGTCCCTTGTCCTCTTACTCCACCCATGCCCAAAGCCCTCCCCCAGCTTTCTTGTAGCCCCTTCAGATATTGGAAGGTTGCTCTGAGCTCACCTGGGAGCCTCCTCTTCTCCAGACTCTGGAGGGGAACAACCCCAACTTCCTTAGTTCAATGTTTTCTCCTGACCTGTCCAGAGTAAGAAGCAGTGTGAGGAGACATAAAATTCCACTCCAAGTGGCAGGAAGCTTTTCTACCTTTGGGAGGCTGAGAAAGAGAACATAAAAAGCAAAACCTCTGGGCTCTCCACAGGTGTCTCTCAGAGGAGACAAAGAGGAGTAGCAAACCTACAGGATAATACCTTTTTCACTTGTACAGCTGGGCTGGTGCATCAGTAATTACAGTCATTACAGACAATTTTCTTTGTCTTTTCACAGCTTGCAGCAGCCAGTGCCTGAGCTGTGAATCCAGTTCCAGCTGTACAGCTTGCAGAGATCCAGCTAAAGTCCTCTTCTTCGGAGAATGCCAGTATGAGAGCTGTCCTCAGCAGTATTACCTGGAGTTTTCCAGCAAGACTTGCAAAGGTGAAAAATACGTTGCAGGTTAAAAGAAAAAAGGATTGAAAATGCCTTGGCTTTCCCATTGCACTACAGCAGGACCTGTGCAGGTGTCCTGCTTTAAAATGTGTGTGGGAGGGGTGGTTGGTCAGTGGCAGCCTGCTTGCAAGGCTTTTACAGACTTGTTTCTCTTTTGGCAGTCTGCTGTCACATACTTCAGCCTCTCAGTGAAACCAGATTATTGCAAATCTTTCCCTTGTAAATGATTTAGTAAGTGAGGCAGCAAACTTTTCAAGGGTCAGGCCCAGCAATTCATTTAGTCATGGGTCAGCTGAATAACGAGGGAGCTTACCAGGCTCAATCTTTTTTAGAGTGCTTTTGGGGCCTTATGTTCTTACCTGTTTCTCTCTGTCTTATTAAATTCTGCATCACTGGATGGCTGCAGAAACAGCAGTTTGGAGGGTTTTCCAAGACTTGAAAGATTTCCAGAACTCTCCAGGAGAGTGTTCCATAATGGGAATAAGTGAGGATAATGGGACTTTGTTGCAGCTAATACCAGGATATCATACAAATAATTTGTTGTTTGGTGTTCACTTCTAGCTGGCTCTCTCAGTACCTTCACTGAGTAGCTTCTGTCCCCTTAACGTTGCTGTTCTTCAGAAGAGGGGACATTGTCTGGGGTTTAGGGGGTTGGATTGAGGTAGGATTCTTGTTCTGGTTTTGTCTTGGAGATGCTGCATGGGCTGGAGTAGTGCAGCTCACCTCAATTAAGTCCTTTTTTGCCCCTAAGTGCCACCAAGAAACAAACAGTATAGTTGGCAGCCTGAATAGTTCCTGGGCACATGTGCATGGTAGAGGACTGAAGACTTGAGGGGAGATAGTACAGGGGCACAGAATCACAGAATCATTTTGGTTGAAAAAGACCTTTAAGATTATCCAGTCCAACCATCCAACCCCAGCTCTACCAAGTTCAGTGCTGATCCCTCAGGACCACATCTGCATGGCTTTTAAACACTTCCAGGGCAGTGATTTAACCACCTCCCTGAGCAGCCTGTGCCAGTGATTTATAACCCTTTCAGTGAAGAAGTTTCTTCTAATATCCATTCTGATAGAATTAACTAACCTAGCACACTGCCAAGCCTACCACTAAACCATGATGTGATCCCAGCTTCATCCAGTGGCCTTCTGGCCAGTGAGCTTTCCAGAGGGAAATTTGGATTGTGAGGGACAAAATATAATTTTCTTATGGTCAGAATAATTTGAAAGCACGAGACTGATGAAGCAGGGTGGGCTTGCAGACCCCAAGCCCCAGAAGGGGCAGTCCTGCATTGACTCTTTTCTCTTCCAGAGTGTGACTGGAGCTGTAATGCTTGTAAAGGTCCCCAGAGGACTGCCTGCCTGCAGTGTGTGGAGAGCTATGTTCTCCATGAAGGAGCTTGTGTGGAACAGTGCCCTGAAGCTTTCTACAAGGAATCAGACACATGCCAGAGTGAGTTCTTCTTGAGTGTTTCTGCTAATGGCTGCTGCCAACACATTTCCCTGATTGGCTCCAGTTTGTGCACCTCTTGTATTCAGAAGGCACATTCTAGCTTCAGGTCACAGAATCCCAGACTGGTTTGGGTTGGAAAGGACCTTGAAGTTCCTCTAGTTCTAACCCCCCTGCATGGGCAGGGACACCTCCCACCAGCCCAGGTTGCTCCAAGCCCCATCCAGCCTGGACTTGGACACTGCCAGGGATGGGGCAGCCACAGCTTCCTTGGGCAACCTGGGCCAGGGTCTTACCACCCTGAAATTAGAGAATTTTTTCCTAATGTCCAACCTAAATCTCCCCTCTTCAAGTTTAAAGCCATTCCCCTTTGTCCCATCACTCCAGGCCCTTCTCAGAAGTCCCTCTTCAGCTTTCTTGGAGCCCCTTCAGCACTGGAAGGTTGTTCTCAGGTCTCCCTGGAGCCTTTTGCTCTCCAGGTTGAACAACCCCACCTCTCTCAGCCCATGCTCTCTGGCTGCCCTCCAGCACACACAGGCACTGGAGCTGTGGTTCCTGTGCTACAGTCCAGGGCAGGAAGCAGTTTGGCAGCACTGCTGAGCTCAACTTTTAACCTGTGTCTTTTAGGGTGTGATGAACACTGCCTTCAGTGTCAGCAGCCAGGCCAGTGCAGCCTTTGCCAAGCCCCATTTCTCCTCCTGGGCACTCGTTGTGTTCACAAGTGTGGGAAGGGACATTATGCAGACCATGCCCAGCAGAAGTGCACAGGTAAGCAAAACCAGCAGGGCGTGGGGGAGAGGAGACCAGGGTTGTAGCACATGTTCTCTACATCACTTTTTCTCTTGCAAGGCTGGGGTGAAGCAAGAAGTGCTTTGGTGCTGGGCTAAACTTGCTGCTGAGGTGATGCAGTCACCTGAGAAGTAGATAAGAGGCTGTCCCTGCTTTTAGATGGACCTCATCCAGGAGAAATGAGATTCAGTTTCTGATGGCTGGTGGTGTGTGTTGGTGTGTACACACCATACACCAAAAAGCAGGTGATAAATCTACATTTTTAGAAAGGTTTCAGTTGCAGTTGTTCCTTAAAACACTGTGTAGAACTTACATGTGTATTTAGAATCACAGAATCATAGAATAAATTGGGTTGGAAGGGACCTCTCAAGGTCACCCAGCCCAGCCCCCTGCAGTATCAGGGACACCCTCACCCAGATCAGGTTGCTCAGAGCCTCCTCAAGCCTCACCTTGAACATCTCCAGGGAGGAGATCTCAACCACCTCCCTGGGAATATTTGGAGTATTATTTTTTTCAAATTTGTGTAACAGTTACTTAAAATCATGTTTCTTCCATTTGAAAGATCTCAGGTTCTCTGTAGTCAATGGGTAACAGTGACCAAATGAGGAAGTAACTTAACTCTTTTACCCCAATCCTTTGCCCCTTCTTTTTCATGATTTTGGTCAGGTAGGTAAGACACAAACAGCAGTGGTGTTTCTGTGCTGCCCCTCGAGAGCAGCTCTGTGGGCCTGTGGCTGCATTGTTTTTGCAGTGTCTCAGTGGGGTTGTGCTTTCCATCCAATTCAGCTTGTCCTCCTGGATGTTTGGAGTGTGACAGTGACAGCCTGTGCCACCTCTGTGACAGCACCACATTTCTGAAGAAGAAGATTTGTGTTTCTGCCTGTGGCCCAGGTTTCTATGGCAACATGAGGACCAGAGAATGTGAAGAAGGTGAGTGCCTCTTATGACAAAGCAACCCAGCTGGCAGGCTTCCAGCTGATTTTAAGGCCAGAATGCTCATTCAGTGGCATTTTGGGAATGCAGCTTTCTGTGGGGTTTTTTTGTTGTTGTTGACTGTTAAATTTGGAAGCTGTTTTTGACCAACTTTTTTTTTTTAAATTTGCATGTCTGCCTTGTTTTCTGAGTGAAGTTACCCAGTGAGGTCTTTCCAATCAGACCATCATTTATTATTATTATGTAGAAGAAATTAAAAAGTATTTTTAGGACAGCCCCTTACTAAATCAACTGTAGTACTTGTGATAATCGTTTCTCTTTTCTAAATGAAGATTTACTAGACTGTAGGCAGGACAGGCCAGGGAATGGTGGTGTTAAGTTTTGTGATGGGGAACTCAAGGTGGGAGGTGACTTTCCTGAGCCTCTTAAATAATAATAATAGGGATTGGGATGGGTTGGAGTTCTGATTGAGATGGTGGTTGTCCTCCCAGGTCAGTAATGAGCGGGGCTTTTCAAGAGCTCTGGTCTGTTATCCCAAAAATGGTGGTGACAGGCAAAGTGCTACCACAACCCAACACTTAATTATACAATCACAGAATCCCAGACTGGTTTGGGTTGGAAAGCACCTTAAAGCTCCTCTAGTTTCTAGCCCCCCTGCATGGGCAGGGACACCTCCCACCAGCCCAGGTTGCTCCAAGCCCCATCCAACCTGGACTTGGACACTGCCAGGGATGGGGCAGCCACAGCTTCCTTGGGCACCCTGGGCCAGGGGCTCAGCACCCTCAAATTAAAGAATTCCTTCCTAATGTGCAATCTAAATCTCCCCTCTTCCAGCTTAAATCAATCCTCCCTTTCCCATCACTCCATGCCCTTGTAAAAAACACCTTTTTTCTTTTTAGGCAGCAAGCATCCCTTGAGCTTCCATGTGAACAGTACCCTCACAGTAGGAATTGGTGGGGTGAAACCCCTCAGCCTCTCCTTCCTGGGTGTGCAGGACCTGGATGGTGACCCAGGACAGCTCCTGTTCCATGTGGTCAGCACTCCCTCCAATGGCAGGCTGGTGGTGGTGGTGGAAGGAGAGGAGGTGCCCCTGAGCAGGGGTGACCACTTCAGCTGCCAGGCTGTGAAGGAGAGGAGGGTCCGCTTCCTGCACAGCAAGGAGAAACCCAGGTAAGGGTGCTGGTACTTTTTTCAGAGCTCTTGCCCTAAAAAAATTAATTGTTGGATCTTGGGAACGGGAATTTCCTTGTTCCTTGGAAACATTCTTAGCATGAAGCACACTTCTCACTGCTATTAAATCAATTACTGATGTTCTTACACTGTAGCATAAATGATGGTGCAGAACTTCCCTGTGTGTGGAAGAAGAGGGCACTGTGATCCAGCAACCAAACCTGTGGTGCTTTAGGGGTGCAGGAGTCTGTCTCATCTTTAGGGTGCTCTGCTGTGGGTAAAAAACTGGCATACCAGTCTGCTTCTTACAACAGTTTCTTGCTGCTGTCATGAAGGTGCTCAGATGATGCCACCACCATGCTCTGCAGCATCATCTCCATTCAGCCATTCCTGCTTTGCCTGCAGTATGAGCTCTGTTAGTGTCCTGGGATCATTAGTGGTAATTAGTGCCTGGCAACACTCACACTGCAAGCAAGTTGCAAGGGAGCAGATTTTCCCTGCTGCCAGGCAATAAGCCAGTCTTCTTCACCCTTGATTTACATCAACATAAAGCCTCAGGACTGGGCTGCTATCAGTGGAATTGTTCTAAATTTCTGCCTCTGTATTATCAGTGTGTTCTTTGATCCATTGTTTTCATTAAGGCTCTCAGGGTGTCTTTCTGATGCCAATAGTTAGCTCACATTCACTAAACCCAAGGTGTGTGTTTCTGTATCATGGTTTTGGGTTTTTTTGTCTGCCTGGTAGACACAGTGAAATGTCAGGATCTTATCTTGAGAAACACCTATTTTATGTTCAGGGTTATTGGGTGGCATTAATGGAAAGTAAACAGGAAGAAAAAATACTGAAAAGTGGGAGCTTCTGGAGCCATGTAAATGACATTTTTCTTTAGCAATGAATAGGTGACATTTAGAATCAGTACTTTATCTTGGAGATGTCACCCTGTGTGGGTGACATTACATAAAGAGAAATGAGAGTACATTATTACAAAGTTCAAGGTATTTCACTACATGTTGTGACTGTTGGAACCCTTCAGAAGGAAATACTATAAAAACATAATTGAAAAAAAAATTGAGCTAAAGCTCCTGGCACTAAGCTAGTAATTTTTACTGAATATATAATATTTTTGTCATCATTGAGTCCCGCAAATGCACTTCATTAATTTATATTATCCTCTGTTGACTTCCTGGGGACTTGTTTAGGAAAGGACAATTTTCCTTGAAGGTCAGCAGTCAGCAGATCTTCTCCCACCCTGAGGTCATCAACGTTCAAGCATTTTCAACACAGGTAATGTAACCAAGCTGGGAAACAACCATAAATTTTGTACCATTTGGAGCCCTGGTTTCTTGCAGTGGTACCAAAGGAACTGTGCAGAGCCTGAGCTGGAGTTCAGGTCAGGCAGATTAGACTCAACTCTCACTTACTTGAGAGGCAGCCAAGATTTATATGGAAGAACTGGACTTGGAGGAAGTGAGTGAAGAAGCTGGCCCATGTAATTTTTCTTGTGCAGGGAATTGCAGCTGTGCAGGGAGGGCTGAGGAGTCCCTACTGTTTAAATTGTTCTTTGGATCCACAGATGGTCTCAGTTCAGTCTTGTACTGCAGGGCAATTGAGCAATGATTGATCCCCATGGCAGGGGTGCTTTGGCAGTCAAGAGCATTTACTTAAGTGCTCTGTTCTAGGACAGTCAGGGATTAAATCAGTGAGAGCTATTTAAAGTGTGTGTCTTAAACTGCTCAATATTTCCAGGCAAGTTGTTGGTACTGTCAAGTGTCCATGTCTCATATTATTGTTATTTAAAGTCTGAAGTACAAGATCCTGGAGGCATCTGAAAGTCAAAGTCTGAAGAGATGAGCAAGATACACAGGGAGGGAGAGGGCACAGGGAGGAGGAGCTGTTCAAGCCCATCCTAGGTGTGTTTGCCAAGCTCAGCCCATCAGCAGGTCCCAGCATCCCATCCCTCCAGGCTTTGACTTCCACTCCAGCTCCAGGTGTTCCTCTGGATGTGCTGGAGCTGCCTGGCCCAGCATCCTGCTTGTTGCTGCTTGTGCTGGCAGTGGGTTCCCCATGGACTCACTTGAACAAGGCTTCAGGTTTCCAAGGAGGTTTTGCAGCTTTCACTGAGCTTTCTCCATGGTCAGACTGTCAAGGTGAAAGCTCTGCCATGTGGCTTTGCTTGAACAGAAGTTGTTGTGGGTACTTGGCATATTCTGGCAGTGCTAAGGGATTTTAAAGTGCAGAAAAAATCTGCTACCTCTTAAGACCCATTTACATCCTCATTGGGGCATTTAATGAGTTGATAAAACTCTAAACTGGAAATCTGGCCACCATCCTTTCTCTTTTTAGTGGTGACTCCTTCTTGCCTACAAGCCTGACTCAGCATCCATCCTCAGAAGGAGTAATTTAGGAAATTAATTGCTTTTAATCATTGTCTGATGGTGCTGGTGCTGGTATGTGCTTCGTGCTGACTGTGGTAGGAGTGTAGCTCAAAACCTTGGTGAGCTGCTGACTTGCTCACCTCATACAGACTGGGGACTTGTGGGGTGTCTCCAGGTTGTGTACAGTGTTCCTCACAGGAAACTCCACCTGAGCTGCATCATTTCTGTGTTCTCTGACAATCCTGAAACTGCACTGTTGTCTTTTTTCCATCTTGGGGTCCCTAAAGAGGTGGTGGCTTCAAGGTTAAAAAATTAGGTTTTTTTAATTTTTTTTTAATTGCACTTTGTTGCTGTTAATCATTGTATTCTGTATTAGTCATTCCACAGCTTCTGGGAATTAGGAGTGTTCTAGTTTGTCCTTTAGTGGAAGACAAACTGTGGATTTTGATCCTAGTAATGTGTGTATTGATTCTGGTTAGTACTGAAATCTTTGCTCAGTCTAATCTCTTGTTTACCTCAGTAGGACATTCACCTAAGTAAGAGCTCCAGCCACTGCCCCAGAATACATAAGTGAGGTTTAATAACAGGAATTTTGCCTTCCAATCTTTAATAACACTGAGAAGGAGAGGAGGCAGCTGTTACCTCTCTGCTGAATGTTTTCTGCAGGATCAACCCCCTCCTGAGGCCAAGGCATTACTGATGGCAAATGATGGTTTTGGCATCAATGGAGACTGCAGGGTTAAGCTTTCCTGATGAGGAAGAGTTAGAGAAGTAATTTAAACCAGCAGAGATGTGGAATCTAGCAGATGGAGGAGGAATAAGGCTGTGTGGAGTCTTTGTAAATAAATCAGTGCTTATGTTGATGGCACCCAGGTTTGCTGTTGTCAAGATGGACTTTATCACTTCAGGACAAGCCAAGCACATCCTCAGTGTTAAGTTCATAGCATCATATAATCCCAGCATCCCAGAATGCCAGGTTGGAAGTGACCTCAAGGATCCTCTGCTCCAACCCTGCTGATATTATTGTTTATCTGAGATCTCTCAGCACCCCAGAGAGCTGAGACTTCAAACTTTCCAAAGTGGGGGAATCCCCCCCTTCCCCTGGGAGACCATTCCAAGGTCTGACTGTCCTCATGGGGAAAAATTTCCCTCTCGTGTCCCATGGGAATCTCCTCAGGAGCACCTTGTGCCCATTGCCCCTTGTCCTGTCCAGGTGACTCCTTGTGACCAGGGAGTCTCCAGCTGATTTGTAGCCATCTTTTAAGTATTAGAATGTCATAATGGTTTCCCCTAACCCTGTGGAGAGTGATTCTCTGCTGCTTAGAAATATAAAGCTTCCAAGGGTGAGGTAAACTCATTTCCTTAACCCCACATTTTTCATTCCAGACTTTGATGACCATCAGGCTGCCAAGGTTTAGCCAACACCTAAGAGCTGCTTTTGTGTTTCAGGCCCCATATGTGTTCAGAAATGAGGCTCTCCTTGTTCCCAGAGGGAAAGTTGGAGCTATAACAGAGCTGTTGCTTGGGGTGAGAGACAGTGACAATCCTGAGGATGTTGTGGTGGTGGTTTTAGAGCCTCCACGTCACGGGCAGCTGATCAAACCTCCTGGAGACTCAACTTCTCCAGTCCATGTGTTCCACCTGGATGACCTTGCTGCTGGACTGCTGCGTTATGCTCACGATGGCTCTGACACCCAGGATGATGCAGTTCTTTGGCAAGTGAGCGATGGGTACCACTTCCAGAACATCCTGTTCCACATTAAGATTGCTCCCGAGGTAAGTGCTGTGACAGAAACCCTCCCAGGCACATTAGAAGTCTGGAGAAGTATTGCTGTGTCCCTGGGGAGTCACTTATCCTGCATTGCTGACAGGCTGTGGTCAGAGACAGGAAAAAGTCAGGGATTGATTGAGTTTTGGAGGCCACCTGAATTTCTGGTTTTCAACAGGAATGGTTCAGCTCAAATTGTGCAGCTTTGACAACCCTTAAGTCCATAGATATTTGATAAAAAGATTTTCTGGAGTTGCAGGTGAGAGTTTTGCACTGGTAAGGGCAATGAATTAGAGAAGGAATGGACAACAGAGAAAAAAGGCTCTGAGCAACCTGATCTGGGTGAGGGTGTCCCTGCTGACTGCAGGGGGTTGGACTGGGTGACCTTGAGAGGTCCCTTCCAACCCAAATCATTCTAGGATTCTATAAAAAGGCTGGTGAGGTAGGCAAGCCATCCCCAAGCTGATGGGAGTGTGATGGGAGGCACAGAAGGATCATGCATGAACTGAAGGACTTGCCTAACAAGGATTATCACTGGTACATTGGTGGTGGTGGTGTGTGCTGTTCACTCAGTGCTGCTCCACTGAAACCTTTCACTCAATGCATCTTCCTGTTTGGTAACTTCCCCAAGGGCAGGGCACAGATACCTGATTTCAGGAATTTTAAGAAGTATTTCCAGTCTTTGTATCTTGCTTTTATTGCAGTTCATCATCAATGATCTCATTATGGGTTGTCTCTTCTGTGTTTAGACATGAAGTGTCTCTTTATGTTAAATTTTACAGAGATTACAGCAGTCAAATTAGAAGCAGTGATGCTTTTCCATGTGTTGATGAAACAAAGCCCAGCCAAACAAGGCATTAAATATACACACTATGTGTGGTGAAGCCTTAAAACAAAGTGAAGTTGTTGAAGTGCTTGCAAGAATTTCAGGTCTGGTATTGTAATGAAACAAAAGGGAAAGAAAAGCTGAAAATTCCCTTATTTCTCAATTAATGTGACAGAGAATGAAAAATAGAGCTGTCAGAAAAGAAACCCACTCTGTGCAGTTTTCTTATGTGTGGAGCTGAGATTTAGACAGTCTTTGAGTGCTTCCACTCTGTGAAAAGGAGCTGGGAAGAGATGGTAATGCCCCTTTATTGTGCTCTTCTCTGCTGGATGAGCCATCTTTCACAGCAGCTGGGGCATGAACATTTTAAGTCAGGTTCACAGGTGGGGCTGTGCAGTGGGCAGAAGGAGGGACTGATCCCATTTAGCCCCTGGGGTTTCTCCTAAAGTGCAGGAGTCATTAATGATAATTAGATTCACAACTCACCCATCAGTCTGGGAATGAAGAGGGGGTTGCTTTCAGGGTTATTAGCTGAGTTATTAGCTGGAATAAGAACAGCCCTGCCCAGGATTTCTTTACCCAGATCATTTAGGGGGTTCTAAGGAGGCTGTGCTCCTTAGGGCACAGGGATCAGGGCTCTAAAAATACTTGGACATCACTTTGTGTTGTAACACCTTTTTTTTTCTGTTGCTATTGATTAAGCAGGTTCTTGTAAACACCAGTGAGGGTGAATTGCTGAGTAGTTTCTTTTAATAGCTGATTTGGTGCTCCCTTTTCTCTCATTATCTTCCCAAGTCTCACTTGGCTGCAGAGAGGGATGAAAGTGGTGGCAGAGGTAAGAGCAGAGTGGCTTTTAGGATGAGGGTAGAGCTGGCAGCTACCCAACTCCTGCCTCATCCTAATTAGTGGCTTTGTGGAGCAGCCTTGGGAGCTGAAGTACATGCAGGGTTTGTTTCTGAGAAGGTGCTGTTGAAACACACAGGCAAAGCCTCTTGGGGTTTGTTTGGGTTTTTTTTTTTCTTGGTTTATATTCCAAGATTGCTAAAGAGCCTGGTAGGATCCTGGCTGGAGGTGTGGGAGTTCAAGGGGTGGTTTTCAAGCCATGTTACTTATCTGAGGACATAGAGCTTGATATAACCTGCTGCTGGATCATAGAATTACAGAATGGTAGGGGTTGGAAGGGACCTCAAAAGATCAGAGTCCAACCTCTCTGCCAGAGCAGGATCACCCAGTGTAGGTGACACAGGAATGAGTCCAGGTGAGTTTTGAACATCTCCAGAGAAGGAGATGGTTTTACATGGTAAGTCCTGCTGTGAAAGGTCACTTGGAATCTTTGGTTTAGAAGGGACCTTTTAAAGGTCACCTAGACCAATCCCCCTGCAATTAGCAGGGACATCTTCAATTAGATCAGATTGCTCAGCACTGTGTCCACCCTGACCTTGGATGTTTCCTGAGCTGGGGTTTCTACCACCTCTCTGGGCAACCTGGGCCAGTGTTTCACCAATCTTCATGGTAAAACATTTCCTCCTAATATCTAATCTGAATCTCCCCTCTTTCAGATTCCTCTGGGATTCCCATTCCATGGGCTCAGTGCCATAATCCTCAGGCATTAATCCATAGGAACACAGTGCTGAAAGTGGGAAACACACATGAAGGGCAACACAACCTTCCAAATATTATGAATCAGAGGGCTTTGTTTCTTCACCACAGGTGTGCCTCCTTTTCTGCAAGGCACTTTTTTTAGTCCCTTTGGTTGCTGCCAGCCTGCTTTCCCCTGCTTGCCCCTGTCCAAACACCTCATCTGACCTGCTGCAGCCTGAACAGCTGGCCTCTATTTTGAGAGCTCTTCACAACCATTTGCACTGCTGTATATTTTTGTTGACATTCTTGAACACTTACAGCTTCTGTCGAGTTAATCTGAGACCTGCTGGTGCTTCGTTTTTGGCAGAGCCCCACCAGTGGTGCCCCAAGGGGGAATAAGGAGCCCATGCCCTAGAATATATGATCACAGGCAATGTACTGTAAGTCAGAGGAGGTCAGACCTACCCCTGTGTGATCTGCCCATTGCTGGTGGGATATGGAAGCCTTTCTTTTCTGGGGAAAATGAAGGAAAAAGACAAAAGAAATTGATTTTAGGGGTGTGTTGAACCTCTAGAGGAGATCCAGCTCAGGGAGGTCTCCACTCCATCTTTCCCTACCTGGGAGCAGGTCTCTGGAACATGGACCAGGGAGCATGATAGCCTCCCCAGGCTCTGGAAACACTTTTCCTGTGCTGTGAATTCATTCCCACAGTCTGCTAAGTACATGCTTAGGTATTGGTAAAAAAACCCCAACCAAACAAAAAACCCAACAAAAATCTAATGTGATTCTTGCTGGTTTGCTGAACATAGGGTGAGTGTTCAGATGAGATAACAGCTTGGCATTAAGTATATGTTTTAAAAGGTGACCAAGCAAAAGGAGCTGTCTCATGAATGTTTTCATATTAAAAAGGAGGATCACAGGATCAAAGCCAGGTGGGAATGGTATTAAAAAATGCCAGACTGGTTTAATATGGCCAGTGAAGGAGCCTTCAGTCATTTCATTACCAAAAAGCCAGAGTCCCATGTTCACAGCAAAACCACAACCTTGTGTTTAACTAACAAGCACTTAGAAAAGTTGTCTTGTCAAACAGGGCATTATACCTGCCATTCTTGGAAGTGTGGCTAATCTCTCTTTTCAGACCCTACACAATGAATCCAGGGACCTTTCTGACCTTTGTAGTCTGGTTCCTGTTCCAGACTCATGCTCTGCTAGGCCTGGATGTGTCACCATGTGATTGGATCAGTAAGGTCAGAGGAAAGTTATCAAATATATTGGCAGGGTTCTTTTTCACTGTTCGTAAAAAAAAAAATAATCTACTATTGTGCTGGGAAGCTCCTGATCTGATGCAGTCTAAGAGCGTGCAGCATTTAAAAATTACCACCATACAAAATAAATGTAGTACAAACTAAAGGGGTGAAAGTTGCTCAGTAGACATGTCAAAATGGACACAAGAAATCATCCTTCAATGGGATTCTTCTTCACAGCCATCTTTTTAGCTCTTTTTTTTAGATTCAGAAGAGCATCATGAGTCACTTAGCAGTTTGGGGGTGACGTGATTATGAGGAGTAGTAAATGAATATTTGCATACCCTTAAGGTCCATTTCCCCCAACTTGTCAAAGAGCATGAGGTTGAAGCCTCATGGAGCAGTAATAACAGTTACAGCTGTGTGTAAAGGTGGTGGAGGTGCCAGGGAGAGAGAATTTTGAAAAGGTAAGAAGCTGTTGTTTCATAAGAAGCCTTGAAAAGAGTGTATTCTTAGAAATAAAATGAGGAGATGCAAGAGAAAGTGTGGATCAGAGCAAACTAGTGAAATAAACTGGATACTTTTGTCCACATATTGATAGTAGTGAATTTCCCACTGTGCCATGGAGATAGGGTCTGTCAAGAGATGTCAAAATGCAAGAGAACAAAGAATGAGGGTGGTGGTAAAAGACAAAATTGTGCAGGGAGACTGAGCTCAAGGAGGTTTCGGGTCAGCAACAGGAGCTTAGAAATATTGGGGGACAAGGTCAGTTCTCCAGGTCTGAAGGCTACAGCTGAAGGATGGACAAACATTTCTTGAAGCAAACAACCAGGGTCAAATGCATAAGAAATTCCCAAATACTCCACTTGATCCTTTTCACCTGAAAATCTGTTCCCATTGCTGCAGCATTGCTGATGTTCAGTTAAGCCTTTTCCTCCTGTCCCCCTGCCTGCAGAATGTCAGAAGCCCTCAGCTGGTGACCAACTCCCTGGTCTGGGTGCCCCAGGGAGGGATGCTACAGATCTCCAAGACAATTCTTCATGCCAAGCTCCCTGGTGCCCGTGACTCTGAGATAACCTACACCATCCTCAAGGACCAGCCAAGACATGGTAAATATCTTTGGAGTTTTGTTGTCAAAAAGCAGATGTAGGGCTTTGCTTCTCCCCCCACGTGTCCCAAGGTGTCCATCTGTTAAACAGAAGTGGAGGATTCTGGTTACTTCTGAGGAAAAAGATGTTCTTCAGAGACCTGTGATTCTTCTGTGGTACTTTGCCCAAAACCAAAATAGCATTTGAGGGACTATTTTCGTATAATACTTTGCTGAAGAAGTGCTGCTGCTCACCTCATGTCTTCCCAGTTCAAGTGGGTGTTCAAAGCAGTGCAGCATGGTTGTCCTGCCCAATAACCTGAACTTCTGCAACTGTGTTTTCTCCAGTGGTAGGGAAGTTCAGGGTGATTTACAGCCTTGTGAGAGCAGAATCTTTCTCACTGCCCAGAGTTAATATTCTACAAGGAGTGTATGGTTTAAGAGTAGTGTAGAGTAGCACCTAACTCTAGAAACAAGTTGGTACAATGGTTAATAATGAGCAAAATTTTACCTTGAACTGGAGACCCCCCTAAATCCTGTGATATTTGGTTTTAGTTTCTACTAATGGAAAGGGTTATCGAGTCCAAGAGAACTTGGTGACATTTGCATCTGGGTATACTTCTTGTCTCAAAATTCCTTCTGAGAGGCTCTGAACTCATCTCTCCGAGCCCCATAGGTATGACTGCAGCTTGGGGAATATTTTCTGGACCCAGGCCAAGGGGGAGCAGCATGGAGGATGCTGGGATTTGTGGCTGAGATACAAACTGGGAGAAACTGGCTGGGAAAGAGAAGACGTGTGTGGAGGGAAAGGAAATATGGACAGAAAAAAGAAAAATGTTGTTTTTTCCTTTTCAGCATCACCATTTGCTTCACTGGAACCATGGCTTTAAATAGTACATTTTGTACTTCAATGAAATGATATCATTGCTTGTAATTTGCTGAGGTGGAAAAAATAGAGGATCCCTGTAGCAACATCAGTGCTGGTTTGCTGTAAGGATAGGCTGGTTCCCATGGCAGCTGCCTGCACCTGATGGAAACACAGAGGATGTTATTTTTGCAATTGAGAAGAGAAGTAATTAATTTGTATTCCCCCTTCAGTTTTCTGCAGAGGAAGGGCTGTCTTCTCAATTTTAATAAGCATTTACATAAAAACAAGAATTTTCCCCTCGAGGAGCTTGTCTCCTGCTGCCTAACCCTAACCAAAATTTTTAATCCTGTGTTTGTATCACCATAATTAGCTCTACTGTAATTAATTGCAATAACACAAATGGGTTTGTAGCTGCAGGTGAGGAATAAGCAGTAGATATCAATGATCTTCAAATTTTTAATCAAAAATACTATTTTACAAAAAGGGAGGATGGAAGGAAGAGAAATGCAGAAAGTCTATCCTTCATCAAGGAGGGCTTATCTGCCTATCTTACTGTTTGAGTCATGGAAAAGATATTCAGAACTGGAGCAAATACATCATTTGATTTTTAGATAGGAAAGAAAACCACCTTAGAATTAGCTACCACATTTCTATAGCACAAGGGTGTGAACAAAGAAGGCTTCTTGCCTTTATTTTCAAGACTGTGAAACCAACCGAAGGATATTATTAGGGAAGGAATAATCTCTGCCCAACCAGATGTCTGATCTTCTGAAGGGTCTCTTTATGCTGGGCGTCCTTTTTTTATCCCTACAAACTGAGCCCAGTGTCTTTCCTGTCTCTCTTCCTGACCTGCAGGGTGCCCCAACACACCTCTAGTATGTGGGAAAAATACAAGTAGGTGTTGTTATACACCAGGCTGCTCCCTGGGACATAGAGTTATAGAATGGTGAGGGTTGGAAGGGACCTTCAGAGATCATCCAGTCCAACCCCCTGCCCCAGCAGGATCCCCCAGGGCAGGACACACAGAACACATCCAGGTGGGGTTGGAAAGGCTCCAGAGAAGGAGACTCCACAACCTCTCTGGGCAGCCTGGGCCAGGGCTCCCTCAGCCTCCCAGGAGAGAAGTTTCTCCTCATGTTGAGGTGGAACTTCCGATGTTCCAGCTTAAACCCATTATTCCTTGTCCTGTTACTGGGCACCACTGGAAAGAGATTGGCCTCATCCTCTGGACACACACCCCTCAGATATTGACAGACATTCCTCTCAGCTTTCTTTTCTGAGGTTTAACAGCCCCAGGGCTCTCAGTCTTCCTTCACAGCAGAAATGCTCAAGTCCCCTCCTCACCCTTGTAGCTCTCCTTTGGACTCTCTCCAGTAGATCCCTGCACCTGGGGAGCCCAAAACTGGATCCAGTATTCCAGGTGTGGTCTCACCAGGGCAGAGTAGAGGAGGAGGAGAACCTCCCTGGGTCTGGACACACTTTTCCTGGTGCACATCAGCATGCCATTGGCCCTCTGGGCCACCAGGGCACACTGCTGACCCATGGAGAACTTACTGTCCACTAGGACTCCAAGGTCCAAGCAGGACATCCCCTAATCTGTGGCTGGGGTTATTCTTCTACCTGCAGGACTCTCCACTTGTCCTTACTGAACTTCAGGAGGTTCACCTTTGCCCAGCTCTCCAGCCTGTCCAGATCTGGTTGGATAGCAGCACAGCCTTCTGCTGTACCAGCCACCCCTCCCCGCTTCATATCATCAGCAAACCTGCTGAGGGTACACTCCATCCCCTCATCCAGGTCATTGATGAAGAGATTGAACCAAAGATACGTTCTTAGAGGATGAAATTTCTCAAGCCAGTGAGAAGTGATGGGAGCATCCCCTCTTCTCAGAATGACCCAGCCCATGGTGCCCAAATCCACTCAACAGCTCTGGAAATGGCAGCTCTGTCATCTCCAGAGATTTCAATAAATTGCCCAAGTTGTTCATTCATGTGTGTGACCTACCCACAGGTTTTCTCCTTGAAAAAAAAGATGATGTTTCAAATGAAAAGGTAATCATAAACCACACAGGTAAACAGCACAGAGCTGTTCCCTCTGATCACCTTAAATATTCATTTTGAAGAAGACACATGGATGTGCATCTTGCTGAGAGCAGCTGTGTGTTCTAATTGATTCTTCTCTTACTCTGAGCAGGATAAACAGCTCACAGGCCCTGGCTCCTCGGGGTATGTGATTAGCATCTTCAGAAATCACACGAAAGATTAAGGTGGTGAATTCCCCCAAGCAGAAAAGTGAGGACAGGGAATGTAATTAGGGCCCTGATCAGGGAATATTAGCAAGGAGTTTGATGATAAAGTGGAAGTGTGATATTTCAGCTAGCTGAATTCTTTTTTGATTACTCCAACTGTTTGAGGGTGGTTTTGGGAAACGAACTGGGAGAGTTTATGGTGTTTCTTTTGCATAACAGAATGATTAATGCTGGAGGGAGAGCTGGAGTGATTTATAATATATGTGGCTTCTGAGTTAGTAGCCACGAGGGATACTTTCAAAGACTCATAGAAAACCACAGCATAAAGCTAGCAAGTTCCTTAAAAAGCAGCTAAATTGTATGTAGTCAGGAATGGTAAAGATAGGGGAGACCTATAATTTTTTCACAGATTGAATGTAAACTCTAAAACCAGGGAAATTACACTGTAAAACAGAAAAATGTGTCACTTATTTTGAGACTAGAGCTCTTTGTAGGGTTTTAATTTCGTTTATGTGTGTGGTTAGGAAAAATGTTCACATCACGGATGACCAAGGTTCTGATGTCCTCTTCTTGGTGGGCAGAGCTTGGTTGGATGCAAATCCAATCCTTGCAGGCATGGGTGAGGAAAGCTGATCACCAGTGGGATGTGCCCCCATCCTGCTCTTCCTTGTTGTACCTGCAATGAAGCCAGTGATGTTCCAGCCCAGCTGAGAATCTTTTTCTAATGCAAAAATTAGAAATAAGCTGGATGTTAGAGATATAAAAGCTATAGGCTCTGAAGAGTGACAGTCCAGGGCAGGCAGACTTTCTTTCTAGCCTGTGATACAGAGGTCCATTACTGGATCTCTTGAAGAGCTCTTTTTCAGTTGAAGATTTCTGTTCAGAGAAGTCAGCTGAGGATATCTTTTTTGACATAATAAATCCCCAAAAGAGCTAGAAAAGAGCTGACCTTGAAAAAATCAGTATGCTGTATTCTGGTACTTAAGTTGTACCCTTGAGGAGAAGGTGGATCCTCTGCTGCAATACTTTTTAACCCTGATAGTTTCTCACTGCTCTCTTGTCCCGTCCCAGGAGCTCCAGAAAGTGGAGATGTCCTTTACATCTGTTTTTTTGTGCTCAATTAATGAACTGGGTCCATTTGAAGGTTGAAATGGGCTGGTCAGTGGGCAGAAGGACAATTTGGGAGTTTAAAGTTGCAGATCCTGTTCTTTGCCTGTGTATTTCTTCTATGCACTCACACAAGTTCCTTGATCTGCCCCTTGCTATAGCAGGAGATAAAACTTCCCTGGAATGTTGGAAGGTCTCACTATAGGGGACTTCCAGGAGCTCTTCTGTGAGTCACACTAGATGAGAAAAGACTGAGTGGACTTTGTCTTGGATGCTCATTAGTTGGTGAAAAGTTATCTATTCTTCCTTGCTTTCTCACAAGTTGTGCCCTGGCTCTTCATCTTGGCTTTTCCCAGGTGAAGTGGTGCTTCTGGTCCCAATGCCAGCAGATGGCCCAGCAGACTCCTGGCAGCTTTTGCCTGATGGAAGAGCAGCCTCACCTACAACCTCCTTCACCCAGCAGGACATCAACGAAGGCATTGTGTGGTACAGGCACTCTGGATCTGAAGTAGAGAGTGACTCCTTCCAGTTCCAGGTACTCCTCATCCTGTTCACCAAGGGAGCTCACAGAGCAGTAAGAGCTAGCCTGAGTTTTTATAGAATCAGAGAATAATTTGGGTTGGAAGGGACCTCTCAAGGCCACCCAGCCCAACCCCCTGTAGTATCAGGGATACCCTCACCCAGATCAGGTTGCTCAGAGCCTCCTCAAGCCTCACCTTGAACATCTCCAGGGATGAGGCCTCAACCCCCTCCCTGGGCAACCTGGGCCATTGTGCCACTGCCCTTCTTTGGAAGCCAATCCCATCTCAGGCAGGAAGGGGGTTTGTAGGGAACTGCTGGCTTGTCTAAGCAGGAAAGCTCTCTGAGATCCAGAGTTCCCAGACTGAATGGGCAACCACTTAAAATTACCAGGGGATGAAGCTTGTAACATCCCAGCAGCATGGCCAGGGACTGATTCTTTCTGTCACCATGATCCCTTCTCTTTTGGCTTTTTGCCTGTGGGTTAGGATTGGAGACAGCCTACTGATGTGCTTGGCCCTGCATTTGAGGAAGAAACAGGAAATGGTTTTTTTGCCTTTAAGTCCTTAGAAAAGGCAACAGAGTGCACAGTCTGCATGTGGAGGAGACCCTGGCAGAGGCTCACACTCTCCAAAGGCATCTCCACCATCCAGACCACTGGGAAAGGAGTTCCCTGGGCAGGCAGTGTTACTACAGCTCATAGATTGGATCCCTGTTTGCAGTTCAGACAGGAGATTTGAGCCCTGGGTACTGGCTGGCAAACCCACTGCCCTCTCATAAACCCTCTAATGTTTACTCTGAGTTCAAAGTGCTCTGAGTAACTCACTTTAAAATGTCTGTTTTGCAGTCCCCCAAGCCAAGCAACCCTCCTGCTTTCCTCCAAGGCAATAATTTAATTTTTGCAAGTAGAAGAACTTCGTACAAACAGACAAAAAAGTACAAATACTCCCTGGCAGATGTAGCACTAAAATAAATCCCACCTCACCACGGATTTAACAGCCATGAAATTCCTCAGACAGGTCCTTGCTGTTTGCTTGAAAGGTTTAACAGCCTCCCAGAATGTTAAGCCTCCACGAACACTTGTGTGCAGTGTTTGTTACATCTGGTTTACAAGTCAGGAGCTATTACTGGAGCACCAGAAAGGCAATTAAGGTAATTTCAGAAGTAATTAACGTAAGTGATAATGAGGAATTTGTGAGTGTCAATGTTGAACAAGCTAATCTTCAGCTTAATTGCCACATTCCTCTTACAGGCTATGCATTTTGCATGAGTTTCATGTTTGGTTTTAGTATCTTGGAGGTGTAGCAATAGTTGTGTGGAGAACCCTGCTGAGGTTCCCTGCAGCTCCTTGGGTCACACCAGGAGACCATGACACATCTGAACCAGGGATTGGGGCATTTTAGAAAGGGCCAACATACTGTTTTCAGCAAGATTTTGCCCATTACCATTCAAATAACAGCAGCTCAGAACAGGTCCAGCAAATGGCTAAAATTCCTTTGTTCCATGATGTTTCCATTTTTATGCATTTTCTTGAGATGACTTTCCTGTTCTTGCTCTCACAAAATGCTCTATTGAATTCAAGTGGGGACTTCCAGCCCTGAAGGATTAAGTCAGAGCTGAGTCTTCTTTGGGTACTTGCTTTAGCTAAGGAATGCTGTGAACATTTGCAGGCTTATCTCTTGGGGAGGCTTTTGACCCCTTGAGTTGTTCCAAATTTAATATTCTTTGCTTTCTATGTCATTACTGTAGCTTTGCCAGTACAAATTAGATACTGCTGACTTAACTTTGGTGTTGCAGTGATGTATGGCATATTTTTATGGGTCTGGGTGAAACACAAGTGCAGCCTGTATTGGAAGATGGTGGGATCACAGGGAGCCCCAGCCAAGGCTTGTTAAAAGAGGGGTTATTTTCCCCTCCTCAGCACAACTGGTGGTCATTTTGAGGGTGGGAGGAAGGTTTAAAAGCCCATATTCTGTTCCTGGGATGAGAAGTTCCACTAAGCTGTACAGACAGCTAGAGTCAAATTCAGCAAAAGTAGGGGAAGCAGGAATGGGTAGCAGGTGGGGAACTGAAAACCAGATGTCTTTCTAGATTGTAGTGGCAATCATGGAGAAACTGGTTACTATTTAAAGGTCTCAGTTCCCATCAACAACCATTCATGTATGCTTTGGGTTGGTACCTGCTGGAAAGGTCTGTCTTTTCCTTCTCAGACCAGGAGGAAAGGAGAGGGAAGTTATGAAACCTGGTCTATAAATGCAGCTGTGTCCTCTGTCAGCTGTCCATTCATGTGCTCTTTCCTTCCCAGGTGTCCAGCTCTGCTGGTCCCCAAACCAGCTTGGAAAGCCACGTGTTCAACGTTGCTGTTCTCCCACAGACACCCAGAGCTCCTCAGCTTTCCCTTGGCTCCTCTCTGCACATGGCTGTAAGTGTGATCCCCCATGGCTGATGGGTGGTTCCTGTCTTCCCTCCCTCTTCCAGTGACCAGAACCTCATGGAGAGCAGTAAACCTCCAGTGTTGATTCCTGTCCTTGCTTTTGTCTGTGTTGTTGTGCTTGATTCAAAAGTGGAATTCAGTCTGTGGAAAAGGGTATAGGCACCAGCTGGATAATTGGAGTAGAAGTGGGGAAAAAAGGCAGGTTAGAAGAGTAAATGATGGATGGGGATAGAGGAGTGAGAAGAAAATATCCATGAAACATTGAAAAACTCAGTATTAGAAGTGATGAATGTATAGACTGGGAAGGAGAGGGAGAGGCAGAAGAAAAAAAAAAGATGTTTAATATCTCATGGAATTCTTAGCCTTTCCTGAGAAGCCACTAGGAATGGCAGGAATGAAAGACTGATGAATAAATCTTGCCAGTAATTCCACTGTGAACTTTATCAGAAGTGCAGCCCACCCACATGAGAAAGTTCACATCCATCATTCTGGCATCAGGAGCACTGACTGTAATGTAGGTGGAAAATATTCAGGCAAGCCCATTATGTCTTTATCTGTGGAAGGGAATCACCTTTTCTTGAGCATCAACTTGGGGAATGACCATTCTGCTAAGAGTACTCTAACATAGTCATTTCCCTGCTTGTGTTGATTGAAAAGATGACCTCAAAGTTCTAAATTGGTTTGGGGAGCTCTCCAACTTTGGTGCATGCCCTCTCCAGGTGTCCCCATCACAGATGTGGGTGAAGTCCAGCTTTCCCCTCCACTTCCCCTGCTCTCTCCTGTTGATTCTGTTGGGAGGGATCCCAGGTGCCAGAGCTGGAGGAGGCTTGAGGCTCCTGCACTGCAGTCACCCACGGGAATGCACAGAGAGCAAGGAGTTTGATTTCAGCATCACCTTGGCCTCATAGCTTTGTGGTGTGTGAGGCTTTCAGAGGGAGACCAGGATCATAATCCCCTGAGCAATCAGTGGTCCTGAGCTGAGCAAGGATGTGATGAGAAAGTTGGGAGAAACATGCATGGAGCTGAGGCCAAGCCCTACAGCAGGAGCTGCCAGCAAGGAGAGCTGTGTCTACAAACCTGAACACAGTGTGCAGTTATCTTTGGCCTTCTTCCTTCCTGATGATTTTATTTAGTGTGTGAAGTGGCAGCAGCATGCTCAGCATTATCCAACAGGAATCCTTGGGCACTCCCTGACAGGAAAAAGCACTCCGAGAGGCCCAGGCAGTGCAGGAGAGCAGATGTGGCAGACCTCCTAAGGACAATGGGTTCCTGGAAGGAGCTTCCTAAGGGGTATGAAGGACTTCTAAGTCAGGAAGCCTGCCAGGCATGGGACCTGGAAAAACCAAAGGAAGCAGTGGGTGAGGAATTAGTGAAAAGTCCATGAGACAACAGCCTTGTCAGGGTTTAAAATAGTGGTGACCTTTCATGGGCAATAATGAAATATCCTCAGACTGCTACTTGGAGCAATAGCCAGTGATGTATTTTTCTGCTCTCGATTTTTTGTTGTTGTTATTATTGACAAAATTGATGGGAGAGCTGTCTGGCTGAGCCATGCAGTGCTGGATTTTATAGCTAATTACACACTGCACAATTCAATAGTGCCATAAAACACCTTTTACTGAAGGGCACTGTGCAACCTGCAAGTCCTGCCTCTGGGAGAGACAAATAGGCCTTGGAGGCAACTGAGGCAAGCATAACCTTAAATCTTTCGATCATAAAATTGCACTTTCTTTCATCATTGTGATTGAGTTCTGTTCCTCTGTCTTCAAACTCCTTTGGAATTGGACTGACTTCTCAGCTGAAGAGCGAGCACAAAATGTTAAGCCCTGTCCTTGAGTCTGAGCAAGGTCTGAGAGATGAGCCAGGGGGATGGTGGCATTTGTGGTGTGCTGAGCTGTTGTCAGGAGACCTTGTTCTGTCAGTGTCCAGGCCAGTGTTCAGTCTGTGACCCAAGGCCAGCAGAATGGGGCACAGGTTGGATAGGGTGCCCTTACAGATAGGTGACCAGCACAATCCAGTTGGCTGCACTGGGAACATGTAGGTTGTTCTGAACCCCATCAGTTCGTGTTCCAAAGCAGATAAATTAACTGCCTGTATCCTTAATTTTATCTTCTTCTGTCCATATTTTGGAGGTGATTATGAAATGAGTTGGATGCTTTTGATACCCAGCTGAGCTGTTTAATTCTGTGACTTCTCATAGCTGTTAATTCCATTGGATTAAGGTCCATGAACACATGGAAGTGAACTGCCTTTGTGCACTTAAATCTGCTCATGCAGCACTGTAATTCCTGTAACATGCTGCCTGCCTTTGGCTAGTGATAATCCTGTGACAGAAAGATCAGAACATTTTTAGGCAGATTTAAAACAAAAGAGAATGCTTTGATTCCCTGAGGTTCCAATGGAAATGGCTGAGTCATTTTGAAGATTTCTTTTAAAAGCAAATCCAGCCCAGCAACATCAGACTGTACCAGAAAACTACGTAGGCAATGAATTTTATCTTCATACAGGGAGTTTTGATCAAATTAGTTTTTTCTTGATTTCTTCTTAGTTGTTGTAGGTCAAAAAGGAAACTCCTCCACCTGTGAGTGTGGAGGTTGAACATCTACAGGGGACACAGTGCACTAAACCCACTGCCACTTTCCTGGACAGCCTAGAAGTGAGGATGAGCTCACAGTTTTAAGAAGGTGGAGGTGTTTGTCTCATTTTTTGTAAGTGATTTTCCAGGGAGGATTTAATGGAGTTGGGGCCGAATAGAGTTCCCTTCTGCTGAGACTGGCAGTGCCCAGTTTCTGTGTTACACATTTGGTTTGATTCACAGATGAGCTGAAAGTGAATTTAGGTGGCCTGTAAGACTCCAGCAAATTTTAATTGTTCTAAAGCTTAACTGTCCTCTGTAGTCTCCTCCCAAATAGTCCCTACTTCATGCAAGTTTGAGAAACTTGCTAAAGGTTCAGCCCTTTGACAATTTTGGGACTAAGAACTAGGCCTTGACATTCAAAGACTCTCTTACATTTAACTACATCTAAGCAAATTCTCTTTCAATGCATTTTTGGGTGAATCTTCCCATGTCTCTGGCCTTGATGCTCTTGGTCTAATGTGTTTATTGAGGTGCTGGAGGACCGTCTGACAGTGATTGAGCCCCATCACCTCTCCTTTGTAGACCCGGAGATGCCCAGTGAGAAAATCCTCTTCAACGTGACTGTCCCTCTCCTTCCTGGCCAAGGCAAGTGTACCTGTTTTTCAGAATGTGGCAGCTTCATGTTGAACTAATTGGCATGCTTTCTGAACACATCTAATTTTTCTCTCAAGAATTTCATTCAGTGGAGCCATCTGTTCATCTCTTCAGCCTCCTTCATTAGCTGCCAGGCACCTTGTTTCTTAAACTGATTTCTTTGGCTTGTTTAGGAGTAAGAGTTCAGACACTTTTCTTCCTTTTGTCTGGAATATATTGAACGTTGCACCCCATGGCTTTCTACTTCCCACCTCTTTAGTGAGAGGTATTTGAAAAGACTTAAGTGAGGAATCTGTTTGCATTTCTCATGTCCCAAGGATCCATCCAAATGCAGTTACAGCCACCTGACCCCAGCAGGAACCACAGAAGATGTTAAAAGAAGTGCCCAGGGTTAGAAGCAGCAGCTGTGGCCTTTGGTGTCTTCTTTTTTGAAAGTAAAATTAACTTCTTTCTTTTAATTCTGAGCTCTCTCTTCTGTAGGTATTGTGGAGCATCAAGACAGACCTCTCTCCCCAGTCAGGTATTTCACCCAAGCAGATATCAACCATGGCAAGATCGCTTATCGCCCACCGACTGCAGCTCCTCACTTGAGAGAGATCACTGCCTTCTCCTTTGCTGGTAAGGAACTGCCTGCTCCTTGCAGAGCCCTGTCAGATAGAGGTAGCTAGACTGCTGGTCTTCCTCCAGCCCTGGAATGACTTTATGGTTATCTATGTTTGTTTTCATGGTTACATCCATCCACACCAGGGTATGGCAGCAGGAATCTGCCTTGGAGGAGTGGAACCAAGAGATGACACATTTCTCAGGACTTCACCAAGGTTTTGCCCTGTGCTTTGGGCTCTTCACAGCACCATCCATTGAATTATTGGGATGTTGCAGTGCTCACTGCAGTGTTTAGCACTGGCAGCTCTAGTGCTGAATCTAACTGCTGACCTGGGGTGGGGTTAGGAGCTGTTGCCTGTCCCCTGCTTGAGGTCTTTGCTGCACTGGGAGTTTTAGGCCTTGAGGCTGAGACTAGAATTGATGAACTGGGTCAGTGTAGCCAGGATATGAGAAGATTTCTACCATCAGAGGAGTAACAATACTGGGCAGTGGGTGGAGGGGCAAAACCAGGAAAATCTCCTAGCATGCTGGACCAATTGCTGCACAGTGTGACAAAGTGACAGGACCTGGTAGATGCAATTCTGTGCAGTACCTTGCCCTCCACTGACATCAAGAGGAGCTCGCAGTCTGGAGGAGTAGCATGTTTTGTGTCAGTACCTGGAGCCAAGGCAAGGCAAGAGTGCTCTCCTTGGTGAGGAAAGCCTCCAGCCTGGTTGAATGATATCAGCACTCCAGAAGCTGTTTGCTCCAGAGGTCATTTAACATCAGTAAGTGCTTTCCTGTCCTGACCACAGTTATTTTGTGCTTGTTTGTCCTGTCAGGTCTCCCAGAGTCAGTGAACTTCCGATTCACAGGTATGTGAACAGTTTGCTTTTTCCTGGCCCAAGCAGTTTTTATCCTTCTGCCCTTCATGTTGCCTGTTATTCCTTGGCCTTTCCTCTGCCCCAGGATCACCCATGGGAACTCAGTATTTCTGGAATTGCAGGTGCCTGGGCAAAATTAATCACAGAAATCCCAGAAAGTTAGGGATTGGAAGGGACCTTTAAAGATCATCTGATCTATCCCGCCTGTCAGAGCAGGGATGCATTTAATACTTGGAATCTGTCTTAAAAACCTGACTCATTCCTGTTTTCCCCCAGTGGGAACAAGGTTATCAGAGTTTTACTCTGCTTTTTCTCCTTTGATATAGCATGGAAATGTTTCTCCAGTTAAATTGCTGATAAGGTGCTTGCTGGTTTGACATGTCTTTCTGTGTGCTTTCTTGCACAGATAAGCAAAGTGACCCACCAGCAAGGAGACATCCATGTTCTGACTGGAAGATAGTGTGTAGACATGCACCCACACAGGCTTTATGTTTGTCTTGCTAGGAGCTGAGTTAGGAGTACAGATAAATACGCTTAGCAGGTTTGAATTGTCAGTGTATGTCCATAGATAAAGGTGTAGAATGACAAGGGGGCCTACAAAAAGGCTGAGAGGGACTGTTTGCAAGGGCCTGGAGTGATAGGATGAGGGGCAATGGTTTTAAATTAGAGAAGAGTGGATTTAGCTTGGATGTCAGGAACAAGTTCTTTCCCCTGAGGGCAGTGGAACAATGGCCCAGGGTGCCCAGGTTGAGGCCTCATCCCTGGAGATGTTCAAGGTGAGGCTTGAGGAGGCTCTGAGCAACCTGATCTGGGTGAGGGTGTCCCTGATACTGCAGGGGGCTGGGCTGGGTGACACTGAGAGGTCCCTTCCCACCCAAATTATTCCATGATCCTATGAAAAGGTGGAAGAGAGAAGTCAGTGATGGGGTAGGGGTCGTTTTGTACAGAAAGGTGAATTTCCCTGAAAACACATCCCTGCACTCAGGTGTGGTGTCTGTCTGTGTCTAGTGTCTGCTGGAGAGCACACAACCCCGGAGATGGTGTTTGTCATTCACTTACTCTCTGCAGAGCAGCAGCAGCCTCCTGTCTTCCAGATCCCTGCTCCCTTCCTGGAGGTCAGCCAGGGGGGCAAAGCCACCATTGGTGAGTAGTAGGGATGGGATGGGGTGAAGAGCTCAGCCTGAGGCATTTATTGTCTGGAGGCCACATGGATGGAGAGGTTTGGTCTCACTCCCCTCTGCAGCACTGTGGTGCATCAGAAAGGTGCCTGGGCATGGGAGAGTCACTACCAGTGGGTGGCAGGTCTGTTCATTGACTCAACCAGGGGAGAGCAGGACTGAGGACCTGCTGCTCTATTTTGTCCCTCTTAGGCTGCTCTGCAGTTGCTGAACAATTGGTTGGTGGTCTGGTACACTGGGTTCTGCAGGATAAACCACTTTCTGCTTCTGTGAGGAGGTGCTCTGGGGTTTTTGTAGGCACCCTCCTGCTGTACGAGCTGGGAGTTTGCATAGCTGCCATTTGTGAGCCACACTATCAGTAAAGTTTCTGATACAACTTCTAATCTGTGCATCATCAGGGGGCTAATTATTTCCAGGAAACCAGCAAGCTCTTGAGCTAGGGCAGCCCCAGCATTATTTTACTTTGCCCGTGCTGCCTGAACTACCGTTTTTTGGCTCCATTCACAAAAGCTCATTGCAAAACCCAACGGATATTCCCAGTGTGATGTCTGAGGATGCTGAAGCCGTGCTGTCTTTCCCTGGCACAGGGGTCCAGTTAGCTGTGAGTGACACAGATACAGCTCCTGAGGGGCTTTTCTTTGAGCTGGTGAAACCACCCCACCATGGCACTGTGCTCAAGTACAGCGCAGCCGGGCAGGAGCACATGGGAGCAGGTGAGTTGAGCAGAAGTTTTCCTCAGCACAAGAGAAAGCTCAGCCTCTGCCTGTCCACCTGGCTGGTGATTGACCAGGAGGAGATAGATACCTCTGGCAGATATGGCTGCATCCACAAGTGTGTGTGTTTTCTGCCTGGAAGTGTATGACTGACTGAAAGGGGCACATGAAAGATGTTTTCCCATTTTTGTTTAGCTCCTGGCTGGCTCAGTGAATTCCCTCTATGTGTGGGCTGCTGGAGAGTCACTCTGTTCTAACCACCACCAGCTGCTAATCAAAAGGAGTGTTTTGTTATATCTGTTATATCTGAAGTGATTTAGTGAAGCAATGTAGTGAACATTTCCACTGAAGCCTATGTAAACCTGTTGTGATCCAGCAGTGAAAGCCTCCTGTGGAGTTCTACTGTTGATTTTGGTGGCAGTGTGTGATTAGATGAACAAATATTATGTGTAGGAGAGTAATGCAAGCAGAAGACAGGGAGAGGGAAGCATTATCTAGCTATGACAAAGCAGCTGGGGAGAAAGGAGGATTCTCTGTGTCTGTGAACCTGGGAAGGTTACAGCTTCTTCTCTGCCCTGAGTACATACTTTCTCCTTAATAAATGTCTTCATAACTCACCTCTCTGATGGTATTAAATGCCAGTTTAGTTCTGTGATTAAGTCCTCTGCTTAATTGGGGCCTCAGGTCATTTGAATTGGACAGCTGCTCTGAACAGAGTCATCCTGACTTGTGGTTTTTTTTCTTTTTTGGGAAGGTGACACCTTCACCTACGAGGATGTCACTCGGAATGCTCTGCAGTACGTGCACGATGGTTCTTCAGCAGCAGAGGACAGCATGGAAATCTCTGTCACCGATGGTGTCACCACAGTGACCACAGTGCTGAGGGTGGAAGTGTCCCTGCTGGATAACAGTGGCCCACAGCTGGCCCCAGGCTGCTTGTTGGCAGTCAGTGTGGCTAGTAAAAGCTCAGTGACTCTCACTCGCTTGCACCTCGCTTACATTGTAAGCTTTCATCTCTTTCTCAACCCAAAGAAGGTTGCCAGCCTCCCTTTCCTTATCCCCCCCCACACCTCCCTGCTGTCAGTGTGGATTGTTGGCAGAGGGCTTCAGTTTTCAGACTGTCCCAACCACTGCTTGCCAAAAAGGGGATAATGGACTCTTTCATCCAACAGGGGTTTAAGGCGAGCCCTGGTTGACTGGAACAGTGGTGAACCACCCTGCTAAACATGAGAACTGAGTTAATCCCAGATTCTTCTGTCAAACAAACTTGCTAATGAAGCACATGGATTTGTTAAGTGATAATCCCTTCAAAATTTCAGCCCTCTTACCCCCCTCCTTCCAAAATTCCCTGCTTCTTTATCTGGACATACTTGCAGGGGGAGGTTTAGCAACTGCAGATGCTGCACTCCTTAGTAGCTTGGAGTGAGCCCTGGGAGTTGTGTGCTGTACAAGATTTATCCTGACAGGGAAATTCAGAAGAGAGGGCTTTTGCTCCTTGCAGGTGATTTAGCAGAGGATTGCAGGGAGGCAGAGCTGCTCCCCTTATGGAGGAGGGAGGAGAGATTGCAGTGCATGTCAGGGGTTGGCAAGACCTCAAGTAGTAGCTGTCAGAGATGATTAGGGAACTGTAGGGGGATAGGTAGGATAAGAAGGAAGGTGAATATTTTTTCCAAGAGATCAGTCTGGTTACAAGACTGTTCTATTTCTCCTGTTAAGGAGGAAGGCTGAGGAGGAAGCTGTTTGGGTTTAATCTGAGAAAGAGAACAGTTAGGGACAAGTATGGGTTATTCCTGACCCATAAACTGAGGATGTGATGAGTTCTGCTTTGGGTCTTATCTTTTAGGCAACCAACAAAAGCTTTTAGAAGAAAGATGACATCTTGAGGTCTGAAATCTTAGAGATGGTTGTTCTTAATAGAGCTAAAAAGAGTCAGAATCAGCATTTGGTTTAACAGGATTCTGGCTTTTGCAGTGTTGCTCTGCATTAACCTTTGTCTCTGTCTAAAGCACTTGATGGGCAATAGTTCCTCTCTCTGACAGCTCTCAGCTACATTTTATCTCACTTTCTCTGGAGTCAGGAAAAGCATATCAAATGAACAGTCCAGTCCAGTGGAATTCAAAACTAGAAACACCAGGTTTACATCTGGGGCATTGGGGTGAGGTGGGATACAAGGGCACAAGAAAACCTTTCCAAGCTGAGAGACAATGAAAATACATCTTGTGGTGGATTCTGAGAATGTCAACCCAACTGACTGTCCTCTTAGCCATAGAGTTTCATTTAATATTCCTCAGCAGTGGGTCTGACCCACCTACCTTGGTGTTGTTCCCTATGAAACATTTTATTCTTCCATTTTTAGTGGGAAACAAAAGCTAACCTTGCCTTGGTTTGATATGATTTGTTCCTTCACACTCAGGACAACAATTCTCCTGACTCAGAGATAAGAATCCAGTTGATATCTCTGCCTGCATATGGCACCCTCTTACGGGTGGCTGGCTCTGATGATGAAGAGCTTTCCAAGGTTTATAATTTCACCATGGAAGACATCAACAACCAGAGGATCAGGTATCAAAGAGCTCTTCTCCTTCAAGCTGTGCCAGTTAAAAGCTCAGTGGGTTTTCTGTGGGGATCTCTGGGCTGGGTTATGTTAGTACAATGTATCAAAGGTATTTTTTCCTTTTCTTGGCTTTTGCATCCCATCAGATTACAAACGAAAACATTCCATTGTGTGGAACTAGGTGTTCATGCACGTTTGAAGAGCCAGTAGTTGGTGTAATTTCAAATTCTGGGGAGAACTGTGTTGCCGACACAGGGAAAAGTCACCCTAAAAATCCCCCTGCTCTGCCTTTCACAGCTACTCCACCATGTTTGAGACCAGCAATCAGCCAGTCACTGACATCTTCCACTTTGCTGTCTTTGATGCTGATAACAATCACCTTGACAGACAGATGTTCACCATCACCATCACCTCTGCCCAGACACTGCCGGCGCTCCTGGCTTTTGCTGACCACATCACTGTAAGTGGCTGCCCAGGAGAGGAGGAACTGTGGCAGAAGTGTCTTTGATGTGAGGAATTGAACAGTTCCAGTTGTCCTGGAATTAGGGGAAATCACTGAAGAAATACAGGTTTTGCACATGCAATCCAGTGAATGCAAAGGGTCAGCAAATTGCTTGGAGGCCAAAGGAGGCTGAGAGTAGGGCTGCATCCCTAAACCTGGCTGCATCCCTGACCCCTGTCTGCTTACATTGTTCTGGGTCCTCCCTAGGGTGCCCTGTTGAAATCAGTGGAACAGCTCTAAGTTATCTCTGTTCAGTGTTTCATCCCTTATCTCAGCAGCTTGTGTGTAAAAGATGAGCAGAGGATGAGTTTGAAAACATCTGGTGCTTTGGACTGATACAGCATTTCAGCCTCCTTATCAAAGCCTTTTGAAGGCATCTCCCTCCTTTCCAGCTTTGCATTCCCTCTCCCATACCTTCAGAAGGCTCCCTTCAACAAGAAATGCAGAGGTTGCCTTCCAAGAGGTCAACGTGACTCTGCCACTTCTTGCCCTGGTGAAGCATTCCCAGGCTCCCTGGGGAACCAGGCAAGCTTTGTTCTTCCCATCCCACCTCACCTCCCAACTGATTTCACAGATCTAGGGGAGGATGGGGCAGGACTTGAGGGAGCAGACAAGGCTGTTCTATGGAGGCAGACTTCTTCAGGAACAGGGGCTGTGTCTCTGCATGTTGTGTGCATGGGCAGTAGTTTTAACAAATGGTTTTTGCTTTCCAGGTGGATGAGGGAGGCAGGGTCCCACTGCTGGCTCATCACCACTTGGCTGCTGACTATGATACTGCTGCCAAGGAAGACCTGAGGGTCACAGTTCTCACTCTTCCTATGTATGGCTACATTGAAAACACTAAGACAGGTAAACTGCTTGGCTACCTCTTCTTTCTCCTGGCTAGTGGAAGGGAACAGAGGAACTCCCACACTGAAGCACCTTCTGATCTGTCTCACTGCAGTGCTGGTTGGCATCAGTTGATCACTGAGAGCTTTTAAGGTTGGTCTTAGAGAGAAACTCTCTCTGGAGAGCATTTACCCCCAGATGTTGTTTGTTGGAGACTGGCCTGTGTTGTGAGACTGAGGCATTAGGAGCCTTTTCAAGGCCAGGTGTGGTGTTTTTATCCAGCTCGATTTTGGCTGTCCTTGGTACATGGAACAATCTTTGCTAAATTCCACTAAATGTCCTAGCAAGCTTTAAGGGTGGGGGAGCTGTGGCAGAACATGGCTGGTGGTGTTCTCTTATCTCATTGTATTATCAGGAAAAAGTAGGATTTATACCATGTTGTCCAAAGATGCTAATCCAAGAGATTTGTCTGCTTAATCCTGTGTCTGGACCTGACAGGAGTGTGACATACCATATGATTTACTTAAATCATAACTTGTTTTTGTAAAATATCACCAGTGGCTTCTTACAAGAGCAATTGGATTTCTTCTGTAGAGTTGCTGACCATTACATGTCATCCCTCCTAACTGAGTCCCATGGATGAACTCCAGTTTCTGCCAGTTTGAGGTTCTCTCCTCTAACAGGCAATGGCTGGGTGGTGTTCTTGTGCACAAGTCTTGGTTTTGCAAGGTGAAGGTTGATGCAGAAATTGCATCGAGGCACATTTAACCACTGTCTCAACTCTGAAGAAAGCCAAAGTGATCCTGGGACGTGTGTGTGCCACACATAAAGCTGCAGCTTCCCCAGTGCCTGCTCTAACGCAGCAGATGTTGCTTTCTCTGAAGGTCACAAGATGTGTGAAAGCCATGTTGGGGGAAGGAGCATCCTTCTGCCCCCTTTGCAATGTGCTTCTGATCCCCCTGCTTTTCATTTTAACTGAATCAGTGAATCAAACACGCCTTCACCAGTGGTGCTCTGGCTTGCAGGTGAGAGTTTTGGCCCGCAGAGGGAGTCTGCTGTGACCACAGATGCCTCCTTTTCCCTCCAAGATGTTCTAGAGAACAGCATTTACTACTTCCAGAGTGTCCATGAAAGCATTGAGCCAACAAGTGACCTTTTCAGCTTCTATGTGAGCGATGGCTTCAGCCACTCTGAGGTGCAGAGCATGAACATCACCATCCAGGTACACCTGTGCTCCCTGCCTGCCAGAGCCCTCCCTCTCACACAGACACATGACTTCTAAAGTCCAGGCTTTGCTCACTCCTTTGTAATACCTGGGAAGGGGATTAAAGGGAGTTTTCTTCCTCCTGTGTTTCCTTCCCCTGGTCCAGGCACACAGTTCACCTGTGACCTCAGAGAACAGCTGTGGGTTGCAGCCTCTTCCCAGGGCTTATTTCTCTGGTGTCTCCTCCCTCTTAGAAGCAGCCATAATGCTGGTTAGATTTGGAGAGACTGGTGTAACCCATTAATGGATATCAGCACCACTACCATCATTCACAGGATGGTTCTGATTGGGAAAGACCTTTAAGATCATCAAGTCTAAACATTACCCAACTCTACCAACCATTAACCCAACTCCACCAAGTCCATGTCCTGATACCATGTCCCTCAGCACCACATCTACACAGCTTTTAAACAGCTCCAAGAAGGGTGATTCAGCCCCTTCCCTGAGCAGCCTGGTCCAGTGTTGTAGATGCCCCCTCTTTGGAAGTATTCAGAGCCAGGTTGGATGAGCCTTGGAGCAGCCTGGTCAAGTGGGAGGTGTCCCTGCCCATGCAGAGGGGTTGGAACTAGTTGAAGGGAGCTAGAAAGGTCCCTTCCAACCCAAACCTTTCTATGATATTAATATGATATGTTGCAATTACCCTTTGAGTCAAGAAGTTTCTTCTAATATCTAATCAAAACCTCCCCTTGGTCAACCTGAGGGCACATTGGTAGCTTGTATTTCTCTCAAGTGGGTTGCAGTCTTTTCTTCTTGGCCATTTACCTTTATTGACTGTGTGCCTCTGGGACCTGTGCAGAGGCAGAATGATGAGCCCCCAGAGATGGTGCTGGAGCCTGTCCAAGTGTCCCAGGGCTCCCCAGTGGTCCTCACCAACTCCTCCCTCAACCTGCATGACTTGGACACCCAGAACAGTGAGCTCATCATCATGGTTACCAAAAGTCCTGAGCATGGTAAGCCAAAGGAGAGAAAGAGAATGTCTTTCTGATCACGTCATTCAGTTTTTCTAGTAGAGCACACAGAGAAGGCACAGCAAGCTCTCTTCTCCCCATAATTTCCCTCCATCTGTTTGTCAGGTCAGCTCCACAGGAGGCAGACGGCTGCTGAGCCCCCGGAGCGTGGCCGTGTGCTGGCTGTGGGCTCATCCTTCACCTACCAGGACATTCTGGATGAGCTGATCATTTATACTCAGAGTGGTGCAGCAGCACAAACGGATGAGTTTGGCTTCTCCCTCACGGATGGTCTCCACACACAGATGGGAAGGATGGAGTTCTTCATGGAGCTGCCGAAGAAGCAGCCACCCACCTTAGCTGTCAACAGGGGCCTGCAGCTCCCAGTTGGTACGGGGAGAGGGAGGAGAATACAGAAAGGACATGGACCTGATGGGGCAAGTCTCAGAGGAGGGCCACAAAAATGATAGGAGGCTGGAACACCTCTCCTACAAAGACAGGATGAGGGAGCTGGGGCTGCTCAGCCTGGAGAAGAGAAGGCAGTGACCTTCCAGTATCTGAAGGGCTGCAGGAAGTCTGGAGAGGGACTGTGTACAAGGGCCTGGAGGGATAGGATGAGGGGCAGTGGTTTTAAATTAGAGAAGAATGGATTTAGCTTGGATGTCAGGAACAAGTTCTTTCCCATGAGGGCAGTGGAACAATGGCACAGGTTGCCCAGGTGTTCGAGGTGAGGCTTGAGGAGGCTCTGAGCAACCTGATCTGGGTGAGGGTGTCCCTGATACTGCAGGGGGGTTGGACTAGATTACCTTTGAATTCCCTTCCAGCCCAAATCATTCTATGATTTTATGATTCTGTGCTGTATAGTCCAAGCTAAGTTGTGTACCTGGACTGGCTGAAGCTGTGTTTGGACTTTTCTTTCTCTGGTCCAGGCTCTTCAGTTTTCCTCACAGATCAGCACTTGAAAGCAGCAACTATTTATTCAGATGACACAATAATTAGATTTGTCATGAAGAGGGATCCCCGTGTGGGCCTTCTGCAGCTGACCAAAGTTGATCATCCAGTCCAGATCTCAGTCAAAGGGCCTGTCAAAAGTTTCACCCAGGCTGATATAAATAAAGGTGAGTGTGCTTGATTTCAGGTTATCATTGCAAGTAATACGTGGCCATCTGAGGTAGTCCTGTGAGGAGAAAGGAGTTGCACTTGATCTTGTCACCTGGACAGGACAAGGGGCAATGGGCACGAGTTGCTCCTGGGGAGATTCCAATTGGACAAAAGAGGGAAATTTTCCCCCATGAGGCCAATCAGACCTTGGAATGGTCTCCCAGGGGAAGTGGTGGATTTCACTACCTTGAGAAGTTTGAAGTCTCAGCTCAAGTAGGTGGTGAGAGATCTCATGTAAACAATAATATTAGAAGGTTTGGACGAGGTGATCCTTGAGGTCCCTTCCATCCTGACATTCTATGATCCTTATGGGTTCTTTTCAACATGAGACATGCTGTGGTTCTGGATCTTTATGAGAGGGGGAAGATGACTTGAAGCAGGGAAGGGGAAGGGAAAGAAGATAAGGTTGTTAGATTAGAGCAGAAAAATGTATTGCTAAGCAAGTGTTAAAAAGTGTCTCTCTGCAGGAGAAAAAGGAATGAAACCCAAGTCCAGGAGCTTTCTCAAGACCCAAGTCCCTCAGCTAATAGTGCCAGCCTGGTTCCAAACTAAGAATTAAAATCATAGAATCACATAATCCCAGAGTGCCAGGGTGGAAGGGACCTCAAGGATCCCCTGCTCCAACCCTGCTGATATTGTTGTTTATCTGAGATCTCTCAGCACCCCAGAGAGCTGAGACTTCAAACTTTCCAAAGTGGGGGAATCCACCCTACCCCTGGGAGACCATTCCAATATCTGACTGTCCTCAGGGGGAAAAAATTTCCAATTGTGTTCAAAAGATGCAGCTCATAATAAATCACCTCTTTTTTCCTGTCCCTCTCTCCAGGGCACGTGATGTTCAGTCACAAGAAAGGGGAACCCAGTGGAAATTTTGCCTTCACCTTTGATATGATTGATGCAGATGGCAGCAAACTGGTCGACCAGGTTTTTTCTATTAGTGTATTAGGTAAAAGACAGTGCTGGAATTATTGTTTTATTTGCTGAGGCCCTCATAGATTCCCATCCCACATGTACTGCAAATTAAGATGTAATTTTTGAGATGCAGTTTTTATTCGCTATTAATTCAAAGACCTTTGAAGTTTGGGGCCTGGGGGGAGTTCAGGAAAGTAAGCATTAGTTCTCTGGCTTCTGACAAGCTCACTGAAAAAGACAAAAAAATTCTCCTTAGCATCTTCATACTGTCTAGATTGTCTTTAAGACATTATGTTGTTACTGTCCCCTTGATCAATGCCAAGGCCCAGTGTGCCTGTTTTGGCATTACCAGTCTGGGAGGTGTTTGTGCCTATGTTGACTTTCCTTGAGCACAATTTGATCTGAGTAACACCAAGTACAGGAGGGTGACTGTCTGCTAACTCCACTTCCTATCTAACCCTTTCAGAGGACAGATTTCCCCCCTCCATCATTGCCAACAAAGGGCTGGTCTTGGATGAGAACTCAGCAAAGACAATCACAACCCTCCAGCTCTCTGCCACGGATCAGGACAGTGAGCCAACCCAGCTCCTCTACAAGGTCACCAAGCAGCCACAACTGGGGCACCTGGAGCACGTGGCCTCCCCAGGTTAGCAGGGTTGATATATTTTGGGTGGGGTTCTTCTAACAGCAAAGCACTCTTAAGGCTTTTGAGCCCTAAAGATTTACTGCAGGAATAAACTTGCTTGGGGGCAGCAGCACAGGATTATGCTTCCTGGTAGAAATCAAATGGTTGTTAGCCCAGGGAGTTGGAGAAGAGGATGAGTGGAGGCAAGGCAGGTTGATAATCAGGGATGAGGATTTATTCAGCCTCTTTTCCCAGTTGTGCTTTGAAGAGAGGGAGTTAGTTGAAAAGGAAGCTACACTGTGGTGTGATGGATACTCTGGATAATGAATTCTGTTAATTCAGGGAGGGGGAATTGGTCAGTCCTGTGAAACTCAAACAATAATTACCTGCAAATGTGATCCCAATTTTAGAATTGTCTTCCATGCCCACTGACAGTGTGAGTGTCCTACCCCTCCCTGATTAATTAATCTAAATCTATGCCATTGTAGAATATGCTCTTCTGGTTTAGACTGTACTCATCTAGGATGATACTTCTTCTAAGAATTAAATTTATTCTTAACATGAGATTAAAATGGAAATGCTTGCTGTGTGTGTTTTCAAGAGGGGACCAGTCCCTGTGCAGCTCAGATTTAGTGTGTGCTTTGCCTCATCTTCTCACAGTGGAATATGTCCTCTGGCAAACATGTTGAAAGGGTAGGAAGAGTGAATGAAAGTTATAATAAGTAAGCCCCTTGCTGAGAGAAAATGAAAAACTTGCAATATTTTTGTCTTTAAGTTGCAAACTAAACAGTGAAACTGGTACTTTGGAAACTTGAAAGAGCTGGATTAAAGATTTTATTCCTCCTGCTATTTAGACATTAATTAAGGATTCTAATTTCTGTGCTTTTTCATGTCTGTGGTGGGCTGAGAAGGACAGAGAGTCCCATGCTGTGAAAGATTTGTTCTCATCGTTTAAATGACCTTAACCTAAGGAGAGAGCACTGGAGCTTTCAAAAGAGAACACAACCTTTAAAGCTAATGAGCTCTGAGGCAAGCTTGGCTAACCACCCAGTTTAGGCTTATTTATTTACATCAGATCCTGGTATCTTCTGTAGTGTGGCCAGTACTTACCAGTAGCCGTTTAGCATGATAAACTGGTGAAAAAGTTTTTGTTGGAGTTTTGTTTGTTAAGAGCAGTAATTGTTGAATGCAACAGTGAGACTTAAAGGCTCAAGTGCTTTAGAAAATGCTTTCTGTGTCTGTGTCACACCTAATGACCTGTAAAGATGTCACTGTGAGTCAGTGTTGGAAACAGTGTTCTGTATGTTCTGTATGCAGGGGTACAAGGAAGGGGAAAGAGAGTGGAGATTTTGAAGGCATTTTTGAAAACTACTGTGAGGCCAGGAAACCTCTTGCTCATTCTCAGTGATGCCAGGTTAGATCAGTCCTGCATAGCAGTCAAAATCCAAGTGTTTTATCTACCATTTCTCTCAGAGCTTCTGCCCTCAGAGGCCCCTTCCTCAATAGGGTGTCCTCATAGTGTGAGGTGCCATCCTGAAATTTTAAGTCTGGGAAGAAGTCCATAGTTCTTGTTGCAGAAGGGGTGCCACTGTTCATTTAAAAGTTGATGATTAGAGTTTTGAAGATGCTCTGTGCCAGCTAAATCCCTGGCTCAGCTGAGTTTCATGGTAGAACAAGCCAAGACTTGAGTGCTTATAGCTACATAGATCCAGCTCCCTGTATTTATCCCTACCTTGCTCTTTCTGTTGCACATTTTTCCCTCTTATTCTTTGTTCTAGGAAGAAGAATCAGTTCCTTCAGCCAGGCAGACTTGGCCTCTCACAGCATCCAGTATGTCCACACCAGTGACATTGAAAAACACATGGATGCATTCACCTTTTCTGTGTCTGATGGAACCAACGAGGTGAGTCCCAGCATGGGGTTTTTGCAGATGCAGGATGTGGGAGACAGATTTCTTCTTGTGTCCTTCCAAGAGGCAATTACAGAAAGCAAAGCCACACATGGGCTTGTGCATCAGGAAGTGTGTCCAGCAGATCTGGGGAGGTTCTGCTTCCTCTCTACTCTGCCCTGGTGAGACCTGGAATAGTGGATCCAGTTTTGGGCTCCCCAGTTCAAGAGATACAGGGATCTACTGGGGAGAGTCCAAGGGAGAGCTGTGAGGGTGAGGAGGGGACTTGAGCATCTCTGCTGTGAAGAAAGACTGAGAGCCCTGGGGCTGTTAAACCTCAGAAAAGAAAGCTGAGAGGGGATCTTAGGAATGTCTGTCAATGTGTGAGGGGTGGGTGTCAGGAGGATGAGGCCAATCTCTTTCCAGTGGTGCCCAATAACAGGGCAAGGAATAATGGGTTTAAGCTTGAATATAGGAAGTTCCACCTCAACATGAGGAGAAACTTCTCTCCTGGGAGGCTGAGGGAGCCCTGGCCCAGCTGCCCAGAGAGGTTGTGGAGTCTCCTTCTCTGGAGCCTTTCCAACCCCACCTGGATGTGTTCTGTGTGTCCTGCCCTGGGGGATCCTGCTGGGGCAGGGGGTTGGACTGGATGATCTCTGGAGGTCCCTTCCAACCCCCAATATTCTATGAGTTTTAGGGCAATGGTAGGTGCTCTTGCTGCCCCTGCTGTGAGCAATCGTACATCCCACAGGGAAGAGAGTAAGCCCTGTGCAGGTCAGGAAGAGCCACCTGTAATTTAGCCTCATAAGACTGGTTTACCAAGGTTTCTGGTTTTCATCTGATTACCAATTGCTCCCAGAGCTCAGCTTTGATCCAGTGCATTGATGATGTACCCAGAAGCACAGTTAGACCCTTGAGAAATGTCTCCTCCCTGCTTTCTGAAAGAGAAAAATTGTAGCTGCAGAGGGAGAAAGAGTAGAATGAGGGAGGGAAAAGTGGATATCACAGAAGGAGGGAGAATGCTTTAGTAAAGAGGGACAGAAAAGGTCATGTTCTCTTGATCTGACCTTAGAAGCTCATATTTACTCACTAGACAAGTCCAAAATGCAGCAACCCAAACTGGATCACTTTGGTTTCAGTGGAGTTGCATCTTCGTAGTCTGAATCCATCACAAGAGTCTTCTCCTTCTGTTCCAGGTGAGCCAGACTTTTGACATCACCATAAACCCTGTGGATGACTCCTTCCCCATAGTGCAAAGCCTGGGCCTGACAGTTCAGGAAGGAGTGAGGAAAACCATCACAGAGTTTGAGCTGAAAGCAACAGATGCTGACACAGAGGTAAGGCAGGACTCCCTCCCTCTTGCCTCCTCCCTCCCCTCTTCTGCTCCACATCTGGGCCATCAGAAAAAGAGGGTTTGTGTTCCAGAGAGTGTCATCTCCCCCTGTGATCATACCTTGTCTGAGCACACCACCAAGCACACAGCTCGTAGGAGGCCCTGTTGGGATATGAACAGGTGAACAAGTGTTTGAGCAGAGCAAAGCCCCAGCTTGAGACTCATAAGAAACAAACCTGCCTGGAAAACATCTAGAAGTTTGTGATCAGAGCTAATCCATGCCCTGTCACACCTTCTTTCTGGACATTTTGGATTTGAACTGAGCTTCTCACTAGCCTTGACACTGAGTTGGTGCTTAGCACAGGTGAAAATGACATTTTCTCTTCCCTTCCTGTGTCTGGCTGAAGGTCATAGAGTCTTCTGCTGTCTCTGCCTCACTGCAATTGCCCTGCAGCAAGAGAGCTCCTGGATGCCTGGTATTGCCCTGAGCCAAAGATCCTGCCCTAAAAGTTACCACTGGCTCCCCCCTGACAGAAGGGAGACAAGGGGCTGAGAACAGCTGTAGAATGGGGACTGCTCTGATGTTCCAGGAGCTGTCACAGGGTGGGAGCCATCTCAGACCAGCTTGAGCAGTAGCTTGATGTGATGTGTCTGGCCTCAGCTCTCCCCACTGGGGTTGGTTTGTGGATTGCCACCTTGGGGCAGGGCTGAATCAGTTTGGTGTGTGGTGGAGCTTTTTCCCAGCCTCTGGTTGGAAACACTCTGCTAGGAAAGCTGTCTGGGCATACAGTCCCTTCCCAAGCACCTTGAGGTGGAAGGACCAGGTCTTGGGGTCGTGTCACCAGCTTTGCCACTCTGTCTCCTTGGTGCAGGCTGAGTCCATCACCTTCACTATCGTGCAGCCCCCCCGGCACGGCCTGATCGAACGTAGCAGCCCCGGGCAGCGTTACCACCAAGCCACCACCTTCACCATGGATGACATCTACCAGAACCGGGTCAGCTACAGCCATGATGGCAGCAACTCCCTGAGGGATCGCTTCACCTTCACCGTGTCTGATGGCACCAATCCCTTCTTCATTATGGAGGATGAGGGGAAGAAGGTAAGGGGAGGAGAACAGGTCTCAGGAGGAGCGGCTGAGAGAGGGGGATTAGTTTAGTCTGGAGAAGAGGAGGCTGAGGGGGAGATCTTCTTGCTCTCTGTGACTCCCTGAAAAGACATTGTAGTGGGTGTTGGTCTCTTCTCCCAAGTAACTAGTGAAAGGATGAGAGCAAATGGCCTCAATTTGTGCCAGGGGAGGTTTAGGTTGGATACTAGGAAAAATTCCTACTCTGAAAGAGATGTCAAGCATTGGAAGAGGCTGCTCAAGGAAGCAGTGGAGTCATCATCCCTGGAGGTGTTCAAAGAACAAGTAGACATGGCACTTCAGGGCATGGTTTAGTGGGCATGGTGGTGTTGGGTTGGCAGTTGGGCTTGATGATCTGAGAGGTCTTTTCCATCCTGTCTGATTCTACAAGAAGGGATATGAGGGAGACCTTCTATGGCTAATAGAAAACTGCCTAAAAACTCTCACAGAGAGAGGGAGACTTGCTGTCACTCTACTGAAGATAAGGGCTGAAGATTCTCAGTTACCTGATGCTATTTGCTTCCTCCCTGGTGTGTGCAAAGTCACTCCAGGACCTTGACCCCAACAGAGCTGAAAGGAACAAAGCTGGTAATAGGGTAGATGAGGCTCTGACTCCCAAAGTAACAGTTGTCTCTCTGAACTTTGGTCAGGTTGTGACAGCAACACCACAGCGTTTCAGAGTGGACATTCTCTCTGTGGATGATGGGACACCCAGGGTCATCACCAACCTGGGGCTGCAGTGGCTGGAGTACACAGATGGCAAGGTAACTGCCTGCCTGGCTTCAGCTGCAATTGTTTCTCTGGCTGTCCCAGGAAAAGGAGCTTCACAGGGGAGCATCCTGATCCTTCAGCAATTTTAATTTTGTGACAAAGAGCAGGTTTCTCTCAGTGCCTATATAATGTCTTGGGAAAGGCAAAGGTGTCCAGATTGCTTCCTGGGCCATCTCGTTCCCTTACATCACCTGGACCATCAGGCCTGGCTCTTCTTGGTGGCTCTTCCACCTTCCTGAGAGGATAAATCCTGCCTTTTGTCCCTTGGGTATATTTTCAGCTTTGCTGATGGTGGAGAATTCTTAATTCTGTGCCTCAGCAGCTGTGGGAGGAGATACATGGCATTGAAGATGTGGCACAGGGATTTCTTGCTGTGGCATGCCTTTGTTTTGCTGAAGTCCAAACAAAACCCCAGGAAAGTCTCTCCCTGGTGCTCATTTTTGAAGACCCAGCAGTAAGGGCAAAGAAATACTTCAGTTCTGCCCAGGAAAAAGGGTTGGAAGACACTCTAATTAGAAGTTGTATTAAGAATTGGCTGTCTCAGCTCAAATTCCTGACCTGAGAAAAATCACTGCAGCCTCAGGCAGTGTAATTCTCTCGTCTTCTCTGGCTGTCAAAGGTCTTATCTTTTTGAAGACAAAGCAAACTGTGGAGCTGAGGCACATCCATGTGACATCATTTGAAAGAGGACAGGCACAGGATCACTCAAGCAGCATGGAGTGTCCTGGACTAACCCTGCAACTCAAGGCTGTTGGCTAATAATTTTTTTGCAAAGCCAAACCTCACCTGAGCACCCCAGGGCTCAGGGAGAAGCGGTTTCCAGGTGAAACCAAAAGATTAGTTTTCCATCCCCATCTAAACAGAGCTGGGCAGTTTGCTTGAGTTTGCTTTTTGTTGAGCCACAGAGTGGGGGTTTTTTTGTGCTAAACAAACCAGGTGTGAGGAGGAAGTTGAATCCTCCCTGTGCTGTCAGACACCTCATGGGGCACCTGCATGTTCAAGGCTCTGCTGTGTGCTCGCTGCTTTGACACCCCCTGTTTTTTCCCTCACTGTTTGACAGACGGGTGGTTGGTTTTGTTTTGTTTTGTTTGTTTGTTTGTTTTTTGATGACCAATCAATCGGATTTCCACTGCTGGGTCTCCAGAGTTTTAATCTCTTGGTTTGGCTTAAATCCAGGCAACCAATCTCATCACTAAGAAGGAATTACTCACAACGGATCCTGACACAGATGACAGAGAGCTGATCTATGAGATAACGAGCAGTCCTAGGAATGGTTATGTGGAGAACAAACTGAAACCAGGGATAGCAGTGACCACCTTTACACAGGGTATGGAGTTGGACTGTACTTTCTTCCTTCAGCTGCTTCATTTTGTCAAGATAGTTTGTGTGGAGGGTAAGAAAAAAAGGCAGGAGCGGAGAAGGCCAGGGGCAAATCTCAAAAGCGTGACAAAAATAAGAACTGAATTTTGCTCTCGATTGCAGCAGTCTTATCTTAAGCTACCTTAAATTTACCTTATTTTTAAGTATGAGCCATTATGGATAAAAACCAGGCAAGGGAATGTCTTGTCACAGATTGTAGGGTGGCTTCTACCACAGATAAGACCAAGGAAGATAGGAAAGCTGCTGCAGAGGGAAGGGTGTGTGGAGAACCTGATCCCTGCAGCCATGTGGATCTGTCTCTCCACTGTTCATCTATAAAACTGCTGTTGAATTTCTGGGTTGGCTCATTGGATTTGTCCTCTGGGCAGAGGATGTGAACCAGGGCCTCATTCAGTACGTGGTGCATGAGGAGAAGATTCAGGAGACCACGGACAGCTTTCAATTCCTAGTCCAGGACAGCAAACCCAACGTGGTCAATGGGAACACCTTCCACATCCAGTGGTCTCTCCTCAGCTTTGCATACTCCAGGTAAGTGGCGTGGACTTGACAACCTTATTCTGACATGTGGGGTCTCACCTGAGAGAAGTGAGGAGATAACCTCACCTGGGATAAACCTTGGAGCAGGGTTGCAGAACAGCTGCCATCTGCTCAAGTCCCCGATATTAGTGCCCCTCAACTTTTTTTAGTGGAGGCAACCAGCTGAGTCCATGGTGCTCAGCCACACCAAAACACACGGGGTTTGCTCCTCAGCCTGGTGTTTCTCTCTGCTTGGTGTGTTTCCAGCTACAAGGTCAGAGAGAGCGCGGGCTCCGTCAGCGTCACCGTGAGGCGGGTGGGGAACCTCAACCAATACTCCATCGTCCTCTGCCGCACCCAGCAGGGCACGGCCACCACCGGCTTGGGCTCCCGGCCAGGAGAGCAGGACTACGTGGAATACACGGGGCAGGTAGGTTGGAGACACCTGGAAAGGGATGGTCTGAGCATCCATCTGGCCAGCAGATCTAGGGAGGTTCTCCTCCTCACCTCTACTCTGCCCTGGTGAGACCGCAGCTGGAATAGTGGGTCCAGTTTTGGGCTCCCCAGAATCTACTGGGAGAGCTACAAGGGTGATGAGGGGACTTGAGGATCTCTCCTGTGAAGAAAGACTGAGAGAACCAGGGCTGATCCCCCTATGAAGGGATCTTCTGAATGTCTTGTCAATAGCTGAGGGGTGAGTGTCAAGAGGAAGGACAAAGAATAATGGGTTTAAGCTGGAAGATAGAACGTTCCACCTCAACATGAGGAGAAACTTCTCTTCTGTGAGGCTGAGGGAGCCCTGGCCCAGGCTGCCCAGAGAGGTTGTGGAGTCTCCTTCTCTGGAGCCTTTCCAACCCCACCTGGATGTGTTCTGTGTGTCCTGCCCTGGGGGATCCTGCTGGGGCAGGGGGTTGGACTGGATGATCTCCAGAGGTTCCTTCCAACCCCTGATATTGTGTGGTTCCATGCCATCATGCCTGGGTAAAAGAACTGATAAAAACCCCACAGGAGGCTCTATTTCCTTTACAAAAATTTGTGGTTTAGGGCTAAGGTTGGTTTTTGGTGCTGCCTGTGCACAGGGTTTGTGACTCAGGCAGAGATCAGGAAGGAAGGAGAGTGAAAGTTCCTGACCCCAGCCCAACTCAAACATCCCACTTGCTGCCTTCCAGGTGCAGTTTGAGGAGCGGGAGGACACCAAGGCCTGCACCATTCTCATTAATGATGACAATGTCTTTGAGAGCATGGAGAGCTTTGCTGTGGAGCTCAGCATGCCAGCCTATGCTCTGCTGGGGAACATCACCAAGGCCACTGTCACCATCATGGACACTGAGGACGAGCCCACCCTGGAGTTTGACAGGAAGACCTACCACGTCAGTGAGACCACTGGGCTTCTCTCTGCTCCTGTTGAAAGGAGAGGTGGGTCAAGCTGGGCAGAGGGACTTCCCGTGCTGCTCACTCAATGAGTTATTGGTGGGGGATTTCTTTATACTTTTTTTTTCATCTTAGGGGATGCCAGCAGCACTGTGTCTGCCATCTGCTACACTGTCCCCAAGTCGGCCAAGGGAAGCAGCCTTTACATGCTGGAATCAGGCTCTGACTTCAAGTCCCGGGGGATGGGGGGTGACAGCCGCATCGTTTTTGGCCCGGGGGTCACCTTGATGACGTGTGATGTCACACTGATTGATGACAGTGAGTATGAGGAGGAAGAGGAGTTTGAGCTCGTGCTGGCCGACGCCTCGGACAACGCCCGCGTCGGCAACCGCGCCTCAGCCAACGTCTTCATCGATGGCCCCAACGATGCCTCCACCCTGTCCCTGGGGAATGCCACCTTCACCGTCAGTGAGGCAGCAGGTGAGGGGTCACCGAGGGCTCCCCACTGTCCCCTCCACACCGTGCTGGGGTGCTTACCCTGAAAGCAGAGCTGGAAAAGATCTGAAGGGTGTTTCTGTTCTTCCCTCTGCCCCGGGGGGGAAGGCTGGGGAGGTGTTCTCTGCTGGGTGCAGTGGTGAAGGGAGAAGGAGATGCTGAAGTGTTTTGTGGCGTGTGGCTGTTTTCTCACCTTGGTTCTCTCCCTGATGCAGGAAACATTGAGATTCCAATCCTCCGACGGGGACCTGACCTCTCAACCCCCATCTCAGTGTGGTGTGCCACTCGGGCATCAGACCCTCCATCTGCCAGCCCAGGAGTTGATTATGTCCCCAGTTCCAGAAAAATAGAGTTCAGGCCAGGCAAGACAGAAGAGGTGAGAAGCCACTGATGAATCTGATGAGGGCAGTGGAACAATGGCCCAGGTTGCCCAGAGAGGTGGTTGAGGCCTCATCCCTGGAGATGTTCAAGGTGATCTGGTTGAGGGTGTCCCTAATACTGCAGGAGAGTTGGACTGGATGACCTTTAAAAAAGTCTCTTCCAACCCAAATCTTTCTAGGATTTTATTAGCCTGCTCTATTAGGTGACACTTCTCTCCTGTTTATGTGCATACTCTCTATTTGCCCCTTGCCTGCTTTGAAAATCTTCCCAGGGCCATTTGAGAGCTGTTAATGTATCTGCCAGGCACAGACTCCCATCAGATCAGCACTCCAGATTGAGTCAGGCCACCACTCTCAGGATCCAGATGGCTGTTTAGTCCCTAGAATGATCTGTCAGATTTATCTGAAAGATTTGTTTCCGTTGATTAATTAATTCAGAAAAGGCCTGACATAATGTCACCACATTAGACACTCAGACGTGAGAGTCATGAAGCAAGGAAGCTTTGCATCTCTTTCAAAGTAGGACTTATGCTTTCCTTGTAGTTCTGCACCCTGACAATCCTGGATGATGCACAGTACCCAGTGATAGAAGGGCTGGAGACTTTTGTTGTTTATCTCAGCTCACCCCATGGAGCTGAGCTGACAAAGCCCTTCCAAGCCATTGTGGCCATCAATGACATCTTCCAAGATGGTAAGTTATCCATGGCAGCTCTCGCCTCAACATTTCCACTGGCTTCTTCCTTAACACTTCCATACAGCAGGAGACTACTCCAAGCTAGGATATTTCTAGGCTGGGTTTAGGCTGTGTTCCTGGAATCCTCCCATTTCATTTGGCTACCCTGTTTTCTTCCATGCTTCAGTGTCCACGAGAACTTGGAGCCTTGGGCAGTGCAGAATGACATTTCCTGCAGTGTTCAGCCATCCTTTGCCTCCTCTGCTGTGAGCTCAGGCCTTGTCTCATGTATTCTGTGAGCTGAAGCCCCCCTTACAATGTGAGAAGGTCTCAGTGCACATTTAATTTCTCTTGTGTTGCAACATCTCTTGTGTTTGCATACACAGCATAATTAAACTTTGTAGTGCTCTGTGAGCATTTCTCCCATTATGTCTTTGGTTGAGGTCTCTTTGGTGAAAGCCATTTGTTCTGTGTGTGTCCACAGCAGGATAATGTATTGAAAACAAGTCCTCAGGTAATCTCTTCCTGACATGTCCTATCAACACTGTCCCTTTTCCACCAGCCCTGTCCCATTCTCTACCACAACAGCACCAAAACCATAGGGAAGGACCAAGTCACATCATCTGCTGGAGTTAGGTGACTGCAGGGTGATGAGATGTTCTTTCTGTTCTCCCAGGATGAGAGAACACTCACCTCTTTCTCTGTGGAGCTTCAACCCTGCTTGACTTATTTTTCTTCTATTGCAGTACCAAGCATGCAGTTCACCAAGGTTACCTACACAGTGAAGGAGAAGGAGGGAACACTGCACATCCCAATCTTCCGCACTGGGGACCTGAGCTATGAGTCCTCTGTCAGGTGCTACACCCAGAGCCAGACAGCAGAGTCTGTGGAGGACTTTGCAGAGAGAAGAAATGCAGAGGAGTCTCGCATCACTTTCTTGAAAGGGGAGAAGGTGAGCAGGAGAACCTGGGTTATGGGGAGAATGAAGAGCCATTGATGGGAGGGGTTCAGGTTTCCCCCTTGGCTCTGCATTGCCAACAGGAACTGGCAGAGGCTGTCCAAATTGGTGTCATAGGTGCTTAAAGTCACAAATTCTTCTGGTCCTGGAAACAGGACATAACTTGGAGGGGGCTGTTTGTTTCCCAGTAGAATCATAAAGAATTATTAAATGGGTTGGGTTGGAAGAGACATTAAAGCTCATCCAGCTCCAACTCTCCTGCATGGGCAGGGACACCTCCCACCAGCCCAGGTTGCTCCAAGCCCCATCCAACCTGGACTTCAGCATTTCCAGAGAGGGAGCACCCACAACCTCCCTGGGCAACCTGTGCCAGTGCCTCACAACCTTCAAAGTAAAGATTTTCCTCCTAATATCCAACCTGAATTTCCCCTCTTCAAGTTTCAAACCACTGCCCCTTGTCCACTCACTAAACACTTTTGCAAAAAGTCCTACCCCAGCTTTCTTGCAGGACTTGCACTGGTTAAAACCTGAAGTACAACTCTTCCAGTGTCTTTCAGTTGGACTTGGGATTGTTGTAGCAGAGAGCTTTTGGCTTGTGGAAATTGGTATCTTCACTGCACTGCCTCATCAGTGTTTGGTCCACACTGAAGCAGCAGCTTAAAAGTAGAAGTGTTTCCTCCAGGACTGACAGACATGAAGCCCTAGATAGTGAGGCATGGTGTGGCCTTTAAATGGCTTTACTGAACTGTTGGCTGTTTGCTCTTTTCTCCTTCTTACTTGCCTTTAGGTGAAGAACTGCAGTGTTTCCATCAGTGATGACTCTGCCTTTGAACCCGAAGAACAGTTCCAGGTCTATCTTGGTAGCCCACTTGGAAACCATTGGAGTGGAGCTAGAATTGGGAAGATGGACATGGCAACCATAACTGTCACTAATGATGAAGATGGTAAGTGAGGGAGCTCACACAGGTTGCAACTGCACCTGTGGCCCGATCCGGCCCAATCTACCTGTTGAATTTTACCCTTCATCTCCATCTGAATGCCCTGCAGATGCAAAGAGGCAGCTGGGGTGCAAACCTGGGGCTTCTTCTTCACTGTTGTTCCTTTAGCACCCACCATTGAGTTTGAAGAAGCTGCGTACCAAGTGAGGGAGCCCCCTGGCCCAGAGGGGGTGGCTGTTGTGAACATCAAGGTGGTCCGGAGAGGGGATCAGAACAGGACCTCCAAAGTCCGCTGCAGCACCCGCGATGGCTCAGCTCAGGCTGGAGTGGATTACTACCCCAAGAGTCGAATGCTCAAATTCAGCCCAGGTAAAGGGGCCTCGGAGGGAAGGGTAGAGGTGGTGGCACAACCAGTGGTGGGTTTGGGTCTATAAGAAAGGAGCATGGAAGGGAAATATTCAGGAGGCTTGGGAAAAGCTGCTTTTTGCATGAGGTTTACAACACAACTCAGGTCGGACTGTTCACCTTTGCAAGAAGGCATAATATCCCCTTAGAATTTGGGAGGTAGATTTCATCTGGGGCTTCATCTTTGACTCATCACAGTCTTTGTGCTCCATAAGCAAAGTTCCAAGCTGCTGCCCAGGCAGCAAGGAGAAGGAGGAAGGAGTCAAAACCTGGAGGTGGGCGAGCTCTTCCCTGAGAAGACTGTAAATGCCTGAGGATTATAGAATGATTTGTGTTGGAAGGAACCTCAAAGATCATCCAGTCCAACCCCCTGCAGTATCAGGGACACCCTCAACCAGATCAGGTGTCTCAGAGCTTTCTCAACTCCTTGTGAAAGAAGTTTTTTTCTAACATCCAATCTAAATCTGCTCTTCTCTAATTTTAAAAGTGCAACAAAATGGTTGAGACTTCCTGCTTGGTGAAATTAAAGCCACTTGGAAAAGCAGGAAGGCCATCCCAAATGTTTTTTTCTTGTGTCCAACATTTCAACCCTTCCCAATACCCTCCCTAGATGAGAAAGATCTGAGGTTTGGTTTGTTTGGGGGGTTTGTTTTCTGGATTTTGTTTTTTGTAATGTATTTTAAATATCCTAGATAGCCCACTTACCATGTGGTGTTCTTTTAAAGTGTGACTCTTCTAGGCTGCAGCCTTGTGCTCTGCTGTGGCTAGAATTTTGTTGGCTAAATAAGGCTGAACTGTTCAACAAAGCGTGATCAAAACAGAGGGAGAAGCACAGCCTCTGGCAGCCTTCAGGGGAAATCTTCAGGGGAAATCAGCAGAAATCTTCCAGGATCCAGCACAACAGCTCAGACCATGTTGCTGGACCAAGAAGCCCTCAGCAAACAGCTCTGCATACTGAGATGTTCCCAGCAGTGCTGGGGATGTAGTTTGCATCATAGATTTTTAGTACAGACACCTAGTACAAGGCAGGCATCCTCAGGTGGCATCTGCTAGGAAATCTATCACCTGATCAGTTGGATCATTTGTTATAATAGAGTTTTATGTATAGAGTAGACAGGGTTAATTTATTAATAGCAATGAGTTGAAATAAAATTTGTAATGTTCATTCTCTCATAATATTTCTGTGGTCACAGCCTAGGTCAGCCATGCAGGTTTTTTATGAGAACTTCAGAGCAATATCATAGACTCATGGAATGGTTAGGGTTGGAAGGGACCTTAAAGGTCACCAAGATCCAACCATCAATCATCAGATCCAGTGGCTGAGAATGAGCTGAGTTCTCTCTGTTTCTCTCTTATTTCCTCTCCCAGGTGTGAATCACACCATGTTTAAGGTGGAAATTATGTCCAATGAAGACAGGGAGTGGCATGAGTCCTTCTCTCTGGTGCTGGGTCCAGATGATCCAGTGGAAGCTGTTCTTGGAGATACCAGCACTGCAATAGTGACTATCTTGGATCAGGAGGCAGCAGGGAGCCTGATTCTCCCAGCACCTCCTGTGGTGAGTTACCCATGGGATGGGATGGGATTTAATCACAGAATCATAGAATTGTTTGGGTTGGAAGGGACCTTAAAGATGATCCATTTCCAATCCCCTGCATGGGCAGGGACACCTCCCACCAGCCCAGGTTGCTCCAAGCCCCATCCAACCTGGACTTGGACACTGCCAGGGTGGGAGAAGCCATAACTTCCCTGTTTAGTACCTTTCAAGTGCAGACTTAAAACCCCAGTCTGGAATAAACTGAAGAGCTGCTGTGATGTAGGGGGCTCAGAGTGCATGGGAAGGCTTTCCCTACAGCCCCTCAGCCCTAGCTGATCACTGCCCTCTTGCATCCACACAGGTTGTCACCCTGGCTGATTACGACCGGGTGGAAGAAGTGACCAAGGAGGGTGCTAAGAAATCCCCTTCCCCAGGCTACCCCCTCATCTGTGTCACTCCCTGTGACCCTCACTTCCCCAAGTACCCCCTGATGAGGGAACGCTGCAGCGAGGCTGGCATCAACCAGTCCTCCATACAGTTCAGCTGGGAAGTAGCAACCCCCACGGATGGGAATGGAGCCAGGTCCCCTTTTGAAACCATCACTGACAACACACCCTTCACCAGTGTCAACCATAAGGTAAGTGGTGAGGCACCCAGAGAAGTGCAGCTCCAGGGATGAACCACTCTTCCTCCAGACACTCATTTTGATGCACTGCGTGTGTGGCCTGAGACCTCCTTGGCCCTGGACTGTTCAGCTCTGAACAGAATTACTGCTTTCCTCTGGGGGCTTCTCCCAGGGGCTCCCAACAAGGATATCTCAGCTCTTCTTGGGCATCTAGGTGTGTTTCCAGACCGTTCCTGCTCCTGCATAAGTCTGAGATGTTTTTAGAGGGTAGCACACACTTTAGGTATGCTAAAACCTCTTCAGGTTTGGGAATTGGCCTGAGACATGCAGGGGCTCCATTGGGGGTTATTGTTTTGTCTTTTGGCTTCAGAAAGCTTAGCACTGTTCTGCACCAAGCCTGCTGTGGGCACCGCTTTTCTGTTGATGTGGGAGTAGCTGTGGGCACTTGGACACTTCAGTAACTCCCTGGTGGCAGGAGACCAATGGAGCCTGGCAGATCTAAACAGCCCCAAGCTCACTTTTCCCCTTCCTTCAGTTCAGGGACTCAGAAGCTGTAAAGCACCCAACATACTGTGGCATCTACTGCCACGGAGGTGACAAGACACTCAGCAGACCCACGTGCCCAGGTGGCCAAGGAGATGTTGTCCCACATGTGCTCCTAGTTGGTGTTTGCCTCCGTGCTGCCTCAGGACACCAAAACAAAGAGATTTTGGTGCAGGGTCAGATGTTGCAGTGCTGGTGCCTTGGCCCCACGTGCAGGTTTCTCCCTCCTGGTTCCCTGCAGGTGCTGGACAGCATTTACTTCAGCAGGAGGTTCCACGTGCGCTGTGTGGCCAAGGCTGTGGACAAGGCTGGCCACGTGGGGACCCCCCTGAGAAGCAACGTGGTGACTATTGGCACAGACAGTGCCATCTGTCACACTCCTGTGGTGGCAGGGACGGCTCGAGGTTTCCAGGCACAGTCATTCATTGCCACCCTGAAATACTTGGATGTCAAGCACAAGGAGCACCCCAACAGGTATGAGCCTGGAGAAGGGGAGGGTGCAGACCTTCATCAGCTCCTCCTCCCCCCCTGAGCTCCATGGCTGGATTGGGTCAACAGGAAAAGAACGTGTATCTGAAGCCACATCTTTCCCTGCAGTGTGTCCCCTGGCACAGTGCCAGGTGCTCAGGGTGGTGCTCACACCCTTCTCCTCACACCCTGCTCTGCTGAGGGGGTGCCCTTCTCCTTGGGGAGCTGGGGGTGGTGGGACAACCAAGAAGAATTTGTGTGGGCAGGAAAATCTGACCAAATCTAAGTATCAGGCTGGCACTGGCAGGCTCAGCCTGTGCTGCTGGGGGGGTACCACGTGAGGCTCCCCCATCTGCCAGGGCTGCTTTTTTTCAGCTGTCTAATCCACTCTTTGTTCCAGAATCCACATCTCAGTGCAGATCCCCCATCAGGATGGCATGCTGCCCCTCATCTCCACCCTGCCTCTCCACAATCTCCATTTCCTTCTCTCTGAGTCCATCTACAGACACCAGCATGTCTGCTCAAACCTGGTCACCATCAGAGACCTCAGAGGCATCTCCGGTAAGTTTTAAAGCCAACATTTGCTTTCTGAACTTGAGGGTAGGAAGAAGTCAATAAATCAATCCAAATTTATCTTCCTGCAGGCAATCTTGATTCTTTTTAAGTATTAGTTAACATTCCTGTACTAACAGCAGCAGAGTCACTTGGCATCAAGTTGAGATGCCAGGCATGGGAATTTTTTAAAGATATTTGAGGAGGTTGTTGTAGGTTCAGGTGGTGATTTTCTGCTGTTCAAAGCTGTCTTGTGATATCCATGGGGTTAGAGAGGGGTCCACAGGGAAGGGATGGCTGTGCCTGGGTCACTGAGGTCTCCCACATGGCAGCAAGCAACAGTAAAAGCAAAGTTACTGCTGAAATAAATGGCAGAGCTGAAAAAAAAAAAAAGGTAGTTTGTGTCTCTGCTATGCAGAGCAATGGGCCCCATGTTGCTTCCATGGTGAGCAGGGGGTTGCTGTGATCACAAAACTATTTAGGTGAGAAAATACCTTCAAGGTAATAAAGTTCAACCATTAAATCCAGCACTACCAAATTCACCACTAAACCAGGTCCCTCACAATGACATCTAGACATACTGTTCATTCTGGTCATTTCATACTCAAGCTGTTTGGCATTTCTTCAAGTTTCATTTCAGCCTTCAATGACTAGATTCACAACTTTGTATTTTAGGATTCTTTCCCCATTCCTATAACCTTTTGCCCTGTGAAGCCCCGTGTATATTCACTTAGGCCTCTAGGATAACAAATGGAGAGGAGCCCCTAATTAACCCCTGATCTAATAAAAGCCACTGACATGATTTGAGGGTGACAAGAAGACCTCAGTCCATGGCCTCAAGTTCTTTCAAACCTGGAATGATCAGTGTCCTGATGTCTCTTAACCCCAGAGGCAGGGTTTCTGGATGAAGTGACCTATGACAGCATCGCTCTCGGTCCTGGCTATGACCGCCCCTACCAGTTTGACCCAGTGGTGAGAGAGCCCAAGACCATCCAGCTCTACAAACACCTCAACCTGAAGAGCTGCATCTGGACTTTCGATGCTTATTATGACATGACTGAATTAATTGATGTCTGTGGAGGCTCTGTCACTGCTGACTTCCAGGTGAGATGCCACAGCCAGAACTCTTTCACCTAATCCTCCTCAGTTCTTAGGAAAAACTTCACTGGTTTTGGTGTGTTTTCTAGGTGTGTTTGCTGCTCTGCTCTGTACAGCTGGAACATCTTAACATCTTTTTTTCCCTCTTTTTGCCTAGAAAAGAGTCACCATGTGTATTTTGTTTACATGTTAGGTAAAAGTTCTTCCCCATGAGGGCAGTGGCACAATGGCACAGGGTGTCCAGGGAGGGGGTAGAGGCCTCATCCCTGGAGATGTTCAAGGTGAGGCTTGAGGAGGCTCTGGGCAACCTGATCTGGGTGAGGGTGTCCCTGATACTGCAGGGGGCTGGGCTGGGTGACCTTGAGAGGTCCCTTCCAACCCAACTTATTCTGTGATTCTATATTTTGTGAAATTCATTTTATCTATTTAAGTTGGGGTAACATAGGTTTTATTCTCTAAATCTTCAGAGCACCAGGAAAATATTTTTTTTTCCAATATGAGGATGTATTGGAAAACCAAAACATTCTCACCTGTGCTCTATTCTTTTCTTGTGTTCTTAGAGCCTAGAACAGAGCAGTTCACACTCTGCAATGGAGCAAGGTCATGGGAATTTTTAAGCAGTTTCTCAGTTAATGGACTGGCAGACCCATAGCCAGAAATGTTCCTCTAGGAAATAGCAGCTTTCACAACTAGAAGTGCCTCGCTGCCCTCTCCTGGATGGCTCTCCCATGTGCATCTCACTCATTATCTCATCTGCCTCAGACTCTTATAATAAATTCCCAGTCCAAATGCTACAGCCAGCATAATCTCTTTTAATTCCTGCCAGTCTGGAATAGTTCATTAGCTTTCCTTTTAGAGCTCCAATTATTTGCACAAATCCAGAGAAGCTCCTTACACAGAACAGCTGCATGTTTTCCTACTTGGGAGGCTGGCACTGACCAGTCTGGAATGTCTCTCCAAGCTGGAGCAGCTGGGCTCTGTAGATAATAAATGGTGTATGTACAGCCCTGCAGAAAGGGCCAGGCCTGAGCAAGCAGGATTCTTTATTTTGAATTCATGGAATTGGAAACTGAGGGGGTTTTGGATTGAAGTTGTGGCCACAGCTGCTTTTGTACCATGACACCCATGTGCTTTAGCACTTAGACTGATTTAAAATGCAGCTTTGTCTTGAGTACATAAATGTAAAGGGGAAAAGAAAACCCTCAGGCAGTCATCTCTCACTTAATTGCACAGGTTTTGTAGTATGTGAGGAGCATGTAACCACTCTGTGCTTGACTGCTTTTCCCCCACAGTTCATTATTATTTTTCAAATGGCTGTTCAGCAGTAGCTTTTTATGCAAATCAGCTGATGGTTTGCCAGTAGCACTCAGTCTTCATGGAGCAGTGACATTATTGTGCTTTAGAAAAACTTCATGCCCACCTTGTCCTCCCTCTGTTTAGGACATCCATGGTCCCCATCTAAAAATCAGTCTTCTGTGGGAGATTCTTTTTGCAGTGCAGAAGACAAATGCCATGAGCACGGTGGGTCTTGTGCCAGGTTCTTTTCTTTGGAAGGTGCATAACCACCTTGTTTGGGTTTTATTGGCAGGTTAGGGACTCTGCTCAGTCCTTCCTGACAGTCCATGTCCCACTCTACGTGTCCTATATCTACGTGACAGCACCCAGAGGTTGGGCTTCCCTTGAGCACCACACAGAGATGGAGTTCTCCTTTTTCTATGATACTGTTCTCTGGAGGACAGGTAGGTCTGAGCCATTCAAAGGAGACCGGGGTTGTTCTTGGGGATTTTTTTTTAATAATTTTTTGGGGGGGTTTAGTTTCTGTGCTGCCACCACAGCCCTGAGCAGGGGTGGCACTTGGTGAATTAAAGGGCTTGTAGGCTGCATTTGTGTAGCTCAGTGAGGGGACTTGCTGCCCCCCAGCCTCTCCCTGTTGATGGGAACATTGTCCCTAAGCCTCTCAGCAGCAGGAAAAGAGCTCCCTTGTCATCAGGGCCCTAAATTAATTTCTGTCTTCTGCTGGTTGTTACATCCAAGACCCAACATAGAACCATAGAATGATTTGGGTTGGAAGGGACCTCTCAATGTCACCCAGCCCAGCCCCCTGCAGTATCAGGGACACCCTCACCCAGATCAGGTTGCTCAGAGCCTCCTCAAGCCTCACCTTGAACATCTCCAGGGATGAGGCCTCAACCCCCTCCCTGGGCAACCTGGGCCACTGCTCCACTGCTGCTGCTCAGGGGGCTATGAGGAACAGGCAGCTGCTTCACCTTGGATTTTATTGTGCTGGAGGTGACAATAAGAGGAGAGAGGGGAGAGGAGGTAGAGGAGGGACTCACAGAGCTTTGCTCTTGGAGGCACACTCAAGAATTAAGGTTGTGAGCACCCAAAAACTCTGATCTTCAACTTCTTACATAAAATAAACTACGTTCCCAGGCAAATCATAGCGGGGAGCTCAGTATTTTTACCTCCTTGATGCTTGAGTGAGTCTTAGGTGGCACAGGTGGATAATGGAAGAGATCCATTGATCACTGCCTCACTCAAGGATGATCCCAATTAAACCGTGTCTTCCAGGAGCTCTCTCAAATACATCTGGAGCCCTCCTGGGGACCTGTGTGGCCTCCCCAGTGACTTTTGTTCTTGCTGCTCCCTGCAGGGATTCAGACAGAGAGTGTTCTCTCAGCTCGGCTGCAGATCATCAGGATCTACATCCGTGAGGATGGCCGGCTGGTTATTGAGTTCAAAACTCAGGCCAAGTTCAGAGGTGAGAGCTTTAGTCCTGACCTGAGGATCTGTTCTGCCAACACAGGTAGCAGAACAAGTCCCTCTTTTCCTGAGGAGTCCCTCTGTGCTGAGGTATGCAGCACCTCATCCTCTCCCTGATCTGTCACTTCCTTGTCCTCACCCCAGGGCTTTTTGTGATGGAGCACCACAGCCTGCCAGATGTCAAGTCTTTTTTGATGACCCCAGACCACCTGGGAGGGATTGAATTTGACCTACAGCTTCTGTGGAGTGCTCAGACTTTTGACTCTCCTTACCAGCTCTGGAGAGCAACCAGCTCCTATAACAGGTGAGCACTCTGAGGGGTCCAGCCCCTTTCAGCAGCTTCTCACAGCACCACATCCTTCTGAGGGGTTGGAGGTCTCTGTGATTCACAGCAGCACATGGTTTCAAAACATGGAGTGGCCAGGAACCAGCCTGGTTTCAGGGAAGGGAGCTGCTGCCAGTGCTGCAAACTCTCCTCTGCTGAGTCTCTAAGTAGGGTGGGAAACCTCCTCATAAATGCCTTTTTTAGCAGTTAAACCAATGGGTTGGTAGACACCAGAGGTGATGAGGTATTCCAGTTAAAAGCAGGATTTCATGTCCACAACATGGTAGAGTCGATCAGTAGTGCTGCTCTTGGGGGAGGCAGCTGTGTTAAGATCTCAAAAAACCCAGCTTACTTTAAAAAAAACCCACCTTTTTATTATTGATTATGTCTGTTACTTTATTCCTACAGTCTGTGCTCCTTGCAGGCAGGGTCACATGAAACACCACCAGGGTCACATTTGTTGGAGGGCAAAGGGGAGGCCCTGCCTCCCAATGCTAATAAGAAACTGGTGGATTTGGGGCAAAAGCATCAGTTGGGCAAACAGCCTGGAGTCTTGTTTGGTGACCAGGGTGTCTCCTGTCTGTTCTTAGGAAGGACTACTCTGGAGAGTACACCATCTTTTTAATCCCCTGTACTGTGCAGCCCACCCAGCCATGGATAGAGCCTGGAGACAAACCCCTGCCCTGCACAGCCCATGCTCCTGAGAGGTGAGGAATCGCTCTCATTGATTGATCTGGATGTTATTTATTGGTCTTTAGCTCATATTTAGCTATTTTAGCCCATTTGGGTTGTTTGTGGGGTCCCAGCAGGCATGCTACAGCAGTAGCAGGAAGGGAAAAGGGGTCTGGGGAGGAACCTTCCTTTTGGCTCAGGAGGGTGGTGGGAAACCAAATCAGACCTGTTGGGAAGAGGCTCCAGCTGGTGGTGCAGAGCCCTGCACCCTTACTGGGAAACTGGGGGGGGGTGAGGGGCAGCCTTGGGTTGAAAACCACCATTTGATGGTCTGCTGGTCTTATAAATAGTAAAGCTGGAGGGAAGAAAGGTGAAGCAGACCATGTAGGTCACCAATTGGTAACTTCAGATCTGTCCAAATTAAACCTCCCTTTTTTTTTTTTTTCTCTTCTCTCTCCCAATTTTAGATTTTTGATCCCAATTGCCTTCCAGCAGACCAACCGCCCCGTGCCTGTTGTCTACTCCCTCAACACAGAGTTTCAGCTCTGTAACAATGAGAAGGTGTTTCTGATGGACCCCACCAAATCTGAAATGTCCCTGGCAGAGATGGATTACAAAGGGGCTTTTTCAAAGGGTAGGGATTTTCTTTTTGCTTTCTTCTTCTACTGGTAGCTGAGGCTTCTGCCTTCACAACTTTTAATTCCTCAGCAAGAGAAAAGGTAAAACCAGGTTTGGGTTTGCCTCTTTTGCAGCCATAAATAGCATTTGGAGCATGTTGCAGCCCTGTAGCAGTGTGACAAGAATGTGCTGCTGACATCTGCACCCACAAATCCAACCCCTTCCAGACTCGGGGCTGTGCACTGTGGCGTGCATTTGGTTCCAAGGATGCTTCTTGAGTTGAACTGAAAGATTTAACCCAACTGTTTGAATTCCCAACCTCCTCAGGGCAAATCCTCTATGGCCGTGTGCTCTGGAACCCTGAACAAAACCTGAATATTGCTTACAAACTGCAGCTGGAAAAAGTCTACCTGTGTACAGGCCGGGATGGCTACGTGCCTTTCTTTGACCCAACGGGCACTGTCTACAATGAGGGGCCCCAGTATGGTTGTATCCAACCCAACAAGCACCTAAAACACCGATTCCTCCTCTTGGTAAGTTGTTCTGCTTTGGACAAAACTATTGTTGAGCATTGTGTGGGGGTTAAAGGGAGGAGAAGTGAAATGTGGAGCTTTATTTGGTCAGGCAAACCTTGAAGGCAAGATCAGGTTTTCTGCAGTCATTACCCACGAGTTTTTCTTAGTCTAGACAAAAGTGACAGCATGCACTCCTCCTCCTAACACCTCTCTGATTTCCAGGACCGAAACCAGCCAGAAGTGACAGATAAATATTTCCATGATGTGCCTTTTGATGCCCACTTTGCTTCCGAGCTGTCGGATTTCCACTCCGTGAGCAGCATGCCTGGAGTCGACGGATTCACTCTCAAGGTGGATGCTCTCTACAAGGTACCTACAAAGAGTTTCGGTGGCCCAAAACTCACCTTTCTACCCAGAATTTCCAAATTGATGAATTGTGGACTCTGGTCCTGATACTGCCTTGATTGTATAATAGAATAACAGTGGAGCTGGTTAAGAAGCAAAATCCAGCAGAGAAAATGGAGATGAGGTATTTAGTCCAGTGACTAAGGTGGGGTTTTTTGGTCAAAGAGCTCAGAAAAGAAGCTCTTAAAAAACATTTATGTTTTTATGTTATATAATAATAATATTAATTCCTGAATTAATTATTACCATAGACAATAAGTCCAAACCAAGCTTTTATTTTTTTCTTAATATTTGCACGAATCAAGACACGGGACTAAAAAAAAAAAATGCCACCAGTTCTTTTACAGAAAACAAAACTCACTGGCTCTAAAAGCCATAGCTTAAAATTTCCTGTGGAAATTTTTTCCACCTTACAGGTGGAAGCTGGACACCAGTGGTACCTTCAAGTCATCTATGTCATCGGCCCGGAGAGCATGGCAGGGCCCCGGGTGCAGCGATCCCTGGCTCAGCGCTGGAAGCGTGGCCGCAGGGACTTGGTGGACAGCGAGGGGAGGCTGATGCTGGATGACTCCTTGATCTATGACAACGAGGGTGACCAGGTCAAGAATGGCACCAACATGAAGTCCCTGATCCTGGAGAGGGAGGAAGCCGCCCTGGCAGCCTCCTTAGCTCAAGCTGGAGCCTCCCTGGGGAGCGCGGTGGCGGCCGTCACCCTCCTGCTCCTGGTGCTTTTGGGTGTTTGCCTCCTGGTCAGAAAGTGTGGAAAGCTGAGGAGGAAGCAAGAGGCTGCCAGAGCTCCCCCGGAGGAGCATCCCCTCAACACCAAGGTGGAGCTGCCCAGGGGTGTGGGGAAGGGGCTGGACAGCCGGTACTGCACCGTGAGGAACGTGAATATCTTGAGGGAAACGGGGAGCGCCTGTGAGGGGAAGGGCAGGAAGGTGAAGCAGGTGAACTTGGAAGTCAAAGTCCACAGCAATTTGCACGAAGGGACAGAAGTTTAATGGAGCTGCACGCTTCAGTTTGGCAAAGAGCTTTTTATAAATTGTCGCGTAAAAAAAAAAAAAAAAAAAAAAAAATCAAAAAATCTGAAAAGGAAAAGCTAAGAAAAGTTATGCTGGTATTTTTATATTCTTGTGAGGAGGAGGAGGAGTGGCTGTAGCTCACCTCTGCCTGTGTGGGAGCCAGGCCAGGCAGAAGATGCAGTTCTCCACCCATTCCTTCACCATGTTCCCTGGGGTGGCCCTGAGAGCCCAGCACCTCCCCAGGTGGTGCAGAGAGGAGGGACAAGACCACAGCTGGACATCCCAGGGACATTGTTCCCCTCAGTGCAGAGGGGTGGCTCTGTGTCACCCAGAGCAGCCCAGCCTGCAGGGCTGGGGAATAAAGCAAGAGAAGCAACATCTTGTTTTAATAAAGCAAGCAGCCTTGGGTTGCTTCTGAAAATGAGGCAAAACCCAACAGAAAACCAAACTACAAACCTGGTGCTCAGTATTTGGGGATTCAGGGGGTGGGTGTGCATTTTGGGGCAGTGTTGGCTGTGGGGAGGGGTTGACAGGGATGGGGTGTCAACTCTGCAGTCTCACCAAGTAAAGTTTGATGACAAACCTGACCCAGAGTGTGCCCAGGGTCTCCTTGTCCTGTGTCTCCTGGGGACTGGGGGGTGGGAGGTTTGCTGTGACCTGGGGGGACAAGCTGTGGGAGCTGGTGGGTCAGCTCTAAAATACCTTTTCCTACAGCTCTTGGCAGCCCCTGCTCAGTACAGCAGGCTACAGTAATAATGTTGATACTGTAACATTATATAAAAAGCAATACTTTATATATAAATCTATATTTCATATCTAAAAGCCCTTTTTATAAATGTTTTTTTAGTTTCGTACTCAAAAGCTGTATAACTACAGAATGGGAAATAAGAATCAGAAAGAGAAAGACCCTGTTTGGCTTTCAGCACTGAAAAGAGACTTTTGCCAAGCTGTAAATAAATTGGGAAGCTTCATCTGATCCACACTGGAAGTGCTGGACGAGCAGGGAGACAAAGCTGGAAGTTGGTGGAGCTCACAGCACCAGGTTGGCACAAGCTGGTCACAGCTTCTGCCCTCCAATTTACACTTACCTGGGTGGGGGACAGGTTTAAACCAGTCCCTGTCACTATCTGGTTATCATAATTAAATAATTACTAACCAATTACATATTTTTAAAAATCGAATTATTTTCATGGCCCTTGTACAAACAGGGAAGGACTCACAGGGGATATTGGGGGCCAGAACAGTGATTCATCCCCCTGAGACTATCTCCTGCACCCCCCAGCACCCAGCTAGGTCTGGAGCACTGAGCCAAAGGCTTCCGGACCCCCGAACCCCTTCCCGGCCCGGTGCGTGGTGTCCAAACGGGACCGGGAGCCTCGGGTGGTGCTGAGGAGCTGCCCGGGGGTACCCGCGGAGCGGGCCCGGAGCCCTGGGAGGACGGAGGTGCCGGCTCGGGGGTACTACGGTCGCTGTTCGGCCTCAGCAGCGGCTTCGGGGCCTCGACTCGGGGTTCGGCTGCCAGGGTTCGGTCGGAACCGGGTCCCGCTCCGCACTCCCCAGCTCCGCGCTGCCTCTCCCGGGCCCCACTGAGGCTCCCGGTCCGGCCAGTGCCGCCCTCGGCACCGGAAGGGGAACGCGGAGCAGCCGGCGGGGCCCAGATCCGTTCGGTTCGGTCCTGTTCAGTTCGGTTCGGCCCGGCCCGCGCGCACCTGAGCCGGGCCCCGCCCCTCCCCGCGCCTGCGCGCTGCCGCCTTCATCACGCGCACCTGAGCAGGGCCCCGCCCCGAGCACGCGCTGCCTCACAGCGCCTCAGAGCGGCGGCGGCACCGACACCCAGCGCGGCTGGAACCGGTACCGGCGGGATCGAGCGCTCGGCATGAGGAGCTGCGGCACCGAAACGGCTCGGAGGCATCTCGTGAGCCCGGAGAGGTGAGCTGGGGCTGGGGTTGGGTCGGTACCGGGCCTTGCGGGGAAGTCCTGGTTGGTGTTTGCCGCTCCCCGCGCGGGTCCCAGGCCCAAGGACTGCAGCCGGGTCTGGGTTTACCTCAGCCCGGCCTCGCCGCCCGCCTCCCGGCAGGAGGAACCGCGCTCTGGAGAGTCGGGAGGGAAGCGGCGGCCGGGCCTGGGGGGCCCAAACCCGGTGCTGAGGGGGGACCCACCCACAGAGAAAGCCCCAGCACCCCCCAAAGAAAAAGCTTCACCTCACATTTGGGCTGGTGGTGCTCGCGGTCCCAGAAGTGCAGTAATGTGCCCGAGAGTGAGGAGGAATGGTAATCAGCTTTTAAATGGTAATCATCAGCTCTTAAATAGTAATCAGCTCTTAAAATCCAGCTGGGAGTGGGAGCACAATTGGCCCAACAACCCCACCCCAGGTGCAGGTCCTTTGTCATCAGCCAGGGAGGGCCCACACCTGTGGCAGAGGCTGGGAGGCAGAGAGGGGGAAAAAGAAAGGTAAAAGAAAAAAATAGGGGAAAAAACAATTAAGAAAAACCTGAAACCAACGCCAGAAATAAAACCCAGATAATTAAAAGAGAAAAAAAAAAAAAAAGCGATAAAACAAACAAGGGATAAAAGGAAAAGGAGGGGAAAAAAAAGTGGAAAAACATTTTAAAAAGAAAGAGGAAAACAATGAGAGGGAAAAAAGTCTAAAAGAGCATTAAAATAATAAAAAATGTAAAAAACAAGTGCAAAAGAAGAGGAATGGGGAGCAGAGCCACCTGCCCCCCCCTCTTGGGCAGCCAATGGTAGGGGTAAAGCCAGAGAAGCAGCAAAAGTGCCCTCCAATGCCTGAAAAACAAACAAAGTCCCCAAAGAAAAAAGCATTAGGGACTCACAGAGTCATGGAATTATGTCATGGTAAATGGCTAATTTTTCCAAAGGTTCCATCACCTGCTCTGCTGGGTGCCCAGGCTTGGAACATGCTTGGATTAATTCTGAGCAATCACTTCACCTAGGGCAGCACAAGAGTGGTGTGATCTACACAGGGTACCCTTAAATCCCTCTGAAATGGGAATTTCTTTCACCATCCTTGCCATTCATAGCAAAAAAAATCTCACCAAACAACCTCAAAACCACAAAAAACATCCCAGGAAATTCAACAGGAGCAGGACAGGTTATGTGGCTCTGGGGACAAACAGAATGTGTGTGAGGGAGTCCATGGGGAGGGTTTTGTGGGGAGGGAGGGGGTAGCATCTGTGAGGGCATGTGTTTGTACAGGATAAAACTAATAGTGAATCATGCCTCATTTCTTCTTCTCCAGGCTGTCCTGCTTATCCCTGAGAAAGGAATGATCTTCTCCGGTGTTCCCAGTGATAGGACAAGAGGAGATGGGGTCAAGCTCCGCCAGGGGAGGTTCAGGTTGGATATTAGGAAAAAAAAAAGTAAATTTCTTCACAGAAAGAGGGCTAAACCATTGTCACAGGCTGCCTAGGGAGGTGGTGGAGGCACCATGCCTGGAGGAGTTCAAAAGAGGGGTAGACGAGGTGCTACAGTGGATGGTTTGGTTTTGTGGTTAGAGAGTTGCAGGGAGGACAGTTGGACTTGGCCTTAGAGGTCTTTCCTATGGAAGGACCACCAGCCCCAGCAGTGCAGCTGGTTTTGGGTTTTGTTTTTTTTTCCTAATTTTCTTGCCTTCTGGGGTACAGATTTGTTTAAAGAGTTCCTTCAGCAACCTCCACCCCACTGTGCCATTCTGTGTTTTCCTTCCCTGCCTCCTCCCCAAACCCCAGGGCATGTTGTGTGGAAAGGCAGCTTCTGTGTTTACCAAAAGTGCAATAATTCCTCCATGTCTGGGTCTGGCATGGCCCAAAGGGCCTTTGGGATTCCTGATGGCCCAGGTGGGACTTTGGGGCTCTTTCCCCCATACTGGTGGTGCAAGGGGGCAGCCATGGAAGGAAGGGATGTCAATGCTGCTCGGACAAATAAATGTAAATATTCCCTCATTACACCAAGATCCTTATTGAGGTGTGTTTTGCCTGGCTGGTGCCATGCTTGCCTCTTCAAAACTTCGTGGGGGTTTTGGTGTGGGTATTTTTTAATTTATTTTCTGTTAAACCCCATGGATTCGTTACACTCTTGTGGCTCTTGAACAAAACTTCTGCAGTGATTGCTCAATGAAAGTTGGGTGGAGGAGGTCAGTCCCCTCTGGCCTCTGAAAGGATCAACCAAAGTTTTACACTTTGCATGCAGAACTGGGGGTAGTAAAGTTATATGAAGTCTTCTCTGTTAGGTGTTTTTGGTGTTTATTATTACTAATTGCTCAGACTTGCTGATTAGCACAGCTTTTTGTATAACTTCTCCCTTATCCTCATCATCTTGTCTGGAGCCAAGACCAAACTGGTCTCCTGGCCATCCGGGGATGTTTCCTTGTCAGTTTTGTTGGTTTTTTGTGTTTTCTATTTTTTTAATTAAATCCTATTATTCTGAGTCATGTTGACATAAGATTGATTTTAAAGAAATTTGTATCTTACTGGTATAAGGGCTGACATCAATCAGTGATGAATGGCAGAATTAAACAGAACCACCCCCCCAAATATATCTGGATGTCTGAGGGAGGTGGGTACAGAGGAATTACAATGGTAATTCAGCTAAGGTAGCCAAATGGGTGCTGTTCCTTTTTGTGCTGCACTGTCAGTAAAAGAGAGTGAGCCACAATTTCTACATTTAACACTTGTACATTTTTATTTAGTTAAATCAGCCATTGTACACATTGCAGCTATGTATTGTTAGTGTTGTATTTTTTTTTTTAATTTTTAACTAATACATGCCCTCATAGATATATTCAATTAGTGTTATCACCATGGGAACAAGATGCTGAGTCGTCAACTTAAAATTCACTTCTTCTCACAGTATTCAAGTTCTTGGATAACACAGCAAAAAAATCAAAATAAGAGGTGAATAACCATTATGTTGTTACACAGAACATCATCTGCACCGCAAAGAACACAACAGAAATGCATTTCTTTAGAGCCCCATCCTTGAAGATCATCCTGTGCTGTCTCTGATGAGAAGAAAGCCATGATGCATGGTGAAATGTTTCCTCATGGGTCTCATTCGGTTTGGCTGCCAAAACACTTTTATTTGTCTATTTCTTGCTGTGTTATTGGTTGTGTTTTGTTTTTTTTTTCCTGCCTGCCGCAAAAAGTATCAGCCTGGCACTGTGGGCTGCTTCACCTGCAGGAAGCCAGAACATCTGGAGATGTTATCATGCTTTTGGCATCGTTACCTTAATGAGGATGTGCCCTTGTTCTGAGCACTGAGTGAGTTAAAAAAAACAAACAAACATACCACCCGGTAATTGTAGAAGGCCAGATAAGCCTGGGGAAAAGTATTGTCCTAGAGGAGAGGATTTGTTCTACTCTGGTTTTGATAATGCTATTTAAAAAAAATCAAAGAGCTGTTTAAAAACACTGGGTTAGTGTGCCTGTGTGTGTAGGTTTCCACTATATATGCTAAAACACTACTGTGCCCCCTCCATTAAATGTTAAGGTATAGAACACCTAAAATGTCAGATCTCTATGTTCCCTTTTTTGGAAAATAAAAGTGCAGACATGCTATTGTGGTTTGCAGAGGGTTGGTTTAGAAATATATATATATTATAGATAGATAACAAAATATGAACAGAAACTGGCTTCCAAGGATTGTGAGCACTTTCTCTTTAAAAAACACTTGATTGGAAGATAAAAACTGCTCGCTCAGTGCTAAGAGGGCTGACAAACTGGCATGGTTAGAGGAGGGGTTGGTTTTGACCTTCAAATGCCACATGCATGTATCGGATAAGAGGCAATCTCGAGAAAACACAGTGAATTAATTATTCTCCTGGTATAGTGGGGTAAGTCTTTTCTCCCATAGTTATCTACAGTGCAGTGGCCAGCGGGAAGTACCACCAATAAGACAGTGTGGTTTGCTAAGCAGTGATGGAAACAGGAAACTACTGGAGTTATAATTATTTAATACACCCTGCCACATGTCCAGATCTAAAAGGTTTTAATACCGTATGCAAATGTGCCATAGATATAGCTGCTAGCAAGTCGGGTACCTAACGGGGTATTCTTTTTTTATTATTTCTTTTTTTTTTTTTTTTTTTTTTTTTCCTTTTTCTGGCAATCTGTAAGTGGCTGTCCAAAGGTCTTTTGAAGTGCTAATGGCCACAGTCAGCTGTTTCACTTTTGTGAGAACAGCTGCATTTCCAGGTTTTGAGCCTGACTCTTAGAGCCTTTACCCATAACAGATCCCTAAGCTGGAAGTCTTACAGGTGCAGGAGCTCTGCAGTGCTTCCTCCTCAGTCCGTCTGCGTTTGCAGTCGATTGTGTTCAGGTTGTTTTATGAATTGGCTGTTCAGCAGTGTCAACAGACCTTGACATCCAGGATGCAAACTGTTAGCCACGGGCAAGCGCGTTTCCTGGAAGTCCCCATACTCTTGCTATATACAGCTTGCACGTCAGCTCCCCTGTGCATGATGCCTGTACAACAGTCACTTGAAGAAGAGGTCTGTCGATGAAGTTTGGGCTTGACAAACGTGGGTTCATGAAGCTGGTGCAGAAGCAAAGGAGCAGCAAGAAGTGGCGATGCTGACAGGTTCCCAGTAGAGCACAAAGACAACAATTTGGTGGATAAATCATCCTGAATGAAGGACGCTATCTTTGGTCACAAATTAGCTTAACAGGGTAAAAAAAGAACCAAAAACCCCAAAACCCGAAATCAAATGGGGGGGTGGGGATGAAGGGGGTGGTGGTAACAAATTAATTCACTGCATCCGCACAAAGAGAAATGGCAGTGTCTTCCAGTGATTATGTAGGTAATAATGTCCACACCTAGAGAAGATGAACGCTGCATACGAGATGGATGGGGATGTGGTGTTGCTGAGGGGTGGCAGCTTCTCACTTCGCCTCCTGTTTCCAGTCCTCTTTGCAGAAGTGTCTAAGAAGCTGCTGGAGGTCATGTTGGAGGTCATCTGGTGGTAGTGCTTCTGGTGTGCCTTCCAGCTCTTCTATGTGAACGTGTTTTCCGTACCGATCCTTCATCACAGTCCTCTTCTGCGTGCTGGCTTTACTTAGGGTTGTCCTAAAATAAAATACATGGGAAAACTCTCTTTAAAAGCCCACAAGTTCCTGAAGGCTTTAAAAAAATGCTGCTTACGAGCTGCAGTTTTAAGGCTTTTTCAATGAAAATGAGATCTGTGGCTGGCAGAGAGGTCTGGTATCGCTCTGCATTCTGAATGCAATACACAGCAGCACAGCATTAGCACCAGGTAAACTAATAGCAATTAATCTTCTAGATGCTGATTAAGTGTACAGTTTTAGATGCCCAACAAAAACATGCTGTAACACACAGACATGCAACATCTCTTGAAATCCATACAAGACACACTGTTTGCTGTATTTAAGTCAGAGCATTGTACAGAGTTGTACTGTACAACAGTAATTTAGGCTGGTTAATTCTTGCATGCTTGTTTCTGAACAAGTCTTCTGTGAAATGACATTAGTGGTAATCCAGTGTCCTAAACTGTTCTGTTAATTGCTCTCTTACTTCACTGGAATTATCCTGCTCTGAGCCAGGACATTAAACTTCACTCAGACCTATCCTGATCTTTTTGGTCAGTGTTCTTGAGAGAGGACCATGGAAATGCCTGTGTGCTCAGCCAGGAATAGTTTCATTTTTATCAGACAGCTGACACTTACGACCTGAATGGCTAAAAGGTCCCTTGGATGGAGCACTTTTCAAAGTTCAAATTATCAAATCATCACAGAGTCAACTGGTATGAGAAAAAAAACCCAACAAAACAACCTTGATTAATGTTAACTGTTAGTCTTTTATGGCCTCCTGTGAAATCAGCCAGGCCAGGGGCAGCCATACCCCTTTGTTCTGGCTCTAGTTAGGATGAGGTGAACTTTCCTCCTGTGCTACACTGTGTTCCATTTGGGTCAAAACCAGCCTTGCCAACAGACCAAAGCTCTTGCTGCTGCTGAGCAGCCCTCACACAGCATCAGTACCTTCTCTGTTGCCCCAGTACCTGTACTAGAATGTTAGTAGCAATCTTTAGTACTTTAGCAAATACAGCTGTAGATGCTGCTGACTTCAGACACACTTCACTTCTTTCACTTCAGACACAAATCCACTCCTTCATTATGAGTTTGTTAATGCTTTTCTAGTAACAGTTCACTGACATGCCAAGCCAAACCTTTTAATAACTGATCCATCCTCTTTCATGATTTCGTTGTCAACTAAAGTGGGGAGCTGGACTTTCATTTGGTTACCAGTATAGCTCAAAGCCTCAAATTAAAACATAAACTTCAAATTAAAACAAAAACTAAGAACCTGGGACAGAAGGTAATTGCTATTTGTACCTTAAGACTTTATATTAATCAACCTGAATGCTGAGAAAATCAGGACTAGACAATAGAAGCATCTGCCTGCCATTGGCATCCTTTGAAACGTTCCTTAAATGTGTCCAGAGCAGAGCCACTGAGCACCTCCCTGGGAAGCCAGGCTGAGGGATTGGGGTTGTTCAGCCTGGAGAAGAGGAGGCTCCCAGGGGAGCTCAGAGCAACCTTCCAATATCTGAAGGGGCTACAAGAAAGCTGGGGGAGGGCTTTGGGCATGGGGGTGAAGTGAGAGGAGAAGGGAAATGGGTTAAAACTTGAAGAGGGGAGATTTAGGTTGGACATGAGGAAGAAATTCTTTAATTTGAGGGTGCTGAGCCCCTGGCCCAGGCTGCCCAAGGAAGCTGTGGCTGCCCCATCCCTGGCAGTGTCCAAGTCCAGGTTGGATGGGGCTTGGAGCACCCTGGGCTGGTGGGAGGTGTCCCTGCCCATGCAGGGGGTTGGCACTGGAGGAGCTTTAAGGTCCCTTCCAACCCAAACCATTCTGTGATTCTATGTACAGACTGGTTAAAGTTTCTCGAATAGGAATTTCACTTTACTAACAACTGTACTGAAGCAAGGTGCCAATTAGTTGGGTAGCTCTTCCTTTCAAGGACAAATACATCTGTTTCCCCAGAGAGCAGACTGAACTGTATCAATTCCTAAAATCACCCCCAGGCTGTGTAAGACATAAATGTCTTTTAACAGTAATCACAGTTAGGATTTATAACTACTTAGAGCTTCCATGTTGGTTTTTTTTTTTTTTTAGAATCTTAAAATGCTTCACAGCTCATTCTGTAGTGGTAACTTCCCCCATACACACAGTTCATCCACTAATCCTTTTATAACCTGGTGGAGTGTAACAGCAGAGATTTACACTCAGTAGTTGAGTCCCATGCTCCACCAACAAAACTTTCAACAGACTGGAATTTGTCCCCAGGTATGCTATGACACTTGTTTTAGTATTTATATTTAAAAGGCATTTTTTACCTCTTCAAAGTCCTCTTTGGCTGACGGAAGATCAGTAGCTAGGCTAGAATCCCCCAGGTGTTTCTCCATTCTCTCTCCTTGCACTACAGTGGTCTTTATGACTTTGCTGACCTTCCGGCCTTCCACTGGTTCCGACTGGAATTTGGAGGCACTGGGCAACACTGCAGGTTCAGAAAAGGTCACCTGCAAGGTTAAAAAGCAGAAGTTACAGAATCACAGGATGTTCTGGCTGGAAAAGACCTTTAAGACCATCGAGTCCAATTATAACCTATCTACTAACCATAAACCTATTTCTACCAAGTCCAGTGCTTAAACCATGTACCGCCAGCACCACATCTACACAGCTTTTGAGCACCTCCAGGGGTGGGGATTCAACCACCTCCCTGGGAAACCTGTGCCACTGTTTCATTACCCTCACAGTGAAGAAAATTGCTTCTAATATGCAATCTAAACCTTCCTTGGTTCAACTGGAGGCCATTTCCAAGTTACCTGGGTATGAATTAACCTAGTGGTTACTTAAACAGCTTTTTGGTTACTCTACCATTCTTTCTTAATCATTGCCACAGAGAACAAGAACATAGCAAGTGGCTCCCTTTCTTTGTGCCTTTGTGAAAACAGTGAGTGTACATTTTACTCCCTGACACTGTAAGATATGTGTCAGTTCAGACATCAGGAACAGCCCTGGGTAGTTTATTCTGCTGAGCAGCTTTATGCTGGCAGGGTGAAAACTGCAGCAAGAAATCAGTCTGAAGTGTCACTCAGACCTGCATGGTGTAGGCACAACTACTGAGTACACTGTTGGTGTGCTGCTGCTTTGTACCACTGCAAGGGAAAGAGGTCTCACCTCTCTCTGTTCACTCTCACTCTTCAGCACAACCCTTTTCACAACTTTGGAATAGCCATCTCCTTCTTCCACAGTGATGGGGCTTTGGGGTGCTCCTTGCATCACCACTTCTTCTTTTTCTGTGCCCTCTGGAGAAACGTATCGCCGAACGATCTTTCTGGTGACCTGCAGGAATAAAACAGAGCCTTGTCTCAAAAGAATTAACAGCAACACATTCCTTCTTGTTCTCTATTTAAGAGTTTTCTCCTGAAAGGTTGTTTTTTCCTGCACAGAAAAACCTTCTGTAGGTTGTATGTAGAACCATCTATGTGATGGTTTAGTCTTTACACATACTCACATGTACCTGTAGTAAAGTTGCAAGTTGGTGCATTCCCCCTACTTAGGTTAGCACTCCATGAACTTCCTTCACAAGTGGCCAGAACACAGGCACTGGAATGATTCTCTAAAGCCTCTGTTATTTTTAGGAAAGGAGGTATAGTATTTCAGAGAAAAAACATAACCACAACTGCTAGAAAACACTTTCAAGCTGTCCTTTTCAAAAATGATTCTGAAAGTAAGAGATCAGCAACTTGGCTACCAAATGCTTGGAACTAGATTCATGGAGGGACTTGGATATCGTGTTGTAACATCGATGGTGCCAACCACTGCTGAACTAGTAAGCTCAGTTTAACCTACTCAAGAGACTTATCTGCTGCTTAAACTTTCTAGGCATTGACAAACCAAACAAAGAGGAGCAGACAGAACTGCAGGGTTCAAGAGGAGATAAGTTTATCAGGAGGAATGGGCTGTTTATTTTAATATGAATTCTAACAGCTTCCAGAGACACACTGTCCAGCTGAGGGCTTGTGATGTTTTGTTGGGAGACAGAAGATGGAGCTTGTCCACAGCAGAATTCAGCCAAGTCCTAGAACAATTCTCTGAGCACAGGAGTTCCTCTTCCACTTTTGTGCTCTGAAGAATTTGCTTTTATAAGCATGGTCTGAGAATGCTAATTTTTTGAGGCCATCACACAAAGAAGTACTTTCTGTATTCTTTGTTCCATAATACTGAATTGTATTTACAGATACAGAGGTTTAGGAACCTCCACAGCCCAGTGGAGATTCTGAAAATTTAAAGTTTGGATTTAGATGACTCTTATAGGCTGAGCCCTCTATTAGCTTCATTAATACAAGCAAATATGATCTTAAGGAAAACTTTGGTGGTGTGGGATTTTTTATGAGCTCTACTCTTAAAAAATCGGGCTGCTTCACAAAAGAAAAATCAGCATGTATGTATATATCCAGCTCTCTAAGAAGGCATCAAGGGGCATAACTGACAATACCTTCTTTACCACTGTGTGGCCATGTTCATCTGTATATTGCTCTTCTGTGACTGTTTCTGGTGGCATTTCAGGCATACTATCAGCCTGTGTGACAAAGAACAAAGTTTTATGAAGCAAAGCCTTCATGTAGGTGACTTCAAATAAGCCACTTTAAGATTGGTTAATTGGTTAAAGAGTGAAAAAAGAAAAAAGAACACGGAGAAATGTTAGAAAACCACTGTGCTGCAAATTAATACTTAGAAAGTCATGCAAAGAAAAGTTACACCACAATGGACAGGGAATACATGTTAGTTGGTTGTGTTGTCTCTGAGGCTGAGCAGTCCTCATCCTCCTCCTGCTTGAGGCATTCATGGCATTCAGAGTAGGGTTAGCAGCATTACTGCAGTCCTCCCCCCAAGAAAAGCTATTGGAATGGGTCATCCAATGCCCGGGTGTTCCTCAGGAGCATTCCAGCTTCAGGTGCCACACCAAGCTAAGTGGTTGTCTCAGCAGCATGCCTTCAGGTGGTACCCACAGCCTCACACAGTCCACACTCAGTACCTGGATAATCACTCGGCGACGAATGACCCTGGTGGTGACCATCTCATCTTCATCTGAGCTGGCCTCCAGCCCACCTAACTCCTTTGCTAGCTCCTAGTGGAAGCATGGAAGGAATGCTCTTTGGGACCAGCAGTGCTTACAGGTTCTGGCTTGCTTTTATCTAAAACTGTCTTCACCCAGGAAAATATTTGCTTTTAGAATTGTGGCCTCTCACCTGACTTGAATGTGTGGAACACTGATGTGGGAAGGGAAGCTTTGGCCTACTTGACTATACCCAGGATGAATCTTTGTGGTACTAATTCTGTGGGATGCTCCTAGTGGTTTTAATGCTTTGAGGTTGCCAGGAACGAGCATGAAATTTGTGTCAAGCTGTCGTTGCAGGTGGACTGGAAGGTGTTACTAACACCAGCTCAGGAATTCATACATATTGCTGTGGTTTCTGTATTAATTACAGAGAAATAAATGTACTGTGTCTTGGGAAGTATGTAATGCAGCATATAGACAGTAGGACTGAACTGTTAACTAGAGGACAGTGTGTCAACAGCCTTGGCACTGGAAAGATCAAAATAAATTAGTAACAAGTGTTGAAATTCTCCTGCATAGGGAGGAATTATCAATTTACTAAAGATGTCAGTAGGTGAAGAAAAGCTGAAAAGAACTACTTGGAAAATACTGACACTACAACATCATAAACGGAACAATAAATATGGGGCTATGTTTCATTGTGGTGATGCTGGTGGCTGTTGTTTTACTTCACTGAAAGAACTGGAGGGAAGCAGTACAGTTATCTTTGAGGGCAGCCTTTCCTGCAGCAGCCATTGCTCTGACTTCTACTGTAGCTAATCTGTCAGCATCTGAGGTACCCACACATTTGATATTCAACCTTTTCCTGAGCTCCAGGACTCTTCATTCCAGAGGTAGTACATTTGGCAACACAAACAGTGAAGGAAGCAAAGCCTGTTTCTAGGTGAATGTCAAAACAAGAAATAATTTCTGCCGAAGTAGGACTGAGTGTTTGCTGCTCTAACTTCACTGATACAACCTATTTCCTGCCCAATTACACCTTCTCCTTTTCTTCCACTTAGGAGAGGCACAGAAAACTGTTTATTCTTTAATGTGTTTACCTGTCAAGTGATTTGAATGCCCCACTAAGAGCCATATTGTTGCTTTCTTTCATTGCCTCTTGATGTCTTCCCCTCTCCAAACTGCAACCCATCTCCTGTCTCTTTCTGCCTGCATGCTACATAAACACCATTCTTGAGTTCTTTTCTTCCACTACATCCTTAGTATTATGCAGTGTACATCCTGCTGCCTGCATCTCACTTAGTTTGCAGTGTTTTGTATGTCATTCTTCATGGTGCTCTGGGCCAGTCCTGTCTTTCTTCATGAGCTTTTACTGTTATTATTCAGCCTTTCATTACATCTGTTTGTCAGCTGTCACTTGTACATGGTTTGTTTCTGCACCTGTCCTTTACACTACTCTGCACCTTGTCATGGACAAGTAAGGGCAGCAGAACCAGGATGACAGCCTAGGCTTTAGGATCCGGGTTTTGCTTCAGCTTTAAGAACCTCTACACAAATGACTCTAGGCCCTTATAACCACAGAGGAAAGGTAAAAAGACTCAGGTGCATATGGGGATTAATTAGGGTGAATAAGAATATTCTCATCCCAACGAATGAGCAAGGTTTAAAACTCGTTCTCTTGTGTCAATGACACTGAAGCAAAGTTGTCATTTACCTTTTCTAAAGATTCTTCTTCATTGCCTCTTCCAAACTTTTCTGTCTGCTCATCAGTTGACTCCACTATCACCAGACTGGTTCTCCTTGGAGAGAGGTCACCCTGGTGGATTTGGGGGTCCTCAGGCTCTTGGATGATGGGAGAGTCACCTCTCTGAGCAGATGAGGGGGGCTGTGGGGATGGTTTTTCTCTTTCTTGTTTCACTGCACTTACATGTGCAGATTTTTCACTTGTTGCTTTTCCAGTTCCTGGCGTTGTGACACTGTGAATTACAGGTTCAAGGGAAGTTACTACCATGCAGTACTTTCCAGTGTCCATAAACGGAACATTAGGCACTGATCAAATATTTTTATGTCAATATATGTATATTTGTATGCATACAAACATATGTATGTTTGCTACAATGTAGCAAAGTAAAAAAATAAATAATTGACAGTCCTTGACAGTAGCTACAGTCTAGAAATCCCTCTCATCTTCCTGACTCAAGAAAATCTCCAAATGGATGCCCAAACATTGCACCCAATTTTGTAAAACTTGCTCTTTGTAAATGATTTTTGTCAGTTTTGCTGTCACTTGTGCTCTCACAAATCTACACATTGCCTCTTATTTTGAGGGGAAAGAGAGTGGATCACTACGTACTTCCTGGTCTTTTGACACTTACAAATATTCATGATGTGAAGTAGATGTTCTTTCTGGCACCTCTTGGGGTTTCCCTGAGAATTCAGCTTCTTGTTCCTGGTGTGCTTGTCTCAGGAGCTCAGCCATCGACACATCTGCCTCACTCCTGGGAGTGCTGTCCTGAAAAGGAGAATAACTGACAGACACATCTTCCTCAGAGACAATGGGAGGCTGTTCAGTTGGCTCACTGTCTTTAGATATCCTGTGTTGTTCTTTCTTATGTCTTGAACTGTACAGTTCTTCTTGCAGTGCAGAAAACCCTTTAAAAAACAGAGAGATAAGAAATGTCATTACAGGTCTGACTAGAATGCAGGCAGTCCTTCTCATTCTCCAGCTGCATTTAAAATCACTGGATGGAACACTTTGCTGAGATTTTTAGACATCTTGGTTGGGGAGGACATAACCTTTCTGAGCAACTGAAGGAACACTGGATTGCCACTGTTGCCAAATAATGAATCTGGATGGTAACAGGGAAAATAAAATTTACTTAGAAATTAACCTGGAGTAATCAATCTTGAAACCCTCAAACTATGAAAGAAGATTCAAAACAGTTTTGGTTTTGTTTTTTTTTTCCAGCAGACTAGGATAGGATTTAGTGACTTTTCCCCTTTCTATCCATTATTTATCTGCATATGGAAAAATAACTAAAGTATGGACAAAGTAATAACTAAAGTATGGACAAAGTAAAGGATGAGGTGGAAGAACAAGCTGATATATGTGCTTTAACAGATACCCACCCTCTAATCTCAAAGCAAGGGCTCTCATTCTGCAAAAAAGGTAAAATAATGTGCATTTCTGCTCCACGGGCTAGAAGTCACAAGCTTGGGCTTTTGTTTTTCCTTAGTAGACACATTGATTAGGAACCAACTCAACTGTGAAGAATAGCCTGGGGAGAAACAACTACTTGTACTGAACTGGAGCTAGACTTGGAGGTTAGCATTATCAGACTAATTGGTTGTGATACCAGAATGCAGCAACCAATCTTCTGTTCCTTCATTCTCTCAAAGATGGAACACCTGCAGTTGTTTAATACTTCACCAAGATACTAGTGCAATACTAAGGATGTAAAATCACCTCTTTCAAAAGAGAATATTATTTTCCATAATTTGGAGGTGTTTCTTTAGTTAACAACCAGTTAATCTCATCTACTGAAGCTTTAAACTTAAATCTAACAGCATCACAGCAGAATCACAGTACCCTGGACACTCAAATCCAAAGGTTTTTCCAAACCATGAAGTAGTTTTCCTTTTACAAATCTTGGTCAAATCCCAATGCAACCTTCTTAACTTTTATGAAAGTCCTATGAGCTATGGCAGAGATCATCAACCTGGTGCAACAGTGACCTGTGGGATGTCAAGCTTGCATTCATCCAACTGAACAGATTATCCCAGGCAAACATTCTGGAAGGGAAGCTGTTGCTCAGCTGGGATGGCCCAGGCAGCCAGGGTCAGGGGCCCCTTACCTTCACTGTGGTCCAGTCCTATTGTTTGTTCCATTTCCGCGTAGGTGCGGGTGCCGTGGGCCTGCAGGGAGTCGATGCCACTGGTCTCCATCAGGTGCACAATATCCATCCGGTTGATTTTGGTGAGGCATTGGGTAAGATTTGTATCTGTGGCATTAGAACAACACCAGGGGGCTGAGGTAAGAATTTCACGTGCTCTTTTTCCCTTTTGTTTTCCACATGAAGGGCTTATACAGCACACTGACCAATCTAATGTCATTTTTAAAATGCAGATACATTTAGAAGAATTTCTAGGTAAAATCCAAAACTAGCTGAAGGTCTGCCTGTAAAAATCACCACTCTATTTTGTTGTTTTCTTTATTTCTCTAACAAATTTGTTTAGTTTTCCCCAACATTTTTCAGTTTAGGAAAAAGAGGCCTCAGTGGGTTTCCACTCTTTCTTTGCTGAACAAGATTAAACTATTTTGCTAGGACAAGAGGTAATGGTTTTAAACTGAAAGAGAGGAGATTTAGGTTAGATATTAGGTGGAAATTTTTCACCATGAGGGTACTAAGACACTGGCACAGGTTGGCCAGGGAGGCTGTGGCTGCCCCATCCCTGGCAGTGTCCAAGTCCAGGTTGGATGGGGCTTGGAGCAACCTGGGCTGGTGGGAGGTGTCCCTGCCCATGCAGGGGGTTGGCACTGGAGGAGCTTTAAGGTCCCTTCCAACCCAAACCATTCTGTGGTTCTGTTTATTCTGAGAATCCTACAAGCTGCCATGTTATACAGAGAAAATTTAAAACATTAAGTGCCATCTATAACCAGTATTTCTTTGTCCTCAGTTTTACCTGATTTTCTTTTTGTGCTTATAACACACATCTGTCACCTCAGCTAGCAAACTGGAGACAGTGCCATGTCCTATAGCTGCAAACACACCTGTTGCATGTTTCCCATCCCTTTCAAGCCAGTATTTGAGGAGTGCATGGCTCTGGTCTTGAAGTGAATTAGGATTTTCAATTCGGATCTGGTGAATTTGCTCTTCTGTGAAATCCAGTTCTCTTGCTAGCTCTGAAAAGAGAAATCCAGCCCTATAAAGACGGCTTTTTAGTTTTCCCTGCCTTACATACATTTTACAGCTGTCAGCACAAATTGGTTTCTGAAACCAGATTCTTCTTGCTTCTGTGTACTTAGTGTTATATTTAGGGACACTGTTAAACAGTAAATCCAAAGACAGAAAGGCCCAGAAGTGATGGGTCTGTGTGAGCTTTTATTTTTTGTGTCTACCATTCCTAGTTCTGAGATACAACACTCCTGACAAAATTTAGCAGTGATGAGCTATCAAAGAGAGTGCAGCTCCAGAAATGACACATGAGAAGATAAAACCATTTCTATTCACAGAGCACCATGCTCAGCAGATTCTATCCTATGAAATGCTGAATCTTTCAGAAACTTTGATCAAAATCTGGTAGAAGAATTCATTTAAAATAATGGCATTCTGGAGGGCTAGATGAAAGCATAATACTACTGCTCCCCTGGACTTGTTTCATTTAAAGAAAAAAATGTCTGGAAATAACAGCTTAAAACCAAAAACTGAAAATGTCAAACTAGGAGTAACTGATGTCTGTCTGATGTAGTACAGGCCTGCTCTTGTTCTCTGGTGTACAACACAGTCGTGCAGTTTGACACAGCACTGAGATTTCTGCACAACTCTTTTTGCTTGTAAACACTTGTGAGCTGATGTTCAGTGACTGCCATCTGCGTTTCATTCTGTGTTACTTTCACTTGTCCCCAGTAATGTTTAATATTAAAGTGACTGTTACAAACAGGTTCCTTTTTATCCCTTTTTCCTCGGCCCAGTTCTGTAGGAAAGAAGCTGTTGTCCCTTATCCCTAGAGTGTCCTTGCATCTTGGGCAAAACATCTTAAGATAATCAGGAAATCATCTGAAAGAAAGCCTAATAAAGCAAGGTGTGCTCCCCTCCTTTCTCTTCAGAGGAGGAGAGGTGCATTTTACCTGTCCAGCTGAATCCAAGGTGATCAGCAATGTGTGCCAGCCTTTCCTCTGTCCTTTCCCGATCATCCTGTTGATCTACAGGTCAAAGAGAGCCACAAGTTGCCATTTACAAGTTAAAACCCATTCTCACAGGTGACATAGCCCAAGAAGAAAGGAAAGTGCTGCTTTTTTTCTATCTGCTGTAATCTAACCGTAGGCAGGCTGTTACAGCTGGGTAGCTACAGTGAGGACTGTAAATCCCCAGGTTAAATCTACATATATATATATTAAAGCTTGATTTTTCAAAAAGCACAGCACTATCTACATTTTCCATTTGAAAATCAGGCTTTCACATCAAAATCTAAACAAGGACCGAAGTGCCTACTGAGCCTATTTTAGCCAAGGATTTTATTCTAAAGCTTCCATTTTCCCAACAAACTGAATTTTAACTGACTTCAACTAAGTCAAGAGCCATAATTTTCCATGCCTTCTTAGTAAATGCCAGGGTTGAAAAAAAAAAAACAACCCTGATCTGGACTACATTCTTTCTGCTGGAGGGAAAGTTTCATTCAAAGAGTCAATACGGCACTTCAGATTATGGTTTGTATTTGAGATACTTTGACACTTTCACCTGGGGAGTGACATAAAATACTTACAATGAAGGCAATGAAAAATCAGTTGTTCACTAGCCAGTCTTTGTTTATTTTGGTAACAGTGAGACTGACTGTTCCTCCCATCCCCAGAGGAAATTCGGGGATGGCAGAATTTGAGTTTTGATTTTCCCTGAAGACACACATGGATTGTGATATCTCAGATTCAGAAAATTCCTTAGGCTTAATGATACACGTATGTTTCATTTTAGCTACTGGGTTGCCACCATGGCTACTCAGTAGTGGTGCACAAGCGACTGAAAGGAAAACCAAACACCAGAAAACTTGCACTAAAGTTACCGTGACACAGAATTTTCTTGAGATGCAGATGGTCAGAAAAAAAAAAAAAAAAAAAAGGAACGTGAAAACCTTTTATGTTTAAAACTTCTGCAGATTTCTTTGTGTAACAACTCAAAAGAAAATTAATTTGCCTGTCTCTGTTTCAGTCAATGCCCAAGTACTTCATTATTAGTTAGGATTAGTAGTTAAGAAGAGGGTCAGGGAAAGCCAAAAGCCAAAAGGAACTGTGCAATTAGTTTAATGGTAAAACAGCACATATTTTTAGAAGCATTTTTGTTTAAATTAAAGTAACACTTCCAGTAAGCATTCATGGTTTGCAATCTTGAGATTGTTTCACAGACAAGAAAAATACAGAAACAACAACAACAAAAGAAACCAAACACAGCTCACAGGGGAAAGAAAAATACACAACTAACCACCAAAAGCTTGAAAGGAAATGCTACTCACATTAAAGTCTACAAACATACATACACACACACACCCCAAAGAAAACAAAAAAACCAAAAAGTTTAATTCATGACATGCGTCGCACAGGGAATCCCAGTCGTTGGCAAATACCTTCAGCATGGTCATGGACATTTTCATCAGGGATACGTTCAATCTGAGTCTCTACAGACTCATCCCAAATGGGTCTGGTGTCAAAGATGTCTTCAGGAACTGACTGCTGGGTCTCACTGGATGGCACATTTTCAATAACTGAAACTTCTAGGGCGCTACTGCTTTCATCATCTGAAACTAATTCTTGTTCTCTCTCTGACTGCGTGAGTCTCTCCACTAATTTAGAAGCTTCATCACTAATTTCTTCAAAGAACTCTATGGAGTTTTTGTAAAGGTCAAAAAACTGTTCTTTACTTTCTTTCGTGGGACTAAAAGCACCACGGGAGGCTGTAGTGCTTCTGCTTTTAACTGGCAACCGTGATGAAAATACCTTGGGTCTTGCTGTTGCTGCCTCATCTGAGTCTAGTTCATTCTCCCTCTCCCTGCTCTCTGCTTCTGCCTCTGCATAACTCCTAGCTTTTATCCAGCGTTTAGTCTTTGGCTCCACGGGAACACTCGCATCAGATTCGGATTTACTTCGGCTCTCTTGTTTCACAGGTAGCGTGGTTGTCGCGTCAAGAGCTTTGGGTGACTCTAGCTTGGGGACAGATGTGTCTGTGTACATGTATTGTTCTTCAGCTTTTTGGGAAGCTGTTTTGACAGGAATCTTAGACTTTGGTTTTGCTTGGTCGTCTTTTCCTTCACCCTGCAAACTGTCTAGGAAGTCGTCTGGGGAAAGGCTCTCGTCCTCTGATTGTTGCGTGGGTTGCGATGCAGGAGCAGCCGTTCTCACAGGAATTTTGGATTTGCTTTCACAAGAAGGCACTCTCTCCATTAGAGCAGTAGGGATTTCAATCACAGATCTCTGTTCCTCTGGTGAAGAGTCTGGGGACTCCTCGCCCTGATCAAAACAAACTGACCTGGTGATTTTGGAAAAATCTAATTCATCTTCTACTACGGACTGCTCAGGAGAGGTTGGGCAAGGCACCTGACTGCTGTCAACTGTGTCAGTCTCCGTTCTGGAGAGGGGCTCAGCTTCAGAGGCAGCAGTTTCTTTCTTTGGTGATTTTGAAGAAGCTGAAATACCCATTTTAATTGGAATTCGGGATTTAAGATCTGCTTTTGTGGTGCCTGTGCTGACACCTTCACCCTCCAATTCTTCTGATACATCACCAGACTCGGATGCTGGGGGTGAACAATCCAGTGTATCGTTTTCTTGCATATCTAAGTCTTCTGATTCTGAAGGTGTAAATGGATCCAGTGAGCTCTTCAGCTGAGAAGGTTCCACCTCTGCTGCTTCTTTCACTTCTTCAGATAAGGAAACTTCTTCCTGAGACTGCTCCCCCACTTGGAAGAAGTGAAAGCTTTCATCTGGGTAGTTCCTTTTGGTCATGTCAATGGCCCCACTTCTAGTCATTTCAAACAACTTTCCTTCCTGAAAAAGAAAAGGATTTTGTTCACTAAGTGGTGTCCCTTCTTCAGTGGGTGTTCTGGCTGGTGTTGTATCAGGGGTCGTGCCTTGTGACCGCCTGTCTACCATCAACCCAAATATCTTTTGTTCCTCCTCTTTCACCCGAGCTTCAAAAGCTTCATCATCTTCACGTATTTCACTCCACATGTCAGAATCTACATCAGTTTTAGTGATGACAACTTGACTGATGAGGTTCTCTGTTTCATTTCTTATATCCTCCTCAAGGGCAGATTCAGCTAATTTTGTAGAATCTGATGCTGAAGACCCTCGTGACTTTTTCTGAAATGCATCCTCTGGATTTGGCTCTATTTCCATATATACTTCCTCTGAAGAGTGATATTCACTGCCTGTGTGTCTGCTAAGGAAAGCTGCACCAGTCTCATCTTTTCCTTCTGCAACAGAATAGTTTTCCCTAGAATGCAAACCTCTTCCAGATCCTACCATATTTTCAGAGTCAGTAAAGAAATGTTCAGAAGACACATTTTCATAGGGGCTTACTATATAAGGAACACTACTTTCAGCAGCATCTGCTACACAACTTTCAAGTGCCACTGTTTCAGTGGTAAGGGATGAATACTCTGGGCAGGGTTCCTCAGCATGAACCTCTCTCAGAGATGTTTCAAAATCTGAATCTGCTTTTCCCAAATCAGGGGCATCATCTTCAGCCAGTTTGCTGTCTTGTGGTACAGAGTACTCCGTGGTACTGTGTCCACCACAAGAACTATCACCTGCTGTCTCAGACACAGCTCCTGTTGTGCTGAGCTCTGTGCGTGCTACCAACTCAGTGGGTTTGACATCTTTTTCAGCAGGATCATACTGCGTTAGTAAAGGCTCAACAGGAACTTCTTTTTGAGATCTGTCACCTCTGGAACCACACAGTGCACCCCCAGGTTGTGTGACTGAGGCACTGGGACTAACTGTCTCACAGCCATCTGTACCATGACATTTTGATTCTGCTGGCACACAACCATCAGAATGACAAGTGCCTGATTCTCTTGTGGAAGCCTTACAGCTGCCCCCAAGGACAGGTAGCTCCTCTTTGTCATCTTCTGTTGGCTCATCCTGTTCTGCTTTAACTGCACCTGTGCTGAAAGAGCAGTGTTTGGAACCAATGGGTTGGAAACCTGCTTCATCAGGGCTAGAACCAGAGTCAATACTGGATGGGAATGGTGAGGGTGGCTGCACTCGGATCACAGGATCCATTAAGAGGCCTGAGTCAGCTTCTTTTTTGAGCTGAGTCAATTCTGGCTCACTTTCTGAAGAGGAAGAACTTTTTCTAGATTCAGCTGCAGACATCACCACTGTAGGCATATCTTTTGCTTTTACAGTGGTTGACTGTGGTTCTTCAGCTTCATGTGCAGCTTCTGGATCAGCAACTGCAGAAGGTTCATCTTGCTTACAATCCTTTTTGTAATCTCTCTTCTGTTTTGCTTCTTGCTCTAACTCATCAAACATTTTGATTTTGGTCACCATTTTAAACATCTCCTCTTCCGGGGTGAATCTTTTCTTTGGTTCACTTTCTGAATCATCCTCTGGTTCCTCACTGACTTCAGGGATCGCCACTGCCTTCGGTATGTTTGACAGCACGTGTGAGTCTGCTGTCTTAGGTGTGATTTCATAGCTAATTTCTTCAGAACTAGGAGTTTCAGGTGAAAGAGGACTTTTCCCTGAACTCTCCACAAGGGATGTTTGCTCTAGACTGTCATCATCAGCACTCCCCTCTGGGTCACGGAGAATCCTGGAACGCACGGATGCCAGCTCTGGGCAGGTTTCTCCTTTGCTAAGAGCAGGCTGAAGAGGGCCCTGCCCAAACCCCCCAGCCTTGGCTGATGGCTCTACAGGGCTGCTTTCCAGGGAATCACGGCAGGGAGACTCTTTCATAGGACTGGGCTCCAAAGAATCAGGCGTTTTGTGTGACGAGTTATCTTCTAGCACTGGGCTTGCTTCCAGTGAGTCTTTATGACTTATAGCCAAAGAGTCATCTGCAACTGGGCTACAGCTTTCACTATCATGGCTAGCAAGCGCCAGTTCCAATTTCTGGGGACTTCTAACCACGACAGGGTGTTCACAGGTTAGATCTTTGTCTTTCTCTAAAGCAGTGTCATGCGTTTCAGAAGACTGAGATAAATGTGCAGTGGTTTTGGATTCTTTATCCCTGCTAATATCTTTCACAATGGAAGCTGAGCTACTTTCTGTGACTTTATCAGCCTCTTCTTCAGAGGCTGTAGGTACAAGCTCTTCTGATACATGGTCAGAATGAGACTTGCTAGTCTCAGGGACAGCATCTAGCTGTCTTTCAGTAATACCTTTTTCATCTTCCTTTGCAGAGAGTTCCTTTGGAGAACATGTTTCTGCTGTTGTGTGTGCTCTGGCTGCTCCTTTAGCTTCTTCCATTTGCCCATCAGATTTCTTTGGTGAGAATGAAAGGCTTTCAGGGCTTGTTTCTGGAGTCTCTGCCAGACCCTCGTGCTTGTAGCTTTCCTCAGAGCTCATCTGAGGGGTTCCATCAAGTATGCTACCTGGAGAATCAGCCACACCTTCATGTTTCAGACTCTCTGAGCTCCCCTCAAAAGGAGCACTTTGCAGAGAAAGAGCAGGAAGGAATCCATCTTTCACATAATCTGTGGGAAAAGCAACACTGAAAGGACTGGTCAGTACTTGCTCCAGGTTAAGCTCTCCCTCCTCTGTCACTGAAAGGTGTCGGAACTGTTGATATTTGTCATTATCCTCCAGTTCTTCTTTAATGACATCAGAAAAGTCTGTTGAGGTTTTTCTGTCAGGGCTGATCTGGAAGTCAGTCTCTCCTTGGTCATCAGAAGTCCTGCCCTTCACACGTGCTGCATCTTTAGCACTTTCCTCAACCAATACTGGAGGAGGAGGTTCAGTTGTTTTTTTGCCTTTCTGCTCTTTTACCTGCTCTTTACCTGGAGCTTTCTTGGTAATTTCAACAGTAGAAATTTGTGTTTTTCCTTTTTTTGTTTGTGGCTCTTTCTCTGCTTTTAATACCGTGCTTGGTTTGTCCTTTGGTTTGTCTGTCTTGTGGCTTGGTGGTCGCCTCATTTCACTTTGGGAAGGAACTGTTTTTCTCCGGGTTGTTTCCTTCTCAGGGACCTGTTGTTTCTGTTTGACAGATTTGTGCTCAAAGAGTCCAGAGATATTCTTGGATGGATCTTGACCTGACTGGAAGGCTTTCATCAGCTCACGAACTGACATGGTTTCTTCAAGTCTTTCAGTCTTAGAAGAAGGTGAAACAGGTGGTTGTGCTTTGTGTGCAACTGGTTTTTTGGCTTGTACTGGTTTTTTGGAAGCCTTTTCAGCAGTGCCTTCTTTTGCCTGAATTCTGACAGGTAGTTTTGACCGTATTTTTTGTTCATCTTCCACTCGTTTCTGAAGAGCTTTAACTTTATCTTTTATTGAGCCAATAGGAGTTTCCTCTATAACGGGGGACACAGCTTTAGCCTCAGGAGCAGCTGTCACTGTTAAGCCAGGTTCCTCACCTAGTGACATGTCTGAAGCCACCTTCGTTTGTCCTCGTTGCTGTTCACTGCTGGGCACTTTGCTTTCCTTTTGCTTTTGCTTGTCTCTTAGTTTTGTCCTGACTGGCTTTTTAATTTCTAAGGTTGGCTTGTGTTGCTCCTGCTGACGTTTTTGTCCTTTTTCAGTATCCCGGCTTATCACCACAGCTTCAAATCTCTCTTCCACTACATCTTCTTGTAAGGCTTGTGGCTGGACCTCATAAAGAGAAACACACGTTTTTAAATCCTCCATTCCTCTCACGTCTGCCTTCTCCATTTTTTTTGTCCCTTTGTCCACCCTGACCTCTACACAGGTAGGTTCAGTGACTTCCAAAGGAGCGTTTCTTTTGGCCTCTTCAATTTCTTCATCACTGACAATGACCCATTCTTCTTCAATGGGTTCTTGTTTGGAAAGGGACCTCTGCAAAACATGTTCTTCTCTGGCATAGGACCCACCTCTCAGAATTTCATTTACTTTTTCTAAGTCTTCTTTCACTCTTTCCACTATTTCAAAAGGCTCTCCTGGCTCTTCTTCAGCAGGTTTTTCAAGATCTTTCACTTTAATGGAGCCTGATTTATCAGAAGGGTCAGTTGTCAAGATGGCAGTCATTTTGATCAAATCTTGTTTCATCTCAGAAACTTCAGACAACAGGTCTGGACTGGCTAGTACAGGGACTTCATTAACCAGATGGCTTTTCAGGATAGATGTTTCTGTAGATTCTGTCTCGTCATCTTTGATGCGAACGAAAAACATTGAAAGTAAAATGGAAATCAAAGATAGAGATTGGAAAATGTAATCAGGACTGAAAATGACAGTCTTTGGTTGCAGTGGTCAACAAAAAAATGAGCCGGGAATGGTGGATCCACAAGATCTGAGGGTACAAGAGCAAAGCAAAGCTAACAGGAGGGGGAGGGCAGAAAAAAAAAAAAAAGGAAAAAAAAAAAGAAACAAAAAAGAAACAAAAAACAAAACTGAAAAGGAAAATGGCAGGAAATAACTTGCTTAACTTTATCAGTATAGCACAACCACACATACATTGTCGAAGCTGTCACATACCAAATCAGGACACCACTAAAAAAAAACCCAAAACAACAACAACAAAATTTCAAATTAAAACCAGAAGAAACACAGTGAAGTTACACAAAGATAGGCATCTCAAGATTGTTCAGATGTTACAGATCAATGTTCAAATAAAAATAAACAAGAAAAAAGGGGGAAAGCATTAGAACTGATTGAAAGTCGATTTCCTCTAAGAGAAAGCCAGTGTTAGCAAACTGTCAGAATAACATTGGGTTAGCATTTTTTTTTTCTTTATGATCAAAATAAAAAGTTAAAAGTAATTCTGCAGTAATCTAAAATATGATCAAATATGTAGAGATCTGAATCAGCTGCAAACCGGCATTTCATCTAAGGGGATTTCACACCTAAACAATGAAACAAACATTCTTTTGTTTTAAGAGGCATGGTCCTTTCCTTGGAACATCCTCATTGACAACTAATGAATTGACTGAGGAAAGAGAAGACAGAGAAGAAAAGGAGAGATAATAAGAAAAAACTGTGAATCAACTTAGAAGTGATGTCAGAGTTTTAAAAAATGTAATGTATGGCAACCAAAAATCAGAGACAGTCACACTAGACACATACATACACTTCATGTAAGGCAAGTTATTTCCATGCAAAGCAAAGGTGTTGCAAATGCTGCTGTGTATGTAGCTTTGGTTAAAAAACAATAGCTATAGAAATTAATCATATAAAGTAAAGATACATGAAAATATTTTAAAACATACTGTGGTGAAATATTAGTCTAATCTGCAAAATCAATATAAAGTAAACTGGGTGTAGGTAATTCCCATTTCATTGCCAAGTGTCTGCTGGGACACTTAATGTTAGGAGGGAGTACTGCAAAATGTTGAACAGAATGAAATATTGAAGGACTGAAGCTAATTATGAACAGATTGTAATGCTGAGGAATTGTGATTGTACGTTTTTCTTGTAGAGGTTGCAATTACCTAAAACTTGACACATTTCTCCACCCCAGTGTAAAAGTCAAAAGTAGTAGTGCAGTAAGGAGAACCTAAGCAATATACCATTATCTGTATTTCTTTGCAAAAAATATCCATTTTGCTCCACTATTCTCATGTGGAATATGAGACTAGATATTTGTGCCTTACATTAGTGATAACCAGATTGTAGAAAGAGAAAAATAAGAGAACTCCTGAACTGCCAGGAATGGTCAGTAACTGTCAGTAAGTGCAGGACAAGAACCTTTGAGGACAGACACCCTGGTATCTGTTGGTGTGCTTTAGACAGAGTAAGTTACAGGGGAATTGATCTTCCATTTGATCTTCAGGATAATAATGCTGTTGCCTTTCCAATTAAATATGTCCATATTACATGAAGAAGAAATAACCCTCAAAATCAGTGTAGAAACATAGGCTTGTATTCCCAGTCATATTTCACCACAGTAAAGGGTGGGGAGGTGGGTGGGGAGGGTTAAACAGCCTGATTACTTTGGACAGTATCACTTTTTTTGCATGGTTTTATTTCATGAGTTTAAAATAATGCATTGGAGCATTAATTATGTTTTCATGAAAAGTGATACTGTCATTTATCTCAAATACGAGGCAACAATGTGTATCAACAAACGGATAAAACAAAAAAGTGAGGGATGAGCATTCATACAAGCAAAATAGCAATAGCAGGATCACTAGGGATGTCAAAGGAAAGTAAATGCTTAGATGAACTGTTTTAAACTGTATTACTTGTTATTATATACATTAGAATGTATTTAATTGGATAGCTGCTTTGGAATTGCTTTCTATTACATTTTTAAAGTATTGATGTTATTAGCAGTAGCAGTTAAAGCTTAGCTCTCTCATGCTTATTCTTAACCATCTTTCATACAAACTGCATTATAACATTTTTAAAAAAGAAAATAAAATCTTACTTTTTTCTGAAGTCATTTCAACCTGGAAGAGAAAAAAAGGGGGAAATTGAAAAGTTTTAATACAATAGATTTATCTAAAGTCTGTAGTGAAGTAGTACAAGTTGAATCAAACCCACTGGATGTCTGCAGACACACAGATTCACTGACTTAGATGGAACCAAGGATGCATTTAAAGTAACAGTAAAAGCATGGCTTAGCTTATTTAGCATTTCTGATAACAGAAAAATTATTACTTTGCTATAGTTATGGTTGCCAGTAGATGCCAAATGTTGCAATGTATTTTCTTTAAATGCAACCAGCAATGTAAAGGACCCAAACTTTTGTATTACTGTTGGTGCTTTGTTCTTAATTAATTTCTTCCCAGCTGAAGTAAGTAAAAAATTCTAATATGGTCACTGGGCAGGCATGTAGTATGCTTTATACATTGTACAAATCCCTTTGCATTTTTGTCTCTCTGCTTTGTAATGATGAAAAGCAGGTGCAGAAATGACTGCAGCCTTGCTGCTGCCTAAGGCAGGAACTGGGACTTGGTGCCACCAACAGCCCAGTGGAGGCAGCCAAAGCCCTCAGAGGGCCATCTTTTTGATTTCCCAGAGTGTATTTGGGTATCAATTGAAAAAGCCACACAATTTTACTGTTACTCAAAAGAAAACAGCCCTTGCAAAAAAAAACCAACAAACCAAACCAAACAAAAAGCCACGTCAGCCTATGAAAATGTGTGGATTGAAGCCCTGCCAGTTGAACAGGCAGTGCATACAGTGGCACTCTGCTCACAGACTCCTCCCAGCAGTGGGGAACACTTGTATTGAGGTCTGTTCCTCTGGCTCCATTCCCCACTACCCACCACCATGGTCTAGAGAAAGCACATTCACACTGTGCTTAGGGGAACTCATAAAAAGCATCCTATGCCAATGACCCACTGGGTCTGAAAGCTTCAGGCAAGTCAAGTCACAGCCCTACCTTGTGTTTAGCATGCAGGAGGATTCTCAGAATTAGAAAAAACAATCCTATTTCCCCCTTTTTTTTTTGAGCTGTAGAGAATAAAGCTTAAAGAAATACACTCATATGGCTTATTCTTGAGCAAAATAATTTTCAAATTATCAAGGAACATTTTTGAAAGAAAAATAAACTGTTGTACAGTTTATCAGTGCATCTGAGCCAGTAAAACTTTAATTTAAAGTGAGGGAAAGTTAAACTCAGTAAATTCCAAAAGTGAGCCTGTGCAAGATCCTTTAAGTGCACTCCTTCCTATGTAGCACTGAGCTGATGATTGAGGTGCCTGTGTCACTACAGATTTCATCTTCCAAGCTCTATCTGTTGTATTTCAGTGGTGTGCATAAGCAACAACATACTGCTATAGCAATATTACCTCTTCTTGTTCTTGATCTGAATCTGATTCCTTTGAGTTCCAAAACGCCATGCAAAAAGAGAAGGGGAGGACAAAGCAGGCAAAATGTAAATTTTTTAGAGAAGAGAAGGAAAAAGTAACTTCTGACAACATTTAAGAGGAACACAGACAATGCAATACATTTCTGCAATTGATTTCTTATGTCAAAAAGCAGCAAAACTAAACTGTCTGTTTACAGAACCAAGCAAACTGCAAACATGAAAAGTGCTTCTGGGTGTTAAGAATTAAAGTGATCCTTGTTTATTCCCAATCTCGTGTCAAATAAGATTGTGCAACACCAAATTAAACCATGGGAGCTATATAATGCAAAATAGATTTTGTCTCCCTTCTGTCATCTCTTCTGAGCCCTCAGAAAATATTCAACAGCATCTCTGAACCCTGGTGCTAAGAGAACCAAACCCAAGGAACTGAAAGCCCTCCCTATAAAGCTTTAACAATATTTTGCTTCCTCATTTCTTGTTTATATCCTAACCCTGATAAGTAGAGATCAATGTGATTTCACACAGTACCTTTATGTATATGGGCAAAGTGATGTTTAAATTACATATGGCTTGGTGAACGAGGCCTCTTGTAGATTTTGGCTCCTTCATGAAAGATAATCTTCCACAGGGTTCCTGGGTGGTATCTCGCACCTGGCAGAGCAAACAGACAGACATTTTATCTGTTGTTTTGCTGTTTTGCATTATGATCTACTTATGCCACACAAAACTTGGCTAGGTGTGGAAGAAAAAGTCCACAAAGGCAAAAACAATGTGTTTTCTCTTTTTTTTTTTTGCCCCTGCTTATTTGTAAATGTAAATGTATTTGTCAAAGCAAGACAAGACACAAGCATGGACGTGTTTACACATTAGAAACAAAAACAGCAAATCCAATGCAAATGAGGGAGCAGGTTGCTTTTTCCCCTTTTTGTAAGTTTCCATTCAAAAAGCATTTTTTAAAAAATGTTTTTATGTGATGACCATAGTGTACTCCACTGGAGCAGGGACGTGCCAGTAGAAAAAAAATGTTTTACATTGCTGAAAAAGGAAAGGTGATTAGCTGACACTCACATCTGTATTTACAGCCATATGCATATTTACAAACATAGGGTACAACAATCACATTTTTATAAGATTTCTGCCAATTCTATAGTGTTTTCTGACACTTTTTTTCAGTTTCCTCATTTTTTCCTGCAATATCTTGAACCATGATATAGCAAAACAAAAAAGATAAAACTTGGTCAGGTTTTTAGATTATTAGGTAGAGAACAGGATTCCTAGAAGTATCATTTTGGTGTCTGAAAGAATGCTGTGGAATATGCCATTAAAGCAAAACACAGGCACAGATAATTTGATTTAGAGAAAAAATTTGCTAAATTTTAGGTAGCCACTTCTGGTCATTCTGACTACCCAAGTCAACATTTAATCCATCATCATAAAAGAATTTGAGACTGTTCTTCAGCCTGCTAAGTTTATTGTAAATTCAGAAGTAGACAAAAAAAAAATAGCAAAATAGAATCCATAAGTCATACTGTAACATTACCTTAACAAACAGAGGAAGTCTGTTTTCTTTGAAGGCAAAAAAACTGAATATATGATGTTGGCCACTCTTTGTTAGTGGCACCAAATTGCCAAAGCAGTCAACATAGATGGGTTTTCCTTCTAGTACCTGTGGTAAAGGAAAAAGCACCAAAGCAGCAATTAATCACCAGGAGATGGCTAGGATTTCTGCTTAAGAATAATTCTGCAGTAGTTTCAATCAGTTTCAGCATTTACAAGGTATAGTTACCTAAAAACAGTGAAAACATTTCAGATCATATAATTACAAATGGAATACACTGCTAATTCATTAACAATAGTATGACACTATAAATGACAAGATGAGTATTAAGTATCATAAATCTGGGCAAATTCTAAATCTACATTTTAATTTGGATTAAGGAGGAAGTTAGTAACTAAAAAGTGAGGGTTTCTCCTGGGAGTTTGCTACAGAGCTAATTAAAACTAAGTAATCACTGTGAACCACCTGAGAATGACTATGAGGTACTTAGATTGAACTTGGGGCTTGCCTGCACACACACAGAACTTGGGTTTAGGCTAACTGAAGAAAAAGTCCATAACAATAGTGACACAACATCTACCCACTGCCTCTCAGCTTGCTGCTGAGTGACTTGAGTCTTGTTGTGCACCTACAACCCCAGCCAAGCTAAGCAAAATCCTTACAAACTGTTGCATTTTGTTTAATAAAAGCCACAGGGAATGTCTCCCGCTTGCATAGCCATCCACCTCAAATAGATCTCCTAATACTTAGGTAGCAGCACCTGCTCTTAGTTCTGAATGTGAATCAAAGAAATTCTGCCCCTGACACCATGGTACAGCATCATGACAGTGTTATTTTTCAGGCACTGTTATTTTTCAGGACTTGTGGTAGAAGGCAGGAAGCATTTAAAAACAAATGTTAGAAAATGGAGAAAACTCTTTAAGCTTTTTGGCCATTACCTCTACATCCCTGCTTCTGGCAACTTCAGCAAAGTTTTCTTGTTGTTCTAGAGTTTTATCCACCTTGTCATCTGTCATGCAAAAGCATCTTAACCGTGCTTCAATGGGATCATGGGATTTGGCAAACACCACAAATTTGGCCATGTAGGGGACACAGATAATCTCTCTGTACACTTGGGAAGCAAAAGTAACAGATTCTTGTGTCTGTCGACAGTCTATCAACCAAAATCTGGAAAAGAAAATAAAAAGTTGTGTCATCAGCACAGAGAGATTTAAGCAAGAAAATGTTTACCCTTCTTGGCAGCACCAGCTGTTAATCACACCAATTGTACCTGACAAGTCAGAAGTCAATGATTAAATTGTTAACCTACAGAAGGGGCAATTTCATCCTTTTCTCTCTAGCCCCCTGAAAGTCTTCAGGCAGTGTACAGTGTCTTGTTGGTGAAGTGCTGGACACATCAGTGAACTGTATACAAACTTCTGCCCTGATAGAAATGCTGAATTCCCTCATTTTTATTGCTGAGGAACAGGAGACTGAAATGGAGTTTGGCATGTGTTGATAACCTTTTAGTCTGTTCTTGGACCACCATCTCTAATGAGTGAAATATAAAGCTGTTTTGCCCAAAACACTTGTTTTAATACTACCTTTTAGCTTAAAGGTTAGCAGTGCATTCATTACATAAAATACCAAAAACTGGGGAAACTGTAAATTATTTTGTCCACTGTGTAACACTGAATGCAAAATCTGAAATTATTCTCATGTGAATTTAGCTGGGGACTTTTAACATTGATTTTGTGGCAAGTTTTTCTCATTCATACTGAATACCAGTGGTAAAAAATATCATATAAATATAAAAAATATATAAGAGGGTAAGGTTATAAATTGTGTGATTTCACTGACATAATTATTACAGATGAACCCTCAGGAAGTATTGTTGGTGCAATTGGAATAAACCACAACTTACAAAAATACACAGTTACTTAAGACATAACATGGATGTTGCAACTCAGATCTAGAACATCAGCTTCCAGAACAGGTCAAAAATGACCCTCCTCTTTCCTGAGAACTTCAGGTTCTTTCCCTTTCTTTGGGACATTCAGGCCAGGACAACAGTGCCCAGTAATAAAAAATTGCAGAATTTCCTTAAAGCTGAATAAAACTGAATTGATTTTTTGCAGAGTAACAAATTGCACTTAAAATAATTGTACTTCTATTCCCAAAGTGTAACAGCAGAAACACAGCAAGTGTTTTACAAGGAGTAGCATGCATTGCTGTCTTCCTCAGGCATCACTTCACTTAGTTTAGCTCTGTGGAGCTGATAACATTTGTTTTCAAATAAAATTTCTGGTGTGGGTGGAAAGCATGCTTCAGTTTGTCACCAGCAGGATGGAGACAGAAGTCAGGAGAGGTCAAAGACACCTGAAAAGCTGATATAGTCTACAGGGGGCTTATCAACTACTCCAGCTTACTTGGGAGCATAACTCACAAAGCACACCTTTCAAGTGGGACTTCTCTGCTCTTACTCATCAGCAGTTGAATAACAGCAAATTCCATGCTCTGCTTATCCTTACAACATTTAACAAACACACCAGTTCAGAAAACCAGGCTGATGACATTTGAAAGACAGAAAGCATGTTGGGTACATAAAGGCTCTGCATGCTGATACTTTCCTTCCCATGTGTGGGAGAGGAATGTTGGACTGGGTTCTGACTGGGGAGGCTCCATATCCTCTGAGAAATCACCATATGCTCAAATGATTTACTGTCATATACACCAGGGGCTAGAGAGCCCAAACAGATACTAAAATTTTTAAAGAGCTGAGGAAATGACAACCAATTCTCATGTGTTTTAAATAAATGTGTCTCACAGGTTCATTTTTGGACAGAATTAATCTTATGAATGGGAAAATTGTCTTCCATAATTTCTGATTTATCTACACATGAAGAAGTTCCTGTGAGTAGCAAACAGTCAGGAATCAGCTGATTCTCAGCAGGGCACTTTTAGACCAGGACACAAATTAAGAAATTCAAATTACCTTGTCCTTCAGCAAAGAAGGATAGAAATTAATTCTCTTACTGTAAATACATGCAGAATCTAATCTAACTTTAACAGCACTTAGTAACATACTCGGGTTAGTCTGTTGAACATTCATTTAGATTCAAAACTTCTACACCTGGCCCCACCTGTGTCACAGAACATTAACAACAGTGCTCAATTTTAGCATCATCACTGGGATTAGGAAACATTCACTGCTAATATGGATTCTCATTCCATAAACTAAGACCCTCATTCTGGCTTTATTTCATGGGCAGTCCTGCTGGGGACTTCACAATTTTATAGACTTTGACCTCTCAAACTTTGCATCTAGTTTCCACAGCTGGTTCTTAAATCAGTCTTCATTTATCCCTGGAAACAGAACACGGCAGGCAGCCGATGAGAGCTAAAACACATTTTAATACCTCCCTCTTGTGGTGACTGCTGTTAAAGTAAAAAGCTTTAGCTGAACTTAATGTCCAGAAGCAAAGAATCCAACTTAATGGGAATAAAGCCATTTCTGAATTCAGAAAATATAGAAAATTAATACTCTACTTCTCTTAATATAAAACTTATATTGTCTGGCAAGTGCTGAACTCATTTAAACAATTATTTCACTTAATAACAAATCTAATTTAAGAGTAACAACTGCTTTGGATGCTAAATGTTTGCACTGAAGGAAATTGATTTTCACAGGAAAGTTATCCAAGATTTTTTTAACTGTTTTATCAACTATATACCCTAAATTTAATACTTTCCAGGCCACAGACTGCATCTCCTGGTAAGGATGAGATTTTTGAGCATCTCTGTGGTATAAAACATGGGTGGTATACAAACTAAATTACATACATACATATATATATCTGTGTGAGTTTTTAATATAAAACTTTTCAGAAAGACAGCAGCTAAATCTCATCATGAGAACAGATGGTTGGAAGAGATTCTTCCAGATCACAGTCTGGTACACCTACAAGCCTTTTAACTTCCTTTCTCACTTGCTGGATATTCTGAAAGCAACCTCTTTTATAAAATGTGTAATGAGCTACACAAATAAGAGTTTCCCATTTCCCTGGAAATTTGCATATTTCTGCATCTGGGAGACAAGAAGTATTCATATCAGATTTTTATTAACTGCCTGAAAACTGAACAATTTCAGAAAAAATGAGAATGTCATTCATTTGTTTCTGGGATCATGGCAGGTGCTGACTGCACAGGCCTAATGGGCAAGATAGTAATGACAAGAAGATGAGTTTCTTTCTGCAGCTGCTTCAGAGCTCTTCTACATCATTTGTCTGGGCTAGGAGGCTTGGGGGCTTCTGGGTCACAGCAGAGAGAAACTATCTGTATCTGATTACTATATAAACTGAAATACCTTAAAGGAAATATTTGTTGAAAAAAACACATAAATTTGAAAGTAACACTGTGAAACACATCTTGTTGTGTAGGTACCTGGCAGACACATTTGTTGTGAAGGAAACACATTCATTAACAAATGTTAGTGGTGTTGTTCCAGTGATGTCTTCCCATTGGGCAGGGGTGGTTCCTCCTGAGATGGCAGAGATTAAAAAAAAAAAAAAAAAAAAAAAAAAGATTAAAACCAAGCAAGTCTGCAGCTTTCTGGCTTCTAAGAAATATTTGATGTTCTCAATCTCTATGAAAGCAGTAATAATCCCAGACATGCCTCCTGCTTAAATCCACATTATTCCACTAACTTGTAGGATTGTGTAGATTTCCCCTGAGAAAATAAAGTGCCTGGGTGCTTTTCAAATGATAAATGCTGCAGCACAGCTCCAGAAATGTTAGAAGAGGCTAGAATCTGGGGGGAGAGATGTCATTTTTTAGAAGTTACCTTTGTTTGTTCTAGACTATTCACATAGGTAGGGTAAAACTGGACCACAGTGCAGTTAAACCTATACTGTTTCACTTGGGAAGTGATAATAACGGCCCTAATAATGACAACTAGAATTTATGATTTCTATATTCTACTTCTTTTACATATAGTTCAGGTCTGTATGTACACAACAAAGAAATCCCCTTTGCATATTGCTATGAAAATCTAGGAAACAATCTGTGCCTGACAAGCTCCCTGGCAGAGCTGGCACCTCCCCATCATGCAGTCTGACAGACAGCCTGCTGGATTCCTAGCACTCTGCTCAGGGGCTCAGTCCTCTTTGTCATGGATGTTGCCAGCTTCCTATTTGGCCCATGGAGCTGAAAATGTGGGCACAGTTTGTCACCCTGCAGCTGTGTTTCCCAGTTCAATGTATGGCTCTGCTTCACCTTTTGGTGAAGAATGTCCAGTTGGTTTCCAGTTACCTTAAAATCACACTGAGCTTACAGAAAGCAGGAACAGGAGTGTTTATTTCTATCTGCAGTTAGGAATGTTTATAAAAAAACATACAAAGTAAAGGAAAAACTGCCAGGGCTAAGTCAGAATACGTCTGTCCCTCATCTCACATACAGCTGGGTTGTTAGACATCCATTTGACCACACAGCACAGTCCTTAGGCAAACCTTAAACCAAGAAAGTAAGAATAATTTTCAGGAAATGCTTCCTTTCTCCTTTTAGTGAAGCATCCTTGGAACCAGTTTTCTTTCTGAAGGTTTCTGGAAGATGCTTGCAGATTTATTGTTCTTCCAAGAAACTTACTGAAATTCTTTTTTATAAAGGAGACCACTCTCCTCTATTCCAACAAAAATTGTTTCACTCTCTTGGAAATGCGAATACTTCTTTATTGGCCAGATGTTGCTTCTGGTATTTCAGCAGCTACCTAACACCTTTGTATCAAGAAATTGTGAAACATCCATTCTCTGGCATGACTCACTGGCACATCTCGGTGTGTCAGGCATCATACATTGGGTTTGTGATTGCAATCAGTTTGAAAATTAGGAGAGATGTAAACTTCTAAACAGAAGAAATGCATGCAGCTAATTTCTGCCTCTTAACTGATAGTGAGGTGCTCATCACTTTGGAGTTGTAGCAAGTATAAAGGATTTAACTCCAATATTTTTCCTCTGCAGCACGCTGCAGCATGGTGTCTGGAGCAGACTGATTCTTCTAGGCAAAAGTACATTGGTTCCCATGAAATGAACTGCAAGAAAATTGCAGAAACCCCCCAAACCTATAGTTTATTATTGTATCAGACATCTTTTGTTAGTCCAAACAACAAATGTTATTTCTGCTATAAAGTAATTGTTGGAAAGTAGTTTGACAGCCTCCCATCCCAGTCAGGTTTTCACCAAGCTTTCCACGTGTAGAACCAGTTTAACACATTCAGCCCATGATGACAGAATTTCAAGACACATAAAAAGCTCCAGCATTTGCATCATCCTACCTGTTATGCTGCACAGTAACCTTAAAGTGGGTGTGTCACCTCCATAGCCATTCATGATCCCATCACTGGAGGCCTTGGGGACGGGAATTGTCATCGTGATGGGTTTATGGAACTTCCTTCTCCTGGGCTCCAGTGTGACTATAGGACTGAAGGTAGCCTTGTTGCCTAAAATCTTCTTTATAAGTTCAGTATGCATAGGTTGAGCCTTTCCAAAGCAAAAGACAGTAAGGAATAGTTACTTGAAAACAGCTTCATGAGTATGTAAAGAGCTGAATCTATAGATTGCCACAAAACCCTTCAGTTTTTACACTAAACAGCACAATTTCCCCGTAGAACTTGCAGACAGAAGAACTGCCTGCCTGTGAGAAGAGACCTCTTCCAATTTTCCAAAGCATTCCTCCTCTTCCTATCCCTTTTCTCAGTGCTTGTCAGATCCTTTACAGCAATAATTTCAGCATAATCCACTACCCAGGGGAAGGGGTGGATTCCCCCACTTTGGAAAGTTTGCAGTCTCAGCTCTCTGGGGTGCTGAGAGATCTCAGATAAACAATAATATCAGCAGGGTTGGAGCAGGGGATCCTTGAGGTCCCTTCCAACCTGACAACTGTGATTCTATGATAATTTAATTCACTTCTTTTTTTTTTTTTTTCCTTAGAACAAGCACTGAGCTATTTCAGTAAGCTATCCAGCTGTCCAGAGGGGTTCTGAACAAGCAGTGTCCAGGCCAAGATGAGCTGGATGCAGACAGCAGGAGGAGCTGATAGAGGTAGGGAAAGCTTGTTTACTTCACACAAAGAATCTGTATATTTGACCGAGTCATTACAGCACTTTGGACTTCTCTGATGCCTTTCATAAGAAATATTTAAGAAACTGTTCTATGGCCTACACTAATATCATCATTAGCATCACCAAAACTGGGTGCTTTTCCCAGAATCATGCAATCTGAATCAATAGGAATATGCAAAGGTTTCCCACTAGCTTTGACTTTTGCATAGATTATTTTCTTTTTACATTTTTTTTTGGTAATATAAGCATTGTAGACAACAACAAAGAATCATAGCATGGTTTGGGTTGGAAGGGACCTTAAAGATCTTCTAGTCCTAAATCCCCTGCATGGGCAGGGACATCTTCAACATACAACACGAGAAGCTGAATATGCTGGTTCTCCAATCAAAGAAGGCAATTTTACACTGAAAAAAACCCCCCAAAAAACTCCAAACCAAGAAACAGTGTCATTGTACCTGGAGGCCAACACGAATCCGTTTGGTTAGAGCCCCTTCTGGGAAGACTGCCTGCACCTGAGATACAACAGTGCTGCTCAGCACACCTCCCTCTGGCCCGATGAGGTTGCTGTCCTGTTTGATCCGGGACACCACTGCAAAGTACTGAGGGAAATCCCGGGTGATGATGCGGCAGATCCGCTTCTTCTCCAGCTCCTCGGGACTGTCAAGCACTGAGGAAGAAAAAAACAAAGAAAATAGTCAGAAGGCAGGAGGTTAGTGGGAAAACAATACACTGAACTTCAAAATGCATTCTAGCTTCTCACAGATTAGCTGCAACCTACAGCAGTATTTTGTCTAGAAATTAAAAGGGAAAAGCAGACATACCCTGGTATTTTAGGTTCAGCTAAAATAGAGAAATCAAGAAAAGAAGAGAGAGGCAGACTGCACAACTAACTGAAGGAAATTTCAGACCACAACTAACTGAAGGGAATTTCACACTGCAAACTCAGAACAGATTGGGAACGCCTCCCAAATCAGCAGGCAAGCAAAGGGATTAGTCCAAGCCCCTTTCTGCTTCATGGTTCCACTAGTGACTGGAGCAGCATCAAGGAAACTAAACTCCAAATCAAAGAAAGTATCAAAGTGTGAGTTCAGCTTTAAGTGTATGAGCTGGTGCTTTTATTTTTATTTTTATTAAGGAGGAAAAAAAGAGACATAAAAATTAATATCAAAATCTGCAGATCCTAGACAGCCCAAGGCCATTCCCTTCTCACAGAAAGCAAGAGTGCCCATAACTGACAGTTCCTCCCACACATGTAGCTGCTTGGAAGGGATGAGTATGATAATTGCCTTGTTTTGGAATTATGTTTGCTATGGCAGCTTTTTATTTAAAACTATGAAACCAGGAAGTAGAAGACGTAAGTCAAGCATCTATTTTTCCCAACTTTGTGATGGCAGATTTTGTTTTGTCCCACTGTGTCAGCAGACCATGGAAGGAAAGTAAGCATAAGAACACTGTGCTTCTGCCATTTCCTGACTGAGAACATGACTGTGGCCCAGTGTGACTCAAATGAAGCATCTGAGGAATGTAGTGTCACAAATTCTCAGGGCAGACCAAACACAAGATGCTAAATAGAATCAGTGATAAACCCCCAATTACAGAAGTAATCCGGGAGCTGAGGGAGTAAAAAAAAAAGTCCCAGTGAGTACCTTCATCCATCCCATTCAAGATTTCATTCAGTTCATCCTCAGTGTATTCACAGAAGTGCTCCTTCCAGCTGTCCCCATTCTCACTGCGCAGGATCACCAGCTCTCTCTCTTTCCCCCGCAGAGCAGCAAAATGGGGAATCTCCACAATCACAGGCCTGGCACAGCAACACAGCCCATTAAATGCACACGGGAGAGAGGAAGAGACAGGATTAACAGCAACTCTATTCAGTCTGCTACAAAGTGACCTGGAATTCTACCTATTTTGCTGCAATGCTTTAGCATGATCCTAAACTAGGAGGTCACTAACACGTACTACGTTTTTACAGGGACCCAGTAAGTGCCAAAGTAGAGATTAAAAAGTGCATTCACCTCTTTCCACAGTGTGAATGAGATTTGGTAGGATAAGAGTGCTCAGTGAGAATTTTGGTAATTGTTTTGCAAATTTGTAAAAAAAGTCATGCTTGTTTTAGTTGTCACTACTGTCTGGGTTAACCTGTGCAACTTCATTTCAAAGAGAATCTACTGTAACGTATATGAGTAGTGGAACAAATTCTGATCTCACTTATACCAGTGTAAATCAGAATAATTTCATTGCAATCAGTGGGCAGTTGTGTCCTGTGCCAATTTTATCATAATTCTGTATATTCCAATGAATTTATTCCTGATTTACACTTTGGGAGACATAAAGGAGGTCTGAGGAGATCATCTGGGTTTCTATTTCAGTATAGGAGATAAGAATTTGCCTCGTTGCCTTACAAGCAGACGTGAATATATGTATCAGTATCCACATATACATATACACACACATATACAACACATATGTGTACATATAATATATCTATATTTACATATACATCTACATCCATACTCTTAGAAATAAGAGAGAAAATATAAATGTATTTGTATATAAGCTTTTCTGATTAGAGGACTCACACAGGTTACCATGTGCATAGTAAATGTCAGGTGTTCTATTACACTGGTGGCATCCAACATATAACTGAGGGATTAATCAGTCCTTGATACAAAAAAAAACAAAACGTCACATCTTAAATTTTACAGTAGATTCCTTTTGTTTGTCCCAATCCAGGTTGCTTTGCTACAGACATCAAGCACATAACTAGGAAGATTTCATGCCAAAACAAAAATGAAGGCCACAGTACTTTAAGAAAAAGATACAAACATACCACCAAAACAAAAACCACATACCACAAGGGCTGAAAAATGGTCTACTAAGGGTTAGGTGTACAAAATCTCAAATGATAGAAAGGGACAATATCATGGGCATAATGACATAAAAAAATCATATTGCAGAAGGAGGAGAAGAATGGGGAGGTCAGCATCCATCAATTTGTTTCAAGTCTCTCCTACCCAAGGAATTTGGTTCCAGGAGGCCCCAGCTGAAGGATTCGGCTGACCAAGCTTTCTCCCTCATTAAGTGGGGGAGGAGCCGTAGGCAGATGAAGTTTACTGAGTACATCCAAAGCAGCAGTGAAAGAAAGAACATAAATAAACTTTATGTATTTTTTGTGCCAGAACGACAGTGCCACTGTCTGGTCCACAGAGTGGAATTAGGCTGTACACTGAATAAGGTTCCATCCTAGCGATGACAATTTGATGATCGAAATCAGCAAAATTGGTTTTGTTCACAGAAAAATAGGTTTTGTTCATTTAGGAACTTTTCTTGTTTATGGAAAGATGATGGGTGGTTTGGCAGTGAACTCCATGGGAACAGGACTTGGACATTAGAATCCATCTCTGCAAACAGTACAGTGATTTTTTTATTTCACTGCCAGTACAACCCCTAGAAAAACACTTGCAGAAAGGGCACAAAGATCTGAGATTTAATAAATCTGCTATATCCTGGTCTTTCAGGTGAGACATTCTCATTAGATAGAGGAGCCACTAAAAAGAAAATTGGAGACATACTTAAGGTCAGTTTGTGTGACAAAGATAATGGGAAGACTGAAGGTGACAGCACAATATTTCTTCTGCTCTTTAGATTTATTTTCACTTCTCTTTAAAAGTGACCAAGATGTGAAAAGAATAAGAGGTACAAAGCATCTGATTAGCCTGCTTGTCTGCTGTTACTTGTGATATGAAGAATCATAGAATTGTTGAGGTTGGAAAAGACCTCTAAGATCAAGTCCAACCATCAACCCAACATCACCATGCCAACTGAACCATGTCTACATGTTTTTGGAACCCTTCTAGGGATGGTGACTCCACCACTTTCCTGGACAGCCTCTTCCAACGCTTCACCACTCCTTCAGTAAAGAATTTTTTCCTGATTTACAATATAAACCTCCCCTGGCACAACCTGAGTCCATTTCCTCTCATCCTATCACTGGTTACCTGGGAGAAGAGGCCAACACCCACCTCACTACAGCCTCCTTTCAGATAGTTACAGACAGTGAGAACATCTCCTCTCAGTCTCCTCTTCTCCAGCCTAAACAATCCCAGTTCCCTCAGCCACTCCTCATAAGCCTTGTGCTGGAGACCCTTCACAGGCTTTGCTGCCCTTCTCTGGACACACTCCAGCAACTCCAGGTTTTTCTCATAGAGAGGGGCCCAGAACTGAACACAGGACTCAAGGTGCAGCACTGAGTACAGGGGCAGGATCACCCCTGGTGCTGCTGGCCACACTTTCTGATGCAGGCCAGGATGCTGTTGGCCTTCTGGCCACCTGGGCACACTGCTGGCCCATGCTCAGCTGGCCAACAGCCAACCCCCCAGGTCCTTTTTCACTGGGCATCTTTTCAGCCACTCTTCCCTGAGCCTGTAGCATTTCATGGAGTTGTTCTGACCCAAATACAGGACCTGGCACTCGGCCTGGTTGAGTCTCATGCCATTGACCTTAGCCCATTGTTCCAGCCTGTCCAGATCCCTCTGCAGAGCCTTCCTACCCTTCAGCAGATCAACATTCCCACCCAGTCTGGTGTCATCTGCACACTTACTGAGGCAGAAGAACTCAGTCCCCTCAATCAGACCACTGGGCTGTCAGAAGGAATGGCTGGTTTGCTCTTAGCATCACATTTGCAGCATTTCAGAACTGGCCCCTTTTTTTACCCAGATTAAAGCAACAGTGAAGCAGCCAAAACACTTCTGGGTATGTTCTCCTTTCACACTCCACATAAAACCAGTGGGCAGGCAAAACCTACCTATCAATTTTTTTCTCTCTCCCTAAACTAAACCTTTTAGAAAAAGTACTACCAAAGATGATGGTTCTAATCACAGCCTGACATAAGAGGATTTTAAAGTAACTAATTTACTTTGAAATAGATTTAAACTACGGACTTTTTTTGGTTTTTTTGTTTTTACAAAAAGCTATTTATTTTAACAGAAGGGTTTCCTTCAATCATCCACTTTTGGATGCCACAGTTGATAGGGAGAACAGTTGGTAAAACAAATTAAAAATAGTGTGGTTAACTGCTGCTTTTAGCTGAAAAGTGCTAAAACAAGCTCAGCAGCAGACACAATTCTGATCTTTCTACAGGTTTTTGCAGCATAGGACAAAAGAAAAGGCCAAAAATTGCCAGGGTTGTCCTATTGCTTAATTTAGCAATTGCAACCCCAGAAAAATCAAAGGCACTGTGCTTCCCTGATAGTCCAGATCACTGATAACACAAGTCTCTAAATTAGGCAGCTCTACCTTGTGTTGTGCTTGTAGCAGGCTTTACACTTCAGCTTTAGATCAGTGCTGTGCTATTCATGCCTTCTATGCAGATGATTTAGCATGAGCTGCAGAGTGGTCTGTGCCCACTGTAATACCACAACACTGAGTAATAATTCTATCCCAGGAAGCACATTTACCTTAGCACCAGTGTTTAAAACATCTGTTTTCAAAGGAAAAGGCATAAAAGGTTTGATTTGGATTTCACCTGACCAGTCTGTTACCGTGTGTTACAAATACCATTTTTCGAGTTGAGTCTTGGGGTGGGGTTGGGGAAAAAAAGGAACCATTTCAGTGCCATTTGCAAAGAGATGAAAAGAAACTGCAGGTTTTTACGTGGGCCACACGGCACCCCTTACCCAAGAAACTGAGCACCAGAAGGTCCAACTTCAATCAGGCGGCTGGCCAGCCCTTCCCCTTCCACCATGGGGGGCATGGTGGCCAATCTGTGGCGTTTCACCAGCCGGCAAGTCACTCGGGTGGGAGCAGTGCATTTCCTTGGAGGAATAATGATCCGTAGCCCGTTGTGTCTGCAGCCTCTCATGGCACCCCCACGAGCATCCACCATGAAACTAACCAGGAAGCTGAAAAATTAGGGGTGGGGGGGAAGGGAAATGAGATACAAAGCATCACGGCGTTCCCTTTGGCTGGTGACAGGCTAGGTCAGTAAACATAGCTCCCTCTCAAGATGGGAAATCAGAAAAAGCCTTTCTCCCATGGGAAGCACCAAATCATGCCAAGATTATTAATTAAACTGACAACTTCTATCTAAAAGCTCTTAACAGAAAGCCTTATTTCACAGTGCTGCTGTTGGTACAGTTACCAGCAGTCACTGCTTACAAGCACATTTGTGTTTCTGTTTAAGTGCAAATCTCACTGCTCTGTACCTGCAGGCATCTGAATTGTAAAGCTGGCACTTTAAAAATACTTTACCAGCAAATACATCATATTGAAGAAAATTATTTAAGGCTCAATATAAAGCCAATTCTGATTGTTGGGGCTTTTTTTAGGTTATAATTTTTTAGTTATTTGAGAAACTGATTTCAAACCAAATAATGGGTTTGGTTTTAAAAAAAAAAAAGGTCAAATTTCATTCTGGAGTGTGTGGCTATGATTTGTAATACATCAGGGAAGATAGCACCTATTTATATAAAACCCCCAACACGTATTTACTGTTTGAAGACTAATTTTGAATTTTGGTGAGATGACAACTGCTACAGTCACTGTGTAAGAGGTCTCTTTATGGATTTTCAGTTTTCTGTCTTATTTTGCACAGCAAGAAAATGACAGAGTATAAAATTTAAGAGATGCAGAAAGCCATCTGTAGGGAGCCATCTTCTACCATACAGTAAATTATCTTATTTATTTATTTTCTTTAAAAGGGAGAAAAACATTTCAAGGAATTTCTTTTATGTGGAACTTCTTAGAGTTAAGAGATTAACAGGTAGATTTTGACAGATCTGTTACAAAGACTGGGGACATTCTTGAAAAGGGTGTTGAACTAGTTTATGGTTTTGGGGTTTTTTACTGGTTTATGACTTAGGATCATGCCTGTTGTGGGATGGGAATGTCAGGTTGCTGGAAGTGAAAATAAGAGTATATGAAACAGAACAGCATCAGGCCTACTTCTAGCCACTAAAATAGAATCAGCACACGGGGAGTTGCAGAGATGCTACTGAAGGACCTGCAATAGAGAAAAGCCCTTCTAACATGAGTTACAAATACAGGGATTTTTCCACTGCCCCCTTGACCGTTCTGTGCAACAAACACTGCGTCCACTCATTGTCCACACAGCCACAAGTAAACTCCACATGCTGTAAAAACACAACACCCAACACACCGTGCAGATCAGATCAAAATGGAGTATGGAGAGGGAGCCACAAGCGCCAGTCAGCAGCACACCATGCACCACGGATGTCAGTCCTTCTCACACATGCAGTCTCCTATTCTACTGCCATTCAGATACCTCTAGGTTTTGTTTAGTGTAAAAGTCTGGGTAGTACAACCATTATCTCATTCCTTAGAGGTTGGTGTTTCTGTGGTTTTAACAAGGGGGAAAAAAAGAGAATGAAAACATTTTACAGCTTTGATTCTCCGGGGATTCATTTAGAATAAATGGGAGTTTCCTTGAGAAAATACAAACTTTGTACATTTTAAATCACAGGTGAAAGAAGTGCTTAAGAGATACTAAACACTCAGCTGCTACAGTAGTGTCCTATGGCTTGCTTGCATTGCAGTTTTCCTGTAACTGCATGAAGTTGTGTTATTCAAAGTGGTTCTGAATGTTCCAGAAAATGGATCCCAGTCTGCTATAATGCATGCATTAGAGGTAGTTAATAACACCCAGTGCCCGAAGAAGAGCTTCACATTTTGATTCTAAAACTATGAGCAAGAGAAATACTACCCCCACAATTACTAGAAGGTAATGAGTGTACTTCCTGAATTAAATTAGCATTCACATTTTTCATTGTATAAGCTGTTGTGAATATAACTTTTAGGTTTCAGTTAATTTCATTACTGATGTAACACTCAAAATTGTACACTTTAACAACAGCATCACCTTCTGCTCTCCATCACTGATATATTTGTGCTGTCTTAGGTCCCCCTTAGCTTATCTCCCCACGTGTCTCACCAGTGCCACACCCACTGTTAGCTGCTAGAACAATACATACAAAAGGTAAGGGTGCAAATCTGATAATCTCCCCTCTGAATGTGTCTGCTGGGTCAGAACAAGGTCTGTCAGTGAATCCATCACAAGGTCAGTCAGAGTGACAGTGAATCTATCACAGTGACAGTCATCTGTCACTGAAACCAACTATTGCTCCAAAGAGTGGAAAAATAGGCAAACATGAAATAATTCGTACAAAACTAAGGCATGACATAAAACATACTTCCTGAAATCTGCATTTAGCAAGGTGAAAAATGTGTACAACTAATATGAAGGAAACATAGAATGTAAATTATTTTTTCTCTCTCTAATGTTTCTTTTACCAGATGTTAAGTGATGAGGTTGAGATAGGAAGAGATTTTACTGAGAGGAAAAAAAGGATTTGTGGCCAAGCAGGAAACTCAGTTTACTCTGTGTTGCAATTGCAGAACTACTACAAGCACTACCAGAGAATGAAAAGGAGCTCATTAAAGAGAAACACAAATGACTGTGAAGAGCTCAAGAGGAGAACACAAAAAAAATGGTAAGAAGCTATTAGGTAAAACTGAGGAGGAGGAAAACAATATAAATAGGAGAACACTGTTGGACAGCTGCTAAGTGGGAAAACATTCTTGTGAGCCAAAACAAAGGTGGCCAAACTAAGTGAACTGATTGATCAAGCACAGTGTGAAAATTAAATGGACTTTCCATCAGCACAAGTCTATTTCAGAAAATGTTTTCAATGTCCTTCCTACATGACTACAAAGAGGGGAAGCATCCTCCTTTAGCACTGACTTCACTTTACTTTGGCAACCCATGGCCAGAACATCACATTTCAATTAAGGGGTTATTCAAAACCAAAGCAGATTATGGGCTAAAGCAAAAAAGTCAAAATTTCTGTGTCAAGGCTGACCAGGGCAACAATAAAACATATTTCTCAGTACTAAGCTTTTGAGTAAATCTCAACCCAAATCATTCTATGATTCTGTGATTCATTTTCTGTGAGTTTTAAAGGTTCAGTTAGAAATTATTTGCAACACAAACATGTGACCCTGGCAGCCTTGCAAACTGGGTCAATACTGAGCTTTGCTGAGATTTAGCCAGGTGGTAGTCCAACATAAAAGGCAAATCAATGAAACATTAGTTTGGGGGAAATCATTTCCTTTTCTTCTTTCAAAGAGAATGGAGAGGAAATCAGGATTTTTTTTTTTTAATAAAGCAATTATTTTCCAAGAATACTTTATAGACTGCAGGGGAGTCTCTACATGCTTCTATTAAACCCATGGCTAGCAGTTAGATCAAGCACCACTCTCCTCTAATTTAGCAGCACTTAATCGTAAATTAGAGAGGACATTGAAATCTCTTTTAGAGAAATTAAAAACTTTGTGCTTTCTATATGAAAAATATATCAAAAACCACTGGCTACAGCATCCTTCTGGTTCAGGACATATACAGAAGGTCCCTAAATCTTTCAGAGAGCAAAGCAAACAGCACTGGGTTTTCTAGTGGCTCCATTCTAAGAAAACATAGACAATATATATGCACTGGATTTATCCACCTTACAAGGACCGAAAGTTGTGGTGTATTTTCATGACATATTTGTGTCTCAGATCTGAGCCCTTTGCTAATTTTAGTCATATGGAATTAACTTGGTTTTATTCTATATCTCCTGGGTTCTATATGCTCATTTGAAAGATAACAACAGAATGAACAAACAAAATAAAAAGTGGACGTGTCAGCATTGGGGGGTGTGTAAGAAGATGCCTCTTGTGTGATTTGTGAAGAATCACTGCTTTGCAGGAGAGTCAGAGTTCCAGGTGGCTACCAATGCAAGCAGGTTGGCACTCAAACACACTTCTCATTCTGCAGAATCATTTGGAGAGCCATGCAATCCTGGCACCAGGAAGGGTCTTTTTAGAACAGGCAACAGTTTTTTAAACACTCAAAACCAGAAGAGGTCAAATCAATCACTTTCATACAGCCAGCTCAGGTAGGACTGTTCTTTCAAACTAGGCAGGCAGGCACACATGCTCACATCAGGTAGCAGGAAACAATAAAAAGCTCAAACTGGAGCACATCCATTGTAGAGACACTTAAGAGCTTTTCTTGTGTGCATGATCTTAAGTTTTAAAAGGAGTGGGAAACAAGGAGATAGCAGCATTCAGTGTTAGTCGCAGTGTGAAGAAGCAGAAATAATCAGGGTGCTTCAGGCAGTGTAAAGTATTCAGCTGGAGAAGGAAAATTGGTAGAATGTCTGAAATTAAAGAAAGAAGGCCTTGATCCAACTCCTGCTGAAGTCAACAGCAAATCATTTAACTACCTCACTGTGCTTTCCATCAGGCTGTGATTATGCCATACAGAAACAAGGCACACTCCAGGAGGACAAAAAACATGATACTACACAGGAAACCACTCAAATATTAACTTGTGGTGACATTCTCTTCATCGCATTAGTCAGCTACAGAAAGACTGAGTGACACTACCTAAAAAAGATGGGGTTTAATGTTGATTTCTGTTTAGCCATTTAATAATTTGGCAGAGATGAGTATTTAAGAAGATTTTCACCTTTCTATGGTTATGTCAAAGGAGATGAAGATGTATTGTGCCAGTAAACACTGTTTACCAAGTGAAGATCATCTCTTTTGGGAAGGTACCACTTCAGGTGTTCTGTGCAGGATGCACTGAGCCACTGATTCACCCACTCATTAACCCAGGTCACACAAAAACTGCACATAATGTGAAAAAACTGAATACTGGGTCTGTGCTGTTACTCTGCTGGCTGCAGTATGGTGGCACAATTTGGAAAACATGGTGTAGAGAGTGGCTCTGCAATATTTTTAGAGACAAGTGAGATAAGAAGCCCATCCTGTAATATAATAGTTGAACCTAAACCTATCTACAGTTGTGTGTCTTGAATTTCTTCAGATTTTTTTTTCAGTGGACTGACTGTGTCCTGTATTCTTTTTTTTTACAGTGGACATCACAGATGGGAGAAAGTGGGCATATTGTATAAGAAGAATAGGGCCACGTGTAACTATTACTGCTAGTTAGATTCCTTTTTCTCTTAGATAACATGCACTATCAAACCACTAAAGCATCCTGAAGTGAGGTAAGAGAGGAGGATAAATAGGGTGGGTGAGAAGAGCAATGTAGTAAAGACAGAAATTATGCAGAGGTTCACCTGCTGTTGTCATGATCAAGACATGGAGAAGAGCATCTGAAATAGAATAGATGATTTAACATAAAAAAAGAAAAAGGAAAAGAAAAACAGAATGAGTGAAATGAAGTACTTAAATACTGGAAAAATGAAACAGATTTCTAAATTAAACACATGAGCATATACATATATGTGCATATTCATTACACATGAGAAGGTGGGAATGAGTATGGAAAATAAAGCTACATAAAATCCTGCCTTATAACTGGTCACTACTACTACAGCAGTAAAACTAAAGTGATCTGGTTTCTCTACAGATATTCTCAAACTGGAAGTCAGGTACCTAAAATGCACAGTAAGATTCTGAGTAAATATCTGAGAACCAGATTAGAGAGAAAGCTGCCTGGTTGAGGTATCCACCTCTAAAATTTAGGCCACGGTATATCAAAGGGTAAGGTATTTAAGGTAGTTCCAGCCAGAGTTTCTGATAATGCAATAAATCATTATTTTCTTCAGCTTTTTTATCAATCCATTCTGTCCTCCCTTTTCTTCCATTTCAACATGTTTCTTGTCCTCCTTTTGTTCCACACTACAGAATGACAAATTTCCAACTTTCTTTGACCCATTCAGGTTCTCTGCAATGTGTCACACGCCAGTTGGTTTTCTGATGTCACTTTTTATTGCATCTCTCTCCATTGCCCTTTTCTTCTGCTGACAAGAGCAGCATTTGCTGGTAATGAAAAACACCTGCTGTGTTTCCTTATTGTAACTTTCTGAATAATTTGAAATCATTTCAACTTTCAGGTTTTAGAAATGACTATCAGCTGGTCGCTGCCAGGTCCTGTTTCCCTAATTGTTTCCAGGAAATTAATCTCAGACTGGAAAAAAACAATGTTATGGATTCAAAATGCAACACTTGAAATATGTTCTGTTTACCTTGTTAGCAAGGATCCAGCCTCCTTTTTGGCAGACATGCAGCTGAGAATGATAATTCATATTATTTGTCACAGTTTGAGCTGCCACACCCTTATCCTTCTCCTTTCTTCATTGATAGAAGCAATAACTTCCAGAAAGTTAAATTCACTAATCATATCCCAGCTGTTTAATTTTGTCAGATACAAGTACTGATACATATGGATCATCTATTAATCAAATGGGAAGTTTTTCATCAAATTATATTTAAAAAATCATTATCTTTCATTAAATAGGAGTTCTACTGTGAATAAGTGAACAAGTTGGAAAAACTGCAGAACTGCTCCATATCTTGCTCTAGAACACAAAACCAAATTAATATCCAAGCATGAATGAAAGCCCCTTCCTCACAGTCAGTATTCCTGACACTAGGCCAGATTTGCCTTTCTTCTTATCTACCACACCTTTATGGATTTGCTAGTGAAATTTTTAGAAATACAATCTATACTAAATCGTGGAAATTTTTTTCACTGTATCACCAGAACCCAGGTATGAAAACAACATATTTTTGCACATAATTTCTACTTCAAAATCTTACAGTGAGCCTTATCTTTACCATTCACACTAACTACTGTGGGAAGTAGAGACAGGAAGGTGATACTGTCAAGCCACGTCTAAATGCTGTAAGTGAAAAGAAACCTTTCAGTTCCATGGAGTTTTACCTTCCAACTTAATGAAAATCTAAGTGTTCTTCCACAATAGGATACTGTGAGGTATGAGAGTAGAACTGTGAAACACATTGGCATTTATGTGTTTGTTCTGTCCCTCATAATGCTTGAGCAGGAAATTATACATAATATACCCTAATATTATCAGCAAAGTGATGAAATTATCTTATTAGATATTTAGCACCCCAATATTCTGGTGTATTCAAAGATTCTTTAACTTTGCTCAATATGTAAGATTGGATAGTTTTATCAGGAGAAGCAAATGTGGCTTGCTGAAAGGAAGTTTGAATGCAGGAATTTGTGCTTTTTCCTTCAGCTAAGGTATGAAACTATTTGGAAACTGTTAAATGTCCAGGAGATGTTTCTGATAAGATTGTGAGCACCAGAAAAACATTAGCTCTTAAGAGGTAATTATTTTCTTGTTTTTGAAATGACTGCCAAAGACTCTGACCAAGATCTTGCTTTTCTTTCCTTATTCATGAAATTAACAACATATGAAACAGTTGCATTTGAATTTTAAATGGACAGTTAGAACATTTTCCCCTTCTGAAAATTAAGACACAGGAGAAGTTTTAGTGAGTTAGGCAAAGGCTGGAATATATATCTGTGAAACTCCATACCAAGAGAACAGTTTTCTATAAATTTAATCTTTTTGCTTGGGGATGCTACACTGGTCCAAATAAACCCTTCCTCACAATGGGAGATCAGTAAGAACCCAACAACAATCTGGAGACAACCACTGAAGTAGGGAGAGAAAAGTGTAATTTTTTTTTTCTCAGATTGCACAAAATACAAAATTAAGCCAGATAAATCACTGCCCAATACTTTGCTGATCTGTTATGTTGTAAAAATAGTCTGAATTCAATACATCTCCAGTGTCTTGGGCAAAACCAAGGCCAAGCCCTTGCTTAAAGCCACCAGCAATGTTTATATAGGATTTCTTTTCAAACATTAAGAGTTTTCTTTCAGGAGAGAGATGCTGCTTCAGTGTGTGCACCTGACATATCAGCAGCATTGCTAGCTCATAAGAAGTGACTAGGGTCACCCTCTAGGTGACAACAGGGGTACAAATGTTGTTATTTCAGCTCAGTGAACACAACAATCAGGCATACATTACTTCTACAACTGCTTCACTTCAAAATAAGGTCTTATAAAAAAACCTCAAGTAGTCATTGCATTTTCCTAAAGAACAAGATGTAAACAAGATGCACCCCAACTGTTTATCATAGATGAATGACTTGTACAAATCTAAGCAAGATAAAAATGAAGTGCTCTACAGTCTTTTCCAACAGCTTAGAAACCATTCTTATAGGTTTCTTTATTACAATATTTGGTGGCAAGTGAGTTGGTATGTATGAAAATAAGAATATAATTTGTGTTGTTTTAAGTGTCACTGTTTTATATGAGGCTGCAGAGAGCATTGCTCCTTTTGAAATCAAATACTCTCATCCTACCACTAGCATCCTGGTCATCCAAAAAGATTTAAATATCACTAATATTAAAAAAAAAACAAACCAAACAACCAAGAAATCCCAGAACACATCCAAGAACTAAATGCCACTCTTCTCAAAGGTATTTAGTTCATCCTCTGCAAACAGAGGAAAGTCCTACCTTTCTGAAAGTGAAAATACAGCCTTTGGAAAAAGTTTGTGAACTATTTAGGGCTAGAATAAGCCACATAAACATTTTTAAGCTTACACACTGACATATATACAAATACACACATACTGTCCACATGAAGTATTTTCATATGTTAGTTTCAGAGCTCAAGAAAAGCAAATCCAAACAATGCTGGTCCCAGCCATGTTCCTTTTCTAAATCAGTGCTGCCTGTCAGTCCACATGGGACTCCAGTGGTATTTTTCAAAAGATAAGGACTGTAAGATTGTCGTAAACTCATTGGAATCTTTCTCCCTGTGATGTCCAGCCATGCTGCATACAGCACAGCTCCACAGATACAAAATGCTTCATCATGACATCAGTTTCTTATGAATTCATCTGCTCATGCCCCATCAAACCTGACAGCAGGACACAAGTGTAGAATTCAGTATAAAGAATGAAAGTACTTAAAACACAGTAAGTAAGAGTACTTTTGAGGCCAACCAGCATAATGTTTGTACGTATGAATTTGGCTGGGCCTGCATTCTGTCCTGTGACTCCATTTCAATGAGCTTGCCTAGTGCAAATGCTTACACAGTGTCACTTGTGAGAATATAAGAACATAGTTACCCAGTATGTGTAAAGCACATGATGCTCTGCTTGCTTTTCTGTTACACAGTTCCTTTAACTTAAAATCCTTGGTTTCTTTTTTTAGGTAATCATGACAAACACTCGGTGTTTACCTAAACTGTGCTTAGTAAACTAAGTCAGTGCTTACCTGAACTATGCCACTAGCATAGGAAGTACTCATGATGTGGAGTGATTAGGTCCTTGGACTCAATTAATACTAACTTTTAAAAGATGCTGTGTTTATTTCTATTTCTACATAAAATTCACACAAACACCCATAGACACGAGACAATTCTCTCATTCATTCCTCTTGAACCTGACTGAAAGCTCACTGATTTGTTGTGATTTCAGTGGGGAGTCCTGGTACTCAGGCTTGCCTGAGTGTCAAAGCTTGGGATTATAACCATTTATTGACAGCTCTAGTAGGCAATGAATTAAAATATAACTCCCAGTGAAGCATTAGTTGAAGCTGCTGCCACTGCAGCACTGCAGATAACCTATTTCTCTCTCTCTCTCTCTTTTTTTTTTTTTTTTTTTAAATTTAATTTTATTTATTATAATGCTCATTGATACACTCACCCTGAATGAATAGGGCTGGAAGAAAGAGCCACATTGTCCAAGTTTTCAGGCCCCCAGCTTAAGCGATACGAATTCCTTTCACCTTCTTTGGCCAGAGTTGTTACCTTGGTAAGCAAAAAACCCTCCTTTTTACTACAATAAAATCAATTTGTTAACCAAACAACAAGATGTATTTTGTATGGTAGCCCCTGAAATGTTTAAACAATTTTTTTTTAAGAAGGAAAACAAAGGAATAATAACAGCACGAAGATATTATAACCCCCTAATCATGTTAGTGGTAATCATATGTTAGTGGTCCCAGTGAAATGAATGGTGTGATTTACCAAAGTAGCATCTCCTAAATATATATATTTAAAAATATAAGCATGCTTCTGGGTAGTATCTTTGAGAACAATGGCCTTGAGCTTATTAGATTACCTGAATATTTAGCCCAGTGGCTGTAAACATAATTCAAAAATCAGTTAAAATGGAGACCATTGTAAAGACAGTCCCTGTACTACATTGACACAACTTAGCCATTTATTTTGGGACAGTTTAACATTGCACAGCATAATTACCATTAAAGATCAATGAAAATGAGAGAGATTTCTACTAAAATAAAGCAGCAGACACGACATAGTATCATTAGCACAACCTAAACTGTCATCTTTTTATTTACCCAAGCGAAAAGTGAGCTTAAAGAGGATTTTTGCTTACCTGCTGGCTGGGGATGACCACTGTCTCGTCGATCATGGCACTGTCCCTCAGGTAGGAGGCATGGCTCAGGGTGTGGGACCTGTCTGAACTGAAGGATCGCAGGCTGGCAGGTTGGTAGGATGCCATAGCAAGGGATCAGCAGTACAGATGATGTTGTGAAGGTGTCGTGAGAGATGGAGTGGGAGAATGAAAACAGCCTGCTATTAGCAAGGTGATGCAGCTTCCAGGGGGAGGAGGTAACAGTCACGGGGGGGAAAAAGCTTTACAGATCTGTGTTACACTGTGAGCAAAGGCCACAGTCTTTTGACTGACTTCATTGCTTGCAAATGCAGAGCCTTGAGACCAATCTAGGTAACAGTTTATTTTATACTCACAAATACTTTATACTTGCCTTTGTGGCACAATAGATTCCTTGTAACAAAGAGCATGAATTTCTACTGATGAAGGCTCTTTGGAGGTGTTCTCTCCTCTGCTACAGCACACAAGCAAACTACTATAGAAAATCAGCATGCTGACACCTGAAGAAAAGCTGAAATTACTTTATCTGACACTTTGTCACAATCAACTCTCTCCCCTTAAAACTGTAAATAAGTAAGCTTGATGTTGTCCCCTGGAAGATACACACAGCAAGGTGAATTGTGGCCAGCCACAAGCTCCTGTGCAAAACAAAATCCTTCCTCTGTGTGCCAACAGCATCTTTCAAGAGGCAGTCCAAATGTGAGCACTGCTTGCTTTGTAAGTACACAGAGCTCTACAGAAAACTGGTTGCTGTAGCAATGGGAGATGCAAGGCAGTAAATAAGCTGCTTCCAAGCACTGGCTCAGAATGTAACTGCAGTGTCCACCAGCAAAAAGCAAAAGAAGACAACTAAGACGCCACAGAAGGACATGTTGAGGAAAATGGGGCTTCTGCTACCAAAGAACACCAGTTTTGTCCTTTAAATATTTCCTACAGCAGTATTACAATTCTGATTTTTAAAAACCACCTTCTGATGTTGTATGTGTACTCTCTGCTGTTCCAAATCTTGAGGAATATAGTACCTCTAACTGAAGGAAGCAGTTTTCATGGTTCACACATCCTTGAGTAGTACTCAGAAATGACTAACACACTGGATCAGAACAATAGGCTATTTATCTAGATACTTAGATTTTGAAGGGATAATGAATTTTCAGTCGTTTGCAATTAAAAAAGTCGTGTACATTCTGGACGTGAGATTTAAGTGCTTTAAATGCTAACCTTCTTGGAAATCATATTTTACCATCTGATTCAGACTGGTCAGTCTTATTTTAACAATATCTACCTTTACTCAATAGGGTTTTTTTATCCATTTTTAGAAGCAATTTATCTCATTTTTATTAGAAATATATGACATTGAAGAATAACCAGTGCTATTGATCTGCCAATGGTCTGTTTAGCACACTAGATGGATTCTACAAAACTGAAAGCAAAGATAGGTATTGCACAAGTATCAGCCTTAGGAAATTCTTGATTTAAAAAACCCAAATCAACAATAAATTATCTCTCTAACATGTTATGAAATATCTTTCACCCAGGCAAAGTGAAGAGGTGAGACATGTAAGGCTTATGTTGATTTATGCATTTACAGAGTAAATTTCTGATTCCAAATGTATTCCAAAATTTTAATAAGGCCAAAAAATAAGTTCACCCTAACTGTCTGCATATGACTTTTTGGGAAGTTATGAAAGAGCATTTTAGGTAAACATTTTCTTGTGAATTGGCCAGGCAGAGTACACTTTGCTTGTTTGTAGCATGAGTACTTCAGTGAACATTTGGTCTGGGGTTGAAAAATAAGCCTCAGTAGCAGATCCCATTTGCCATCATTATCCTTTATTCATTTCAAGGCTTGATGCTTTCAGAACTGCTTTGCTGTGCCATGCAATGCTTGTCAGTGCTTCACCATCCAAGTTGTAGGTTCTGCTATTCAGCTAACACCATGTCCTGGAGAGATACTGAAGGGAAGGAAGTATGTACTAGACTGAACTGGTGATCTGTGTGGTTATTTTGTCCATGTTCTCCTCCAAGTACCCAGCACTTTTTAGTGGTGAGCTTACAAATGTTGGACTGGATGATCCTGAACTTCACTTCCAACCAAAGACATTCTGTGATTCACTGCTACCACCACCACTGCAAGTAGCCCAGTACATATCCACTACATAGTACCTGTATATAAGCTACAGTAAATATCCAATATATTGAGGGTCTGAACTTTACCTACAGGCAAGGTATGCATAATCTTAACTGAGGTCTGCAGTAAATTAGAAGTTTAAATTTCCTACTTCGCTTAATTTCAGAACCTGTGTCCTGTATGCTGTACAAGCAAAATATAGAGCAAACCAGGAATTTAAAGGTCTGTGCATCTCAGACTTTGAAATAAAGGTACTGACTGAAAGGACAGTCCAGTTACAGAAGTGTAGTGGCACTTAACAGAATTTATCATTTATTATTGTAACATGTCTTTAAGAATCCTGTAAAAAAACACCTAAATCCCAGAGATAAAACAATGTCTAAATACAGATTCTTTCCAAACTTGGTAGATGAATATTAAGTCACAGGGGTTCTGGGGTCAATAACACTCTACTCAGCCCCAGAGACTGAACTGTGAAACCCAGGAATGCTCTAAAGCTCCTGAACATGAAGAGTGTGTCTTGCCCATGTTCAGGAATGCACAGGCATGTGTCACCCACCTCTTCTGAGCCCTGAATACAGCCAAATGGTATCCAAAAATTATCCAAAAAATAGCTGGGGGTCCACATTGCAGGACACACCCACTTGCCAAACAGAGCTCTAGCAATCTTTAGTCCAGCTGAGTCTGTTTCTCGTGGGAAGTCTTAATTTGTTTCTGAGGCTGGGAAAAGAACCTGATATCACTGAAAACTGTATAAATCAGCCTTGAAAATGTCTCTCTGTTTACAGGCTGAAAACCATTCTTCCCACCTGTCACAGACCAGAAAGGCAGAAGGGACTTAGCACGAAATGGAGTCTATTCAAATATTAATGAACAATTATGTCCTGAATCAGGTTTGGCTCTCAATATCCAGAAGGAGAACCCAGCTAGTGTAGTCTATTCTTTTATTTTATTTATTTATTCTACCCCTGTGTCATGGCTATCAGTATCTGTAGAGGGATCAGGGAAGTTTCTGTGGGCCAGTAGCTGTGTTATCTGGTGACCTCTCTAGACACAGAGTACTGATGGATCAGTTGCCACCCCTACTTTTCAAACTCATTTGAGACTGTAACTATCTCCAACAGCAGGGTTGTTCAGCTGGTTCTCCAAATCAACTGTCCAGCATACAGCAGGCCTCCAAAATGGATGAACAGAGACAGGTGCCATAAGAGGATATAGAGACAACATGAGTTCATGCCATGTAATACCTACCTGGGCATGGTGCTAATGAAAGCATATGAAAAGGAATGAAGAGGAAAGAGAAAATAAATAGGGAAGATGGTTAAAAAAAAAAAAAAGATATGTTTTAAAATCAAATTGTTTAATGCATAGGATTACATGAGTCTAGACTGCTAGTACTACCTTGCTTTAGTGAACTTGAAAAAACCAAATTCAGTGTAATGCAATGAGAAACAAGTTAAAGCAAAAGCAAAATAATTTAAAGCTGTGTCGTGGAAAGTCTTACAATCTGTAACTTGACAGTGACAGAAAATGAGACCATGGAGTTACAAAGATATACTTTCATTCTTTCTCCCTGTATAATTTTGCTTCATTTCAATATAATTGTTCTTGATGCAGGATGTGGAATAATTTTCATACAACGCAGAATAAAAAGATCAGTACATGCCAGTGAAAATCTACTGAAATCCACTGACACTATATAAAAGCTAAAATATTCTAAATAAGAGCAGAAATTGGCCTAACACTTGCCTAAACAATAATTTCTATATGACATCTTAAAATTGAAAAAAAACAAACCAACAACAACAAAAAAGGCTTGGTTACCATAGGAAGCAACTGATAAAAGGATTTGATTTTTAAGCATTCTGATGCAGTTCATAAACATCCTCTGAGACTTTAAAAGCCACACAGTTGCTTTGTTTTCAGTGGATTCACTTGAGCTGCCTAAAAACCAACAGAGACTCCACGCTTATAAGACCTGAATAAGGAGGGATTTACACATGCTGTGAAGGAAAAACTGTTTCCTGAATTCTTTTGTTCCAGGAGCAATTCATTGCCCACTGAAGTAAACAGAACAGACCCTACTGATTTCACTGGGCTTCAGAAATGCTGCCAGAATAACAATCAAGACTGGCAAATGAGGTAGGTTAAAAAATTCCTTTGCTCGCCAAGATCTCAACATTATTTTTTTTTAATTATTATTTTTTCCCTTTAGTGAACCCCAATTTTAAAGACAGTAAGTCTGGAGGCCTTACTGGTTTACAACAGACATAATGATGTTCAAACAGGAATGCCTAGGTAGCCTATTCTAAACTAGACCTGTGGGTGTTCAATCTGCCAGTGTGAGTACAGCTATGCTCACTAGTGAAGGCTCTCATTTTGGAAAGGGAACTCCCTATTTTTTTATACTACAGTCACATTCTCTAAAGTATAAATAAATAAACAGATTAAAGCTGCAGACATTATTATTCCACAAATACATCTAGGCTTACGTTCAATTTTGTAGACGTAAGCAAATCATTAAATTTGCTGGACTGAACACACATTCTTTTTACTAATTGTTTTTAAATCTTATTTACAACATAAATACTGTGCTGTGCCAGTAAAAGGAAAGTTATTCCCTTTCTTGCTAATACAGTCATGATGAAACAGAAAGAGTCAACGTGCTTGCTGAAAATATACTTAGAGCCAATCCAATGTGGAATGAGCAAATCCATTGCTCCTTTCTTAACATCTGTAGCAAACTGCTCCAAAAGGTCAGCTCAGCTAATGCTTAAAGACCTGTGTCCACCTACCCACCCATCCATCCCCTGCCTCGTGACAGGAGATGATTCATGAGCCCTTTCCATCAACAGCTAGACCCTTCTTCCCTGGCCTGACCACAAAAGCAATAAAGCAAGATATGCTTTTACAAAAAACAAATAAGAATTACAAACAAAATCTTCATTAGAGTCTTGAGTACAGTATTAATGCCAAATATATTCATTTCTAGAGTGGCCAGGGACTAACCCTGCTGACCACCCCTTCCTCCTACAAAGAGGTGACTGCCACACTGATGTGTCTGACAAAGAAACTTCAACAAGTTCATCCCATGTCTGCCTTGGGTTAAAGACCCTAGGGAATGGATTTCAAACATTTATAATGAAATGTGTGCAGAATTACCATAAAAAAGGATAAATTTCCAGGGAAATACCTGTCAGATCGTCCTCCTTCCAAGCTGTACCTTAGGTAGTTCATTCCATCTAAGAACTGGCTGCTTGGTAAAGAGTCATCTCCCAGTTCTCTGAGGTCTTCTGGCCTAAGGTACTCTCCTCCATCTCCTGTCATTGTGTCATCACCTTTAAACCAAGCACAGAAGGGACAGAGATGAGCACACAAATAAAATCTTATTTATACATTGGGATCCAATGCTGGCTGCCACAATAACCAGGAAGGTATTTTTAATAATAAACAGGAAGACATTTTCCACTCAGGAAACACTGCAAACCACAAGCAATTAATGTATTTAAGGAAACTGGCACACCGAGCAAGATTTAAAAAAAAAAAAAAAATTTAAATCAAAGTGATTAATCAATTAGATTTAGTTTGATTTTTGCTGTTGCACATGCTGGTAAGGGACACATTTCCTTGCTGCTTGCTAAAGCATGGTCTCTCTGTTCCTTTATCCCTTTAGTTGTCTGGTCACAGCTATACTGTATCACAGCCTGACAGTTTCTGATTAAATAACTACTTGACTGTAAGCTGTGTGTTTTCAGCTGAAATGGTGTTTTTTGAGCCTTATGCCTGATATCTGCAAATCCTAATTTAAACTTCCATAGTCCAAGCTTCTCATAATATGAAGCTGCCTCACCCATGCTCCAACATCCTTCAGCAAAAAAACCCCACAACTTATTTCTAAAACATGGCATTAATCAGACATGCAATTCATAATGACTCGAAGTTTAAACGAGCATTGGTTAAATGATACAGTAATCTTTTTGCATATAGTCTGAATAACGGGGTTTAAATATTTCTTTTAAGGTCTAAAATTATTTTTCCCCTGGAAATTCTGTCTCTATGAAGTCACAGTTTGCTACTCCCCAGCAGGCTAACAAAGCAGATCACATTGCCAAGCAACATGGAGATGTTTCTTTTCGTTCCCATTTGCATCACAGTTTCTCTCCACAGTTTCTGCCTGGAGATTTCAGTCACTTTTTTAATGGTTAATTACAACTGTAGGAGCCCCCCAGAGGCTTGGGGGTGCCCACAGAGCTGCACAACATGGCCTGGGGTCATTGATACCTTCAGACCCACTCCTTTTCTATGCTGCATGGGAAACATCAAGAACCTGAAGCTCGGTTACACAAAGGAGACTGCAGCTGCTACACAGGAACTGCCTTCAGGACCTACACATTCCAGCTGCTGAAATTCCCCCCAGTATGCTGGGAAAGGTTGGCAAGTGGTCCCCATGCTCATCCAAACAGAATTAATGTGGGCATCAGGACAGATGCCACTTCTGGGTTTTAAAATCATAATAAAGAAAAACTGTGAAAACCAACTATTGCTACTGCTGCTACTGCTGGTGCAGCATCTTTCCCCTCCCCTCCCCTGCAAGATGTAACTGGCGTTACAAGCTAGAGGAGTGGTGCTCACCACTAAAGGGAGAAATATTAATATTTGTTTTTTATGAAACAAACCAAGCTAGTTTTTCTAGCTTGATGCTTGGGCTAATACATAAAAAACCCATATAATTTATAATTTGCCATCTAAAAATAAGTAAACCTTTGGGCTTTAAGATTTTGTTGTATATACAAGTATCATATGCAAAAATGAGTCTTAAATCTTTTCAGCAGAACAACAAGAGCTCTTGAAAATTCCATCTGCCCACATTAAGGGGGAGAAACTGGGCACAGTTTCACAGAAAACAATAAAATGCATTTAATCATTGCATGTTTCCTGTCTTCTGACAGATGATGCCTCCTGTTTCCTGAGAATGTCACATTATAAAGCACACAGGGCTTAGTGAAAACTTGGAAGATACTAAGGCAATGCTGTTAATCAAACAGTAAAAGGAATTTCAAGTTATATTTCAAACAAGCTAGATACTTATAGTCATGACAGACATTCCAACTATGATAGAAACAAAGGCAAAATCTTCACCACTTTTATCACACATCCTTAAAAAAACCAAAAAACCCCAAAAACCCAGAAAGCAACAAATCAAACTCCACTCTTACTTCAGCTTTGGCCTCTCATCTAAGAGTTGTCAATAATGTCTCTAAGTGACACAATCTGTTTTATGTGATGTGAACATCTGCAGACAGTAACAAGACTATCCATGAAGCTTTCACAAAATCTTCAGGACATTGATCAGCTGCTAACACAGCTGACCTGCCAGCAGACCACTCCTGAGTGAGTGAAACAGAAGCTTAAGTCACTCTCCACCAAGCCCTCCCACCTTACCCCTAATGAGATGAGCTCCAAAACCAAGGAGCATCTCCTGGTATACAAAGGGAGGCAGGGTGGGAAGTACTCATTGAAGTCTAAATGACTGTGTAGAAACATGATATTTCATGAAAATTAATGACAGTAATGTTTTCATCACTTACAAAGCAGTTGGTGACAAATACAGCCCTTGACATGGATGCTCCATGATTTGCAGTGGTCCTCTATGAAGGTACAGGTATATTTGGAGGAGTTACCCACTTACTGGTATATCTTCTATTTCCTTCCTTCCTACCTTGATACCAACAGACTTGCAGAGGTTTACTCCACAGGGAAAAACACATTAGGAGGCAAAACCCTGGGTGATCTCACACTGTGCTCCAATTAAAGCATTCTGGTTCAGGCTTGGTGTCATCCCTGCTACATTCCATCTCTCAAATATCTCTCAAGACTTTCTCCAGATTTGCATTTCTGAATGTGTGTTTGTCTGAACACACAGGATTTTACAGAACCACTAAATGTGAAGATCCACACTGATATAGGTGTACTTTACTTCATGGTTTACTTAAATTCTGCAAAAGGAAGTGGTATGCCCTACCTATATAACTGATGAAATCAGACAAAAATCATAAGTCAAAAATATATCTTAAATGCAAAGTAGCATTTACAAGACAGTAGCTTTCAGTCACATGCAATTCACAGCTTAACAAATCAGTACTGGCTCACAGGAAAAGTTTCCTTACAGTTTCTAATACAGACCAGGCTGCTGTGGGGTTTTTTGTTTGTTTATATTTGTTTGATTGGGTTCGTATTGTTTTCAGAAATCACTGTTATTGGGGAGTTATGTAAATGTTTGACAAAAAAAACTTTTAAATTTTTAACCACACCATTCTGGATATGCATCTAGAGAGTCAACTGAATCCCAAAATACAGTTGCTGTATGAGAAATTGCTCTAGAAATGTTTCTCACAAAACATAAAGAAAATTTAGGCAAAAGTTGAAAGAAGAAAAAAAAAAGGCTGTGAAAGGCTGTGATAGGTACTGCTTTTAATAGATGTTGTAATAGATGTTTTTAAAGCCAGCTACAGTGATGTGAGCTTGCCAAAATTATTGTTTTCTCTGCAGCACACAGACAAGTTTACAGTTCCCCACATGAGTGCTGCTCCTTAAAAGTAACAGATGGAGAAGTACAGCTATGGCAAGCACAATATTTTATGGAATACAGAAGTCCTGAAGCATCTTTAAAGGAATGTATAATGCAGAGTTTCTCTGACACTGTCCTTGGACATCTTCACCTCCCTGAAGTCAGTCCTCTATTTAATGATACACACACTAGACATTCCCATGAATTCTGATTATCTTTCCCAGAAGAAAAAGAACCCTGTATATCTATCCTCCAGGACCTTGCGGGGAGGGGAAGAAGCTTTGATTTTGTTTTCCTGTAAATTAACCTGCTGCAAAATTAATTCTATTTCCCAGGTGGCTGCTATGGTATTTATAAATTTGTCATGTTGGATCTAAGTAAGAAGAATAAAAGCACTGCCTCTTTAGAACTGGACCAGAACAAGCTATCTGCACCTCCCTAAGAAAGGAGCCTTGGAAAATCATCAGTACTACCTGGCGGGACTTGAGTGAGTTTTCTGAGTAGTTTGAAGAAGAGCAATAAAGCAGATCCCACAGAAAATTCCAGGCAGGAAATGCCATGAAAACAACATACAGGGGAGAATGATGGAGAACTGATTTAGCTTTTTGTTCAATCAGAACACTGCTTTCTTCTCATGGAAGAGGAAAATTCATCCTAAACCAGGTAAATATCTCCACTGAAACAATTTTATTTCCTCACAATATAAACCACGTTGGGCACACAGGAAGGAAAGCCTCATCCAGTACAGGTATCTGACACTCAACAAACCTCCTGACCATGACTGTATGCATTCAAGTGAAAAGAGGGGAAAAAAATGTCTTTTCCTTGGTCCCAAGGATACAAAGCATTTACTAATTTGCCTTTGTTAAATCCACATGACAAGTCACCCTCTTAAATGTAGTAATTTTAAAAATATTTGTAAAATGTTTATATATTAACATAGAAATTATCTTTTCCAGCCATGTTGTTCCAGGGAACACTAGCCCAAGACATCCAGTGCCCACTGAATGGGTAATGCTCCTCTGACTGGAAGAGACCACTTGGACTACAAAACATCTCTAAGTACTGTCAGAAACCATAAAATCTTAATTAAGGTTAATGTATATGTGAAAGCAACCAGTTTTAAATTTTAAAAAAACAAATCAGCTTTTTAAATGTAAAAGTAAATCAGTCATGAGTGGGAATAATATACAGTAGCTCTAAAGACAAATTCAGGTCAGATGGGTAAGACTAGTTAAAAATACATTTCTCCTTTTAAATATGCTGATTGTGATTTACTTCAGTGAACAAGCCACTGTAGGTACATGTTATACTACTGGTTATAAGATGCTTTATTTAGAGTGTGAATTCATTCAACAGTGTTATTTGGAATTTACAGGGTTTCAACAGGCAGCAACAGCAACTTAAGTCTAACCAAAACCAGTCACTGACTGCAACTTTAACTCCCAGTTTTAATTCAGATAATTCCTTAACTCTTCCAACTAACTACACAACTGCTTCAGTGGGATTCCCTGTACATCCTACAGCAAGGAATTCTGCCATTTCTCACATCTATACTGTAGTGTTAGTGTACTCTAAGGCCATGTGTGGAGCCGCTCAGGAAATTCAGTCATACTTTAGCACTGCTTACTGCTGTTCAACATGATGACTGCTGTTAAGGAATTCAGTATGCTTACCAAAGTACAAAGTGCAGTTACCCTGAATATGGAGTGCTACATTTTGACAAGAGAATATTCTTGGGTACCAGGGCATGTTATCATTTAATAACACATTCATAATAACTACATGGTCACTTGGTTCCAGGCAAGCTGTTACAAAGGTAACCAGATACCTGAGGCATTTTCTTCATGGCTCATAACACCAGGCAAAGCAGTTGGTCATTAGCCCATTCTGCAACTGGGAGAACCAGATAATTGAAGTGACTTCCACAGAACCATTTAGGAATCATCAAGAGTGCCAGAAATAAATTGATGGACTCCACTGGAGCCCCTGTCTGTAAAGCAGTAACTTCTCAGTCCTCTGTGAGCATATGTCTGATCCAGACTTACTCAGCAGTTTAAAAGTTCCCTTTATTGATAGTTTCTCTAATCTGGAAAAAATATGTCTACTATGAACAAAAACTTTTTTCAATAATAGAAGAGATTTTTTTTCTTTTTAATCAGAAATCTGGTGTCATCAGGTATGGATCAGCAGTGAGCTGCTTTCTGGAATCTAAGATCACATTTTTTATGTCCTTAAGCAATGCAGTAGCTCAGAGATATGCCACCTTGTCACCAGTGCACATTCCTGAAGGGACAGCAAATCCCTCTATTACACAGATGCTACATCTGTGAACACATCTGAATGATGTAGTATCACAATTTTGAGTAAGCTTTAAACTAAAAAGGACAAAAATGAGCAACTCAGTGAGAGGAAAAAACAATCTGACACTGGGTCATTTTCATACGTAGGCATTAATGTGTAAGTTATCCTATAAACTATTTAAGGACATGTGATTATGCTGTTTCCATTTTTTGAAAAATTTCAGCAAATTCAATGTCCTAATCATCTGCTTTTTAAGATTACTTCGATTTCTTTCTTTTTTAAAAAACACTAACTTACACTAACAACATCACCTTGTGTCTCAACCAGGCATGGAGTTGACCCTTTATCAACTTTTAGAAGAGCATCTTTCGAAGAGAGATGCTTTTTGTGCTCTGGATATTGCATTTCCAACTGATTTTTGAGATTCCATTGGTTGCTTGCACACCATCATCCACTCAACATTTGTCCATCATTTCTCTGCAGCTGAAACTGCAGCATTAACAAGTGGTGTGAACCACCCTTTCTGGTAGCCCCCTCAGGGGCATGCTGCTTCTGACAGTGGTGTCTCATATTCTACATCAGCCTTTCTGTTCCCTTCTGTCTGCAAAAGTAGTCTGGCTGAAAAAGAACTAGTCTGGACAAAGAGATTAATTTTCAGGCAGAGCAGTTCTTTGGGTTGGTTCGCCACATGGTGAAATGTTTGTGCTGATGTAATGGAGGATGTGGGAAAGCATGGTTAGATCTATGACAGTTCCTTGCAGCAGGTCTCAAGGAGACAGTGAAACCAGAGCTTTTGAAAATTAACTGGACTGAAAACAGAGCAGGAGATGAGGAGGCCCAAGCAGAGACATGAGGGCTTTTTGTCAGCCTGTTTTACTGCTTGGTTTTGTATCCTCTGCATACAGCACTACACTATACTGTACTACCTCTAATGAGAGTCACAAAGAAACCATCAGCAGTCTGTACAGCTCTTTTGCTGCAAAAATAATGCATGGAATGAGGAGAGAGGAGCAGCAACTTCCTCCTCAATACAATATTAACCTACAGGACAATAGTAATTAAAAAAAAAAGAGGTTCCTGCCTTCTCTAGGTTTCCCTGTGTGTCCACACTTAGCCCTAACAGAAACATCTGCTTGTGCTTGACTTCACTAATTCAGTAGATGTCACTAAAATACGCTGGGCAGTAATTGCCCTGCACTGCTGTAAGGATCCCCCAGGTGCAAATTGCTTCTTTTGTGGCAACAGCTTTTAAGGAACTAAACTTTGTACTAACAACTTAGCCAGATACAGTGATAAAAATGCACAGGTCTGGCTTTTCTAGTCCAGCTCTGTGTACACAAAGCATTTCTGCTGGCATGTGTTTCAGAAACCACATCACTTAGCAGCGAGGCCAGTGGGAATCTCTAGTATAAAACCCATCCTTAAGGAGAATCACTTCATGGTTTTTGCAAGCTCAGGCCATCACCACCTGATCAGTGATTGTATTACATCTTCACTGAGCACAGTGCTGAGCAAATAACAACAGAAAATTACCCTTCCATAGTCTTCCTGGTAGGCAAAAGAGAGTACAAAGAGAGCAGTACCAATCGTGTGCATATGTGTATTTCTGTGGGGTGTGAATAAACTGCTTCATCACACTGTGCTGATACATCTTTTGGCAGGAAAGCCTTATTAGTGCCATGGAATAGCTGATAGGTAACAGGCTTACAGCACAGCAATCAGGATTTTTCTAGAATCATGATTTTGCTAGCCTATGAAGTCTTTTTTTTCCACTTTTTCCTTATCATGGCACAAAACCTTATGAATCCAATTTCATCTTGTCTGTTATTGGCAGGGGTGTTTCACTGACAATGCACATCTGTTTCTATGTTTAACTCTGACACTTGTGAACTAAAAAAACAGTAATCTCTAAAAAAATGCAATTTTAAATTAATATAATCTATTTATGTTCAAAAAAATTCTTAAAAAAAAAGTTCTTAAAGCAGCTAAGAACTCAGCACTATAAAAACCTTATAGCTAGCCTCTTGCAAAGTCTACACCATCACTAAAACATTATATTCTTTATTTAAGAAGTTTTGCAGTCTTCTTGACCCCAGCTATTTGAAGTTCCTGTGACAGGTTCCATCCATGCAAAGAATTTTTACAACATGTTGAATATTTTGCCTGTAGAAATAGATCTTACAAGGGCACCAACATGAAGTGCTTTAACTGTGACCAACCTGCCCAACAGCCTGCAGCAGGATGGCAGGGCCACTATCACTCAGAGTCCTGATCACTGGTATGTCAGAGTACCTATGTCATATCTGCTGGGTAGTGACAAACAGGAGGTGTCAAATGGTAACAAAGCAGAGGACATTAATTCAAAGCACTGCAGAGCATTAGTCATGCTGGATTAAAATTCTGCCAACACATTCAAGATACAGGTAACAAATCTTGGGCTTCCTTTCTTCCTCCCACCTTTCAGAAAAGACACTCCCATTCACACTTCAAAGGAATGAAAAGGAGCAGTGTTAGGCACTCAGATTAAGTAAATTCATGTTGCTTCAACACACAAAAAGTTACAACAAACAACCCGGGTTAAACAAAACCAGAATGTTTGTCAGTCTTACTCCACGAACTTCTGCTAACAGCACCTGTGCCATTATACACTTCACCATCACTGAGGTGTTCATCATCAGAGTGTTTAAAGGCTGTACAACATACAAATTGGTTTGAAAAAAAGGAATACCCTGTATTAATCCTCTAGAAGCAGAAAGACATACTAGGCTTTGTGGATTTACAGATAATTAAATGGTAGTTCAAAAGATTGGGAGACAATTGAATGAAGTGAACATGAGGCTATAAGCAATTTAAAGGCCATTTATCACAATAATTACATGAGTAGTTGAATGTTTTTCAAATGAACAAAATGTAGCAAAAACATGCCTGAGAGAAATAATTTCACTGAACATGATGCAGCAGAGAATAATTTGTTCTGAATCACATTTGTTTGCTTTCACTTGCAGCCTCATAAGCATTCAAAGAAGTATCTGGAGCCTAGATGTAATATTTTCTCAAGAGTGTAACTCATTTATCAGCATAAATCCATTTCAAAAAGTAATACAAGCAGTTTAGAAATGTGAATTCCATTAACTTCCATCACCATTTAGAACCACAAGTGCTCCTGTGTTCTTCATAAAAGAAAAAAACTTCATCTCTGTAACCTGTGTTCCTAAATCTCTAGGACTTCTTGAAATTATCCACTCAACAAATTTTATGTATGAAATAATAATCACCAGAAAATGGCATATTTAAGATACTGTTATATTAGTTACTACTGCCAAGAGTAAAAAAATATAGGAAATTCTTGCAAATGTGTATGTATGTATCAGATGCCACCGTGATTAAAATTTTTAATAAGTCATTTGTGAACTTTTTGAAATCCTGTGCTGTATAAAGCCACAGGACTTTATCAATCCCTCCAGAAGTTCCCAGAAATTTTCTTGGGACTTAGCTAAGTGGTACAACACATGCCTCATCTGTACATACCATAGACGCTGAAACCAAAGTGCCAAAGTCATTAGGACGTTGTTATGTTATATCATGCTGTTTGTATCTGTGAGTGCCTGTGCCAAAAGCTCCCTCAAGGGATCAGTCTCCTCACCTTCCCCTTATGTATCTACACAAATGTTTCCAATTAGGCAGAACTCCTAGCTACATGTATCTGAAATAGGTGGCATTTCTCCAGAAAATTCACTGCTCAAATTCCTCTTTACGGGAGGGTCAAACCCAGCTTTGAGACAACTCTACATTTAATTTTTAAAATCTGAAGTCAGGAAATGCTCTCATTTGTTGAGTTGATTCAGATAAGCTTCTCTGAATAAGGTGTAGGGGTCCGGGATGTTGGTTTGGGGCAGTTTTTTGCATCTTTATTCAAATGCCATGATGACTAAAAACATTAAAACAAGGCCAGAACTTCATTACAATCACTGCAAAATGAAGATGTCAAAGTACTTAAGCAGCTTTCTTGAGCCTATGTTACAGGTGACATGAATGATAAGGAGCAGGGACTTAGCAAAGTTACTCACCTTCTTCATCTGAAACATCCAGGACCTCAGTCATTGTCTCAGGTACATTTAGCTTGTGCTTCTCTGTTACAGTCTGCAGAGACAGAATCATCAATCATCAATCCATAAATCAAATACCCAAAGAAAAGGTAAAGTTTACAACAGGGTAATTTCAACAGCAACAGTAGTGGCATTTGCTGAGGCATTTTATAACTTGTTTCCCTTTCCCCTAACTTTATTTTTCATCTTTACTCCAGAAGCTCCAGTGCTGCATAAGGTAACATTTATTCTGGCAGAAAAATACCAAAAAAATTAAAATAATGAGCTGGTAAAAGGAATAAAAGAAAAGAAATTAAAGCTCTCAGCAAATTTATTTGTAAATGGTGCATGTAGAACAATTCAGCTCAATGTTTCCAAGACTATTTTAAAATGAATTAGGTAATGTCTACACAAGAGCTTCAGGAAGTTATATGTGGCATATGGAAATTATTAAATCGTAAAGTATTTGGAAATGAAATTATGAATGATGTGAAATTCTTAAACTAAGAAAAGATGTGAAGGATTTATGCAGATCACTTGAAACATTTCTTCCTCCACCCCCCCAAAGAAAAAAGTGACTACACTGCCTATTAATGATATTCTTTTCATAAATCATGTATATTCCCCCAAAGCACTTATACATCAGAAAAAATGTTATCTGAAGATTCTGATATATTTTGTGCACCTGAAAGCTTAAAATACTGAGATACAAGGCAAGTGTGGACTGAGGACTGCTGGGATGACACTCTAACTGTGCACACTGAAGAATAACATCAGAAGATCATTTTTTAAAAATTTAATCTTATCTTAAAAAATTACATTCTGGAGGAAACAGAAGCTGTTTAGGTGTGCTGAGTTTTAAGAATGGGGACATCCTTTTAGCACCCAGATACACAGGTGCACAGGAAATAGATGAAGAACACAGCGAGAGAAATTTTAGCAAGTGCAAGGTGTGAGAAAGTTGCCTGCAGGAAACTCTTGGTTGTGTCACAATACAGGAGACAAAATGCCAAGGACTTAGAAAAGAGCAGGGATCAGGACAGCATTAGTCACCACTGTAAAAATAAGTATTTCCCTGGCTCCACCCAGGCCTGCAGCCAGCCAGTCAGCTGAACTGGGGTGCTGGGGAGGGGAGTCAACCCTAGAAGGTATGCAGGAGCAGATGTGCCCCTTTGGCACAGAGAGGAATGTCAGGAGGCCATGTGTCTGCTGAAACTCCCACTGAGGTCCTGCTTCACTCCCTATCATGGACTGTATCTATCAAGCATAAATTCACATTACATGCAGAAGTGGTGAAAGAGCAAACGATCTGAGGGATAATTAATGGCAGCCAAATCCTGAGTCCCTTGTGCAATGTGCTTTTGGGAAAATGCCCATTGATATCAAGCAGTGAAGTCAAGAGCTGGTTCTGTTGCACACAACTTACTAGTTATTTCCTAAATCTGTTTTATATTTCTCTATTTCTAATCAAGTGACAAAGATAGCATTCTTCTAGGATGCTGCACTTTTACAAATAACACACGGTTACCAACAGCATATTTACTCTGGAAATTTGTTTCAGAAGCCTGCTTTACGTTTCTGAAATATATACATATATATATATACTGTGACAGGAGATTTCAATTCACCCTTCTGAGGTATGTGCAAACTACAATGTCCTTTGCTTCAAATGGCAATCCCAATCAGGCCCCCCAAATTCACTCTTATCCACTATTCACTCCTACCTTGTATCTTCAACAATACAGCAGTAAGTTAATAAATATACCACAGATTTTTTTAACAAAAAACCCCAATAACCACTGACACTGGGCTAAGGGAGCAAACCCAGGTGAAGGGGAATGTGTATTTTTCAAGGGAAGTGGAAAGCAATGTATGTGAGTACCAATTTACTGGCCTTGTAACTGTCATTACTACTGCAGTTGTATCTACACAAAGGGTACTGCAAATTCTCTATTTCCAGTTCCTCCATTCCCTACATAAAGAAACTGAAAAGTTAGGGGGAAAAAAACCAAAAGGAGTAGGTGTCTAGATGCTGAAGAAAGGGGAAAGAAGGGGCCTAGGAGTCACAAATGCTAGTTTTTGTACATCTGCTCTATGACCAAAATTTATTTAAGAAAATGTGGTTCCCAACCTTAGCTTCTGTAGAAAATCCATTTGATCAGAAAACCAGAGAGGTGAAAGGATGCTACAGAACTCTAGTCCACAAGCCAGAGATACACATTGTGTGCTAACTTCGTGTTAACTTAGACCTGCCAACCTTACTAACTAACATTAATCTATCATGATGCCAATTTACTCATAAATTAGGTTTTCACAAGCCCCTATATAGGAACAATCTGGTCTCTGACTGAGGCTCTCTGACATTATTTATTTACAGAGATATAATGATACTGTATATACTTCCTGATTTTATATTCAGTCAGAGAAAATTATTACATAATTTAACAACTGAAATGAAGTTTGGAAAACAGAATCAAGAGTGTATGTGTGCACACGTGTCAGAAGAATAAAAAATCTGTAATGCTATCTCTAGAACACTGAACTTAGCATGAATCTTTCATTTTGCATCAGAATTCTACAACAGAAGTTGTGAATTAATGTTTTTTAATGAACTTGTAAGATCACACTAGCCTTTTTTTTAATTGATAGCCACATTAAAAATGTCAAATACTTCAAAATTTAAAATCCATCTCTAGCCCCATGAAGGGCATACTTTGAAAACTGCTGAATGCATATTTCTGAAACTCTGCTTTTTAGTGCCACTGAAAATTCAATTAAGTATTCTGCTCCAGGCTTCTGTATTCAAGACTTTCATTGTAATGCCAGATTTTAATTTGGTGGCATAGAAAAATTCAGATATATAATTCAAGTATAGAAACCTGCATGTACATTCAGTGATTAGAGCGGTATACTGTAAACAACCCCAAAGCTCCTCATAAAGCCATTTGTCCACAGGAAGACTATGCCTGTTCCTGTAGGTACCCCAAAACCTAATTGCATAGTAAAACTTTGATAGTCTACCTTATTCTGATGTATTTACTACTTATTTCTAATCTGTGAGTAAAAATACATGTGCTTTATTCTCTGTAATGTTTTATATTCATGCAGCTCTGCTAATAACAACACCATTTCAAGGAGGAGAAAGATTTGTTGGAAGTTAGACCAAAGTCTTTGGCACTGAAGATCTTTTCCTCAAACACCAGTGACTTGCATTTCAATAAAGCATCAGCCTCTCTAACATCCTCCATGCATCACTCAGCTACAACCTTAGAGAATGAAGTAGCTATGGTGACAGCACCTTTTTTTTTCAGAGCTAAATGCTGTGTTCTACTTTGGCAACACCAACCTCACCATCTGGAGAACTTTATTGCAGGGAGTGCATGTGAGTGCCTGTTATTTATCTCTCCTTTTTAGGACTTGTTCTAAATTATGTTCAATCAACATTCCCCACCACGAACAGCAACACCAGAGGTTTATATTCTATACATCCCTAAGGTGCAATATTCAGAGAAATCCATAGCAGAAAAATCTGCTGAATTTATGGAGGGTTCCCAGCTGACTTTTAAAAGCAGTGCTTTGTACACAGACACAGTGCAAGATTTCAGATTTCTCTTATATGCAAGCATTAAAGGTCAACGCTGCAAGTAAGGTTCAGTATTGGATTCAGTCCTAAACCCCAAGCATCTGGTATCTGGTAGGAAAAAATCCATTACCCTCAAAGTTTAAAGAAATACTTATCCAAAGTAAATAACTCAGAGGTCTCTTTTCACAGTGTAGTCCCTATTATTATAAAATATCAAATACTTACATATGACAAGGTACAAGACTCCACAGTGCAACACAAGGCATGATAGAAAGGGATTTACAATTTATATCAGGCATAAAATAGAAAAAGTGTGCCAGGACACAGCACAGGGAACAGCAAAGGTATCACTCGAGGCTAAAAATCCTACTTTTGAAAAGAAAGAAAGTTTCTTGAAAAATTTTACCTAGGTTTTATTTTCCTAAATCTCTGATTAGATCCATCTGTGTTTATGTATGTACACATGTGATGTGCTATATGATGAAACAAGAACATGAAATAAATAACAACAAAAACAATACAGTCTTTATTAAGAGACTTCTGGAATCACACTGGAATTCCCTGTCCAAAACTGAGTCAGTCTGATCTTTGCAAGTCATTAATAAATGATGGCTCACTCTATTTGTAACCTTAAGCCACGTTACTTCTATTCTATCCTCCTCAGTTAATATGACTGAGGAATTGCTGTCATTATGCGACAAAATCAAAATTACTTTCCCATTTTTTTACAAGAGACTTCAGATTTCTTCCCTTCCTCTAATCTTCTCACTGAGTAGAGGCATCTCTTTAGTAATCTGTGGATTTTACAGCTCTGAGCTCCTAAATGACATCTACATCTGATAGGTTTTCTAGGCTGTCAGTCTTTCTTGCATTGCAAAAAAAGAAAAAGAGTGACCTCTCAACAGTGTTTCAAGATAAAATGCGCTACCAGAAATTAAAATTAATTCCTTAAATGACACATTATTTCTTATCTTCTCCCTTCCTACCTGCTAAAACATTTGTAGATGGGATGTGAAAGTCTAAGAAGGGTAAACTCCCTCCCGGAGTCTCAGAATATATCAGTTTTTCCTGGTTTAAAGCAACAGTACCACCTCACACAAAGCATTCACAAACCCTGAAGTCAAAATACAGATTACCAAGAGTGTGGAGGAGTTGAGAGGACTGGGACATAAGGGAAGATTAGTTCATATTTTGGAAAAACAGGATCTATTTGAACTGAAAGTGATTTGGGTAAAAAGATGATTGATGTGATTCAGAGCCATCTAGTGAGAGCTGTGTCTGGCACACTCCAAATGCTAAGAAGCTTGCTGGGGTGTGCTGCAAATGTTGAGCCTCAGGAGGTGTCATAAGTGTGGAAAGGAGAGGTGAAAAGAGAAGCAGGATGGGATCTAAACAACTATGCACAAACTTCTGGAAAGTTTGAGTTTGCAGCTTAGACCCATAGCTAGCACAAAGTTTTTCTCTGCTTTTGAATAGTTGTTTTCCATCTGTATGCACACAGATTTTGCTGCCTAGCTCAGTGAAGCCTGCTGTGCTGCACACACTCCCCCATGCTTAAAAGATAAACTGAGAGCACAGTAGTGCTTTTGCAAAAAATCCAACAGAAAGGGGGGTGGGGGGGGGACTAAAACCAGAAAAGAAACCAAGGAAGAGAGGTACAATGGAGAGTCTGAGGGAAGAAGAGAAAGACAACATTCTGAATAAAGAAGAGAGATGATTGAATGCATCTGCAACTCACAGTAGTGGTGGTAGTAATCTCCTCTGTTACAACCTTCAGTGTATCCACCACGGAGATGTATCCCAGCCGCCTGGCGATGGCTAAGGCAGTGTTGCCATTCTGGAGAGCAGAGAGAGCAGGGGAGAGAGAGAGAACGATGAGAGGGAGGATTGTGATGTGAACCAATGAGATCACTCCCAGCACGGCATGAGCCAGCATTTCCATCCAAAACAAGGCACAGCCTAGGAAAATCACCGTTTGTTTTTTTTTTTTTTTTTTTTTTTTACCCTTACATCTGACTCTGTAACTTCTTTAAGACTATAGCCCTGATTGCCATGGCAACACAACACACATCTGCCTGCTATTCCAAACGAAAATGTGCTGTATGGTTTAACCCTTCAGTGCTCATATTTCACTACACAGAAGTTCATGTTTTATTTTGCATGAACGGCTCTGCATCAGAAATATTCTTCTAAAAAAAAAAGTATTAGAAAATGTTACAGTTTCACTTCGAGTTGGAACTGTTAAATCTTTATCAGGTACTATTCCCTCATTGAGGGTACAAGATTACAGCTGTATTGTCTGCATGCATTTCTCTTCCTTCTTAAAACAAAAAAAAAGTAAAAGCACACAAAAGGTAATGATTTAACAAACACAATAACAACCTAAGCAAGCCGTGGGGTGTGAAATTATTCTGCATTTATGACAGTCTAAAATGAAATTCGACTCTAATTTACTAAGTGTTTGGGCTTATTTATCTCCACTTCATCACCTGAAACTTGGGCAGTCTGCAGTCCCCATGTCACTCCACTTGGGGAGGGGAGAAGGGGACATGTTTGGTGATTCTTTGTAAAGAGCTCCCAGCAGAACTGGTTTTTCTCATTTTGCACTGAGCCAAAGAACAACATGCTGGGGGAACCAACAGAAAGATGCTGTTCCTCCCTTTGCACTGAAATGCTTTCTCTTGTGACACTGCTGCACTGTGAGCAGGATATCAGCCTGAAAGCTTCTGGATTTTGGTATTGGCTTTAGTTATCTATAATTTCAGTTCTTCTGTGTTAGTCTAGCTCAGCGACCCTGAAGCAGTGCAGTGTTTGTGGATTAGCAGTATGAAATGGATAGATTACCATCTTCACAGCACAAATTATTTGACTGTTACTATCACTTGCACATGAGCTGCTCATGTCCCACTCCCATATCCTACTGCCAGATGTCTGAGGTTGGAATTCTCCCTTATCTCAGGCTACACATTAATCTGTGAGGACAAGGAGAGAGCCAGTACCTGAGAAAGCATGCAGCAAAGACACATCCTGGAGACCCTGCTTGGCTTTGAGTTAGATTTGGCCATGCCAGCCCCAACACAAGGACTGAAAGAGACCTACAGTGTTCAGTTCTGGTTGCTCTGTTCAGTTCTGGTTACTCTGTTCAGTTCTGGGTCCCTCACTACAAGAAAGACATCGAGTTGCTGGAGCGAGTTCAGAGAACTTCACCAGCTTGGTCTGGAGAACAAGTCCTGTGAGGAGAGGCTGAGGGAATTGGAATTGCTTAGTCTGGAGAAGAGGAGGCTGAGAGGAAACATTATTGCTCTCTACGGCTGCCTGAAGGAGGTTATAGGGAGGTGGGTGCTGGCCCCTTCTCCCAAGTGAATAATGAGAGGACCAGAGGAAATGGCCTAAATTTGCACGAGGGGAGGTTGAGCCTAGATATTAGGAAGAGATTCTTTACTGAGAGAGTAAAGACTTTACTGACCCCACTGGAATGAGCTGCCCAGGGAGGTGGTGGAGTCTCCATCCCTGGAGATATTTAAAAACTGTGCAGATGAAGCACTTCAGGACATGCTCTGATGGGTGACACAGGTACTGATAAATACATTTTATATGGGGACGATACTGAGAGTTGTATGCAGTGATCTTAGAGGTCTTTTCCAACTGTCACTATTCTGTAATTCTGTGGTTTGGTTGATTGTGCCCAATAGTAGTGCCTCCAGCCCCAGAAGCTGACTACAATGGTCTCTTGCTTGACCATCTGGTATTTCGGATAACTTCACAGATTATTCAGTATGAAAGTTCTGGGACCAAACAGGGAGCCAGTGCTGATTTCAGCACGCACAATAGATATACATGGAAACCAGATCCACTCTGGGGAATGACAGGAGTTTTGGACATTCTGGCTGCATGTTAAAGATTACCCAATTAGAGGTGACTAATAACAACATCAACTTGAAATAGGACAGTTGTATTCCTGGCTGACTGCAGGGAAGGAGCTGTGCCAGAGGTTACTGACGGTCTTTGAGGAGGCATTAACATCAGTGAACACAGTAAGAACCTGAAACACATCCAGTGAATCATAAAATAATTTGGGTTGGAAGGGACCTCTCAAGGCCAGCCAGCCCAGCCCCCTGCAGTATCAGGGACACCCTCACCCAGATCAGGTTGCTCAGAGCCTCCTCAAGCCTCACCTTGAACATCTCCAGGGATGAGGCCTCAACCCCCTCCCTGGGAAACCTGGGCCATTGTGCCACTGCCCTCATGGGGAAGAACTTGTTCCTGACATCCAATCTAAATCTACTCTTAATTTAAAGTCTCTCCCTTGTCCTATCACTCCAGGCCCTTGCAAACAGTCCCTCTCCAGCCTTCATGTAGGCCCCCTTCAGGTACAGAAATTTGGGTCTAAATCTTCATAAAACCTCAGGTTCTGATTTTCCCATATTTTTAATGGAAAAATCCATCTTGATCTATCAATTTACAGATGGAAATGTTGAGGCAGAGGGCAAGTGAACCAGCACAGCACAGACAGCTGTGGCCAGCCTGATCCTGCAGCTCAGAAATCATTTTCCCCACCTCATATTTACCTTAGTGAGCAAGAGGTTAGACCTAATTGGAACTATCTTAAGAGGACAAGGAGAAGAAATGGAAGTTACATTTACACATCTGACAACCAGCTGCATGAGGAATTCTTTCAGCAAAACAAAGGCTTGCTCTCAAGCCTTAAGAAAGGAAAGAGAGGGAGACAAGTTCTCACTGGCACTTCACAGACTTACAGTGGTGATGGCGTTGGGCTTGGCTCCATGTTGGAGAAGGACATTAATGATGTGAGTGTGGCCTTGCTGAGCAGCTTGGTGAAGAGGGGTGTACCCATTCTGTTGTCCACGGTGGTCACAACACAAACAAACAAACAAAGAACAACAACCACCAGTAATTAGATAAGACACTTCACTTTGCTTCCTTCTGCTCCTTCCGAGATATTTCAAAAAGGAATTATGCCATCAATTGACCCAAAGATAATAAATCTTCTGTAATAATAATACTCCTTCAGCAGATTAATGAAAACATAATGGAAAATGATATTTTATCCAGAAATCATCTTTCAACTCACAGTATAAGAAAGCTCTGGAAAGACAGATAATTCCTCATTTCCTAAATCAGAGGGAGGAACAATGAGGAACAGTAAAGTGGTACACTAAGAACACAGAATCATAGCCCAGAAAGAGAACATTTTTGTTCCTCTCGCATCTTAATTTTCTATAGAAAAGTGTAAAGATTTGCTTTTAAAATACTTGAGCCAATTAAAAAATATATATAATGTGATTTGAAACTATTTTCTTTTAAAAAGAGCTAACAACATATACCTATTACAAATTTAAATGAATTTTAGCTTTACTTTGCCTTCAAAAGGCTTGACCAAGCTGTAATTACACCAAAAAATATGTACACAAAGTCTGTATAAATAAACACTATTAACACTTCAGTGATTCATTCTAATGTTACACAATAAAGGAACATAACCAAAGTGTACTTCAGCTGGTTGATCTGAGATGGTATTGTGTAAGACCAGTCAGGCAATTGATTTACAAAATTATTTGTGATTGGCTTTGAAAGCAAGCAGAGAATAAACTGGAAGAAAACACAAAGTTGATCTCACTGTACACTTACACAAAGCCCAGGGGCAGGTTCTGAAAGACACACTCTTGAGAGTTCTCTCTTTTTGCAAAAGAATAGATGCAAGTAATGTTCAATTCTACTAATTAAACAGTGCTAGTTCAGAACTGGTTCAGTTCTTGTATTTACAGTATGCATACATGGACGGCTAAGAAATGGAAGGAGGTTTTTATTATAGGTTGTAGTGTAAATTTGTGATCTTTACTGAAGTGTTAGTGCACTCCTTCAAACCTAGAATTCAGCCCTAAATTTTTTCACTTGAGATGGCACAAAGCATAATGCAGGTTTTTCTCCAGTTAAAGATCAAGCTGTAATAGAAGTCACTTAGCTTTTCACATGATTATCCTGAATCCAGCCAGGGTGGGTTTGCTTTTTAAATTGAGTCCACATTACCACTTGACAGACTGCCAGTATTTTTATTGGTCCCTAGGTGTGAGATTTTGTGCTCTCATACAAACTTGCTGACTTTAATTAAATTATTCTCAGTAAGTGAAAGACCTGGAAAAATGGCATCAGAATCTGGCCCAGTGGCCCCATAGACACAGAGTGGACATAATCCTACAGACATAAGTATGTCTGTCCCTTTAGCTGGCCTCCAAATATCTCAGCTGAATGTCTTGGCAGCTATTGTTTGGATCCTGCCAGTGTCTGCTTTATTAATTCTTATCAGCTGTTTTTCTAGGAGTGTTGTCTGTTCTTTTGGAATCCCAGGGTTTTGCCCATTGATTTGGGGTGATCTCATGAGGGATGGGCCAGCATCTTTTATTTATTTACTTTGCTGTTTCTTACCACACTTGAGCCGTGACCACTGTGATGAAATAGTGCTAGCTGGTGAAAGGAACCCATCCTCAGAGGTCACAGCTGGGGACAGAGGGACAGAGCTGGCCAGAGGGACCACAAGTCTGCTTTTTGGACTGGATCTGACAGTTACTAAGTATGTCACTAGAAATACCAGTGTACTCCTTCACGCTGATCCCCAGACATCCAATCTGAAGCTAGCAGCTAGCTAGTGCCTGAAGCCAGCTTTACCTAAGCTGAAGCTCCTGAGTTAGTTTTCTCTTTCTGATAAGGGGGATGTGATGATATCTGGGATGTGACATATTGTTGCTATCACCAGAACCTCCCAGTGTATACTCAGGACATGGACAATTCTTGCTACAAAAAGCATCACATTCAGCTGTTGTGCCTGACAGTTTACACTAGAAGAAACTGATGAAGTCAGTGGATTTCATTCAGATGCTGGCTATTGGCAGTCAGGTCTATTTCAGTGTAACTGCATACCCAGATTCCCCTGAAACAAAAACAAACCTGCACTTGCTCACCACAGCTGCTTCCTCTCCCCAAGTCATACCACCCACGCTTTAATCAGCACTAATTCTTCCCACTCTTTTCCCAGCAGTTTGGAGAAAACCTGGCATCACCCTCCAAGCATCTGAATTGTTACTTAGTTTGGCAGCACACTGGTATTATACTGGTGTGAACCACGTGTAAATGAGATCAGAAAAAAGCTCATATTGGTTATTTTGCAAGGAAAAAGAAAAAGAAAAGAAAAAAAAGAAAAAAAAAGAAACTGATTCTCTGTCCCTTGCTTTCATTATCTGACTTTTCTTTTGTGAACACCCCATAAGGAGATGTAGCAGAAAGAAGGCATTCTACTAGAGCCACACATCACCCTGTGTTGACATCCGCCATGTAATAATTATTTTCCAGTTAAAAAGGCACCATGGTATGAATTCCAAGAGCTTGGTTACCAAGTTCATAATAAAGAGCAAAAGCAAGCAACAAAAAAAATTACCTTTGTTTTAGCATTGACATTTGCTCCCTGCTTGAGAAGAAAATTCACCATTTTGATGTTTCCATAGTGACACGCCACAATTAAAGGTGTATAACCAAGCTACAACAAGAGAACAAAGAAGTAAAACTGCAAGCTCAGTGGAACATTCCTTGTACAGTGGCAGTATCCTTTGGAACACTGGAGAGGGCAGCCACTCCATGATTTACCTTTGTCTGTGCATCCTGGTTTGCACCATGTTTTGTGAGTATTTCAGCCACAGTCACTTTATCCTCTTGAGCCGCAAGGTGCAAGGATGTCAGGCCAGTCTGGAGTTGAAATATAGAAAATAAATAAATACAAATAAGAATAAAAACCTGCTCTACGTGAAGAAAGAAATTTGACTTTGGTTCTTTGTCATCTTTAAACCATAAAGAGATCCTAAGTATAGCTTCAAAGTATGAGTGTTTTTTGTTTGTTTTAACCAAGAAGAGTTGTTGATTCTCCTGACCTGGCTGACAAACGGCTCCAAAGCAATTACATCACCACAAGCCACAGAGTAAAACTTTCAGGCATCAGTGATCACACTTGGATTTTATACAAAAATGTCACTTGGGAAGCTGAGGAGCCCATTAATAAATGAGGGAAGCACATTCTCTGTGCTTCCTACTCCTCAGGCAGGAAAGGGAACCTTGACAGCTGCCGGCACGAGGCAGTATGAAGAAAATAACTCCAGAAATAGATCCCATTCAAAGATGCCAAGGAAATGGATGCAGCCTTTAACTAAAAGCTCACTGTAATGCTCACAGTGAACAAGGCAGGGAACAAGTTTTGTAAGAGAAATGAGAATTACCTTGTTTCCCATTTAATACCATTAATGCCAGACAACAAGAAAACTTGAGTCTTCCATTTTGATTTGCATAAACAAAAGCTGCATGCTTTTAACCTTATGTAAATAAGACTCAAATATATGGACAGCTAAATCTGGTGACCTAGGGAGATCTAAAGTAATGGGGTTTATTTTAGGCACTTCTTTACTATGAAAGTAGTGTCATATATAATTTTTTTTTTTTTAATTTTTTTTTTTAATGGAAAGGTCCTCCATAGGATTTTTCTCACTCACTAATCTTCTCATAATGTTGTTTTCTAATTTGCCAGGCATCGTCAATTTTTTTCATTTGGAAAGAAGGATGAAGGGTAAATATATGAAGAAAATCTTGCAACAGAACTATTTTAGACTGTAGCTCTCAGGTTTCTGATACATTGTTAAATCCACCCATAGACCCACAAACTACAAAGTTTCACATTCTTTCTTTGAACCTAATATATAACTTCAGGAGCATATGCAAAAAACCTGAGAGATGGCAAAGTTGCAGCACAGAAGTAATACTGCAGTCTTGCTTCCTGAATGTTTTCAACCCTGCAGTCTCACAAATATGGATATAAGGCAGTGAAGCTAAGAATTCCCAGCAATGTGACATCATTCCTACACTGCACTTTGCATCTTACTGGATACTCTCACCTGCAGTACTTTTGTCTCTGGTTGTGAATTACCTTTGTTGCCACATGGATATTGGATCCTTTCTCCAAAAGCAAGGTCACCATGTCAGTGTGACCTTCTTGGGAGGCCAAATGAAGTGGGGTGACTCCCTGCTTGGTCAAAATGTTGGTCTCAGCCCCGTAGTTCAATAGAGTAGTAGCAATCTGCATCTGATTTTTCTTAGCAGCAATATGCAGAGGGGTGTATCCATTCTAGCACCAGTCAGGAAACAAAATAAGAATAAAGTTAACACAACAACCACGTAGGACTAAGAACTCAGACACTATAAAGCAATAATATTTTATATTACCCCTTACTTCTAGAGATGAGAGTTCATTAAATTTTCAGGGCCAGACATGTCCCACATGGCCCTGCTGTTGTACTGCTTTTTCCATCTGTTATTTTTGCCATCTAAACTAGAACAAAACCAGCCCTTGCTAGGGTGGGCTGGACTGTTCAGCTGATACCTTCAAATGATCCCAAGTTTGACATCTACATTTTGAATAACCTATGTTGTGAGTATTCACTTTTGACTGATGAGTGACATTCCCCGTGATGGGTGCACACATTGCATTATGGTTTCTCAGAGCGTGTGGGTAGAGCTGCATTTACACATGGAATTCTGATACATGTGTCAGTCACAGAAACAGCAATAGGGAGGGATGTTTTTCTGAACAAATTAACCAGTTAAGCAGAGCAGAGCGACATTGATGGTACTTTCTGGAAATACGACAAACTGTAGCTTTTAATGTCTTTACAATGAACTGTGGGAAGAAAATTCTGGGTTTCAGCAGACAGTCCCCCTGGAGATGTTTGGTTGGTTGATTTGTGCTTTGTTCTTTTTTAACGGGAGCTTTACCAAACCATCCTACGCGGCTGTAGCTTTTGCTGCTCCCCACGCAATGGAAACAACATCTTGGATACAATTCCCTCACAGACAGGTCTCATTTTTTGGCAGCACACTCCGACATCACCACCAAATTGCTCCTTCTCTTCCCCTTTCCGTAGTCCTTGCCTTGCCTAACAGTGGTACCATGGCACTGTTCCTAACCCTGGGATGAATCCTCCATATGTGTGCACAGGATATACACATGGTTTCTAATATTACACAATACTAAAGTGAATTCCAGATATGAATAAGGATCATAAAATGGCCCGAGTGGCATACATATATATATATACACACACGTACGTATTTCTTTTTCAGTGGTGGTTAACAAGACCCCCTATGCTAAATTGTACACAAGGGATAAATTTCACTTTGGAAAGTTTTAAGTCTCAGCTCGACAGGGCGCTGAGACATCTCATATACACGATAGTATCACCTAGAAGGGTCGGGCCAGACGATCCTTGAGGTCCCTTCCAACCCGACATTCTGCGCTCCTAAACCGCGGGTCACAAGCCCGCTCCGTAAGCCTCACACAACCTCCTCCGGGAGAAAAATCCCAGCGCCTGACGGACCGGCCCGCCCCGCCCACACCCCTGCCGATTATTTTATTGTTTTATTCATTATTTTACTCATTGTTTCCTTCCCTTCTGCCCAGCGGGCTGCCCGGGAGCCTCTGAGGAGAAAGGAAAAGGGCGGGAGGAGCGGGGGGGGGGGAGGAAGGGCGCGAGCTCACCTTGGCGGTCGCGTGCGGCGAGGCGCCCTTCTCCAGCAGCAGCAGCGCCACCTTCTGGTTGTCGTAGTGCGCGGCCACGTGCAGGGGGGTGAGGCCGTTCTGTAAGGGGCGGTTACGGCGTTAGGGCGGGCGCGAGGAGGGGGCGGCTGAGGGGGCGCGCGGCGGGAACCGTTAGTGCGTGAGGTAACGGGCGCTGAGGAGAGGCTGCGGGACACCGACCCCCGCATACATATACATATACACACAGTGCGTGAGGTAACGGGCGCTGAGGAGAGGCTGCGGGACACCGACCCCCGCATACATATACATATACACACAGTGCGTGAGGTAACGGGCGCTGAGGAGAGGCTGCGGGACACCGACCCCCGCATACATATACATATACACACAGTGCCTGAGGTAACGGGCGCTGAGGAGAGGCTGCGGGACACCGACCCCCGCATACATATACATATACACACAGTGCGTGAGGTAACGGGCGCTGAGGAGAGGCTGCGGGACACCGACCCCCGCATACATATACATATACACACAGTGCGTGAGGTAACGGGCGCTGAGGAGAGGCTGCGGGACACCGACCTCCGCATACATATACATATACACACAGTGCCTGAGGTAACGGGCGCTGAGGAGAGGCTGCGGGACACCGATCCCCGCATACATATACATATACACACACACACACCCAGTGGCCGTTCAGCGGAGGAAAAGCGAAGGAGGAAGAAGAGGGATTTGAGGGTGACTCGCTCGGTTTGTCTTCCCAGAGCGCAAGCAAAGCAATTCCCACGGCATGGAGGGGAAAGCGGGCCTCACCCCCGTGTTTATCGCGCAGGATTGGGGCGGTATGGGCAGCCTCATGGAGCTGGCACTTTGTGAGAGCTTCCTGACAGGGACCCAAATGCTGTTTAAGCAACTAGCTTGAATAACTAGAGCACTCTGGGCTTTCTGTCAGCCAGGTAAAGTTTCTGCTTGACAAAGTTTCTTCTTTGGAGACCAATGACAGAAAATGGGGAGATTGAGGCTGTGTCACAGCCAGCCACCTCGGATTCCTGACTGGTGAAGTAATGCCCATGAGTGCTGAGAAGGACAGACAGACCCCAGTTAGAATGCACTCATGATGTAACTTGCTCTTGAGCCTTTGGGTCCAATTCAAAATATCTTAGACATTCTGTCCTTTCTAGATCTTATGAGGATTATGGTATCTTAAGTGCACAACTAGTGCACAAAACCATCACCCTTGGGGGAAAGCCACAACTGACATGCAAAAGCAGCTGCAGCCTCCTTCCATGCACATATTTCTCACAGTTCTTTGCTAAGGAAGGCTCCAGAACGTTTTTCTTTTCTCACCAGTACCTTGCCAGCTGAATCAGGAGAGGCACGACGCTGCAGCAGGAGTTTTGCCACTTCCAGGCTCCCGTATTTGGCCGCCACGTGCAAAGGTGTGAATCCCTTCTGCAAAATTCCAGGAGACAAAAAGCAGATGCTGACATCTGACCACGCATCACCACGCTGACATCTCTCTTTCAAGAACTATGTATTACGAGTTTACACTTCAGCCTATATTCTGTCTCGCAGCATCAACAGCCATAACTAGAAAGAGCATCATCGCTTAGAAGCACTTTGAGAAGGATTCTTTCCTACATATGTGCTGGCAGACATTTTATGTGACGCAGACTCTACCTAGCAAAAGACACTGTGTTGTGTGGGCAATAAAGGCACTTGTTCAAACTTCTACTCCAAAGCAGCTGCACTTTTTAGTTGCTGATGACAGCTTCAGAAATATTTCCTGTATCAATTGTTGCCAGTAACAATGAAACACCAACTAAATTCGGTGAGAAAACTCCAAACTTTGCATTCCTCCTTTGGAGCTTGCTGAAGAAGGATTTCTTTTTGGACTTTTGTATTCAGGCAGTCATTAAGTGCTTCTTCTGCCTCTGAACTGCAGTCATACCTGAATCAATGGCAGTACTTTCCGAAAACACATTGTGGCAAGACTAAAAATCCTGTCTTTTTAAAGAAGTCCTTTTCTCTTTAATGAGTCTTGTCAGTACAGCACAGACATAAGGTGTGTGTCAAACTAACACACTCTTTGCATGTTCTTTTAATTTAAAAAAAAACCATTGATATGGAAAAATCATGAATGAAAGACAGCAGGTGGCAGACTGCACCACTGCCCTCAAAGAAATTTCAGGGAGCTACAGTGACCTATTTGCCTGACACGTAAGTAATGTGTAAAATTTATTATCATTATCATCATGTTCCACTAATTCCATCTCAAAATGAATTTACGTCAGGGAATCTCAAACATTTCCAGTCCACTAATCACAGGTTTGTAGAGAGATTATCTTGTGGACTACATGTTCATAATTATAGAATGCTCCTGCAGTACTAAAGCAATATGGGAAATGAGGGAAGTATTTGGTGTATTTTTAGCCATTTTAATGTGATCTAACAGCTGGAGAAAAGAACAGCAAGTGTTCCAGTAATCCGTGGATCATAATTTGAAAATTGCTGGTTTAGTCTTCTAAACCCTGGAACCCCACTGTTCAAAAATATGTTTTAAGCTCCATCTGTAAAAAACAAAACAAAACCAAAAACCTGTACTTTTTAAAGAACTAAAACAATAGCGAGAATTAAGTGATTCTCACTTAATCACATGTGATAAATTTGGAAAAGACATCTTGGCACATAATCCTGTTGACAGCTATGTACTTTCTTACGTGTCCATCACTCCACTAGGAATCCACTGATAAACATTTTTTGCTAACAAAGCAATGATTCTGGAGACCATTTCTTTCATAAATCCAGCCAAAATGGCCTATTTTGTCATATGACACCTCATTTATAGAACCACTGAAAATAGATTCAGCATTAGATGCAACTGGACAGATGCTGAATTCTATGTTTTAGGAACATTCATTTCTGCTAGCATAGACCAGAATTATTTTACTATTTAAATAAACAAGGTAGTGAAGAATAAGCAGGCCTGTTCATGAAGAAAATGTTGTCATCATCCCCTTTTCTTTTTTTGAAAATGTTGTCCAAAAAAGCCCTACCCATAATGCATCAGGAAAGAGAGAAACAAGGATTTTGTGTCCATTTCAAACTGCTGGGAGCATGTATTTATCACGACCTCCATTTGTTTCCAGTGGGAACCAAACTCCCAACCTCAGTTGACAGCACAATATGTCAAACTTTGATAAACTTCCGACCCATTACTGCAGTCTACTGGATCTCTGTTGATTACGTAAGAACAAAACAAAAGACCCAAAGCAGTTCAGTTTCTCAGGGTGTGAGTACATTCCTAAAGGAATGGGCTGGGCAGGCCCTGCCTGGGCTGCTGGAATACAGAGGTAAAGCATTTTGTCTTACCTTGGTGGACATGGAGTGCGAGGCACCTGCCTCTAGGAGGACTGAGGCGACATCAACTTGTCCCTCTCTGGCAGAGATGTGCAGGGGGGTGTACCCATTGGTTGTTGCGGCATCGGGGTGGGCCATGTGCTGCAGCAGGAGCTGGACGATCTCCGTTTTCCCCAGGCGAGAAGCGATGTGCAGTGGGGTCTGTTCTTCCTACAACTCAAACCCAGCAGATCATCAGCGCAGGTAGAACCACCTTGAACACTGCTCTGCTTGATCCCAACAGACCTATCGATGCACTGGTCTTGCAAAAATCATGGGAAGTAATAGTACCAAAAAAAGGGAGTAATGGAGGATTTGCTGGGTAATTTTTGCAATTGTCTTATTAGAAAAGAAAGAACTATGAAGAAAAACATCACTGTGGGTGTCACTTGCTGCTTTTCGTGTTTTGTTTTACAACAGCTGTACCTTGCTCTACAAACAGAACCTCTGCTGTTTGGTTGTAGGACATGGCTGAGCACCTTCTTGCTGAGACAGAAGGCTATTGCTGCTCTGAGTCAGGCACACTGTGCTGGGTATAGCCAGGAGGGAGTTAATTTTCATCACGGTAGCCCCTTTGTTGCCCTCTTTTAGATTTCTGACCCAAACAGTGCTGATAACACACCAGTGTTTTAGCTATTGCTGAAAAGTACTTACGCAGCACAGAGGTTGGGAGGGGGTCCAGGCAGGAGAGCTGCCCTGAATTCACTGCAGATCCATACTATGTAACATCACACTCAGCAACAAAACTAGAAGGGGAGTTTTCCAAATGAGCTGTTGCTCGGAGACTGGCTGGGCATCTGCCTGCTTCTGGGAGGTGGTGAGTGACTGACTTTGCATTGCTTTTGAGTCCCAGGAGGGGCTGGGTTTGTTTTTGTGTTTTTTTCTCTCTCCCTCACCTACTTAACTGAATTTATCTAATTCCAAGAGATATTCTTGCTTTCACCCTTCCAGTTCTCTCCCTCACCCTGCTGTGGGGGCAGTAAGTGAAGGACTGAGCAGGGCTGAGCTGATGGCCAGGGTCAGCTCGCCACACACATTCTCTTTGGAAGATCTTTGCATAAATAGGATACTGTTTTCAGAACTGGTTTTAGGTGTGCTTAATATTAAATCAACAGAGTAAATAAAAAGTGAAAGTGAATTTTGAGTAAGAGAAAACAAAACACATTGCAAGCAGAACACCTACCCTGGCTCGGGCATCAACCAGGGCCCCGTTCCTCAGGAGGCAGCGAACTACTTCCACCTGCCCAGCACGTGCTGCCATGTGCAATGCAGTTTCTCCACGCTGCAGAAAAGCAAAAGCGTTTCAGTTGCCTGAATCTCTGTGAAGAAACAGAGCTCCAGTGGTGCAAATTCCACTCAAGACAACTCATGCAGAGATTTGTCTTTCCGCCAGCTGTGAACCTGGCTTCAGACACAGGGACAATTCAGGAGGGTGTGCTCATACATGTTGCTGGGCCTGGGGACTTTGTGGTTTGGAAACTTGGTGATCCCAGGCAAACACCATCTCACTACAGAGGGGCAGAATGAAAATCCTGGTTTATAGAAAATTCTGCCATCTAAACTCCCTTGGTCACATATGTTCCTCAGCTTTCTACATAACAGTGCATCAGCTTGTGTGCTACACAGGAGATGAGAGTGTATTGAGCCTTTCTCTCTCAAGGGACTGAGGCACATGAGCTTCAAGATGGAAGAGGATATTTTTCCAGATGGTCTCTTCCTGCACACTGTGTGGAGCTGGCAGCATTAAAAAGGCCTTGTGATGGCTTTGCACAACTGAGCCAGCATATGAAATGTGTAAAATCTGTGCTCAGGAGCAAGGCTCTGTCTGCAGGCTATAGAATGAATCTTATTGCAAGGCTTTTGTAGCCAACAGAATTTGAAGGAGAATATGAAATTTTGGAAAGCTGACTGGAGTGATGTGGAATTTCAGATCAGGATAATGAAGTATGGCTGATATATTCACAACATTTACTTTTGATGTAGGTTTGCAAAGGCACTATGAAAGTGAATATTCCTTGATAATGGCATCTCTTGCTTAATTTTGCACTGTCCAACATTCTTTGAGAGCCCTGTCCTAAAAGTGGACTAAAACAGTCCCTGAACAGGCTCATCAGTATCTGGTACATTAGGTACTGGGACAGTTCTGCAAATAGGAGCTCTGTATTTATCTGTTCTGCAGTGTCAACACAGCAGGACTGATCACTTCTTTGTGTTAGTTGTTCCTTCTCTATATACTAGAGCTATATATAGTATATAATATATCAGTATTATTCTATTGTAAGGCTTTTACCCCACAACTATCAAGTTAAAGTGCAATTGCCAAAATGAACACTCTGGTCAAGGTATTTTGCATCAGAATCAGGAATCATGTCTTCTAGTCTGTTGTCTAGATGTAGCAAAAGAAGCAGCCTGAGTTTGCCCACTATTACAAGCTTCTAAATCAAACCCTCTTCACCAGGAGTTGATTTGCCTTGTCTTTATAAAATTAACATTGTATTACCAGCTGTGATTAGTAAGTAGGCAACAAAAAAAATCCTACAGCTCTAGCTACAGTTCTTAAAATTCATGTATATAAACTTTTCTACTTGAAGAATGAGCTGTTTTAAATGTGAAAAAGGTTTACATTTCACACACTGTGAAGATCAAATTCCAATAAAGACCTTTTCATATGAATTAGCAAAGCAATTTAGCTTTTGGGACCAGTAATTCAACAGGGAACTTCAGCTTACCAAGCAAAAGCCAAGACACCTGGGTAACATAAAGTGTTAAATTTTGCACAAAAATGTCTGGTAACACAATATTTTTAATTGCCTCCACAAGAATTTCATGTTGGTTTTCATAGTACCAATGAGATTTTTATATAAAGATTGTTCCTATTAAATAGCAGTAAGAGACTTTGTCAGGGAGAGTCTGTTCTAATGATTCAAGCAAACAACTCGGTGTGCTCAACTAGGTTTTTACTAGGTTCCATGGAAGAGTTTTCTAACTGTGAAACAACATCGAGTCCAGTGTACCTGGATTACTACATTTCTGTTGTGGGGAAGACTTAGCTGTAACATAGTTTACTGGTACAAACCTTCTTTCAAAGTGCAGGTGGTTGTAAGCTGGATATCTGTTTCTACTTACAAATTTTAACACTAAGATAACTACAAAATACACCTCAGAGAACTCTTGTGTTCTTTTTATTATTATTCTTCTTGGTAACTAGGCAATTGGTATGCAAACACTGATTTCTGTGGTAAGTCAGGTTCTGCATTTTGTGTTAACTCTCAAAGGTCACATTTTCTAGATTGAATTGTTTCAAAAGGCACCAGTTTCTGGAATATCCTTTATAACAGAACATCTCGAATTTTTAGCTTTTTGTTAGGTTTTAAGCCCATTAGACCCTTTCACTGATACAAATGAGACAATTCCATGGGAGCCAGCAAAGCTGTGCAACCAGGAATTAGGGTTGTTTGGACTTTAATCTCATCCTTCAGAACAGAAACAGAGTTTTTCCTGTGACTTGGCTTATAATCAGTTTTGGATGTATTTGGTGAGCTTTGTCTGTTTCAAAGGGAAATTTTATTCAACCACTGATAAAGAATACATGAAATCACAGATTGCTTATAATGCACACACAACCACCCCTTCCTCCTCTTCACCAAAGTCATAAAGTATCACTAAAATGTGACCTTTGGTTGAGCTACATGGTAGGCCAGACCCTTTTTGGAGAAGGCATTGCACAGATGATCTAGGCAAAGCTATACTCACAATGTTAGTGACATCAGGGGAGGCTCCGTTCTGCAGCAGAAGGAGGACTATGTTCAAGTGGCCCATAAATGCAGCCACGTGTATTGGTGTGAGGCCCGACTGCGAAACAAAGCAAGAGCAGTTTTACTCCTCTGCACGGGCACAGGGAAGGGGCTGCTTCATTTAAATAAAACATAAGTGAAAGTGAGGCACAACAGGAGAGAGAAAAAAAGGAGGCAAGAGGGGGGAGAGAGAAGGAATGTTTCTTCAGGACATGAAACACTTTTCTACCTCTGTTATAGCCTGGATTGAAGCCCCATATTTCACCAGGAGTTCCATGACTTTGATGCGATTTTTCTTGCAGGCAATGTGCAGTGGAGTAAAACCATTCTGTGCAAAAGACAGTCATGTTAGTCAAAAACATGCAGCTACACTTTCCACATAGCTCCATGCCAGCACACTGGGAGAGCAGGAGTGTTAGAGTACTAGAAGCAATTGTTCTTTAAGCACAACAGGTTATGAATTACAGACATCTCCCAGTAGTCTGATGCAGAACAAAGCAGTGCTGCTGCTTTCTTCTCAGGCAGTAGAGAGAAACTGAAGGTCCACCTCCAAAACCCAAATACAGACACACCTATTCGGACTTTGAAATATGCGCCTGCACACAGGTAGGCATGTGGTTAGGCAGGTTGCACACACAGATGTAAGAATAACTTTAAAATTACCTAACACAAGGGTAATTCAAGTAAGCGCAGTTATCACTCTGAAATCAGTGTCTTTTGAAATGTATAAAGCATATTCTATACATCTCTAGGAAAAGAATACATACTACTTCCAGATACCACATTACTTTGTCTTTATAGACTAACTTGTAATCTATGAGATTCTCACAAATCTTGTGATCAGTCTCAGTGACCTTGTGAGACAGTAGTTTCAGTTTTGTGCTGACCATCAGTGTACATTCATTTATTTGGAAATGCTTTTTCAGTAAGAATCAAATCAAAGCATGTCTTCATACTCTATCCACATGCTTTGACTTTAAGCTTTTCTTTTTTATGTACTGTTATACTTAATGCTGGTTAAGTGCATGTCTGAAGCTGAGCAAACACATTATTCACCATATGTGAATGTTTTAGTGAAAAGCACAGGTAATATTTTTAGATAATGTTTAAAAATCACTATACTTTTTAAATGAAACAGATCAGTATTTCTAAACAATCAGCTAGCAGCAAACAGAATTTATCAGGGAAATCTTAGCTCATGGAAAGAGGCATGTGACAGATTATTCCACAATCAGCTTCTGTTGAGGGAAAAATTAATTAATGGTTGATTTGAAGGTGCTTTAAAGCATATACAAATTGAAAAAGCTAAGAACCCATTTAGTGCTTGTGTCTCCAAATCATTTGAAAATATCAACATTTTTTTTTCAACCTAGCTAGAGAATAATTGTTTGTAAAAGTCATTCCATCACAGGATGCTGTTGAATATTATTACTACTATTACCCTACTCCAGTTTCTAAAGAAGGAATCAAAACCATTATATATTTTACCTCCCACACAATGTCTCTCAAAGGAAGTTCTACTGTTTCAGATGGTTCCATATTTTCACTTCAGTTTACTGTCTTTGTTGATTTAATTTTGCCACTTCTATTTAAGTGATGAGCAGTTTGATGGGGGAGAGGTGCAGTCAGAAAAAATGTATCACTAACAGACATTATGAGCATCATTTAATATATTAAATACTGTAAACAAGCCAGAGGCAACAAGTCCCTGATGGGAGAGGAAACAAGGGACAGGAAAAAAAACCCAGTCTGGAGGGAAAAGGGCAGAGAGGCAGCGGCCTGAGGGCGTTCTCCTTTCATTTCAGATGTTTCTCTGGGAGGGAGGGAAGGGGAGGAACAGAAGGTATATTTCTGGTCATGGAAGGAAAGAAAGAAGATGAGGGGGCTGGCATGCAATGTGCATGTGTGGGTAGCTGAGGAAAGTACAGCTAAAGATAATCAAAAGACTGGCAATAAAAACAAGATAGGATGAAAACAGCATTGAAAAAGATCGACCAAGAGAACATGATAGTGAGAAAGACAAAATAAGACAAGCATAAGAAGAGGAAGCAAGAGAGGTTACAGGACTGGTGAGTGTAGAGAGGCCAAGAAAAACAGGAGGGTGAAATAAAAGCACATCGATAAAAAGTCAGTTCCAAGGAAGAAAGGGGTGGAGGAGCCTTCAAAGACAAACACAGGGTCACACTGAAGGCAAAATGCTGGGCAAGACATCAGTGGCCTGTGGTGGAAGGTCTGTGGAGGCACTGAATACAGCAGGCAACAGCAGGCTTCTTGCCATGCAGAAGTATCTTGAGTGTTCGCAGTCTCTTTTCCCCACTGAGTATAATATGTTGGTATTTTAATTTCCATCCAGCTAACAGTTCATGGGGACATCTCCTTTAGAGAAAATAGGAATCTTGTTTGGATTTGGATAGCTTGAAGACTCCTGAAAGCTTTGTATGTTCCTGAAGTCAAATGTGATGTTTTTCTCTCAGTTAGGGGATAATGGCCTGATCAGTGAGTGAAAGGAATCATACCTGTTTTTCTGTAAACATCAGAAGAACTGTTTTTTGAAAAGGAAGAGAAGTGGCACCTAATAAAGGGGAATGTCACAATTTGATAAAGGCAGAAATTAGCTTTGTCATGTATTGCCAACTAACTTAATGATTCAGTTGAAAGCTTAGAAATTTTTTGTGTATCATATCACATAGTATGGAAAACAGAACAACCAATAGAACACCAATGCATATGTTGGCATCAGCTACAAACAGCTCTAATTTTAGAAACTCTGTAGTGCTTCCAGTCCTGATCCTATAACCACTTGCCTTGGGACAGGGTCCATGACTAGGCCTAATAAGAAATAAAATACTAGTAACCAGCATGTGTGACAACCTGTTACTGCAGCTATTTAAGGTTGTTGGAGTTTGTTGGCAGAGATTTCACTTAGTTTTACTGGTAAAAGCTACACATCTACCCTGGATAGCTTTGTTACATGACACAGGTGGGACAGGTTTACCAGGGCACGAGCATTGGGATTTGCTCTCTTGTCCAGGAGGAGTTTGGTGACACGATAGTGGCCGCAGTGTGCAGCCACGTGGAGGGCAGTCAGGTAATCCAGAGTGACATCATCCACGGGAGCTTTGTGCTGCAGTAGGTGTTTGACACATTCCACATGGTCCCCCTGGGCTGCCATGTGAAGTGGTGAGAGTCCATTCTGTGCCGAAAGAAAACAGAACAGAAACTTCTAGTAACAATCACTTGGATCATGGCACATAGCAGAATGATGCCATCATAAGTCAGCAGAGTACCATCATCAACAGAGCTGCATCTGACCTATGGACTGGAAGAAAAAATGAAAAATGCTACAGCCACCCCTCCCTTTCCAGCAAGTACAGGTTTATTTAGAAGAATATCATAAAATTGATGAAAAACCAGAACTTAATCGAGGAAACAGAATTTAAGGGTCATGCATCGTGATTTAATAAAACATATGTTGACCTTAAACGACAGTTCTAGAGATACTCATCATAACACTAAGGTATAGGTCATATGTTACTGCAACCTGTTATCTGTTCTTCTGAGCCTCTCTAGATCTTAGTGAGGTGAGGATGTTGACACATGAGGTTTACCTCACCCCCTTCTCCCACCAAAGAAATCAGTGAAACTATAAGAAATCTTCTGCCTACAGTTCCAAGTCTCTCTGTGAATCCCTCCTGCATAGAGATGTTTGCTTGAACAAAGACACAGCATTTATTGGAAAGGCATTAATCACAGATGTGTGCTTTTCAGAAATCAGGAAGAACACATCAAAATAATTTTCCAAGCCTGAAAATCCATGAAAACAATTATAAGAAGCTCCAAGTCACAAGTCCTAGTTAGCTTATATGAAAGACTGGAAAATGCATACCAGGAATCATCCCTCAGGAGTGACAGACCCAGCTTTTCCTATGGTCTTAGAAGCAACACAAGTGAAATGCTTGCAGAAGCACTGTATATTGTGTTTAGTCTGACATTACAGAAAGGGGAAAAGAAGTGTATCCTGTTTCATGTATTTGGAAAGGACGATCCCTAATTATGTAAGAAAACCTTATTTCGGATCATTCTGCCCATTAGTACATTTCCTTTGGGAGAACAGAAATGTTCCTGTCTTCTTTGTCCTTTCAGTGACAATGAAAATTCTATGCAAAGTTATATATGTTAACATATTCAAACCAGACACACACCTTGGTCCGTGCAAGCAGTGGGGCACCTCGTTCTAGGAGCAGCTCCACAACTTGGTCATGGCCACTTCTTGCAGCACAGTGGAGTGGGGTGAGTCCATCCTTAAAGTAAAAGAAGAGAAAACAAATGAGCACATCCCCAGCTGTCTGCCCTGGCACTCTGAGGAACACCCTTCCAGGAATGCAGCCCTACAAGCATGTGTAAAAGTTCCCTTTCTTTGGTTCCTGACTGCAGCTGGCTCCACAACATGAAGTTTCATTCCTAATCTTCCTTGCCCCAGGAGAGGACACTTTATGGTTACCATTTCAGAGAGGAAGCCCCCTATGTGCTGAAATTTCTCATCAAAGAGGATAAATGTGAGCAGGCATCCCCTCCTCCCCTGCATGGCTTTGAGGTTGGTCCATAATCATTCAACAGAGACAGGTTTATAAAGGTGAAATGATTTTTCCCAGTCTTTAGTCCCAAGAAAAGCCTTCTGCCTCTCAGACACACGGAACATCTTAGATGAGGTAGACAGTATTATTCTAGGGTGCTTTCTGAAGAACCCATTAACAGTATGATTAAAAGATTAATAGACTGGCTTGAGATATATTTATTACTTAGAGGTTTAAAAAAAATTGAAAAAACCAAAAAGATGGCCTTAAGTCTGCATTAGTGACCCTGCTTCATCCACAGGTCCACTTTATGCCTTGCTGGACATCACTGTAGTTTTACTTCTACTACTATGCACCTTTCTGAGTTAGCAGTGCAGCACAGCTCCACTGCAGTGAGGAACTGAAGTCTGAGGGGAGGAATTTTTCTCCCTCACTTATCTACCCTTTCCAGAGATATTTCAGAAACAAGCAAAGGGGTCAGGGGTGCTTTGACTCTCACTATCTCAGAGGCATCACTAAAAGCCATGGAAGCTTTGCAATGCAATTCAGATGCAAGATCAAACCTGCAAACAGGATTCGAGGCTGTTGAGCACCTGGCAGACTGGGTAAATGTGAAGGAATTGAGTGTGCCTAGCTTATCTGGTTCTTTTTTCTGTGCTGAAACTTCAGAGTTTCATAAATAAAGTGCACCTTCATACACACAACTGAGATGTATTTTTATCCTGTTGACAAAGGGATTTATACACGTAATTCCCTTTAGCATTACTAAGGTGAGAATAAATCCCAAATTACATCTAAAGGTATTTATTTGGTCTTCCTTTCCCATTTCTGGCCTTTTGTGCTCTACATTTTTAATCAATGGGAAACGTTCACTTCACCTATCTGCACAGTGACTTTGATGTTTTTGTATTTAATAGGCAGCCCCTCCAAAAAACTAAGGTACAACTGTCTGAGAAAAACAGGATAAATCCCCAGAGGGAGAAAAAAAGAAGAAAAACACAAGCTAAAAAACACATCAACTTCACCAGAAAGTCTGTCTAAAACAAAAATAAGAACTAAGTGATTAAAAAGCATGGTTTCTCCTTTCTTCTTACCTACAATTCTCTGTAAAAGTATAGATAAAAATTTGCTACCTCTCCTGCTCTGTCATAGCTTTTATAAATGCATCATCATCTACTATCTGTGCACTATTTCCAGGAGGTGAGGGATGCAATATGCTTCATAGCCTTCCCATATAATCCTCTTCCCTCTTTCTGCCCTTGCGAAAATAGCATGTACAGTTTTAAATTATCACATATTTAATATTTAAGATTATCTTTTGTTTTTTTCAAAGATGTGGGAAATTGTTAAGAGAGAGCTGTTGTAGTAGAAGAATTAGTACATAGCCAAATGAGGACAAAATGACATTAGCCAACATCAAGAGACACACTGTTCTACCAGATGAGCCCTCTTTTCCCCATTGCCATTTGCAATGCACCACAGTTCTCTGAAATCTATTGCAGGAATTTGGTGATACACTTTTAAAAATCATATCATTGCTAACTGGCACACCACATACACTGAAGAACACCTGCTGACCAAAATATCAAGCACAACATTTGACATGAGATACAACACCAGATCAAAGATAATGGATATCCCCTAAACAAAAAGGCCACCATGCTGGAAGACAAGAAATTCATCAATTTTATATTTTAAGAAGCCAAATATTTCTCTCTTCTTCCCAAATAATACATGATAAACAGCTAAATGTCCCAGATGACAATCCTTCATCTGGTGCTCTGTTGCTCCTGTATGCTGTACTCCCCTAGCTCATGCTTTGCAATGTCCCCAACAGCTGGGTCACTACAATCCTCTTGGCGTGTATGGAAGCCATAGAATTCCATCATTCCTAATTTCCTCTTAAATGGCTTTCAAAATAGAAGGTAAACTTTTGCCTTTTTTTCCTGAAGATCAATCACTGGTAATTTTTTAATTTGCAAAATTAATTCTGAATTCTGGGCATGACTCCTAACTGCAGGACTCACAAAGATAAATTATTGGGTTATTTCACAGTGATTAAAATGCTTCACTTGAGCCTACCAGAGAGACTGAGATAAAAAGAAGCTGTGCTTGGAAAGATTCTTAATGGGAAATGATATGGGCAGCATCTTAACAGAAGGATGGTTGCACATGTTCAGTGCTCATTGGAGCGAAGACTGATGATAGTACATTAACATGAAAGGCCAAATTATCAAAGAATTTTTCTAAACTGCAGCAGCAGATTCTCAGTTTTGTGAGAGGAAAATAAATTTTTAGTATTTTGTACACTAGACATTCAAAATTGCCTAAAACTTTCTGACAAATAAAGGCCTTTCCATTCGTTCATTTTTCATTACTACTAAACCTCATCTCTTTAAAAATGAACCAGGCAAGTCTCCCACTTGCTCTAAGCTTTCAGTCTAGGCATAATTAAACACACTCTGAAGTATTCCTCCAGGTCTGCCATTCAAAGTACTTATTTTAAAAATACAGCAAATATACCAGGCATTCACTTGCACAGTAAGATACCATATCATTCTAAATAATAGTCACCACCTATACAGCTTGCTTTCATAATCTGTAAAACATCTCTTTCCACTTCCTTGTAAACATTATATGAATCCACTAAGTTTTTTAAGGAAAATATCTGTTTTGTGATTAGATATGCTTAACCTGGCATTGCTTAGGAATGGTAAATCTGCCGATGAATTATTAGTGCTCTGTGCATGCATGAAGACCAGGAGAACACTACTGCAGGAACAAAACCCTGTAAACACAGCATAGTGCCAGGTCAGGGTTAGGATCCTGCCACGATAGCTTTATGGTAGGAAACCCACTACCATGTGGTAATTGCAGCAAGCCATGCCTAATTTGTCAGGATGCACATGTACAAAAGGAGACATTATTACAAATAAATCTCAATTAGCTCCCAAAACGAGCATTAAGGGATGTCTGAAGTACATTCACCCCCAAAAAACCCAACTGCAACCAAAACAAAAAAATGAGTTTCACCTCCCCCCAGCTTCCTTCCTTTCCTTTTCCTATCAGTATCATACATCTCTGTGACCAGCCCTCCACTGCTTTCATCTCCAGCTGAGCCTCCTTTCTTTTCTGTGGCCCTTCTCCAAACCAACTGGCATACCAGACTTTCTCACCACCATTATCACCTCTACTCCCCTCTCCAGCTGCCACCCTCCAGGCACACAACATGTTTACTGTCCCACACAACAAGCTTTCTGTTCCAAGACTAGATGCTCTGTTTCATTCCAGGGATGTTTTTTAAAATTGTGAATATTCTGGACAAAAGCCTGCAAGAGGAATCTAAAGAAAATTTCCAGAAGAAAAATTACATTTCAATGTTGGCAAAGCTGAAATAGAAAGAACACAAAATGTGTGACAATATCAGCATCTGAGCCAGGTGAATGTGTTCCTCCCCCTCTTCTAAGGGTGTTTGCACATTCCCATAAAAATGGAAATACCAGTAAGGTGACAGAGGCCTGTGACTAACACTGTATTTTAAAATTTAAAAGCACACAAAATCTAAGAAAGCCTCAAATTCTTTTTTTTTTCTTCTACAATACTCCTAAAACCTTTTAATAGTACCACTTCAACATCCCACATATCCTTACTGTTACTATTCCTTTAGATCAGAGTATCATTTTAATAGACATATATATATGTCGGCCATGCTGAAACTGCACTGCTTTTAAATACTTAAAATAATTCTCCCTGCAACTATCCTCACTGTATTTCAGGAAGGCTTTAAATGCTTTCCATCTCTCAGAGTCAGAATTGATAATTACCATGTTACTCTTGACCACATGACCTAGATTTATTTTCCACCATCTTTTAGAGAACAAGTTTCTGTACCCCAATTCCTAGCCCCAATCTGCAGAACTGGTTCTGAAGCCCACCTCCACTGGTCTGCTGTCATAAGTTGTACAGGTCAGAAGTATAGCTAAATGACAAATATATGTCACTGAAATTCTTATTCAGGTACACCTGTAGAGAATATAGCTTTGACTAAGATTCTAAATATAAACTATTTTAGCTTAAATTTTACCCTTTTATTACTTATGAGATAAAACTCCAGGTAAGGCTTGTATGTAAGTACAAATAGGACAAAAGTAAGCATAACACAGAGTACTAATAAAAGTATCTTTTAACTTAATTGGGAACGAAGTTTACATTTTTGCTTTAGATACAATATAAAAGGGAATTGCAATGCAACATTTAAAACTTTATTCAGGAGTGAATTGAGAAAAATAGTAAAACTTGCAAAAAAAAAAAAAAAGTAAAATATTATCTTAAAATCCTTAGGTGTAACAAGTAGATTTACTGTCAGCTCTACATTTTTATATTCTGGTGAGAAATGGCATAAAATTTCATCAAATGCGCCGTGACATGTATAGAAAATAAAAATGTGTAATTCCTGCAGTAAGCAAGCTCTTCCTCTGACATGCAGCATCAACTAATGGAACAGCAGGACACATGCATAATTATTATTTCTTTTAGACAATAAAGGAGTTCCTAATGGATCATTCCAATAAAACATTTTCAAACTTAAAGAGATTTCACAGATTAACTCTGCAAAATTAAAGTACTGAGGCTCACCTAATATGTCAAAATAATTGTTTGCATCTTCATCAGATGTCATGTCATAAAGCAAATTAAAAATAAACTGAATGAAATCAATGGGTACTTTCTGAACCAAAGAGCTTGTTTAGATGTGATACAGAGACCAAGAACAAAAGCCCAAGCTATCTGTCAATGAAATATCCCAGTACATTTAATTCCACTGGTTTGTAGTGACTCTGCCCAGTGGGAAGGATGCAGGTGTTCCTCAGAAGGAATGAAAAGGTGAGCATGGGAAGGCAAGCGTGTTAGTCCGAGGTGGTGGAGGTGGGAGTCTGTCCTTTGAAATACAAAACACACATATGCATGGCATGCAACACCCAACCTACCTCTTCCACACCCTACGTACTCAGGGCCATAGCAAAGCACACAAGGCATGCGGACAAGGCAGAGGGAAAAGAAAGACACCAAGACGATATAAACAGCTGGCATGAGGACCATGCCACAGAGACAATGACAGCAAAACCAAAGCTCTGGAATCTTCCCCACTGTGGAGTACAGGCAGCTGACTGCCACCGTGTGCCTTTGAGCAGGAGGAAGGCAGGAGATGAAAGCGAGAGGAAGCTGCTGAGCCTGTGCAAACTGGGAGATGTGTGCCTCACGGGTTTTCACCAGACCTTTGTGCTGGCAGGTTTTGAGCTGATGTAGCAGCTGACCAAAGGCAGGAAGCCAGGACAATGAGACAAACTCATAAATTAGCCCCTTCCACCTACGTTGGACAAAGTCCTGTTCTTTCAGCTTCATTCACAACCGCACATCAATCTTTGTGGCTGAACAGGGAAGGGAATACACCTTGGCATCTTAAAGTCCAAGATGTCCTTTACAATCATCTGTGCCAGCTTATCTAAAACAAGTCTCAAAACACCAAATAGGAACGAGGTGAATTCAGTACCATTTCAGTATGAGCGTTGTGCTTATGAGTATGTGGAGTATCCTTACTGTAGCATATTATTAACATTTCATGCCTCTTTACCATGAGATTTTTGGTACTCGTTGTGGAAAATTTGATTGGGGTGATGTTTTACTGCACACCTTCACAAGAGGCAGCTTTTCCCATCATCAGTAGTTTTTAAAAAGCGATCAAAAAAAGAGCAAGATGTAATTTCATAAATAATCAGAAATAAAAATAATAATATCTAGAGTTACATAATAATCATTATTGTCTTTCTAACCTGTGAAGCCACAAATGGCTGATTTAATTAATATTAAAGTAACCGCAGAAGTTGAATCAGCCATAAGGGTATCTGACTTCATTATCTTCTATCTTCCTCTGCCTTTCTACTTTATTAAATAAAAACTCTGTGTCCAGCTCTGAACTCTGTGTTCTAAAGCACCTGCTATTACTTGGAGATCTAAAATTGCAGATCAGTGCTTAAAACCCAGCAGCTTTCAAGAATGAGTCCTGTGCAGTTCTGGTTGCACACATGAACATATTTTCCTTGGTGACTCCAAAACCCCATTTGAAATAGTTAACCCTGCCTGTCTAAACTGAGGGATTTTTGTTCTCTCCTGTACTGACCAGATGATCCTTAAGGTCCCTTCCAACCTGGTATTCTGTGATTCTGTGAATTACTAAAAATCAGCCATAAAGAAAGAGCACAGTATTGGTGTGGCGTTTTCACAGGAGAGCTGGGAGGAGGCAGGCAGTGATAGTCACCTAATTCTCTGTGGTTAGTTGGGATGAGGTGAGCAGCTGCTGGCACAGAGGAGGTCACTGGTTCCCAGTGCTGACTCTTCAATAACAAGTGATTGCCAGCCCACTGTGGCAGTTTTCAACACATTTAGGAGTCAGGGCACTGAAAGCCTTAGCTGATCCCAGTCCCTCCACTTCCCACTGCTGTGGAGCACAAATGTTCTTCTGACATATGAAGCTGGACCAACTAACAATCTTACTGCTTTAAAAAAGATCAGTTTCATCAGCTTTTTCTTGTACAATGTAGGTAGAACATCCAAGAGATTAAAGGAAATATTATCTCTGCCTCCTACTATCACCAATACCTGCCATTCTTTGCTCTGCTACCAAACAGCCTACATAAAACAAATAACTATCTGAAAACTAAAGATAGGGGCCTGATTTTTTTTTAAAAGTACAAAATATTTTGTTATAAATTTTTTTCTGGAGTCATAATTTAAATTTAGGTAAGGTTGCAAAGAGAGTGCACTTGTGAGGAAGCCATGTTTAACATTTCTGGAGCTGTGCTCCACTATATTTATTTAATTAGGTTTTTTTGAGTCATTTATCTAATGTATCTAATATCTCACTTAAAGAACAGATAACAAGACACAATTACAGAAGCTGAACTCCTAGCTACGATTCTTGGTGTTTCCAATGTCTGGCATAAAAAAAACGAAACCAAAACAAAAACCAAAATCAAGCAGGCAAAAAAAATCCCAATCCACTCCCCAGAAGGGACAACATCATATTCAGGGAATAGAGAGACTCACCCTGGTTTTGGCATCGATCTGCCCTCCGCGATCCAACAAGAGCTTCACCATGTTTGTGTTTCCCCTTTTGGAAGCCACATGCAGTGGGGTGATTCCATTCTACACCATGAAAAGAACAAACAATGAGCAGGATGGATTGGGAAGAGTGTAATGGGGGTGAATTTGTGTTTGCATCACAAAAAAAATGAGACCATCACATTGTAGAGAACAAAAACATACTTGACCATCAGAGCTAGGCACACACCATACAAGATAGAGTTAGTAATTCCTTTCAGAGCAAGAATCTTTATTCATTGTTTTTTTGGGTTTTTTGTTTTATAAAAGCAGCAGCACATCTGCCAAAGCAGCAAACATCACAGTCCCAGAGTCAGACAAAGAAACAAACAGAGATCTGAGTCCCAGTCAGTCAATAGTCAGACAACACTGATGAGCTGAAACCACTGCAACATACACAGAGTACACAAATGCATGACTCCTGTGAAAGGAACCTGCTAGGTGTCATGCCAATAGCAGAAAGGAGCAGGTCCTGTGGTCCTCACATTTTGGGTGAGGAAAGTGGTAACGTTAGCACCTATTCTGGATTGGCAAGAAGGGGAAGTCAGTCTGAAGAGCAGAGCCCTAAAGTAATTCAGTCTGTCTGGTAAAAGGAAAGGGAAAACTTGTGACCCGGTTGCTATGTTGAGGTTTTTATGACCAGAAGTCTTCATGGCACCAGATGCCATGCTTCCAGCTACGTGCTGAACGGCAGCAAAGAGATCATATTATGTAGCTCTGCAGAGGCTTGCATTAAACAAGTAGTCATGATTAATTAGTACTTTTATCTCATGGCAATATACCCTACGTGACTTTTTAAAAATACATTTATATGTGAAAATATCAAATTATGGAAGTATAGTAAACACTGAAAAAGCCAATAAATCCTACATCTATTTCTGGACTATGTCTAACTGACAGAAAAGCTGAAGTGAGTTGGCACATTATGAGAATATCAGCTTTCTGGAACAAGTCAAAGAAGCCTGCTGCCTTCAGCTGGGAATACTGGCTGCAACTCAACTCTCCCATGGGCTCTGGTGCATCGCACAGAGGCAACTTTTAGGAATTCTGCAAAAAAAAGCCATCTTTGAACACAACAGAATCTCAGCGTTACTTTGCTCCTCAGTTACTCGTGACTAAGAATTGCACAAAGAAACCCTCCCACTTGTGCAAGTCATTATAAATAAGAAGAGAAAGAAATTCCTCCATACCCTTGCTGTGAAATCGACCGCAGCTCCTCGGTTTAGCAGAAGTGTTGCCACATTGACATTTCCATAGTGTGCAGCTATGTGCAAAGGTGTAAAGCCACTCTACAAAGGGAAATAGCCCTTATTATAGCAATCATTTCATACAAGATAATCAGCTACAACTTGATTTTAAAATCTGCTGGCAAAAAAATGCACTGTGTCAATTTTATCTAGTTCACCTACAATATAGCCCAGTCTTTCAGGAAAAGAATGTGGGTTTCATAGGAGAGTTTATCAAGCATGCTTTGTTCTTTCATTCTCCAAGTTTTCTGAATCAGTGGCCAATAAGAAGAGAAGCTTTCATGATATAAAATATTAATAAATTAGCCATTCTTAAAAGAAATAAAGGAAGTTCCCTTATTACGATTTGGAAGCAACATGGGTCTTTTGGGCTGCATCTGTTTACTGGTTTTGGATAAATAACAAAAAAAGCTGGTGGACTCTTATTTTACTGCTCTTACAAATATCAAAAACTTTTTTTTAAATTTTTATTATTATTTTCGTGTGTTGTTGTTGGAGGAAACTGTGATTATTCAAAAAACAACCCAAGAGTTCGGTGTACATGAGAAACTACTTAGTACCACAGTATAAGAATCATTATCTCTATTTATATACAATTTGGATCTCAAAGGATCTGAAGAAACTTTGCCATCTATACATCAGAAAATAACCAATTAATTTATTGCCTCTTCATCACTAGAAGGTGAAACCTGCTTCAGCTATGAGATACAGAATTGCCTTACAACAACATAAAACCCATTAATTTTTTAAAAAACTAGGACACAAAGCAAGCTTTTAGTCTCATAAGTAATTCAAGTAGAAAGGACCTTGCTTTTGAGGTTTCCCTGAAGAGCTGATTACACTGATTTAATCAGATCTCACTGTTAGTTAGGAAGAGAAATACTTTTGGCTTCCAGACTATACTGTATTTTCAACTAGATTTCATTTCTTTCAGTGTACATTTTAAACCACTTATTACATCAACTTTATTCCCAAAAGATACAGCATTCAGCCCACTGTTTTACCCTAATTCCTTTTACTTTCCCTTCAGCCCAAAGGTGATCCTGGTCTAAGTACAGTCAAACACTCCTTGTATTCATAGTCTTCTTGCTGTGATAAATTACCAGGGAAATGTCTGCTGAGGATACTGGGCACAAATATATCACAAATATGATCCTGCATCAAGCTATAGACTGAATGTGGATTTCCTTAACTACCTTTTCACAGACTCATGTTTGCCTGGTGACAAACACAAGGTTCTGAGAAGGAATGTGATGGGTACTGAAGGAGAAGGGATATATATATGTTTACCACAGTGAAGAACATGCCCAGGGGCAGCTGCCAGAGAGAAGAATCACAGTTCTAACCAATCAGCCCCATGATCTGTTTGTGAAAGTGCTTGGAGAGCTGGTGTTTCCAGAATCTGAGAAATGTAATGCTATCTGCTGCAGGTTAATTCTGATTATGTGCTATCCCTTAAGGACTTGTCAAAACTTGATTGAAAAGATTGCAATATGAGCAATGGTAAAAATAACCAGATGCTCTGGACAAGATTTTACCTTGTAGGGTTTGATTTTATTTATTATTGTAAAAGACGGAAAATGAATTTTACCCTTATTCTGGCTGACCAGACACCCTGATTTAGTTATGTCAAGGGAGTGCATTTTCATATTTAATGAAACTGAGCTAGAAAAGCATCTTTATTCTCTTAGCTCCATTACTCGCTTCAGACTTCTTTGAACTGACATGAATTCTCAAAAGTTTACTTCAATAGTGGCACAAAGAAAAAGAAATTCTAAGACAAAGGGTGAATAAAAATAGGTTTGTGGAGTCACAAATTTCTATGTATTAAAAGAGTCATATCATCACTTTTAGTGCTAAGTAATAAAGAAGGATTGCCAAAGAGTAGAGAAAATAATTATAAATAACAGAAAGAGTAATTAAAAATTTTTGATCTCGGTACCTCAGTCGTCCTATTCACCATCATCTGATGCAGCATGGTTTGGGAAAAAGAGGAACAATATTAAAGACTGGCCACAAAATGAAGAACTATGTTGCTTTTTGAAATGAGTTATGCTGTTAATTATGGGAAAAGCCATTTGTGCATGCATTAACTTTAAATACAACCTATGATCCCATGGGCAATAAACCAGTGTCCTGTTTAATAGGAAAGCAGCGTTTCTGCTTCCATTCCAGTCTCTTCTGGTTCACAAGTAATGAGCAAAAGCTGGTTACGTAAAAAATGGGAGGTATAACTAAAAACAGGAAAACGAGTCCCGTGCAATTACTGGCAGTATATCCCTGATGATACTGGTTGAGCAACTCGTCCTTCCCCACGGAAGAACTTCCCTTTAACCATTAAAAGGAGGAGGTAAGGTTTGTTGCCCGCCGGGTCTCTGCCATGCCCGCCCCGTTCCCTCTCGGCAGCGTGGCATTACCTTGGACTGCACATCGGCGTTGTGGTCGTTCTGCAGCAGCAGCGCCGCTGACTTGGTGTCATCCTTTCGAGCGGCGATGTGCAGAGCTGGCAATCTCACCTTCCCCTTGGTGTCATTTTCCAGGAGGATGGCCACCGCCTGGTTGTGTCCTTGTTGCAGTGCAACAGCCAGAGGAGTGAAACCATCCTGGCAGAGAAGAAAACAAGATGCGCTCAGTGAGCTGGAGGTCGTACAGATACAGGGATTTGCATGGCGCTGTTCACAAATAGAAAATTGATGAGCACGTAAGACTACCCAGAGAAGTTATGGAGTCTCTTCTGGAGACTTTCAAGACCCATCTGGATGCATTTCTGAGTGACCTGTCCTAGTTTTGGTCCTGCTCTGGTGAGGGGGTTGGACTCAATGATCTTCAGATGTGCCTTCCAACTCCTGACATTCTGTGATTCTGTGACTACCAGCTGCACCATCACCTCCAGTGAAATACTAGTAAAGTGTCACAAGTTCTGCCTGCTCCTATACCTATTTTTCTGATTATAAATCTGAATGTAGTCCTCCATGCTGGCCAAGCTGTAACCGCACGCTAGATTGGAAGGCAGCTGAACCACAAGGGACAGAGCAGCTCTCAACTGAGTCTGTGACCTAAAGTGTGGTGAAGAACAACAAAAGAAAAGGGAAAGGAGCGAAACAAAGTCTTCTATGTCTAGGTCAGAAGGAATAACTAGAGTTATAATAGCCAGAAAGAGAGAAAATTGATTTAGATACATGGTATAGGAATTAGACAGAATTAATTTGAAATAGGAATATGGAAAGGTGACAAAATAATGGAGGACAAGTTAGGGAGGAACAAGAGCTAACTTATGTTGAAAGAAACATTGGAAGAATTGCCAGAATTTTCCCCCTTAGTAATCTAATAACATTCACTCCCTTTTCTGTAGAACTGTGGGTAGGTGCATTGTAACAGTGATACTACTGTGGTTTCTTTCTGTAACTGAGATTAAATTCTGTACAGTGAATTAAAAAATAGTGAACAGCTGATGAAACAGCTGAACTGTAAAGATAATTCTGAGATTGGGGCTGTATTAGGTGTTGAAATGGCTTAATGTATTTGCCTTTCACCTCTGGGAACATGAGAACAAATCCTGGATTAGAGGCCCTGTGAAACTGAGCTCATCCTTACTCTCATTTTGTATATATAGGTATATAAGCATTAGAGGAAATGAAATATATCCAAAGGCAGTGCAAGTTTCAAAGCTTCGAAGACAAGACCATCCATTGGATTTGCAACACTTTACTTTCCCTCCTTCCCTAATAGGCCACAAGTCTTTCTGCATTCCCTCTCCTATTACTTCTAGAAAGGATGGCTGACGAGAACTTTTCCCTCTGCATCCCTACATGAGGGCAGCCAATCTTTGATGCTGAACAGCAGGTCTTTCTCCATGAATTTGAGTGGCATCCTCAGTTCAGGTTTATTTAATGCACTGTTTGTTCCTTCTGTCATGAGACTTCATCTGGGCATGTGTGAGAGTGGTCAGTGGCTTGGAGTCAGGTTCAGAGCAAGGGCATTTCATTTGGATTTTTTTTTTCCCCGCCTTCTTCTAAAAAACTCAGACTATCCTGTGAGTTCCAGCAATGCCTGGATGTCTGCATTCAAGCAGAGGTCACACTAATTATAATCATATTGGCCTCACAGTTCCTGTAAACTAATGAATGGATTTCCAGTGCACCTGATCATCACAGACAGTAAAAGTTACTGGGAGAAAGGCTGCAAGCAGGTGACCACAGGCTGTAGCCAAGCTGGGAGAGAGCCCCAGTTCCACTTGGCTCCTTCACAGGAGTGTGTTTCTGCCACGTTGCCTGGCAATCACACAGGATTTCATACTTCAGAGAGCTGCCATGTAACATGATCACCATATATACTGTTCAAGAGAAGATTATTTTAGGAGCTGGCATCAAATGGTACAGTATCCATTGAAAGAAGGGACAGTAAAGCAGCTGTTAACACTAGCAGTTTGGGTCAAAGAAAAGGAGGGTGAGCATAAAGGCATCATCATAATTTCAAATGTTCAAAAACAGCAGCAAAAGCTCTGACAGGGGAGGATCTTTTCTATTACTACTTCCCATAGCACATCCATATCCATCGAACAAACATGAAGCAACGTGATTTGCAGCACAGTCTGTTCACTCCCCCCCTTGGTTTGAAAAAAAAGAACATTTGGCAGAGAACAAGAGGAAGGAACAGGATGAGCACAGTCCTCATGACCCAGGGTTTTTCCCCATTGTGCTCAACCCCCCTCATTTGCAGTAAGATTCAGGTCCTCTTGAGATGGAGTCTCATCTCTCCTCATTGTCTGCACTGCTTGCACATTTTCAGAACACCCAGGAAATGCAGAACCTAGCAATGACCACCACCCTTCTGAGTGTTCATACCCACTTGGGCCAGCAGCAGAAAGAAAGCATCCGAGGAGAAAAGAGCACATTGCCTGCTGAGCTCATTGATGTGATCCTTGCCATTTGGTTTCCAATTTATGCTAATCACAGACATTAATGAATATTCAGAGGTCCAGTTGCCACCACTCCTCACTGAGGGGAACAAGAGATTGGAGTAAGTGACCTCTTGAGGCACCTTTCTATCTGAACAGTTCTGTGAACCCAGCACCACAGAGACCTGACTCTACTCATCACTTTTGTGCATTTACTTGCCTGTTTCTCATTCTTTCTCTCTATGGAGAAAATAATTCTGAACTCATCTAGAATCTCAAAACACAACCTAAAAGGAAGTTTATGATCCTAATTGGTTTTATTCCATTTCATACTGTACAGAGACACCTTTCTGGACAGAGTCCTCATGTCCTAATTGTGGCACTCACAGTCTGTTCCACATGCTTTTCAGCAGGATGAAGAAGCAGCTGAGCAACCTTCCAAACTACCTGACTCAGAAAACCCCTTACGCAGCCAAGAGTGGGAGATATATGCTATAATATTCTATTCACCAATTTTTGTCCAGATCTTAAGGTGCAAAGGAAAAAGCAGCCTGAAGACAGCTCCGTTGCTAAGGTGGTGGCACTCCAGTATGCTCAGGTTTTCATTGGCTTTGTTGGAGACATAAATCTACTCAAATTAAATGCTTCACTTCTCCACTCAGACTTTGATCGATCAACTATTCCCTCCACTCCCCTGACAATACCACCTTGGCCTCCTAGGGCCCTCTCAGGGAGGGACCTCTCGTCAAGGCCTCATTCATTTTTCAGGAAATTCTTCAGGAAGCCAATAAGAGAAATGGGCACAAAATGAAGGTGAAAATCCTGCCCTCATTGAAGTCAGTGAAAATTTTTCTGTCAAATGAATCAGGATGGATTTCCTCCCTTTTCACCACTTCTAAAACAGCTTACCTTTGTCTTCTGTGTGTATGAAAAAAATCCATAACTCTTTGCAATGAAAGGGTGAAAGTTTGCAAAAGATTCTCAGAAATCTTTGACTTTAGGTGATCTGAATATAAAGGCAAAGGAAAACAAGAGTGTGTGTAAAAAAAGAAGGATGTACCTCACCTCAGTAGCTGTGCTTTGGTTGGCTCCATTCTCCAGCAGATATTTCACCACTTCAATGTGGTTCTCTTGAGCTGCCATATATAAAGGAGTAAAGCCATTCTAGGAAAAACACACAATGTTGTAATGAGGAAACAGAATACACTGACAATAATGAACCCCAAATAAATACATGGCTAAAAATATATTTGTGCTTTTCTAATTGAAGGGTTTTAAGTATGTAAGTAGAGCAACGTTGTATTTTTTAACCTAATATGGGAATATTTAATGCCATTTAAACACACAGAACTCTAAATGCTTTCACACTACTCTTCTTTTGACACACATTTTAGGGAAGTGATGGTCACACCAATTATTAAGGCAGCTATTCCTTGCTGATAATGTTCAGGGACTGTAAAGCTGGTAATAATGTTTTATGAAAGCTGACAGGAAAGCAAGGCTTTCCTCCATTTTTTGCATTAACTTAACCAAAGATATCATCCCCTGGAGACCATAAAGTCTATAGCTCATGACAAGCTGAGTAGCAATGACAAAGGCTTAACATAATACAAACAATTCTGTAATACACAAAACATTGCAAAACATCAAATATAAAAGATCTCAACCTTGCAAATTAACAACTGCATTTCTGACCATACAGTAAGTTCATCTGATCTTTAATTATAAATATTCATTAAAATGTCCTGAAGTCCTTAAAATAATCTGCTCTGGATAGTAATTTAAAAAAAAAAATAGCAAATTCATCAGAAACACAAGTCCTCTCTTCCCATGAAAATATTTTAATTCGTTAGGTAGGAAATCCATATGAAAGAAAGGCATGGAAATGAGCTGTCTGCCTAATTAATAATTCTCTTATAAGCAGTTTTTAGGATTGTTAAAAAGGTCTTAGAAAACTCTTTCCTACTCTTTAAGTTTCCATGTAATCACCTATGCTTCTGAAAACATTCTTCTGTCTCAGAATGGCACTTTTAGCTAGAACATAAACCATTTTTTTTCATCTTGTGTGCTGAATGATAAGCTTGATAGATAAGCTTGTGCATTTACACAATCAGAATTAATGCAGCTACTGTGATAACAAAGAACCTTGTTTCAGAGAAGCCAATACTATTCTTTCTAGCAAACCTGCTGTGGAAACATTCCAGTGATTTCCTAAGGAAATGAAACCTCTTTTTTTCAGTCACTAGATAACACATTTGATAACTGATGCCTTTACAACCCCTCTCTGCATTTACAAATGTAGAAGACTGCTCAGGCAATGACTGTTGGTTATGTTGTATGGGTCATATAATATATGTCATATATGTTGTAGCAAGCTTTTTAATACTGCTTTGCAAAATATCCTGGCACTTCTGTCAACAATCTTGGGACATTTAATAACAAAATGGCACCCAGGGCACCGTTAGCAGCAGTTCAGTGGTAAAACTGTGGCATGTATTTTGAGTGGCCTTACAGAGGGGTCTGTCTTTGGTCTGCCTGGGGTCTGTGTTATCCAATATTCTCAGTAATGACTTGAAGGATGGAGTAGAGTGCTCTTACCACAGTTACAGACAGCATGAACAAGACAGACTGCAAGTCTACACCCCACAAGATCATAATTTGAAAGGCTTCTGTTACCCTGGAGAAAAGAGCTAGAAATGCAACTTAGTAAGAACAAATACAGGTTTCTCCATTATGGCAGGAAAAAACTAACTATGCAGACAGGGAGTGAGAACTTAGGGGTGAATTTTGCGGATAAGAACATGAAGGTCACAGTGGTCTACCAGAGGTCAATGAGCTGATTCTGCTATAATAAAGACACCAGAACAAAAATATATCTCCCTGGGGAAACTTTTCCTTTCAGAAAAGACAAGTAATTGGTGGTATTCTGTCTGGTATGGGAAAATAGAAGGAAAACAAGGTAACAGTCTTTACAGAGGAGGGTAAAGGTCTGTTCTGCATGTTCAGGATGACTACAACGAATGGAAAAACACACAGTTCACCAAGGTTGCTGGAGAGAAAATTCATGTTAGACCTCAAGAAAAGCCTTTTAGGAGTAAAAGGCATTTTGACAGGCAGTTTCCCTCCTCCCAACTCACTGCTAGAACTGGAAGCACCAACCAGGCAAAGGAGCAAGTCAGGAGTTGTACTGGGTTCCATGCTGCTCCTCAGCCAACTCTTTAACAGGGGGAAGAGACAAGAGATCCCCTCACAGTGTGAACTGAAGGAATGCTGTTCAGCATGTAATTAGGAAGCTGAAGAAGAGCAGGGGGTTGCCAGGAGCTGGCAGTGGGAAGGATGAACAGATTGGGTTCTTTTCCACTGTACCTGGATGGATTCACACAGAGACAACTGCAGGTAACTGAGCTGGCTCACTGCTTCGGTTTGCCTTCCCATCCCAGGAAGAAACAAAATGGCAACCTATTAGGTTTAACTAAGTAATTTTCCACTTGCCTCATCAGCACTTAAATATGAAGGTCTAAGGTAGCAGGTTTTTACACAGTAATATGTACCATCTGCAAAATCCTTCTAGCACTGAGTATTACGTGGCTGAACACACGGATCACACCAACTAATATAAACATGGGGAATATGAGAATTTTTGAGCCAGAGTAAATCAATTTGCTTAAAAGCTTTGAAGAATCTTATTTTTTTAATCAACTCAAGTCCCTCGTTATGGAACAGGATCAGGACAATAAATCCTGGATTAAGAGATCGTAAACAAAACACGTATGACTTCATGACCACTTGGTACCCAGAAGTACTAACTGTTTTTTCACCCAGAGCTCCAGAAGAGCACCTATTATGTATCACAGATAAAACCTCATATGCTATAATCATACCTGGTAATACAGCAATTGGGGAAAAAAAGAAAAAAAAAATTCTTGCACATAAACTCATAGCTTTTTTGTTTGTTTCTTAAAAGCTTTATTTATAGTTTAAAACTACGGTATGCATCCTCTTCAAATCTGGCTTATTTTGGAAACTGTAACAGCATGCCAAGGTCTATTTGCAAAACTGCCTATCCTAGACACACTGAATTTCTTCTCCTGGCAAGGTCTAGCCCAATTTTTTTGATAAGCAGGGTGAATTCTGTTCCTCAGTGAAGAACTGGTTTCAGAGCTCCTAATCACAGGGTTCTTGACCTCAACACTTCTGGCTCTTGGCCAGAAAACTCCTATCTTGGGATTCCTGGTATCACTGCTCCCCTCTGCGCAGTGGGATGCCTGTCAGCCCTGCTGGAGATCTGCCTTCTCTTTTACCCACCAAGAGTTCCATCCTGCACAGCCTCTATCATGTGTCCAGCTGGCTGGCTCCTATACAGCACCTGTCTGTCTCTCAGCTAGTCCTGCCATTAAATAGAAATGCTCAGGACAAAACCATAGCCTTCCCTTTGTTTCCTATATTTTTATTCATCTAAAATCCCCTCTCCAGTTTTTCATCTTGCCATTTCAAAGAGCCATATGCCAATACTTGGTTTCTCTGTTCTGCTTCTGAGATTCTTCAAAGCTCAAGACCCCAAGTCTCTGTAAACTGAAGAAAACATGTTTTCCCCAGACTTCTATTTCACTACCAAAAAATGTCTTCTACTGAACCAATGACAGCCTGGTAAATGAGTCTCCCTAAACACATTGCAAAGGAGATTGACCTCTCCCCCCTCCTTATTTTAGAGGGTTCTTGGATTTATGATCCCATATTGTATAAGTACCGTCCAGAAGTGAAGTAAGAGTACTGACTGTGGCAAATAAATGTGACCTGGAAAAGGAGAAAACCAATTCATTTTGCTTTTTCTGAAAGCCTGGCTGTGTATTTATATTAAGTCTGTATGTTTAGATTTTGAGCATCATCTGAAAAATAGAAATTAACGTGGTAATGATGTATAACAGTCACTTTCAAACAATGATTTCATCAGAGTATTTGCAGTAAGAACAGAGTACTCAGATTTCATTATCCTTACAGATGTATACTGCAAGATGTTTACTGCTCTGTAATATAAAATTATTATGAGAAATTAACACTAAACAGAGTATATTATATACTCCATTCTTTCTACTACATTCACTGATTCACTTGCTAATTTGAGAAAATGAGTAGCTCTCAATGATTCTTCAAGCTATTAATGCAAATTGGCAAGTCTATCTATGACTCAGACTTTGTATCATTAAATTTTGCCCAAGCCCTAATGAAGGACACAGTTTGAAGAAGCAGAGGGATTATTAGAGCATTCAGGAAATCATACAAACAGCCATGTAGTCTGGTTGAACTTTATTTTCTGGCTTTTGAGGAACCTCACTCTTTGGATGCAGTACCCGAGTGAGAAGCACACATCTTCCCAACTCTGCTGAGTAGCCAGTGTTTGAATGACTGACCTGCCCCTGGTTTGCCCTTTACTATCTATCTATCCATATATCCACATTTATCCCTGTATTAATACAAAGGAAAAGAGAGACAATAAGGATATATTAGCTCTTCCCTCACTTTGCCTCTTTTAAGATGAAACATGAGAACTAGCAACACATCCTGTGACTAAAGAGCTCATGCAAACCCAGACAAATATATCTATTTTACATTAAAGGCCTGAAGGAACTGTTTACAACTGTCCTAGAAGATCATTGAGATTACCAGGACAGACAACTGACATCTGATGCAATTGTTTACATACAACAAAGCTCTCTCCCATTTACTCTTAAGATGTAATTACTAGTCAGAAGGTCAACAAAATCATCAGACTGCCCTATCCAGGCCTCTTGCCTCCTCTCCCACTCCATCTCAATGCATTGGTTTTTGCTTTGGTGCTTTGGCAGACTGCTGTTTCCAATCTTGTTTCATATGAAGGAAAGGAAAAACTTATTTTCTCAAGTTTACAAATGAAAACTAAAGACAGGTTTGGTTTTGTTTTGCTTTGTTTTTCTGCAAACTTTACTACAATCCTACAACTGCACTTCTCAAGCAACATTCAGATAAAATTCTGTGCACAGAATCCTGCCCATAAAAAAGCTCAGTTTCCTTTGGGTCACTATAGAATTTCCTTTGTAGCACTCAGCAGTAAACATAACCTAAGAGAAACCTTGATGAAATTTCTCTGCCTTCCTCCCTGGGCCTCCTGCTCTTTCTCATCTTGTTAGCATTTAAGCCAGCTCCATAAAGGAAGAGATACCAGCACAAAGAATGAGACAAAACTGAGACAAGCGGGGGGACAAGCTTACATTACTCATGGAACAACTCATGTGGATTATAAAATCTTCTGATTCCTGTCAGGTGTTAACACATCAGGTAGAAGCTGGGAGCTCTGCCTTGACATCCTGATGTCCTTTATCTCAGCCTCCAATAGTGCAGAGGAGAGGCAATAAGCACTCCAGCAGAGGCTGTTCTCTTGGACAGAATGTTGTGCAGGGAAGGAAACACAGGAGGGTCCCTTTGAAGAGCAGGGAACACTTTTCCATTGTGAGGGTGACCAAGCACTGACAGGTTTCCCAGAGAGGCTGAGCAGTCCCCATCCATGGAGATGTTCAAAAGCTCTCTGGACATGGTCCTGGGCAGCCTGTAAGTGACCCTGAGTGAGCAGGGAGGGTGGGACCTCCAGAGGGTGTAATTCCAACCTCAGCCACTCTGTGATTCACTGAAAAAACCTTTAGCAGACCAAGCAATTAATTAATTTTAAGTCAACCAAATAAGAGAGTTACAAATAAATGCAAGTTTGCAAGCTAAATTAAGAATACACTATCGCAATTCTGAGAACTTTGTCATGCTTTATGCTCAGAGCATTATTTTCAGCCAGTCTAAAAATAAACACCACATAAGAGGATTTTATATTAGTAGGAGAGATACTCTGCCTAAAAGGGTGAATTAAGGATAGATCGAGGTAGATGCTTCAACTTTTAAAAGTCTTTTTTCTTAGCTTACATCAAAATCTGGAAGTTTACATAGCGTTAATTTGACCAATTATTTACATTCCTCTTTCTTTTCCCTTAAAATGCATTTTTCATAAAAATTATATAATTCACATTATTTTTCAAGGAAAAAAAATGTCAGAATGCTAAACATTAACTGTTTTGATGCTGACAGCACCCTCACGGAGGGAAGTTTTGTTAATTACCTTTGTAAATTAAAGACTATGGATTTCTGGTGGTGAGAAAAGCACCTCCAGACTCTTTCCCCCATGTTTCAAACCGTGCAGCACATCAGTATATATTAATTTTCCTGGGGTATCATTTCCTTTTATAACCAAGCTGGCAAGTGCTAGGTTGGCACACAGGTTAGATGTAAGCATTTGTGAGCACAAAGTTAGTCACTGTAAAGTGGCACATCTGTAAGGACACAGGAGAGCTACTGGATTCTGCTCTACTGTAAAATTCCCCAACAAGTGTTAGTTAATCATTGCATCAGTCCTTACAGTCATTACTCACAGCAGATGTTGGGGCCCACAGGGTCCCCATAGACCATAAAGATTAAAGCTGAGAAAAACATTTAGAAAAAAAGGCCAGAATGCCTGGATTTAGAGAGGCTGATGATTCTTCCTTATTGGGCCAAATGGTTAAGCAAACAAAACAACAAAAAGAGTATTTACTTGTTTGAGGTCATCAAACTAATTTGCAATAAATAAGTTTTTTAAATGTAGTGACACAGAAGCCAGCACGGAAAATAGTACCACCCCAGCTGTCTTACAGACTCCCTAGTAATATAAACAGTGTTTTCTACTCTATACTTACACCACTGCAATAATTATAAAGCCAATTGATAAATGATGTCTAGGTTTGTGACGAACTTTCAAAGCTCACACACAGGACTCCAACTGTACCACCGTGGATAAGACACCTGTTAGTTCACCATTACAAGAACCCCCTTCTTGGGAGGTATATTTTACTGCAAGTCCCTTCCTAGCTCAAACACCAAATTTAAAGAGCACAAATATTTCTATTTTAGTAGCTTCAAATATCACTATTTTCTCTGCAAGGACAGCAAAGCAACAACAGAGCCTGAAACACAGTCAGGATAGAAATCAAGATGTTCTGTGCCTTGAAAGTGGACAAGAACACAGAGGGAACCTGTAATAGAAACTGAGCTGATGGAGAATAATGGGAAGAGATTAGTCATGCACAGATAAAACATAACCCTGATACTGGGCATGGGTTAAGGCCCAAAATCTCCAGCAGGGTAGTCTGGCCTTTGAACTTGTATTTTTCAGTCTTTGTGGAGATCCTGACACATTCAGTTATTCCATGGCTGCAGCTGGAATCCCAGAGACAGACATCAAAGTGGCTCAGGAGCTTCCTTCATTCCTTAAGAGCTCCTGATCCTCAGCAGCTTTTGAGAGAAAGCCAACAAATCCCAAATCTCCACACCACCATGCTCCTGCTTCTGCAGGTGACACCCCAAACCAGTCATCCTCAGAGGGTTATTTTTTCTGTAACTGTATGAATTATCTGGGGAAATAGGAAAGTCCCACGTGAAGGTGCTATTCTGTCCCCCTGAATTCTGTGTCAATCTGTAAGCACCACCTCAGTCTCACATGCACAGGCATCCCACTCCACTCCACTTCCATGGCTGCCAGACATCATACTTCAAGATCAGGAATAAGGGTTGTTTATCATTAATTGATAATCACTGTAAGAGACAGGCAGCAGAAACTTGGACTGGTTTAAGACAGGATGAAGAAATATATCTGTTCTTTCATTGTTCTTAATATATTACTTTTGTTTACATCTCTCAAAATCCACATAATCCTCCAGAAGGCATTTCTTCCTTCCCCCCGCTACCCCCAGTGAAGAGATAATGGGCCTGATCCTGGATTACATTAGCAATGATGAACTACAGCTAAATGACTCCTCTTGATATGCAGCAGCTGACAGTCTGGCTCTCTAAATACACTGATATAAAAGCAGAAAGCCCAGTTGGTGGAATTAAAACCTTTTTGGCATAATGGAGGAGCAAATACTCTGCAAAATACGATCCATTCTGAAGGCAAGATTATCTTTACAAACCATGGGCAGAGCAATCTCTGGCAAAGCAAATCCCAGGGCACCCTGAGAGAGACAAGCTGATCACTTCCCTGAGAATCACATAAATCTGCCCTTTGCTTTTGTGCTAACACTGAATGTGGACATTCAACAACCCTTCTTATCGCTCATTTTTGGGAGAGCATATTGAGGCTAGAAATATTGTGCTACTCTAAGGATTGCTTCAATCTGATGAATACTCTGGCTAAGAATACTCTAGGAGTCATGAGAGCATCCCCTATGTGCTGAAACAGGCAGGGGTAACCATAATGGGAGCAAATTTGAGCAAAAATATTTCTCAGCTAATGTGTTTGCAATAAGCTTAGAGAAGGATAGAGAGGAAAGGAAACCAGAGGGCTTTTAAATAACAAGATCAGCTTGAGGGACGACTGATTTATCTAATCCTTGCTTTCTGTATCTGGGTCAGTTTAAATAATCTGATGATTAAAAGGCAGCTTCTCCATTTGTGAGGGCCCCTGGATGAAGCAATGGTCAGGGCACATCAGCAGCTAATGGGGACCACATTTTGTTCTAAACTCTAACCTGTCAAATTGAAGGGAATCATTTCTTTCTTAGGTGATTCCAGGAGATGATAGTTTCCTTACAGTTACTGAGCAAACTATATTTCCTTATTTTGTCTTTTATTTTTCATCTCTTTGTTCCTCAGTCCCTTGGCATCTGCCAAATCCCCTCATGCCAGGAGCTGTAACTTCACACAAGGCTGATTTTGACCTTGTTTGGAAGGGAGGAAGGTCAGGCTGGATCCATTCCATAAGGGCCGTGTGGTCAGAACAGCTCAGCACCATGCTGCAGGGGACAGGCAACAGGTAGACTCAGTTATGAAGATTACTGCAGCAGGGGCATTGTCACATTGGGCAGGATGAGATGTCACTTATCAGACACCTCTGATAATACATGAGTCAGGTCATACAAATCTGACTTTAAGAGAAAGCAATAAAGACAAACAGGAATTTCTCAAAGGGAAGGGATGGACAGAACAAATCTGATGATGTTCCTTGGAGCAGGCTACCCTTAAACACACTTACATAGTTTGTACCATCCAGTCAGGACAAGATTTTCTGTTACCAATGAGTGCAGCTTGGACAGAACTAACCGTGACCAAAAAATCACGGTCAGATCAATAAGAGAAATTGCAGAAATTGATTTTTTACCTGATGACATGTATCAGATCTGCTTGCTGAACTGTAAGCACAGTCAAATAAATAAATGTTTTATGCATACTCATCAGAAATACATTTACTTCAGCAATACTTGTAGCAAAAGGCAGCTCTAATGGAGCCAAACAATTGCACGCTTGTCACATTCTAGGTTATGCTATGCCAAGAAGGACCAGCAACTTCTAGAGCTCTCTGGCCATTTCTGGGTTTGCCCTCATTTCACCACTTTGCCTGACACACACTCAAGGAAGATGTCAGCTCTCAGATGATATGCATGCAGGTGAAAGTGAAATCATTCAATTAGTAATCACTGTGCAATTAGGCTTTGTATCAAAATAGAAATTACTTTTCTAAAAATAGCAGTGATGACATACTAGCTCAAAAGGAACAGACTTTTTAAAAGAGGAAAATGAATGAATAACAGCTCTGAAGGCCAACATGAAAATGAAGGGCAAATTAATCTAATAGGAAAACAAAATCCATAAAAACAAAGTCCTGAATGCTTAACAATCCCAGATAGCACAGATGGGGCTTGTAATCTCAGTGGTTACATTGTTTTTAATAGTATTTTCTGGGATAATTCTTTTATTTCATTATTGCAAGGAAGCAGGAAATCAGTGTGGTGTTTCAGATGTCACTGGCAGTAAGCTTTGATAAAGACCAGTGTTTTTGTGCAATTTAATACAGAAGAAAAACAGAGGAAAAACTATAAATTGAACAAGTTGGGACAGAGAATTCTCATCTGTATCATGAGTGAAGAAATGTTGTCCTGTGGCAAATTGTCATCACCGGAGATGAGAATGACCTTGGCAGAAACCAAATTCTCTACAGAGTAAGTGATGGAGCAACCTGAGTACCTTGACTGGCATTGTATCATTACCAACAAATGGCATTTAGGAGTCTAAAAAAAGTAAGGTGTGAAATAAGAGATACAGAAACAAGAAACAAGAAAACAAGGATGTAATGTATCTTCAATATCAAAACTGTTCACAAAAGGTTTAAGAATGAAAATATATATAGCATCTTTTTTAAAAAATGGATTTGAGGAAAAATGTAAGAGAAACTGAGCATTTCAGTCATAATTTCTCACTTTTTTATCCAATTTTACCTTTAATTTGTACTGTTGTTCATTTCTGACTTTCTCAATTAAGCTCTTCCCTGATGTTTTCCTCTCCATCTTTTCATCAATGATGAATTTCCTGACAAAAAACTTAGTATTCAAGCATACCCTGTTCAGTTGGTGTCTTTTTCTTTTTCTTTCTTTTTTTGACCAGCTGTACTTATGTGTACATGACACTTTACTATCTCTTATCATAAAACATGTTTATTCATTACTAATTTTGAAGTTTGTTTTTCTTTCGATTTTCTATTTCTTCTCTGTCTTAGAATGAACAGACACACCTATTCAAGGGGCAATGGTTATAAACTGGAGCACAGGCAGTTCCATATAAATATTAGGAAGAATTTTTTCCCTGTGAGGGTGAGGAAGCCCTGGCATAGGCTGCCCAGGGAGATTGTGGAGTCTCCTTCCTTGGAGAGATTCAAAGCCCACCTGGATGTGCTCCTGTGTGACTGCTGGAGGTGACCCTGCTCTGGCAGGGGGGTCAGACTGGATGATCTTTTGAGGTCTCTTCCAACCCCTGACTTTCTATGATTTTATAAACCTATCTGTTCAGCTTCTGCTCTCCACTTACTTTGCACTGTCCATCATAAATTCATAACATCAAACAGTAAAAAATCCTTTCAGGTCCCAGTTTTCCTGAAGGCAGTTCCTAGCTGCATGAGTCAGTCAAATCACTCTCTTCTGGTTCTGCTCACATCTCTCAGCAAGATTAAACTTAGGGCCATTATTTTCCCTATAGACAGCAAGTGCTAGGAACATTAATTTGAAATTAATCCATCCCCGAAGCATGACTTGTTTCTCTCATCATCTTATCTTACACCATTTCTGAAAAAACGGTATTTGTGGTCGCTGGATGATGCACTGACACTCAGTCTGAACCCTCTTAGCTTGATGATTTACTTTGGGAATGTCACAAACTGAGAAGATGCTCCAGAAAGATCCAGTTTCTTTATCATTTATAGTCCTCGTCTATGCCATCTGCTCAGTTCTTCACACTTATAGACTGTTGCCATAGCTAAGGAAGCATTTACAGACATTCATCATATTATTTATTTGATAAGTTGTTCCTAATCCTAAATAGAAGGTATCTCAGACATGTGTTAGGATAACTTGGTCACTTCATCTTCTTCTTTACTGCTCACCTAATTCAGCTCAAGCATACGATGTAATATTTCTGCACTTCAAAGCATTTCTGAAATCATTTACTAAAGCACACCAAGAATTCCTGAAAGATTTCAGTGAACAACAGTGATTTCAATATATTTACTTTTATTCTACTTACCAGTGAATGCTAAGTAAGCACCACTTTGATTATCTATCAGGCATGGACATTTGGAATGACTAACATCTCAGATGTATCTTATAAAATCTCATCAAATAACTCTTAGGAGAGAGAAGGGAAAATAGCATCATACCTGAGATTGTGCATTAATATTGGCTCCTTCCTTGACCAGAACTTTGACAACTTCAGCTTGTCCTGCTAAGGATGCAATGTGCAGGGCTGTATTCCCTTTCTGTTACAGGGAGAAATGAAATATATTACCCTTCTTCAGAAATGATTTTGACCACCAGTTCTTTAGAACATTCATATTTTGGGAAACATTTTATCTTACTGTTCCAAAAGTTCCATAACCATCATGGGGGGATAGAACTGGTACTTGAAGCCATGAAGATTTCTGGAGTAGTTGTGTAACACCACTAGCCCAACATAACTTTTGAGGGAAATTATAAGATGAGATTGGGGTATAGGACAAACTTCCAGGTAAGGTTTAGTAGAGCTTAACAGGTTTTTTTTTTCATTCAGGCCCAGAGATCATGTCCTGCATAAGGTAGCTGAAATCTAGAAGTCCTAAAATTCAAGCTGTAAATCACATGTAAAATAAGACTTCCTGCTACAAGACCCAAAAGGAAGACCTGGCTGTTAAGTAACAGAAACCAGCTTTTTAAAATGAGAAGAGAAATTTTTTCTCTCTCTAATTGGCATGAAATTAAAATGTGTATTTTTGAAAGGTGTGAACTTTAAGTTACAAGATGCACTGCACAATGGAAATAATCTCACAAAACATCAGCACTGATGTAAACCTCTGCTTTCATAAGAGCCTTGTACTTTTTCCAGGCCAATCTCTCATCCTGGAAATAATATTTAAATGGCTTTATTAAAGAATCGAGGTTTATAAAACCAGCACAAAATCCCAAAGTCCTATCTAGAACCTGATGGTTCTACCAACAGCTTCACTGAGTGGTGACTTAGAAATGTTTTCGAAGGAGACAACTTCAGTTTTTCCATCAGTGATGGAAATGACAAGTGCAGAAAGAAGCTCTCTTGCAGAGTGAGGACTAAGTGAGGAGATCCTGTGCATCAGAAATCATGAAAAATCAGCACTGCAAGGTGGTAACTGAATGCAAAGGCTGAGCACAGCCAGCCTGGACACCAGGAGCCAAACTTTACATAGCTCAAGCCAACAAACCTGGCCCATCAGGAGGACTTTACCACACACAAATAGCATTCTGATTGAATGTTTGGGACACGTGCATGTGCCTGCCTGGAGAAAGGCTGGAGGCAAAAAAACTCATCACATGGGTGTTTCTTCCATTGTCCCCTTGAGTGAAAAGGTTCTGGAGATGATAAGTCAGTCACACATTTTCACAGATTTTCAGCAATGGTCACTCTGCATTGGGGACCAGTCGTAGGAAATAATGAAAACTCTGGTAGTGCCAAAACCTTTTCATGTTTCTCCTGTCAACAGGCTATAAAAATAATAATAATCTTTCCTTCTTCATTCTCTACCAATGAGCTTCAGTAAAGAACACAGACTTGTAGGCCTAGTAGCAATAATATTTTAACTATGAGTGAGGTATTTATATTATTATCTTATTTTGTAGGTTAATACTGTTTTTTCCTAAACTTCTCCCATGCATTTGACTTTTTCTTTTTGTGGACACACATACAGACATTCCTGACTTACCTTAGTGGCGGAATCCACCGCCGACCCTCTTTCCAATAACTCTTGTACCAGTCCCACATGGCCTTCTTTAGCTGCCAGGTGCAGAGCATTGAGTCCATTCTGTAAGCACAAGGGCCATATCAGTTACAAACAGCAGCTCTGAAGAAACACATTCCTACCTTACCCTGGTATAAGAAGAGGATTAGTAGCAGGAATACTGTTACATCTCTTAGCTGAGCAGCTACATAAGTCAGATATTTTGGACTTGGCTATTTAAACCAAGGCACGGTGCGACAAACTTTTCCAATGACTTTTTTCTCATAGCAACAAAGACATCAAAACAAACCTTAATTTGCAAGTATCCACTAAAGATTCCTTCTTTCCTGATAGTTTTGCATTTGCCTAGACTGCTACCTTGGGTCTCTCTACGGAGCCCATTATTTCAAAATTTGAGTGCATGTCTGCCTTTTTTACTGCAACCTTACCCAGCCCCACTGAGGTATCAGAGGAATCACAGGACTTAGCCAAATTTACACATGAAGTATCGGTTCAGTCTGGATTATTCCAGGCTGAGGTAGCTGTCCTGATCCCTGGACTCTCCTCCTCTCCTCTGGGATAACTGGTATCAAGCAGAAAACCAAAAGCCCAGGTAGAGAAAAATGGTTGTTGACTACATGTGGCTTGCAAATTGTATCAGTCCTTGACTCAGTAAGTCTGCACTGAACTGTGAGGCTTTGTAACCTCATTCAAAAAGGAAAATTAATGAAATCACAAAAACCACAGAGATCATAGAAAGCTGGAGGCTGGAAGGGACCTTGAAAGGTCACTTTGTTCAACCCCCTAGGAAATAATAAATAAATAAATAAAAAACCCACAAACAATGCAAGCTAAAAAAGTAAGCATCAAAATTTTCACATTAAACAGGAATAGGATACTTCACCTCTTATAAATTCCAGCCAGGGGAAGTGTATCTTTCCCTTCCCTAGTATCCCTACCCTGCCCAGGAGAAAAATACAAAATTAAGATCCCTTCCAACCTGAACAGTTCTATGATTCTATGATTATAACTGGATTGCCAACTTATTTTTCCCAACATTATGGTATTCCTCATGGTTCATCAGGCAGGTAACAGCAACAGACACTGCTACTGCCCAAGCATTCCCCTGTTTTCCATCCTGCAGGCAGCACAACCCATACTCAGGTAGGGGAACAATCTGCAGCAAGCTCAGGACTCTGTAATTTTTACTATTTTGTCTCTCTGTGGTTCATAGTCCTTTAAACTGTGAAATAAATAAACAGCTCCCTGGTCTATCTGTCCATCCACAGAAGCAGCTCAGGCCTGTAATTCCCAATAGGATTTTACAGCACTTAGCACTTCACAGGAGACATTTAATGGGAGTGGGTCCAATGGCTGCAGACACAGCAACTCAAACACAACTCTGAAGGAACTCTGTTTAATTCTACATTTATGTAAGAGGCACTGACAGATGTTGTGGTCAAATTCAGAAGCTTGGCCGTGAGGAAAGCAAAGGAACTGAAGGAATGCCATGTTCACAAGATCCCAAAAGAAGAATACCCTTATGCTGCCTGGTAGTTAGGAAATGGTAATGAGAAATGTGGTTGCAAATCCCATTATGTGGGTTATACAGCAGCAGCCAGGTCTGCCTTATGCCAGAGGAACACTTTTACTGCTGAGCTGCAGAGCCTGGGCAGGCAGGAGTGCCATGCCCTGGGTCAAGCATAAATTCTTACCCAAAATTATGTGGTGAGGTTGACCATAATCATCGAGATGGGGAACACTGTATGTGTCAGTGAATTTTTTGCAGGCTGAAAACTCAGAAAGCTCTCATCTTCCTTGTATTTTCATCTCAGCCGAGTATTAAGTAACCACAATTACTACCTACAGTGGCTGAAAGCTTTGAAACAGTATTTTGTGGGGAAACACACAGCATCCTTCTCAGTGTTTGAGAACAAAAACCTGTTCTCACATCTAATCTCACACATCCAGTCATCAGCACTTCCTCTGTGAGTAGGAGCAGCTACTTTGACAGCTGATGTGTTGCTAGGACATCTTATTAACCTTTTCCTCTCTTTGTGAGCAGGCTGAAGTTCACAAACAGCAGAGAAACTGCAAGATTGCATGGCCCTCACATATCTCTGAACGTAAAAAAAGTTGAGGACAAGATTCTTTTCTAGTTTACAAGCTTCTTTTTTAGTTTGCCACAAGTTAAAGTAAGGGGAAAGCAAGGCTTGTCCTGGTACTTGATCAGTAGCAGTCTCTTACAACACCTGCATTCATACCTCTAGGACACTTATCTAATGGTGCCACACTAAGGAGCCAAAAGCTAATATTGTTGCACAGATGATGTGAGTTTCTTTGCAACATCTGACATTTTTTTTTAGTTCATTAAAACATAAGCAAAATTAATGCATGAGGTCCAGTAAAAAGGTTACACAAAGCAAGTGCAGCTTAAATACAGTTCCTACTGTACACGTTCAAATTCCAAAATTCCATAAATAGAGTAAGCTGGGGTAAGCAGTAGGAGATGCAAACACTGCACTTTAAATGTTGAGTGCCAGCACGACTGAAGCCTTAAAGCAAGCTTTGTTCCTCCATAATCAGCCCCACTGCTGTAATTATTTCCCAGCCCACATGGCTGATCCCTGCAACTTACGATGATGGAAACTCAGATTTAATCAACGCAACTCCTCCACTCCTGTCAACTGGATTCTTGCAGTTTAGAACAACAAAGGTTTCTGACACTTCCCTTTTTCTCTCCCATGCCTGCTGAAAAGTTGTGGGTGGGGGAGGAGATGAAATTAGTTGTCTGCTAAGCAAAACTGCACAGCATAGGGACTGCTCCTCCCCACAAAGCATATGTGTACTGTAACCACCTTTCTTTTTGAGGCTCATTTGTAATTCTGACTCTCATAAAGGAACATAATGCTAAGCTCTGCAAGCTTGGTTCTTCAAGTGTTTCCCTGCAGAGCCTGATTCCCTCAGTTTTTTTCTCCTCTGCCACTGAGGTAGAGGCCCCAGCCCTTCATATCCCATAGAGTGCTACAATTGTGCACACATACAGCTGCTGATCACAGCATAGATTTTAGTGTCACCCAACTTATGTTCACCACACCAGAAAATCCCATAGTTTTCTGAGCCTTTGGACCTTTCTAAACCTATCAAGTCAGTCACTTTTTTCTCTAAGGCAAGCACTAAGTCCCACTGTTATTGTCTGAAAATCACCCATGGAAACCCATGCTGCTTCTGTCTTTGAACTCAGTTGCCTCATGGTGTGATCCTCAGGGACTGGAAGTTCTCAGTGTCAATCCTGTTGAGCCATTTGCTCCTTCTTGGACACCAGCCAGATCACTGCCACATCTAACAGGAATAATGGCTTATCCTATTGCTGCCTAACCCTGGTATGCCAGAGCAAAGTGACTCCATGGAAAGGCAGCCTCTCAGCAGAGCATCAGATCAACTTCCAGTTCAAAGATTATTTATATGCAACAGACATTTGCTTGTGTTCCTTCAGTGTATTGGCTCTAAAGGAAACAACCTTTGCTAAACACAACAGTTCTTACTTCCCTGTTTTCCTTCTGTTTGAAGGTGTTCATTAAGCACTTAATATCTTTAAGAACATGAAGAAGCAAGAATGTATACTACTCAGTCGAGCCCTCTTTGCTGCATGCTAAGTCTGACCCCTTATAATTTCCATCAACTCTGAAGCACGTTGGGATGCAACAATTCCCAGGAGGATTTGCTAACATTTGAGTTTCTAATTACTCTTGCTTTTGCCACACAAGATTAGGGTGGTACTTAAACAACTAATAGAAAAAGCATCATGAAAATAAACAAGAAGAAAACAACACAAAAATCTACTTTTTGAATGTTTTGGCATTCTCTTCTTGAAGGATGAAATTCAACTCACTGCCTCCCACTGATGCTCTGTTCACAGGCTTAGGTAGGTACTACCAGACTGACAGCAAAGCAGAAGTTACAAGCACAATGACAATTAAAAAGCTATTGTGACAAACTCTGCATGGTCATGCTAACTCCTTCATGTGTTTTGCCAGCATGGAAAAGGCATCTGCACCCACCAGTAGAGGCTGAAACTAAAAAGCAATGTCATAGTCCTTGTTAAACTCAGTACTTTTCTCCATGTCAAACAGATGTCAGTCTGAGGTTGCTGCAAACTCTGTCCTCTGAATAAATCTCGAGGAAGGAAAAAAGTGCATGTGGTCAACTTCTTTTCAAGCAGGATTTGGGAAAGGGCACATTAAGAGAGCTGAGCATGTCCTTCTCAAGTCTGAAAGTCGGTTGAAGTCTTTCCCCAAAATATCACAAAGAAATAAAGTGAACGGTTGAAAAAAAAAGAAAAAAAAAAGAAAAAAATCAATCCAGATTATGAAGATTCTCCCTTTATGTTGCTTTGTAGTCTGCTAATTCATGAAAATGAATTAACCTACTGAGTGACATCAGCATCTGATACTGCCAAACTCTAATGAGTGCAGTGCTGCTTCAGTCTATAGTTAGCACTGCTGGAACATTTGCAGCTTTCTGTCTGGACTGCAAGAGGCAGCACTCCTGAGCCCAGGCTCTGCCTTACTGCAACTGAAGCAATAAAGACACCAACCAAATTATAAAGATGCCAACAAAACAGAAGCCAAAGCCAAACAGATCGAAGTTTTAAAGAGCATCTGAGTTGGAGGCACCTCAAAACTACCTAATATTTGAATTCTGTTCAGGGTATCAGCCTTCACATACAGGGCTTGGGAACAGAGGAGGCTTCTTCAAAACAAATGCCAACATTCACCAGGGTTTTCCTTCCAGAAAGTAACTCTTATCTCCAGGAAAACTGACAAGCTGCTGAAGACAAGATGGGCAAATCTTACATTCTGTTGCCTTCTGGATTAGCAACTCCAATTCAAAGCACAGCAGACAACTGATGGATCCTTAGAGTGGTCAGATTTTGGGGTGCAGCTTCTGCTAGAACTATGGGCTGCACAAAGGCACACTGGAAAATAAAGTTCATTGTGCTTGTCAACATTGGGGCCACTGATTGAGGAGCATGAGGTTTTTTTCTTGCTACAGTAAGTAGAAATAGTAACAAAGTCCTAAAATAGCTACATGTGTAACATAAGGAAAATAGCTTCAAAGGAATCAGAGCTTTCCAATGGCTATCAGGTTTTCATCCTATAAAATACCAGGAATAAAATTTTTCAAAGGGACTGTTTTTAAAAGAGGTTTTGTCCCCTAGCAGTTCTAACTCTCTCCAGAAATAAAGAAACAGAAGTGATTTTCAGAATATGTGACAGTGCTTGAATTCAGATTAAAGTGAGCAGTTCCATAATAATTTAACTTGCTAGGATGGTAGCAACTCAAAGCATAATTAAGTAATAACTAATTAGTAACTACAAAACTATATTAATAACTGATAACTGTAACTACTCCCTGTATGTCATATATCCAGAAGCATTAAGTTCCCTCAGATGTTGAAGACAGCTAAACTGGGAAAATACTTTGATTATATGCAGACAGATCCCTGAAAACTTAGGATCTGAGAAACAAACACTAAAACTGAAGAAAGCATCCTCTTGTGTTGTCTCTGCCCAGGCAAGCTTCCTCTTAACACTATGTACCATTTTCTGAGATGGGATCTGGTTTTTAAAAATAGCACTACACTACACTGAAATCCTGCATATACACAAGGCTTCATTTTTGAAAGAGTATTCAGATATCTCACTTAAAAATAAAATACATTCCCCATGTTTTGCACAGAGTGTGTCAGCTTTTCCCCTTGAACACAACCCACCCAAACCCTGAGGAGGAGGAGTAACTCTTGAGACTGCAGTAGCAGCTCCCATGGTTTATTTACTACTCCCTAACCTCTAGAAGAGGAGCCTCTTCCCACTTTCTATAAAATTTACAATACACCAGTGATTCTCAATCAATAGCATCTGATGGTCTTGGGGATCCAAAGCCTTCTGCCTTGTAAGGCACCAGAATCCGAGTTTGTGAGGAGCTGAAGTGTCTGTGTGCTGCTCAAGGAGCAGCAAAGGCTGAGAAATGGAACCCACTGGTTCTGGTGCTCATCTTGGGTCACTCTTTGTGCTTGGCAACTCCTGCAGAGTAATCAGTGTCTTCAGGGAAAGGGATTAGCCAGGGCACAGAGAGATTTTCCTGCCTAACAGGGCTGGGACAATTCAAACTAGAGATTAATTTTCTAATAACCCTTAAAGGGGTTATTTCATCAAATTTTCTTTTGGGCTGTTTGTCAAGAGCAGAGAACACTTCACACAGCCTAGAAAATTCCTGAGCTAACTCAACCTAGATGTCAAGTAATTTTATTTAATTAAACAATGTTAATAGGGGATTTTTCTGTTTTGCAGTATAGTCAACCATTTTTTTTTACCCTAATAAATGCATACACAAAGTCAGCTCTGATCTTAACCACTGTGCAAACCCAGATACTGAAAGCTGGAGGGGTTGCTGTTTGTCATCCAGGAACACTGGATCTGATGTTTGTTTTCATCTGGCTCTGATTTCACCTGTCCAGTGCAAGAGGAGCTGTGCCAGCCAGATGCAGATGGGAAGCACTTTCCATGGAAGATAAATCTGCAGCAACTCCAGTCTCATAGCAAGCAAGTCTCAAACCAACCCTGGCATGTTTCCAAGTAATTCTCATATTAATTGTGCTCTGTCCTGGGTGTGATACTTTTCCTTAATACTGGTGCTTATAATCAAGACATAAAACTTGCTCTGCCTATTTGAATATAAGAACTTGAGTCCAGATTTCCTCCCTCCTAACTGGGGAACTTCAAGTTCACCCGGATGTGTACCATACATCTTCCCAAGTTTTTTCTTGACAGAAGGTCTTTTAATGGAAACTTTCTTCTAGCTAGCAAGAAAAGATTTTTTTCAATATGTTTCCAACAAGCAGCACATGGAAAGATCCAGTTCTTATCCTGCTCATCATTAAATTCCTTGGCACAGACAACAGAACTGCTCTCACTTTTGTATCCTACCTTCCATTTGACACATGTCTACTTTAATCATCTGCAGCTCTTCAGCAGGGAAGAAATATTTTAGATTATTTCATTTCTTATTCTTCCATCAACTCTCTTTCAGAAATACTAGCCACAATTGTGGGGTTTTAATTTACTTTTGACATCTTCCCAGTCTGAATGTCAGCCTACATGTATCAGAAAAGGAGAAAGGAATTTTATGGAGGCTTTCTTGGTGGTATAGACAACATTTGGAGAGTATAGAGTTTCCATTCAGGAGCTTCAGACTAGCACTTAATTAGGACTTAAGTGTAGTTTTAAAACCAAACATATCCATATATGACAGGGGCAGATCAATATCTGATCACAGTCTTCCCTCTGCTCCCAAACTTCCCTTGAATAACTGCATCTTTTCCCCAGGAATTCTTCCTCTCTGCAGCTCTTCCACTGCTGGAATCAAACAGAACAAACTGCCCACACGTTGAACCTAACACTGTAGTCTATAAAGCTGAATTGTCTTTAAAGTTTCTGCTTAGATGGTGCACTGAAATCTTAGCTCATCCCCTGAGGTGTGAGTTACGAGGCAGAGATTATGTGACATTTCTAGGAAATGATTTACTGAATTGAAGTTGTTTAAAACCAACCTTCAAGCAATTTTACTTTCAAAATCCATAGCCACTGTCAGGTTGGTGGTCATTCTCATTAAATTTGGCTAAGATGTGGGGGAAAGTTGGACACCCTACAGCCTTACACTAGAATGCCAAGACATTTTTCAGGACTGGTGCAGACACTTACTTGAATATTTATTTTAAGTCACAGTCATAGATCTATTAAATTTGATGGCACTACTCACTTAAAGAAGTGTTGCAAATGTAGGTCCCTAGGCTATCAAGGAAAAGTAATTGGGTTTCTACAACAGACTTACAAAAGAGCCCAGCTAACCCATTCTATCACATTACAGTCATAGCAATGGTGAAATTTTAACAGCACGTTTTTACAGCAATAATAACTTTCCTGAAAGAGGAGGTAATATTTGAAGCAGAAAATTTAAGTACATTTCTGTAACAACATGAAAACCAATTTATGTTATAGACAAAATGATGAAAATATATTTAAGTTTACTGTTTTCTGAAACAATTGGCTACTCTCTAGCCACCTTAGGGTGATCAGGATTGCACTGCTAACACAAGTGAGCTACAAGATCATCACCAGTGGACACAAGGCAGCTACTAAACTGAAAATACCCCTGAATGTTTGCTTGCCAGCTGAGATCTCCCAAAATGAGCAAGGGGAACCCCAGACTACCACACCTCAGCTCACAGGGATCAGGTGTAGGATGGCTTCAGAGAATCAGCTGGCTGACCATCATGTCTTAAGTGTGAAAAAGGAAAATATATTTCTGTAATGCCCACATTACCCAGTGCTCCTTTCACTATGAGAGTGCTCGTTTTGAACTTGCTCTTGGTGAAACAATTACATCTCCAGTTTTTCTTACTAAATCCAAGTATATATACAGCTTTTTTTTCATAAATATTTTATTTGTTTAAAATGGGTGTATCCACAGCAACCAGCAGCTCAGTTCCTGGACACAATTTACATTAAGAACTGTAACTGTATCTCAGGACACAGTTAAGAAAATCTTAATTATTTCTGATCATAACCTGAACAGTGACCAGAAGAGAGAAGACAACATGGGTGTTTTCTCCATACAAAACCTAAAATAATGACATTTCATTCTTTTTTTCTACTATCCAGTACTTGTATTCCATCCCTACACATCTGACAAAGGACAAAGCAGCTCCAAGCATCTCTGCCAAGAAAGGAGCATTTTTAATTAAGTCAAAATGTAAACATAACATGAGTGATGGGGGGAAGATCAGATTCACAGTAGAATTCTCTTTCTTGTCTTCAGTAAAGCACACATTTTCCATTGTTTTTCTGTCTTTAGGTTATGTATTGATACTTAGATGATAATTTTCACCACCAAATTGAAAAAAAATTTTAAAACCTAATATTTATAGAGTATTGTGTACTTTAATAGAGTATTGTGTGTTGAAGATGTCACTGCTCACTGAGGGGGGTAGATGGGACAACCTTAAAGGTCCCTTCCAACCCAAACCATTCTGTAACTCTACAATACCACTTTTCATACCTGGCTTTCAAATTCTTCCTTGGCTCTGCCAAGGACATCATCAGTTCACTGTCCTTTAGACAAATGTTTGGAACTTTCTTTTAAACAAAACACCTATGAAGATGCCAGACAAGAGGTCTTCAAAATAGCTTTAGAAAAATCCCCAACAACCCAAAACCTGCCAGGTGGCGTGCTGTAGAATTTATGAATCAGACATCTCCCTCCCAGCCCCCTGCTTGTCCATTGAGTTCTTGTAATCCCTATTGCTCCTCAGCCCCTAGGTGCAATGTCAGCCCTCTGGGGAAAGAGAGCTCTCATTAAAATGGGGAATACCCATTGCATGGGCAGGCCTCATTACAGTTAACAAATGGATACAATAAATCATCAGAAGTAACTAACAGAGCAAAAATGATGAGTGTTGGCAGAATCCTGCTTCTCCAGATGGAATATAGAAAATAAAAGAATGAGAGACTGTCAGTATGGGAAAGAAAACTGGGAAATGGGAGACCTCAGCTTCCCAAGTGTCCTGTTCAGAGAGCTCTCCCTCCCTCCATCACAGAGATACAGCCTCCAGGAGATGGGGAGGCAGGGGGGGGTTGCTGACACAGATGCCTCAGGACATCTCAGCTGTAGCTTCCTACTAAGAAACCAACCAGGATAACTGAAAACCTGCAACTTGATATCTGTAGTATTCACCTCTATCCAAAGAACACTGTGTAATAACTTCCTCAGTTGGAACATTTTAATGGTTTTGAGAGTGTAACTGAAGTATTTTGAAGAACACAGCTATATTTAGTGCTCACTGTGTTCATTAGAGCTGGAATTTCTCAATAGCAGGTCCAGTAGTGTTAGGCTACCACAGTACATCTAAAGTTTTGATTACAGGTACTTGACTAACACACATCCATACCTGAAGAACCCTGTGAAGAAAAAGGAGCCTAGGAAGGCTCATGCAAAGCTTTACTAAACCAGCCACAATTTCCTAGACTTCAGCTTCCTGTTAAAAGACACCACTGAAGAAGAGGACTGAAAACACAGCTGGAGTTGAATCAAAACATTTGGATGAAATAATCTATCCTGAAAGAACTTGGTTTTGAGGGGGTGGTTCTTGCAATACACTCCTGCAAACTTCCATCCTTCACACATCTTACCTGATTACATGTGTTAATGTCTATTCCACTTTTCAGGTATTCCACTACTTTGTCCAGATTGCCAGCTCTGGCAGCTCGGAGGAAGCTTGCATTGCTGTCAGACTGTGAAAAGATAAGAAGAAAGAAAAACAAAACTCTGGTTAGCTCCTGCTTAAAAGAGAGCACAGCTTCATCACCAGTGAAAAGTTTCCACATTTTCTGCTGCAGGGGAATCAAGTTGTGAAGAAAACTGACTTTGGGTGATATCTGCATTAATTAACATACCCATACTGGCATAACAGAACTGCAGACCTGTCACAGGGAGCAAAGCAGCACAAGAACTGCTGAAGTTCAACATTTAGCAAGAACCCCCCCCAAATAAAATAAATAAAAGCAGAAATCACAGTAACTGATATTAGCAACAAAAAAACACAAAAGCATCAACTTGCTAGCCATAGCTTTCTGGAGCTTATTTTTTTTTTTAATATATATGCTCAAAACTCTAGAAAACAGTGGACCAACCCTGTTATCCTATGCTACTTAAGAAGACATACACTGACTTTGGATTTGTACTTGGCATAAGAAGTTACCTGAGTACAGTGCATACTGATGCACACACACTAGCTTAACACAGAGGTACACACTGGTGAAAAAACAATATCCAAGAGTTAGAAAGTCCTCTGGTGATATTTTATCACCTGTAACACAGATTGTGGCTTGCTAAAAGAAAAGAAAAAAAGTCCCACAAAAGTGGGCAGCACTGCAAGAGCAGCTGACCATACAACAAAGCAGATGAAAGACTCGAGCCTGAGTACCTAAATCCAGGATAATGTTGCAAACACACTCACTCCTAAACTGCCTGCATCCACCCCTCTGCATTGAGAGCCCTGTTAGCACTGAGAGGTTAAAAACCCAATAATGAATCATGGTTTCAAATTTTTCAGCTAGGTTGTGGGATGCATTGTTCAGCAAGGGAGAATGAAACAGAGCAGCCCTCTTGCCTTTAGAAACAAATATAAGATGAAATCACACAGGCTACTGGAAACCAGCTCATACTTTGATATTCACCCACATGGGAACCTACACACAGGTAAAGAGGCTCCTGATATAACTGTGGGCACCAGGAGAAAAAAAGAAAACAACCCAAAGTCATACAACAGAGATAATGATTCAGTAGAATACACACAGAGACAACTACAATTTTCATACTTATTTTAAGTAAATAGACCAGCAGTGAGTTTCAAAAAGCAGATAAATAAGTGTACAAGCCTGTTTTGTGGGGTGTGATTAGAAAAGAGGGCACACATGCCACTGGACTAGCACTGTGCTGAAACACCTCTGATGGAGCAGATTTCTCATCTCATTTCCCCTCCCTGTCAGAAATACCTAGGGAAAACCATTTATTCCCACTGTGGGAATATCCAACAAGCCTCCCACTTCCAGCTTAGCAGTGCTTCTTGCCAAAGCAGCCCATTTCAGTCACCCAATCCATTCCATTGCATTTATTTCACCTACCCTACTTCTCACGCTGTACTAACTCCCTTCCCAATCCCTGATCCCAACCTATTTTAATCTGTAACAGATGGATGTCATCAAAATGATTCTTCTTACAACTGTGCTACATGCCAAGACAAAAATATTGCCTTTTAAATTCCTTTGGGCAAACTTCAGCACATTTTCCACATCTTTTCCTGTTAAGAAAACAGCCCATCCTGCTGAGCAGGCAGGAGGGGGAAGGGGAAGGTAGCAGAGGAATTCACCTTGCCAGAAGTGGCCTTCAGTCAGGCAAAGGTTTGGATGGGGCTTGACACAGGGATCCCTTCCCAGATTGAGAGGCAGCTAGGAGTACTCCACCCTCTCCTGGGATGCATAAGTGCACATAAACCCACAAAATTATATTTTCATGTTTATATTATCTTTAACAGTCACTGTTTTAGCACAAAGAATAACCAAGAGCAAATATTTGAGCTCACGAGGGATAAATCCAAACACTTGAAATAAATAGGAAAAGCATCTTTGCACTTGTAGGACATACATTTTTACCTTCTTTCTCCATTTTTTCCATGCTTTACTACTACTACAATAATTTACCATGTCAAAAGAGGAATGATCTCTTTTTATACTTCTAAAAGGTTAAGCTGAAATCTTGCACCAAATGAACCTTTACAGCTTCTGTTTTCTTAGGGGTGAATCAATCCTTGCTTGGTTTTCTTTCACACAGAATAACACAAAACACTAAAACTCATGAAGTCTCAGCTGGAAGCTCAGGTTGTAGCTCAGGTTGTAGCTAACACCAAATACATTCTATTTGTTCTGGCTAAGATGCACGCAGCACTTTCAAAATAGTTTCTCACTTTCTCAATTCATACTCTTGTTACCTCAGAATTAAATTACTGCAGTGCACATTGCTTCAAGATGCATCACATAGACCTGAATATTGTTCACAATGTGGAATATGAGCTTCTTGTTTACAGAAAGAGTTATTATGAATTAATTCTTCATTATTAAGTCCCTGGACAGGCCTTTTTATTCCAGAAGCATCTCTTGCTGTGTACGTTCTCACCCTGAAGTAACAGTGCTTGACTGTAAACAGAAAAGGAACAAAACTGCTAAAATCCCAGGGAAACGGAAGTCCTGATAAAAATCCTAACCTACATGATCTTTGCTTTTTTTACAGATTTTCTCACTCTTTACATGTACTAATCTCATATTAGATGAATATGTTTGTACCCATCTCTTTCTGCTCTATCCTTCTTCAAGTTAGTTTCCTGCAGTCTTGCATGATGTTCTGATTTATATCAAACTTGACCCCACAAATAAAAGGCATGAAGCAGCAATTCCACTGCTTCATATAAAAATTGGCACAAATACCAGTGAGTGTTTCCATGAAATACTCAAAAGATTCACCACCCTCTTTTAAAGCTCAGAAGTCAGCAGTGATCAGATCTGTATTTTCTTTTCTGGTTTTGTTTGTCAAGTCTCATTTTTCATTAGTTTCTCCTTTTCCCCATTCTTTCAAGGTCTTTAAAAAACATTTTTGGCAGTACTACTGTGTCAGCAATTCCTCACTTTAGCACATTACAAATTCAAATCCATTTCAACAAAATTGCCCCAGTAGTCAGCAGCAGCAGTTTTCTGTGGCCTTACCACTCTAGGAAACCATGAATTTTGATCTGTGGGCTTTTCCAATGGATTCAATAAACTCATGAAGTATTTTGTTTCCCTACATGAAGCTTTTTAGAGGAATTCATGCTGCATTTCAGTAGCACAGAAGCTGCCATATTGGTCTTCACTAGTTTGTCATCTGGTGAAGACAAACTGTCAACAAACTGTCATTTCAAGATACTTTATTTCCAGGGAAGTTGGTAAAACCATGGAGCCAGAATCCTTTGCACCATATGATACTGAGCACATCATCTGCACTGAGGTGTTTTTTAAGAGTTTTACATATATGCAGAGTATGCTCAAAAGCAAGCACTCTCCCAATACAGAAAAGAAAGGTTTACAGGAGAAGAGGATGATTTAAGCAGGCACCAGCACCCCTGGGGACATGAGAAGATGAGCAGTTTGCAATCTGGGAAGCTCCTGTGTTGACATGTGAAGGTGCAAAGCCTCACTTGGCATCTCTGCGTGTCACCCCAGGCTCAGGTCAGGCAGCATTAAGGATCACTTTGTTTACACACTGCCTCTGTGGCTGGGCAATCTACTCAGTGTCTTAATAACACACTACAAGCAGGTGTAATCACTGCAGAATACATAGGTGATATCTTATGGGATGGGACCAACAACCTGTGGACTTACCCAGCTTTTTCTAATGCACTACTTGCAGATATCCATACTGTTCTACAAAAAATGGACCACTAATAGGAATTAACATCAAAAGCTGTCAGTGCCATGGAGAACTTTTCTTTTCACTACAGTCATGTCTAAATCTGAACTATTTATATGCAGTTTGATGGATACCAAATGAGGATGAAAAGATTTTTTTTACAATGACTTTTTTACAAACAATGTCCAATACCTATGCAGTGGGAGACTACAAGTCTTTGATAACCACATCTTTTAAAAAGTGTTTGCAGTGCAATTTTTCATCTATGCTATAGATTTGTGAGGTGTATGTGGTGCTCTTGAACCTTATAAAAAGGTTCTATCTTTTAAAGTAACTTTTCTTCTTTAACTTTTCACTGAGGATAAGTAATGCGAGCCAATGGGGGAAAAAAATCACTCTAACATTAAGTACTCCCACAGCAGAATGCAAACGTGTTCTTTGTAGGTACTGAGTTACTGGACACTGAATAAGAAAATATAAGAAATGCCTAAGAGGTTGTGGACTTAACTTTTTTTTTTTTTTTTTTTAGCTAATTACAATGCCAGAATTTTGGCTGAATTTGAAACATACAGCTTAGGGAAGCTCAGTAGTTAAATCATATATGGCAATGGGTATTTTACTCAAATAGTCAGAAGCTTTCCCTTCTGATTCCTCTGTCCTCACTCTGGTTGCCTTTCCTGTCTCAGAACACCCCACAGCACACCCTGCAGATGGCACACACTGGTTTCCCCAGGGGCTTTTATAGAGGTGTGCAAAAATAAAGCATGATGCATAGTGTGGCAGTCACATGCTGTACCAAACTGAGAGGAAATTCTCCAGATACTCAGATTTGATGGTGCAAACCAGCTTCATGCTGAAGAAGGAAAGCTGAGGGAGTAGGAGGCTTCAGTTTCCAACAGACACCTTCCATAAGAACATTAAGCAAAGCATCCAAACACTTGTTTGGAATCATGTCTAGTGTAACATTATTCCTGCAGGTTGGTTTCCCCTTCCCCTCAGAATAAGGTGAAGGACCCCAGCCTGTCTATAATCACAAATATGTCTGTGGGAGACAGGAGCCTAGCAACAAGGCCCACTGAGCAATTCTCAGCTGGTAAATGCAGTTTATTAATTCAATGACCACAAAATCAGAATTCAAAACTGATGCATAATAATCAAATACTGGTTTTGCATCCTAATCCCACATTTTTGTTTTGGACATGTATTAAAGTATGTATCTGAATGCTAATAACTCTCTTAAGCTGACCTTTCCAGCAATGAATATGGGACATATTGCTTCGATTTGACAGAGTAATTTTATTTAGCTATCACCTCTGAAGAGGCTGGCCCTGACCAGGGGGTGAGCAAAACTTGCTATTAACTTGCATGCTATAGATAAATCAAGAAACTCAAACCATTAGCCGTTAAAAAATTTTTCTGTTAAATTGAATCCTGTCTTATTACTGCCCATAAAAAAAGCATTCAGAGAGGATTTGTCAGGGCAGCAGTCCTGCAGGGTTATCTGACAGTGTTAATCCCATTTACAAACCTCAGAGTTCTGAGGCAGTGCTTGCTCAACAATGGTTTCTATAATTAGTAAAATGCTGATGGCTTATTAATTCTTCTTCATTAAAAAGCTCTGAACTGACTGGTGGCTCCTCATGTGAATATATTCAGGTAACACCTGGAGCTGACAATTCAGCTCACTCCAGAAGGAAAGTTGCATTATCTAAACTCAGGTTTTTGTGGTTTTTTGATGTTCTTCAGTAATTAAAAGATGCTGGGAGAAAAATGACAGATCCATACACACATTCCATTAAGGTTTTATTACAACAATCCTTCTAGAGTGTCAATTTATGTTCCTCCCCTTGAGACAACCACTAAATTTTGTCCCAGTTGGCTTGATTATTCTCTGATTTCAGAAACCATCTGTTCAAGTCAGCCATCCTCTAATTGGGCGCAATTCTGAAAGCTGAGGTGTTACCATCACCCAGCTCACCTGTCACACAGGTATTTTTTGCCAGTGTGGCAGTTTTTTCCAGTACACCATTCAACTGTAAAGGATGGGACTTCAAAAATGAATGCTTCTTCCTAAGAACTCGTTCTCTGCACCTTGCCACGAGTTTTTCAGCAGCTCACAATTTATCTTTGGTAATCTGAATAATTCTGGGGTTTTGTGTTTTTTTTTAAATTGAACTGAAAGTGCTGCTGATCTCCAAAGAACATCCCAAAGGAAAAATGTTGATTTTGTGAACTGCAGGCCTAAGGTGGAGCTACAATTGCAAGAAGGCAAAGGATTTTTGTTTCATTTATTTTTTTTAATTAAATCACCCCAGCAAAGTCTCAGCCTGCAGTTCACGAATGCCACAACGTCAGCTAAATCTTGCACTTGCAATGGCACAGGCTCAGTAATCTAGCACTGGTAAATGAGTTAAATGAGATAACAACAGCTATAATGGAAACATATTTTCCCCCCCTTTAATGAAATAATGTTCATCTCCTGAAAGAAAAGAAACACATCAGTGCTTTACTTTCAGTGCCATTTCCTTTGCTTATAAAAATGTATGTTTTCCTCCCTCTAATTTACTGGATGACAAGAGGAAAGATAAGATTAAATCACAGATCTTAAAAAAACTTTAGTATCTAAATTCCCAGATGAACAACATACCCAGTTTCTAATTTCAGTGTCAGAAAAATCTCTTTATCACTCAGCTTTTCCCATTCCAGCATGTATGGGCATTTCAGAGCTGATCCATCCTGCCAGGTACCTCCAGTTGTACAGCATTTGTTAATAATGTGACCACAGACACAGTACTGTTGAACTGGAAAGCCCACAGTTCTAACAGAGCTGTCTTACCTAAACATCCCTCTCTCATCATCTAAAGCATCTCCTTATCCAGGAAACAGACACAACTGGCTTTACAGGAAAATAACCCTTTGTTTTTTAAGAAATGAGAAGCTGAATCATATAGGAACTGTAAATGGTAAAGAGGAAGACAAATTTTCAGAGAGATCACTAGAAAGTTAAATATTCTCTAGCAAGATGTAGCTAATAGCATCTGGCAATTAATTATTTTTATCTCAGGGGTCTCACTCTCTAGGTTGATGATGATGGTAAATCAGAGAAAGAAAAAAAGTAAGTACACATTAGGCACCTGAATAATTTAAAGTGTTCTGTGTACACAGGCCAATTAATCATGGAAAGATGTAAAGGAGACAGAAAAGCTGGCACCACTTATACCTGCACTGAGCTGGAATGTGGCTGGAGTTTTCCTCACCATTACACTACACAAAGTATGGACACAGCCCCATGCTTAATACATAAACACTATTGCTTTTTACAGCCAAAGGATGGGGTAATAGCACTGACCCACTGTGTTCTGAGTTTGGGCCAATATTAGTAAATACAGCAGCAAAAGAGGAAGAGAAAACTGATGTAAAATCAACCCTTACTTGATCCAAGAAGAAAATGGCTTCTATAAACCCTTTATGCTACTCAGCTGCCACAGACATCTGTAGGAGTCCTCCCACTCCCTGCATCAGTCTGACACTGCCCTGCCTGCCAGCTGACTTCTCTGTCAATGAAGGATTTGTGAGAACTGAGGCAAAACTGCTCAATTTGCTATGAAAAAGAATAGAATACAAGTCTTTTGCCCAGCTGTATGTTCCTTCCAACTACAGCATTTGAAATGCTAGAAGTTATTTTCATCCATTCTGATTTAAAAATATAAAGGAACATGGATAATGGGGTTCTAATCCAAACAGCACCTCAGGACTGGCTGAACTTCAGTGTAATCCCTCCTGTCCCACTGGGCTATTCATCTTCTCAGAGCCAAGCATTTTGGAATAAGTCACAGCTGGAGACAATGTGTGCAAGCCTGAAGTGTACTCATAAGGGTGAAGCTAAAAAATAGAATCTCAAAAGCACCTGAAAAACATAGCCCAGATTAAAAAAACACAAAACAAAACAAAACCAAAGCAAAGCAAAACAAAAATAACAAACCAAAATCCAAAGGCTTTGGGTTTAAAGTACAAAAGCTTTTACCATAGTCTGAGTAATCCTAAAACAAAAAAAAAAATCTTCATGTCTTTTACTAAAACTGCTCTAAAAATATTGGTAATCCTATTGTTTATTGGGAGAGTTTCCTGGGCTGGAGCTTGAGTGAAAATATTTAGTCATTTCCAGAAAAAATAATATATTCAGGATGTGTTCAAATGATCCACAGGATCAGCTCTAGATCTCCTTTGTGACACAGACATTTACTGAGCTTGCTGGAATACTGATATAGAACCAACATGTGCACTTGAAGAACTGAACAATATTAAAGGGGGGAAAAATATTTAGGATCATCTGAACACCATATATTCAGATTTTGAGGTGTTAGTAACAACTTCACAACTTGGCAGGCATTTAAATAGTTTCCATGGCAAGTTTCCATTACTAGAGTTTCTAAACAGAGAGGTAATCATGCTAGAACACCTCTAGAAAGAATTTGGACACCACTCCAAGCATATCTAGCAGAATAATAACTTGCCTTAACTAAAACCCAGCCCATAAGTGCAGTTTATGACAGACCGTTGGGTGATAATTCTATCACTTATTAATTTTGCATCTCCTATCCCCTGCCTCTCCACCACACGGACATTTTCTAACGAAAGAAACGTGCCAACACCATCAGTGCTACAGAATCAAACAGCTTGACTTACCTAAACACCATTTACTGATTGTTCATTGATTCAAACTCATTGGCCCCATAAACAGGAAAAAAGGATTTCATGTTCCTTTGAGATGGGTGAAAAAAGATACAAACAAAATGGGTGTGACTGAAGTGAGGCAGTTTCTAGTGCAGTGCCAGTTCTGCCAAGACTCACAGCAAAGCCCTGACTTGTACAGAAAGGTAAAACAGATACTGAAGTAAGAAATGAATCTGTCCAGTGTGAAAAGAAACCAGGTTACATTTAGATTTTCTTGTTATTGCTAGGATTCGTGCAAATAGCATCGTACCCAGCACAAAGATTTTCCTTTTCTCTCTTCACACTAATTTATCACAAACCAACTAGGGAGTTCCACTTGTAGCATCTCTAAAGCATGCCAAGCCCTCTCTGCAGTAACCATGCCACTTGCTGTTTGTATAGGGGTCATGGTATCAAGTACTCATTGCTTCCCCTGAACACAACCTATAAAATAAAACTCCTGTAATCCTGGGCCTAAATTTCAAACAATTATCTCTGGGCAGCAGAGAGGAACCAGTTTCATCTACCTTCACCTGCATAAAAGCTACACCTCTAATTCAAGGTGTTTTGTCATCTGAGATATCTCTATTTCAGCACCTGAAAAAAAAAGTACTTGAGTCTATACTATAGAATTACACAACACTTGATTTTTGTTTTATGCTGTTGTTTCAAATATGAACTCAGTATCTGAATTTGGCTCCCCATTTCAGAAAGCTTCTTGGCATCAGAGACACTTCAAGGTAGCCCAACCAACCCCTTCCTGACTTCTTCAGCAAGATGGACCTGATGCAGACTGCATCTGAATATAGTTGAGAAAAAATCAGATTATGCAGTGCAGTTTTGCCATTTGGCTTGGCTGAATACAACTGAATTATTCTGAACCTTGTGTCTGGTACAAGATTCATGGAGTCACCACATTCAGCTGGATGTGGCAGTGGCATAAACCAACAAGCTGGAGAGCAGCCTGGGAAATGTACAGCTAATAAAGTATCCTGCTGGATACTGTGTTCCTGTTTGAGAAAAGAAAATTTCTACCATCAGGACAAAAATTTGCTGGCATTCCTAATTTACAGACACTTTTTTTTTAACTTTTCATACAGAATCACAATAATTACAATGATACACTGTAAACCTTAGGTTTCTTAGACAAATACAGCAATTTTCCTTTTTTTAATAGCAATTTTTCCCAATTTCCCTCTGTAATCTTCCAAGCAATGCAACATCTGAATCAAGATAGATATTGTAAAGCAACTCTGTCAGTCCCTACCAGAGCCATATAAAGCTGAGATCTTATAACTGAACATATCAAAGGCATTATCAGAGTGCCTGAACTCTGCCTACTATGAAAACCTCTGAAGTCTGAATGACTATCCAGGAAAATAGAAAAAAAAAAAAAAACCTGGGAAAAAAAACCTTCTCAAAGATCACATGCTGCTCAAGTTGGCTGCCTCCTGCCTCCTCAAAGCCCTGACCTTATGCAGGAGGGCAGCTTGGAGACTGCACAGAGAGAACTGATTCAGCATGTGCTTATTTGTGCCAGCACAGGGAACCTCCATACGTTTGCTAACAGCTTCAGGCCACTCACCTGGAAGGGAAATACCACATCTCCTGCTGAAATCCCTATATTCAGCAAGGGGAGCAGACCTGTTCTCCCCCCATCCCTGCCCTGGAAAGTCCTGTGCTTGCTCCTTCCCTCTGCAACTTCATGTTTCCCATCAGAAATGCTGGAGCTTAGTGGTTAATTCAAGCAAAAATCTGAAAATTCAAGCAAAAATCTTTCATGTGTTCCCTCAAAAAATGCTATTTTTTAAGACCTGGTCCAACTGTGTTGGATCAGAAAATTTCAGGCAAAAAAAATTCCTACCAGAAACCTATGAAGCATCAAAATTATTTTCTAGGACACAGCAGGGGTTCTTGTGAGCTGGTGCTGGGGGTGCCTCCTGTCTTCTGGTCCCTTAGGAACTCTGGAACTCTGCTCAGCCACATTTCCTATAATGCACTGCAGTAATTCACAGAAGTGCAAAGAATAATATTGACCTGAGAACAACTGCATTTTAGACTGATGTAGGAGAATTTAATATTTGGACATACAGATATTAAACATTTTCTGATCTTCCTGTTCTGCCAGAAGTTTTGACAATACCTCCTTTCATTGCCAGTTTTGAATGAAATAACCATTTAATAATGAATTTCCCAAGCAGAAGGGGGGGGAAGAAAAAAGAGGCACTCCATTTGCCATAGATACCAGTGTTCATCTCTCTGATTTTCCTCTGGCTTGCAGAGCAAATGCTGATGTTATGGTTTCAATCACTTCCTGAGCGTCCAGCTCCTGTCCTGCAGCCACCCCTGTGACCCCCTCCCTCACCTCTGCCTTTTACAACTTGCTGGAACCCTCAGGAAGATCTGTGGGGCTCTGTCTCTGCCCCAGGAAACAACATCATGGGCTGGAGAGACAACAGCTTAGAGAGCAGTTACTGAGATCTAAGAATGATGGATGCAGGATCCTTTGTAGCAGTGGTGTAGGGTAATCATTACATCCCCTCATTGGAAGGTTTCATTTCCCTGGTGTTCTCTCACCATATACCTCAACTTTTTGGATAGGTGACAACCCTTTGAAGGGACTGCCCTGCTTAGTGACAGCTGCTTTTTCATTACAGTCACAACAGCAAAAGTCAAGCTTGAGCATGGGCATATTTAGCAAATCTCTTAACACTGGAAGCTATCAACTAAGAGCCAGGCTGGGCAGAGAGATCCTTTCCAAGTCTAACACCCCCCCCCCCTGCTCTCAGTTTCCCCCCTTGACTCCTCTTTTCTCCAGCCAAGACTTACCAGGGCTTCAGGGTCTTTACTTTCTTCACTGTTGCATCCATAATAATCAGGGGTTTTATCCAAATCCTGGATGTTCCCTTGCGTTTGCAAACCCTTCTCTGAATGGCAAGCCTGGCAAAGGGGTGCATTGCCCATAGCCCTTCTCCCGGGGGGATCCCTTCCTCCCAGCCCCGCAGCCGCTGGGCAGATCCCGCTCCCGCAGAACCCGAAACCCCGGCAACTGCTGCCGGCAGGCGCTGCCCATTCCCAATTCAGGCTCTGCCCGGCTATTTTTACACCTACCAGCCCAGCTATGCAGCTCAGGGCCGGGGGGTGGGATGGGCTGGGCTGCCTGGGGGGAAGCACCCTCCACCAGCACCCATCCAGCACCCATCCTGCCCGGCAGGGAGAGGGGAAGGCATTCCCTGCAGGGAATTATCAGCACTGCTTGAACCCCTTTGCAGGAGGGGATTTTGTTTCCTCCCGCTCTCGGTTTTGTTGTGTTTACAGAAAGAGCTAAATTTGAGAATGTTGTTCTGACTTCCTAACTCAAAAAGAGGATTAATTTAAGTTGTATCTATTTGGTATTTACCAAACAAGAGAGAATGTTTGAGTACAGATTTCATGACCGTTTCATTCCTGGGATTCAGGTGGTATTTTATGTTTATGTAGACAATAACTGTGATGAACTTGATTGAGAGATTCCCCTGGTTTGGTTTCAAAGCAGCTCAAATGTTTCCAAAAAAAAAAAAAAGAACCATCTCTGATGCTATTTCACTGTAGTTCTCTCTATGTCTGATCCTCTTTTGGGTTTTTAATGTTGTTTTGGTTTAGGGTGGAGATTATTTTTTTTAGCTAGAATAGTAATTACTAAAAAACAAACAAACAAACCCCCACCAAACCTGATAGTAAGGACATCCCCTCTAAGTCAGAGTTAGTTATCATGATTGTACCAAGCAAGATAAAAATAATTTTGAGGATTGTGCTTTGGAATCCACCCATTATCCTAGAAAAGGCCCACTGCAGAGTCTAAAGACAAAACAAACAAACAAACAAAGCCAAAATGACAAATCCAAACCTCACAAAGTTAGCTGAAAAATAATGAGCAGATTTCAAATGCTCCAGGAGCAGCAGGGGTACCAGCGGTGATGGACACAGCCTGTCTGCAGGTGACAGCATCCCATGGGATACACCATGACACACAGGCCACCCAGAAGTGAACCTGAGCACTTGCTTGAAAAATTAAGCCTCCAATTCCTCAGAAACAGAGTGATCCTCAGAGAAATGAACATGTAGCCAACATTTTTCCCCTCTTTGAGGTTTCTGACTCTTGTCCAGCATCCTGTTGCCTCCCACCCCATTACCATTCAGCACCAAGGCAGCTCTAAGAAGGGAGGGCAAGCTCTGCCCAGCCCCCTTTTTAAATTATTATTATTATTAATCAGAAGAAGATTCTCTCTCATGGTAACTACCAGGAGGTAGAACTGAAATGGCTCCATAATTTTTCCTTGATTGGTGGGTGCTCCAGGATGGGATCAGTGAGCTCCCCTGAAAAGCCTCAGGGGTTATGATGTGTAATGAGCAGGAATACTGCTGGATAGATGCATGTAGAAAATAAAGCAATTGAGCTCCTGGTTCTGTGCAGATACATTGCCCTAACTGCTTCATGGAGTTATTAAAGGATGCAAGGAGAAATCCTACCAAATGCTTGACTTGACCCAAGTTCATATAACCAAGGTTCCAAATAAACTGGAACTAAAAAACCTTGGATGGAGCAATCTCATTAATGTGGAATGAACACACTAGGAAATGTAGAAGAGAGTGGAACACTTTCAGGCATCAGCTGAAGGGGAAAGGGTGGCAAAACCCGAGCAGCCTGAATTCCTGGGGAATAACACTTGCAGAAAGCAACAATCTGTGCAGACATCTGATGGAGAGCAATGGAGCAGCTTTCTGCCAGAGCCTTTTAACAATATTCCTGTTGTTTGTCAAAGAGGTTCAAAGTCATGAGGGCAAATTACTCAGCAAGCAAACATGTTCGGGTTTCACCAGACTTGGTTAGGACAGCTGACTCTAACAAAGTACATGTTTCATGATGCAGGCTGCAAACCCTTTGTAGAGGAACATGATGCAGTATCTTTGAATGTTCCCATGCCCTTTTTTGCTGTTGTTTGGGATGCAAGTCCATCCCATCAGGCAGCAGTGAAGAAACTAAAAGACAAAGGCATGGAGCTAATACCAAAGCATCCCAGTGCTCCCCTCTGTACAGAAATGTCAGAACTGCTCAGAAGCCCACAACCTCATGGCTTCTTGCAGGGGAGCAGAACTTTTTAAAGAACCTCCTGCAGGTAGTTCACTGAATCCACTTGTTTTCCCATGCTTTAACATACCCTTTACTCCTCAGCAGCACAAAAGACCTTGTGGCAACACTAACTCCTGATCTGAATTACTCCCTTAACAAGAAAACATTCAGAAACACATCTGACCTGGTAAGAAAGAGGGCAGAATATCTTGTAACCTCTCCTGAAGAGTTGGTGCTGGGGCAGCAAGCAGCTGACTGAGTCAGGACACCACTTATCCCCCCCCGGTGCTGATTCTCAACCATGTGTACAGCTCTCCAGATTTGTAGAAAAAAAAACAACAAACCACTGTGCTTCATTCTGAGTGTTTAAGTTTGTCTCACTACTCGCAGTAAGTGCAAACTGGTTCACTCATCTTGGCAGGTTTTCCCCAAACTTAGCCTTCGAAAGCATCAGCAATAATTGCACCAGGATCCCATTCTTCCCACTCCCCTGCCTTCTCAAGTCAAATCAGAGTTATCCAAGCATCCAACCTTCTCTGTTCTTGGCCAAAAAACTTTTGAGTTTGAGCTCTGACACATGGAAATCTGAGAAAATGGGGGAAAAGTCCCAAGTATTGTGGTACTATTCAGATCAACCAAGGGATTGCCATAGTTTATTTGTTGAAAATTCCCATAAAATTACTCTTTGCTTCACCACATTTCAGAGCACTTCTCTTTCCCTATGGGAAATTTTCTCCAGGCAATTTTTCCTTAGATGAGTACCTGGCTCAGCTGAAAACTTAGCATGAGAGAACTTGTGACAAAACAACTCCCACCTCCTTCAGCCAGCAAACACCTGCAGGTATTTCTCATTCTTGTGTTTATGTGCAATCTGTACTATCTAAAAACACTGAACCCAGTCAAAAGGGCAAAACTGAGACTTAACCACTTGGAAAGTCCTCTAAATCAAAAATTAAAACAAACCCTGAAGTTAAATGTAGACATTATTGCCTCAGATCATGAAAAACACTACATGAAAAAATGTCTTACTATCAAAAGATGAATGTTAAAGATATAAATAATACTGAAAAAAATGTTTTTGCTCATGTAACACTGCACTTTTACTTATGCATACATTATGCTCCATACTATCACCAAGAACAAAAATAAGCATGAAGTGATTATAATGTCACCATCAACCAGAACTTACTCTCCTAATTACAGCATTTCTTCTGTCACCAGTTTCTATTTTCACTTTCCAAAGCTGCTTGTATTAAAAGGAGTCATTGCTGAATCCTTTCACTTTCCCACTGCTGTCCACCGAGAAAAAGCACAGAACCCAAACCCACTGATTTGCTGCTATTTGCAAAACCCCACCTAAGGCCTCAAAGTCTGGTAAAGGGAGGAGCAGTGAAATCAAAGCTGGCAACTCATCTCCAGATGGAGCCTTCATTTTGGGGATACTGCCCACAGCCCAGGGGTGGCAAAGCTGCTGTGTCCTGAGGCAGAGGGACAGTCACACAGCCCCTCACCTCCTCCTCTGCAGCCCATTTCACCATTCCTGTCCGGGCTCAGCTTGGCAGCAGGGGCTTTGCTTGGGCCCTAATGTAGCACAGCAGCTAAAGTAACAGCTCAGGAGGGACTGTAAAACCATGGAGTGCTGCAAAAGAAAAGACAAAAGGGAAGAAATGAAGAGAAAGAGTTCCAAGTATGGAGACTAATCACAACCTGTATGTTGTTAGTGACATGAATTCCTACATTTATTATTGTGGAATCTTTCCCCAGAGAGATATTTCCTACTAATGCTTTTATGGTTAAGCATTGTATTTTTTTTTTTTTTAAAGGGGAAGAAAGAGACTGTACTGGGATCTACATATTCTAGGAGGTTTTCTGAACTTGGAAATGTCTCCTAAATGCAAAGTCTATTACTTTTAGGGATTTTCCCCTAAAAAGGTCAAGTACAACATTGCTCACTTGTTTCCAGCAGTTATTTTGGGTCAGATCTTGAGATCATGTAGATTATAAACTCTGAAGATTCATGCCTATATAAAATTTCTGCCCCTTTCATGTTTTACAGTAATGATTCTGATGTGATCATTATTTCCTGAAACTTTTTCTGGGCTCTCCTGTCTGCTGGTCACACCAAACAGCCACAGACCCTATCACCCTTTATAGAGAGTCATTTGTCTGTTACTGAGGACCTGGCAGCAAATCCTTTTTCAGCTTAAATAATTTGAATCCAATCAATTGCAAAAATCTATTTGGAGCCATTTTGAAGAGAACAAATCATTTTGCTGTGCTTTCCATGGTGAATCACTCAACACATTAAGATTAATGATCCTCTCTGGGCACTCACAAAGAGCCCTAAATCCAAGGGGTACCATTTGTCTTTGTAACCCTGTGAGAGGAAGCAAACAGAACCTGGGTTTTAATCACCCTGGCCACAGATCCTACAGGAGTGAAGGGGCAGAGATGTGGCAAAATTGTGAAAAAGATTGTTTCATGGATAGAAATATTTAAAACAAGAATGTCTATAATGTATAAAATTCCATTAGAAATACAAAATCAGTTACTCTGAAAACAACCTGTGCCACCATCATTCCACAGAAAGAAAACCACATGGAAAAAGAAATTTTAAAAACAAAAGAAAAATCAGAATGTGGACAAATTAAATTCCAACATACAGCATGCTGCCTGATACACCATATCCTGGTTAGAGTGCAACAGGTAACCTTTTCATTCCAGTTCTTATAAAGTTTATGTATGTAGTCTATAGGAGTACAGTGTTAACTAAACCATTAGAATTTTGGTTTCCTGCAATTCAAACCATACTGGTTTGTTTCCTCCTTGTTTTCAAACTGATTCACAGCGGGGAAAAGTGTCACATGTGAACACTGAGGTAAATAAAAACAAAGTTCATTTCCCTGAAGAGCCCTTCCCAAGCACAGTTTATCCATCATGCACAGATTTTTTCCTCATAAAGACTACAGCCCATATTTTATTTTCTCTCTCACCTCTGCTTCAGTCTTTCACTTTCCAAAGAGAAATACTCATTGGAAATGACCACAGGTGTTAACATCAAGCACTGAATAACACACAAGGATTGCTGTCTGATCACAAAACCAGCACGGTCTGCAGTTGACTTCAAAAGTCTGGGTCACACCAGTGGAAGGAGAAATATTGATATTGATATAATTTTATCTGCTGGTCTTCACCTATTTAATTTGCTGATCATCATTTTCTCAAGCAAGGGCAAGCAAACCTGCAGGAGTGGAGTGCACGAGCAGCTCTTCAGCTGGAATCCAAGCATGACTGTGAATATGAAATTAAACCCTGCCTGATTCCAACTCAAATGCAGAACCTTGTTGTTCTCACAGATTTGTACCCTTGTCATCCTTGTTTTGCAGATTCAAGGAAGTATTTTTAATGCACAGCAATATTTGTATTTGCTGATGGCTACAGAGCAGTAGTTGTGTTAAAAATTTCAGCTATTCTCTAAAGTCAAAACCTGCCCACGTGTACTGTTCAGCATAAACTTTTTTTCCCTTGTCAATAAAAGTAAACATTTTTCGAGAACTTCATATCCCCCTGTGTCAGTAAGCTCTAAGTGGTACCTATTTGTCTCAGGCAGTTCAGTCTAAATGGAAATCAGATATCTTGATTAGCTCTAATTTTTTTTCCTTAACACAGAAGGAATGCTGATTCTGCCCTAAGTCATCTTGCAGGATTTGTACTCTGTCTCATTCAGAATTTGGAACCTCCAAGTAAGGCCTCAATCCTCTGCTCTAAAGGAGTCACTCTATCTTGTCTTTTGAGTACAGCAGCAGGAGGTCACAATCCCAGCCTGAGAACTCCTTGTTACTGCCATGCAGAGAGAGGAGCAGCACTCCCCTGGCAGCTGATGCTGTTGGATGAAATGTCCTGCCCCTTTCCCTACCTGCTCCTGAGCTTTGCACTTCTGTTTGATCTCTTACAAATGTTCTACAACTTTCAAAGACATGATTTCTGCATTTTCATGTCAAGCTGTTGGGGAAATATATATTTCACATATAACATATAAAAGCAGCTCCCATATATATATGGACATAACTGAGTTTTTCACACGATGCATCTTTTGCTGCAGTTTAAGAGAATCGGTTCATTCAATGAGGGATGCAATTATTATATTAATATTAAATAAATTTGCTGTGATTCTGCAAAATGGTGGCTGTGTAAAACTTTTATTTCTAAATGTTACTTGGAATCACTGGGTTAAAGTGTCCCCTTGTCTCAAAGGCAAGGACTGTCTGCACAGTCTGGTATCAGAAAGACGTAGACTGAGGCTTTCCAAACCTAAGAAATGCTTCAAGAAATTGAAAACAGAATACAGAAACACAGGTTACAGGATCACCTCCCTGCTTCAATATAAAAAGTAAAGGGAATCAGATGTAACGGTGGAGTCACCATCCCTGGAGGTGTTTATGGAAAGGCTGATGTGGCCCTTGGTGCCAGGGTCTGAGGTGATGCTGTTGGGTCACAGGCTGGAGCTGATGATCTCAGAGGTCCTTGCCAGCCTCAATGATTCTATGTAATCTATATGCAACATTTTTTCCATTTGTATATTTGTCAACTAAAAAAAAAAGGTGTACTCTTAGAGAATCCTCAAAGAATGATAGCTTTTGTTTGCATTGTACTCCTAATCCTAGCTTTTACTCTCCAATAGTTATTAATGATTGTTGATCTACTTAATTCCATAGGTTTTAAGTACATACCAGTAGTTCACTTATTCAGCTTCTTTCATTCTGTGCCCATTTTTTATCTCAGGCTCATCTAATCCATCTGCTATAACAAAGTATTTCTAGTAATATACAAAAGAAAATACTTTTCTCTTGAATATTAAGCTGCCTGTTTTAGTAAATTGCTTTGAGTAGTTAAACTAGAATAAATTATTATTTTTTTTTAAGTATACTCAAAGAAAACAGGAGCTAATCCCCCCTGGTGGCACATTGGTATGAGTCAGTGCATAGATGTATCTATAAATAGATATTTATGAGCACACATTCACACACACTCTGAATGTACCAATGTTGCAAACCACCTGGCTGTGCAAAACTACACCTATAAACCAGTGTCATTTTCCTGTTCTGCAATATTACAGCTTCCATTACCCCAGCACCAGCTCACCTGAAGGAACAACACTGAATCCAGCCCGAGTGACTCCCAGACTCTGGCTTTAGGGACTTGACAAGAAGTGTGCAGAAGACAAGACATCCTCTTTGGAGCAAACTCTAAAGGACTTATTTTTCCAGTCTTTAAAGAAAGGGTGAGTCATGAAATAAAAAGTTAAATGCTATCCTCATCACATGTCAACAAGAAGGATTTGAAAGCTTGGCTTTGTGTCACTCCTAACATTTCTTACTTTCCCCACTCTGAAGTAGCTTGTAAGAGATGATAAATAAAGGATGACAATCTTCCAAAAGCAATTCTCTGTGATCAAAAGTGTTGTAACAGGATACATCAGGACTGTATGCAAACAGCAGTTTGTGCCTTATAGTTATATAAATCATCCCAACAAGGGAAAGAATAGCATGAAAAGCAAATAACTATGCTACAGAACTGGATAAACTTGCATGATTGCAGCCATCTACACAGTTCTGAACATACATTTTGAGATCTTGAGACTAAAACCACATCTTGGTGTAGCTTATCAGCTAGCCCAGCCACCCAGGGAAAAAAACAACCTTCATACAATTAACATGAACACCTAAGGACATCCTGAAAAGCATACCCTGGGCAAGCCTTCATCAAAACAAATTCTGAATTATGTAAAAATATATACTGGATTGTTAAAACCAGTAGTGGCCATAAATTAAAGAGAGTTTAAGACAGTACAAGGACAAAACTGCAAAGTCTGTTCCCAGAGAAGCCCCAGGAATGTTAAAAACTTTCATAGAATCCCAGACTGGTTTGTGTTGGAAGGGACCTCAAAGCTCCTCCAGTGCCAACCCCCTGCATGGGCAGGGACACCTCCCACCAGCCCAGGTTGCTCCAAGCCCCATCCAACCTGGACTTGGACACTGCCAGGGATGGGGCAGCCACAGCTTCCTTGGGCAACCTGGGCCAGCACCCTCAAAATAAAGAATTTCTTCCTAATGTCCAACATAAATCTCCCTTCTTCAAGTTTGAAGCCATTTCCCCTTGTCCTCTCACTGCACCCCCATGCCCAAAGCCCTCCCCCAGCTTCCTTGTAGCCCCTTCAGATATTGGAAGTTGCTCTGAGGTCTCCCCCAGGCTGAACAACCCCAACTTCCTCAGCAGTTCAGCACTGCTCAGGCTGCTGTGATGTGCACAATGGGAATGGTGCCCATGCTGTGACTAGTACCCAGGAGGCAAAATATCCAAGGTTTTAAGAAGGACTTTACATTTTTATAAGGAACAAACTCATAAGAAAGAGACAATCAAATCAGTATTAATGGAGCAACAAACCCCCAAAGATCAATACTACATTTACTATGAAGATTCATTAAGCAAACCCTGGTTTAAAGGTGGTGGCAGCCTCTATAGAAGGACACTATAAACTGGATAGATTTTATGACAATTCTATTTAATGTACTTTCAAAATGCTTCTTCTCTAGGGATCACCTTGCTACAAAAAGCATTAGGTAATAATAATTATAATTGTGTTCAATTTACATACACAGAAGGCAAATTACAGGTAGGTTCAGACCTCAGATTGAGGGAGAGGTCACTGACAGAGCCCCACATCCTAAGTCTTCATCAGACAGCCTACAATTCCCACTTGGATTTGCATAATAAACAAGTCCACAGGATTTCCCTGCTCAGGCTGGTTGCATTCAGAATGAATAAAAATAACAGAAAAAAATATATTTGATAGAGCAAGCTAAACAATTGCCAAAAACCTTCTCCCTAGATAAGCTGAGTACCTATATTATGCAGTAGTCTAAACCAAAGTAATTTTGTATAATAAAATACTTGGAAGAAGCTCTTGCTTCCCAGGCAAAATGACTGTTCAGTGAAAGTGCTCAGGATCCCACGTGAGACTCCTGAGCACAATCTCCTGCATGCAGAGTGACAAATGGAATTCTTCTTGTATTGCTGCAAAGATGACTCAGTGCTGGGGGGATCACCACCACAGCCCTGGGAAGCAGCTGTCTGCTGCTGAATATTTGGCTATTCTTATCTATTCTCTTTAAGCCTCCTCCAGCACCCACTGAAGTCAATCTGACCTCTGCCTTTGGATTGCAACAGGCTCAGTTTATCCCTGGCCAGGTGCTACTCACTCCATCCCTCTTCCAGCTCCCTCTGGCACTGAAGGACTCTCAAGGACAGAAATCACAGAAGGAAAACCCAAGAGGCAGTTCTGACAGCTTCTGACAGCTCACTGATCAATGGTCAGACAGCCCCAGTGCTTCTGGAAGCAGCAAGGCCACCAACATTTCTGTCTACATGGGAGGTTTCTAACACACACACACACTTTTTTTTTTTTTCCCCCCAGATTACATGTGCTCTTTCTAAAAACACATCTTAAATCAGAGAATTTTCCCTCCTTTTCTTAAGCTCCCTCCATAAGCTATTTAGTACCAAATGAAGTCACATATTCATTAAATATTACTTCATCACAATTCATTTGTGATTTTCAAGCTCTTTCTGCTTCTCTAATTATTTGAATCATTATCTTTAGGATCCTATTAAATTTATAAATAGCTTCAGAACACCAAAGCTCTCCTCATGCCAACAACATGGTGCTTTGAGCAGGAGAGGGCACAGAACAAAAGACTTATCAAAAGAACATGTTGGTCCTCAAGGTTTATTTACTTAACATCATTTTCCTCCATAAATAATCTCCCTTTCTACCACAGAGCCATATTACAGAAACTGAACAAATGTTCACAAATTACATTTGAAAATATAAAGCACTAAGAGGGTTATGTAATATGAGGTGAATTATCTCCTGTTTGAAATCTCTGGAAAACATCCTAAATCTCTTCAAATCATTAGCAAATTTTCCAGGGATTTTAATAAATAATGTTATAAAACCAAGCACTCTTTTATAACCTTTAATTATAGTTCCCTATCTGTAAACTATCCTTGGCCATCTCTAACACCTTTGCCAGAAGGAAGCTGGTTCTTTTTTCCTAACATTAACTTTGCACATTAAAGCTGGTGAGACCAGCTACATTAGAAGGGGATCAGATACAGGATCAATTCCTGTATTTCAGGGGCTTGGATCAGTGATTATTACTACAGCTATGTAAAGACCTCAAAATAATGGTGGTTTATTGCTCAAAGTAAAAAATCTACCCCGAGGAAATACCAAATTCCCAAGCTGAGCTACACAGAAACCTGATGCCATTTGCCTCTTCCACCAGCTCCATGGTTATCTAGAAGGCTCAGACCAGATGGCCCTGGAGGTTCCTTCCAACCTGACATTCTGTGATTCAGTGACACCTATTCCTGAAGCAGTACCTTGCTTCCTCCTAAGGTGCCCACAGAGAATTTCCTGTTGTTCCTCCCTTTTAATGATGTTCCATTGCCAGCAGTTAGACCCAAATCCTGCAGGGACAAACCCAGGGTGGAGCTCAAAGCCAGGGAGGTGCCTTCAGCCCTCCAGCAGCCCTGCTGACTCCTCACCTCTGCAAATACCTCTGTCCTTCCTCCTGAGGAACTCCTGCCACCAGGAATGCCACGGGGAGGATAACCACACACTCAAACTAATGGTTTAAGGGCTGGGATTCCTTAGAAGTGCAGAGGAGGTGGCCAAGCACGTCCTTCCTCAAGCCTGGGAGTAGTCCTGCTGCAATGCAGAGCTCGCTGGTTATTAATTATTTCTGCTTCCACTTCTTTGGGAAACCTTTTTCAAGGCCTCAGCATTCACCAGGCTGATCCCAGGCACTACTTGAGGGCAACAGCTCAATCAGAGCACCTCTTGCTGGTGCCTGTACGTGAGGAAAAAGAAGTCAGTAAATAAATAATTACCCCAGAAGTGACTGAGTGCTTCAGCTGCCTTTCAGCCACTGCTGCAGGCTCCGTGTTGTCCCTGTGCTAATTCAAGAAAAGGAAATGAAACACAACTTGGGGAATTTTTGGTCATCCTAAAAATAACCCTGCTGCAGTGGTTGGGGGCTGAAGGTGCCATTTGCCACGGGGCAGGAGGTGAGCAGCAGGGAGGGTGCAGGCAGAGGGTGAGGGCTGGAGACAGCCTTGAGAACCCAGATGGGTCTCATCCAGTTGCTCTGGAGCCTCCCTGCATCTCTTCATCCCAATTTTACTGTTCTACATCAGTTGCCACTCACTGGACAAAGGAACCTCTTGAGGTTTTAATTGTTTTCTGTGGGTTTCTTTTTCTTTTAAATCTAATTCATTCTTTTCTCTCCGGCACATGCCATTTTTTCACATTTTCAAAATGGTGCCTATTTATTTTTATTTTGCTCATGGGAAAAACTAGGTACGGATTGCTATATTTTGAAAGTCTTTTGGTGGAGTGAGAAGACTTTGCAGGAAGAATTCAGCCCAGTTTAAAACCCTGCTGTGGGCCTGAAGCTGCTGTGTGCAGAGCAGGCTCAGATTGGGTGAGCAGGGAATCCTTCTGCAAAATGGCAAAAACCAGACTGAATAAAGCTGTGGAGACCCTGTGCAGAGCTAAAACAGAGATAATTCACACTGTTGCCTGACTGAACTAAGTGGAACTGAGTCTACCTGGCCTGGAAATTTGGGTGACAGCAGTGATTCCTTTCCCCAAGCAAGCTCTGATGTCCAGAACCACAATTCATCAGCAAAACTGGGAAGTGTGTGCTGAGCATAACTATTTGCTGTTAGGAGATCAAAGTCTGAAGTTCGACTCTTTGGTAAATCTTAATTACTGCCTCTTATTGCAACAGTAGCAACAGAATTCTCAACAGGGTGCAAGTAATTTCTTTCTCTCCTGATGCTTTGGTGCATTTAGAAAACAATGAAGCATGGAAGAAGAAAGGCTCAACAGGGTCCAGCTGCTCCCAGTTAAATCCCGGCCTGAGCTTTGAGGCACAAATTGGTTTTTAGCTGCTCAAGTCTCCTGTTGCATTGTCAGCTTCACTGGGTTTGAGCAGTGAAATGTCTTTGTTTGACATCCTGACATAGCACAAGCCAGAAATAGTAAATAATTAAAACCAAGTTTAAATTATTCAAGATAAAACAGCCTAGAAAGGTTTGTAATTATGGTTCTATAGGCTGGACTCATTTTCTAGCAGCCTGGGGAAATAAGAGTAACATCCATTTCAGGTGAGCGCTGCTTCTCAACACGGCCTTTCATTTACATTCAGAAATAAAGAGAATGAAGATCTAAAATAGCAGGGGAAAAGCAACCCACACCCTTCCTCAAGTCCATTACAACAATAGCATCATAATAATCTTTTCTAAATACCAGAGAATCCCAGACTGGTTTGGGTTGGAAGGGACCTCAAAGCTCCTCCAGTGCCAACCCCCTGCATGGGCAGGGACACCTCCCACCAGCCCAGGTTGCTCCAAGCCCCATCCAACCTGGACTTGGACACTGCCAGGGATGGGGCAGCCACAGCTTCCTTGGGCAGCCTGGGCCAGGGGCTCAGCACCCTCAAAATAAAGAATTTCTTCCTAATGCCCAACATAAATCTCCCTTCTTCAAGTTTTAACCCATTTCCCCTTGTCCTCTCACTCCACCCCTGTGTCCAAAGCCCTCCTCCAGCTTTCTGGGCAAGATGAAGCACTGCAAGTTTTCATCACCTGATCCAACCAGCTCTTTTGTAGACAATTCTTCTCAATGGACTCCTGCAGTGAATGTGTAAACAGGGGAACATTTTTAATTCCGGGTTATTCCCTTTCTGTTCTTTTTTATTCTCTCCCCATCAGAAAGGGAACAGAGTGCACAACACAATCCTCACCAGCTCCAGAGGGGATTCTGCTGCAGGGTGAGAACCTGACCTCAAATGGAAGAGTTTCCAAGTGTCTCCTCTGAGACTTATGCTTACTCTGCCTCTTCTCCAAAGTCCAAAGCAGATAATAAGCTTGCTCTGTTTTGAAGAGGTTAATATGCTAAATTCTTCATGAGCATCAAAAATAGATGGTAACTACAGATTTATTTTTTTTTAATTGCAGCCTTTTTTCCAGTCACTTGTAAAATGGCAGCCAGCAATTAATCTGTACTGATGCCTGGATGGAAGGTCTTACTACAGGGGTGAGGGTTAGGATGGTCTTGAAGCAATGCTGAAAATCTACCAGCAAAACATTAAATCTATTTACAATATATGGAGCTTTTATAAATAATTACTGAGAGAAACCCCTAGAAGAGTTCCAACAAGTTAGCACCTTGAACAGTGCCAACTCTGAAGCACCTGAAATTCACTGAATTACTTTCACCAGATTTCAGTAGTTTATATATATATACATATATATCCACACACACATATACAATTGTGTAACAGTGTGGAATACCTACTCCTACTTCCACCTGGACAAATCCACAGACTGGTGAGGACAAAAAAAATGTTGAATTTAACAGCCTAAGGCTAAAGGATTGCTAACAGGTTGCTAACAGGAGTACCTTCAAGGTGCAGTAAATATAGGAGAACATTTCTGCAAACTGTGTATCTTGCCCTGAATAAGCTGCCAGTCAGGGAAGAGAAGTTATTGAGATGTTCAGACCACCAAAACCACCCAATGCCACAATGACTGCACAAATAGAATTGCTTGGGATTGATGCAGAGAACTGGAATTATTTTATATAAACCTTTTAAGTAACAATGCATTTTCAAAAGGTAAGAGAAAACACTAGGAGCCAAGTCAATAAAATATGAAAAAAATGTTCTCTATCTTGCCTGGAAACGAGTACAGAGAAATATTTAAAGAGGAAAGTTCTCTTTCTGTTGCATTGGTTAACAAAATCCTTCATGACTAATAGCAGCCCTAGGCTTGGTTTACTCCTGTTCTTCAGCATGACACTGTATGAATAAAGATCACTTCCTAAAATTGTATTTTCTAATTTGAATATTACCAGGACCTAAAGGGATGGCCTCCAGTCACCTCATTAACCTCCAATTTACTTACTAACTCCCTTCCAGGGCTTTAGCACTGAAGTAGACTAAAAACTGCGTTATAGTCATCATACAAGAGTTAAATAACAGCCAGCACCTCAAACTGGACACTGAACCCTTCTTTCCATCTTCACCACATTGACTAAAGGGGAAGAAATTCAAATAGATGTTTGACCGAGAAATAAATATTTATAGAAACACATTTGTCTACATTCCGAAGCAATCCTAATGTGTTTGTTTGCAAAGAACAGGTTGAAAAACAACTTTTAGCAGAGGGCAGATGCTGCCCATGATGGTTCTCACACCCCTGTCCCCAGGAGCACACTTCATGATGGGCTTTGCCATTCCAGCTGAGCACAAGAGGGAAATTTTTCCCCCTGAGGACAGTCAGACCTTGGAATGGTCTCCCAGGGGAAGGGGTGGATTCCCCCACTTTGGGAAGTTTGAAGTCTCAGCTCTCTGGGGTGCTGAGAGATCTCAGATAAACAATAATATCAGCAGGGTTGGAGCAGGGGATCCTTGAGGTCCCTTCTGGGATTCTGCTCTCAGGGCAAGGGCTGCTGCCTGCCTGACACTGCTGCTGCTCTGCTGCTCAGGGACTCACTCCCTGTCTCCATTCCCTGGATGTGCTCTGTGTTGGCAAATAGATATCCCAGGGCAGGATTCCAAAGCTTGCCATTAAAGCAGGAGCTCTCCCTGCTCATATGCCACTGTTACTTCAGGTGCCAAACCTTCCCCAGGAGCTCAATGGAAAAGCCTGAGGGACCAAATTACTGAAGCCAGATTCCTAAAGCTTGACATTGCACAGTTTAAAATCTGACATCTACATTACCTTTTTAGCTCTTCACCCCCATTTGTCAAATTTCCCTTCAAATGCTTTTTTGTTAATTTGTTTTTTAATTGCATAACACAAACCTGCCCAAACATAAGGTAAGAATTCTTCCAGGGGCTCAGGAAATGTCACCAATGGAAAGGACATAACAAGACATTTTATGAAAAAGTAATCAAAACCAAACAAAAAGCCACAAAAGTTTATAGGAGATCAATTTTCCTTCAGGGTGCAAATGGTCTCTGCATTTTTTAAATCACTCATAGTTCCTGACAGGTAGGACCCAAACCTCTTTATATCCATAGAGCCCAGGACAGGTGGAGCTCCTGCAGGCAGGTGTTGCCATTTCTCCTCTTTCTTGGTTGCTCTTTTCCAGCAAAAGTTTTTACTGAACTAGATGGAGTGAGATGAAAACACAGACACTTTCATGACTTCATGGAAACGAGCAGATCATGAGTCAATCCTGCCATAAAATCCAAAGTGTACACCATTAAATGGGATCACATCAAGCACGCTTGACAGTGCTAAGGGATAGATTGAGGGTGCCAGGAAAACATTTTCCTTCTCCTGTGCTGTCTCTAACACCAGGGAGCTGTGAGGAGAAGCACGTATCACCACTTGATTTCATGATACCCAAGACAAAATTCTCTCCAGTACTGCAGGTATGGATTAATTCAATTCAAAGCTGTGAAGAGGCATATTTACCCAAAACACCAAAACCATGCTCTGGTAAACAATCTGTGCTCTGAAATACAGTCTACATATCATTTATTAAGACCAAATAAATCCTGTCTTTCAAAAATTAGCAAGAAAAATCCATTTTAAATCCACAAATAAATCATGGAACAGTTAGACAACAACATACAAGTGAGCAAATTTAAACTTGTACAGGAGATTGCATCTTTCCCTGCAGAAGTAAGGGAACTGGAGACCATCAGCTTTTACTAAACCCCTATCTTGCTTTATTTCAGAATATTCTGTACTTGGTTCCCAGTTCAATTCTGGCAAACAGTGCAAAAGTCTCAAAGAAGAGCAGAGAAATTCTGACACTTGGCACTACAGCCACATCCTGCATCTGCAGAGGTGAACCCCTCAGCTGAGAGCCCTGCTTTGGCTAAGCCCCAGGGGAACTCAGTAGCCACCTTGCCTGAGCCCAGCACCTGGGTGTTCAAGCAGTGGAGGTGCCTGCACAGCTCAGTATTTTCAAGCTTCAGTCCTGCAGTCACATGCCTACCACCCCTCTAGGGCACCTAGAAACTGAAGCAGCAAATCCCAAGCCTTTGGAAATGCCCTGTCATCAAAAGCAGCTCCATTTTACAAGGAAGCAAACAGTGGGGTGTTACTTGCATGCCAAGAAATATCTACATAATGAAACCAGAAGTTGGAGGAGATGCAGAAGGTAAATGCTCAAAGGGCACCAGGAATAGGCGCCACCCACACAAACACTGTTACAAAACACCAGAAAGGTTTTTTTAATTTTTTTCCCCATGGCTGAAGAGGCATTTGAAACATCTAGAAATTCCAGTGAATCACAAAGATGTTTGCCAAGGCAACGAACAGAACATTGAAGGGGCAAAACATACTCAGTGCTAAAGGAAAAAAATGTATGTTAAAGCTGCAATAAACCTTGAAAGCTCTGAGTACCCAGAGGTTAGAAAGGGAGAGGCTCTTTCTTTCTTTCTCTTCCTTAGCCTGCCACAAACTCTGCATGGATCCTGCAGCATCTTCCCAGCAGAGGAGAAACTGTTCAGCATCCATGCACAAAAGCAAGAGGGATCACAAATGAAGAACTGCACCCCCACATGGCCTCCTCCTTGAGAGGCTTTTTCTGGCACACCCAAACACTCCTGGATTCCTCCATGTCCTCTCTTCCTCACTAAAGCTTTGGCCCCTTCCAAAGGGATGAACTCTGGCTACCACCCTCAGTGCAGGGCAACAAATCCTCCCTTCCATCCCTGCTGAATGGGATTTTCCATTTCTGAGATAAATGTGACACCATTTGCTAGGTGAATTTTGTAAGGTCAGATATTTCTCCAATATTCAGTTCACAAAAAAAGAGATGGTAATGTCAAAAAAAGTCTGCTGTTGCAGGACAACAAAATTCAGCCCCTGTCTTCTGTAGGTACGTGATGGAAGCCATGTACTAAAGGTTGACTTCCAGAGACACACCTGAATCCTGCTGACAGCAGCAGCTCTTTATTTCTCCTTCCATCTCTGGCTTTCTGCAGATATTGCCCAGCAGCAGCAGCAGCTCTGTGTGAGCTTTGACTGTGCTGAAGCTGTCAAGTGAAGGACAAAACTCACTGAGATGAAATTGTTTCCCAATCTCTTTTGGTAAGCAATGGAGAATATTCTAGATTCTGTGGAATGTTTTATGCTGAAGGATGCTAAACTTGTGGGGCTGGCCTTTAAAAACAACTGTAAAAGTTCAAAAACTTTTTGAATGCTGTGTATTCAGATACTAAATAAATACTGCTAGTAGAGACCAGAGGTCAAACTATCTTCATCACTGATGGAAAAAGGGTAACAGGTACCAGCTTACCATAGTCATATATCCAGCAATCAGATTTATTTGGCAGCAAAATCAATTTTGAGGGTTTTTTTTTAGGTTTGGGGTTTTAATTTTTTGTGAGTTTTCTAAAATCTTTTAAACACTTGTCCCATACAGAGACAGGAAGCTCTGCCTGCTTTGAAAAATGTTTTAGACAAAGAACATACTGCCAGGGGTCAGAAAGCTGGGTTCCAGGGCTGCAATTCCACCTTTGCTGCTGACTCAGTGAGTGCCCATCATGTAATCACTGTCTCCCCTCCCTCAGTCTGCAGAAGATCCATATTCATCTATCTCAAAAGACACTGAAAGGCAAGCAGGGCCTCACATATCCTCAGTTCGGGTACAGTGGAATCAATCATGGCAAGCCTTCAATAAAATCACCTCCTCTGTTAGTACCTAGCTTTTAATGCTCTTAACACACTAAGGTATCTGTGCAGCAATTCAAACTATTGGGGGGTTTGTTTACATGCAAGTATTTGCATCAGGATGAGGACTGTAAGAAGATTGCAAGCATAAAAGTGAAAATTCCTCATTTTCAAGCCAGATGAGCCAAGCTGCCTCTTGTCAACTGGTTTTCAGAATCCACCCATTCTCCAAATGAATGCAGGAGAGGGTCTTAAAATTTGTCTTCAGCCTACAAACACCATTTTCTAATTTTGGGGGTGTGGAATAATTCTGTTAACCCCTAAAGAACTATAGATGTCTAAGGACTGCAAAGACATCATCTGAGCAAGAACACTGCTGTTGCTGGCCCTGTTCCCAGCTCTGCTAATGACCAGGGAGTTGTTGATGTCTGGAACAACGTCAAGCAGCAGACAGGCTGACATTTCAGAAGGTTCTGGTCCTACCTGAGAAGCACAGAAGCTACAACCATGGTTTGTAAGGCTGCTCTCAAGACAGATGATGATCACACTGCAAAACATCATTAAGCAAAAATTCCCAAGAGAAGAGACGAAGCCAGAAAGATCCCCACCCTGCAGCATCCCTGGAAGCAAGGAGAAGCACGGGACAGTACTAATAAATGACAGAGAATATTGTGCTTGCAGAGTGCAGGAGCTGAAGCCACAGGCCTTCATTATTCTCTTTTGCATCACCAGGATGTTCCAGGGTTAGAGAAAAAATTTCCATGCCAGGGCCAAACCATCTCCTCACACCTGGAGCTTGTCTGGGTGCCCAGCACAGAGGGATTGAAGCTCTGGTTCTGAGCCCTCAGAGCAGCACATTCCCCTCTCTGTCCTTCCTCCAAACAAAATGGATCTTCTCCTCCTGCAAAGCCCCTCACTGCAAGGCAGCAGTTTTTCAAGAAACCACAAAGCTGGGACCCCATTCCCCATGGATAGAAAGAGTCAAAGAGTCAAAACCCAACCACTTTGCTTTACAGCTCCTCTCTCCTGGGCCTGCACCCCCACTTTGCTCAGAGCTTCCATTTTCCAAGGAAGTAACAAAAACTGGGAGGGCACTGCACCTCCGAGCAGACACTCACATTTTGCACTAGAACTATTTAGCTCCCTTCAGCATTTTAGTGCCATAGATATAAACACCTCTGTGTCCCTGACCAACACATCTCCATTAGTGTCTAAGCCAAAGGTATACAATCCATACATTACAGCTGCTGTGTCTGTCTGTCCATATTCCCTGATCCACATGTTCTGCAGGGTATGAGCAGGCAGCCCCACAAAGCCCCCGTGCTGGGGTTGCTGGTGCAGAAGGAGCAGGATGCCCAGCCTGGTCCCCACCTCTGCCATCTGACTGCCAGTTCAGGGTGCAGCCAAGTCCTTGTTTATGTAACACTGAGGTACAGCTGCAGTACCAGGGTGACAGGAGGGAGGGCCAGTGCTCAATGTTAAAAGAGGAAGAAAAGCCAACACCATGCAGGTGTTCCCTGGGGTTTTTAAGGAAAGACTACTGGTATTCCTAGAGCTGGAAATCTCCTTAGCAGCCTGCACCACCATGCAGCATGAACACAGCCTGAGCTGCTCTGCTTCCAGTCATGCAGCACTCTGGCAAAGGGAGAGCAAGAAGGGGTTCATTCTGCCCTGCTTTAACTGAAGTAGTAGAGCAGACACTGAAATCAAAGACATTGATAAAATAGGATATGTGAACATCAGGGAAACCAACACAGGCTGTGATGAAGTAACTGAGATGGGTGCAGGGTGTAAACATGAAGAAGTCCTTCCAGCAATGACAGACACACATTTAATTTTATTTTTTGAAAGGCTGTTTTGTAAAGAATTCCATGATTAAAAATGCAATCACCAAAACTGCCTCATGCTGCAGTGTCCCATTTAGGGGATTAGGGCAGTAATCACAGTCTGCCCCGAGCAGCTCTGCCCCAGCAGCCAAGCACTGCAAACATTATAAATGACATTCTTGTTGCCATAAAGAGAATCCTAATGCAACTTGACCAACTCTGCAAAGTGGTTCTTTTATAAGTCAGGAGATCATACTCAAAGGCCCCAAAGGTATCAAATACCCTGGGTAATTTTATTTAAGTCATGCAGTTCAGCATATGAAAATCCCTGAGACTGTATGTAAAATGAATTCCAAATCTCCCAGGTGTGCCAAGGGAGCAGATGGCTTCTGCATCCTCAAAATTTGCCAGAAGGATCTGTAAATTCAAATGTTACAATGATGGATTCTGCTCTTTTTCTCTTCACAGAGAGATCTATGTTGACATGCAACGTAGCAGAAAAGGAAAGGACAGATCATGTCTCCTGATGTTATCCCTTCCAGGAGAAATTAATAAAGAATAGATCAAAACATGGTGTCACAATCTAGAGATTCTGGAGATGGGAAAAAAGAAACAGCAGTGAGGAGGCATGAACACAGGCACTCCCAGTGCAATATAGTCTTAGAGCTAACCTTAACAGAACCTTCAGGGGTTTTAATATTTTCTCTGCTATTGTATATTATTTGTGTCCTTAAAAACTATAATGTTCTGGCAAAATAAATCACCTCTGATGGTTATTTTTCTTCTTGTTGTCTGTTTTTTTTCCCTAAGGCAACCAGAGGTGTTATTCCTCATTTCTAACACAGAATAACACCAGTTAATTCTAAATTAAGAGAAACGTCCTCAAAATCTGACACACCTAAATAGATACGCGTTAACAAAATCAAAGAGTGTCACCAGCAACAGCCACAAAAAGACCCCAACAGATTGCAGACTCGTGTTTCAGGCCCTAGCTGGAAAAATCCCCCCTGCAGTGTGCAGTGTGAGTGCACTGAATCCACCCAACTGCAGAAGGACTCAGCTGATACACCCAGTCCTACACACCAGGGCTGGGGAGATGGGAACAGGAGCTAAAAATGAGAAACTGGGGGGTGGGAAGGTGGGGAAAAGCCCCCGTGAAGAACAGACATGCAGCTTCACAGTGCAAAGCACAAACACAGCCACCTCCCTCCCCAACAACTTCTTTGGGTCAGCTGGAGGCTTGAAAGACCTGGGTGTGGAATGATGCTGTGCATCTCCAGCCCTTTCAGGGATGAAGGGAAGGTGGCAATCCTGGTGTGGCACCTTTATCTGCATGTGACCTGGGGGACTGGGGACTGCCATGAGCAGCAGCACCTGCAGCTCCCTGCACCTCCCTGGTGGGGCTGGAAGAGGGTGGGGAGGGATGCAAATGGGAAATATGAGAGGAAAGGGTAGGGAAATGAAAGGGAGAGCATTACACAGGGCAAGGAACACCTGGGAAGCACTGCAGAGAGAGAGAGGAAGGGTATGGGAGGAGGGAGAGGGAAAAGGGGGTTGGTTGTCCCCTCGTACCTTGCGTTTCCGATCTGCCCTAGAAATTTTCCGCTGCCTTTTCCTTTCCTTCTCAAGGTTTCTCTCCCTCTCTTCGAGTTCAGACTCCCGAACTTTTTTAATGGAAGCGGCCGCATGAGCCATTTTGGAGAGGAGAGCTCCAAGGAAGTCTTTTCCCCCCCAGGCAGATCTCCAGGTGATTTATGGTGGGGGTTTTTTCCCGCAAGGGCGCTGGCCGTGAGCCAGAGCTTCCCGGCGTAATCCACTCTTCCTTCTCCAGCACCCCAGAAAAGGTCACAGCTCTGCTCCAGCCCTCTGCAGCACCCACAAGTCTGAAGCACGAGAGCCACGGCCACAGAAGCACTGAGCTAAAGGCTTGGCAGCCACACACACCCTGCCAGAGAGCAGCCAGCAAAGAGCTGAGACTGCTTCAGCTCGGCTGCGGCTGCGAGGGGAGACTTTGCTGGGGAGGGGGGAGAAAAAGAAAGGGAAAAATCAGCCTTCAAACACACATCTCCAGATTGGAAAGGTTTGTTGGGATTCCTCCAGATAGGCTGTGTCTTCTGAGAGGGAGGAAGGCTCCACTTCAGCATCCCCAGCAGGTGGGGGAGGGAGGGAGGGCAGCTCCTCACATCGTTTTTACGCAGGGTGAGAAGAAAATGGTGCAGTCTGATTCCTGACTTGCTGCTGCTGCTGCCATCGCCGGGGCTGGAGCCCAGCAGAACCTCCTCTCTTCTCCTTCTCAGGTTCTTCCCTCACTGCTGAAGGGCTGGAGAAGAAAGCAGGAGGAACAGCTCCGGGAGAGCAGCCTCTGCCTGCTCACCTGCCAAATCCTCCTTGGGTTCTGCAGCCCCGTGAGTCTGCATCAGGAGAGCTGTGCTGAGCAGGGACCCAAAGGCAGGCAGGAGGAGGGGAAGCACCGCTGTCATCCAGGCTCAGCCTCCCCTGCTCAGCTCAGCTCCAGCCAGGGAAAAATAATCCCACCCCGAAAGAATAATCCCCAAACGAGTGCTGTTCCTTATTATTCACTGCCCCGAGATGCTTCCTGAGAGCAGCTCCCTGTGCTGGAGAGGGAGAGTGATTCTAGCTGTGGATCAGCAGGGACAAAAGAAACAACACGTTGTTCACTGGGCTCCCCCACCTCTCAAATATGATTTGGGTTTGGGACATTAATTTATAGCCTGCGTATCAGAGATGGGTCTGGCATTCCTGCATTGCTTATCCCCCTGCTAAAACCAGAGAATCAAAGCTCTCCCCCATCCCTGGGTAACAGTCATCATTAGTAGCACCAAGCATTTATTCATCAAAATAGGACACATGTAGATCCAACCAGCCCTTGCCTTAGTCCCTGTCAGGCAGCTGATCCCATTTCAGCTCCTTCCAGCACCACTGATCCAGCCTTTTCCAGGCAGGTCCTGCAGGAGAGGAGGAGTGTGACACAGCAGAGCTGTTTGCATCCCTGGCTCAGCCACCCCGGAGACACCGGGGAGCTGGGAGCTCACTGGTGGCAGCCCCAAGGATCTCCACTCCCAGGAAACAATTCTCTGAGCCAGGTTTCCCACTGCAGTTCATTCCCTGACTTCAGCCTGAAGGGGCCACTGAACCTGAGCACGATGGATTTCACTGCCACTCAGCACCACCAAAGATGTCCTGGTAGCATTTTGGGTGACACCAGCTCACAGGTCAGGCCTCACCCTCACCTCCTGTTAGTTTTGTACCCACAGTTATTTTTGTTTTTTCACTTCACAGAGGCCAAGACCGTTTATGATTACCATGGAAATAACCATGCGAGAAGTCTTGTGTTTTGACTCCAAGGTTTCCCTTTCAGAAGTTCACAAATTCCAAACACCACCTTTTCTCAAAGAACATGGGAACAACCACGCCCTTCAAGCACTTTCATAGAGGAATCTTTCAGCCAGGCTGAATCTTTCATTGTTTTTCAATGAAAAATGCATTTCTCAGGTGGAAGGAGACATCAGAAGTGGCAGGGTACTGAGTGCCTGAACAGCAGTCTGGTGTTCTAAAGCAAGAAATTTGAAATTGAGAGCAAATCACAGGCCCCCACACTTCCTGGTGTTGGGATTTTTTAGGTTCAATATTTCCTTAAGTCACTAAGTGCTTATATCCTGAGCTGCACTGCACAAAATTGTGTTGGATAGAGAGGAGAGTTTTTAGGAGCCATGATTATTAAGAACAATTGTCATCTTCTGATGACTGATACATGCAGACTCTGTCTCAAATAATTATTCTTTCAGAAAACTCAATTTAAAAGTTAATAATGGACATGATGTACTTTGTAACCCATGCTACACAAGAGAAAAAAATCAGATGCTTGAATTGAGCAACTGCTGCTAAGTAAGACCAAATGAAACAGCAACTATTCTTTAGAAGATCACTGGCAATGAAGAACTTCAGATCAGTTCTGTAAGTTCACCATTATATCCTATAACATTTTCCCCCTAATCTCAAAGAGACCTAAAAATATTTCATTATCATGTGGGGAAAAAAATTTTTAAAAGTAATTTTCAATAAATTATTTTAGAAAGAACATATCCAGTCTGGGGAGAAGAACATCAAGTACGTATCACTTCATACTTGAGGCAGACAATATCCCTGCAGGAAAAGTGTTCTGGTTTAAGAAAGATTTTCCTAGAGAAAGTAGAAACTGTCTCGCCCTTGCCTTGTGTATACAAATCTTAATGAAAATAAATCCTTCTGCAGATTAGATTTTTAAGATGTCTTCAGTAAAAATGGAGCCTGAACAATTTCCCTTTAAACACAGAAAATGGATTGTGAAGGCACTACCTAAGAAAACCAGAATAGAGAGTGCTGCTGCCACAAGCAGTCTGTGGGAGGGGAGTGGGAGAGTGGGCAGATGTGCAGGAACAGCAAAAGAACACAGTACCAGAAAAAGTTGTTTGGTTTTGGGTTTTTTTTTCTCTGAAAAGGAGTTGTCATCATTAGCTCTGAACGTAGAAATGCCTAATTTGTGAGTTTTGACAAATTCCCTTTTGGGATAATAAAGTTTGCAAGACTTCAACCTGTACAGTGTCCTGTGGGGTTGGTGACCCAGCCCCCAGTGATTGCCCTCACAGGGGTCCCAACTCCTACCTGTCTGGTTTACAAACTGGTGTAAACCATTAACTTCCTGACCTGAGCTCCTGGTTTCCCAGTCTCCAGGTTTTGTTGTTTTAAGCTGACCCACTGAGTTCTGCACTGTGGTGCTTTACCAGCCCCAGCTATGAGCAGCACTGGGCCAGTTCTCAGGTAAAGAGATGGGATTTGCTGTCTACAGAAACCTTCTGGATGAAAATCAACAGAAATTGAGCACAAGAGGAGAGGATGTACACAAGGGACCACCTCCCTCAAAGCATACCCACTAACAGGGGTGCATCTCTTACAGCTGAGGTTCTCTCCACATAAATCATGTGGGTAGTGCAAAAACCAAGTTAAAACCAAGCCCAAAAAAGTGCAGCTCAAATCTGTTCTCATCGTTTCCCAGACTTTTTAAAAAAATCAGGGAGGCAGAGATGGAGTGGGAAAAGCCTTCATGCCTCAAAGCCAGAGCAGGGGCTGCTCTTTCCATAGGCTGTTTTCCATCAACTTGTTGAGTCTCTTCTTCAAACCTTTCTGATTTTCCAGCATCCATAACAAATCAAGGCAGAGTTCTGCAGCTCAGCTCCACATTCAAAATATCATCATCACTGGCAAGTGCTTGCAGACCAGCAAAGAAGGTGAATTAAAATAATTACCATTCTCAAGTCATAAAAGTCCCTGCAGTCATCTTTTACTGGTGTCCAAGCTGTGCTGTGACAAAGGAATGCAAAAGCCATCATCAACTTTCTGCACCCCAACCCCAGGATTTAGAAAAGCTCTTTGAGCCTGGTGCCTCCCTTTGTAAATGAATATCTCACATGGGAAGTAAAGATATCCCAGCTGTGCCAAGCTGGCAATTCAAGAAGTGGATTTTTTTCATCAGGTTCCTAAATAAACTGGAGAGAGACCTTTCTGGCAAGAGTGCCCCTTTTGCAGTTGTCTGATGACAGCTAAGTTGCATTAATTCTAAATATTGCTCTGCTTATTTTAGTTTCCATATTGATTGAAATTCCTGACATCACATTCCATTTTAACTACATCCAACAGGACCTGACCCAAAGGGCAAGAACAGACATTTCATTGATCTTTTGGACCAGGAACATAATCAATTAATTCAGCACTGCAATGTGCCTCATCTTCCTCCCTGCCCCCGCCTCTCCTCTGTCTGATCACTGGGGTTGGTTTTGGTCCTGAAAGGACAGAACCTGCTCTTAATGCAACGAAGGTGCTGGGGGAGCATCCTGAGGGTGCTGCAGATCCACCACATCTGGTTCCCAAGCCATGCAGTGTGTTCCGCAGGCTCTCTCCTCACACTTGGACCCAGTGGATCTGCTGCAAAGGGGCTCAGCTCCTCACCCACATGGGGCCCCATCTTCTGAAGGTGCTGATCTGGTCTCTGCCCAGGTGACAACAGGAGAGAGGCCACCAACAGCCACGAGCAGCTTGTTGGGGCCTGCCCTGAGCCTCCTGCTGCCCAGCTACCAGCAGTGCCATGGACAAGCAGTGCAGCCCCAGGAGGGAACACTCCTCCTCACACCCTGAGAGGTGGGACCTGCTCCCCTGGGGGACCAGATGGACTCTCCCTACCTGGAAGGTGAGAAAGCTGAGCAGAGTAGCTAAAAGTTCAGATCTTTTGATTTTTATGATAAAAAGTGGTTTAATTTTATTTTTTTTTTTGCTTAAGTGCCTTCCCATGTAAGGATCTGGGCTGCCCTCCGAAGGGTTTTTTCCACCTCTTTTCCAGAGCATTTACATTACAGCCAAATTCTGCTGAAATCTCTGAGAGACAGGCTATAGTACAAACTGAAGAATAATTATCAGAGAAAAAGACAGAGAAAGAAAGTTAAATGCTGAAAGACAGTTGAATATATTTCACTTGTTCACTGATGGAACTATCCTGCAATTTGTGACTAAAAAGCCTTATTATCTGTTTTCCCAGAAACAGGGGATGTCTTTCCATTGAGATGTCTGAAGATTCAAAAGAACTGTGTATTCCAACCCAACCTTATCTGAGGTTCATTAGGTTCAGACTGCAGTGCTGGGTGTAGCATAACCAATTTGACAGGAACATTTGGTGATCTGGAAACAGAATTTTGTTATCTCAAAGCTAAGTACTTCAGGGTAATGCATATAATAACTTTACAAATTATAACAATATAAAAGAAAATTATGCCTGGACAAGGAGAGCATACAACAGGTAAACTGCCCTTGTTGCCACTGGGTGGGAAAGCTGCTAAGCCAGTGTGACCCAGATCTCATCCACTTTAAAACCTTTCAGTTGCAGCCTGGATGCTGTGCATAACCAGCTCTGCTTAAGCATTCTTGCTGCTCCATGGCAAAGTGTGACTGCACTCTAGTGTTGGGCCAGATCACACAGATTCTCATTTGAAAGGGTTCTATCCACTCTGAATTAAATGTTTACATGCCCACAGCTATCAGAACTAAGGCCTGAGTGATTGCTGCTTACAGAAGCATTATCACATACACACATATATGCCAATGTAGTTGTCTGACTCACAAAAGGAGCCTTCCAAAATTAGAGATGACCTAAAAATAAACAACTGCTTTTCACAGTTTAAGTTTGCAAAGTATGGAAGAAGAAGAGTATGACCAAATGATGCACTTCTGTGTTTCTGTCTCCTCTACATACGCTGTAGCATCACTAATTAATATCCATAACCAACCTCAGGACTAATGATATGGTTGGATTTCACCTATCCACCCATCATCAGGCTTGGGTCCTGAATGTTTAGCTCACAATAGAAGAGATGAAAAAAAAAGTGACTACACAGAACCAACCATAAGAAAGATTCCAACTACCCTATTTCTAAAACACATCAGCAATAATGTGCCTAAGTAACAACCTACACAAGTCCAGTATACCTGCTCTAAAGCCAACAGTGCTATTTTCTCTTTTCCTTGTTTGATGTAATAAAGAAGTAAATATGTTGCTTCTTCAAATACTTATGGCAAAGAAGTGTATCATTTAAGATGTTTTTCAAGCACATTTTATCTCTGTCTACAACAAAAGAAGACCTAGCTGAGACTTGTTTATAAAAAACAAAAGTTAAAATTTTATATTAAGGATTCTCAGAGTTCTTGAAGGCTATGTTTGGATACTCATGTTTTAGATACTGTGGTTAGATACTTGGATTGTTACCTGATGTAACAATCATATCAAACATACGAACATATTAAACCTTCCTTTTAAGCCAGATGTTTTTCACCTTTTCCTCACTAAACAAAGCAAGCTGAGGTTGCTTTACTTTGGGAGCCTCTCCCTCCACCCACATAACTTCACAGGTGCCAATGTCTGACCAAACCAACATACAGAACAGTGTTATTTCCTAGGGTGTACTGAATGTCTCCAGCCTACAGCCAAATTCTGCCTTCAGCCCCCATTTGTTTGGTAAGGATAGAAAAAACAAGGGGATGGGTTTGTTGCAGAGAGACTCCCAAAGACCAGACTTTCTGCTCCCCAGAGGTTCTTTTTCAGGCACCTTTGGCAGCACTTTTTTTGTGTGTGTTTTGAGGACATGGGGTGAGAGTGGGTGTCAGGATCACAGAGAGCACCCGCAGCTCCATGGAGAGCACCCACAGTACCACGGAGAGCACCCACGGCACCACAGAGAGCACCCACGGCACCACGGAGAGCACCCACAGCTCCACAGACAGCACCCACAGCTCCACGGAGAGCACCCACGGCACCACGGAGAGCACCCACAGCACCACAGACAGCACCCACAGCTCCACGGAGAGCACCCACGGCACCACGGAGAGCACCCACGGCACCACGGAGAGCACCCACGGCACCACGGAGAGCACCCACAGCACCACAGACAGCACCCACAGCTCCACGGAGAGCACCCACGGCACCACGGAGAGCACCCACGGCACCACGGAGAGCACCCACGGCACCACGGAGAGCACCCACGGCACCACGGAGAGCACCCACAACACCACAGACAGCACCCACGGCACCACGGAGAGCACCCACGGCACCACGGAGAGCACCCACAACACCACAGACAGCACCCACGGCACCACGGAGAGCACCCACGGCACCACGGAGAGCACCCACGGCACCATGGAGAGCACCCACGGCACCACGGAGAGCACCCACAACACCACAGACAGCACCCACGGCACCACGGAGAGCACCCACGGCACCACGGAGAGCACCCACGGCACCACGGAGAGCACCCACGGCACCACGGAGAGCACCCACGGCACCACGGAGAGCACCCACAACACCACAGACAGCACCCACGGCACCACGGAGAGCACCCACGGCACCACGGAGAGCACCCACGGCACCACGGAGAGCACGCAGCAGCCGCCCCACCCGCAGGGCTGGGGGTGCCACAAGACTCCGATTCCCGGGTGGGAGAAGGAACCAGGAGCGTAGGAAAGCATCAGGGTTGCTCCCAGAAGAATGAGGAATCACTGGGGACAGGAGTGTGTGGGAGCTGCTCAATCAGATCCCACGGGGCCCACAAGCCCTGCTGTGGGTGGCAGCAGGTGCTGCTCCGGGCAGGAGACCCTCAGCTTCTGTGAAATCCTTGAAGGATAGAAAAGGCCAGGGGAGCAACCTTCAAGGAACCTTCACTTTTCTGATGAAATGTTTTCATTCACCAGTGGTGAATGGTAGATCTTGAAAGCAAATAATCAGTTTGGTTTGGACTAAAATTATAGGTATAAAACACTTGAAAATTAAATCTTTAAAATTCAAGAAAGCCAGGCCCGATTACCGCGGCCTACACAGGTTTGTGTGGAAAACATGGAGTCAGGATAAGCACAAAACATTCAGTGCTCCAATCCCCACCACGAGGGGAAATGAACGGCAAACCATCCCCCTCTCCTGGTCAGAAGATGCTAAGGCAGCCACAGAGTCACCTTGCAAGACGGTTACTCCAGCATTAGAGCAGCCCCAGCACAAAGTTTTGGCTAAAATACAGTAAGTATTCAGGTTCACGTAGGTATTTCGTTTGTTCAGGAGAGTGGTAAAGGACTGACTCCACGAAGGAAAGTTCCTCCTCTACAGATTCTGCCTCCATCCCACTGTCCTACAACCAGCTGGGAGAGGAAGATCAAGATAAGACAGAAAAAGATGCTCTCACTATCACATACACCACGAAATCCTTGCTGGCCTGGAGATGAACTCCTGGGGAACTTCTACAGAAAGCACCTGAGAAGATCTGAAGACCCCTGAGGCAGCAGGAATGACAAAACATTTTCCCTCTGTGGTAGATAGAAGTCAGAAAGCAAGGTCCTGAGTCCAGAGCAGGACCTGAGACCTCTGAGCAGGATATGCCCTGCTGCTGAAGGGCCCAGTCTCATGAGCTTCTGTTGGGTTTGCATTAACAGTCTGCATGAGCACCTGCCAAGTGACCTTTCAAAAGCATTTCCTCACCTACTAAAGGCATCTTCTCTAAATAATACCGATTTTAAAACAGTCATTTTCCAGACAGCTAAAGACATAAATTCCTCAGCTATCCCAGGGGATGCAGCCTATTGCTCTTCTATCACTTAAAAACACAGTGTAGATCTCACATCCAAAGCACTGGCCTTTATCCTTCTCCTTCCTAAAAGCACTACAGCAGTATCATTATTAATTCCCAGGCCTCTGTTTATGGAACAGTTTAAAGAAATCTCTTCACAGATACAAAAATCCCCTTGTTGCTATCATGCCAAATTCAGTATCTACAGGCAGATCAAGGCCTATGGAATGTCTTTTGCACTTTTACTTTACATTTTTATAGTAGGACTATTACTTATTTTTAATAGTTGGTGTTTCTGCATCACTCAGACATTTAAGAGCCCAACTCTGGCTGCTGGAAGGTAATTTGGAATCACTCTGGATGGTCAAGAAGCAGCTCAGCTTCCTGGCCAAAGGACTTCCAGGTCACTTCCAGAGAGCTCTGATGGAGAAGAGCACACATGGCCCTCAATTATATTCTTATAAGGATAGAATTAAATTATTTGGGCAACTGTAGCACTGATGTGTGTAAGTGTGCTGGGGCAGAACTGTGTTCCAAGTGGTTGGTCTGATTTGGAATTTGTACTGAAGACAAAAACATTCCAGATCTAAAGGGAATTTGCAGAGACAATGGTGTGTTTTGAGCTAAATACACAAAGGGATATTTAATGCACAGCTTTTTCTTCTACTATGAAATCTATCACATAAAATGTCATCCACCACTTGTCCACCCTCAGGGATAGGAAACCTAGCATTCCCCAGGATCAAGAGGATGTTTCTGGCCCACAGAAAGGCACACATTGCCAGGAATTTATTCCTGAAGAAATTTCAGGACCTCAAGAATCAATTTCCATTAATTCCCTTGGAAGATGAGGATGAAGAGCTTTGTCTTTTCAAATCACTAGCAAGAAGAGATTCCCATCCAGAGCCAAAATTAAGGCAGCACTCTGTCTAGGCTCAGCATCACCTACATTTTAAAAGCAAGGCCTTTCTAAAAAAAATACTTTGGGACTTCTTAGGAGCTCTGGAAATAAAGACCTTGCAAAAAGGGAGCTGGCTAAAACATTTTCCCAGACAATATTTTGCTATTATGGAGGCTTGAAAATACATGGCAGATATCATTATCATTACCCAAAAATGTATCCTTGGAAAAGTATCCTGTAATCTGACATTCCTGATGGCATTGGAAGCCTTAGAGTAAGGCAGCTGAGTTCATGTAATGATTCCCCTCAATTATCATGCTCTATATTTAGCAGTTTTGCATTTCACCAAGCCAGGAGCATTACACATGATGAATACAGAGTATGGTAATTTATCCATTTCCTCAACCTTACTCTGAAAGTCAAAAATGGGATGAAGCCCTGGAGTCTGCAATATGCAGAATCAGTTGCTCCTCAGACCACACACAGACATGTCTTTGAAAATCAGACATTTGTCTGATCACACCTGATAGGAATAGACTAGAAATATTTCTGCAAGAATTCTAAGCAGCACTGCCCCTCAGCTGCCAGAGCAGCTCCAGTTGGAGCTGATTTATTCACAAGGGTAAAGCTGTGCTCTGCACTAAAGGAATAAAGGCAGCAAACAGACCCTTCATGTGTCTCGCTCTAGACCAAACACACATTTCATCCCAGGCTTTCCCTCACAGCTCCATTTATCATCCTTAGGCTCTTGTGAAGGGCAAAGCAAGCTTCTATTTCCACAATTCCCAGCACTGGATTCCAGGCAGCATTTTAATTCTATTCTGTGACTTCAGTCCTCCCAGAGCTCTCATGAGGAGATGCTGAAGAGCAGTGAGCCTCCTCCCAGCCCACGCTGCTGCCAGCCTCAAAACCTGCACCTTCTTCTGATGACACTAGTGATGAGTTTCACTATGCAGGACTTAACTGCCTCGTAGGGAAAAGGCAGAAGATGGAGGTTCCAGTGAAAGATAACAAAGACAAGCACTAGGTAAACTTCAGCACGTCACTGGAGATGTGGAGAACCTAGATTCAAACCCCCAGGTGTCCCACACCTCAGTGAATGAATGGCCTGGTTAAAACATTGTTATTTATGAAAAGTAGAACAGCTCACAAATAAAAAATTAAAAAATTTAAAAAAAACCAAACCACAATAGTCAGGCAGTAAAATATCCATTCAAGATTTCAAAAACCTCTCTGAATCCAACATCTCAACCACCAGCCCTCAATGGGCACTCAGCACACCAGCTGGCAGAGCACTGGGGAGGGGTAAGAGGAGGAGGGACACAGCAGCACATTGTCCCCTCTTTTAGCTGGGTTAATTTGTAGCCACGTGCTGATGTGCTTGCCTTGTCTCTGTTGGTGCTGGCTCGAAGGTCACTGCCTTGTCCACCACTGCACACTGCAGAGGTATCTTGAGACATCCTCTCTTCTGTACTGGAGGAAATATTTGCAAATTTTTTCAATAATGCTAAATAAAATCTCTAGAGTTCACCTCTCCATAACAGCAACATGCCAGCAAAGAGCATTTAGCAGTCCCTTCCACTCCTTCAGTTGTCATCTCTTTCCTGTGAGGACACAGGATGGGTAGCAAAGCTTTCTTAATGGGAGTCAGTCCTTAATTCACCAGCTGAGACTGAGATTGGTGATTGGCTAATAGTGAGTGATATTCAAAGATTCACAGACTGGTTTGGGTTGGAAGGGACCTTGAAGCCCATCTAGTTCTAATATCTCTGCCCAAGGTTGCTCCAAGCCCCAGCCAGCCAGGCCTTGGCCACAAAACAACAGTGAAGCCTATGCTGCAGTGCTGTTCTGTTTCTCAGGTACTACTAAATTCAGATCCTACAAGATCTGAACATGCTAAATACTTTGTAATTGAGGGAGGTTTAAAAAGTCTGGATTTAGAGAGAAGCACTCCTGTGAACTTAAGAGAAATTGTGTTCTCAGGGATTTCAGAGCATTGCATGTCCTGCCTGGCTCACAATATTGAAGTCTCCCTCCAGTGCACTGCATTATATCAAGACACAAGGAGCACCAGGGCAGAAGAGAGCATTTCAATCTCAAGAAGGTACAAGGGGTGTACCAACTCCACTAACTAAACAAAACTCCAGGCTCAGATCCACACTTCTCTCTACTGAGCTAAACTTTAGTTTCCAAGTGGTCCTGGATGCTGGGAAAACAGGCTACACCTCTGTCTTTATCACAGCTGATAAAAAGCTTGTACACACTCATGAAGCAAGGTGTGTAAGGAACAGTTTCTCTGGGGATACAGTCTTTCTGATAACCAGAATTGCAGAAGCACATCCCAGGTGTCCCCTGTTCCTCCCCCTAGATGTTTACACCTAAGCTAGGCTTGTAAAACTGAAAGATTTATCATTTGCAAATGTAATTTTGTAGAATTATTCCTAAAGCTTAAAGGGAGATGCAGAGGGGTATTGAAGAGGAGACAGGAGTGAAGTTGAGCCTGGGAGAGGAGAAGAAAGGTTTGCTTCGATGCTTGTTTTTAAAGCAAATTCCTTTGCCCTAAGGAGAGTCTGTTGGCAGTGGTGGATGGAGCTGAGGATCTCAGAGCTCCTCTCCAAGCTCATCGATTCTGTGATGCTGTGCTGGTGACTGCAGCGACCAAGGAGGCTGAGCTCCACACGGGGGCACTCCTGGCCTGGCTGTCCCCAGCTCCAGCCTCCAGGTTGGGGTGCTCCAAAGAAAGAGATTCCTCGGGATGCCAAGACTTCAGCCTGCCTTGAGCCGGATTAGCAGCTTTGAGCCAGTTAATACAGTTTAGAAGAAAAAGTTGTCCACGGCGCAATGAGATTTTACTGCTTGAAATAAAAAATAAACTAATTTTTCACACGTTTTAAACTCCTCTTGGGGAAGGTCTCTGCCAGATTGTCTGGTCCAGGCAGTGAAATGGCCATTCTGCTTCTCTACAGCAACTGCTGCAACTGCTCTCACCATGTAGATTTTACATCACTTTTAGGATTAGCCTCTCTGCTTTTTAACCTCTCTTTTCCCAGGAAAGAGCAGAGTGCCTCCTGCTTTTCTGCACCATGCTACCTTTCTCATCTCTCCACATTTGCTGCTCTGGCCCGTTAAGGAGAGCATCACACCAGGGAACTGATGCTCTAACTCTGCCCATGATGCTCAGAGAAGCATTCAACTCCAGAGTTTCCACAGGAGAGGGAACAGCACGGGGGTTCTCACCTAACATCAGCAGAAATGCATTTGGGATTTAATGGTGTCATTTAACACGCAGGAAGAACAAAAATTCCACTTTCAAATGCTAAATATATTCTTTTTTTAGCCATCAACACAGGTGCCTCAGTGAATGGTGTTTTCCACAACTTAATCACCTTCCAGAGTGAGAAGAAACTGCAGTAACCTTTGAAAAGACTCCTGCTTTCCTTTGCTTTGTGTGATCTTGGGTGAGCTGCTGCTGCCCTGGTATATTTCTGAATTAATCAGGTACCCAGCTACACACGTGTCAGGACTTGTCACCTCAGCTGTCTTTTTGTACAGGAGAGTACAAGAAATCTAAATATTGCTATTTTGCCCTTTCGTTTCTTTCCCCCAGTTCGTTTGTTGGGGCTGGTTGAAGCTGTTCCTATGCTGAGAAAAGCAGGAAATTCTGCAACAGAAACAAAAATAGCTTTGGCAGTGTGATCTCACCTCCTACAGCATCTTAAACTGCAGACTGTGGATTTAACTGAGCACCAGAGCAAAGCAAGAAAAGGTGAGAGGTGTGGGGGGAGATGCAGATGGCATCTTGGGAGAGGAGTGAGGGGGCTGTGGAAGAAAATGCTATCAGACAGACAAGGAGGCAAAATCCCCTTCATGCTAAGGAGCAGGAAAGGACATGCCCAGGGCCATTTTTCTTGTGTGGTCTCTGCACCATTACAGGCACAAGTAGGAAAATAACTCCCTGAGCTCTGGGAGCTGAACATTGGGTGTTCAGTGCAATAACAGTGCTGATGCTCCCTGACCAGACTCCTGGAGCTGAGCTGGTTCTCTTTTGGGAGCCTGACAAAAATCCTAATGAACTGCAGACCCAAATTCCATGTCTGTATTTTCTTGTGAAGGACACTGCTAGAAGATCTTGCTGTTAATAATTGATTCTGCTGTGTACTCCACCTGTCTGGACCAAATAAGGGAAGGTTGAAAGCCAGGCTACCAAATTTTGTAGACAATGTTCAGACTGACACTTTTAAAATCTGTCTTCTACCCCAATGGACATGAAACAGCATGCAGTGCAAGATCACATAGGTTGTTAAGACAAGCACTTCAAACATGAAAAAATCCTAATTAAGGTCATAATCGTTATTCAGCCCCTTTCTGTGTGCATGTAGTGTGAGATAGCCTGAAATTAAGGATCACATCTCATATAGTCATGAGACCCAGTGAGTTGGCCCAGGCAGCACACGCTTCAGAAACAGAGCTTTGAGCACTTATTTCTCCTTGATGCTCAATGGGTGGCAGAAGGACTTTCATTCTGCAAGATAAACTGATTCGTGAAGATGAAATTATTAATTTCATCTCTAGTTGTCTGTTATTTTTCTATCTGTAATAAGTACTGATGCATTTATGTTCAGGAGCAGCTTTTTGACATGAAAGACACTTGTCAATTTACAAGGCCAAATACATCCTCTAATTTCGTCTGCACCAACCTGAAATGCTTTGGATCTTATTTTTCAGGACACAAAAGTGGCCTTTGTAATTCAAAAGTGACATTTTTATTGGCTTCATTTGCTATAATGGGTGCTCAGTATTTCCACAGCCTGACCAGGAATCACGTGTCAAGCTGTCAAACAAAAGGAGGGAAGCAGACAGCTGCTGGCAGCTGTTGGAAACCCAGATTTCCCAAAGCAAGCAGCATCATGCAGGATCTCTGAGAAGAAGAAAGTCAGAACCCACATCTCCAGGGCAGAGCTCTGTTTCCTCAATCACCACTTTTTCCCCCATGATCCCATGTCTTAGCACAACCACCCCAAGCAGGAATGGTGCCCTCCAGCACACCGATTCACATGTAACTCAGGTCTCAGCCTGTGCCCTCAATCAGTCAAAGATATTTATCATTCCCATCATTAGCAATGGGACATGTATCCTACAAAAACAACTAGTTTAGGCCCCTCCTTAGTGATATTTTTGGCAGCAGGCACATCCCTTGCAGCCCCCCTGGGTGTCTCAGTACTGAGCTCACACACACAGCCCCCTGGCAGGGAGCACTTCACACAGGGCCAGTTTGTTGCCTGCCTTCCAGAGCAGCTCCCGGACCAAAGGTTCACCAACTGACATCTCCTTGTGCCTTCTGGCAGCCAGTCCCATCTAACATCTTCTCCAATGCCTTACACCCTTGCCACGGAGCAGTAGTTCCCCAGATCCCTTCTCCTAGCCCCATTCCACCCAGCATGTTGCCAATCCCAATCCCCCACTGGGCTTTTGCTGGATCCACCTCCAGGCAGCACTGGGGATTCTGTAGCAAACCAGAGAGCCGGTCCTTCAGCATGTCCCAGTGCACAAACAGGGTGACAAAAGGCAGGAGCTTGGCTTCCTGTGGTCAATCCAGCAGCTGGGTTCAGCTGAGATCAGTGACAAGTCACAGCTCCAGGTCCATTCCCAGCCCCTGATTACACAGCCACATTAATGATGCAGTCGGGGAGGATGCTTATTGCCATGAGCCTCGGTCTCCATAGCAACAGAGCCTGGAATCCTGCATGCAGAAACCCAGAAGTTGGGCAGAAGGCATCCTCCCTCATGCTGCTGGACTGATGCTGGATGAGCTGCATGAGGTTTGCAGGATTTCCAAACTGCACCTCAGAAAGGACCCACAGAACAAACCCTCTGCTAAATCAACACATGGAGCTCCTACAAATTCTGCAGCCAGGGCTCTCACAGCAGAGCCCGGGGCAGGAGCAGCACCAGGTCCCAGCAGTGAGGAGGGAGGATGGTCCAAAGGCTGGAGAGGGAACAGACACTTGCAGGGTATTTCTGGCAAAGCTGCTGATTTACTATTTTTCCTTCAGGCAAAACACATTGGAATTCTGTAAAACGTGCAGAATGAGACACTCTCTGTGGGTTTGCCAAGCACTGATAACTGCAGCACTTAAGTATATCTTCAAAAGTCACTTTTCTGACAGCTGATGTGTTATATTAATGCACACAGATTAAAGTTCCGGGCACCTACAACCATGCAGTTTAATTTTTTTAGCACAAACCTCTACTTCCCACCACCCTCTTCTGTGCTTAACTAACAAATAAATGTATGCTGGGAACTTGCTAGTTCCACACTGAGGAGCTGCTCTCAGTTCTCACCAGTACCTTCCCAGATGTTACAGAAAAGATGATGAAAACATAGCAAAGTCCTGGGGTCTTTCAACATGATCCTGTTCTCCTTACCCAGCCTCAGCTGAGGGATTCCTCAGCAGAACAAAAAAGCAGTGGAGCCATGCAGAACCCCCTGGGGCATGGCCCATTGGGCTGACTCTGCTCCCTTCCCTGCAGACACAAATTTGGGACGGGGAGCTCAGTGCTCTCAGGTCCCAGACCCAACAGAAGGCTGAAACACCCAAGGCTGAGGGGTGAAGTCCCATCAAAAAGTGTCATCTTCAAAGAGTCTGAAGAAGAAGGCAGCTGGGGTACAGAGCTATTGTGAAGTATGACAAGAGATAAGTCAGCTTCTTTCTAACTGACTCAGCATTCAACTCAGAAAAAAAGTGAGTTCTTGCAGCACTACCAGCTCTATTAAACTCTATTCTATATAGAAGCCTACTGGAACAAGATTCTTCAAATGCATTAGTAAATTATAATTGGGGATTTCTTATCCCGTTTACACACTTACAAATTAAAATCTGACTAAGTCAAAGAAAGGCTTCTATTGACTGAGCAGGCTTTGAAGAATCCCCCTGTCATTTTTCACTGATACTAAGAACAATCATGTTTGTAAAAGAAAAACAATATTTTACCACAGAGATGTGATGTTTTAGCCCAGAGAAAACTTCCTGAAGTTACCTTTAGAAGGGCCAAGGGCAAGCAAACAAAGTTTCCTAAAGATGCAAATTTACTGCTGCAGATGGGTGTATTCTAAACTGCTATTTCCACCAAGGAACTTCCCCGAAGAAAACCAGAGTGCCAGGGTGGAAGGGACCTCCAGGATCCCCTGCTCCAACCCTGCTGATATTATTGTTTATCTGAGATCTCTCAGCACCCCAGAGAGCTGAGACTTCAAACTTTCCAAAGTGGGGGAATCCCCCCCTTCCCCTGGGAGACCATTCCAAGGTCTGACTGTCCTCAGGGGGAAAAATTTCCCTCTTGTGTCCCATGGGAATGTGCTGAGCTATCACAGGGCTGGGTTAACCAAAGGGATTGATTATCCAAATTAGAATAAAACATTTAAGCTTCAACAAAGGCATGAGAATGCAATCCACACAAGACTAGAAACGATGTGAACATCACTCTGGGTACCAGGAGAACACGTGGAAGAAAACCAGCTCAGTCTAAGCAAACAGTGAGAAGAGAGCTCTGATTCACAGTCATGAATGGCACAGGAGCTCAGAGAGATGAACTGAACCAACCCCCCCAAAGGAGCTGACTGAAGGCCTGACAGTGCAGAGCCAGAGCACTCACCTGACATAACCCAACTCCCCAAAATAACTGCCTTAGGCAAATGTTTCCCAACACACAGCCCCACTGCCTAAGCCTTTTTAGCTTCCACATGGATACAAGCTCACCTGCACACACTTCACTCACCTCAGGGTCAGTGTCTCCTGCCTGAATCTCTTACTACAGAAAGAGCAAGGCTTAAAATAGTTTGGCAAATTTAATGAAGTGAATCATTTTTACCATGACAACCATTTTTTCCTCCCTGTGACAGATGATACTGCCCAGCACTGTGACAGCTAACCAGGCTCCAGCAGCACTATCCCTGCTCTGTGTCTCCAGAATTTCTGTTCCACTTCTGACCTGTGGCTGTGTACAACTCATTTTAGATTTATCTTTAAGTCAATGATAAAATTAAAAGTTAAAAGGCACACACAAGCAATTTTGAGAACAGTAAAGAGAATTAAAAGTCAGCATCTCCAGCCTACATGTATTCCTCTTATCTTATGCTTTTTGAAGCCTTAAACACTTAAAAAAAATGGATCTAGATACCTCTTAAACTCTCCGTGACTATAGAAGTAGTCCACATGAATTTTGCATTGTATCTGTATGATAGCACTTTGATTAATTGATGAAAACCCCTGATTATAAATCAGGACTATTTTGTAGCACTAGGATACTGAGCTATCAACCACATGAAGGTGGAGAAGAGATGGTGGAATGCTCAAAATGAATTCCCATGGCTGGGGATAAAATTTGCTACTGGGTCTGGGGGTCTTCTACAGCAGCCAACAGCTCTAGAAGGTCCTACACACAGAACTCACTCTTGTGCAAAAGGAGAGCCCTTGCAGTCAGCTACTTTTAGATCTTCCCTAAATTTTACTCTGAACTGTGCTCAAATCAGTCATTAACTTCAGGGGGAAAAAAAAAAAAAAAAAAAAAAAAAAAGGAAACCATGCTAATTCCCCAAGAATTAGGATGGCATATATATAATAAATGGCAATAATTGCCTGAATAACAGACACCAGAGAAAGGAACCCAAGTACCTATCACTGCAGGGTGAATCAGGTGGTGAGGTAACATACCCAGGGCAAAATAATTGCAGGTTTGTTTGTATCTTAGAATGCAAACAAAAGATTGTGTGGTAGGAAGAGGTTTCCTGCTCATTTTCATGAAGCTGAGTATGCAGGAGTTTGGCCAAATTATGTTTGTGGAGAGCAACTTACAAAGTCAGTGGTACATTACTAATTGGCAGGATACTGAAGCCATCAAGCACAGCAGAAGAGCAGTTGCTCAGTGCTGGACTGCTGGCATCCCTGGCTGCAAAAGGGAAATGAAAACCTGGCTGGTTTCAATCCAGAAATTCTTAGGGAAAAGAAAAAAGTTTGCAGCTTTTTTTTTTTTTAATCAGTCAGTAATTTATTCAGAGGTGAAGAAACATCTTCAGGGAGCTGCAAAGTAAGGATGACTTTTTAGACATCACAGGCTTAGCATCTGTCACTGGCACAACAGATTCTTGTTTTACTCTCAAATCACATTGCACCAGGTGTTCACAACAGGGCAGCCCTCTGCTACCACCTGCTGTGGATCTGGAAATCATCCTGATAAGAGCCTGAGGAGGACCTGTCCCTGGAGTGGTCCTAAAGTGGAAAAAACATGGTATTTGGGCCAGTTTCTTCCTACATAATTTCATTCCCCTGTCAGACACATTTGGTCATTTAGGAAACAATCAGAGGTATCCCACCTTAGTAATTTTCTGCAGTCCAGGGGTTGTAACATCACTGATCCAAAATCTGATCAAACTGTTCTAGGAGGCTGAGTAGCTTGCTTTGAAAGGCCAGAATAATTCCTGTAATCCCCCCAGTGCTACTGGTGTGGCAGTCTCAAGAGACTGGGACTGATGATGGAATGACAATAGGCTTGGGGACAAAGTCTCTTTCTCCTGCTGAGCTGGGTGTGCTCAGTATCAGCAGCTCTCACTGATGTTTACTTCCTTTGCTTTTCCTTAACTGCTGAGCAAGCTGTGGGACACATTGTTAGAATTCATGGGCAACAAACCAGAGCACAGGTTGAGTTTTACTTTAACAAAACTGGAGAATTGGCAATCTGCTCATCTGACCCAGGCACATCAGTGATGTGTATCCAAGTCCTGGAACTAAGAACAAGAACAAAACCTCCCTGACCAGTGCTGTGCCTGAATTCAGAAATTATCTGCATCAGCTCACAGCTTTCTAGGCACAGTGCTTTCCTACAATATTTTGCAGGTGCTACACACCTCTACCCAGTCCCAGGGCACCAGACAGGAGAATTTGAAGCCACTGGCAGCAATTGCAGTTCCCTCCTGGCAGACAGCCTGTGCTGAGACCTCCTCCTGGCAGGATGGAAGAGTTTCTTAACCATAAGCATCACCACCTTAATTTTTTAGAATTGTGACAACTGCAACACCAAGCTCAGGTAAGAGCAGAGAAGGCAGAGTTCTTGACCAGTCATCCAAAATTTTGATGCACAGAAAAATAATTAAAAAAACCTATTGAAGGATACAGAGCTCTTGGAGTGAATTCAGAGGAGGACATGAAGATGGCAGAGGGCTGGAACAGCCCTGTGGGGACAGCCTGAGAGAGCTGGGGGTGCTCACCCTGAAGAAGAGAAAGCTCCAGGGAGACCTTAGAGCACCTTCCAGTGCCTGGAGGGGCTGCAGGAAAGCTGGGCAGGGACTTGGGACAAGGGCCTGGAGGGATGGGACAGAGGAAATGGTTTCAAGCTGAGAGAGGGGAGATTTATGCTGGACACTAGGCAGAAATTCTTACTGTGAGGGTGCTGAGCCCCTGGCCCAGGCTGCCCAAGGAAGCTGTGGCTGCCCCATCCCTGGCAGTGTCCAAGTCCAGGTTGGATGGGGCTGGGAGCAACCTGGGCTGGTGGGAGGTGTCCCTGCCCATGCATCATCTCAGGAACAAGATTATTATTAAGGTCATTTCCAGCCCAAAGCCTCCTATAATTAAACAGTCAAATTGTAAGGATGCAGGCAAGGCTCTGCTGCTCTGTCTACAGAAGGATTTTGGCCCTTTGAAATGCCAAGAGCAGGGTGGCTGTCACACTTCTGCAAAGCTCTCTCCTCTCTCACTGTCCAGGGGCCCTGGGAAGCTGGTTCTGTGATACCTGCCTGGCCCAGCAGAACCAGGACTGGCAAAGAGCTTCCTGCTGACCAGAGTGCAGGAAAAAATTGGATAACCTTCACAAAATTACCCAGGGGGCTTCAATAACAACAGAGTGGCCCTGACATAAAGGGAATAATGATCACCAGGAGCAGCCAACCTGAATTTAAGAACTAAGCATGTCAAATAAATCCCAATTTGGGGGGGTGGTTTTCTTTTAATAAGGCCTTTCAAATGGAGTTCTGTAGGCAAACTGGTAGTGTAGGTTAGTAACTTCTCAGTTGCTGCTTTCAACCTCAAAAATCAGAACCAGACAAAATTAGAGCCTAAGAAGCATCTTTATAACAAGCACACATCAATAATTTTGCCCATCTCAGTATGATTTCTCTGGTTTTCTGCCAGTACAGATGACACAGAAAGATGGCTCTACCCTGGCACCCTTGCCCAGGATACAGATTTCATTTCTTTTTTCTGCTCTAATTGTTAGTTTCGTGCAGTACCTATTAATTTTACTAGTTGCTACAGCCAACAAAATTCAGAACACACATATCTTCTTCCTCCGTTTGCCTCTTCAAAAGCATTGCCTTCTTTGACATAAAAAGCCTTCCTCTGAAAATAATTAATAGGAAAAAATTCCAAGCCTGCTGCAGATATGCTGATTCCAGTGTTATGACTTAGTTATGAAGAATTGCCTTTGATCTGGACACTTGCTTCCAGAAAATTAACATACAACACAGAAATTAGCACAAATAAGACAAAGGATGAAATTAATTTAAACATTTATGACTTTTAACAATTTTTCCTCTTTATTTCCACTCAGAACATCACAAGTTCTGTGTGATATGGATTGTAAAAATAATTTGTCAGCTGAGCACAGAATTCTGTTCCTGTTGTTGAAATGCCTTCTGATTTATCTCAGGAAGCCATGTAGCTGCTATCATTGATGTTCATGAAAAAAGTGGGAGGGAGGGAGGATTTAGAAGCAAAAAGGCTCAGGCAAGAGAATCCATAGGAGAGGGACTGCAAGGCTTGAGGGCTGGTGTGGGCAAGAGCACTCTTGAGTTGATGTTTCCCCAAGGTCCAAGTTAAGGAATACAAACCAGACAACAAAGCAGCACAAGCCCTGGCATGGCTGAGATCCTCCTGGCTCCTGCCTCACCTGAAGATGAGCATCTTCCCCTCCACCTGAGTGCCAGGAGATCTGCAAACAGGAGTTTGTGGCCAGTGATTAAATTCATTTGCAAGCTCCATCACCTGCCAGGCTGCAAATTCACAGCAGACAGGCAATAAAATGACATCTCCTGCACACTCAGGGGTAGGAAACCAGCTTCTATTCAGGGCTATTTAATTGTAATTTTTAGAACAAGAGGAATTATTTTCTTTTTCCATAAATATTTTGCTAAAATGTTTAGTGCTCAGAATCACAAGTGGTGATTGCTATTAAATTTCAAATTTATTGCTATTAACTTCTAGCACTGCTTGGTACTGTTTGTGCAGTAACCTACCATCACTCTTTTATCCTCTTAAAGACAATAGTTGAGAAAATATTTCACAATAATGTGAAGGATGTTTTAAGCAGTGCTAAACTGTACAAAAGCACAAAGCCAGGACTGACAGCCAACATCCAGAGGACCTGGGGGTAACTGTTCCACAGCTGGAGCAGATGGGAGCATCCCCTCCAGAGCCCAGCACAACAAAAGCAAGGCATGGAGTTGAAAACATGGAGGTGAGACCCAGGATATAAAATAATACAGTCTATCTCCAAGATCCACTTTAAAAACAACATTACCCATGCTAAAATGGCATAGTAAAACCACTTACATATCATTTATTCAAAGGGAATTGAAAAGATTGCAGCCTGGGATTTCAGAAGTCTCAGGGGCATAATATCCTTTAAACTGGGTGTGAGTTGCAGGTTCCCTTTAGTCAATGTTCTCAGCATCTGCCACAATATATTTCTGGGGGGATGTATGCACAGAAGTGTGTACCAACTGAGCTACCAGGGAGTGGTCAAATAAATGTCACTAAACTGATATAAACCCTCCTAAAAATAGGGGATTTAAATATTATTTTGTGTGTGTGTGTGTATATATATATATGTATATATAAAAACCATGAGAACTAAATATGTCTCAGATTCCAAACTAATACCCAAATGCAAATACAGAGTAGACACTAAGAAGCTGAAGTGTCACACCTCACCACCCTGCACAATAACATCTTGCTAGATGCAACACAGTGATCCCAAGAGAAAATGAGATACATTTCAAACCATCTCCTCATGAGATACCAAAAGAAATACAATATCATCCATGGCACAGCATCAAATAAACATCACCTGATTGAACTGAGCACTACTGAAATGCTCCCCCCCATTATGGAGCTGAAATTCTACACCTGCCCCAGACACAGCCTCCTCCTCTCACCAGAGGGAGAAAGGGATTTGGAGAAATCCCAGGCTTTATAAATCTGAACACGGTGAGCTCAACCAGCAACTTGAAATGTAATGCCAAATGTAAGAAACCATGCCCTTGGATCAATCCCCATGGCACAATCCCTCTTTTCTGAGACTTTCTGGAGCTGGCCTGGCCTTGGCAGGAATTCCCAAATGAACACAGCCTCATTTAATTTTTTTGCCCTCATTTTTCCCCTCCTGCACATCAAACTCCAAAGTAAAGCCTTCAATAGTGAGAGCCTACATAATTTTTTAAAAAAATAATTTAAAAGACAGACTCTCCACAATGATGGTGATTGAACTTCACTTTTTAGGCCTGTGAGGACTGGATTTTGCAAACCTGTGACACAAATTCAAGCTCCCTGTTAAAGCACCTGCACAGGCTTTTTTCAAAGTGAAATAGGGTGAAGTGTTAGGACTGGGTGTACAGCAGGAATGTATTTCAAATGCTTCTTGTACAGCTCAACAACAAAACAATAAAATAAAAAACAGGGAGAAAAGCACAGGCAACTTCGCCCCTCAGAGTGAAAAAGAACTAAAATTTTAAAAGATTTCTTGCTAAAGGATATCTGATTGATGAAAACACAAAAAACTGGCTGGCAAGCATACACTGTCAAGCAAAAAAATCCCCAGCAAAGATAGGAAAGGAAAATTACCTCAACTGTATTAGGTTATGGCATGGACTAAGACCTTTATCTCAAGTGACTGACCTATAAAAATATTTCTGGCTAATGCTATGCAGAGGTGAATTGAGAGTCCTGATAACTCTGGGGGGAAAAAAAAAAATTGCCTACAATTGCTGCACAAAGCCACAACAAAATGAATAGGTCTGCTAGTCAGGGAGATCTGCTCCAATCTTTTTGTTCCCAGAAGATTTCTGACTTCAAACATATGCTGTGTCCCTGGTCCTGAGGTTCTGCCTCTTGATACTGCAAGCAACACATCATCCACCCCTGCCCATACATGTATTTAACTCCATGGGAAAAGGGAAGTCACTTGTCCCTGCTGTCTCAGCAGAGTTCCTCCCAAAGCCCATTCATCACATGGTTCCCATCAGGGTAACTTCAAGCCTGGATGTAATCACAGAAAGTTTATATCCATTTACTGTCTGCACTAACATTTTTCTCTCTTACAAACCAGGCTCCTTTTCCCAGGCCTCCTCAATGGCTTTTTCTGCCCTGATCCAATCTGAGATCACATCCCTGAACCCCAAGAACTCTTCCATTCCCTGCTGGAAGCTCACTGCTTTCTGTGAACAGCTGATACAGATGTCAAGAGGAACATGGGCAATGAAGCCCTTATGCCAAAATGTGTTTGAAAATCAACCCACAGCTTAATATGCTGAGTGGGAAAGCAAGTGCTCAGCATCATATTAGAGCAGTCCCTGAATTTAGAGGCTGAGTGAAACTTTAAGTAACAGAAACCATCCCTCTGGTCTGTGTCCTTGCCACTTCCCACTTGCTAATGGAAGTATTGTGATTGGAAAGGATCTGCATCTTGTTTTAAGAGGAAATCTTTAATGTTTGGGTGTTGACAGACACCCTTTGCACTATACAACCTGAATGACTTCATTCTTCTCAGAGTTTTACTGTTGTTCCTCAGCACAGCAAGGTCACCACAGAGCAATGTCAATGTTCTTTGCTCTGAATGCCAAACCCTTTGCCATGAACCTGCTTCAGATGAATGACATCAAATTCCAGACAGACATGACATCAAATATGCTAAAGCAGACAAGATCTCACATTTATAAAGCTCATCTGAGAAAAGGCTGGGGATGAGGTGGGGGAAGAGAACCTTCTCACCAAAGCCTGACAGAGTGAGTGGAGAAGCTGCTGCTGCTCAGCCTGCTCCCACCTGCTGGTACAGCACCTTGCAGGAAGCCCAGAACCTGTCCAGGGGTGACAATGTGGCTGGCACAAGGACAAAAGCTTGAATAAATTCTGAACTAAATACTTGGCTAGCAGCCAAGCCAAGTGAGACAGATTTTTAAGCATATTCTTTAATATCAAGAGAAGAGATGGAGGAAAGGAAGGTGATAAATCAGATTTTTCAAAATTATGTCTTGAGAGATGCTGACAAAACTCCCAGATTTTTTAGAAACACAAATCTCTTCCAAAAGTTGTCCCTTCTTGCATCTCAAGTTATCTTAAAAAAAAAACTTGTTACATTGTTTATTCTGTGGTCTCCATTTTATTTCACTGAAATTCCATTACAAGCCAATAATCCAATTGTGAAACCTCTGCAGTTGGTAAACTCCCAGAGGCCACGGAAACATTTCTTCATTTAGAACAGCTGAAGAAATATTTGTTTGTTCAAGCAGACAGATACATTGAAGGCATTTAACAACCTAAGAAAAAAATCCACTGAGCCCTACATGGCTTGAGACAGGGCATGGTGAGAGTGGACAGAGGTCTGCAGCAACCACTTGAGCCCCCTTTGTGCCCTTCACTGTCCCTAACTCACCCTCAGGTGCTCTGGAACCACATCTCTGTCACTTCAGTTGCACAAATTAAAGAGGTGACTTTCATTTAGTGTATTTACCACTTCCATGTCGTGATCGTTTGGGTTTGGTTTTTTTAATTCACTGTATCTTGTATCTGTTTGCTACATGATGCAGAAGATATTTCCAGCAGGATTTTTTTGTTCACTCACACACACAAAAAAATGGGATACCATTCAAGTAGCTCCTATGAGCCAGACTGTCTTATTTCTGCTCAGAGGTAGCAAATATTTATAACAATGATTTCTAGGAAAAGCATGTTGTACATCACTATCCTAATTGCTCTCTGCTCTATTTCAAAGGGGCCAAGCTCCTAAACTTATGCTGCAAAGGAGCAATCTTGCATTTTAAAGCATACATTAGTGCATAATAAGCTCATGGCAGCTGTTTTCCAGCTGAAAGCCATCGCCTGCTGCTTCTGGTGCTGATGTTGCTGGGGAAAAAAGCAGTGATGCTGAGGGCCAGGGGGGTGAGAGGTGTGTACAGATACACAGCATCAAATGGAATTAACCAGCAGCCCTCACAGCACAACCACAGCAACTGGGAGCACCTCAGGAAACAGTCAGTGGAACAACCAAAGGTGGGGAGCACAAGGGACAGGGGGAGGATATTTACACCTTTCCTCCTCAGCTTTGAAGTGCAGCAAAGGAAAGGTGTAACCCAACTCTACACTTGACCCATTTCCCTTGCATTTCACCCCAAACGGGGCAGTACCAGGAGATCCCAGTGACTGAGTGGGAGGGAGGCCATGATCTACAACTGGAGAAATGAGGCTTTGGCAGGGCAGTGACCTTCAGACAAAGCCCAGAATGTGTTTGCCACCTTTCCCTGTCCCTTGCTCCTGCCCCTGCTGGAGTCATCACGCTGCCTGCAGTGTGAGTAAGGCACAACTGGAAATGCCAGCTCATAAAGCCTCTTTCTTCAGTCTTTCAAAGCTAATGAGCATGAATCACAGATTGATTGGAAAATCTGTTCCCATTCCAGTGCTTCTGTTTTCTGATATTCCCCCACCCCCGGCTCTGCTCTGTTGTGGAGGTAACAGTGGGAAGAGAGCAGCTCCCCAGCTGGTGCTGAGCCCTCCTGGCCCTGACACCCTGAACACCCTGACACCCACCCCCAGAGCCTGGGAGCCCCTGTGGTCAGCTGCCAGGCACCAGGGGAAAGAAAGACACAACCAGGCTGAGCTCCAGCACAACACATCCAAACACCCCCAGAGCCTGCTTCTCCTGAGCTTTCTGCCTCTTCATTTAGGTGTTGGGTTTCTGCTTGGATGACAGCAATGTATCTGCCAGAGGGCTCAGGTTGGGTTTCTAATGGTTTGGATGCTGAATAACTGCCACTGTGTCTTGGCATTTATGCATCTGCTCTCTGATACTGAAAGCTGCCAGATGTCTTAGATATACAAACATTACAGCATCACAGAATCACAGAATCATTTGGGGTGGAAAGGGGCTCTGGGATCACCAAGTCCAGCCCTTGATCCACTGCCACCCTGGTTCCCAGCCCATGGCACTCAGTGCCACATCCACTCTCTTCTTAAAAACCTCCAGGGATGGAGAATCCACCCCCTCCCTGGGCAGCCCATCCCAATGCCTGATCACCCTCTCTGTTAAAGAATTCCTTCCTAATATCCAACCAAACCCTCCCCTGGCAGAGCTTAAGCCCATGGCCTCTTGTCTGACTGATGAAGAAGAGCCTGACCCCCCCTGGCTCCAGCCTCCTTTCAGGGAGTTGTAGAGAGTGATGAGGTCTCCCCTGAGCCTCCTCTTCTCCAGACTGATTAAAAAAGAAAAAGAGGGACTAGCAGAGCCTTTTGGCCACAGGAAAGCAGCACAATTTTTAATCCAGGAAGAGACAAGCAAGGTTCAGAATCAAAAGAGGTATAAATTGTTTATAAACTTCATCAGTTCACACTTTCACTTATGTATTGCAAAACTACCACCAGTGTTCTTCACTGCCTCAATTATGTCAACACAAACTCCAAGCACTGCCTTATGAAGGAAGCCTGATAGTGGAGCAATTATCAGGGTTTAACTGATCATGAAGCTAAATGGTTGCAGGGATCTGTGCATTCCTCATGTCAATTGAAAACCATACACTATTTGCTCACATCCAGTGCTGCAGCAGAATATAAACACATGCCAGCCAAGACTGGAGGAAACAAATAAAGATACCAATCCCTTCTGAAATACTTAGCCTGTGGCAGAAAACTATATGCTGCTTAACCTAGAAAACCATTTCAAACTGCAATTACTGCCATTTACTCTACCCTTTCCTTTGGAGCTGATCCTATTCTCCAGAGAGCACTTCATTCATGGAATCAATTTGTGTGTGTGTGTGAGCTAAACCAAGAGAAGATACAAGTAGGTTACAAATTGTTTACCTGCATGGAACCCAACTGCAGCTTGTCTGGAAGCAGCCACAGAAAGGGTGAGATAATAGAATCCTAGAATCATGGAATGGTTTGGGTTGGAAGGGACCTTAAAGCTCCTCCAGTGCCAACCCCCTGCATGGGCAGGGACACCTCCCACCAGCCCAGGTTGCTCCAAGCCCCATCCAACCTGGACTTGGACACTGCCAGGGATGGGGCAGCCACAGCTTCCTTGGGCAGCCTGGGCCAGGGGCTCAGCACCCTCAGAATAAAGAATTTCTTCCTAATGTCCAACATAAATCTCCCTTCTTCAAGTTTGAAACCATTTCCCCTCTGTCCTCTGACTCCACCCCTGTGTCCAAAGCCCTCCCCCAGTTTTCTTGTAGCCCCTTCAGATATTGGAAGGTTCCTATAGGGTCACCTGGATGATCTGTAAGGTCCCTTCCAACCCCAGCCATCTGATGATCCTCTGATCAGGCTTCTCACCAGCTCAGCTTGTTGCTAAAATCCTTCTCCTGGTCACCCTTCCACCACACACCCACTGCAGAAGAAGCAGGAGGAGGGGAGCACGTGGCTGTCCCTGGCATGGACCCCAGTGTCCCCAAGAGCCAGGACAGTCAGCTTTGAGGCCAGCCCAGCCTGTGTCACCGCAGGAACGTGTGACAAGGCCGGGAGAGGTGTGAACACCATACAATATGTGCCATACCCAAGAGCCCTGGGTGTCCTGCAGGGAGAAAGGGAGGCTTGCTGGGGAAAAAGGGATTTGCTGCTCTGACTCAGCTGATGTTTGCCAAACATTGGGGGAAATGAGGAATGGCTGCCAGGGATAAATCCGGGAGCCCAGGACGCCGGGCAGGCGGCTGCAGGCTCAACACCTCCCAGGGATCTGGATGAAATTCACCACTTTTACCCAGATTATTTCCTCCCTATCTTCACGAAAGTTCATGTGTGAATGCAGCACTTGCCCAAGTCTGCTAATACACCAGAATAACTCCATGGCTTTGTAGGTTCCTATTACTCTATTTTTTAAAACCCAGTATTTTAAAAGTAATACATAGATAGAAACTTTCAAGCCTACAATGAATAAACAGAACTTTATAAGTAGTTGTTTTAACATTTGTACATTGCTTTTTCCATCAATACGAGAGAGCAAACTAATGCCTGAAATGATCCTGTGGCACAAGAACATAAAGACCTAAAAAGCCAGGTTCTGTGTGACTGATATCATGTCCTCTCCCTGTCTTACACACTTTAGGTGTGTATATGTGGAAAAACAGCCAGAATTCCAAGTGTCCAGGTGTTCAGCAATATTGACCATCGTTATTTTCCTCATCTCATTGCTATAAATAAATGGAAATTATTTCTCCAGAGCGTTAACCACTGTGGGGCTGGCAGGAGGGAGGCACAGAGCCCTGGGCTGATGCAATCATCAGAGGCAATGGTGGCTCTGTGGCAACTCGTGACACAGATGAGGAGCTTGATCTCTCTGAGGGATAAATACACACGATTCTTGTTCTGTTACCACTACACAGAGCAATTAAAGCTAGAAGGGAGAAGGAAAAAAAGACATCAAAGCATTTGTAGCTACGATGTCAGTTTTATACCTGGCACAAAATGTTTAGGAAGCTTTGTGATAGGAAGAAAAAACAAAAGGAACAAGGCAAACCTGATCTCAATACTGCAAGAATAGCAGTGGAGTTGCATCAGGTTTACATCAGTGCAAACCACCCTGAAAGCCAGTGCAGACATTTAGGAATATGTTTGGTTCGAGCCCTAGCATCCCTTCACACATTTGTCTCTTACCTCCATGAACTACATTAAATCTGGTTTTGTTTGTTTTTCCCCTCCATCTCTTCTTTCCAGAGGAAATTCTAGCACCAATTCCTGCTTGGTTAATTTCATGTAAATGACCTTAATTTAAGAGAAAACAGGGCCATTCCAAGTCTCTCAAATCAGTTCAGCTGAAAGAAGATTAAAACCTCCCAGGCTGACAGAAGCTCCCTTACCAACAAAATTAACAATGTCAAACACCAAGGAGTTGGGTTACCTTGTAACTATCACTTCTGCACTGTGATAAAGCCCTTTAGATATCCTAGTCCTGCATGAAAGAAAGGAGTGTGCTCTTCCTTACTAGCTCCTCTGCCTGATGAGTTCACAGTCTATCACCTGAAGGAAAAGCCTCTTTCTTCCTACCCCAGAGGAGCTGATCTGCCTCAGAAGAGGAAGCACACTCCTGTTTCATCTCAGCTGGTTCATCAAACAGTAAAGTGAAGAGCAGTATTGCCACAGCTATTTGTCTCTCTCCAGCAGTAATGGGATGGCAAGGGAAACAGCAACTGGAGAAGGCTAAGTGGGACTTCACAAGCGTGAAATGAAGGCAATTTAGGGAAAATGCCACCCAGCAGATGGGAAGTGCTGGGGTGTGAGCCCCCATGCTGACTGCAGGGAGACATGGACACTGCTGCAATTTTTTTCTTCTGATGGCATTCAATTTTCCACTAAATCTGGGAGCTGGAAGAGTGAAATAACCCGGCAAAGAAACATTTTTAAAGACTTCAATCGTTGAATTTCCCATCAATTAATCTGCGTGGTAATACTACTACAGGGTGGTAAATGAGAGGTGTAAATGTGGGAACGTGGGAGCAAGAGGGACCTCCTTCAGTTGGATCCTGTCCAGGGATACATTACAGAAATCACATTCATCATTAATCAAGTTTTTCTTGGCTTTTTACCTGATTAAGCCTCTTAGAAGCCTGCTGAAGAGTCTCATTTCCTCTTCCCCTCAGCAGCCTGTTGGTTTAGCACACTGAAGCTAAGCTCTTCTAATTTTTGCATAAGACAGGCTCCTTCTTCCAGTCCATCCCACTCTGCATGCTCTGCAGACGCTGGGATTCCTGTGTGTGAACACAGGTGACCAGAACTGTCTGTGGATTCCTAAATGGGCTTCAGTTACCTCATGCATGGCAAGAATAGTCTTAAGTCATCAAAATTAATTAAAAGCATCTGGTTGTACACTCTAACGATACCATTAACACAACTTCCAGGGAAGTATTCACCCAAAACATCCAATTTACATTTTTCCATTGAAACATTTAAAAGAGGAGATGATGCTTCAGTTGGGAAGTCTCATTTATCTTCCCCTAAAACAGCACTACAACTTCCTCCAAGTCTTTTCTAGCATGGTCCTGACTCCAAGCTTTTAATTTCTCTGAAAGAATGAGCAATACAAGCCCTCAGCTTGGAATTCTGCAGTAAGCTAAAGTGGATTCTTTTTGCCTCAGCCCCTCAATGGTGTGTGAGCAGTGGAGGAAGAACCTGGAGTTTCTGGGAAGTCCTTTGTCAGCAGTGATTTTAGCACTTGATGCAGAAATATGCTGCATTTTCTACATGATGACCAATAATAGGTGTTCTTCATCTAACATGCTCTATAGTGAGAAAAAGAAACCATCCTTGAGAGGAACAACAGAACTTTGGTAGTTGGACACTACCCAATACATTTGGTAAAATACAGGAGGCTTCAAACCCCAAATGAATTATAAATTCATATTCACTTGCTATCCATCCACTGCCCTCTGAGACTAGAACTGAATCAACACAGACTTGTAGCACTATTTTTTTCCCCAGGAACACAGATTTTACCATACCTCAGTTATCACATAGAGGCCAAGTACCACAAGGAAACTGGACTCAGCCCTGCTGCTGGATTCCCAAACCTAACAAGGCAGACCCCTGGCTCCCTGGGATGAACAAAGCCACAAACATCACCACAAGGATTCAATTTGGCTTTGGATGAGTAGTCATTTTCTTCATTTAATGACAGTTTCAACTTTTTCCCTTCCTGTATTAGGATGAAACTGAAGTCTTTTCATTTTAAAGTGTGTGTGCCTCAAAAGGACTGGGGTATTGCTAAAAATTAGAGAAAATCCTACAGTGCTTCCTAGGCAGGACACCCTCCTGGGATACAGAAGATCCAGCTGATTGCTGTATCTGAGATGCACTTGTCTCTGTCTCTCCCAATCCATAGATCAAACTCATCTGGTTCAATTAATATTTAATTAACCACACAAAAGGGATCAACTTCCCCAGAACAGATAGAGGGCACGTTGGATGGTGCAATGCAGCTTTGGTTCAGCAAAAGTAGTTCAGGACTTGAAACCAGGCTACATTAGTTTTCATTTTGGAGCTCTTGCACATGGCATTTTTATCTCTGTTCCTAAAAAAATTGTGCCTACCTACTCAAACGCAGAGGAATTCAATCTGGAATTCTTGCACTCTTGGCTATTCCAGGGTGTCTCCTTCTCATCAAAAAATTGACCTATTTTTAGATTTTAATCAGATTATTCTTAGAATTTTTAAAGGGAATATTAAAGCCCAGAGATGTATTTTTTTATAAAGTCACTAAGGGTAAAGCTTCACAAGGCGTAACCCAAATCTCAGCTTAATGGGGTGCTGAGACATCTCAGATAAAAAATAACATCAGAAGGGTTGGAGCAGGGGATCCTTGAGGTCCCTTCTAACGTGGCACCCTGGGATTCTAGGAGATGATGATTCAATACCAGACTTGAGATACCACCAGCCATTGCATCCAAACTGACCAATTAAATTCTTTTTTTTGTTTACATTTATCGATTGAAAATGCCAGGTTCCTATTTTCTAGTTGTAAGAAGCAACTTTAAAAAGATACCTAAAAAAAATCAATTACATTTTTGAAAAATAAAGATGCATCATCTGGTGGAAGACTCTGGATGTGCTCAACATAGGAGATGCTTTCTAAGCATTCATTTGGCAGAGCTGGCACCAACTTGTGTTTCAACCTTAAAAGATTCCAAGCCACTTAGAAAACAACGGAAAAACAAGAAACCAAATCTATATGGATAAAAAGGAAGGGATGGAAACAACCACTTCAATTCCTTACATCTTCAAAAACCTCTCCCCATGTATGATACGGTTTCCAGGTTATCAAACTGTCAAATGAAAACACTTGGTACACACTTCATTGTTTGAGGTTTGCTTCCTCATATGGATTTACACGCCCACCCAAATAAAACCTTTCAAATTCAGAGGTAGGATGAAGCAGATATTCCCTCTGCTTCTCAGTTGTGCTTACATATAAGGCTAACATGCTATATAAAATCCCCCACTGTGTGGAGATCCAGGCAATATTCCGAGCACAATGGGGTGAGGAGGGGTTTTGTTTCTTCCTTAGACTGGATTCTCTCATGCCCTTATGGTTTTAAGTCCAGAATCTTGACACTGTAAGAAAATGAGGCCTAATAGTGTCACCTTTTTGCAAAACAGCTGTTCTTCACCTGGTCAAAACCCTTGGAAAAGTCTTGGAATAAGTGTCTGTTAGCAGCTCTAGATATTATTTTCTATCTGCATCAATTTGTCTTGCTCATCTACAGTGTTGGTTAAAATGCAAATTCCATCCAAAAGAAGGGACTGAAGAATTCATCAGGGAACATACTTCACAGGGATTAAATTCTCCTTCACCCTGCAAGTAGTCCCCCACATTTCAGTGGGGTAGCTCATGTTATACCACTTAAGATTAAAAAAGATGTGAGGGGAATAAATGAACCCAGTTTATGTCATGATTATGCAGAACCACCGACATCTTTCCTCTTAAAGGGTAGAGAAAACCCAAACAGAAATAAATAGCTGCCTACAATTAAAGCCATTAAAAAGATCTGACCTCAAGCAGGGGAGTGAAGCTGCAAGCTGCAGGCACATTATACCTTGCAAATCAACCATTTAATGAAAGAGAGCCTGGACAGAGAGAGAAAGTGCTCTGAAAACTGGGTGTGGCTGGACAATTCACATTTTTACCCAATAATTTTTCATTATCATCACTGAATTACTACAGCTGGTACAAAAGTGGCAACGTATCTCCCTGTAATTGTTTATAAGCCAATATAAGCCAGACCCCTCATTTATTAACCTGAATCTGTTTCACTTGATTAAAAAGGGACAGAAGCACCTAAGTCAAGCCAATACCAATCGTGTGCTATTTTCTATTCCTGCTGTCAAAACAAACCGCCTCCTTCTTAAGGACAGCACAGAACAACCCGCACCGAGGCACCCAGCCCCTCAGGAACCCCAAACCAGCTGTTTGCCAAAAAACCCCCAAAGCCACAACCCTCTGCCTGAGCATCCCCTTCGGTTAATACAACGCTATGGGTGCAGAGAGGCAGAGAAGGGGTTCAGAGGGGGGGCCAAGCCCCCCAGCAGCCTCAGCCTCTCCCCTGCCTGCCCCCACCCTGCCCTCACCCCCAGCAGCACAGGGAGGGCCCGGAGCCGCCTTCCCCTCTCCCGCTCCCACCTTTTTGGGTCTTTTCCTCCTCTGGTTGCTGCCGTTACACTTCTCGCCCCCGTCGCTCTTTTGGGCTGCCTCCTCGTTCATCCTAGCGAGCAGCTCTGCCGGTTCCCTCCCGGGCCCCGCAAAGCTCCTGCCGAGGGTGGGACCGGAGCCGGGGGCCGGACCGGACCGGGGGCGGGCCCAGCGCCGTTGCCTTGGAAGCGGCGGTGGGGAGGGGATGGGCGAGCCCCGGGAAAAGGAGCACAGGGGGATCGGGTCAGTCAGTGCTGAGCCTCTAAAGGGCACCTCCTCCTCCTCCCGCCATGGCCACCTCCCATCAGAGCGGGCTGGGCCAAGCTCCACCGTGGGCACTGCCAGGGATGGGGCAGCCTGGGCCAGGGGCTCCCACGCTGCTCTTGCCCCACTCCAGTTGGCAGGGATGAAGCTCTGGAGTTTCCGGTTGGAAACCAGGAGCTGGGGGTTTGTGTCTCAGTGCTGGACAGAAGCAGCATCACATCCTCAGCTCTCCTGGGCCAGAGACACTTGTTGAGCAGGGCTCTGCTCTTTGCTTTAATACATGCCCCAAGAAACAAAGATTTGTGTGGATGAAAGAGGCTCAGAACAAAGTGTTGCCATCAAGTAAGGACACATCAGGTTGTGTCCTCTTCCTCAGAAACCATGGAACAGCTCCTGAAAAGTCCCCAGTCCTTGTCCCTGCCTGGCTGGGCTCAGGGAAGGAACCTGGGCAAGCCCTGGGCATCCCACTCCCACCAGCCCCAGGTCAGACACATGGAATGGTTTGGGGTGGAAGGGACCTAAAGTTCATGCAGTGGGCAGGGACACCTCCCACTAACCCAATTTACTCCAAGCCCTATCCTGCCAGGGATGAGGCAGTCCCAGCCCTCCTTGTCCTGAACCACAGACACCTGAGGGAAGGATTTGGCCACCACCACCACAGCTCGGAGATGATTCAATTCACTGCCAGGACTGAACCAGACAATGAAAGGGTGATTGGCACAGCATAAGGCAATATTTTCTACTACTGAAATAAATCACCTGCTCCTTGATTTGCAAAAACAACACAGCAGCATGCACATGTAAATGCATGGAGGAATTGCAAATGCTTCCTTCTGGTGATTATGTTGGGGGGAAAAACAAAACTGTTCCATTTACAACAGAACAAAACAGCCAAATAACTTGTCCTCTATCTCGGCCACTAGTGAAGGCTGGGGAACAAAAGAAAAAAGTCACTTTAACTGCTTACTCAGCAGAAGAGAGGTTGGAGAAAGTGGAAAGGACCCAACGAAGCATGAATATGCTCTCCCACAACTGCCCTGGCTGCTAACACAAAGAACATCTGCAGCACAAAAACAATGCCAGCAGTGTAACAATCTGATTTTTTTTTTAATTTTTTTTTTCACTGTAAGAGTGACTTCTTTGTTACTGCTAGCAATAGTAAATTCTACACTAAAAAGAGAAATAACTCCTGTAAAAGCAAAGGGAGGCACAAATCTTGAAGGCGGTGGGTGCTGTACAACACTGCATCTGTTATGCCATAATTAGAGCTGCAATCACAGTCCCAGGGAGTATTTTGGAGAAGACATACAGCAGTCATTTGTTATCAGCATCAGACATCCATGGAAATCATTTCTCAAACCTATAATGATGTGGAACCTATAATGATGTGGTTATTCTTTCAATTTACAAATGAGTCTACTCTGCATGCAAATGCTGTTCTTAAAGAAAGAGGTCACCTCCCTTTTCACATTTTAGTCAAATTTTGCACAAATTCATCCCCCTCCCCAGCCCTTTTTTTCATACAAAACTAAAGCCTTTTTCAGTCTTTGTCTCTTATTTGTTTATTCCCACTAAGAAGTGATCCTTGGGTTAAGGCAGATTGCTGCAGAGTGTGCTGATGATGCACTCTGTGTTTTCTTCTTACAACAATGTTTCTTGCAAAGTTTTAAAAAAAAATTAACTGGTCTTTCTGAATGCAAATACAAAAATAAAAACCAAAATCAAACCATAAATCACGTGACTCCTGAGAACTCTGAAGTGATGAAGCAGTGATGTAAACAGGATAAAGAAGCCAATATCTCACTCTGCCAAACCCACCACTTGTCACTTTGCCTTTAGAAGAGAGAGCACTCACTACATTTTTAATTCTATATTTGTTTTGGACCCCAAGCTAGAAAACAGTAAGGAGAATTGTATGAAAGGCAGGAAAAGGAGCAAATTTTCCTGCAAGCCTTTTCTGATTGACGGCTGGATGCCTTGTGAAAGGAAGAGGAGGCTGGGAGTCACCATGAGTGGCATCTGCAGACTTCCCTTGGGAAGCAGAGAGTGCTAAGTGGAGGCTGCAAGGTGTGAGGAAAAAGTGGGAGAGAAAGACATTGTTGGAGGATTTTCAGTTTCATATTGTAAGTTTTCTAGTTCTTCCTACTCCATCCTCACTTCAGCCCATGCCAGGGTAAAAACATGAAGGGAATTGAGCTAGAAAGATAGACTGGAAACAGAGTAGTACCCTTCATGTTAAGAAACCAGCCTGGTATTGTCCACTCTGAAGCAGAACATTTGTCACCTGTTCTTTTTTTTCTGTCAGTCCATGAAACTCACACTGTCCCACCACCCCCTGGGAAATCAGGTGTACAGTGTGATAGCACCCAAGAAAAAAAATAGTACAAAAGCCACTTGTGGCAAGTATTTCAATTACATCTCAATCAGAGCTACAAAACCAGCCCTAACTCCCACATACCAATTCACCAAAGGACAACCAACTCATTAAACTTAACTGCTCTTAGGTCGTGTGCCCACACCTTTGGCAACACAGTTTGAGGTGTAGTCAAAGAAACCAAATGCTCTTGCTCAGTAACAACACATCAGTACTCTTCATTTCCCACAATCCCAGCAATCCAGCTGGAACCTCAACCAACCTAACAACAGGAATTGGCAATAGGTCCATAACCACACAGGCTGTCCCACAGAACTGCCAAACACCCCTAAGTCCTAAATATTTAAGAGTGCTGAAGGTATTCTTTCTCATTAAAGCAGTTCAGAAGAAAACCATGTAGCATGTGGGTTGCATTTCCTTCACAAAGCAAAATTTATTACCTGTAAAGAGATGTAGACTTAATCAGAGGTGGAAAGTGGGGAATTGCACAGGAAGCAGTTTGTGAGTCAGCTGAAAGGGAAGGCTGCAGTCCCACTCCTCAGCTGGTTATGAAAAGGATGTTGGATCTCCAGCCCACCCCTCCCAACCCAGAACTAGTGCAGGATCAACAGGCAGGAATTCAGGATCAGGCAGATCCCATCAGTGAGGGTTTAGATGATCAGCCTGTGGACACTTCCCAGGGATACACCCTGGGATGTTGTTTGGAGACCTCTGTTCCTTACACCCAAGCCCAGGTACTGACCTGAAGTGCCTTAATCCCACCCAACATCTGAATCTCATCCCAGGGAACAGCTTCCCAGGTTAACAACACCCTCCCTTCACACAGCTTTGATGAAGGGGATTCCACCCTGGCTTAAATTTACTTTATGGAGCTGAAAAGAAAGAATGCATAAAAATGTGAAGCACTCCCTTAAAGTTCTTCAGCAAAGTTCCAGGCAGTCTCTCTGTAAGCAATGCCAGAAGCTTCTTGTACATTTGCAGCCATGGCAGCAGTATTAAATTAATCCCTAATATTTGATGAGATTTATAACTGGCTCAGGCATGCCAACACAGTCAGGCAGTCACTAGCTTCCTCTTTTCCATCACAGAAGCCATGCTTTCCTAGTAGAAAACCCTCTTTTTCCACAATTGAAATGTTTTATCCTACAAGGCCAAGTCTATTCCTATGGCACACAACAGCAGCAGATCCATTACAGTTAAGATGTTGGATATCCCACCATTACAACAAATAAAAATATTAGGAACTGAAATGTTAAACCAGGAATTCTTCCTGAAGTCTAAAGGATTTCTGTTTTACTTTTTTACTTTGTATTCTGCACCAGTGCTAGCTATACTGTAAAAAAATTAATACGAGGAAGTCAGAACACTTCCATGCTCCACTCTTTGGAAATCAAAGGCTCCAATGTGATGGGAGAAATTGAAGACTGAGCCATGCTTTTCACAGTGGTGCCCAGTGACAGAACAAAAAACGATGGGCACAAACTGAAATACAAGAAATTCCATTACAAATAATAAAAAAACAAACCAGGGTTTTAAATGTCAAGGATGGGATTACCTGGAGAGATTCTGACTTCTCAGAAATACTCAGAACTTGGCCAGCCATGGCCCTGAGCTGAGGGGACTGCACAAGAAAATCTCCAGTGAGCCCTCCCCACCTGGACTCTTCTGTGATGATGCTGCAGACTCTGGAGCTGCTTGAAGATTGTGTTGCTCTTAACAGAAGGTAAAGGCATTCAAATACTCAGGTGTTCCACCTGAGCTGGCACCTATATTTTGCCAGCTTGTAGCATTATATATATTTTTTATTTTTTTTTTTAAATCTCTGAACATCACATGCAGTAAGTGCTCTGTAACCACTGAGCTGTGTCTCACAGATGAGCATCTGGGATTTTATTGACTTGCCACAGGGTCTGCTGGTTACCTTGAGCTGAACCCTCAGCTTCCATCTGTCCCATTCTGCTCAGGGAAGAACAAGAGAGTGAATCAGAGGTGGATGGAAAAGCTGTCTGTGTTTTACCAGTGAAATCATGAAGCCAAACTCTAACAGGAAAGAGTTAAAGTATATGTTATTAAATTAATCTGTCAGAATTTCTGGTATAACTAAGGATGAGAAATGGAAGTTAAATAAGATATATCAGGGCAATGAGCATTTTTCAAATGCTGTTCTATAACTGTTCCCTATTTGTTCCCTCCTCAATTACTACAGCACAGTCAGTAGCAAAGAAGCAAAGGTGTAAGCAAGGAAAAGAACCACAAAGAAACCAAGGAAAATATTTTTACCCTGCTCAACAGAAAATCAAATCATTCCTTTTTAGCTTGGCAGAAACATTTTACTTTTCCCCCTCTATGTATGCTCTGTGTAAAAATTGAGAGAAATCCCACCTCTGATAAAGAGAAGGAGCAGTTCATTGCTGACTTCATCCAGCTTAGCCAACCAGCACTATTTAAACACACAGGTATCTCCCACTAATCCAAGGGACATCCTTATCCAAGGAGCAAGCATGGCTTTTCTTTTACAAAACTTAATGCATAGTGGCTACAACCTCATTTCTTCACTCAACTCTGTGTATTTCTTGGTATGAGAGGATTCATTTCTTGGCAAAGAAAGCAAGATGATGATCTCCTGGATCAACCTGTATTAATTTAACTTCCCCAGCACTCTCTTCTAATTGTCAGCACAGAAAAAGAAGTAAAGTGGAAGTGGTTGAACCACTGTCAATGACCACTGCTGACAGATGAACCACATGGCCACAAACCCTGCTGCTCCCTGGCTCTGACTGAGGACACCCAGCAAAGTTTGACTGGAGAGGGGCCTGAGAAGCCAGAGCTGAGGACTTGAGCAGGACCCATCATTCCAGACATTTGCATCCTCAAGGAAAATGCTGGACAGTCTCACTTTTTTCTTACACCTACTTGGTACTGGGTCCTGGGAAGAGATGAACAATCTTTACAACAAGAAAAGCAAAGGTTCTAGGCCAAACTGAAAGTCACAAAAATACCTCAAAAGTAAGTATTTGTTTTCTAATAATTTCTAATAATTACGCTAATAATATCTGAGCATTTTTCTTCTAATAATTCTGACCGTAGATCCTAATAAAGACATAACCAGGTGTTAGTTCTGCATGAAAACTAACCTGTTAAATTGTCTATAAGAAACACTCAACTGTTAGAGAATTTGCATCTGAAATGTGGGACAAAGCAATGTTTCTTTAATCTGGATTTCTGTTTCAAAGCCACAACTGACCTGGTAATGAATCCTCTCAGAGAGCCAAGAAGCATAAAGCTGTCTCCCAAGAAGCACCTCTGATGCACACTTCCATCTGTAAATACATCATCTTTTAAAAGACAAATCAATAAAAATAAAACCCCAGCTGCACTTTAGTCCTTGTTTTCACCTTCAGCATCTGGTTACAGACAAGAGTGTGGGCCAAGCCCCTTCCTTACACAAGTTTCCAGGGGTGTTCTGGTCCCCCATTTTGTTTCCTTCAGCCTCCTGACACCAGCACAGCACAAACTCTTGGCATTACTAGCACCCACAAAACAAAAAACCAGCAAATATTTGAGTGGAAAATACACCTGGATGCCTGGTTTCCACAGAGAAGTAGCTGGTGTTGATCCAAACAAAGACAATCCCTGGCTGGGAGATTTTGGAGTAAAGCAACAACATAGAGTACCAACTGAGCATCAGACAGCCCATAACTGGTGGGGCACTGACAATGGGAGTAACAGGAAAGGTTCTTTAGAAGGTAAATAGTTCCAAACAGTAAAAATTTCACATCTGAATTTGATCCTGTCAACAACTTGTACATGTGCTTAAAAATACATGTTTATTTCATCACTTGGCTCTACTTTTATCACCTCTGCCCTCTAGCAAAGTCTGATTCCATAGAAGTAGCAAGGAAATATCAATATTGAAGATTTTCTTTTTTTTAAATGGTATTTTCAACAGCCCTTAAACATGGACGGAAGCCAACTCAGCAGTGCTGTGTGCTGAAATAAATCTGACACTACCTATCCAAACACCTATTAAAAAGCAAGTAACGCAGTATGCAAATTTGACATTTTTCTTGTTTTGTTTTTTTTTCCTCTGAGTGCATTATGAATGCCAAGCCACCAAACTCATTAGACAAATAAAGTAATTGTCTAGACAAAAACTTGACTTTGAAACAATTGGTTATTTTCATAAAACACTAAGTTACTTTCTCCTTCAGCATCAACACCTCCTCCTTGCTGGGATCCTACACCATCTCTGGCATTACCTGCACTGGAATCCTCAGCCAGGTTTGGCAGAGGTAAAGCTGGGTGGTTTGCAGAGACACAAGACAGGTGCACAGCAAAGGTTCCCCTACAAACCAAGAATCAACATTTCAAAGTGTCGGGTTGGGGAGCAGAAATTCCTCTGTGTGCTCCTAGCTGTAGATCAAACGAATTAAAATCTATGAACTGAATGTGCCCTTTTCTGCCCAGGGGGAGCTGGAAATTGATCGTTTGCATTATCCATCCATCTGGTAGCTACAATCGAGTGGGACCTCACATAACACCTCGGTTTAGAAGACACCAAACTTGTGCAAGAGCAAAGGCTCTCGAGTCCCCTGCCATCACCATGCTGGTCACGTGCTCCATGGCGATTGCCATAGCAACCAGACACTCACCCGGCCCTTGGGACCTGGAAGCATTCTTCTTTAAGCCCTGAATTCTTATTCTTCGGGTCACTGTTAATTTATATTTTCTTTAGGAATAAAGGAGTTGAGTTTCATCATGGCAAAACAAAGATTGCCAGAAATGAAATCCCAAATCAGTGGAAATAGCAAGGAAATGGTTATGTCACGGGGTCTATAAAATACAGCACCTTGTATCCTGCAAGAGAAATGTGTCGTAGTTCTGCAGAATGAAGGGGAATGAAAAATTATTCTTTTTTTTCATTTTCTTGCCAAATACTCAAAGGTTGAAATTATTACAGGTACATTTATGATTGTTATATAAAAGCTGCTCTGGCTAGGTACTGCTGTCATTTGCTTGTCAAACATTCTGATCAAACTTCTACCTCGTGGATTAATGGGGATTTTTATTATTATTATTGGCTGTCCCGAGATGAACTTGAAATGTTCATCTGAAGGAGTTCACCTATTAAAGATTTTACATCCATCTGCTTCAGCTCAAAAAGCCCCAGCAGGGGAAGGGGATTGCCAGGAGCAGGGCAGTGGGGCCAGGAGGGAATTTAAGAAAGGCAGCAGAGGAGCAGGGAAATGCCAGAGGGAGGGAGGCTGGGCCAGGGGACAGAAGATGCAGTGCTTCCTACAGCCCAGAATCCTCCCAAACTGGGGGCACTCAACACCTACAATCAGATGTTTTGAAACCCTCCCAACAAACCACACCGTGGCTCAGGTACAGAGCATGAAGCTATTGCTGGTATGAATAACAAAGGAGCAGATGGTTCCCTGCTGTTCCAGAAGTAAGGAAAAGTAAATAGCAGTGCTGGTCCTGTGACCTTAAATCCACCTGGATGGATGCATCAGCCAGGCTGCTGGGCTCACTTCAGAGCTGTTATTTCACCAGAACCACCTGGTTCTGTCAGGGCTTTGATGGCCGAGCCAGGGGAACAACAGGAGCCAGGGAGTGAGGGCATCTGTCACCTGAGCTGAACATTCTGTAGGGAAATTGGAACACCCAGCCCAGGGCACTGCAGCCCTGGAACAGGAGGGTGGCTTCAGAGCACCTGAACAGCCCCCCCATGCTGGTACATCTGTCCTGCCAGCAGTGCTGATACAGGACAGGTGCTCAAAAACCAAGCTATAGACAGGAAAGTTTCTCATTTTCCAGTTGTTAGTTGGAGATCTTGTGATGTTTGCTTTGAAGGGTTAAAAATTCTCAGACATAATCCAAGTCCAAAGATATTTTATAACTGGAATCATGGAATGGTTTGGGTTGGAAGGGACCTCAAAGCTCCTCCAGTGCCAACCCCCTGCATGGGCAGGGACACCTCCCACCAGCCCAGGTTGCTCCAAGCCCCATCCAACCTGGACTTGGACACTGCCAGGGATGGGGCAGCCACAGCTTCCTTGGGCAACCTGGGACAGGGGCTCAGCACCCTCAAATTAAAGAATTTCTTCCTAATGTCCAACCTAAATCTCCCCTCTTCAAGTTTTAACCCGTTGTCCCTTCTCCTCTCCCTACACCCCTGTTTCCAAAGCCCTCCCCCAGCTTTCTTGTAGCCCCTTCAGATATTGGAAGGTTGCTCTGAGCTCCCCTGGGAGCCTCCTCTTCTCCAGGCTGAACAACCCCAATCCCTCAGCCTGGCTTCCCAGGGAGGTGCTCAGCCCTCTCAGCACTTAGTGGCTCTCTTGTCAAAACCCCTTAAAAGCAAGAGTTGCCATCTGCAGGAACTAAGGGTCCAAAGCTAGTCAAAGCTTTAGAACATCATTACTCTTTCTTTCAGCATCCTGTCCATTAAAAACAGGAACACAATTGTGTCTCTTCACGTCTAAGAAACGCAATGAAAGTTAACTCATTATTTTTCAGCACTCTGGTTATTCATTTGATGAGAACTAGATGAGCCCCCAAGGGAATAATAATTCTGGCTTCAAAGCAGGGTTTGAACAACATGTAATTAAGGCCCAGGGCCACAAATGGAACAATGAGAAGCAAGCCAGCTATTGAGTAGCTGCTGATTGAACACGTATCGTGTGGGTTGTGCACTGAATCCAGCAGGAGGTGGTGGAAAAAGTAGTATGGGTCTGTGTGATTGAAGTCTGTCTCCTGATGAGGACACATGATAGGGCCAAACAAAGGTTGCAAGAGCATCTACTAACACTGAGCTCTCAGTCAATTCCTTTCAATGCAGATTTTATAAATTAAAAAAAAAAAATTAAGGAGAGTAAGGACTCAAATATGAGAGAGGATCAGGGAGTGAGACATTCTGATTTGACAGTCACTCCCATTTTCAGTGATCTATCTTAGCTCCATCACACTGCCTTAATATCATATTCATCAAACACTGATGCTTTCTTAACCTATGAAATCACCAATTCACAAAACACTGACCTTGGGTGATGGCTGTCCCCTTAAAAGCTTCCCATTCTACACCTGACTCTACTGGCATCTTCCTGCACCCCATTTTTTTCCTTCAATGTTCCATTTTGAAGTGGTTTAGCCAAATATCTGGGACAGTTTCTTGCCTTGAGTGAAAAAAAACATTTGCTCCAACTTTCAAGAGAGAAGTTGCATGTCTATATATTTAGCAGCAAAATTGGAGTAACTTTTAACAAAGAATTTATTCTTCCCTTACTATAAAAGAAGCCAGCATATCAATCTGTCATTCCTCTACTGCAAATCCATCTTGTTAGGAAATATTCTCCTTGCAATTGTAGCAACATGCACTCAATGAAATACACAATTTAAAAATAAAATTTTAAAAAAATCCACCCTTGAAGGACTTCCTTTTTTCACCCACAAATACTGTGCTTTGTAAAAGATATTTTTAAAATAACCACTTTTACAATATTAGGGAAAAAAATATGCCTTATGGGATGTTGTCTGTGTGTTAAGACATTTGGTGCTCACACATGTGAGGTTCCTCACTTCTGCTCAGGTGTCAGACTGAAGACAAATTCCAGCCTGGGATGTGGTGGGATTTTTGGCTGCTGTAGGCAGAGCTCTCTGTGCCTCAATCATTCAGGGTCAATGGAAGAGTTCCCAGAGGCTGCTCTGAGCTCTGCTGGCAAATTGCATGGAAGAAATGGAATTTCAGATGGCCCTTGTGCAGCCCTCAGCTGAGTACCACCTTTAGTCAAGCTGCAGCTCAGTGAAGCATTTAATCTCATGTCAGTGGTTTTCTGGACCATGACAATTTTGAAATGCATGTTGGAGTGGTGTAACTACAAACTAACCTTACACAGCAGCCTGGGAGCTTACCTATCCTGCAAATTAAAGTGGGAAACAATTATAATTAAAAAAAAAAAAAAATCACATCTGGGTAGTTTTTTTACCTCAGTCATCTTTAAACAATGAGTCTTTATAGGTCAAAATTCTCAAATAAGCAAGAAACAAGTGCTGTTCATGTCTAGAAATGATGGGCACTCACTGAACTGATCTACTTTTTTTCTTATTTTATAATCTTGCCATTTCTGTCCAAAATGTAGTCCTATGCTAAGTTGCCCTAGAGAGGCAGGACTTGCCCAGGATACAGAAGAACTGACAAGCAAATATTAAATAATCAAATCAACAATGAGCTTGCAGTAGAAACACAGATTTTAAGATCAGGACACACTGAATATAAAGAGCTCAGTTTTTGAAACACTCTGGAAGAGGCCATCTTTTTACCACTGATGCACCCTCTAAAGAAATTTCTAGTGCTCTGCTCCCTTGGATTCACCTCCAGGAGATAGCACTTCCCTTACAATCCAGTCCTTAACACTCCCACAGTGAGTAACAGAATGAATCATTCCAACAACAGCAACAAAAACCCAAAAGAAACCTTTCAAGTTTCAAAGCAAGTGGCTACACTCTCTATACACACACTCTCTATATTCTTCTGCTTTCAAATAAATTTTTCCTTCACACACTGTGTTGTGAACAGCCCAAACACATTGGATCTTAGAATAATTGTTCTGCTTATAGTATTTTCAGCCAAAGCATATAGAGAAAGATGTTTATTTTTAACTCCTTGTCTCAAGAGGGAAGCTCTGGCAGGGAGGTAACAGGGCCAAGCTCCAGAAGGCTGCTTGCACCTTCAGGGAGGTATCCACCTGGAGCAACCAGAGAAGATTTTCTCATCCTCTTCCTCAATAAATGCTCTCCCCCAGGAGCTGTCTTGGTGGGATTTGCTGCTACTCGAGATAGAAGTAGGGTGGCAAACCCAACTTGCTCCATAGCTGATCATTTTGGCAACAGAGAGAAATCTTTCCCTTAGTGAAATCTTACAGAAATCTTTTCCTTTGGTGCAGAGGGAGGTGAGACTCTTGCAGACCAGCAGCACAATTCAGTCTTACAATAATTTAAAATAAAATTAGAACTGCACATTAGAGATGTGAAGCTGACACAGCTCTGGAAAACAAAAGGTCATCTTGCAGATGAGAGCAAGCTGTAGGGTGAATTTGCCTATAAGGAGGGTCTGAAGTGTTCCCATTCTGAGACAGCTGCTGTGAGGGAGGGAGGAGAGGACACAGCCCCAGCTGCTTCTCAGCCAGGAGGCTTGAAAGGCCTTTCAGAAGTTACTGGGTGTGCAAGAGAAAATGTTTCACTCCACACGAGTGGCAATGGAACAGACCTGGGGAAAAAGGCTATCAGTGTGTTCTTCCAACCAGAACTTGGGGCTGCTGATTTGAACTCATCCTTTGTCCCTTTCCCCATAGAAGCAAGAGCTGAACTTCTGCAGAAATCTACCTTAGTTCAAGAGCAGGGAACGCAACCTCCTACCCCTCTTCTTTCTGCATCATATTCCAAATTTTTTCCCTTCCTCCAAAATTATTTGATAACTCAAAGTACTGACGAATAGCAAAAAAAAAAAAAAATTCACAATATTTTGGATTGGGAAGGGAAACGAGGCCACCTGGAGAACCTGAGAGCAGGACAGGGACAGCCCTGACCTTGAGACAAGAGTGGGGAAGATACTGGTGCCAGTCCAAGCACCACAGACCTGCTGGTGCAAAGAAAACATGTGAAACAGAGAGGAAGAAGAACAGGAAGCAAATCAAACCAAAAGCAGTTTTACCCTCATACGTAACTGCTATAGAGGTTAATCATAGAAGTGAGCTGAATCACACCTTGGATGAAACTAGGAAACCTTGGAGACATTTTTTCTATAAAACTCTGGGTTAAAGATGATGCTTGCTTGCAGATCAGCAATGGACACGTGCAACAAGGTGAGAAATATTTAGACACATTTGAGGGAGGGCACAGCAGGTAGCAAATAAATCTGCATTGTGATAGGAGAAAGTAACTTCCACTGAAATAATACACATTTAGTATCTGCTTTGCTGCATCTTGATGACAGTTTTAGTAATAAGAGTTTCTTCTCCTTCTGCACTAACGTCACAATTCTTACTGAGAACAGAGGAAGATAAAAATGTCTTCAGCATTTTTTTTTTGCTAGCAAACCAGCTACAATAGCAAAGACAATTTTGAAACCCAACCTGATATAAACAACAGAGCTAATATAACAGTTAGGAAAACGGTTATTTTTAACTCTCTGTAACTGTAATTACAAATTTTAAGCTTGGAAACCTACACAAAATTGCCACATGCAGAATAATCAGAGCAGATAAGCAAAACATTTTATGTAAAATAAATGGATGTCTTATCCAATAAAGACTTAAAAATACTTCCTGTTGACAGTAAAAATACTCAGTAAAATTTGGAATGTGAAACAACAGCTGGGGAGAGTTAGCTCCAGGAGCAGCACTCTGGACTGTAGGTATTTTGCAAATCAGTGCATGTAGTGGCAACCCAAGGTTTTAATTTCCTTCATGATAAGCCTTGCACAGAAAGAAAACCCAGCAGTATTTCTTTTCATCATACCTTGGAACCTATTATGAATTTCCTAAATTGGGATTTGGAGGGTCTAAACCACACTTTAAAGCACAATGGTCAACATGATACAGGAAGCACCATAACAACAGATGGAAAGGATCCTTAATCATGTGGGAGCATAAAAAAGCATCCAGGCAGCAGCAGTCTCATCCAAGAGTTGCAATTCCCACTCCAGACACCTTTTTACCAACTCATGTTTCTCTGGTTGTGGTTCTAGCAGTAAGGCAGAACCATTGCTCTGCAGGATGGAATTCTTACTGCAGCAGATGTGAATCTTACATTCAATCTTTCCCTCCTTCTTTCAGCAAACACATCCTTGCTTTTTACTACATGGGATGAGAATCAAAATCTGTTACAAGAAAATGGCTTCTGTGTGAGCACCTACACAGCTGATTACCCTCAGCAGCTGCCAAATGAGTATTTGCTTCCTACCAGACCAAACAAATAGGGATTTAGATGCCAATACCAACAACTGTTGTCAGATTTTAAATGCAGAGGTAAAGAATTTTCTCTGAATTACAAGGATGGGAAATTGAAAACGTTAATGTCAAACACACTGATTTTCTTTCAACAGAAAAGCTTTCATTATTTTTTTTTTGCTTGGTAATGCCAATTTTATTCTGCACCCAGCATTTTGATAATATTTGAGAAATGCAGCCAATGAATTTTGTAACTGTTTCTCAGTTGCATTCAGACCTTTGCACTCCTGTCACTGCCATGAAATCCAGAGAGCATTTCTGAATTACATAAAGCTGTGGTGAAAAATAGTGAAAAGCAAATGGTAAGGCAAATTTCCCAATACAGAACTCCACTGATTTAGTTTTCAAAACACAAACCATAAAACCAGGTTGGGGTTTAACCCATACTGCTGCACTGTCCCAGCTGGACATGAGCATCAACAGGCAAAAAGCCAATGGGCTCATAGGGCTTATAATATAGGAGTAGAAATGCTCACTTTAGAAAGCATATATTTAGAAAGCACTTCAGGGCATAACAACACTAAACACTGCCTTGATAAAGGTTTTTCTTCACTTTTTTTAAGCAGACCCTATGGCTGTGCACAGTCTGTGGGATGGATCACAGATGAAGGCCTCTGCATTTTCCATCCTGTTGCGTATGACTTCCTAAGCTGTAAGATCTCAGCAAAGTCAAGGACTAGTGAATGCTACAAGAGGAAAATTAAGCTCCAAATCCTTTCATTAAGAACACCTTCAGAAGGAGGGTTCTTAAATGCAGATAAAAATATTGCCATTACATCTTTGTCTCATCTTAATCCTCAGTAGTTTAACCACATCAAAGACTGCGATATTCCTGATATTAGGAAAAATTCACACAGAAAATGCTGACAAGGCAGTTCTCCCACCTCCAGCTCTCTATTAAAAAAGGACTTCTGCCCTCAAGAAATACTTTTGGATTGCTCTTCTCTCCAATCCATAGTGTGCTTCAGAATACAAACCACTCATGTCTCCCTGCCCACAGCTGCAGAGGTCAAGCTGATCATAAGATCAGCATTTTAGGAAGAATGGATCCAGGGATTTAGAAATTCAGTAGATGCAAGAACTTCTGAAAGAAAGTACACTTCCAGCAGGCATGGCTCTGCTGAGGGCAGAGAGGAAAATCTGAGGTCTGCTGAGACTACAGCTGACACCAGTATTGGAAGGGTCACAAGGACAAATGTAGAGCCTGGGTTGTTCCCCTACTGTGCTCCTGTCAGCCCTGGGAATTTTGAAACATGGACTCCAGAAAAGAAGGGGAAGCTGAAGTCAAACAAACTCATTCAGAAGGGGCAGCAGAGGCAGCTCTAGGGCCTTCTGCAGGGATCCAGGAGCCAGGACATCTCTCAAAAAGATAAAAATGCCTTGATATTTCTAGCAGCCTGTTTGCTGCAATTCCTTCCTGGGTTTGGCATTTTAAGGGTTTTGACAATTGTCTCTCTCCTTCTGCCCTATGTATCATTTTTTCTGTCCTGTTTTTTCCTCCTAGAGACTCCCTCCATCTTCCCCTCATTCCATCTTCTAGTGTTTCCCCTTAGCAATCCCTCTTTTAGCTAAACTGAGCCCAAATAGATTTCTATGTTTAATAATAACATGCTGTGAGTGTTTACCAAGCCTCCTGCAGTTTGTTTGTTCGAGGCCTTCTGTTGCCCTGGGTGTGAATCATCCATTTAGGCACTGAACTGGGGGGGAAAAGGATTCTCTGTTGTTCTAAAGTCATGCAGTGCCTAGCACATAGAGCCCCATTCTTAATTAGGATAATAACTTCATTAATGCTCGGGGGTTTCTCATTGCTGGGATTGCTGTATACTTGCTTTACATGCCTTTACTTCTCCAAGAAATCCTTAAGATAAAAATGATAAGCAGCTTTGAATATTCACTGAGCAGGATGTGTTTGACACAGAAGTTCTGTAGAAAATCTTTGCTGCAGCTCAGCTACTGAAGGTTCCCCTGCTGCTGGTGGCAGGTGAGAGCCCAGCCACTCGGGATGATACCCTGGAAGCTGGAAAAACTTCACCGAATCACAGAATATCACGGGTTGGAAGGGACCCCAAGAGATCAGAGTGCAACCCCCCCTGCCAGGACAGGATCACCTCACATAGGTCACCCAGAACTGTGTCCAGGTGGGCTTTGAATTTCTCCAGAGGAGACTCCACAACCTCCCGGGGCAGCCTGGGCCAGAGCTCCCTCAGCCTCACAGGGAAAAAGCTTTTCCTGATGTTTATACAGAACCTCCTATGCTCCAGCTTGGGCCCGTGGACTGGACTCTTTCAAGCAGTTCCCTGTCCTTCTTGAATTGAGGGGCCCAGAACTGGACCCAATGGGTTTGGGTTTTTTAATTCAAAAAATTATACTGCTTGCACAAGTTTAATAAATCCCAGTTCTGATGGCTCCAAGAAGAGCATGGCACTGACCAAAACCAGCTCCTGCCCCCTCTCCCCACATCTACAACATGGACACACTCCCATCAGAGCCCTCAATGCACATTTCTCAGAGGATAAGTACGGATCCTGTTGGCATTCACAGCAATTATTTCACAAGTACTTTGTGAGGAAAATGGAGCAAGAACTACTGCAAGCCAAACCCCACTGGAGGGGTGGCAGGGAGAGGAAAGAATGGCATGTTCCTGCTCCCAGACACTCCGGGTTCTGCCTTCACTAACAAAAGCTTCTTTTCATTAAAGGGTGGAAAAAAAATCCCCTTTTATTCTCCAGCCTTTGAAGGGCTTACATCATTGCTTCTTCAGTTTCAGGATTTCAGGGAAAACAAGCTTTCTACTGGGCTGCTCAAATAACTGATAACTAAGAAATGCTGGGAGTGTTTAACTTACACTCTTTATTAATTGATGGGTAGGTACTTCTAATAATTACTCATCTAATGATGAATTAAAACCACAGCAGAAACCCTCCCCACTCCTGCAGTGTTAATGTACAACAAATCTGGGCAGCTCTCCATCAAACAGGTCACCATCCCTTGTGGTTTTTCACCCCCCCATTAGACTCAAGACTTCCAAGGGAAAACCATAATGAGCTTTCTGTATTGTGGAGAAAATATTTGAACATTATCATTTAGTCATGTACATACAAATAAAATTCCATCATCAAGTTTGTGTCCAACAGGAAGGCGAAGACAGGAATAATTTGGGAACAGGAACAGAAGGAGAATGGCAGGATTAAACTTTAATGCTGGTCAGAGCAGAGCTGTGCTGGAAGCTAAGAGGAGGCTTTGCTCTAGCCACGGGTAGGTCACTGTTGAAGTTCTCTGCAAATACTTGCTTTAAAATAAGATCTTCCTTTAGCCTCAGGATGTACATCACAAGCCAAGTCAACTTCTGTGGATGGAGGTGACCAGAAAAACCCTTTTCCATTTGTACATATCCACCCCAAGTCTGAAGATGACCTCAATGCCAATGTGCTTATGAGAGCTGGGGAAGTGGGGCTAAGTTTGTGGTCACTGCCATAAAACAGAAAAGCACATTGATTGCAAACTGGGAGATGCTTCCCCTGTTATGTAATTGTTAATTCTGAAGGACACTCACTGATAAATCTCAGCCATGCCTAACTTTAGTCTAGAAAGTAGAACATCAGAGCTGGAATAAGCAAGGCAACCTTTGGCAGACACAGTACAAGACGTCCTTAAATGTATTTTGTCTGTGAGTCTAAATTCCATTACAAATGTTTAACAAATTCAAGTAGAAATAATAGGGCTGCTTATGGTTTGTATTCTCACTTGCATTGAATAAACCCCCCAGTGATCAAAATCCCGTTCTCTCCATGTGACACTGATGAGGGAGACTGAACATAAAATGGACCTGGAGGAATGTGCAGCTGGAAACAAGCCTTGGCCCAAAGCCAAAAGAGCTTTACCCTCATCTCCTCACCTAGAGTGACAAATGTCAACATCAAACCAAGGAACAGCATAAATGCCATCTCATTATTCACACAGCTGTCTCTGTAAATGTCTTTCTCTGTCCTGGCTCTTTAAGCTCTCCCTGACCTGACACAGAGCTTTGCTTTGCCCTCTGTACCAGACTGTTTGGCAAACAGGGAACAGGGATCCTTAAGGATTTGATACAAGATTTGCGTTGGATCAGAAAATTTAAATTCACTTTCCAATGCAACATAGGTAGACAAGGGTACTTAGGAATTCAGCTTGATTGCAGGGAAAGTTTTTCATCCTGGCAACACTGTTGCCATAGCAATCCTGGCTGCTGGGATATTCTTAGCAACCACTCCTAACTCCACATCCCCAGTGCTCCCTGGGTTCCTCCAGAGCTGAGCTGCATAACCTCATTCCCAACACCCAGCAACCGCCAGAAGAACCGGGAGAGGAGCAGGAGCTCACAACCTGAGGTGCCTGCTTTGCAAACATCACAAATGTCATCTTGACACACCAGCAAAAAGCTTAGTTTGCAGATGGAAGGACACGGAGAGCAAGGTTGGCTTCTGGGTACCACACAGGGAAAGATAAATTAGCATTTAGCTTCTCCAGAAATACCCCAGTGAGCTGGGATCCTAAATTTCATTGTGCCTTCAAAGAGATGCCATCTAGGTGAAACTCAAATTCCTACATGAATTATAAGCACATTTTATAGGACACTGTATCATTCTCAGACAAAACTGCAGACTGAATTTATTACCAATGAAACATGTTGGTTCATTGCAGGAGAGGGGGTGGACAGACATGACATTTGTTATTTTCCAGCAGGGTCAGTTATTACTCCTGTTCTGAAATTCAATCCCAGCTTTCTATGGGTACCAACAAGCATTTCTCTTCAAGTCCTCATTGCCCTGCTCTGCTCCTGCAGTTCTGCACTCTCTTGTAAAGAGTTGGAGAGTCTTCCAGTGTTTCCCATTAATTCTCTCAACTGCAATGTGAGCAAGGGGATGATCCTTGGATTGAACTCCCTGGGATGAAGCCCAGCCAGCTTGCTGGGAGTGCTGCACAGGACAGGCAGGAGCAGAGAGGAGCAGTGGTGGCCTTTCCAATGCCCCCTGCACCACTGAGCAGTGAAGGTGAATGAGCAGAATTCCCTGGCCATACCTGACAGCCTCAAGGAAAGAGAAAGCAAACTCACAGGGGGGTATTCAGCTCAGCTTTTCAACTCCTCAACCCCAAGAGAGGAGCAGAGAGGGGTTGTGAGGTTCCAGGGTGCTAAAAACCCACCTGAGTTTTTTACACACATACCTAGTTCACCATAATTCCCCCATGCTGAAGTGTGTTAGAGCAAATCAACCTAAAGCTTCATCACTGAAATCACAAGATGCACACCAGAAAACATTTTGGGTTTTATACCCTGCAGCAGCAAAGCAGTTCACCATTCACACCATTAATAATTGTCTCACACAGAACTAAGCAAACTGTATTTACAAGCATGCTACTCAGCCAGCTGAAAGTAAATCAGGGACTGGCAAACCACAACACCTATTCTATTCCAACTACATGGACTGTGTTTGGCAACCACCCTCAGTTCCTGCTGAAATCTGCCTGCTGACACTGCTGGGCTTCCCTCCACTGCTCTCTCCCTGCAAATGGCAAAAAATGGCATTCAGACCCAAAATAAAATGTGAGTTTCCACGCTGATTCACTTTAGGACTGACTCACAGCTCTTCACTCAGGTGATGCTTTGTGGACTTCCTCTGGGACTGAAAATGGGAATAGTAGGGAATACTACTCGTAGTAGAGGTGGAGTGGGAAGTGATATGGACAGAGCAGCTGCTGCTGTAAAACCTGTTTGGACCTGCTACCCACTATGGAACCTGGATGTGCTTCCCAGAAACCCCAGGGAGTGCCAGGAGAGTGTGGGATGTGACTGACAGCTACATCACAGAGCCTGCTCTGCTCTCCTCTCAATAGGTAAAAATGTATTACATAATATAATCATATAAATAATATATATCAAATATATCACTTACAAGACTTATAAAGAAAAAAACACCTTCCTCTGTTCAAAATAATCCATTACTAAGCATAAACCAATGAACACAGACATTCTAGGAAGGATCCTCAAAGGTAGATACTAAGTTTGCCAGGTAAAAGGAAACAAACAGAAAATACTACTTGCTGCACATTTTGAAATAAAATTAGAGAACCACAAAATGCCAAGTTGGAAGGGACCTCAAGGATCCCCTGCTCCAGCCCTGCTGATATTATTGTTTATCTGAGATCTCTCAGCACCCCACAGAGCTGAGACTTCAATCTTCCCAAAGTGGGGGAATCCCCCCCTTCCCCTGGGAGACCATTCCAAGGTCTGACTGTCCTCATGGGGAAAAATTTCCCTCTTGTGTCCCATGGGAATCTCCCCAGGAGCACCTTGTGCCCATTGCCCCTTGTCCTGTCCAGGTGACTCCTTGTGACCAGGCAGTCTCCAGCTGATTTGTAGCCCCCTTTAAGTTCTGGAACATCATCATAAAGCTTCTCAAGCTTTTCTTCTCAAAAAGAGCCAAACTACAAAGAAATATAATTTAGAAGTCCTTCTTGGCTTTATTTCCAAAACCCAAGGAACAGCACCCTTCAGTGAAGCATGTTCTCAACATCATGCTAAAGGTTTTTTCTACTACTATAGCAATTGCAAGCCTCAACTAAAATCAGGGTCTGAACTTCAGTCACACTTTGAATGTGGAATAAAAGTCTCTCACTCATGGAGGTACTCATTGCTTCTAGACAAGAAAGCTCTTGATGGATTTCTGGCTCCCTTCTTAAGCAGAAACTTCCAAATGTTCCCTTTTGTAATAATGAGTACCCCTACTTTGACACCATGACATTCACAATTTGAAAGAACTGTGGCAGCAGAACACTACAGCTTGGGAAACAGCCTGAGCTTGACCCTGTACCAACAGGAACTGAAGGAAACTGCCCTCACCTTTGCAGCATCACATGAACCTGACTTCAATATGCATAAATAACACTGAGATTCAGCCTGACATTTCAGCTTTGCTACTTTTTATCAAGTAGAAATTAAGCAGAATTCTGCCAGGTGCTTAGCTAACACACAGATAATTTGACAGATACCAGCTAACACTTTGCTGTTTCATTTCCTGCATGTTTCTCTTCAGAGGGACCCTGGGAAGATGGAAGACACAGTGCTGCAATGCCCCCAACTATATTGTATTTACTTGGACAGCTTGTGTGGTTTCTTTCAAGTGTGCTAAATATAGATGATTCTTTTTCTTTCTAGCCTAGAAACGGAAAATTGCAGCTGACACAGATTTCTTCTCAGCAGTTGCCTACAAGCCCTGGTTGCAGATCTCCTCCCACAGTGAAGCCCAAGCAACATATTCCTGTGGTTCCAGGGGCTCTGACCACACACTGGACCATCTACCACCCACTGTTTTCTGTTCCAAAATTAAGTACAAATAACAGAATGGAAATATCAGTGCTTCAGGTCAGGTACCAATTTGTTGTGTTTGCAGTTTAATCTTAATAAACAATAAAAAAAGACATTCCAGGTGGCAGATCAGAATAGCTGCTGGCTTTAATGTAGTCTCAGGTTAGACTCTAAGCCAAGTCTGCATGTATTGTATATCCAGTTTATTCACTCTTTTTTTGTGTTGTTTTTTAAAGACCAAAGAAATGCTGATTGATAACCTTTCAAATTTCTGTCACTTTGATGGTGCAGAAGCATCATGTTAGGAACCCCGACATAATTTACTCAGGTCATTTTCATTCTGAGTCAGTGAAAAGAGGTATTTTAAAGATTCCATATTGGAATCATAGAAAGTCAGGCTGGAAGGGACCTCACGGGTCCTCTGCTCCTTGAGCATCTATATATAATTAGACACAGCAATTTTTCTTTTTTTAACTTTTTTCATTGTTTTTCATTTTTAAAAAAGCTGAGGATGCCACCATTCTACCCAATAAAATCTATCCTCCTCCATTCCAACCATCTCCTTATAAATGTCTATTTTTCAAGGTGAGATAAAGTTAAAAGCTCTCCCTTAGCAGCACATGGTGCACCAGACACACTTTCTCAGGCCACACTGAAAGACACAGTGCTAAAAGAGCATTGCACTTGTAAACCCATGAGCTCAACCTGTAGGAAAACTGGAATTACACTTTAAATCTGCCCTTTTGTGTACATCACTATTGTGTGTCACGAGAGCACAGAACAGTATTTTTTCTGTGAGAACATGTCACACATCTGATCTGCAGCTTCTGTACAGACATCAGAACACCTGCAAAGATCTGAACAGCAAGAGGTCAGTGGGAACAAACTGTGTTGAAAATAAAGTTGTTAAAATGATGCTGATTATGCAGGGTGTTAAATATAAATGAACCATGGCAACTGTTTCAGAGGCAGAAACTCCAGCCAGTGGTATAAATCAGATGGAACCCAATCTCCAGCCAGATTCTAGATCCATTAAAACTCATTATTCTAGCATTTCAAGTAGAGAAAAGTTGAACCTGAGAGATAGGGAAAAGCAAAGGGAATCCAGTCTGAAGCCAGAGGAAGCAGAAAGTGGTAGAATAATCAGGCTGGAAGGGACTTATGGCTCATCCAATGTGACCAGGCTGTTCAGGACTGCATCCAGGAAAGTGCAGAACAACTCCAAGGACCAGGAGGGAGACACCACAGCACCTCTGAGCACCTTTTTAAACTGGACAGAAGCCTGAGATTTCTTTTCTGGAAGTTCTGTGTTTGTAAAAAGACAGTAAATTACCTGTGGACTGGATTCTTTTGGAGCAAACACGGGATAGTGATGTTACCTGGAGAACTTGAGTTTAAAATCATAAAAGAACCAAACCAAACTCCTGCCCTGCAGTGCTTTGTTGATATTACCTTTTCAGAATGTACTTCCCAGCAAACAAAGCACTAAAAGAAAGAGAAAAGGCTCTCTGTAGGTTTTTAAATGTTTTTTTTCTGCACATTTGAATTTTTCAAGATGTCAGTCTTTCAGTAATTGTTAAGCCTTAAGCTCTAACCCAAAGGAAATAAATAAATACACAAATACAGAAAGATTATTATAAAAACCCATTTGGGCTATGCCCTATATAGCTGAGAGGCAAAGATTTTATATGTATTCAGCTGAGTTCTTTTAAAAACTCCTTGATAACAGATGTGAGCTCAAAGGAATTCAATCACATAAAACATACCAGAAAGGTTCTGTATTTTAGCATCTTTCTTGTGACTTTGCTTGTAAGGTGAAGAAGGAAGAGGGGAGGAAGAGGGAGGCTTGGAGGGAACCACCTCAACCCAAACAGCACTGGGTCAGCAGACAGGAACCAGGGAGAAGGAGGCTGGTACCAAAGCATCAAGTGCCACAGCAGGAAGAATGAGTTAAGAGTGGGAAAATTAGTTAAGAATGGGAAAACTTCTTGGAAGAACAAAGGAAATCAGACAATAAAAATATCTGTGTGGAGGAGATGTTTACAAAGTAAAAAAAAAAAAAAAAAGAGGTTTCAAGGCCAATCCTGGAGGGAGCAGTTATGGAATGACAATGCAGGCAATATTCCCAGGATGCTGGCAACACTCTTATTAAAACTCTACCTATATAGAAACAGCCAAACAACAACAGCACTTCAGCCATCTTTTTTAATCTCCCATCTCCTAAGAAAAGGCATTAAAGGGAACAAAAGTAGATTGCCTTTAGTTTTCTTTCCATGGAAAATCCTGCCAGGCCAGCAGAAGCCACAGAAATGCCATGCTCTAAAATACTGTGTAATGAGAAGATTCAGGGGTAGTGTTGTAAATGCCAGAATGCTGCAACCCAGATCAGCCAATGGCAACTAAAACCTCATGACAGGTTTGTTGTTTCTTTGTAGTACACTGCTGTTTCTGAATATTTTAGTGGGTTACTATTCACAATACCATATTTAGGGAAATGAGAGAAGAAATGATGTGGCTGGTGGTGTGGTCACCCAAAGTATACAAACACATTACTCTGAGTAGGAAACTGCCTGCTCTTCTACTTGGAATTGAAGAAAGTGAATAAAATCTGTCCCAAAGCCAGTGAATCTTGTTATTTTAGCATTGGTGCTTCATTTAACTTGCTGCCCAGAGGCACATCCTGCTGAGACACCGGGGGGTTGCAGGGTTGTTTCAGAGCCAGATTCCAGCAGACCCAAAGCAGGAAGGGGAGTGAGGAGAGGTCCCTCTGCTGCAGCCCCAGGAGTGAGGAATCAGAGAGTGGCTGAGGCTGGAAGGGACCTTAGAGATCACCTGCTCCAACCCCCCTGCCATGGCACACCTCTCAGCTGGACAAGGATGCAAGGGAGGAGGCAGGACCTCCTCTGCTTCAAACCTCTTTCACTCCTGGGCCCATATGGAATATCTGAGCCAGACACTCCAGCAGGTCTCCACCAGTTGATTTTCTGGGGCCCATTCACTCTAATTACTCAATGCATTAAGTCAATAAAGGTGAAAATATGTTATTAGTAGGTATTTTTTGTAGTATCATAGTTCTCCCCACCCTGCCCTAAGAATATGGCTCTTTTAAAGAACTGTGCAGAAAAAATACATTCACGAAGTGTGTAGGACACTATTTTCCCTTCCCCCAGTTTCCTGTTCCCACTCTAATTTCTCTCCAGACATTGAAAAGGTTTCTTGAAAATACAGTTGAGTGGATGATACAGTATAGTCAGCTTTGGTTCACATGAGATTTGACTCTGGGTCAAGAGATTTCTTCAGTAAATTATCATTTCCCTTGGAACAACATCTACATAATAATGGGGACCTCCTGGTGGGTTTCAGGATGACAGAGATTCACATTAATTCTATTCCTTTCATTTCTGATATATTCTTTCCACTGAGCTGCTGCAGGGAACACAGGGGAGAAAATGCTGTTAAAAAGCAGAGGAAGATTTTGCTATCACAGAAATATGGAGTAATGAAGAAAAGGAAGCAGGAATTCTCCAGCACACACTCCCCTCGTTTCAAACTGAACTGATCTTTAGCCATGGCAATAGGCAGAGAATGGATTCTTCTGTCACAGGTAAGTAACCTGAAAATTGATCTAGCTGTACTTTGCCTAACAATTTTCAGATAATTAGAGTTTGCCATGTTACATACTGGGTAACTGAAATTCGCTTCACAGAAGCAGTTGAAGGATATAATTTATCTACTTAGAATTACTCTCTTAGTAAACAATCTTCATGCAAAACCTTTTGCTTCTAATATTTGTGTCTAGAGGAGTAACATTATTTCAGCCATTCTAATCTTGTGTCAGCTCAAGTTAATTTAACTTTGAAATTACCTTCAAATCCCAAAGCCCAGATGCTCAGAAAGCAAAAGCTGAGCTCATCAGATCAACTGTGTGCCAGAAAGATCTCTCCTGTAAGCAGAGCAGTGTCAGTGTGCTCAGGTTTGTTACCCACCAGTGGTTTATGGCTCTGTGCCACGGTCAATACCTATTGATTTACCTTTAGGTTACAACAACTTGTAAGAAAGACTCTGTAGCTCAGATGAGCAACACCTTTCAACTCGAGGAGCCTTATTAAAATCAAACAACAGAATCTAGGTTCTAGCCAGTAAATTAAGTGGGAAAACCCATCCAAGGCTAACTCAGTTCAGGAAATACTTAGTTGGCACTAAAATATATTCATTAATTCTGGCAAAATAAGTAACTAGTCAAAATTAATTCCTAATTCCAACTTCTAAATATTACACATTGTTCAAATTGGCTACACTGCAGAATGCTACAAGTTTTGTCATGGCTCTTTCCTCCCTAAGAAGAGAGCTGAGTGCAAGATGCTAAGAATGAACTTTCATTCATACTAAAACCAGACACAAAGATGAAGTAAACAGCACACATTCCCACCCCATACTCCTCACTTTCAGTAACCCTCATCCTGCTGCTTCTCTGGCCACTGACAGCAGAGAAACTCAGAGAGACTGACAGGCGTTCTGCTAATGACTCCAGGAGCATGGACTTGTCACAGAAAAAAGGGTGTCAAAAAACATCTAAAACCTGAATGCTGTCACCACATTCCTGATCCACAGAAACCATGGAGCTCAACCCAAGCAGCAGCAGAGCTTTGCTGGGCTCCTGCTCACACCGAGCTCCTGGGAGCCAAATCTGCTCCTTCCAGGTGGTCCTCAGCCCCTGCAGAGGTTTGGTCAGAGCTTTTGGGTGACTGAAGGAAGCATTCTGGGCAGTAGGCAATGGAAAACAAAAGCTGGTAAGGCAGAAGGGAAGTAAATTACAATGATGTTAGTATGAAAATCCTTTAGAAGAGATCCATAGGAAAGCCCCTGCTCCAGAGGGTATGAAGAGCCCAATACCAAGAATCCCAGTGTGTTTCCATGTCAACCTGATGCACAACAGAGAGAATGGACTTTAACAGACTTCTTTACCCAGAGAATTATGTAAACTAAGAGGAGTCAAGACTTGATTTTACTCAAGCTTCCCAGAACTGAGTGTCTGGTGTGGAATTATACAATTAGTTCCATCTATGAAAGTCAGAATGTAACTATTCTGCAGTTTTAAAGGAACACCGATTCTCTCCTGTCTCAAGAGGTTCACTACTTTAGGAACTCTCAAAAGGAAAAAAAAAATCTGATCATCACTGTAAAACGAGGAGGAGCAATGTTAAAAAAAAATCCAGAACAACAAAAGCCCTGGGAATATAAATAAAGCGTAGTTAACACCAAAATTCAAAGGCTTGTCAGAAACCACACACAACCCAATTAATTTTGAGGGGATGTTATTGCCACAGATAATAAAAAGAGAACAACAACAGGCTTGTTTGTAGTGACAATAAACATGTAAAATAACAACACACAAAATAAAAAAGTATAGCATAGGTAAAATAAGGAGATTGACAATGTCTCACATTGCAAAACCCAAGACCAAATAGTTCAAAAAAGTTTTTATGCAATGCCACTCCATATTATCTGCCACTGCTTAGAATTATCATTCATCCTGGTCCCCCTCTGAGATATTTTATATTTTTCCCAAGCCAGCTGTGCCCAGTAACTCACATCACCAGTTTCTAGAGGCTGGAAGGTGGTGGTGGTGGTTTCTCTACAGAAAGCATGAAGAAACATGCAGTTTTTAGTTGTATCCACTGGTTTTGTCTATATTCTTGTGCTCTCTGGATATTCAATTCAATTCCTACTCAAGAGACAAACTCTGATGTTGTTTTTTGGTATCTATGGACAGACAGACACCTTTAGCAGTCATGCACATGTGGTGGGTTTGCAGGTCTTGGCACCTACAGCCCCTGGCAGCTCCTCAGCCCCTTGCTCCTTCTTCCTTTTCCCAGCTGGAATCAACAGCATGGGACATGAGAGCAGAGTAAGAGCTCAGCCCTGGGGTGGGACAGTTTCACTGGCAGGAGGAGGCAGTCTCCCTCCCCTCTTGCTCCCACCCCAGGCAGCACTTTCCTCCTGCAAACAGCAACATTTTCTTGCTTGTAAAAGGCTCCTGCTGAATGGCTGTGCTGTGAGATGAGAACCAGCCTTCCCCAACCAGCAACAAGGAGGTGAGATGCATCAGGATATGCCTTTTCTGACAATTTAATTAATACTAATAATATTGAACCATGTTAATCAAACAATATGCCACAATTTGAATTCAAAGATACCCAGATTATTCACAGGCAATCTTAATATTCAGTCGACTCTGCATGTCAGACCTGAAGTTTAAGGTGATGCATTGTTATAAATCACTCAGAAGATGCACTCAGCTCCACAATCATTAGGAACTACAGGGCTGTAATTCAATGCCTCCTCTTTCTACTTACTGGAGCTGTGCCAGGCACATATTGTACTGGCAGTTGGAATCTTAGGTGCTTAAATAACTTCCCAAACCTGACTCCAGTGCTGTACTGAGAAGCTTCATGATACACTGAAAGTCTGAGAGAAAGGTGTGTTTGTTAGATTTACTTCTCAAATTCTTCATTTATCTAACAAAAGGGTAAAGATGGAACAGCAAAAACAATGTTTTATGTCTGCCATGTACCTTTGTATTAGAGCACACACAAACTTTGTCACATATTAATTCTAAAAGTCCCAATATCAAGCACCAGGAAGTTGGGGAGTAGTCCAAGCAGATAAATCTAAGCCATCCCCTTGCTGCTTTTAACGCATCTTTTTTTCTTGGTTGTCAAACTTGGGCTCATTTTTCACATATTAGACTACTGTGCTGCTGCCCCAAATTAGAACAAATGCAGAGCTCCCTGACCCCTTATTTGCTTTCCTCTGATCACCTCACACCACAGCTGAGAGGAGAGGGGAAAGCAGCAGCTCATAATGGAACCCAGCAGAAGGGACACAGCTAAGTGCTTTCTACTGATTGAATTCTTCCCAGGCCTGACAGAGATTGCTCAGAGCTGCTTTTTTTTTTTTTTCTTAAGCATCTGAAAAACTGAAGAGGTTGGCTTTTATTGCACAAAAGGTAAGTCAGACCATCAGAAGTAGGTTCACCCCTAGGTACAAATTGTTTGGTTTGTATTTACACTCCAATACATACACTTACCTACTGCCTACATCAATTAAAAACAAACCAAATCAAAACTCCAAAACACTACACTCTGCTAAAGTGATACAACAGGGAATTCAAGCCAATGCCATCTTCTTAGAATTCCTCTTTGGCAATTCAGAACCACAAAGAGCTGGAATTCCCTTTTCACAATTAGAATTACTGGAGGGGCTGAGTGAAGCTGCTGCTCTGCTTTCCACAACTGATGCATCTGGTCCCTCATACTGGTTATGGAAAATGCCAAACAAGTTATTTCATCAGATTCCCAGTCTTTAACATAAAAAAATGAAGATGATATTAATTTTACAGAGCCACAGAGATAAGTTGGTTGACAAAGGCTCTCTCTCCCTCTCCTCAGGGACAAGCCCCTTGCCTTCCTCACATCCACAAACTGAACTTGGCAAACCACAAAATTACTCTAACCCTTGGTCACAGGCTCTTCCCTTTGTGATTATGGACTGGAACAATCAGCTGTCAACTTGACTGTTTATAACCCAGGACAGAATCTCATTAAACTGCAACATCACCATCCTTTTTTTTTTTTCCCTTAAACACATTAGCCTATGAACACTGGCAATCTGAAGCCCCACAGATGATCAATTCAACTGCAAAATAAAGAGACATTACTCAATCTTTTAAAAAATACTTTGTAACTAACTTCAAGATTGACTTTTTAATAAATCTTCATAAAATTTTTAAAAGGTCTCTTAAAGATGACATGAGCAACTGACAACATATTAAAACAAGCAACTGACCTATTGGGACACATAATTTTTATGCCTTCTACTTTACCCATTTTCAGCAGATACCTAAGCTAAGGCAAAGTAACAGAGGAAAGCTTTCCAGGTAGGTTTCTAGATGGGGCTGCAGCTACACCAAAGATCTAAAGACACCCATTTTGTTCCAGGACAAGTGTCCTCTTACCACAACAACAACACTAAACTGCAATCAGACCTTTTTGAAGAGGACAGTGACAAAAATTCTAAGAAAGAGCTATAAAATCTGTTAAAAAAAAAAAAAATTATGAGTAGCAGAGAGGTGTGCTCTTGTGGGCATTTCAAGAAGTGGGACAGTGGGTGAGTGCTCATTTCTGCCAACAGAAAGGTCATTCAGCTGTGGTCCAGAAGGACAGCAGTGCCCAGGTCCCTGGGGAAGAAGAGGGACACCTACAACCCCTACCTTCACATCCCAAGGACTGGGCTGATGCATGGCAGCACTGGGGGCTCTTCACTAATAACTCTCTTCAGCTCCACTCACCCCAGCTGCTGGGAAATGGCAATAGGTAACGAACCACTCACCCTGAGCTGTTCCCACTAATTTGTCCTCTATACACACACACAAGTGTCTGGAAAGGTACAGCTGCTCCCTCATGGCCTCACCACAGCCTTCAGAGCAGGACAACCAGAAAGATGTGCCTCCTGTCCCAGGGGCTTCACTGCTTCTGTTTGAGGTGAAAACTGGATCCATCTGGAATTTCTACAATAAGGATGGCAAGGGAACCAAGCAGCATAAAAATCAAAATATTCATCATTTTCTTTATAAACAATAAATGGTTGTAATTTCTGTAATGTGGAGAGTCTGATGCTGCACATCTTATAAACACTGACTGCTGATCAAAAAGAAAAAGAAGCTTCAATAGAATTGAATACAGAGTCTTGAACAGGATCAGCTAAAAAGCCCTAATCCTCTAGGCCACTGGCTGCCTGCAGGTCAGCCCTCTGCCAATTGTATTATGGTAGCCCAGACAGTAATTTGATTTATGCATTTTACCACCACTCCTCAGCTAACATGTAACCTAAACACCTCTAATTATTTCTGTAAGTGGATATACGTAAGTGCATATGATATAATTTTGAAGTCAGCTGTAAAGCCTCAAATAAATGCCACTTCCTCAAAACACAAGAGAAAAAATCTAGTTTACAAATCCTCTTTCTACAATAATTTCTTCCAATAGAAGAGGATGGAAAATCCAGTATTATAAACTACCAAAGCAAACATTTAATTAAATACACAGAAGTCACAACATTTTATCACACAAAGATGAAAATGAAATCATAACATCAGAGTTGAAATGGAAAGTCTTTCAATTCTTCTATCAAGCATTAAAGTGATAGAAAGATAAAAAGCTGAGGGTAGGCCTCTGAAAATGTTTTTTAATCACTTTTTTTATTTGTACTGCCTATGCATAATTGTTCCCCACATGAAGAGCAAAAAAGCAGGAACCCCTCAAAACATCTTCCCTAAGTAATCTTGCAGGAGCAGAATGAACACCAAAGAGTCCTGAAACAGCCAAGTGCCAAGAGGACAGAAGCTGCAAGGGCACAGTCCCTGTTTGGATTCTCCATCCAGAGATCTGATGCATTAATACAGGAAGATTGGAAATTGCTTTGCTATAGCTGTGCCTTTTTTTCCCCTCTTTTTTTAATTATTACTTTTAAACTTTGGGTTGAGTTATCTGATCCCTGAGTGATCACCTGCAAGTGAAAATGCAAAGCAGGAGTTGGGGGGGGGGGGATGCTGCTCACACACACACCAGGAATAGATGGAGGAACCACTGTAGTCAGCTGACCCATTAGTCCTGTTCCAGAGTAAGGAAACCACCAAAGCCAATGCAAACAAACCCTACAGAGTTATGGCATTTGCTTTTTATAGGCAATAGAAAGATTGTTGCTGCAAAAATAAAAAGAAACTTGGTCTTCATGTGAAATGCTACAAGGGAATTTCTTTAGTGCCACTGCTGTAGAATATTTATGAGCACTGGGAATCAAGACAGTCAATTATGACAGAGGTCACAGAGGGCAGGATTGCACAGCTACATTTGAGGGGGGTTCTTTTTATCTTTTTTTTTTATTGAATGCATTTTTACAGATATTTTTATTGTCCTGAACAAAAAAAAAGAACTGTGAATTTTTTTGTAGGTGACCTGAATGTATGCACTGCAATACTCATTTTTATTTTTAATAAATATCACTATTTGGACTACTTTTCCTGCATGCAGGAAGACTCCACTGCTCCACTTCATGTCTTTTTAAACCATGCTTGAAGCTAAAAACATCAAAACTGAGGGATGACAAAGAGATGGTACTGAGCTGGATCCAATAGAAAGGTATAAACATCTGGTTCATAGCAGTAGTCCCTTCAGGAAGAATGTTTTCATATGTTACTGCAGGGGGTTGGGCCAGATGACCTTTAGAGGTCCCTTCCAACCCAAATTATTCTGTGATTCTATAATATGCTTTTTGATTCTGTATACTGTTACTGAAAGCTTTAAAACAGCAATTAAAAAGAAGAAAATTTCTTTCTCAGCTCCAATTAGCAGAGCATGAAAATACCTGTGCAGAACAAGAAAACAGCCTGACCTTCAGCAACTGGTTTGCCCAGATTCTGGAGCAAAATCCTTTTCCTGCTTAATTGGTGAGATGATACACATCTTGATGGTAGTACTGGAACATACACCAATCTTTTGTCCTTTTCTTTTGTATATACACAAATGACTCAATTTAGCATTGCACTGAGGCATCTCCTGAGACAGGGGAAGTTCATGAAAATATTCATAAGAAGCAAGGTATGTCATTATCCCCAGGCTCTGCCTCCCAGGCTGTAATTAGAAAGATACCTCTTTGCTCACCAGATGGGGCTCCTTGGCCTCTTTCCAGCCTACACTTCATGTTGTCTATTATGGCAACCTAAACTGTGAATGAAGTAAAATAAAATGTTTCCCAGTGTACCTTTGGACAGAGCCAACTCACACGTACCATATGTGAATACAAATTTTTAATTGTTTTTTTTCTTAAGAAGAGCCACACACACATTGATAATTGGCTACAGGATCACCTATACAAGGTGGATCAAAGCTCCTTCAGCAAGGCAGAGACAGAGGCAGTATTCTGTGACAATTCTAATTACTCCAAGACAAGTGATTGTCAGCAGAAATACAACTAACAAGCAGTCTCTATAGCAGGAAGAGCAGACAAGAACTGAATGGCTTGCTCACTTCTTCAATAGTTTTGCCAAGTCAAAGTTAGCTGGAATGTTGGTATCAGGGGGCAGCCACCTTCAGGGCTGCTTATTCTGACCTGATCACAGGTACTTCCTCCCCCAGCCCCACCAAACAGACCTAAGAGAAAAGACAGTGGTTTGTTTCTGGCTAGAAAATACCTGGATAGCAAAATGAAATCCCAGTGTATGTGGAGGAATGGCTAAGAATGAAAGCTATCACACCTATATTTGGGAAGACCATAATACTTTTAGTAACCTAACAGCAGGCACAGTAGGAAAAGTAGTATTAGAAACCTTTCTGCACTGTTTCAGCAGCATCTCCCTGGTGAGTTCCAAGAACTGAGCCCTGGCTGAAAACACTGCTCAGGCTCCAGAGGCTCTCTCTGGCTGGAGGCAATGAGGATGTCAATTCATCTGAAGTGAGGAGGGATCCAAGAGATGGGGATGTGGCTGCTGGGAACTCCCCAGAGCCCAGCAGAATCAGTTGACACACTCAGCCCAATGGCTCTTAGCTGGTGTCCATTTCCCCTCACTGCTACAGCTGAACAAATAATGAGAAAAATGATAGGCAAACATCTCAGTGGCTTTGGGATGATTCTTGCTCCAACTGTGTTCTCACATTTTCTATTTGATTATCAGAATGGTTTTATGGGAAGAGTTTGCTCCCAGCATTCTCTCAGGACTGCAAAGTGGATCTTCCTACCAACAGCAAACTTGGGGGGGGGAATATACACACAATTATTATAAATAGCAAAATGAGCTTGTGTTTGCAGACAATCTGCAATCAAGGAAGAAGGCTAATTCATCAAGCAAATTGTTACTGAAAATTGTCTTCCTCAGCTATAATCACTCATAGAACCAGAGCTCTTGGTAACTGAGGTAAGAGACTTCAGAGTCCTAGCACCAATTCCCTGTTTTATCCACTTCTCCCAGAATAATGATTTAGTTCAGGAACTCTGTAGGTGGAATGAGTACCAAAAAGCAGGGGATCTCTAGTAATGAAGAGCTTTAATGCCCCTCAGGATAAGAAGTTGAGTGGCTTTGCAACATCTACCACCATGTGCACCCATTAATGGCTCAGCCCTCTTGCATTTCTTTGCATTCAGTCACAGCTTCCATCAAAGAGCTACCACCAACCAGACTCCTACTCCATTTTGGAAGCTGAAGAAAAAGAAACCAAAATAAAACCCCCAAACCTGCTGGAATGATTGAGAAGGATGATAAGCCATTTGGGTAGATTCATTTCTGTCTGGCATGTAATTTATTTACTTGGAGGAAATTATTCACCTACACATTTTCAGTCTGCAGGGTGCATCCTGAAGTTAAAAATAGCTGGAGGTTAAAATTAGCACCTAATACAGATACCATTGTCTTTTCCCATGACCTCCTCCCACAGCAGGCACTTTAGATTCAGAGTGGGATTGAAAAACACAAAAATAAAACAGAAATAAACATCACCTCATTAAAAAGAAAAAGAAATAGCAAAAGTAACTCCCCCTTAAAATGAATGATCCATCAGGCTTTTCTGGTCAGGGATTACTTTATAACTAATTTTCTAACCAGTAATTACAGTATGGGACTTCACTAGCATCTCAGGGTCATCCTCCCTAACACCCAGTGTCAGTATTGAATTTCATTATCTCCAGCCTAGAAAATCAGGAGAATATGACAATTAAGACTTCAAATATTAGACTTTGAAGGAAACAATATTCTGAATAGTCTGTTTCTAGGACAACATGCTATAAACAAGAACGTCAGCACTGACTTCAGCTCAGCTGCCACAGAAAAAAAATAAGCATCTGTTTTTCTCCCTGGCACATGTTGGACAAAACTGAAACATTCTCATAGATTTGAGATATACTTATATATTTCAAAAATATCACTTGAGGGGGAAAAAAATCATTTCTGTGGTCACACCTTCAAGAAATTTTCAGAGATCTATGTAAAGCCTGACAAAAGAGTGAGTGGAACCCAGGAATTCCAGCATCTGGAAAAATATTTCTCTTCAGAGGATTTCCCTATGTGTATCCAGAGAGAAAACCATCTCTGGTTCAGGACACCCCTCATTCTTCTTTGGTGCATGTTGATCTTACCCACCTAAAACTTGACCAGTGAAGCACTTCCCCAGTGCACACAAAATGATGTGCTGAGCCATAATTGGCAATAGGAAACAAGGCAAAAAAATACATACTTAAATTTTAGATGTGTGTAGAGAGAGAAAAAGATTGGCATTTCTCTTGTGATGGAACAAATTCTACATCATAAAGCCCTTGCATTTTTGCCTAATATCTTCATTTTACACAGACAAATCTCCTCATCCTTCTCTACCTGCTGACTGGAGATAATAGCTGGCAGGCAGCACAAAACAAAACCAAGATAACATTTGCAAAACACACCAGGACCCTTAATGGTGCAAAATGTTGAGTAAATTAACCCTTTTATCAAATGGCTGACAGCATCATAAAGGGTCAGGGTTTGGACACACATGGGGCTCCTCTTGAAAAATGACTAAGCCATCTCCTGCTCCCAAACAGAAATTAAATCTACATTGCCCTTGAATAACCCTACCAAGCAGATCTTTTCTTACCCAGGAGGGCTTCAGACACTGCAGTGTGGGTGGGAAAGTCTTTGTTAGAGGAAATTCACTTTACTAAAGAGAAGCAAGTAAGATCCTGATCACAAGGTTTACTTAGAAATTCATAAAAGTCTAATAACAATCTCTTTTAAAAAATAACAAAGATGTGATGTAATAATCACAAATTAACACAGATGGAATGTTCTGTATTTCTGCAAGCCTCCGGTATCTTCAATTAAATATATTTGTAAAGCTTTCAGTTCTGATCCAACAATGCTGCCTATTCATGACCAAAACCAAGTGAAAGATTCCTTGTTGCTGGATGGCTCCTACCCCCAAGCTGTTTCACAGGGTACCCAGCAGGTTATTCACTGCTTACAGAGAAGCTGGGAGCTGCCCTGGCTCTTGCAGCACCCGGGTCCCACCAAAGCTGAGCTCTGGGTTTGTCAGGGGGGGGGAAAGGATTTGCTCCTGCTTTTTTGATGCCAGGAGGAGCTCTGGGAGAACCCTGACCTCCCTCAGTCTGCTTTTCAGGCCTGTTAGGAGGTAGGGTGACTGCACTCAAACTTGTCCTCTAAGTAGAGCTGCCAACAAGTTAACTTCACTAGGATGGCACTGTACTCCAGCACAACAATTGTCTGGCAGCAAGAACAGCAAATGGAGTTCAGTGATGTTGCATGTACCATCATCCAGCATGTCAAGAAATGAAATGTGAAGTGTTAGAAATACCTGTTTGTAGCTCTTAGTGCTGATACTGTATTGACACTTGTAAACTTGGCTAGATTGCACAAAAAGTAGTGGAAAAAAGCTTTAAAACACACACAAAAGACAAAAAAACCAAAAACCCACAAGCCATGCATAACAAACCCATGATGACCCTGTTGAAATTCGTAGGAATTTTACCACTAACCTAAATGGAGTGGGACCAGACCACATACTGCTTGCAGAAATGGCTCCAGGGGACACTGAAAGCCACCATCTGACAGATTCCCTGGGACTGAGTGATGTTGCAGAGAGTCAGGACTGGAAAGACACCACCTTCCCAGAAAACAATGTTCTTGGCTTACACAACTGAAGTTCTAATGTAAGGAAGAGCTCCAAAATAATTGAAAATTAAGTTTTGGGAATGAGAAGACAAATATTTTTTAAGTCAGAAAGTAGAGACTGCTAAGATAGAACAGTGCTGGGTTTGGACAGGATAGAAGTGGCATCAGTCACATGATGAGGGATAAAATGTTTCCTTTTCAATTAATGATTAGAACTGAACAGAAATTGAAAAGCAGAGCTACACTGGGATTATGACCTCTGAAATTATGTACAGCTCTACACCAGGCTCAGATTTGAGCTACTAGAGCCTCAAAGGGGTACCCTCAACTGGCTGATATTTAGTATAACAAAGGGCTTCCAGAGGCATTAGTATGGATGAAGAGAGGAGGTTATAAATCAGTTATTCTCTACAAGTAAAAAGGATAATGAAATTATGCAGTTCTTTTCTTCCCCTGCTGTCAGCAGATCCTTAGTCAGCTGCAGACTCATTACTGGGGCTTCTGACAGCTGCACTAGATGGGAACCCAGCTAGGGCTCAAACCACTCTACTGAGAAATCCCCCCCATGGGGCTGAAGAGACTCTGCTTCTACAGAATAACAAACTCTGACTTATTTTGAGGAGATGCTAAGACTTGCCATTAACTGCAATAGTGGGATCTCCGGAAAGTACACCACGTTCACAGGTAGAGATGTGGAAGGGGGATGGAAAGACCATAAAAAAAACCTCAGGAGAGCTCATGGGCAGCACCATTACCCACAGGGTCTCCTAATGGATGGCTGTAACTTCCCAGAAAAGCACATGATACAATTTTCAACCCTGCCAATCAATCCAGGAGTCCCATCTGTGAAAACAGGGAGCCATTTCCCTGACCTTCCTTATCACAGGAGGAAATGAGTGCTTGTTGAAACACAACAGGGAACAGGTATGCACTCTAGTAGCTGGTGGCAGCTGTGTTTGCTGGGGTCACTTCCCTGTTGACCTTCTCTCATTTATTGTCCACAGAGCACATTTCTCAAAGCACATATTAGACTGGAAGGTTGCTGTTTATTATTGCAATGCAGACATGGGCTTAACTGTGCTGGCCCACACTCAAGGAAATACTACAGTGAGAAAGCTTCAAAAAAAAATTCTAACAAATGAAGACCTACATACAACAGCAAATCTTCAATTACTCCAAAGATTATTTAGGTTCTTCCATTTTTTGCTTAAGAATAAGTTAGCCTGGGGCCCTTTTCCCAGTGGTTCTTCACCTCCCTGTGTGGGTAAGCAGGATGACCTTGGTCCAACTTTCACTGAGTTTCTGATAGCAAAATGTCAGCCTGGGGCTTTCTATCTTCCATCAAACTCTTCTTCCCTTTCTCTCTTTTCCTATTCTCTTGCCCTCACTCTTCCCCATCCTTCTTCCCCTCTTCTGTTTCTTGTGCTACTGTCTTTTACCTGTTCAGTAAAAGGGAGGTTCAAGGATACAGCCTCAGCATTAATGGCCATTTACCTTCTGACCTTGCAGTGATGAGCAACCCAGTCACAGATGAGAGAAAACAAACAGCAGTTCAAACCCATCCCTTGGCAGAGCTTCCTACAAGACACAAGCAGTCCCTGAAAGGTTTCCTGCATCATTTCTTGGCAGCAGCAGGATTATATTCCATGATTTCCACTGAAGGAAAACATCACCTTGATGCCCCCCCGAGATAAAACCTGAGTAAACAGACAAAATGTGCACTATTTTAGTACTGGCTTACCCAAAACCCCCAAACATTTCATTCTGCAACAGATACAAGGTGCTGGTACCATGAGAGCTCTGCCCCTTACTTCAGGAGGGCCTTGATTCAACCTGAGTGATTCAGGCAACAATACATCCAGTAGCCGGGGGACATTTCCTCTCCTGTTACATGGACTGGAAGTTGACATTATAAGCTAAAGACAGAAAGTTGTTTTTTTTTTAAAAAAAATTATTTTTCAGTGCATATGTGAGAAGCCACAGTGCAGCAGTGTAAATCAGCACAAAAAGCAAGAGGTGGGACTGTGGCTGCTACACTGCAGAGTGTGCCCAGAAGGAAGACAGACCTACAGACAGGGCACCAAGCAGACTTCCCATGCAGAAGAAATCTATTTGAACATCAGCACTGATTAATTTATTCTTAGCAGTCAGTTTGACATCTGTCCTTGGTTCTATCACTGGGAATTCAAGAAGCAACTGGGTTAAGACACTCTCTGTAGAGCTCCAGGAAAGTTCAGCCCCTGAACATGCCAAATCCTCTGCTTGTCTTTTTCTTTGTGGCTTTCCAGAAGAGCCTTGGCAAGTGTCACCCAGCAAGTCTGTTTCTTCTTTAAAACCCAGACTCATCAGTGGCAAATATCAGGACACTAAACAGCCACCTCTTTCTTAGCAGCACAGCTCCTTACCTCAGCTCCCACTAAAAGCAGCAGCCAGCTTGTTCTGCAGACCACAGCCACTTTGGCAAAAACAGACCATGCCCTCCTCCGACCTTTTGATTTTCTATGCACAAAAATGCATCTGTGATCCAGCCTCTCTGTGACACAGAGGGAATGAAAACATCCTCACCAGATGCACTTAACTCCTCCTGTTCCTAGTGGGAGTGGAGCAGCAGAATCCAGTTACACTTATCTGTACAGCTAATGCATCACAAAAGAATGTCCTACACACAGAGGCAGAAAAATTAAATATGACACACAGCAGCTTGAACTCAGGTTCCCTGAGGCAGCATCAAAAGCTCATCAATGAACAAAAATGAACAAAATCTTTATAAAGAAACAGTTTGCAAATTTTCATTTTAAGACAGTTTTGTGGGTTTTTTTTTTCCTGTGGTGCAAAAAAATTCTGTACCTTAAAATCCCTCTTTGTTCTGCCTAAATGACAATAAGGGAGTTTTTCACAATCCCTCATTAATGACCTAAAGGAAATGCCCAAGCAGAGAATCAAAGAGAACAGAGACCTCATCTGGTTTTCTGACAGTCTTGATGAAACCATTTGATGGGAACACTGCACTTGCAGGAGCACAGAAGAAGAAAACTTGCCCACAGGAACCACAATGCATTGAGCATATGATGATTTGGAAGAATCTTCTTGTTGATGCACTGAAGGAAAGCAGACACTGGTCTGATGTTTCAGGTGTTTTAAGAGGCAAAATACATCTCTCCAGACCCAGACAGAAACTAGCTACCTGCAAGAAGATGAAGCAAATGCAGGAAAACATAGGGATGAACTAAGCATGCTGATGTGTTTGAGTTCATATTAACATGTGCCTCTGTACACACCAGAAAGGTGGAGCTAATCCAGCCAAAAATAGAGATTGTTTTGTGAAAACCAGGAAACTATCACCAGTCACACACATTCTTGTGCTCAGATACACCACCTCTCAGGTACCTAGGGGAAATGTACTAATACTGCAGCAGACATCTTCTACCACCCAGTCTTTAAGAAATTGAAGTAACTTAAAGGCCTCCTAATTCAAACCCTACTCCTAATCTTAGGTAAATCATGCTGAGCCTGGGAAGGAAGATATCAGCCACTGGGTAGCTGTGTAGGTCCAGGAGTGGAAGGGCTCACTACTCCAGGAGCTGTCAGTCCAAGATTTGGGTTGTCAAAGCTTTGGATTTGCCCCCAGTGAATTCCCAAGCAGCAGATATTTTCTAGCAGGACAGGACCTTCTTCCCAGGGTTAATGCAATGACACAAATAAGATGAAACGTGATCTGTACTGAAGAACTCTCTCCACAGCTTTGATGGGAACATTAGGTACACATCACAATTAAATTACTGTCTCTAATTGAATTGTTCCACTTAGAACTTTGTTTTCCTCCAAAAACAAAAAGGGTGTTTTGTACTTTGAGTCCCTGAAAGCCTCTGACACATCCTGTGGATCCAGATGGAGACCAAGTTCAGTCCTGATGTTATTTTCTTGCCTAAAAGTCAGATGTTACATCAGAAGCAAAGGTGACCCTCTGAGTGCCATTTTCTGGTCTATTGAAATCTTCCTTCAGGAGGGAAGGTTTAGTCTGGTCTAACAGAAAATGTCAAAGCTTGACTAAATGTCAAGATTTCATTATACTCTGGATTTCATTATCCTCTGGAAAAAAAAATGTCATTATACTCTGTACTGCAAAACTCAACACATGTTCCTCATTTTTAGAAACATCACAGTATCACTCATGGGCACTCACCTTCAAGGAAATAATTTTGTGGCTTTATTAGAATTTTAAAGAAATTTGGTCTTTAAACTAAAAGTGACACATAAGCAGCAAGGTCCATCTATCAAAGGACATAGGGTCACAAGATTGTAGGTCCAGGCATGGTCCTCAGGGGGCAAAGAACTCATGCCATAAGCATGTCCATAACCCCACCTATCCCACACTGAAAATCTACAGTTTCAAGGCTGCTTCTCTTCCTCTATAATTTTCCTAGCTAAAAGTCCCTTTTAGGAACACCATCAAGTTTCCTCTGTTCCTCTCTGTCATTAATTTTACTACAGAATTAATATACCCTTCAGCTATAATTTAAATTGCAAATTATTTCCAGCATTTTAAAAAGGACAGATCTTTTACTAGCAGTGTCCCAAGGCAACTGATATTTTCTATTTCCCTCTGCCTGAGTGGAGTTCCTAATGGAGCAGGAGGAGCTAAAGTCAGTGTTTGGGCCAGATAATAAGTCAGAAATGCTGAGAGGATAAACATTCAGGGGTGTGTTTTCCAGAGACCACCAAGAAGAAACCTTTGGAATAAATCAATACACTTTAAGTATTCAATACTATTTGTACAATTGTTTCTATTCTAGATTGAAATATTCAAAGGTTTAAATTAGTCTCATCAATTCTGCAATTCAGGATGCAACACACAAATACTGTCTGCCTCAGTTTGTGGCTCAGGAGCTTTTAAGCTACTCCACATCAGGCTGAGTTACTCTGTGCCAGAGAAACAGCTTACACCTTACCTTTCAAAATTAAAATTATCATTCATTTTCCTAGTACTGTTTAAGCAAAGCTTAGCAGTCAGGAATTCAGAAGAAGAACTGACATTTCCTTTTGGCATTGGCTTCTTTAAAACACTGTGTAATCAAATGTCATCTCTAATGTGAGTTCCCTGGTGTAGCATATTTCTGCTTCACAAGTGTGTGGAGGGAAGACAGATGAGCAGAAGGTGGTAATAGAGCATCAGATCAAAACTTGAATACATTTTATTCATAATTAGATGCTTGCCAGCACCACAACACACACACACATGCACAGGTAATACACCTCCACTGAAAATGCTACGTGATTTAAGCATGATTTCTTATAGCTATGTTTCTCCTGAGTAAAAGTATGTGTAAGGTGAGTACCTCTCTCCTTGGGTAGCTGGCACAATGACAAGACTTTCCTACCCACTTCTGTATGCTGCCTAAATGGTTCCCCACACCTGTTAGAAAAATACTGGAAACAAGTTTGGGGTTTTTTTGTACAGTTCATCAATAGAAAAATTGGTTGTAGGCCCATGTACCTCCAGCTGAAAAGCCAAATTTAAAGCACCCTAGAACTAGAGCTGAAAACTGATCTTAAAGTTTTATGTAATACTACTCCCTTTTTTTTTTTAAAAGTCACCTCTAGAGCACCAGAGATGGAAAATATATGGAAAACTCATTTTACTCTTTCCAGGATTAAAAATATTTTGTTCAACTCTTATCCAGGTAACCACGCCGAAATTCAGCTCATCTGAGGTTTGTAGTTGTAACTACCAGCCTGTTAGTCCCTGAGCTCTCATTTCATGCTGCTTCCTGGAGGGTCTTAAATTCCCTTTTTCATTAGGAAAGGGTCCTGATTTACTGCCTTTATCCAAAGGCAGAAAACAAATTATTATTATCATCAACATTATTATTATTATTCACTCCCCAGGGCCCCCTGAGCTGGCAAACAGACAGACAAGATCTCCCTCTTTTGGCCAAAGGGACACAAAGCAAGCAGAGCAGACACAACACTGCCTTAAGAGAGATGATGAGTTAAAGGCAACTATGTATTTTTTTTTCCCCTCTATGGTCCTGACACAGACAAATCCGGTAGGATAAAACAGGATAAATAAGAGAGGAGAGGTATACATCAGTTTTACCATTCTTCTCATGGCCTCATATTTCAAAGCTGCAAGATGTTACACTGCAGGCAAAGAGCAGCCTTTTTTAAACCCTGATCTTCACCAACTGCAGAAAACACTTTTGCTGAAGTTACAGCACGTTGGGTGTTGTCGTTCTGAAGATCAGTACCGGTTTTTTGCCTGCAAACCTCTGGAAATGAAGATGCTCCTTCCCAGGCAGAGGAGAGGCAAAGATCAGGCTGTGCCCAGAGCCCACCGGGGGGCAGCACCGGCCCGAAGCGCTGCGAGGCCATCAGGCAGCTGGGACTGGAAGGGGACACACACAGAGCTGCCACCCCCTTCCTCCCCCCCAGCTGGACAGGGGCTGGAGCTGGCCAAGTCACCACTGGCACTGGGGGTGGAGAGCTGGGTGAATACCAAGCTAGAAATATGTTCCCGGGCTGTAATGACATTTGGAGAGTTTGGTGCCTGGCACAGAGGTGCAGGGATCCACTGCCACACCCGGCCTCTGTCAGGGCCACCCCAGCTGATGTCTATAGCAGGCAATGGCAGAACCAGCTTCTCAGCACACAGGTAAGAATCCCTCCCAGAAAAAGCACACACGCCTTCCAACAAGGTTAAGGATTAAAAAAACAAAAACAAAAAACCCCGAAAATAAAACAAACAAAAATACAAACAAAAAAACCCCAAAAAACAAAATACCCCCCACACCTTGGGACAATGATCCCCTCACCAACAAATAATAAAATTACCCATAGGCATTTTCTGAACAAAACAGTCTGGTTTGCTTAAATATGAGTAACTTATTATTAGTGAGCAAAATGAAGTAACTAATGTGTAAAATAGGAATCAAACTATTAACTAAATACTGGATATTCTTTTAAAAATAGTTAAAGGCTAAGCTACACAGCATAACAACCAACACTTATTATTTGTCCATGACGGGTGGTTTTAGCTTCACTATCACAGCTACAGCTTCCTGACTACTTAACAGATTAAGAAATTATTCTGAAATTATTTCTTGCTCTTTCTTGTCTGGCTGTGACAGGGTTGCAGGACCCCAGCTCCCCAACCAGCTGGCAAGGACCCATCCTTTCCATTCAGCCTTCATTCCAGAGCACTGCCCTTTATCAGGGCAACGTTGCACTTCAGTCCCATATAAATAACTTGGCTCCCCCTCAAAGCACGGACTTGGAGACACTCTGGGCATGAACTGTGTTTGGTACACGCTGTAGTTGCCTCAATAGGGGAGTTCAGTTCAAGGGAGAGGATGAGTAAAAAAGATATATTTTGTTCTCTGGTGGTTGGTTGCTATAAAGCAGATTACACAGAACAAAGTAATTAAAACGAAAATGAGTAAAAGAGCTATGGAAGACAAAAACAAAAAGAGTTAATAGCTCCTAAATGTTATTTTTCTTAATCCTCTGTGCCCATATCTCTTCACTAAGTCAAAACTGACTTACATGTCATGAAGACTGTCACACACCCAAAAATAAACTTCGTAATCATCACCCACCACTACCCAAACCTTGGAAAACCATCCTTTTCAGCCTGATTTTGCACCCATGACATAACAAAAAAAAAAACCAACTGACATAAATGTTTAAATGTTTGGAGATAACAGCTCAACTTTGTGAGCACATCCCAAAGACTGCTAGTGAGTTTTAAAGGAAGCGTAATAAAAGAATTGTCAAAACATTTATACTCGATACGACTGAAAGAGAAAAGGAAACTTCATTTTAGCCAAGTTCTTTCTAAAATTGCCATTCAGTCCATCAGTGCAGCTCTCAACAGTTTCATAATTTTTCCCACTTGTAATTAAAGCAGAAATTATTTAAAGAAGAGCAAAACTTTATCTTGGAAGCTCCCAACTAGGAACTGCATAAACTAGACTAAATTCTTACACTAACAGATGTTCCTGCTGCAGTGCAGTGAGGAATTTTTGTTTGCAGAGTGTTTAACAATTTACAGTATAAGGGCAAATTGTGTGTTGTTATATCATACTCAAAACACTTTCGGTGCTTGGAGTCTCTGAGGCTGTCTATTTAAACAAAAACCACCAAAACCCACAAAATGTGTGCAAAACAGATTATTTTAAGAAAATTCTTACCAGCTTTTTGCTGAAAACCTCTAGAATATTCAACGCTTTCAAATACAGACTTGAAAATCTGACTGCTATATCAGGGGTTAGCTTTCTGCCATCACCGTGAAAATTCACCCCCAAACTGAACAAGTCACAAGTTTGACTACAGGTGATGGAACAGTGGCTTTCCTGTGCAGGGGCTGGAACAGAGGTGATGGGAAGCAAGAGTTCACCAATTCACAGTGTATTTATGGCTCCTAAGCCCATCACTACCATGGCAGCAACATGGTGGTGATCACAGTATTTTCCACTTTTATGTATTACTTTCTTTTATAACAAACTATAAACAGACTCTTCAGAGTTCCCACGTGAAAAATGGCTGTTTATGTCTAAGTACTAAGAAAAAGAGCTAAAATGTATCATTAAGTGTCTATTATCTACTGCTGTGAAGGATTTTTTACCACAGCTCATTCAGCTGACACCCCTCTGACAATGTACAGAGATTCATTAATGTTTGCTAATCTCAAGCCATGAATATGGTCTTTGTTTTATTTAACATACACTCTCTATCCAGTCACGTGCATATATACATACATAAATATGGATATGGAAGTATACACAGGCATTTTCATGTGGGTTTTTTTTTCTTTTGAAATGAAAAATCTTGGGGGAAAATACTAATAGCACAGCTTTGATACATAGCTTCCTCCCTATCATTTTTGTCCTTTTTCCTTAATATGATTACTGTTACAGCAAATCATCATTTGTTCTCATGGATACAATTAATGAGACAAATTGCTGTAACATTACAGCCTGAGCAAAACAAGAGCAGACAATGAGTCAGCCCAGCTTTCAGCAGCTTCTTTAGTCAAAAGGCTCTGGGAACACAAAGGCAACAGAGATTACACCCTCTACCTGTGCATTCCCACCTCTGCCATGATTCAGGCCTCTAAACCATCAAGACTACAGGCACACTTGGTTGTAAAAACAACAGAGCAGGTTTGCAGCAGCTGTAAAATATATTTAATATATGTCAGACCTTTCTCTCCTTAGCCCCACAAATAAATCTGGGTCCAAACAACTGATTTTGTGAGACTGCTTATATAGCAAAGCTTTGTGTTCCTAACCTGAGGTGTACATTGGGGGTTTTATTTTATTACCTCAGCTTGCTCACTTTAAACAGAAAAAAAGGTTGGGAAGTATTGTAGATATCTGAATTATTATTTCATGCAATTGTAAAGTGATATAGGGGAGCCAATGATTTCTAAAATCAGGGATTACCTGCCACTGACACTTTATGAAGGAAAGAGAGCAATGGGACTCATCTACTTCACCCTCAAACCTGTCTGTGGAAATGGCTCTACCATTAACACACCTAACACACACCTCACTTCCAATTGATTTTGCATTGCCTCTTGAACTACAGCCAGGGCAACAATAATCTTCAGAGAAGAGAACATTCATGAAGCACTCAGACTGACAGATTGGATGTGCATTTTTCAGTAGCACTTAAAGACTGAAGAGTGAGCTTTCTGCAAGACACAAACACACTTAGAGATGGGCACAGGCTTCAAAGGAGGACTTTGGACACCCCAGATACTTGGGGGTGTTTGAAACCCTGACAAAGTTATGTTCCTTGGCCCCCATCTGCAACCTCTCTATCTGTGCCAGAAATAGCGCTGGAACTTGGATGGAGAAAAGCAGAGGCAACAATATTCTGCATCTGTATTATATCTGGGATTGCTATTACCTACATTCCAGCTTTTATTCCCACACAAGAGTGAATATACAGGGCAGAAGATGGAGCAATTTCTTCCTAAGTTTTATCTAACTGGAGAGAAGACCAACTGGAGGCAAGAACAGAATAAAATAGTTGAATTGCCATTTTCAAAAGACACCAGAGATTATCCTTGCTTGATTTAGCAAGCTTATTTAGTGCTATCGTTATATAAAAATTGGTAATGCTGCTGGATAAAATTATATTCTGACTGTAGGATCCTTGTCAAGGTAGCTCTCTGCTGTTGTTTAAATGTAAAGGAAATGCAGAAAGCCAAAAAGCAGTTGGGATCTAATTAATTTGTCAGAGCATTTGGAGAAATTTTCATTTCCCCATTCTTAGTCACCTCTCAACACAGAAGTCTCATCCAACACTGGCCATTTCCAAACATTTCACAAAAATAGAATCACCACCTCACATACACTGGAATACATGAAAGGATTTACAAATTGGGAGGGAAGGGGGAAAGGCAACTAATAATTACCTGAAACAGTAAAACAAAGGAGCATAGCTTGGAAAATAGCTCTGAAACATGGCCAGACCTGTGTTTTCACCTCTTTTGGCATAATAAGGAAAGTGCAAATACTGCATGAGAACCAAGTGTTTTCTCAATATACCTTTACAAACAATGTAAGAAACTACCCTTTCTCTCCCTGCGAGTATGTAATGCCCCTTTAGCTGCCATGCTTGTAGTAAAATACATCATGTTCTGGCAGAAAGGCTAAAGTAGATTACAAAAAACTGGGAGCCTACCTGTTGCTCTTTGCAGGCAGTGCTTCACATGTCTAATTTTACTTTGTGTCTGGAAAATGAGCCATGGAAAGGCTTAGAATCATATCAGACACTTCTTTAGGATTTCTACTTTGGGCTCATTTTAAGTCAAGTGAAGTCACTATGGGAGATCTTAGCTTCTTCCTTCTATTTTTATGCCCAGGGAAAAGCAAAACAAACAAACAAACAAAAATAAACCAAACCAAGTCAAAAGAGAACAAGCCAAAGAAGGGCCATATACAAACTGCTCCTTAAACAGTGACTGCTTCAAGCAAGAGCTGCTTTCCACCCCCGTTTTTCTCCCAGCTACTGAAATTAAAGTTATTTTTAAGCATGGCTACACAACACCTTCAAAGAGCCGATACTCAGGCACAGGCTACTTCAGCCCTTGGCCAACACATCCAGTTTCCCACTCCTTCTGGTGGCAGTCTAGGCTCACACCTAGTGCTGAACATTTGCATGACCCTGTGTGCCTTTGCAGCTCATTAGCTCCAGTTTGATGGCACAGTCCCTCTTTGGTTGCATTCAGGTTAGCTGCTAATTGCCCCAGTGTCTGAAAGCATTCCATGTAAAAATCAATAGCAAGAGTGAAGTACTTCTAAGGCTTCATAGAGACTCTGGAATTTCTCCCATTTTGTAATCACAAAGTAAATGAGAAGAAAATAACTGACTCCTCACTGCTCTGTTCTTGGTCCAAGTATCAGATCAGAAGCTGCATCACTTGGAATGGATTATTGTTTTGAGTTGATTACCAAGAGATTCTTTTATTGGAACTAAATCTTAAAATACAATGTCTCCCAGTTAAGAGGATGTGGCATTCAGCTACTATTCACAGAGGGGTTTTATTTGATTAATGTTGAGAAACAATTATGGTGCTCATTAAGAGATTCCAGGCAGATTCTCCTGTGAAGCTGCATGTTGAACACCCCAAAAAAGTTACTGCATCTCTAAGTGTTTATCAGGTGCTGTAGCAATTACCCCAGTTCAGGATCACCAAGGAGAAAAAATGTGATTGTTAAAAGCTGAGCCAGAGACAAGAAAGAAAAGAAAAGGTGCTGCCTGCCCTGCTGCCTGGCCAGCTGAGGAGAGCACATGCCATAAATACAACTCAGTGTCTTTTCTCAAAAGCTTCAAAAGGACAAGAGAGTACAACACTGGTCACACCTTGATACCTGCCAACTGCAAATAAACACATTTTGTTCTTTGACATAAAATATATGTACACACACAGGTCTGACTGCTGAGTCCTTAGTGCCTTGAAGAAGATGCCAACACCTACCTCACTGCAGGCAGTAGAGACTCAGCTGGGCATTGGGAAATCCATGTGAACACAGTTTGTGTTTCCACTGCTACCTCTACAGTCATGCAGATTAGAAACTTAGCTTTTTAAAAGGCAAGACAATATTACCAGAGAATGGTGACACTGAAATCTTAGAGGATTTTGAACAGCCTTTGAGAATCCCTGACCTTAGCATGTTGTTTGGCATTTGCCTAAATGAACAGAGATGGTACAGTATAATGTTTGAAGTTTTCTGAGAGCTCAAATTTGCACATATGGCTCAGCAGACAAAAATAGAATGTAACAGACTTGAAGGGGAAAACAAAATTAAAAGAAAAAGAAAAAAGTACATCTCTACTTCACTAATCAATATGACAGATTGCTTGAGATGCAGCTCCCAGAACAATGCCTGGTTTACTGAGATGACCTCTGAAAACTCTCTGAAAACTTCCAAAGGCATCATGTAAAGTTAGGTTATTATTCCCATAAAAACTGAAGGAATTCTGTGCTCCTCAGCAGCAGAGTCTCTGCTGGTGTCTCATAGAAAGCACACAGTGACAATGAAGGAATAATAATGCACTGCAGATGATCATTAAGACAAACAGGATATGACATGTTTCCAAGAGGAAGCTTCTAGTTATGTTTCAGAGACCTGAGAACATGTCAAATGTAATAGACTAAATTGCCTGAAACAAATCACTCTAATTTCATCTCTTTAGATCACCATATCTGTTGCCCCACAATGTATCCTAATATATCCCACAAGACATATCCCAGGATAATCTTGTATTCATTTTACACTCACCAAATACATCTGCACTTCATCAGATCTAAGCTCTGTCGTTTTTGTATATACAACTAGTGCACAATTAATGCTGATCTTTATATAGATTTTAGTACAAAAGGATTAAACCCCTGTTTAGGGACAGCAAAAAGAATTCAGGAAAAGTGTCCTCCCCACCCAGTCAGTTCCAAATTTCTGCCCAAGAAAAAAACTGAAACTTGTACTCTCTTATATTTTCCATGTAGTTGTCTCTCTGCTACACTATGGGTCTAAGCTCATCTCCAGGACTCTGGGTCCTCTGAGATAGGAAAAAACTACAGCAAGCTTCAGGAGAGAAAAGATTTTGTTTTCTTATTGAGCTACAACACGTTTATACTCCATCTTGAAAAATATTTCTTGCTCAAAAATCAGAATAATCAAAAGCACGCAAAGTTTTTGTTGGGCAGATCTATTTTAAGCTGAAATATTCCAAGCTCCAGTTTTCTTAATCAGCTTCAGGTGAGGCTTTGTTTCTCCATCACATTTCTATGTCAGTAAAATCCCAGTGGAGAAAAAGAAATATCAAGAACAGCAGGAAAAGATGATAAATTAGTTACATATAGACAACAGTGGAAAGTGTATGCAAGGCAAAACCAGTCACAACTTTTCAGCTGAAAGTCTTGTCAGAGAATACATCATTTTTGTGTCAAATATAGTTTTGGGTTTTATCTCACAAACAAGGGAAGGAGAAGAGTCAAAAACTCAGCAGGCTTCAGAATCTTTTCAGAAGTAGGAAATTCAGAGTTAAAGCTCAGTTCTGCATTACTGAGTTCAGCACTGAGTCTGTATTCCATTCCCCAGACACAGTCTAATCAAAAGATCTGTCTTCCTCTTTCCACCCCTCTCTTCTGTTAAAAATACTGAGCATAACTTTCCTTCTTATAGAAATAATTAGGAAACACTGAGATGTTGATAAGACAGAATTCTCTTTAACCAACCTTTCTGAAGATTATCTGAAGCAGCTTTGTGTTACCATCCCTACAAAGCATTACCAAGAATTACTCTAGGTAACCACTGCTCTCCCACCAGCCTACATTCTTCTGATGGATTTCAGAGGCTCCCACAATTTACAACAAACATTCTACAAAATTATAATCGATTATCAGTGATTTTAAACAAACAAACAAACAAAACAATTGGTAGACAGCTACTGCAAATAAAATCTGGCAGGATGTGTTTTGAAGCTTATGTGTGGGTGTCATGAGCAGAAGCTCAAGAATTTAGTTAGCAGCTTATTTACAGAAACTGCTTCCCAACACGTGGCAAGGCCTCCCATACCTCCAGAACCATCTGGCTGGCAGGGAAGGAGCTGGTTAGAAATGAGATACCCGTTTAATTTTCTCCAAGTTACTTAGTGATATCATCTCTTAGGAAATAGATGTGACATCTATCACTTCACTTGAAGATCAGCATCTAAAACAGACTTTCCAGTGACCAGCAGCAAAATTAGCAACACCTTATCTGACCTCAGACATCTCTGGAGCAGAAAAAGCTTTCAAGCATGATACTTACATGTTCCAGTCATCATCATCTTATTATTATTACTACTTTTATAGCAGATAAAATCATTTTAGCCAGCTAGCTAAACCAGCTTCTTTCCTCTTCCCTGCAATGACACAGTGAGGACCTCCTGCCAATCTGGATGTCATTTGATAGTACAGAAGGATTAAACCCCTGTTTAGGGACAGCAAAAAGAATTCAGGAAAAATGTCCCCCCCACCCAGCTACTTCCCACTTCGGAACTGTGCAGGGTGTGTTACCTTGAAATAATCAGTGACCTGCAAATGAAGCACCACAAACACTTTACCTGCCTGCTCAACAGTGCTTCTGCCCTCTGGCTTGCAGTGACACTAACAAAGGTTGGCATTTGGGGCTGTGGCATGGGTTACGTAGATAAAAAGATGCTGATGTCACCTAAGGCTTACATGAACACCAAACATGAGCTTGCTGATTTTTAACTTCTTTCAGTCATTCAGTGAACAAAAGGTTTGATCAATTATTATAAATCTTTTTTTTCAAAAAAAAAGAGGCAAATATTCATTAAATATGTACTCAAATGGATTATTTGTGCATTCCTTCTCAATCTAAAGTGAAATACCTTTTGCAACATGCTGGCCATTTATACGTCAATTCTTCATATCCCCTTCAGTTACTTACCTAAAAAACAAGGAAAAATACATTAATTTTCATTTTGTCAAATCTATCATGAGTATATACCTTGCTCTCCACTGCTCCTCTCTAAGTTTTCAGTAGTTATAATTCAGGTAAGGCTATCAGGGTGATGGGGCTTGCTTATATTATTACTTCAGATGGCATGGTTTCCACTTCTGCTTCAGCTAAACATTCAGTAATTGAATTTTAGATATTTTTTTCTTATAATTGTTTTTTTCCTCCTCAGTAAATAATTTCTAAATAAAAGCTATTTGATGCCCTCAATAATTGGATTTCTACACTCTGTGTACCTAGCCTGGGAAAAAAGAAAGTCATCATTGCAGACACAGTAATGGAAAAATAAAACATTTAGCAAAATTACCCCAACATGACTCTTCAATACAGAAATTTATGCAGACATTCTTGCAACTTCTTAGCAACCACTGGCAAAAAAGCCCCACCATTTCAGCAGACAAAGCACAGGACTGCAAACCAGGAAGCTCCAAGCTGACAGACTAATTCCAGGAACTCAGGTACAGCTTTCCCACCGATCTCCATAGGAAGCATCTTTAGACATTGAATTTCTGTTCAGTGCAGCCATTAGTCCCTCATGGCTTCAGAGATTAGTCAGTGGTGTGTTACAGGTACCCACTGCCTGCCTGAGAAATGTTACCAGTTGCTAATGAGAAAGCAGAAAAGCAGCTTCTTATTTATTCTCCTTTCTGCCCCCTCCTTTTCCTCCCAAGCCATCAAAATTGTCTCAGAAGCTGGTACTCTTCTCATTTTAGAAAGAAATGGTTCTATTCTGGGCCATTTCTCTTCCAAACTTTAAATGCTAAACAATAACTGTATCAACTAACAAGAGATAGCCAAATTTTTTAATTCTCAAATGATTAAGTAAGGTTATCACCCAGGATTGGAATTGTAACTCATATTTGTCCGAATTGCAAAATAAATAAATTCATTCTCCAGCTTCTGCTCTTCACAGTTTTGGTCACTTACATGAACTGCTGTCCTAAAGCAGTTTTAGAAATTACTGCAAATTAAAGCACAATTTCTGTGGCAGAACACAGAGCTTTGCAAAAGTACTTAGTGCCAGTCCACACCACCAAAGATACAACAGAGCAGCACACATCATTTGCTGAGCAGGGATCCCACCAGGCTGCTGCCTCCAAGTCAAAGTGGGGAGCTGTGAATTCCTAGACTCGGGTTTGCTATGAGGGGGCTGGAATGGCTTTAGTTTAGGTTTTTGTTTGCTTCCCTGCTTTCGTGTTTTTCAGGCTTTTTGCTTAAGGGAGAAGGACTACAAAAAGGTGTTTTTCAACAAAACCTTTCCAAACCAGCCCTGCAAAACAGGCAGCCATGAGCTCAGAACCTTCTAGAGGTCTCATCCTCCCCTTCTCACCAAGGAGTGCTTCTCCAGAGGTTAAGCACCCAGATGGGAAAAGCCTCCAGTGCTGCCTGGATCCAGCTCCAACCTCTGCTCCAGTCTAGGTGGTGCCACTTGTTCTTCACAACCCATCCAGGGGGATTGGGCAGCAACCATGGGTGTCAACACCTGCAAATCCCAAATGAATCTCAGCTCCTATTTCTCTCATCCATCACTCTTCTATGTCTGAATTGCATTCATTATCACTTCTTTCCTATCCTCAAACTGAGAATAATTTTAAACCTTTACAATACATCCTATAAAAGGTATGAAATACATCCTTACAAGCACTGACTATGAAAAGAAAACCACTTCATATTGCATCCATATTACCACTTTTGCTATATACTGGTTTTTCAGATGTTTTCTTCACAAATACCCCAAGTTGAGAATTCTAAGAAACATAGGTGAAACCCATAGCAATTAAAATATCCTTCATTTTAGATCAAAAACTCATCTGAATTTCTTTAGATCATAACCACATGATTCCCAGCATTATACTTGCCCCAGCCTTCCGAGAAATTTCAGTTGGAAATTTCACTTCTTGGCATAATGTGCTCACACTGAACAGAGTGTACAGGCTCAACATGAATTCTGCCTGTACTCAACTAACTTTATTTTAGACTGCATTTTAAATCACTGCCAAACTCAGACACCTACTGCACAAATTCTGCAGCTTGCACCTCCTGTCAGCCTACTCCGTGATGCTTCTGAATAAGCACTTTTTCTTTTCCTGGCAGAACTCATATTATCATCCTTTTTCAAAGCAGAAAATTTTAGTCCTCTAGTCCATATGCATGCACATGTTTAGCTTTTTCAAGAGAAATCTACCTGCCACCTACAATTCATATTTCTCCAGGGTATAAGCCCATTTCAGAACTTAGAACACTATTGTGTAGAAGATGTACTTAGCTGGATTTAAAATGTACTACTACAGACTTCTGTCCTTAAAATGACAGCTCAGTGTATTATTGCCATCTGATTAAGAACTACCTGATGAAATGTGCCACTTTTTAGGTTTTGGTTCATTTTTTCCCCCTTTCCCTTTTCAGAGGAAGCATAGGTCTCAAGCTTAGCAAGAAAACAAACCAATTCTGTTTATCACAGCCACTCGCACTGCTGGTTTTCCTGCAGCTGTTTGTAATGATCACCCACATACCCCTTTCACTAGGGTTTTGTGGGGTTTTTTTAAGTGACTTCTTCTGCAGTGCCTTCTTTGCAGTTTCAAAAGCTGCGAGAGCTCCACACAAAAAGTACATCTTACATTTCAAGTACTATAGCTAAAGCTTATTTCTGTGAAAAACTCACTCTGCCCTTTGCCATTTGGCAAGTGTTACACAGATTCAGTGGCCTGGGGCTTGTAGCAGAAGAGCTGAAATCAAGACAGGCATTCCTTGTTGTGCATTAAGAGAAACCATGGAGAATGCACATACTGCAGCTGTCCTCTGCCCATTCTAGCTGCAGATCACAAACATTCCACTCAAATGTGTTTCTCTTTCATCACTGAAAAGTACTTATGTGGCAAGCAGTGATGAGACAGACTCCAAAGGAGGTGACTCACAGACAGCTAATGAATCCCATGCCAGTTTTTTCATGCACTGCCCTTCATTTTGCACCTTCACAACCCAAAGCCTGTACTGTTCAGTGCAGAGAACTTCGTTTGGCACCTCAGCTGCTTCCTTCAGGGAACACCAAGCCAAGGTCAAGCTGAAGGCACACTTGCTTGAGGGCAGGTGTTGCGCACTGCGTGGCTCTACAAATGTCAGTGCTTCTAATTGACAGCAATAGCTGAAGAGTTTAATTTGTGAAAGTAACCCAATTCTGGGCACTTCAGCACGTGACTTAATGGGATAGATTAAACCTCTCCTGCTTTGAGAAAGCAGTTAAGCACAAGCTTGACCAACAAGCATGTATTTGAGTACTGGGTCCAGTTCTGGAGACCCCAGCATAAGCAGGACACAGAGCTCCTGGAACATGTCCAGAGCAGAGCCACTCAAATGCTCAGAGGGCTGAGCACCTCCCTGGGAAGCCAGGCTGAGGGATTGGGCTTGTTCAGCCTGGAGAAGAGGAGGCTCCCAGGGGAGCTCAGAGCAACCTTCCAATATCTGAAGGGGCTACAGGAAAGCTGGGGGAGGGCTTTGGGTATGGGGGTGGAGTGAGAGGACAAGGGGAAATGGGTTAAAACTTGAAGAAGGGAGATTTATGTTGGACAATAGGAAGAAATTCTTTAATTTGTGGGTGCTGAGCCACTGTCCCAGGCTGCCCAAGGAAGCTGTGGCTGCCCCATCCCTGGCAGTGTCCAAGTCCAGGTTGGATGGGGCTTGGAGCAACCTGGGCTGGTGGGAGGTGTCCCTGCCCATGCAGGGGGTTGGCACTGGAGGAGCTTTGAGGTCTCTTCCAGCCCAAACCATTCTGTGATTCTATGAACAAGGTTCTGAAAACCTGTTGCATGCGTTACCCTGCAGAAAAACTACCTCAGCATCCCTGCCTCTGCCAAAGTATGCAGTGGATCTCACAGATCTGCTTCAAGAATACTTAAAGAGCCTTGAAAAGTCTCTCTTTAGTCCTGGGGAGCACTCTACCTGAACCAGCCAAATGCAGATTTCTTACTTCAATTAGACTATAGGCTCAAGGCTGGGGGGGCTATGTTGGAGATACTGCTCTGAATCAGGGAAAACTTTTAAGCTTTATGATGCCAGCACACCATGCAAGAAACCTTCCTGACCACTGAGCTCCCAGTTATTCTAGGCAGGTATCTCAGTTTCTTTTGTGGAGCTGCTTCACTCTGCATAGTTAAATATTTATTGGGTTGGGAAAAGAAGATGTGTAATGTGTCATAAAGCAGTGAAAAAATTAGAGTAATTGATGAGCCATGAAAAACTACATCACTGTGTCCTTAGGCATATGGAGTGAATCTAGCAGTGCTGGTAAAAGATCTTAAAATAATTAACCTGAAAGTTAGGCTCCACCACTCGGCAGCACGTATGTGTCTTTTCACACTCCCCCCCACCTCTTTCCTCAATACCTTCCCAGCCTATTACAAACATGAAGAGTGTCAGAAATGCTACACAGTAAGCATGGCTTTTTTCTTCTCTGATATTAATTTTAGAGAGAAATACAAGATGCACTGTAGAGAAAGAAATAACATTAGGAGCAGTTTTCATGATAGTGCCTTCAGCCCAAGCCTCACCTCCCTTCAGCTGCAGGGAGGATAAAGATGCAACAGTTATTATGAGTCAGGGAGGAAACCAGAATAACAGCTTGGACACCGAGCTTCTGAAATTGGATTAGTGCTAATGGATGAAGCTGAGCCTTGTCTGCCTAACAATTACAAGTGATCCTCCAAAAACTCTGACTGGAATTAGATTAACCAGCAATTACAGACATAAATAGCTATGAGACTGGAATCATATTTTTCTTCTACTGCAGAGGATTTGACATGAAAGTAGTTTAGTCCAAAGCTGTATGCTGCCATGCACTCAGTGAAACACTGAGAGATCTTGCCTCAGGTTCTGTGCCCACCAAATCAGATTGAGGAACCTGCCTCACCTCCAGAGCACTCATTCCAAGAGTCAGCAGTGGCTGGGGAAGTTCTGCTGCCTCACACTGACCCCCTGGCAGCTCTTTCAGCTCATCCCACGGCAAATAATTTGGTTTCTGTGCCATTCTCATTATGCCGGGTTCTTGCATCTGGTCAGAGCACCTTATGCAAGAAGCAGTTGCTGTGCCTTGGTTTGTTCTGGGTTTTAAATTTGAATGCAATTAAAAAGCATTCTTCGAACCTGGTTTTATCCTTTGCTGTTACGTATCTTGTGTTTACAAGTTGTATTGGAACTCATCTTTTAAGAAATCATTATTTGTTCCTTCTGTCTTCCCTTACTTTTGTTCCTTGATACCTTTCCTTGTTTATCCTGATACCTGCAATTCACTGAGGAAGCAGCCTGAGAAAAGTTCTATTAAATCAGATTTTATATTTATCCAGGCTTAAGCACAGTCCACTTAGCACAACCACTGTTATCTGTCTGAATTTGGTTTCTCCTATTTAAAGGAGGTAAAAACGGTAAAATCTCTTATCTTGGAAAACAAAGTTCTGCCTGCGTGCTTGAAAGAGAGGGAAAGACACAGAACTGTGTTCTCCACAAGACTGTGGGGTTTTATTTTCCGGAATCACAGATTTTTCACATTAAAAAATCTGTAAGAAGGTTTCTAAATAATTTTGGAAATAGTCTCCAGCTACTGGATATTACACCTGGAGTATCTGATTCTGAGATGCAATAAAATGCAAGCTTTAAGAAAAAAAAAAAAAAAAGAGAAGAATCATGACTGTGGAGAAAAACTTTTGCCCCAGCCAACAGGAGGAATCCTGGTATACTGACTTCTGAAAGATGGTGCAGCTTGATATTAACTCAAGCTTGAAATGGGGAAGCTGTGGTAAAACTCCGTCACAGCACTCTTGGTTCATAGTGTCAAAACTTGTGCTACTGCTTTAATGTTGGAATTTTTGAGAGCTGTACAGGCTGAGAGGAGTGGAAAGAAGCAAGAAAGAAACTGCAGGCTGATGCTTGTGACACTAGCAGCAACAAATACATGTCAGGAAGTTGTAAGATTCCTATCAAATCATTAGGATCACATCAAACAAAACCTGGAGTAACTACAGGAATAATGAACTGGCTCAGTCTGACTTTAACTCCAGTGAGATCACAGAATGTCAGGGGTTGGAAGGGACCTCTGAAGATCACCAAGTGCAACCTTCCCTGCCAGAGCAGGACCAAAATTAGGGCAGGTCACTTCCTCCGAAGAGCCATTGCACAGTGCAAGCTGCAAGCCAAACCAACAGCCTACCAGAAAACAGAGTGACCTGAATGTCTGTATAGCATTCTGATACTGAAATCATCAGAATTTACAGGTACTTACAGGTACCAGATGCACAGGAGTGGGGGGATGCATCAGCTGTCAGAACCTTTGCCTCCCCATTTCCAAACAAAAACAGACAGTGAGATTTAATTTAAGTATTGCACAGTGCTTCACCTGGTGAGAGTGGTTAAAATCCACACCTTGTTACCACTTCTAACATAAAAGTGAAATATTAAGCCCTACAGCACAGTAAACCTGGAAAACAGCTCTTAATTTGTATCCTTAAGACCATTATGCCCTGCCTAAAGTGTTAAAAGCAATGCATTAAAAGAAATTTACCCATTTTTACCTACTTAAGCACTTTCAAACCAACTACCACAGCATCCTTCTCCTCCAGAGATCTACAGGCAGCCTCCTTTTTCTGTAGCAAACTTCCAGCACCCTGGCAGGGCACGGAGTCACCAGGGTCACAGAGGAGAACAAACGCTGCCTTTGTGCAGGTTCCTTGGAAAGCAGGGAGAGCTCAGCTCACAGATACAATACTGCCAAGGACAGGCTGAGTTATGCAATCTGCCTGGTATTCAAAGCACCATAGCATGAACTCCTTCTCTTGGACACAGCCTTTCCAAGGCCAAAGCTCCTTAAAAGAAAAATAATCCTCAAAAAAATGCTCATGTCTAACTGGAGCTTTAAGTTCACAGAGCCCAGTTCTGCAAGCTCTTTGAAGCCATGGATACTATTTGTAAGAAAAGCAATTGTGTCAAAATAGTAATTTACTCTCTTCCTCCTAAGCCAAAACATCACCTAACTTTTTAATAGCTTTTGAATAGTTTAAATTCACTGTGTACTTACAGCTGTTTACCTTAGAGCATGACATTAAGGTCTGTATCAACAGCAAATTAATGGTCTTGCAAATTCTGATTACATCTTCAGCATGGGGTGGCAACCCACTATACTTTTATAATCATATATCATTATAACTTTAGAGTGTACTATATTAAAAAGTGTATTTTATATTTGGGTTCATTTACTGTGATTACATTCATCATCTTAACAGCACTCAAGTTCAGAAATCTAATATCTGGATCCAAGTTATCTACTGAAGAAGATCTATGCAGTAATAGCAAAGTCATCTCTGATCCTTTAGGGATTGGGAGACAGAATATTTCTGCTCTTCCAACACAAAAAAAAAGAGCAAGCAAGAGAAAAGAGCTTATGACATCTTTCTCTCCAGAGCAGCTCTCTGAATTCTTCTGCCAGACCATCTTTGCAATTAATATATGAGAAACCCATTTGAAATTTCTGCTCCTCACAGTTAAATTCCACACTAGAGGAAAAAATGGAGCCAAGAGAAGTTAAAACAAAAGAGTAAAGTTGGTTTTATGTTAACACTTCCCTAGTACACCAGAAGCCTAATTCTGCCAAAGACAACCATTGCATTCATCACCAGAATAAAGATTGGAACAGGAGCTGTATGATCAAGAAAGGCACATGCCAAAAATGCCCTGCAAGAAAAATCCAGGAGATTCTGGTTCTACGCACAACAGGATGAAACCCATCCAAGCCCAGACTGACACTGAAAGAGACACATACCCACCCCCAATGCAAAATGTGCTTCAGTTACAGGCATAAATCACAGGCATAACTGAGTTATTACAGGGGGAAAGGGGAAAAAAAAAAAAAAAAAAAATTAAAAGAATCAGGAGTGGAAGCACCAAAGAAGAAAGGAAGAAGCGAAAGCTCTGCTGTGGTTATGTCAGTATGACAATTCAAACATAGACAAGGTGTCTGGGAAGTGGTTAGGGTGTATTTCAGTTTTGACTAGAGACTCAGCATTATAACCACCTCAATGTTTTCTACACCCTTTAGGTTTCCATGGGACACAACACTGTTTTGAAAGGTGAAACTGTCAGCCACTCCTCAGACCACTGAGATCTTTTTTCCTTTGAAATACTGAAATCCCAGACTTGCCATTTTCTCAAGATCTTATTCCTTGCTACATCCAAGCTAACACCTTCTGGAACATGAGGCCAAGCAAGGATCTTCCCCAAAGCAACCCCGTGACAGAAGATGGGGCAGTACCACTGTGCAGCACTGAAAAACTGCATCTTCCCTCCTCTCCTGCTTTAGTCCTGAACCAAGGCATTGACTTTCATCCCTGACAGAGCAGGAGCAGCTTCAGCACCTGAACAGCCATGTCAGAAAACAAATCCTACACACAGAGGATTCTCTGAAAGTCTTTCTGTGGCCACAGCACCAGGGAGACCAATGATGTTTTTTCCCTGTCTACAACAGAGTGCAGGATTTGAGCAGACCTATTGGACAAGGGAGAGATGAGGAACAGGGAACAATCCATCAGTCTGACACTCCCCAGCTCTCTGGGTAGGGGCAGAGGCTACAGATAGCTCATTAATGGCCAGTAATTAGGTAACTGTCCACCACAAATATACACTGCTGCTGCCACTGAGAAATGAATGCTGAGAACATTTGAAAGAAAAACAAACAAACAAACAACAACAAAAAAAAACACAACAGTTGGAATGACTGCTAATTCAATTCCAAATTGTTGAGGAATTAGGTTATAGCATTAGTGGGGTTTGACACATTTCCTGAGACAACTCACCAGCTCTCTTGCTACGTGACCCAAGAAGATTTTCTTTCTGGCTGTCTCAGGTGTCCTCTGGTGACCGTGCTCACTGTGTCACAAGGGACTCCAGAGCTCCAGGGTGACAGTGTGGCTTACTGTGACATTCACAGGGTGCCAAACAGCTTCAGACTCCAGTTCAGGGAACTAAGCTGAAGGACTCACAGTTCGGGCCTCTCCTGGAAGATTAAACTATCTCAGCAGTCATTTCTGTTTGGCTTCCATCCTGTTTATTATGCTATGTGCTCAAGAGGCTTTAGCTAGCAGTCTTTTATTTAATTAAGATGCTGAGCTCTTTTTTTTTTAGTGGATGCAGAATATAAATACAGCTTTGGAAAAGAAAAAAAATCATTTCCCTCATTGAATCTTGCTGGACTTGCACGCTACTGCCTGCTCTGTAGTGAGAGGTTATTGGAGAGCAGGAGAGGGATGCCATGGTATGATGTGATGAGGGCAATGGCAGAAATCACTCTTATTTGTTATGTGATTTTCCCCAAAACTAGTTGCTCTAGCAATTCCTGAACAGCTGCAACATAAAATAAAGTGAATGGAAGGTCACCAAAGCTCTCTAGCTGAGGAGGAAGGAATGTCAGTCATTAAGATATGCCCTTACTATATAAAGGACCAAATAGGACTTTCAGTGCTCTTTAGCTGACAGGCATAAGTATTTCACTCCTCTCACTGGTTACTCAGCCATTAGCACATTATAAAAATACAGGCAGGAGGGTGGCTGCACACAACCCAGCAGGAGGACTAAGCCACTTCTGACCTTCAGGTCAGTATTTCCTTGTCCAGTATGAAAAGCATGGCAAAGGAAAGCTTCCTTCCAGTCTAGGGAAGAGTAAGGGACAAGTGCCATAAGACATAAACAGGTATTACAGTTATGGGTGGTTTTAGTCACAGTCATTTTTATTTCAATATCAAACTGGTTTTATTTTGTAACTTAGAAAAGACAAGGGGTCCACAAAGGACACTCATAATTCTTATTTCCTTCAGTTATAAAGAGGAGGGGGAGAAAGAGAGGTGGGGGGGGTAAAGAAATTCAGATTAAAACTTTTCTTCATACTCCTTTTAGAGCACAAAAAGGATGCAGTGAGTTTTAGAAAAAAAACTTGAAACCATATCAGACCAAAAGTGGCCCAGTCTGCCTAAGCAAAGGCCACATGTTTGCTTCTTCCATTTGGCCTTCTAGAAACAGGAGCTGTTGCTCCCTACCTCCCAGCCTGCCTGCTGCTGTCAGATTTCCAGGTGCAGGAAGAAGCTCCTGTCTGAAAGCCCTGCCAGTGCCATGAGGTCTCCCCAGGCTTTCAGCAACACTTAAGATATTAGCTTGAGCATTATGCCTGTGGATCAGAACTGGCTGGTGGCCAGCCCAGCCTGGCAAATGGAGTGAGCAGGCAGCTCTGCCTGGAAATGGCACTGCAATTTGTACAGCTCAGTTCTGGGTCTGTATTTGGAAGGGCAAATTGAGTGATGGTCATAATTCCAGGGTGGTGCTGCTTCCCTTCCCTGCCTTCCAGAAATGAAATACCTGAAGCTGGAATCCAGCTGAAAACATGCACAGAGAAGTATGTTCTGTTTAACTTGGGTTTAAAACTTCCTTTGGAAGTTGATCTATTTGGACTTTTGCCTGTATTGAATTTTAAAAAAAAGATTGAATTCATGACCTCTGAGAACATCCCCAACTGAATCTCATCTAATTTGGAATTAAGCATAAATTTGGCCGGCCTATAATACTCCAGATTAAAGAGTTCAAAACAAGATCTAATTTCCAAAGCTATTCTTATGCAAGTCCATTTATGAAAAACAAAACCAAAATATTTGCTCCTTTTTTCATCTATTCAAAGAAAACAAGGAATAGAGTGGAAAACACAAAGATACAAAGAAAAGTAACTCAGAAATATCCTGATCTGTCCCATGTCCTGTAATAAAGCATAGAAAGTTTTTTTTATTTCAGCTGGGAATGCAGAAAACCTGGAAATATTTGGTCCAAAGTTCTGAAACAGTAAGAAATACTCCCAGAGATGATATGACAATGGTACCACTAACTACCACAGCAGAACTTCAGAACTGTGTGAGAATGTGACTAAGTACTCCTTACATGGGAGAAATCAACATTTTCCACTAGCCAGAAAAATCTATCTGCTTAGATAAGTCTATTATGTTTAAAAGGTGTGCATGTTTGCACACAGAACTCAATAATCAGGGCAAACAAACAGCCAGGCATCACTTGTCAACCCCATTTCATTCTCATATCTTAATTTCTGAAGCAGAGCCACCACTCTGCTGCCAAAGATTTCTCCAGTGCCCCTCAAAACAGCTCTTTTAAATGTTTTTAATTTCTTTTTTTGGGGGAAAAAAAAAAAAAAAGTTGTCAAAGGCTGTATTTATAAGCAAAACAAATTAAGAATTCAAAACTTCCTATCTTGAAAATGATACAGTATGATACAATTTTGCCATTTCAAGGCTTTCAAGAGCAGAAGACAGCATTTTTCCACATTCAGAATTGCTGACAGATGTTCTCCCCTCTGTCGTTAAACAAGTCTTGATAAAAACACACTCAAGTCTTAATAGAACTGGATGTACCCTAAGTAGGTTTGCTGTTTGATCTGCTGTGTGCCTCATAGGCTTTTTTGTCTGCTTGTTCTAGCACAATGCACGTTTGGTACCACAACAGTGACAGCTGACAACTGTTTTTTCCCTGTTTGCAGAAGCTTTGCCATTCAACTTGAACCAAAAGCATTTGTCATGTTGCATGGCAGTGAAGTAGATTTAATCAGATGAGGCCACAAGAGTTGTCAGTGCCAGGCTGAAAGAATTTGGTAGAACAAAAGCTGGATTTATCTCTCTGGGTGTCCAGGCAGAGAGCAGCAGTGCATCTTTGTGAGGGCACAAGAAGGAATTTCAAGAGGAGAAGAAAATGAAGGCAGGGGAATGTTTTCATTAGAGTTAAGGCAGAAAAAAGAACTGTTCTTAAGTGACCAGCAGGATGCTCTTGACAGCTGCCAGCAGCACTGTCACAATTTTGACATCAAAAAGTGAATCTCCATGTCCCTCTTTCAAATGTTTTATATAAAACAGGGAGGGATACCGCCAGTGCTCTGCTGCTACATATTTACATATTCATATTTCCAGAATCATCAGCATCACCTAATATCTGGTTACATTCAGCAATAAAGCTAAAAAAAAAACAAAACAAACCAAAAACCCCACCACACATTATCAGCAGAATGGATTATTCTCTGGCAGAAGCTGCAGAGACCATACTCCAAACTACTGTAGTAGAAATTCAAATTCCTTAGAAGCCCTAACAAAACATGTTGTACCTCTTCTAGCTAGTGTGCCAGAGACCACATAAAAACCCCAAAACAAACAAAACCAACACCACTGAGGAAAAGAAGCCTTCATTTCACATAGCCACCAAGATAAGGTTGCTTACTCTTTGAATCTTTCTGGATGACAAAAGTCATTCCAGAAGACAGTTAAGATCAGAAGAAAAATAATAAGCCCATCTACACAAAGAGCAAACTGGAGATTTGCAGCATTTCAAACCCCAAATAGCGAGAGGGAAAAAACCAAACAAACAAAACACCAACCTCCACAAAACCCCTACACCTTTACAACTCTCTTAAAGGAGGTTTTTATAGAGAAGGGCATGGGTCTATTCCATGAAATTACAACTGATAGGACAAAAGGTAAAGGGCTGAAGTTGTGTCAGGAGAGGTTAGGGTGTTTGGAAGAATTTCTCCAATGAAAGGGTTCTCAGGCACTGGAACAGGCTGCCCAGGGCAGCGGTGGAGTCACCATCCCTGGAGGAATTTAGGAGTTGTAGAGACATAGTACTTAAGGGTATGGCTGAGTTAAGGCCTCCTTAGTGTTAATTGTTGGACTCGATGATCTTGGTCTTTTCCAACCAAGGTATTGCTATGATTCTGTGAAAACCACACCCCAAATGAGGAGTTTGGCTGATTTACATCAACCTAAATAGTTTCATGATGAAGTCCTAGCTCCTTAAGAGGATGCTGGTGCAAGAGGAAAAAGCCCTAAGATGTTTTGGAAAGTCAAATTGTGGTTCTGATCTGCAACAAACTGGGATGGGAGGAAGGACTAGAAACACCACTTCTCTTAAAATCAGACCATGAGACAACTCAAAAAACACAGCACCCAAATTAGAGAATAATCTATGTCAAGATTATCTCATCTTCTTAGGCAAAGATTCAGACTTGCACATCCCGAGAAAGAACAGGAAACCAAAAGTTTTTAGTGACCCTGACAACATTGCCTGCATGGACTGATACTCTCTTGCAACATTTTAAAGTAACAGTCTGGGGTTTAATTAACTGCCTGCCAAAGGTCAGAGCAAGAGGCGCCTGGGTTCTGTTTAGACTGTGCTGGTGTAGCTGGTTCTTTGGCACAAGGCAGCCCAGTTTTTGGCATTACTATATTGAAAGCTGCCTACAGGACATTAGTGAATTGGAGTTCAGCCCTGCATGAAGTGTTTCAACATTCACTCCCAACTGTGCTACAGGAATTGCCCATTTACTTTTTTTCCGCTAATTAGAGAGCCACTGGAACCCAGCATGGCCTCCTGAAAGGTGCAGCATGGCCTCAACTTCTGCTCAGCCAGGGAGAGGTGTGGGGTATTTTGATCTATACAGAACACAGCCCTTACCTCTGAGAATCAGGTTGTAAGTAGGGACAGTATTTATTCAAGTTAGATAATACTTACCACCTTTTCCTGACAACCTGCAGGCACCAACATCCACCTAGGCTTAACCTCAGCCTCCTCAGCCCAGGAGATCCAAGAGGTATGGGAGCTGCTGAACATGCAGCTGGTTAGAGACTTAACTCACTGACTGGCATGGCACACCCTGTGGACACATCTCCTAGGACACTGAGGCAGAACACAAGACCCCAAGTAACTCCTCCAAAGTGATTTGCAGAAAGCAAGCATTTAAAACTGTTGAAGCCTGGACACAGAAGTTAAGAATTTGGCATCTCCCTGAACACCTTTTGGCTTCTGACCCCAGACCTACCACAATAGTGCTCAGGTTTATAATGCAACAGGCTCAGCAACTTTTAGAGGCTTATTTGTTATTTCAAACTGGAAAAATCATATTTTAGAAGTATCAGAACCACTTCAGAAATGCCTTGCCATTTAATTGATCCTGAACAGTCAGGAAGCCACCTACAACCTGATAGTTTAAAATTAACTTAGAAATGTGGAAAGCAGATGCCTGTGTTGTTGTGTGATGGCATAACCATGGTTATACTTTATTTGCGTCCAAGGAACACACTTGCAGTGCTTCTGGTTGTCCTGTCCTCAGGTCCCTCTGCTCTCAGCAGCAGAGCACTTAAGTCAGATCAGTAGCACAGACCTGAGGGTCTGGCAGTGAAGGATCTCCTGCTGCCTTTCCTGGCCTGCTGAAGCAAGTGAAACCTTTCACCACTTCATCCAGCAAGCATCCCCTCCTCAACAGACTGTTCAGGCTGTACTGTTTTGATCAAGTAGCATTCTAATTAGCAGAGTACATAAACAATTGGATTTGTTCAGGGTACTCAGCAAATTATGATAATCATAACACAATTTATTTCAATGCCTTCAGATTGAAAAAGAATCTAATTTCCCATTTTGAGTTTTTACACTTGCAGTCAAAACTTTATGCTCAAAATTTACACTATAAGATAGACTTAAAACAGTTTCTTAGTTGTTTTGTATTGTCCTGTAAGTAATCTAATTTAATTAAGTTAATGTAAGTTAGAGTAAATTTCTTATTATCTACATTTTGAAGTGCAGGAAACTATTATCTGATCAATAACATTAGCACCTTCAGTGTTTCCAGAACAAATACAGAATATTAAACCACACCATTGAACCTGACATTAGTTTTCATGGCTTGGTTTGCTGAACTGGGGTTTGAACAGCAGACTTCAACCTCTGCTGCAGTATAACCCAATACTTGTTTGTGACCCTTTATTTCTTTTTCACCTTGATAAAAATATATAAAGTTCTTACATTATGCTTCTGAAATTAAGAATTTTTTTATTATTTTTTTTTTCTGCAAGACAGTAGCAGCCTAGTGGGGTGAAAAACTAAAGTTGAAAGGTGAATTTCTCCCAGACATTTGGTATCATTAGTAAAGCAGTACCAATACCAAAATACACAGTAGGGTCACCTTTAAACACATTACTAGCCCACAGATGAATTGAAACATGGGATGGGAGAAGCCATGAGAGCAGGAATACTGTTAGTAAGGTAATATTAGAAGTCAGACACTGAACTCAAAATGCTCCTAAAATAAATTTTAAATTCAGAAATTTGAGTTCTACAATGTTACGCCAGAACAAAAATTTGTCACAGCAGCATCCAGGATGGAAGCTCTCTCTTTCTACATCATAGTTTCACCTCAAAGTTCTCCCTGATGATAGGAACTCTGCCAGTTTGTCTCATAAGAGAGATGCTGCCTCTCCCCTTGTCCTCCTCCTCTTTCGTCTTTCAGTACTTGGCTGTGCAGGCATTTGGGTACCCAAAGCTTCTCTCCTGGAGTCTCTCATTGCTCTCCCATCTGCCACCAAAACAGCCCTGAGTGGAAGAAAATGACAAAGCTACATTCCAGCAACTGTAAGACTTTCAATACTTGGGTTTGGGCAAGGTCCATGTCCTACCCCACTCCCCCAAAAGACAGAATTGTACAACTCCATCAACTATTATAGTTTAGTCATTATTTTTAAAATTTTTTTATTCTTTAAAATGCATGAAAATTTCCCATCACCTTTAAAGAGTTAGACATTTTTCGATTAATATTTCATGCTGATTTTAAAGAATACAGTACTTTTTCCCTAATCCTTCTGTTGTTAAGCACACTATGGCAACTCTAGACTCTCAGGTGTGCCTTAAGTACAATGAAAAGGAATTTTTCATCTTGTATAAAACACTATAAACAGTAATCCAAAGAAATAATACATTAAGGATGAGTTTTCTCAAAGCTACTTAAGTGAACATGGAGCCCACATAGCTCCCCTTTAAATTAATAGAAATTGCATGTCTGAAACTCTTAAGCAATTTTGAATACTTCATTATTCTATAAAAGATTTTTCCCAGTTTAAGAGTAGTAAGCCTAGAGTAACAAATTCGTAACACATTATCTCTGGTGTGGAATGGAAAGACTTCTCAAAACAGGAGTGAGCATTTTTTAAGATGCTACAATAGGGCTTTTTATATATCCACATTAAAAAAACAAAAACAAAACAGACCTCCCTATATCGTATGCTTGTTTTTGCAACCAAGCTCTAAAAACATATGAGCACAATAATGTTTAAATACAGCTACCTCATTTCTGCACGAGCTGTAACACTTGACTAGTTGCTTTTCCCTTTCTACTTAGCAGCTTTAATCTACAAACCAGAAGCTGCCCAGCACCCATGAAGCAAAGGAAAGGCAAATTTCTGCCTGTTTGGTCTAATCAGTTCAGACAGCAACTTATTTAAAAAGAGGAGAGAGGGCTGAAAAAATAAATAAGATCTTTTAAAGCTATTAGAGTGCAGAGTAGCCTTAGCCTTGTCATTCAGGCTGGAAACTGAGTCCATAAACAGCTAAGAGTAAGGTAAGGCAGGTGCAAGTTCTTTTTGTGATGTGCAGGCAGTGTAGTTTGTTTGCATACAAACAGCCCTGTGGCTTGAAAAAAAATGCACCTGCCCAAATATTTAATTTAAATCAATCCTTCATATTGCCAGAAGTGGCTCTAAGTATTTCTGGTTTTTAGTAGACAAGTATGTGGAAAGCCAGAAAACAGGTATTTTTTTTAACAAAAGCTAAACCAGAGAAATAACTAGAAGTCCAACACATTTTTAATTGAAAAAAAAAAATTCTTCTGTCCACATTTCAGAAGCATTAAGGTTATAATTTAATGAGTGATTACTTACCCATGGAAAAAATTAAAGTTTTTATTTTACAAGGCCTAAACATATAACATGTTAATATAATTATCACTGCACAGCACTTATAGCTGTGCTGTACATCTAACTAGAGCTAACTAGAAGGTCTAAAACAGCCTCAAAAAAGCCAGTTAAAGCTGTAATAGCAGCCGAGCACATTTATTAACTAATGCTCGACACACCTTGAAAATATTGCTTCTTCTCACAAAACTTCATGAGTCAGTGTACTATCATTATCAGTCTTTAAAGCAGGACAGGCTCATTAAGATTTCTTCCTTTTATTCAATTTAAGTGCCATTCTTGGTATTTCAGCTGTTTATGGATCATGGTTTAAAGCAGAATGTATCAAATGGTTTAATGCAGAATGCATCCTTAGAGCCAGTCTAATTGAGCAGTTTGATGAAGAAAGCACAACCACCTTGACTGGCTTGGAAACTGTAATGTAAAACAAACTTCACCTCACCCAGGACTTTCCTAGGAGCACTTTGTTGAGAAGTGGCAAAAGTTTTTAATCAGGTTTTAGAGATTCCAGACTTCAGTGGTTCTTATTTCCTTGCTTTGGTGAGAAATAGCATATGTAAAGAGAGGAGATACAATATTTTAACTAACATAGCACACAGATGGCTTGTGTTTTCTTGTCTCTCAAGAAAGGTTAAAGATTCTCAGACACTTAAGGTTAGTCTCATATGTTGTAGTCATAAAATGGTTCAAAAAGCAAACAACAAGCACTCTACTACAGGGAGAGGTGGGCAAACAGCACAGAATTTTTTTCAGAAAATGTGCAGTATGAGTTTAAAAAAAAAAAAAAAAAAAAGACAGTTTGAATATGCTGTGCTAGAATATGCCCTCATACCTTTTAGAATTAATGTGGACATGAAATACCAGGATATAGAAAACCACTAGACTATGCTGTGAAATCCTAAGAAATTACAGTTATTTGGCAGTAGTTCAATCAACAAAGCAAATTCTTTTTATCACGCATCATGTCCAACACCATGTGGTAGCGTTTTGCTTTCTTGTTTTTAAACTAATATCAACTAAAGTAAAAGAAAACAAACAACACTTTATAGTTCCACACTCACCTGTGACTTGGCACTGGGAGCATTAGACACTGACTACGTGAACAACCAAATTCAGACAGAAATTTCATGTGTATACTTTCAGGTTTTCCAGAAGTCATTTTCATCCACAGCAGAAACAATGTGAAATAATTTTGAAATAGGTCTTTGCTCTTTTCCCAAATGCCTGAACTGTAATCTTTTCCACGTTCCTTGAGGTTTCATTTTAATATTCTCTGCCAAAGCAACAACAATCTTCTGATCAAAACCACATCTTGAATAGTTACTCCCTGCATAGCTGGCAGCATTATCTAGCAATAAACTTATTCAGCACAGGTCAGATATTTCACAGCTTAGAATTCTGCATATCCTTCTCATACATCCAACAGCATTTCTTGAAAGAGACTTCCATATATTTTAATATACAGTCCCTTCTAGTCATTCCACAGCAGAGATGAGCTTCCCTTCACTGCATTTAGAAGCCATCCTGACACCCAGCTCAGATGCTCACTGAGAGGAGGCAGGTGGCAATAACAAGAATGAAGATAAGCTGAGGTGACAAAGAAAAGATAGTGCATCAATCCATACACATCACCCAGGCCATAAGAGCTCTGAAGATGAACTGATACCATTGTACAATTCCATATTATAGTTATTTTTTCTCTCCTTCATATCCTCCAAATGGCAAGTTGCCACAATAATGTTATTTTTTTTTTTTGTACAAGTGGGGTTTTGGTAAATAGAGTAATTTTGTGCACAATACAAATTAACATTTGGATACACCTCATGGATTGCACGTTGTACATACAACAGTGATTTCCAATAAGTAGCTCATATGAGAGTAGTGAGCATAAATATTTCTGTGTAAGAGAAAGGTGACTGCAAATCCATTTGATAAGATTCCCTTTCAGGCAAAAAAAAGTATGAGCCGTGTACATGAAGTCTGTTAGCAGACTTCACAAACAAGAGTTATGGAGAAAAGGGAAAGAAGAGAATAAAGCACTACCTTTGCATTTTGCAGGTCTCTTTATAAATATATATATATACACCAAATATTTTTATATATTAATCCGTGCATATATACACACAGACATAAATAACTCTCTTCTTGAGTGGTAAGTGTAGACAGCACAGCTTAACTCCTTAAGGGGTAGCAGCAAATACGATCCCTAGCACTTGTCTTTGCCACCAAGCACAGGTTAGTGCCAAGTTATGATGAAGAATTAAATGCAAGATAAAATAAACCCAAGTTTAGAAACTTTAGAAGGCACCAGAGAACAGGTCTGCCATGCATTTGCTGTCTCTGCTCAGCATCCTACCAGTGGTGAAAGAATGCAGGTCACTTATGATCTGGGCAGTTTACAAGTATGTAAATTTTGAAGTTGCTTTTAACATATTTATTTTTTTTTTCTTCCATGGTATTTTATAATAAAATTCTTCAAGCATATTTTTCTCCATCACTCCTGCTTGGAAAAAACCCTTTAAAAAACAAAACCCCAGCTTCAGTCAACCAGGAAAACAGTGAAACTATTTCTATGCTGCCAGAGGCTCCTAACTGTATGATACAAAACCCAAACTCAAGTCTCTGATGGAGAGATGTCATGTAGCCTGGAAAACCTGCAGCCATTCTTCCTTTTGTTTAGGCTGCAGCAAGCAAGTCTCCAGGTACAGGACACACAGACTGCTCTCAGCTATGGGGCAAGTATGCCAAGCAGAGAGCTGAGCTGATACTAAAACCCTTTAGACACCATGTGTGCACAGACATAACCACATTTTTGCTTCCATAAAACAAAAGGAGGCCAAGAGAATCATGGCTGAGAGATTTTCCAGGCTTTTCCATCAAGAGCAGAGGACCCCGGATTTAAACTTCCTTCTGAATTCAGACAGCTTGTGAAAATGGCAGATTTTCAAGAAACCACATTTAATCAAAGATGTTGTGACCACCATTAGTGCAGATGGTTGCTGCAATCACTGATCTTGTGCACTGGAAGCTTCACCAACCACTTCACACTTCTTTCTTCAGATGGAAGGGTCTCACAAGTGTCCATCACCTCATCCTTGTTTCATCCTCTCTTTCACAGACAATATAATATCTTGTGTCAGCTGCCAAAGCAACATATTTCACTAGGATTGCTAGGAAGTGGTTTCAGCAACATGACTATGGTAATTTCACCTATAGTCATTTTGTCTTCAAGAACATTTTTATTTGCTACTCAATAACCCTTCCCTTGGAATGACAGGAGGCAAAGGACAGGAGGAAGATCTTGAAAGCCATTCTTGCACTGCACACATTTCACTGGTGGCCAACCCTCAGCCCTGCTCTCCAAAGCAGTGCAGTGGTGCAGTGAGAGCAGGGAGGCTTGAGGAAAAATGTGAGAGGATCACTCCTTATCCTCCCCTCAGGGTACAGAGCTATTAGGAAACCACAGTGGAAAAGACAAGATCTTTTTGTGTCCCTTGGGACAAATGGAGACATCTCCTGCTACACCATCAGAATTCCAGGAGCTGCAGCTCTCTCTTATCAGTGAGCCATTTCAAAGACTAGAAATAGAAACCTTTTCTTCTGAGTGCTTGTATGCCATTACCTGATATTATTATGGAACACTAACAGTTGAATACTGCTCACCTCCCAGAATCAAACACAAGCTCTTTCAAAATCAAACCAATAATTTGCTCCCTATTACATGATCATTTTGCCCTCTATCTATTGCCTTTGAGTCAATCCTTCCAAATCTACTTTACAGAAAAAAAGAATCAGCTGAAATGCTTTATCTTCCTAAACAACCTAGAGCAAAGAACTTCCTCTGTAGGAAGCCAACAAGTGTGCCAGCACCTGGGAGCAGGGAGCACTTGGCAATGAAAGAGCAAGGAGGGAAGGTGAGTTACTGGAACAAGCCTCACCAATGCAAAAAGCCCTCGGATTAAGGGTTTAATTGTATTTGTAAATATTTCTGCTGTGTCTCTAAATCAAAGCAGCACATCTCCTGTGGCAGAGGCAGGGTGCCAACTGACATCTTCCTTTCAAAGCATACAACCTCCACCAGCCTGCAGCAGCTCCCCTCCAGCACACTCCAGTCCCACTGGGGACACATGCAGAGCATCTTCACTCAGCAAGAAGTTCAGCACAGATGCAGGAGAGGCAGCAGCTGCCTGAGGAGCACCAGGCTCCATACTGTAAAACCAGTTGTAGCTTTTTGTCGTTATGACCATCAGATCAGAACCACAAAGCAAACCTCGGCATGAAATCAGCTCAGCTGCTCTGCAGGTCAGAGCACAGAGCAATAAATAGGAGCACTCTCTAACTGCAGGCAATTAAGATTTTAAGTCACTGTCACTATTTAAAAAGACCAAGCAACAAGAAAAGCCTACAATGCCATGTTGACTTCAGCTCAAATCATAACATTGATTTCTCTTCCTACAAACCAACTCTTAAATCATTCATCTTTTTAAAAATTGATAAATGCTTATTTCTAGTAGTCATCAACTTTCTGTTCAGGAAATAAATAGAGCCAGATCTTACAACTAGGTCCTTCCTGCTTAATATCAAGAACATCCCAATAACTACATCATCTGTGCAAGGCACAGTATTCAAAATTCCTTTTTAGCTAATTTTCTAGTTTCCCTCCAGGTAGATTATAATTGTAAATGGTAACTGATTTATTTTAAGACATCTGCATATGTTAAAATCCACCACTGCCCTATGCCTTTCCCCAGAAAAACAAACAAAAACACCCCGAACAGCACTACCTTCTCCCTTCAGAGATTCAAAGAGCAGGTGGGAGAATATCCATTGGAGATGTTTCTTATGAAAGTAAAAAAAAAAAATATGCTGCTGTCAGTGAAATTCAAGAACTTGAACAGGATTTGGGGGCTACCATAACATCAAACCTGTGCTGAGCCACAAAATAAAAAATACAACAGAGCTCAACTATTTTTAACACTATATTGAATCAAGTCAAAATAAACCTGAGGGATCACCATCTTATGCTTTTCCTAACACATGAAAAATGGCTTTAGATTCAAAATAATTATCTTGATAACCAAGGTTTTCAGGACTTCTGAATTTTGTAGAAAACATTCAAAATTAAATGCCTTTAAAAAAATTTAAATGTTGCTTGTTTTAAAAAGTTCTCTCTTCCTGACTTTCCAAAATGAGTTTTCAAAGTGAGCCAAGGTGGAGAGTCAAATCATCTATTTTACATATACACGTATATATTTTTAAATATATATAAGTATTTTATAAACTTCCTTCTTCTGTCCAGATCGCATTACAAAGTTGGAGAAAAGTGAAAGCTTTTGTCAAGAAAAAAAAAAAGGAAAAAAAAAGTGAGAGAGGATGAAGACATTCCAAAATAAGTTGCAGTGTAGTTTTAGAAACAAAACAAGGAACATTTTCAGGTCACTGGTTTTAATGAGACTTCTGCAACCTCAAACAAAACAAACGATATAAATGTCTCTGAAATTTAACCCATGGGCCCTGATGAAAGTCAATGCACAGGAAGGCAGGCAAGTGACAAATCTCAGTTTCTGATTTCACTGCAAAGGTTGAAGATGGGATGGAGGAGAGACCTTGGGGGTGGGAAGGCAGAACGTTGTCTCTGGAAGTAGAACACATGTTCTGCTGAAAAACTAAAACTGTACAGCTAGCCAGAGAAGAATACTGAGCTCCAAATATACAAATTACTGATCTTCTTTCTAACAGAAACTATCATGTTAACACTCCAAGTGTGAGGTTCCTCCTGCAGCAGCCACATGGCCAACAGCTGCTGAGTGTTGTGACCAGGGAATCCACGATGAAAAGCAATGGATCATAAAACTCTTAACACCATTTACAGTAAGATGTTAGATATAATAAGAAAAAGTATCTTCAACAGTCTATGACTAATTGCTGTGCATCACAACATATTTAGGAGGCCTAACTTGTAATTATATAAGTTGCTGAATGGAGTTTAAGAACTTCCTGTTCTGTGTAATTAACCAGTCTTGAAAAAGTTGTTCTATGAAAACACAAATATTTTGCTTCCAAGCAGCCAGATGTCCCACAGATCTACACTCTCATCTATTTATTCCCTCAAGATTGAGCTTATCAAGCTTAAAATGTAACCTTGTGTGTCTGTATTCATTTGAATATAGAGTTTATGTTTTATATAGTTTATGTAGTTCAAGATATCCAAACTCCACTTGTCCAAGAGCTCTCAATGAATGGGACTGAACTCCTTTCAGGTATTAAATCTTCCAAAATACAAATGCCTAAATAATTGTAGATTACAGTAGTAGTAGTCAGTCACGGGAGGAAAAGTTTACACAACAGTATCCCTAAAGCATAGAAATTGCACATTTAAGTCCCTGTCAGAATGTGCATTATCTTGTCTCAGTTAAGGCACATTTACCAGCCAGAATGGTCTCCAAAAATTAGTTTGTGAGTGATGATGAACAAAAGCTCTTCTCATAGCTGTCCCAAATCAATATTCAGGATTTAGTGCCAAAATTAAAACTCAGCCTCTTTAGCCTTTAGTGCTTACATGTCAGCATACAGTAGTATGGAGCAGATTAGGATAGGTTTGCAAAGCACCTATTATCTAGTTGTGCATGGGGCACGTCCTCCTCCAATGCTTTGTTCAATATTGTATTTCTGTGGTCCCCTCATAAACAGCTCTAACACATTAACCTTCACAGCTCCCTGTGAAAACGAAGGAAGAACCATCAACCCTATTTTACTGAAAGATTTAATGACTTGCCCCAGGTCAGGCAGGAAATTTGTGGTGATGCCCCTGGGATCTGGGAAATCCCATCTCAATATTCTGGCCACCCTGCCATCCCTCCTCAGCCATACTTAATACAACTAAATTACTGATGGCAACAAACAGCAGAATCTGACTTTCAGATGAGCTGATTTGTACAATGAGTCCATCCATAACTTTTGTCTCCTTCAGACACTTAGATAGATGGGCTGTATGCCCAGCATGTTATAATAACCCTGAAAACGCATTTGGCTCAAGCTGCAAACATTAGCATTAACTTAAATCTGCTGCTTTGTTTACTTTACGAGATATCTGCTTCTGCTCTGTGCCTAAGTGATAGCAATTAAAGACACCCAAATACAGAGCTTACAAGACAGTTTAGAGCATGAGACTAAAGCTAACCAATAATACAAAATTTAGTAAACTTTATTCCTCCAAAGCATCATGGTTTCCAAGTCACTTTTTTCTTTTCCAGCCATAGACTTGTCATGATTTCCATGTAAAGCCTTCACAAAAAAAGTGACTCAGAGAACATCAGAAACAGGGTCCACTGCCATTGCTTCTGAAATGGATTCATGTGACTCCATTCTTGCATTCATGTGACTAAAGATTACAGCAAAGCTTGATTTAAGCTGCTAAAGAGCAAGACAGGAAAATCACCAAAAATTCCACTCTTTTGGCTATTTAGGCCCATTTCTGAGTTCAGCCAGCCACATAGCTACTAGAGTAAATCACTTGGTGGCAGAGGACACCATTCAGAACAAGAGGCTTTTCTTATTTCTTTAGAGTTAAAAATGTAGCAGGCCTTGGAGGGGTCTAATTACACTCAGAACACCCAGGCACTATTGGAAGGGGTAATTTATTGACCGTATCAGTGTAGCTTAATGCTCAGACTGAAAAGACAAGTCAAGGATTGTATCTGCACCACTGAATTACCCACAGCTTCCTCAGGTAAGCAGACTGCTGCCAGATAATGAAATTCTCTTACCAAATCAGAAGCAAGACATATAATAAAACCATACTTTGCTTTTTCTGGATTTTTAGGGGACTTAGGGAAAGGTATGATATTATGGATTTTTTTTTTTTTTTTTTTTTTTTTTTTTTTTTTTTTTTTAATGCTTAGAAACAAGTTCAGGAATCATTATCATGACACTCTGCTGGAATCCAGAGTCACTAATTACCCAGATGGGCAGCAAGGGAGCCAGTCCAAAAATCTAACCAGGTCAACAAAATGTTTTTTATCAACCACAGCGGCCTTGAGATCAAACCCTGAAATGCCAGAGCTGAGTTGACTTGCACCAGCTTATCCTTTAAACTCAAGCAACAGCTCCCATCAGACGCTAACCCTTGTGTGGCTCTGCCCTTTGCTACCAAAAATTGGAGTTTTCTGAGCAAGAATACATAGTTGGACTTGATGATCTTAGGTATTTTTCAACCTTAATGATTATAAGTGCAACAGAGATTTATGAACACATTTTCCAGCAACTACTGTGTTACTTTGCTTCCAGTAACACCTCCACAAAGACCAAGCCCATTTTGCAAAAAGAAAAAATGAGGAGCAGTCAGCAACAGGAGTATTTCAGTCACTCATGGCAGTTTAAATGTGTTCTTTAATGTGTTTCCCCTCAACACGGTACCACAATGAAAAATAGAGTAAAATACATCAGCTGTCTAGTTAGACATCGAGACTAAATTAGGAAAGATTAATTTACATCACCAGCAATTTCTTTTTCTCCCCCTCATATGAGCAGGCAGGAAGATAGAAGCAACAGCAGAGGTTAAAATAATCTGTATTTCAAACAGCTGACACGCCCAAGGGCCTTATGTGATGCTCCATCCTCCTCTTCTGCACAGTCAGAATCTGTACCCTGCTGCCAATGAAGCCCTAAGGCTGAAAATGATTTGATGAGGCACAATAAACATAAAGCATGGTAAACATGAACAGCCTCTACATTCAGCTGTTTAATATCACAACTAGTGTTGCTTGACCATATTATGAGGTCCTCACCTGCTCGTCTACCATTCAGGACCAAGAAAGAAAAAGCAGAAAACCTCAGGAACTGAGGATATTTTGCTTCCCTCAAGCCCTCGTTCATTTGAACAGAAGAATCAGAAACCCAGAAAATCTCCTCTAGCAACCCCCTCCCATCACACTGAGCAGAAAAATCTGATGGACAACTCTTCACAGAGGATACAGCAATTCCTGACAAATCTCACTGCATCTCCCCTGTCACCACAACCATCATTCTCACCCAAGGACTGCAGAAATGCAGAGTTTGGCACAGCTGAAGCAAGCCCCCTTCCATGCAGCTCTTCCAAAGATGCAGCAAGAGCACCTGCATCTACAACCAGACCGCGCTGGGATGCCACAGAAAAATCTCTCCACACCCAGCAATCCAAATGGGGGCTTGCTACCCGAAGCCCCCGCCTGCCTGACACATGACTTGCCCAGAAGACAGACTTCCTGGTTCTACTGAAAAAATAAAAAGTTCTGATAGTCCCTCTCTGCTGTTTATTTCGATGGTTTCTTGCACAGTACAAGTTCTGCCGTTGCCATCGACAAACGAAGGGGGGGAAAAAAAACAAACAAAAACCCCATACAACCCACAAAACACCCCACCCAAACCAGAGCCAACAACCACCAGAGCACCCTTGCAACTGCTCCAGATGGAAAGGGAGCAGGAGCAACTTACGCAGCGGTGTTATCTCCTTCCTCAACGCCGCATTTCAGGCAGCTCGGTTCCCGGGAGCGATGCAGCCCGGCTGCCGCAAGCAGACAGCCCGCCTCCCGCCAGTGACAGCCCCAGCAAGGGAAGCCCTCCCTCTGCCTCTGCCTCTCCCTCTCCTTCCCTCCCTCCTTCTCCCGCTATGGCAAAGCCACCCCTCGCCAAATCTGAAACGCGAGCACGGAGGAGGGCACCGAGCCCGCTCCTGCTCCCTCCGACAGCAGAGGGGGACAGCCGGGGGACCCCCAGCCCCGGCCCGGCTGGCAGACACATGGAGCTGCTTTTTATTCCCCAAGTCCCCTCTTCCCCCCATGGGCTGGGAAGGGGGTAACTAACGGCCTTGACTTCAGAAAAACGGCATTTGAGACAGGTGGTGCCGAGCTGCAAAAATACCAGCGACAGCAGCAGTGCCAGGGCTGGCAAGAGGGGGAAAAGGAGAAAAGCGGAGAGAAGCAGCTGGCTCTGAGGCCAGCTGACAAAGGCTGCTGGTTTGGGGTAAAAAGCCATCCGAGACTGCTTTGCTGCTGCATTATTACAAATCTCTGTGACGACGGCTCTGCTAAAATGATGATGCTCGAGGTGCAAAGCTAGAGCAAGTCTAAGCCAGCATTTGAAATAGCATCCAAAGGGAAAACCCTGGGAAAGGAAAGGCTGGGAGAACTAGGGAGAGAAGGCAAGGCACGTCATGGGACAGGGTGCTGTCACCACCAGCAGCCAAAGGCGACACAAAGCAGAGCCCAGCTCCACATCGCACCTCTCCACGTGGTGCTTCCATGGGCTGAGGAGCAGATTGCAGCTGCACCGCCCGCCAATTTCTGTAAAGGGAACTAGCACAAGATTAACAGGGGGCTTAAGCTTCTGAAGCAGCAGAAAGGTCACCTGATATAAATGTCTTATTAAAGTGTTTTTTTTATTGTATCCCCCCCTCCATGCCCTTGCTGCCTTTTTTTTTCCCAACGAACTTTAAGAGCTTTAAGGAACAAGTTTAACACAGGAAAGCAGAGGCTAATTTCATCACAAGGATTTGGGTCAACTTCAGTTCAAGACCTAACCAGGTCTCATTTCAGTAAACGGCTCATTAAAACAAACTACCAGTTCCAGCGTTTGGGATTTTCTGAAATAAATGTGCTACTCTATCCAATCCTTCATATTACAAGCACAGAAACAAGTCTCCTTTTTGAGTACAAAAGGAATTGGCAGAACATTGCTGCAGCAGAGAACAGAGCAGGTCAGTGAGGTAATGGGCACTGCCAAACAGAAGGAAGTACTCTAGGTCAGCAATACTAGCAGGTATTTTCTAAAGGGGGTTCAGAAAGTACCCTAATTTACAGAGTGGTTTAAAAAATGGTAGGAAGTGCTTCTTGTTCTTCTTTTATCATTTCAGCATAGAATGGACAAAGTTTAATACCGTTACAATTTCAGGGCTTCCTCAGTACAATAATCTAACAGTGAAAGCGTTGTCCCTAGCTGTGCACTTTTTTAACTAAGAAAAAGACTCTATAGTAAGCTTGCAAAGTCTTTTTTGTACAAGCACACAGATCTCGCAGCCTCAATTGTTCCAGCCATGTAAGGTCTGATAATTTTAGAATTCAAGAAGCAACAGGAGATAGGCTTTGATGTCTATTAAAATCAGAAGATTGGAGCAAGGGTGATAGAGAACAGGAAGTATGAAGAAATGCAAAAATAGTAACTATCCTGTGATGCAGTATACGTTAGAGCTCTGGTCAGTGCTATCTGGAACTGATTCTGAGAAAGCTTTAGCAGTTCTCAAGACTTATTCCATTAAAACCATAAATGAAGTTAAGATAGTTATGCTAGAAATTTTTTTCCTGTCTTTTTTAAACAGATCTCTTTCTGTTCAGATCACTGTTTTTTCCCTTTAAATTATGTTATGCTTCCACACCACTGACATGAAACGACTGAAGTGACCTACAACTTTATTCTGAGCCCAAAGCAAGGGGAAGTGTTCTTTGTGCAGCCTGAGGAGGCAGGGTGTTTTGAATCCTGAAGCACAAAACATTCACCAAGTATAATACAAAAGAGGAATAAAGCAAGCTAGGAAATTGCTGCATTGAGATACATGGCATAAAACATTCATTTGTTTTTCTCTATTCCTCCTCCTCTCATTTTCCAGATACATCTAAAGTTGTTTCATTCATAGCAAATGAAATCGATAATGCTTTTAGCTCTGAGTACACAAAGAGTTGAGCAGAATGCTGCACCCCTTTCAAATCCAACTCCATCCGGAATTAAAATGGGAGCAAATCCCAAGTGTAAAAAAAAATGCTGGAGTACACCCAACAGAGCCATATTGGGCTTTTTTTTTAAGTAAATACATATATGCATACCCATACCCTGGGGCTCAGAAAAGGATGGGGAAAGCAACGTTTCAGTGCTTCTTAGTGGACTGTACAGCATGTCAAAGCAGCTTGAGAAGGAGATTCTGCTCTCTTGGGGGGAGAGCAAGCCATTTCACTAATGAAAGCTGTTCTTCCACACTTCAATTTCTGACACTGGAGCAGTCCAGTCACCCTCAGTCACAGTTCCTTTGCCATGGGCAGAACACAACATAGCATTTGAACTCAGCTGCGCTTTGGAGGTTGTTAACTTCTGACTCAGCTCAGTAACAAATTAAAAAACCAAACACTACTATGCAAAGAAGCTTTTCAAGGAAGTCACTCGTGTCTACTGAACTTTAGAACTGTATTTTCCAACATGGAGTTTAAGCCTCTCACATTACAACATAACACAAAAAGGTGGCCAAAGCAACCTGTCAGCAACCAGCAGAATGAGAAGCAGTTTGCTCCTGCTACAGAATGCTTCAAGGGTTTCATCAGAAGAGTTTTCTTCTGCACAGCAGCAAATCACTAAAGCAAAGAAAAATATTTCTCTCTAGCACTAACCCCTTCAGAAATAAGCTAACAAAGGTCAGCTCTGAGAAGAGCCCTCCATGTGCTATCTCCTCCATGTGCAGGGGGAGGATTTTAGTGTCTTCTCTTTCCATTTACAAAGAGTTCTCAGTACCAAGAAAACCGAGATACACCCCCTCAGCCTACAGATTAATCTCTACTGCGAAACACAAGCTTCTTGATAAACAAACAAAAAAAGACAAAACAAAACCCAAGCCCTTCTCAGCAAATTATATATTTTCATGGAGCCATCCTTGATGTGTGATATGAAGGCAAATTCATTTCCTATCAGCCTGACTCAGCCTAATGGACTTTGGAGCTACAGTTTTTCCACTCCTCTTAATGACTTGTTGCAAGGGAGATGAGTGCTCTGCATACAGCAATGCCATCTTCTGGCACTCTTCCTGTGAGAAAGGGAACTTGCTGAATACCACTAAAAGAAAGCTCCTGTTTTGGGAAAACAGAAACTCTGACTCCACAATAAATCTCGGATTTTCCCCCCTCCACTGCACTTACTCATGGGCTCTAATTGTTCCAGGCCCTGAACTGAAGCATTAAGAAGGCAGACAGTGCACTGTAGGAGCAAACTCACTCAAATGACTCTTAAAGGAAAACCAATTACACCACCAGGAGGAAAGATTTACACAAACTCAAAGGTAAAGCCCTGTGGCTGAAGACATGGATGTGTTCAAAGCTCATCAGTGTAGAAAGCTGGCAGGAAGGGCAAGCAGTCAAAACAGAGCCAACTTTGCATATCCCTGGGAAAATGGTTTCTGTATCAGCAAACATTTCACACATCTGATTTATTTTACTTTTGTATTCCCAGACAGAAAGTCTGTATTAGGCAACAGCAAAGATTGAAAACACATGCTATTTACATTAAGGAAATAAGCAAGGGCTACCAATTCATAACTTCCTCACAATTCTGACTTGCTCCTGAACCATCTCTATTTGTCATTTGGAGGTACAGTAGGGCAGGCTTAAAATAAGACTTCCCACTAAATCCATGGGTCGGTTTTTTCCAAAGCTTGCAAGGTTTATGCTACAGTATGTATCGAGATAACAGATTTTAGACTGAATGAAAAATATCTTAGTTCTACTCTAAAATAATGCTTGAGATATTCTGCTTTCATTTCCAAGTTCTTTGATGCCTTTCATTATCTTGCCTCTCCTTCTTTCCCACTGTTTTGTTTTCCTCCTCTCCCACTGACTCCTTCAATTCCCCTAAAAAGGGCCTTCCAAGTTCCCCTGTAAAAAGTTACCTTCCCCTGCTTTTGCTGCTGATGGCTTCCTCTGTAAAAACTACAGCCCCCAATGTTCATAAGTAACCTCTTAACACACATAGTTCTGAAAGAAGTCAGAAAACACTTATTTTAGGTAAAAAACTTTACCAGTTATTTTATATTTTAAAGAGAAGTTTGATAAAGTTTTGGACTTGCATAAGATGTGTGACAAATCCCATCAAAATGGTTCTCAAAGCACTTCCAAGTCCTAGATTTTTGTCTTACATTGGTGAACAAATTAACAGCATGCCCCACCTGAAGTCTCATTTTGGGGGTCAATGATAATCACATGCTTTCTACATTGCAAAGCCCCAGTTCTCAGGACAGCAGGAGTTTGGATGCTTTTACAGGTACAGTAAAACAGTCACCTGCCTGATCAGCATGCCAAAAAAAGTGCTGCTTTCCAAATAAAGAGCAGATTCTTCCCACAAAGCAAACTGTGCCCCAACAGAAAGCACCTCATAATTTACACAGCTGAAGGATTACAAAGAAATGAGAGAAAGAAACAGTTTTCCAGCCACCAGATTTGCTCTAGGAGCTGCCCAAAAATACAGCAACATTACATTCAAGCGGCAACACAAATTCATCTCCCAAATCTTACTAGAATCCATATGGGAAAAACAGTCTGAAATTAATTCTTAGGTGCCTAATAGAGAGAAAACTGCAAGTAAACTGTTTCCCACAGTGACTGTGCCTAGAGACTCCTGTTCCCATAGATTCCTGTTAGGCTAAGGTCAAGAGTTATATATATGCTCTATTCTCTCAGCAATTCTTACTCGTCAATAGTTCCCTTTCAGAAATCTCCTATTTAACCTTTCACAGTAATGAATACTGCAAGATTAATATGCTTTGATAAGATTCTCTGCTCATATTCTGAATGAAAAGGAAGCATGGCTCACAGTCCAAGTGCATTTTTAAAAAATTGTTTTGATTTATCTGATAAGAGCCAGCTTTTAAAAACAGCCAGACAGGCACTTCCAAGAAAGCAAGATTATTACTGGAAGCATCTTCAGTTAAATAAAGTTTATCCTCTGGACACATTTACATAACAACCACTAACAGTGTCCTAACATATGTGGTATATAGAACAAACAGACAACCACAGTCACTCAAAACATGAAGCTGAAGAGCTGACACAGTCAGGATTGGCTTTAAGGCTCCTTCAGCCAAGAATTTTGTTTGCTATTTTCTCTGTGGGGGAGATCAGTGATTTAAAATAATATTGCTTGGATTTTACTATCCAAATTCTCAATCACCATCTGTATTTTACTTTCTAAACAGTATTTATAATCATCAAATGGTACAGGAGAAAACAATTATGTCTAGCAAATAAGAAAACCTGTAAAATAAGCAATGCTTCAGCAGTGCTACTGATACAAAAATGGTGACTTTTGGTATGTTTAATTTTGCCTAAGTTTAAAAAATTATAAACTTCTGCACCTCAGTTCTTTAGGCACTGATGTATATTATACCACCATGCAAAGCTCAATGCTTGCAATCCTGCACTTCTACCTCAAGTGGCACATGAAAGTTCACCATGATTCCAGGACAACTGTGCCTGCAAATGGCTGATACTACACCAGAGCAACTTCCAACAGTGAGGAAGATACAAACTGAATCAGTCAGGAAACAGCACAGCCAAGATGCAGATGTTTGAAAGCAAAAGCTATATTCTTACCTCAGTTACAGCCATTTTTCTCAGTGTCAGAAAACAGCAGACTACCTGACAACTTTTTGCAGAGAGATGCAGAGATATGGTCTCCAGAAACTCCTAATTCAACATCTCATAAGATTAAACAAGAAATAGCAATCAAGAACATGCCACCAATTTCACGATCTCATTATCTGAACTCTCATATAGGTTTAACAGGTTCAGCCTTTGCTGGGTCTGGAAAAGCTACAGTAAATGAAGACTTCTCTTTCCCATAGGGATACCCAATACATGAAGAAGCTTAGGAAATACAAAGCAAATCACATTAAAAAGCACTTAGGGCCAAATGTAATCATTCTGAAGGTGGTGAGTTTTTTTTCTATTGAGTTCTCTCTTCAGCAATGGCCCAGCTACATGAACAAACATCTTTCAGAGGTGCCTAGAGGGTGCTCAGAAAATGGAGCTGTTTAACTACAGCCCTTCTTTTGCCAGAGAAGTTTAAAAACCTGAGGAAAGCAGAGAAGTCAGTCTGATACACAAACACATTTATAGACAGGACATCTGAAATGCATACAGCATTCAAATATTTGGCTAGCTGAGTTACATGACTTTTCTTTTGAAGTTTGTGCATCTGAGTAAACACAACCATTTCCCATGTCTGGTGTCCAGATTTCTCATGAGTAATCCCAACAATGTAAATTTGGAATCAGAAGTATTTGTCACATCAAATCACATACACCAGTAGCCAGTTTTCAACAGTATGTGCCAACACAGTTAAATAGTGGGTACTAGTAGCATCACCAAGCATTTTATTTCTTTTTAATAGCTTTTTTCTGGGGTTCAGAGTAAGTTCACTGGTCTTTCATGGCTGTATTTTTAACATGAACTGAACCAAAACAGCAGCTCTAGATGGAGCTTGCATTTGGGGTGGGGCAGATAAAACACCTGCTGCTCTCCAGCAGATTTCAGAGCTGGTTTTGACACCCAGCTCCCTGTTCTTGGAGAAGCAGCTTGGTGCCAGCTGAGCAGAGCAGTTGGTCAGAGAGTCAGGTAAAACAGGGTTACTGAGTGTTCCTTCTTCAAGGAGGCAAGACATGAGTTTTCATCGGTTGTCAATCATGATTGATTAACAGCTTAAGTTAATCTTAAATTTAACAGCATGTCAACCTCAAAAAGTTGAAACAATTTTAAAAATATTTTTAATTTACATAGACCCTGATCTGCCCTTTAGAAAGTCACATTTGTTGTATCCTCTGTTGTGGGTGACAGAGACATATAAAAAGCTTAGCACATTCAAACTGACTAAACAAAGATAGAAATTAACCTCACTTGCAATTCTCAACACTCCATCTAGGCTTAGATAGGAGAAAAGAATATTCCCATCTTTCCCAGTTCTTTCTTTCCAACTGTTCTGGTCACCAGTGTAAAATTTTCACATCAGTTTTACAACCTGATGGTGGAAGGGAAAGATCTTCAGGTCTAATGAGTGGTTTAACTCATATACATCTAGATGCAAGACTTTCATATTTGGCAAAATATAATGGTCAAGGGAGACATTTTATTACAAACAAGGGCTACCCTGGATCCCCAGTTTGGTTTGTACTGGTTTCCCATCTGCAAGAGGTACATAAAACTGACAGCAAATGCCCTGTGCAAACCCTTATCCAGTACTTAAATGCTGGAAGAGAAGGATTTCTTCAAAAGCACACTGTTTCTATATGCAGATTTATGCTCTTCCAAAATTTCACCTTAAAAATTATTTTAACTATACACTAGGTGTGACCTTGAGTGAAATACACTCATTAACATAATTAAAAATGCAATAGAAACATCACCTATTCTAGTCATTCCATGTTTTCTACTGGATCTTAAGTATAAAAAGTCAACAGCTTGCCTATCATAATCTGTGTTACCATGGAAAGCGTTCTGCCATACACAATTCTGTCTTCCTACTGGTACCAAAAATACCCATGTGTCATCTCTAAATGAGAAGATTTAAATTTTCATTCCTGTATCATAAGTGTGCTTCTGAAAACACATACATCTTTGTAACTGCATTTATGTTGGGATCATTTTAAGACAACTACAGATATTAATAACTTAAGATTCAAGACATCAACAGTTTACAGCACAATATTTTTACTGTCTTTGATTTCATGATACTCTAACACCTCACTTTTCCTGCTCTAATCCTTTCTGTTTCCTACAATATGGAAAAAGTCTCTTTAGAATGCACTTTAAGTCAGTATTTTCCAGTCATTTTCTTCCAGATAAGTGTATCTTCCTGTGCTACTCTAGCCACTTCACCAGAAAAATAAGTCAGAGAGTTCATTGCAATTTATTAAGTATAAAGCCTTGGGTACATATGCTTCCTATTTGATCTTTAAAAACATATATTTTCAAAGCAAAACAACAGACCTCAAGTAAAGCATTTCTCTTTCATCAAAAAACATTATGCTCTCTTGAGTAAGACCTGATATACCCCTTTTTTACACTAGTGTATATTCTACATCCAAGTCCTTGTATTAAACAGCCAGCTTCAAAACACTTACTATAACAAAGTAATTTATCTCAGCAAATGTTTAAAGTCACAACATATTCTGCAACAAGGAAACAATTCATACAGTTACAAAGTAACTCTTCAGGTTGTACACACAAGTCTTAGAAACTCCCTTGGAAATTCATTTGAATTAAGACAACAAAATGAGTATTAACATACTATTAACTCTGCAGTCTCTTACGCAGACTCAGTTTACATCAAGACGTGCTTTGCAACATAAACTCAATCTACTTACCCTAAATAATCATTGGCAGTGTATTCCACTAGTAGAACATAACTAAAAAGGATTAATAACATTCTTTATGCAGAACTGAAATTCGCTACCATTAAGTGAATGCTGATTTTGTGACTTCTACAGAAGCAACACAGACCACTAAAGGATTTTTAGCTGTAGCTGAAACTAAGTTACCATCTTCCTCAATTCTTTGATAAAGTGCAGCAGGAATGGACAGATAATTGGTTTTTTCTTCCAGGATTTGTTTGTCATAGCAACAGTATTCTACAAAGCTAGAGAAGTTGACTGGGAGCTTGTTTTCACAGTACATGGCATTTCTAGTATTTCAAATTGATAGATCATAATTAGCATCAGAGTCATCAGAACATTCTATTATTAATCTCAAAAAACTCCCATGATGCTGTTGCTCAGCAGTGTTCTATGACTGAATGATAACTCTACACTAACATTGCAAAATCTTGAGAAAAAGGGAAAAAAAAAAAATCCACAGATGGAATACACCCATACTTTCAGAGGAAACTGTTATGGGGAAGAGATGTGTATGCTGTATTATAGCTGCACTGATGCACCAGTAAAGCTCAAAGTCAAAAGCTCCCACAGGCACCAGCGAAACTAAAGCTCACTGAGGGCAACAGAAGGGGCAGAGGTTGGCTTATCTCCTCAACTTTCAAATGCCTCAAAGGATAGAACCTCCAAGAGGTTCCGATAATTTTACCTCAGCAATACTTCAAAAGGCAAGCCAAGTACCCTTCACAGATGTGGAAGCAAACTCCAGGTAAAGGTCTGGGTTCAGCTGCAGCCCTCCAAAGCAGGCACAGTACCAGACAGGCCGACAGGTGCAGAGAATACCAAACTATGTTTAGTTGCAGTGAAAGTTGCCTCAGGTCACGTTACAGAGAGACAGAGCTTTCCACCACCACCCCCACCACGCTTGTAGATGCAAAGTTTTGCACCCCACCTCTGTGTCCTATTCCAAGCAACCTTTCAGGCTATCTAGTTAGTTCTTAAAATACACACAAAGGAGACTCTGGTTTCATCAAGTGCAGCCAATAACATCAAACCTTTATAGGGACTTCTTGTGCTTTTGTATCCATTGGTACACCTGGCTGTCACCTGAACAGACAACCTGAAAGCTGCAGAGCCAAGCCCAGCCAGCAAGGAGGCCCTCAATGCCCAAGTTATAGAGCCTTGAACAGCTTAGGGGGGGATATGGCACCACACAACACTCTGGGCTGTTTGCTGGGATGCTCCTCATGGGAGCTGCAATAACATAGTTCAGATGCAGGCGCCAAGACCAGGAGTAAACAAATTACCTGCTGTGTGATAGGAGGTTACCCCTCATCAGCCCATGCTGAGTAAGCAATTTCATATTATAAAATAAGAGTATTGATTCATTTTCTGCAGTGTCTGCCCATCAACTTACCGGACCTTAAGAACACATCCCAAATGCGTCAGACAAATCCTTTTAGATAGATTTCCTACACATTTGCTTTACTAAATATAGCTTCCCCTCTCAGAGCCAGCCTGAAGGGGAACTAGCAGGCACTGGAGCCAAGAGGAATTTTGCAAAAGTACTTCTGAACATTCACACCTGACTCTTCTGCCCATTACCAGCTCTGACTTACCCAATCATCATGAGAACCATGAGGCTTCCCACTTTTGAACTTCAGTGCCACAGAAACTTAAGATACTATTGTTCTTGCCCCTTATTAATAATTTTCACCAGTTGCATCCTTTAGATCTTCATCACTACAATCAAAGAATTGCTGGAAACCAAGCTTGTTGTTTTGGGGGTTTTCTTGTTAGCTTCAGCAAGTGATCCATTGTGATGACCAATATTAAAGCAAAGGTTTGCTGAACATAAATTTTCCCCTTTAATGGTGAGATCAGACAGATAACAGCTTAGCATTTCTGTAATGCAAATAAGACCAGTGTTCAAACAGCAGGAATGAGGGCTCTTGCCCCAAAGCAAGCTATTTGATCTGGCAACTCAAATGGGCTATTCTGAAACTTTCCCCCTTGAAGCTTTGTTCATGCAAGGTTTTGAACAAGCAAGGATAGTCTATTACCCATTATTTCCAGCACCTAAATAAAGTCTTCTTCAGTGAAATCTGAAGCAGATTGGGCTGACAGTCACTCACCTGTGTGTGTGTGTAAAAACAGGACTTCAGTGGCACCATTTTATCAATTGTCACCTGGAAAAATCACATGCTTCTGGTCTCTCAATAAGGAACCAAAAAGTTAGAAAGAAAATCAGACCAGGAGGAGGGGTGCCAGTCCTATTTCCTGTTTTTCAGGTATATTCCAACATTGTCCACATCAAAGAGTATTAAAATTTCTTGGAATATGCCTTTTGTCAAATCCCAGCCAGACAGAAGACAGGAGAGCATGCATACCAAGACAACAATGACCCCAGCCATGATTCAAAGTAGACCACTTCCAGTACATCTCTCTGACTGCTACAGAAACAGTTCTCAGACACGGTCTCATTAACGGGCAGGTTCAGATACAAGAAGCTATTTGTAGGAAATAAAAACTTAAATTATTAGTGACATGATGCTGGATCCCAGCATTCTCAAAGTTTACAGTGTTACAAGAGATGCTCATGCAGTGTGTGACACCCTTGCCTGCTATCCCAGGCAAACCAAAAAGCTTTGGCTTCTGTGCATTGACCAGCTGCTGCTCTCGGCAAGAACTAAAATATCTCCTTGAATCGAGGCCAGGATATTAGCATCCAGGCTGAGCAATTCCAACTTCCCAGAAAGCTCTTTGCGCAGTCACGAGAGAGTTCTACTCATGACAGAAGTCCTGCCCCTTTCCTGCCAGCTCCTGCACCACCCACACGTACCAGCACAGCACACATCAGAGGCAACCGCAGCCTCGGTCGCCCACCGCAGCTGGAACCAAACACACATTCTTGAGAGCAGCAGCAGCCGGGGGTCACAGATGACCAAGTTTTGGCACTCATTCCACGTCGGGAGGAGGAGGGAAAGCTAGATTTTTAGGAAGATAAAATAATAAACAAAAATGTCTGAGAGGATTCCTGTAGCTGTAGCACACTAAAACTGCTTACAAAGGATACTTCAGAAGTGCCCTGGTAACTAAGTCAGTTCCTGGCTTAGATCATCTACAAAACATAGTCCAGAATTAACTGCAAAGTTTAATTTCTCCTCTTGGAGTTGCAAGTGTGAGGGGTGCATTTGAGGGGGGAGGGCTGTGCTGCTTTGTTTTAAACCAAATATTTTGGTGCATGTTATTTCTAACTGTACATGAGTTGTAAAATGGAAATTTCCCTTGGTTTTGTATTTTCTGAATATACAGATACAGGTAAGTGGTCTAGAATTTCTTCCTTCAGAAAGAAAAAATGACCTGTGATATATGCAAAGACTGCAGGAGAAAACAAATGAATCTTTTCAGAGGTAAGCTCATAAAATAGTGCTTCCCCATTACACCATTAGACCTAACAGAAAAGATAAGGGTATTCACAGCAACATTTCACTAACTTCAATCCAAACAATTTGAATGCTTGAAATATACGCCCATCCACTGGATGTTTGGAAACATCCCACGAGATGAAAGTTCTCCTACAACTTATGTCAAATCCATGCCACTCATGACAGTCCCACAAATACATTCATGTGTATACTCAGCTTGCCTTGCAAAGCCCAATCACCAGAGGGATCAGTGTTTCCCCAGGTTAGTCTGTGAAGTACACCAAGAATTTTTATTTAATTATGATCTTAAACACATTCAGAATAAACAATAGTAAATGTAACACCTGATGCAAGGATTTCAGCAAAACTAAGTGGATGCCTAAAAGAGTTCAAGTATTTGCAGCAATGAAGAACAGGATGATAGTTATGCCATGGTCAGCTCAGACCTTAGCAGTAGCAGCTGAGCACAGGAACCAGTCCTTTCCATGGCAGGAGACCTGAAAGCTTCACAAGAGGACAGCAGCCCCCTGGTTGTACTCTTCTTCCTACAGGTACATCACCTTATACCACCCAGATTATCTTAATAAATAAAGCAATGTATAAATAAAGCTCAAATGAAGAAAGGGATGCACTTCATAAAGCTTTTTTCCCAGTTTTCAGCAGGTACAACTTTATTGCCAAAGACAGTATGTAACTTATGGAAATCATCTTGGCTATCAATGGTCAAAGCACCATTGAGAGATAAGTCCTGAAAGGGAGAGATCAGAAACTTAATCTTCTGTAGCCATCATTTTATATAAAGCAGTACAACTGAATACAAAGAGTTAACGTGGCAAAACACTTTTCCAAAATGTTTTGGGGGGTGGTTGATGAATGAAACCTTGTTGCATAAACAAAGATCCCTTTAACACAGGAAGTCTCAAATAACTGCCCCATTACATATTATGCTCCTATTACTCTATAAGAGCAATCAAGTCCTGTAGATAAATAAAAATACTTTTAAGACCTAGACAGCCAAAACAACAAAACCCAAAAAAAATGTACAAGCAGAGACAACAAACAGTTGTGTTTTACCTACTGTGCACTTCCACAGCTCAGTGCAGTCATTTTTTTTCATGTTGGGAATCTCAAATGTGATATACAACTTGACCAGGGTTTTAACTTGATTAAATCTAAAAACACAGTCACACATAATTGGTTCCAGCAGTTATGGCAGAGAATGAGGGAAAACCAGATCCAAACATTATTCTAGGATATTATTAGACAACTTAAGAGAAAGCACATATTTAAACAGTATTCCCCAAAGTGGCTTTTGCAAACACTTCAGCTTTCAGGGTTGTAATTGTGTGTTCTGTGGCAAGGGGAGAGTGGCATCACCCTGGCATCACTGCCATAATCCCATTAACAAAGCTGCCATACTACTGCTGTCTGTCCATCGAGAGGTTAGCAACCACTGGCCTGGGCTCTACATCCAGAATAACGATCAGAACAACACCAGGACATCAAGCAGTCCACATTACTCCATCACAATACATTAAAATTACAATCAGGAAAGATAATATTCATTAAATTGAAGGCAAAATTTCACCTCGATGCATTCTCAGTTACGAAAATCTGACCTGCATTTTTAGCACATTTTCCGTACTGCCCTTTCAGTGAGCAAGGCCCAGCTTCCAACTCCAAAGCTCAGAGAAATTTTATTAGATTGCTGCAGCCTTGCATTGCTTTTAAAGTCTCTATGCACCAATAACAGATTCTGAATACAGCCCTGGTTTCACCACCCACATTCATAAACCTCCACAGGGTTGATGAACTGCAATGTTTAGCTCCTATCCTCTTCACTTAAATATTTTTAGGTTTTTTAATAACACCAATGAAGAGTATAAAATGTGATTATCTTTACGTCTACATCCTGACAACTCCTGCAGTTGTTTTTAAGCTCTCAGCTTACTCCCCATCCCAGTACAACAAAGCCTCACACTAAGTACTTCATGATAAAACTTAAATGCAGAGCATGTTCTCCAGGACCATTTTAGTGTTCCACAACAAACATGACTATTACTTTACAAAGATCTAATCTTGTGAGGAAATAAAGCTACAGATATTAAGAGCAACAAGTTGTGTTTCCACAACACATTTGCAATGTTCAATATTTAGCACAGAAAGGCTCACCGAGTCTGTGCCGAGGTGTTCTGGGAGTTGTCTGTTTAGTTGTTTGCTGTTTGTTTTTTTTTTTACTTACTGAGAGGTAAGACACACTCTTCCTTCAACATTTAACAGCCAAGATAAGAAGCAAATCCTCTTGGACTTGAAGCACACAGTAGCTGCTTTTCCCAATGCAAAACGTCGTGTTTGTTCGTGCTCCTATTTCAGTCTACCCTGACTAGAGAAAGCAGAGGACGCCCCACAAAATGGGGAGCCCGCACACAAAATGGCGTCCGCCCCACAGACACAAAAAGGCGGGAGCCCGCACACAAAATGGCGTCTGCCCCACAGACACAAAAAGGCGGGAGCCCGCACACAAAATGGCGTCTGCCCCACAGACACAAAAAGGCGGGAGCCCGCACACAAAATGGCGTCCGCCCCACAGACACAGCCCAGAAAGTTCCATGCCGCCCTAGCCCAGCCAGTCCCCAAGAGAACTAGCAAACCCAATGGCTCCTTACATAAAAAAGAACTTAACACCAACAGTCAGTCTTGGGTAATGCGATCGTGTAGAAATTTTGTAAAGATGGGAATATTCCAGGGAATAAAACCCAACAAAACAAAAACACACACACGCAAAAAAAAAAAAACCCACAAAAAAACCCCACAACAGACACCAAGCCAAAACTAGGAACAAAAAAACAAAACCAACAAACCCAACATGAAATCAAACAAAACCAAAGAAACTGACAAAAAAAAAATATCAATGAACCCTGAGCCTCTCCCTAGCACTTCTCTTTTCATAAACATAAACAAATAAATTAAGAAGCAGGCAAAGAAACTGTAACCAATACATTGGAAACAGACACCGAGTCAATGTAACACTGACAGAGAAATCATTCAGAAATTAGTCTTCCTTCAACCTAGCTCTTAAGAATTCATATTAAAATTTTAAAACTCCTAGCAATTAAAAATAAAACCAACTACTACCTCTGTGACGACTGAGGAACAGCCTGAAGCAACCTCTCCTCTGGAGACACGGAGGCAATGACCCTGCCAAGGCAACCTTTCCTGCTGCTTCTGGAACCTTCCGTGGCAAGCAGGTGAGGCACAGAGCCTGATTGCCAGGGCCCTGCTTCCCAATTAGCAAGTAATTAATGTGTAATTACCCTGGAGCAGGTGCGGGGCTGGAGGAGGTCTTGGCACAGCTCTCCCCACAGCCCTGGCAGCAGCTGTGAGGGGTGAGGTGCGGGGCCAACCCTGTGATGGTTCCCCTCACCGTCAGGTACCACCATGGCTGTTTTCCACATCCCTAAAGCCTTCCACACCTGCACGCAAAACATTTTAAATACAGCAACTCCTGGGGAGGCCAAGTGAGACTCAGTGAGGTCTTCCCTGAACCCATCACCCTCCAGGGATGCCTTCCCCCCAAAAAGCCCCTCCATCGGGATGGGTTTCAGTGGGATTGCTGTCCAGTGCAAAAATGCTGAGAAGAAAAGGGTCTCCTGATGGGTTTGAGTTTGGGGATGTCCCAGCCCTGGCAGCTCTAGCAAGAACTCCCCCTGGAAGCACTGTCTCTTGGATATATATAAAATGTATATATTTTTATATATATTTAAAAATATATAATTTTATATATGTATATATATAACCATCAATTTTCCATTTTATATTCAGGGAATAAAGTTGTAATATTTGAAAACCACCTAGTCTATTTTCCCTCCTCCCTGATTTAGATACTCTGATATTACACAAGCATCAGGACACCTGAGAGTATTTACTGAATTAATAACACTTCTGAATGCCCCCTGACAGGCAATGTTCAGTGAATTGTTTTACTTTTTCCTTCTGCAAACCAATGAAAGACCAAAATGGAACATAAATTGATTTTAAAACTTGATTTCTTACCCTCCACAGCAGGCTAAGAATGACAGCTCAGACTGAAATGTTTTTTTCACGGCAGTGGTAAATGTTTGCACGCATTTTCTGCACAAATCAGGACAATTCCATCATCCAGGCAGTTCTATCATCTTAGGATTTCACGTGTGAACCAAAGGATCTGCTTATTTCTAGTATTTCCCTTGACTAAATGTAGCCAACCCACTTTCAGTGACTTTAAGTTAGGGAAATAGGACTGAATACCACGGACTGGCTGTAATTTTGCATGTGACAGATTTTTATTATTGAGAATTTTTGCTGCTTTTTAGAAAAGGTCCAATCTCTGTTGGCTGCCTTGAGATTGTTCAGAGTACTCAGGTGACTGAAACATAAATACTGAGCTGAACTGTAAGCAGGAGGATAACCTTCTAGCTGAGGTTGTGTTTGCTTATATAAATTATACTCTTTGGCTTTCCCTACACCAAACCTCAGCTTTACACAGCCCCAGCAATTTGTTTTGTTGTCCTTCCCATCCATCCTATATCTTCCCATGGTGATAAAATTTGTGATTCCCTCGCTGAATGCAAGAAAGAAAGCATTTAAACAGAATTCACCTCCCATACATATATATATATATATACACACACACCCTTCACCTCCAGGGATTAGATAATCCTCATATAGTACAGCCATGTGCCATGGCCCAGCCCCCAGATGACAGAAGAACTTTGCTGGGGTAAAGACCTGGAGCCAGAGCTGTACCTTTAATCCCTGACTGCAAATTCCCTTGGCATTTGGCTTGGAAACAAGCTTTCCAAAATTAACATTTATCCCTTTCTTGATTGTTGACCTAAAATAAACAAACAAACAAACAATTTGGCAGTGTGTTATCATATATTGTGATTCAGTTTCTAATTATATGATCAGTTAAGCTTTTTTTTCCTAGGGCCCAACTCAGTTTAAAGGGCAGACCCAGAAAGGGACAGAATTAAAGTTGCTCAGTTAATTCCATTACCTTGCAACTACTAAATGCCTGATTTTGGAACCTAAATAACACTGTAACATAGTAATTTTTATATGTAATCTAGATGCATGTAGTAATTTACCTTCTAACTATAATTACTTGTTCCCTCATTAGCCTACATCTATTATGCAACAGGTTCATTAAACATTGTTTGATCATTTTAAATCAGTGAGAAGACATTTTCTAGCACCCTTTTCCCTTTGATATGGTACACATGGGTCACTGAAATAGAAATGTTGGTTTTGATAGATGTTCTCTTTACTCAGCACTACAATACCTAAGAAAGCATTTCACTATGCTGATTTTCAAGTCATTTTGGACACATTACTTCTAATCCTTCATAGCAGCAGAAAGTAAAATTAAAAATAAACTGGAACCAAAGCCCAAAGAAAGCTTGAAAATGGGGAATTCAAACCAATGTAATTTTTGAAATTATGGAACTAGAATCCATGCCAGCAAAGAGGTGAAGGTAAACAACAAACTGTCCAAAGCAAAGCTACTGCAAGGGTGGGCTGGGAGGGTCATCAGCCTAACCCACCCATGGGAGAGAAGCTTCAAGTAACCTCAAATCCCACCAACTGCAAGTAGGGAATGAAGAATATCCTGCTGCAGGAAAACCCTGGGGGATGGGGTAAGAAGCAGGGGGCTAGAAAAGGCAGCACCAAAGCACACCAGTGGTATATGAAAAGTCAGGATACGAATGGTTCAGAAGATGAGCTCTTCTGAACAGCAGCATACAAATTTTTAGGAGGATTTTTTTTCTCCTCCTTTATATTAGAAAAATGTAAAACTGTAAGAGACAAAATCCAGTAGAATTTGCAGGGGGAAAGCCCTTGAAAATAATAAAATAAAAAGAAGAAACCTAGCTCCTGCAGCCTCACACACCAGTTGAAGTATTCCCTGGAACAGATTTTTGTCAAGCCCCAGGTAGAGACCTCATACCGATGAGACAACATCTGTTACAGCTTGTATGATCTGAAAAACCCTATCCTTGGAGCACAGAGATGAATTGTTATATCAGAGAGTCACATTTGGCACTACACACAAGGCCAGGTGTATTTCTTTTGTCCAATGATCTCAGCTTCTTGTGGTGACTTTGGCTCTCCTGGTCACAAGGTACTGGGTAACATCTGAAGGTTTCACATTCCACTCTCTTAATTACTTAGGTGAATGTCTTGCTGTCACAGATTAGCTATACAGGACAATTTTGCCAAGGAAACATCCCCAGAGAAATAGAATGACTGGAGCTCTGTTCTGCAACTTTCCAAGCCCTTGCCAGAGCTCTTCTGAACACTGTGGTGGGTCCACTCTCTCTTGGTTTGGTTCTCACTCCAAGCCATAAGTTCAGCACCTTGGAATCCTCTATGTCCTTCTGGACATATTTGGATTTCCAAATATATCTAACCATAAAAATAAATAAAATAAATAAACAATTAAAAAAAAACAAACAACAGCTTGAATAGGAAAAGGAGAACTGCCAGTTTCATGCATCATTTTACAGACATGTCTTTTACCAAAAGATAACTATATGGAGTAAAGAGATTTCAAGGGGATCAATAACAGCATGTCAGGAAAAAGACCAGGTGCCTGCTGTACATTGCTCGATGAAAAGCAGCTTGGACTAAGATCAGTTCAATCACAGTAAAAGACAATGCTGCATGCTTGCTTTTCATATCAGATAATGGATTAAGATCATTGATTTATTGATGTGGGTGCAGAGGTGCAGGAGGACAGCAGTTCCTAAGTGCCATGGCAGATAACACTGAGTAGGACACTTAAAACAAGAGAATTTGTTCTCAAACAAAGAGCCCAGAACAGCTTCATAAATTTTACTACTGCTGACCTATTTTTATGTAACCAAACATATTCTCAGCTAAGTCCAAAGCACGAAAACAACATAATTCCATGTTGCCCCCAAAACAGTACAATTATTATTGTATTTTTTTGGTGCTAATGAGTTACATAGGTTGTAATTTCAATGTATTAAAACTATTTCCTAGACAACAGTTAGTAAGAGGAGGTTTTACCCCTGTTTTCATTATCTCACTCACAGAAACACACATACAATTACAATGCCAAATTAAATAGGGTTCCTCACTGAAATCTTCTGATTGTTGACAAACAAGACATTTAGCATTTGGTTTGCAAATTTTATTAATATGCTTGTACTTTTTAATGTGAGGATAAGTGCTTAAATTTCTTTTGATGTGAGAAGTGACAGCTAGAAGGGAAAAAAGTGGAAATAATTCATGTGACTACTGCTGAGAAAAACAACACCCAACCTATTCCAGTGCGACAGTCTCCAATGGTGCAGTTTACAGCAGCTTAGCTTTTTGTTTGGTACATCCCTAAGCTTATAGAATCAGAGAATCAAAGAATAATTTGGGGTGAAAGGGACCTCTTAAGGTCACCCAGTCCAAGCCCCCTGCAGTATCAGGGACACCCTCACCCAGATCAGGTTGCTCAGAGCCTCCTCAAGCCTCACCTTGAACATCTCCAGGGATGAGGCCTCAACCCCCTCCCTGGGCAACCTGGGCCATTGTGCCACTGCCCCCATGGGAAGGAACCTTTTTTCCAATCTAAATCTACTCTTAATTTAAAGCCTCCCCCTTGTCCTACCCCTCCGGGCCCTTGCACACAGTCCCTCTCAACCTTCCTGCAGCTCCTTCAGCCACTGGAAGGTCACTGGTAGGTGTCCCCAGAGCCTTCTCTTCTCCAGGCTGTACAAACCCAGCACCTGCCTGGCTCCATAGGAGAGGGGTTCCAGCCCCCTGATGATTTTTGTAGCCCTCCTTAACATAGCAAATTTAACTGGTACCTGACTGTACTACTTGGCTCAGCAAGGTGTACTTGTGTTCTTTAAGTTACTTGTACTTGTGTTCATTTAAGTTCTCTGAACTTAAATGGTGCAACTCAGGTGTTTAAGGTACAGTTCTTGCTAGAACAGGTTCTCAGCTTACAATGGCCTCAGTCTTGCAAGTGCCCCCAGATATATACTTAACACAAAGGACAGATTCACAGATCTCTTAAATTAACTGAAAGACACAGTAAAACCTCCACAAATCTCACTTTGGTTCAAACAGCTGCTTCAGTGACTTTATCCATCGAGCTGCAGGAGGGGAATGGCCTCAAGGACCTCTGATAGGGCCCAGTGCAGTGGGAATTCAGCACGTTGCTGATTTCAGTTCTCATGATACTGTAAAACTGTGTGTTGTGATAATGTGTAATGTACTGTGATAAGTGTGATGTGATAATGAAATAGACAGTACCATGGTTTCAAGCAGATGTGTTCTCTTCCTTTTTGTTTTGTCCTCTGCCGAATCTATTCTCCTTCCCTCTTAAGGATGCAGGAGATGCTTGGTAAAGTGGGAGGCTGATAGTGATTTATAGAAAAATTGACTTCAACCATTGTTGTGTTCTTTACCTTCATTTTGAGTGGCTTCGTGGCTTTTATTCATGGACTTTTTAATTCATTTGAAGGTCACCCAATAAGCTGTATGCACACTGTCTTATTTTGAAAAGCATCAAAAATTCAAATAAATACTAAACTCTACCACAGGCATAGCTCAGAAACATGTCTGACAAGTGAATTCCTCTAAACTCATATAAAAATAATTCTAAATATATCATGGACAAAGTGCACAGGAAAACAGTAAACCAACTGTAGCAGTCATTATTTATTTCTTTCATCAGTGGTCCCCACATACTAATTCAGGATATTACAACGCCGTTTCATTCTCATGCAAAATAAAGGAATAACTCCCTGAGAAATCAATCCAGAATGCTCCTCAGAATCTGGGTTTGCTGGATCCTCCCTCAGCAGTGTATTCCCAGACAGGGCTGCCCTATTGCTTCCTCAATAAAGCAAACTGTCCCTGCACTTGAAATTACCGAGCAGAAAAAAGCAAGCAGCTGCATGGTCTCACAGGGCTCCCTGTCCCTTGGTCTCCATCACGGCTTGTGATGACTGCTTGTTGTTAAGCACTATTAATGGTGATAATTGCTTGCTACTCAAAATAAATAACTGGAACCTCGATGCTGCTGAGGAGCAAACCAAAGATTTAAAACCAGAAGGATTGGAAATGGCAGGAAATGGCAGGATTGGGAGGAAGGATTGGAAATGGCAGGAAGGGAGCTGGGGGCTTGGTTGCTGCTTGGATGGACCCAGGAAGCACATGGAGTAAGTTACCCACCAGAAGAAGCCAGGTTTAATAAGAACCCCCAGTGCTTGGTGTCTTTTCATCACCACAACTGTCTTTTACTGCCTGGAACTTCTTTATCTTCCTCAAGGCTCTTCATCTGTCTCGCCAGCCCTGCCGATTGCACCTACTACAGATTGCCAATAAACTGGAGAGATGCCTGCTCATTTTTCTCCCTCTTGAAACCGAACTTAGCTACTAAAATCAGACACCTTTTTCCTTCCAGCTGGGGTGGGGGGAGGTTGTTCCCATGACATTTCCAGCCGGGGTCAGAAGCAAACCCACACAAAGGCCTTTTGGCTGAAGTTACCCAGCCCAAACCTGCAGGGAGGAAAGGGGGTTGGCAAGTTTACATACTCTTCCAAACTTTGAGATGTCTGTCCCAATCTCAGACCCCTGAGATTTCCTCGTCAACAGTACCACCAGCTTCTAATTGAAAATGGAAAGAAAACCAAAAAAAGAGCAGGATGGGATTTACATTTGGATCCCTGTTTGAGTACACATATACTATGCTAATCTGATTACCCATAGGGAATCCTCCTTTGCAACAGCTTTTTCTTTATTCATCTTACCACAGTGATGTCAAAGCCTAGCAGGGAAGAACAAATTGAACACACCAGCACCGTGTCCCTCCATTTCTGCCTCTCCCATTTTCAGGAGGCACCAAGTGCTCGTGGCATGAACCCCCCCAGGACCTCCAGCACCTCGGCCATGCCAACCCAGCCAGGTAGAGAACATCACACGAGACCTGCGACCAACTTCACCCTTCCAAATGTAAATTAATGCAGCAGCCGCCGCACACCAGAGCTCTTTTTCTTGCAAGGGGGTGAGAGGAGGGATAGATCTCAAGCAGGAAAAGCCTCGCATTCAGCAAGAGAGGGGACAGCCGCTGGAAAATCGCTGCATTACGTTAATTAAGATTTTATTCATGCTTTCCGAGCCGCTCTGCAACAGCAGTAATGCAGCAGGGAACGGGGCGCGCTGCACCACCCCCCTGGCTGACGCCCGTGCAAAGTTACACGCGTGTGTGCGCGCACACTTGTGCGTGGGGCTGCACGGGCACACCTGCGCAGGTGCGCAGCCTAAAAAGGTTTCTGGGGTGGCCGTGGGTTTGGTTTGCTGGGGTTTTATAGGGCGTTTTTATTAGGAGTATTGAATGACGAGCAGCAAGCGGAAAAGCATCCCCCCCACCCACCCAGCGCTGCCGATGGATCCCAACACCTCCACCCCCCCACCCCGGCTCCTATTCCCCACCCCCCCCGGGGCACTCCCCCCACACACACTCCGCCGCCGTGTCCCCCCCCTTCCACCGAGCCCCGGGGTCGTTGTCCCCGTCCCCTGCCCCCCCCCCGCCGGGCACCCACCTGGCGAAGGCGCGGGGGGCCGGCGGGAGGGGAGGGTCCTCCTCCGGGGCCGGGGGGCGCGGGGGAAGCCATCTTCTCGCCCCGCGGCTCCTTCCCGCCGGCTCCCGCCTCTCCTCAGCCCCGCGGCCGGCGGTTCCCCGCCGCTACCGCCGCCACCACCATGCCCGGGGCCCAGGGCCCCGCACCCACCCCGGCCCTCGCCGGGAGGGTTTGCGGGGTTGGAGGGGGGGGTGTGTGTGACCTTCCCGGGTCGGGAGAGCTGCGCTGCGGGGAGGGTTTGCGGGGGGGATGGGGAGGGAGGGGGTGAGGGGGAGCCGGTGCGGAGCGTCCGCAGGCGGTGTTGGGCGCGGAGGGGCGCGGAGGCGGGGGCCGGGCTCCCGATGAGATCATGGACAGCTCCGCGGCGGGCGGTGCCGGCGGGGGGGACGGGGGAGGACCCGCCTCGTCCTGGCACATATACACACACACCTCCCTGATACACCCCTCACACACACGCCTGATACATCCCCCAGCGCACACACACGCACGCACACACACACACACCCCACCCCACACACCCTCATATGCACCCCATACACCCCCCAGCACACACACACACCCCCTCCTACACACCCAATACACCCCCAGCACACATACACCCTCACACACAACGGTACACCTCCCCAGAACACACACATCCCTTTACACACACCTCTGGTACACCCCCCCGTACACACACACACACCCTTGTACACATCCCTGATGTACGCCTCAGTGCACACAACCCCTCACATACACAATACAGCCCCCACCACCCTTCACACCCCTGCTACACACCCCCAGCACACACACCCCCTCATGCACATCCCTGATATACCCCTCAACACACACACCCCAGCACACACACAGCCCCTAAAGCACCTGTCCAGCACACACATTCCCAATGTACCCCCTCAGCACACCCACATACACCCCTGATGCACCCCCAGCAGCACACACACAACCCTAACATACCCCACCAGCACACCCTCCCCTCTCACACACACTCCCATCACATCAGCCCACAACCCCCCTGCATCCACTCTACAGCCCATACCCCCTGCACCCACCCACCCAAAGCCCCCCACTCTCCCCCCCAAGCCCAGTGGGGAGTGGGTGGCCACAGCCAGGGCTGAACCCACCCGTGCTCTGCTTTAAACCACAGCATCTTGTTACACCTTCCCCTTCAGCTCCAAGTTTCAAAATACAGGGAATAAAAACTGGGTTTGGGTTTTAGAAAACTGCAGCTATTTTCAGGCAGGATTTTATCATCATCATCCTCCTCCACCAGATTGCACAGAAATGCACACAGGGTTTTAAATTTCTGAATGCCTTTTGGTTTTTATCTGGGTGGAACAAGAGAGGGGAAGAATTATTCCCTTCTGCAGACATTCGGATATTTTAAGGCCATGAGGGGACCCTGTAATCAGAGACTGATCTCCCACATAAGACAGGAATTTCTGGGAATACAACTTCCCTCCGTGACTCCTATAGCAAAGCCCAAACAGCCAGTGGAGCTACAATGTACACGTCAGAATGGCAACTTGAAAATGTTGAGTTAAAATGAATCCATCATAACCCAAAGCAAGTGGTTCTGATGGTTAATTATACCCACTGATGGTTAATTATACCCACTGGTCTCCAGATTTTAGCTGCAGGAGCTTGCTACATCCCTGCCTGGCCAAGGAAGCCTTCACTCAGTTGTGTTTAAGGATGGCACCATGTCACAAATCCTCACCAAAACACCAGTTCCATAGTGACCTGCCTGCTAGCATCTTAAAAGAAAGTTATTCCCTTATTCAGCAGAGAAGAAATTTGCTGCTTCGCTCAATTTTCTTTCCAAAACCAGGTTTGGTTTTTAATACAAAGTGTGGGAAAATGTTTAATGCAAAGCATTCCCCTGCAAAGCTTGGGCTGCCACCCTGCCCCAGGCTCAAAACCTGCTCCAATCATGTGTACCATCAGCTCAAATCAGTCTTTGGAAGCCCAGACTCAAAATTCACCATGATTTCTACTGCATTAGGGAGATGCTAAATTTACTCCCAGCTAATTAAGTTGAAAACTACTTAGTTGTGCTATTGCTGGGATTTAGCCAATACCTTTAGCCTCCCCCACTCCAGCTTCACATCCCTGCATCCATCCTTTCCTTGCAGCCACTGCAGCAGCTGGCTGGCCAGCCAGATCCAGATACAGGCTGATGGTTTTTGGAGAACTGTTTGCCAACTGTGCCAAAGGACCTCCCGGCCAGCCCAGGGCCAGTGGTGGGAGCCCAGGATGGAGGGAGAATAAAGAGGAAAGAATAAAGGGAGAATAAAACCTCCCTTTGAACAAAAATTTGTTATCACACCTTGCAAGGTGCTACACAGATGACACAGAGCCCAAATAAATGAATGTCTGTCTGGCAGGCAGCTCAGAGAGCTGGCACTCACCCCGTGGGCATTGCTCCCACATTCAGCAGATGTATTACATTTCTTTCATTCATTCTTAATTTTTACCTAGCCCACAGGCTGTGACTCTGTGCCACAGTCTTCATTTAAGCGTCACCTAACAAAGGCTGAAAGAGTCTCTCAGCTGTTCATGCAGATTTATGAGGACCACAGCTTCGTGTGAGATGTGGTGTGTCTGTTACTGAACAAGAGATGCTGACTGATGGGGAAAGCTCTTATTTCTCCTTTGTGGAAAGCTGCAAGTGCATAGGACACTTTTACAGACCTGTAGGAAAGAAAGTTGAGACTTAGAGGAGCATAAAGCTCAAGCCAAATACACCTTTCCATTCCCTACAGGAATTCTCATCCTACTTACCTGTTTTTATTCCATCACCACACTCCACCTCCTAATATCTCCAGAAATATCTCCTGCCTGTGTCACCTCTGTCATGACAGGGCACATCACCTCCTTGGATTCCACTGGGGTACCCTCATGCACCTCAAACAGGTTTATTTCTGGAAGCCACCAGCACATTTCCAGGATGCTGCAGGTTGGCACTGCAGCTGAGCTTGGGAACTCCAAGACCATGAAGAGACCGGATGGATCTGGAGGCTAAGGAATGCTGAGAAGAGACAGTAATGGTGGGAACTGGATAGTGACTGGGAAGGGTGGTGTGGAGGGGATTAGTGGAAAATTGAGAGGCAAGTGGGCAGCAGTGCTCCAAGCTGCAGCCTGAAGTTTGCAGTATTTAAAAGTGCTGTCAGTGGGTGGCTCCAAGGGATATTTCTGACACTGTTCCTGTCCTTGATGGCACCAATGATCCTGTTCACATTCAAGTTTTCTCTCCTGTTTTCTTGCAAGTCTATTTTACCACTTATCTCCAAAATTATGAGGATTCTTTTTGCTCCTTTCCTTTCTCTCAAGCCAAGGAGGAGGAGGAGATCACTCACCTCTGAGCTTGGGTACAGCCCCTTCCTAGTGTGGAGGTGCTGGGGGAAGGTAGGGAGAACCAAGGACACAGGAAAATTCCCAGGGGGTCCTAGGAAGTGCAGAGAAGCTCTCTGTGGTCTTTTACTGGCATGGCCCATAGCACTGGTTTACGATGGAAAAATCTGTCTCATGACTCTAACTAATCCAGAGAGGTCAAACCTTGGCCCTGAGGATAGCCCAGAAGAGCCCTAAGGCACCTTGTCCTAATTCTGTTTCTGTGGTTGCAACCAACTTCTCAGCCAGAGGCAAAAACCAGCAAGCTCTGGTAGCCAAAGAGAGGAGGAGGAAATCAGCCTCTGTCCTGCTGGTGACCATTGCAAGACCGCAGTGTACAGGGTGAAATGATACAGATATAGAAAGGATGATCTACTTTTCTCAATTTCTCTGTTTTTCAATCTTTCTTACAGTGACAGTGCTTTGGGCATGGTTTCCCTGCCAGCCTGTGCCCTGCTTGAAGAAGACTGATCCTGCTGAAAGTAGCAATTCAGTGCTGCTCAGCTTGGAATAACTGAGGAGAGCACGAAAGGACAACATTCATCTACGTCAGTTACAGCTCTTTGGGGACCTTGCTTCAGCAGAGGATCCCACGTGCTGGGGACTTGTGTCTCTACAGTCCCACCTTCTGCAGGACGTGCTCAGCACACGTTGTCCTTCACCCAACACTCCCTCACAAAGCGCCCTCCAACCTGAAGGACTTGCATCCCCATCATCTCAGCCACAAGCAATGTGTAGCCCAGGAGCAGTGGCCCAAACAGGTCAGGTGTGTGTAGAGCACATAGATGTGGAATACTAACAACAGGCAAGAAAAAAAACCACACTGCTCAAAACAGATCTCACACTTTATTTCTCTGGAGCACAGCCACTTTTTTGCTGCTGATATAGTAGCTTTGTGTTTCCACCTCAGAGGAACAAAAATGGGCCAAAAGTCAGAGGAAAGTGTCCAGTGGAAAAAATAGCTGTCAGCTGGTGTGTAACAGCTGCCACAGACTCAGCTCTGAATGGTCTCAGCAGGGACAGACAATCCTCTTTCCACCAAAGCTGCTTGAATACCATGTTACAAAGCTCTGCTCTTTGGCTTCAGCTCCAGAAGGAGCTGGGGATGGTGGTGGAAGAAAAAAGCAAAGAGAAGCAGAGAGAGGGAGAAAACCTGACTGAAAACAAGATACAGTGGTTGTATTTTTCAGGACTGCCTAAGGGACTTGGATGACCAATCCTTATTTAATTGGGCATCATAATGTTCTACTCATCTTTGGAAATCTCTGCCAAGACTTAAAAAACATACATTTTCATGCCCAGCTTTAGCAGCCCGTTCAAACCCTACACACAAGCTTCACATTAACGAAAAAAATCTCTTTTCTGCTCAAAGGACTGAGTTTTCATGACTAAGACATCTCAATTTCTGAGCCGCCCTTGTGTCCTTGGTTATATTCACTCTATACTTGGATACCAGCTATAATACTGCTCCATTTCTCACACGTATCTTCAGGTCCTGTCCAGAGACTGCTAGCAGACCTCCAGCCTTGTCCCCACCATTTAATGGGTCCTCTGCATACCCTGTTCACACAGCTGTGCCCTTCTGTCCGCCCTGTGATTTTACACTTCAATTCTTTTTGGGTGAACAGCCTGCAAGATTCATACCACTAGTTTTCTTCATGAAATATTTCTAGCATCAGGCCAGAAGCACTCTACCAGTACCCTCTGAACAGCCTCAGTCGCTCATAGCTCAGGGTTTCCTGAGGAATAATATTCCTGGAAACAAAAAACAGAAGTCAGGTTACTCAGCCTTTCTGACTTTGCACCTGAGGTCCTCCCTGTCACCTGCTGAAGCAGTTGAGGGCTGCAGTTCAGCTAGAACAGAATTATCAGCTCAGTAAGGGATAAAAGGGCTTGACCTCATCCTCAGCAGCCTTGCCATCAGGAGGGTGATGCTGTGTCAGGCACAGACCATCTCCTGCCTCATGTGAGCCACACGAAGACAACATTTGCAGAGTGCTGCAGCAGGCAGCGCGGATGTTCCTTCTTCTTGTACCCTCTGTTGCTTTTGGGCTTGGTTGTTTAGTTGGGTTTTCTTTCCTGTTTGTTTGTTTGTTTGTTTCACAGCAATGCTACATTGCCAGCAACAACCCCTTTGGACAAGAGCCCTCTTCTCGCTACTTGAACTTGCCGAGCATGACTGGATCCTCTGGTAGCATCATCCCCACACTCCCTGTACTTTTCCCAGGACTCCCTGGCGAGCCATCCCGCAGGACCTGGGTGGCAGCCGGTGACAGGCTGAGCTGCAGAGCCGGAGGGCAGCCACGGAAAGCGATGGCAAAAATCCTCCCGTGTGGCAGGCTGGAGAAGAGTGCTGCCTGCAGACAAAGCTGGGGCTCCATGGAAACTGCTGGAGAACAAAAACGCCACAGAAAAGAGGAGAAGCAGCGAGCTGTGCCACGACCGGTGAGGAATGCCCCAAGGACTTCACCTCTCAAAGCCCACACCCCCACCCCAGAACCACCCGGGGGGGCCACAAGGGTCGCGGTTTCACTTCCAAGAAAGAAATCAACAGGAATCTGGACAAGCAGATACTGATTTTACACAGGATTGTGTTTTCTACCTCCGAGGTGATGATTTGAAGTAGGGCAACCCAGAGAAAAAAATATTTGCTCTTCAGTGTCACCAAGGGCTGAGGAAAAGCCCACCAGGAGGGATAATACAGTAGGAGATAAGAGAAGTACTTCACACTCCAGAGGCTCAGGGGCTGTCTCAGGGATATTTCAGTGTTTGTTTATCCAGTTTTTCCCCTTCTCTGGCTACCACCTGCTGGTGCTGCTGGAGATGGGTGCTGAGCTACAGGAAACCTCTGTCCCCCTGGGTACATGTGTGCTCTTATTTCTTCTCCCTTTTAGCATCTGCTGTTAGCCAAATCTTCATCCAATGTAAGAGAACTGGATGGGGTGACACCAGCTCGTTCCAGCTGAGTCCCTGCTGTAACTTTTTCTCTTGTGGTCCCCCTAGCAGAGCCTGTGGGAGGATTCAGACTGTCTCAGGGTGAAGCTGTCATGCTAAGTCCAGCACACATTGTCTCCTTTTGTCAGGGAACAGCTGAAACATGGTGTAACTGTAGCTCTGGGTCTTGAAATTCTGAAGAATGACATCTGTATTTACTCCTAAATGGGAGATGATGTGGTATTTATAGAATTTATGGGCTTTCCCCCCACATTTGCTTTGGTGCCCGTGGTAAGTACAAGGAAACAACCCCTAGCAATTCCCACACTGCTTGTTTTGGTGTTGAAAAGCTGCTGCATGACACTGCCAGTTCTTTTTCCTCTCCAGTGACTCCAAGTCTCAGTGACAGATGAATACAAAACAGATGGGATGGTGGCAGAACCTCATCAGATGGACCCAATGGGCCTCAAGCTGCCCATGGTCTTGCATAGATTAGTGTCATGTAATGCTGGCTTTGTGTCCTGATACTGAAAGACACATAGAGCAGCTTTAGTATTTTGTCTTGCCCTGCCCCAGTGTCAGGATCCTCATTTTGTTGTTGATATTATGCAGAAGATGTACTTAAGAAGCTGCACCTGTTTTCTCTGTCCCTCTCAGCTTTCTGTGGTAAGCTTCACAATAACGAGAGAGACTTCTGTGCTGCATGAAGAGACCTTCTGGACTGCTGAGTATAAACATCACACCAATAACCTCAAATTTTGATGGAAACAAGTATTAGGTCTTGCTAGATTTTCATCATTGGTGCTTCTCAGACTGACACCATCTCACATACAATTATTTGATAGCCATGTAACTTTGGAAATACCTGATTCTCTTTGGCCACAGCAACACATTTGACATTTCCATTCAGTCTGAGATCCCTGCAAGCTATTCTGTTGGCAGCAGGGTGACACCAATGAAAAATAATGTCCTTATTTTCTGACAAATTACTCCTTGCCTTTTCTGCACCAGCCATGGGACATTCCCAAGAGGTATTGCAGTCACACAACCAAGTCAGCTTTGCTGAGGCCAAGAAAGTTGATTCAGCTTCTCTGTGACTGGTAGCCATGTATGCTGCCCCCCCCACACCCCCCCAAAAAAAAAAAAAGGGTCTGTGCTGGGTTCAGCATCTCACAGCCATGAATCTCAGGTCACCTCTCTCTCCTTAAGGAGATCACAGAATTGTTTGGGTTGGAAGGGACCTTAAAGATGATCTACTTCCAACCCTCCTGTCACAGGCATGGACATCTCCCACTGAGATCCTTTGCAGGATAGAACTATCAGAAACAAGAGGGAAGGCACAGCACCACAAGGGACATGTTTACTGGGTATTAGCTACTGGGGTTTTTAGGGTTTTTTTGTTTGGTTGGGTTTTTTTTGTGGTATTACTATTCTGTAATTCTGTTTTTTGCATCTCCATGTGCTGCCTCTCCAGCTGCATGGTGTTGCAAGGGCTGCTTCAAGTCATGGCCCTCATCTGCAGGTGCTCCTTGTGTAGGTGTCCCTTGGAGCAGGGATGCTTCCAAGGGCAGGAAAGCCTGTCCCAATCCTGTGGGACTCACACCTTCCCTGCACTTCTCCAAGGATATCCTAGTGAGGAAGGAAGGGATTGCACTGTGTCTGACACAGGAAAGCAAAGACTCTCTCACCAGCTCACCCTTCAGTTAGGGGTTGGAAGGGACCTCAAAAGATCATCTACTTCAAGTCTCTCCATCCTGTCTGGCTCAGAAAACCTCTTGGTATGCTGAAATGAGGTGAATGCCAACAAACTTAAAAGTTCCTTTCACTTGGGAAGCTGAGATGCTGGGCCAAACTGTGGCTGGGGTTGGCTGAGTCATCTAAAGGTCTGGCAGACAGCTCTCCAGGGAGGTTTCTGGTACATCCAGCCTTAGCCATGCTGCAAACCCCTGGGGAACAGCTCCCCTGCAGAACTTTGTCACTTCTAATGCCCATCATGGCTAACAACAAACAGCACTGAGACACAGGGTAGAGGGGGAAATGGTTTTAAAATTAACCCTTCAAACCTGGGTTGGGACCTCCTGGTTGTGTCCTCAAACAGTTTCTGCCCTTCCCTCCAAAGCCAACCAGCAGTTCCTATCCCCTCATCCTTCCTCCTCCTACCACTGCTGGGTTCAAGCCACCCATGCTGCTGCCTGTGGCACTGGGGTCTCCACCTGCACACAACAGAAGTACCAGTGTTTGCTTTCCTGCCTCTTGCACAGAGGTAACAATAGCCAATACATTTAGAAAATGTTACCAAGTCAGATACTCCAACTTTTCATCATAAACTCTGTTTCTCAGTTTAATTTTTGATACCGCTTGTTTGGCTCCCAACTCCATTCAGCCACAGGCAGTGTCCTTCCAAGCCTCTTCATGACTTTTCTGAAGAGGCAAAGCAGTGGATGAAAGCCATTGCACTCTGGAAGGGTGGTGATACTTGGAATGTAATTCAACATTCTTTAAAAATTGTTGCATTCCCAAAAAAGAGGCAAGCAGACACAATTCAGGACAAAATATATGTGGAGAACCTGTTCAACAAGACAAGAAAGCATGAGTTTAAAAGAGTAGGACATATTATCAGGTTTCCCCAGAGTCCAACCCAGCCACAAGCAATGTATCCCCAGAGCTGGTGAAATACTTTTGAGAACAAAGGGACACAAAGCACAGCACAGGAGTTATAATCAGGGCATTTAAAACCTAGGATGGTGCTAAACTCAGGATTAAAAGCTGCATAACAAGGTCTCTCTCTGCTGGAAGCTGTGGATGACCTGCTCTGCCACTGCAGCTCTATCTATATATAGTTGCACAGAGATATAAATATAGCTATAAGAATTATATACATATATATATATATATTCTAAACCCAATTAGGCTGCACAGCTGCAGGATCTGACACCCAAGTAACTTTAAATATTTTGCCCTTGATTCAAATGGTATTGTTCTGTTCTTTTCATCAGAGTAAGAGTGCAGCAAAGGACCTGGCAGGCAGCAGCAGGGTTTGAGACATGCCTGTGGCAAAGGAGGTGATGAGAGTGTTGGAGGGAAAGGAGGGACACCTTTAATCCTGGCATTCAGGAAACTTATCAATGGAGAGAATGAACGGGCATTAAAAAGATCAGGAAAAAGGTTATGTGAATCAGTAGGAAAAGGGTAATTATTTCCATCCTGCTCTAAGTTTAAGACACTCACTGTGTTTTTCCCACAGCTGTGAGAGCAGTTCTGGTGTAGACACCAGGCATAAGGTGCCCACAGGAAGGACAAGGAGTGGGATTGGGGCATGGACAGGAGATCAAAGCCTGAGACCCTTGCCACCATCCCAAGACTAACCCTTAGCAAAAGCACAAAACACCGAGTAAATCTGCTGATCTCAGTGAGTAAAACTGCAGAATCACAGAATTGTCATGGTTGGAGAAGACCTCTAAGATCACCAAGTCCAACTATTTACCCAGAAAACGCTACCATGCCCACTAAAGCCCATCTTGGAGGGTCTCATCTACATGGTTTTTGATCACCTCCAGGGGTGGTGGCCCCTCCCAGTGCCTGACTACTCCTTCAGTGAAGAAATTCTTCCCAATATCAACCACCTGGCTCTACAACGAGCAAATAAATGTATGTCAGGTGGAAAATCCAGATGTGGTCTTCTGATCCTCTCTCCATCACTCTCAGCACAAGGTTTAATTTACCTCTTCACATCTGACAGGAGATGAATCCAACACAGAGCAGAAAACACCTCAGAGCTATTGCTGGGAGAAGACAGGTGGAAATTATTCAAGGATGAATTGTGGTGGCATAAATAATAAGCTTTGCAGATGATGTTTCCATGCAAGTTGAGGAAGTTCATTGGATTCAGAACTGTGCTGTTTTGAGAGTGTTAAATCTCAAAGCAGCATCAAATAAAAGAGATTAATTATGCCTGAAACTTTAGCCAAATTAATGCATAGATGTTTCTGTTTCTGCCACAGTGCAAGACACTAGAAGTAAGAAAGTCTACAACTAAATAATGGAGAATAACAAAGAAAAAAAATGTAACATAACAGGAGGAAGAAATGGGCTAAACCTTGCAAGAACTTATCTACTGAGGTGCCAGGTATGATGGGCAAGATCTGAGGGAGCAGCTGCATTGCCAAAATACTCTACAAAAAAACACTACACAAAATGCTAGGTAACAAAAAGCCACTTTTCAAATCAGCCCCACATTTCAGTGTGCAGCAGGTAAGGGAAGAAAAAGGAAAGCTAACAGAAGTACCAGCCACAGTGGGAAGAAAACTAAACAAAAGGAGAAAATTGCATAAAGCACAAAGGCAAAAATGTACTCAACCATGTCCTCTCCATATATTATTCAGAGGTTAGAAGAACTCAAACATGTTTCCTCCACAGAGACAAGGATTCAGGGAGCTTCCTACTTTTATATTAATTACACTTTCTTGCTTTTGGTGACAAAGAAGAACGTGTGTAACCTGCATCCTACAGGTCACAACGTATGCCCCCACTCCCAGTGATTAAACTCCTGCATTTACTTGGTCTGATATGCACTGTGAAGAGTAATTCACAGTCAGACACCCCAAATTTCTCTGTGGATAGGCTCTGCTATCTGAGATAGGGGTGGAGGGATACATTCAACCTCGATGCAAGTTGTTTTAGCCACCCTCAGAGAAATATTTTCCCAGCTTGATTAAAATATCTCTTGAATGTACTACAAAAGCATCCTTCTGGTCCACCAAAGGCAGCACACAAGCAAGGGCTTGTGGTTGCTACCTGGGGCCTCTTCATCCCAGCACCCAGCCACGTTGCAGGCTCCCTGGGTACCTGGGAACATGGCATTTTTTTTTCCCTCCAAAAATGTATGTACATAGCTTAATTTATATGACAGCCAGGGTGTAACACACAGCAAAAGACACTGTATGCAAAGCTGCCCTAAGCTTTACGTGGTGCCTGCAGTGCAGGACAGCGTGTAGCAGCTTTGCCCTCTGCTGGCCAGAGTCCCCGTAGGGTCCCCAGGAGCTCCCAGCCCCACGGAGAACCCAAAGGTTGCCACTCCCCAGGGCTGCCTATCCCAGGCTGGCAGAGCAAGGATGAGCTACAGCAAGAGACTCAGCATGGAGTCAGCTAGCAGGTAGTGGCCCTTCACTGGGAAAGGCCATGCCTAGAGGTCTAGAAAAAAAAAATAGAACAAAAAAACCCTCACTGATTTGATGGAGCCACAACCCCTGTCCCCTGCAAAAGGTGACAGAGAAATAGGATGAGTTAAACGACTTTCAGTGAAATCACACCCCGCTGGAAGGCTTCTCCCCAGCAGACTCATCAGGCTTCTTGCTTCAGTCCAAGTCCTTCCTTTTGCAAAACCATTAGGACTGAAGTTTGGAATCAGACGTTTGGAGACTGTGATACTGGCAGCCAGCTACAGCCAGGGGGTGTGCAGGGCCAGGGCACAGGCTGGAAATAAGGAACACAGGGAGCCCCCGTTTGGCTTTTAAGGACCTTTCACTTTACCTTTCTCCCACTTCTTTTCCCCTCGGGTGTTTTGCTTTGTTCCGCTCAGAATGCCGGAAGGCAATAAAACCGCAGCAGTGATGAGTGTTCAGCTCAAAACCGAATCGCCTTGGCAACGGCAAGCACAGCTCTCCCGTGTCCTCCCGCCTTCCTTTTACTCCCGGTTCTTGCAGTGACTCCAGTGACAGCAACGGCTCCAGCAAACGGAGGCAGGGACAGGAGACTCAAAGGATTGCCCAGGGAAGTGGTGGAGTCACCTGGAGGTGTTTAAGGAACGGATGATGAGGCACTTAGTGCCATGGACCAGCAGAGGTGGTGGTGTGAGGTCCTAGGCTGGACCTGATGATCTCAGAGGTCTTTCCAAGCCTCCATGGTTCTGTGAGAGATGGCCCCAGGTGCTCTGCTTGTAACAAACCCCTGGGGATCGCCAAGCACCCCAGAGAATTGACTGTTCTCTTGGCACCCACAGCACCCAAGTTCAAAGACTTCACCTGCCAGCACACCAGTGACCACTCATGTTGAAGGCAAGTCCAAGAACCTCCAGCTTGGTAGTTCCTTGTCACAGCTCCACTGGACATTAACCCTTTGAAGATGAAGACACAATTAGAAAATCTGTAGGGCTGGTTTGATTACACATTCAACCACTATCTGCACACCAACCATTTTGGACTCAGGCACCTTCAGCAAAGCCCAAGACTTGGGTACTTCAGCTTACCTGTGATGTCTTCCTCAGCAACGAAACCAGCTTCAAATTTCTCACCATTATTTGTACCTATCCATGGAGCCACATACTTTGCTCCCATGGGCTGCTGCACAGCCTTGGGGAGAGACACAGGACAAACTCTGAGGCCAGTGTTGCTGCCAGAGACTGACTGATAACTCCACCTTCACAGCACAATGAAAAGCAGATAGAAATATTTTTTTTCCTCTGTAAAATTAACCATCTCTAACACACTGACAAAACACCTGCTAGCATATTAAAAAAGGTAAATAAAAACCAAACCACTTGACAGCTGGGCACTTGCATAAATGCTCTTCAGTACTTGCAGGATCAAACTTCTAACCTGCTACAAGAGAAGAAAATGCATTTGGAATACACTTATCTAGTACCATGGGTACAAATATAGCACACCCAGGAGAGCTCATGTCAGCATTCCTCCACCACAGAGCCACAACTGACAGGAATAAAGCACATCTAATGCTAGAAAGAATATCACAGAATGCCAGGGGTCCAACCCCTCTGCCAGAGCAGGGTCACCCTGTGCAGGTCACGCAGGAAAGTGTCCAGGGTTTTGAGTGTCTCCAGGGAAGGAGACTCCACAACCTCCCTGGGCAGCCTGGGCCAGGGCTCCTTCACCCTCACAGTCACACCCTCAGACTTCTGTCACCCTCACATATTGTACTGCTGGTGGAAAGCACCTTCCTGAATACCATCCACAGCAACACAATCATGTGTAGGTAAGACAACCATCTTACTTGCCCACTCAGGCACATCTCAATGTCACCCAAGTGTACCTGAGTTATTTTTTCCAGCATTACACAGCATTATTCCTATGATTTAATCCCATCTGAGATCATTAGACACTATGGTACCCTAAGTAAGCAATTACAACACTGACCTGTGTTTAGGAGACCTGGGCAGGCAAAAGCCTTTGTCATCTATCAGAGGGTAATTTTCTAATTTGATTTATAGCTTCTCTAGAGTAAAGATAATTTCCTTACCTGCTGGCTTCCAAGGACTGTCCTGAAGTCTGATTTAACTAGGAAAGACAGTACATCTCAGGGAAGAAAAGAACACCAGTATTAGCTGTGTAAGATAAAACAGATAGAACAGGTGATGTTTAATCAGATTCAGTCAGGTGGTAAAAAAAAGTAAAAGAATGGGTTAAAGAGAAGGGCACAGTCTTAGGGAACACAGTGTGTCAACATTAGGAGGCAGATAAAGGTTTTGGAAGTTCTCTCACTGCAGACACCCACAGCCTGCACTTGGGTACCTCACAACACCTCCAGTCTCCTGTAGGGAAATCAAAGGGGTGAGTGTCTCTTGGAGCCATGTGGTGGTGGCTCTGAGCTGAGAGCAAGGCTGCTTTCTTGTTGCCATCACACTGGACACCTCCATTCCCATCCTCCTCTTCCTTGTGTCCCCCTTGCTTCCCAACTCCTTATCTATCCAAAGCCCAACAAAACGGAGCCCTGGTCCCAGCCAGCACGTTGGCACCACCACACCAGCATGAACAAGTCCTGGGAAATAATGCATCAGAGGAGAAATCAAAGGCTTCAGGACAAGACTGGGGAAAGAAACATCTACAACCACCAAACATCGCCTTTTTTCTGAACACAGAGCTCTTTCATTTTAATTGAAAACCCAAATGACAAGTGTTCTGCTGGCACCAAAGGCCTCCTCACATGGTGCCTCACACCAGTCAGCTACAGTCCTGCTGCTGCCATACAGTCTGCAGCTAGAGGAAGAGAGGTAAAAATATGAGCACTAAAAATAATTTCAGATTCATCCCTGTGCTGAATATGGCCATGGATATGGGTCACGAGGAGCAGAATCAATGCTGAGTTTTGCTCCAGGCAGATTTATGTGTAATGATGTTCTTCCCAAACAGTCAGCATTCACAGGAGATAGAAAAATCAGCAAAAAACAAATGAGCAATCCAAGGTTATAAATTCCTGTAATTTTACAGTGTCATCCTGATTTTTTAAATACAATGCAGTATCTCTTCAGGTGAAAAGAAAAAAAAAAAAGTCATTGTTGGAATACCCTAGGAGCAGATGAAACTAGAGAAAAATAGTAGAGCAGAAAATTTAATGGTTAACAAAAATCCACTGCAGGTAAATTGCTAAAGGCCTCCTCTATTGGCAAGGTCAAATATGAGGTACCTTTAGGGATGCAACACTTGGGATGGTAAAACTCAGCAGATGGGACTCCTCTTCTTAGCATATGTTGATGGGGAGAGGTAACAGCTGCAGATATTGTCATGTACACTTAAAACAAAAAAATATATAAAGCATTCTGGCATGCTTAATCCAAGCTTCTTTTGTACAAGCATACAGACCATAGCTTGCAAGCAGGATTTCTGAAATGAATGGGAAAAAATCTATTACTACCCTCTTCAGAAAGAACTAAAAACCACTGTTCCCTGATGAAGCAGATTTCTACACTACTTTGAGAAAATAAATGGTATGTAATTGTAAAAACTTACATAAATATGGAAGGAAGAGAAGGCTGACTTTTCTTGCTTTGTGTTCTAGTCAGGAATTATGAATAAAAGAGCAAAACTCCAAACCATATGCTTTTGCAATTCTGCTCCACTCTCCACAAAACATAGAAAGTCTGAATCATTTATGATCTGCATTATTTACAACATGGTTAAGTTTTTGACTCAAATGAATTTCAGCAAAGAAAATCCAAAAGATTTTACCTAGAGTAGGCTGGGTTTTTGGGTTTTTTTTCCCTTCACATCACAGAAATAGAAAAAAATTTCCTCTCAGGCAGAATGCCTAGAAGACATCAATTGATCAATTTTCATAGCTGGGTATCTCAGTTCTCTCTCCTGGGTCAGTATCTTACCCACCTACTGCAACAGAGGAGTGGAAGACTATTATATATTATGTTTAGAATCCTACAATTGGACTGAACATCCCAATACTGCTAAAGCACACACAGGAATACCTGGGACACAGCTTAATTCAGAGCCTTTCCCCCACCTCTCCCTACAGGCCTCTGGGAGGAATTGTCCTCACATCATTTCCAAGAACCATTAGCAAGCACTTCCCCTCCACCCCCAAGAGTTAAGTCTCTTATCTTGCACTTTTCCCCCCCTCTGTATTTCTGCTATCTGCAGCTTGATCACTGCTCTGCCCCTCCAGTGACTGGTGGCAATCCTCTCCATTCCCTCACTCCCTGCCCTAGGATGGGGGTGATGCCTCAGGAGGGGTGCCTGCTGCTGGCAGCTCAGGTGCTCCTGGGAGTCTTGGGGGAGTACAGGATTACAAAAATTTTTTTTTCTATTTTATTCCTCCTGTTCTTCCCGACTGCAAAGCCACCATGGGTATTATACCCACTCTACTAGCAACAATTCATCAGAAATAATGTAGAATATTTTCTAAGATAGCTAAATATACCTGGGGCATCAAGCTTGGTTTTACCATAATAAATACCACAAAAAAAACCTTATTTGATAGCATGGAATTTAAAAATAATGTTAACCTACCTTACACCAGCAAAAGCTATAGCTGCAAAAGTGCCTGGAGGGTCACTGACAGTTTCCTTCATGAGAATCTGGTGGTATTTCAGGAATTAACATAAATAGAAGGGAGTTTCACACTTATAAACCAATGCATAAATGTCATCTTTGCCCTGAAATAACATTCACCAAAACAATCTCACAAAGGTGTGAATTCATCTTCACATTAGCATTGAGAGCTTTAACAGCAAACTTAGTCATACCTAAGTTCAACCTTTTATATCATTCCAATTTTACATTTAGGGTTTTTTGTTTGCTCTTCAATATTGTCAGTCTACAATTAAATATTTTTAAGTGCACTCAGACTCTCGTTGTGACTTGTGAACTACACAACTTGTAACACTTAACTGGAAGTGAGAATTCCTTCTGGAGCTAGAGCTTCCAGATATAACAAAGATTCCACAAAGATTCTTAAAAACAAACAAACAAACAAAAAAACCGAAAAAACAAAAAACAAACAAAAAACTCAAACAAAACACAAAAAAACCCAAAAAACCCAAACACCCAAAAAAAACCAAAAAACCCCCAACCCCCCCCACCAAAAAAACCCCCAAAACAAACAAAAAAACCCAAAACCACCAACCTCCCTCAAAAAGACCCCCCCAAAAAAACCCCAAAAACCCAACCCCCCAAAAAAAGTAGTCTAAATTCAGTAGCATAGTGTGCCCTTCCTGCAAGTACATCTTCCAGATTTCTCAATGACAGGTTTTCTGACAGTAGTAACAACTTTAAAATACATGGAAAACCAATACAGTAATTCTGCTGCAGTTCTAAACAGTCTGTTGGACTAAAGAGAGACCTAGAGAGTTTTATTTAGCATTATCCAGTTTTATTATCTAGTGTCAGAAATCAGACTGAAGAATTAAGAGATACACAACTGAAAAGTTCTCAGTATTTTATTTCATAACCTAGTGTATAAAACTTCAACATACAAAAAAAACCAACAACAAAACAAAACAAAAAAACCCCAAACCAAACAAAAACCCAAACCCCAGAAGTGAATGAAAGCAAAATCTCAATACATTGTTCTCCAGTAAGCTTTACCTAAAGGCTCAGAAGCAGTTAAACATTCAGCCTATTCAAAAACGGGGTTCAGAGCAATCTTCATAGTTGCAGTCTGCAGAATTATGAATCAAATAGACAAGGTTCTGATGGCTTTTTAAAAACGGTTTAGTTGCTGTAAGCAGTGGTGTCTGTGGGGTTGTTTGTTTTTAAATACCTAGGTTCACTCTCAAGATCACAATCAGTCTGGGCTAATCATCTTCAGTGAAGCGAATGTGTTTACTTGTTTGTCGAGTCTTTTCAAGTCTCATTCTTTCAGCTTTAGCAATCAACTGCAAACAGGAAAAATATGGCAGAAAACAGAGGAAATTAGATTGCTATGATTTTAGCTCACAATCATGAATGTATTATTCACTGAATAACAAAACTACGTTAAAAAAACACCCTGATATTTGAAGAGCTGAGGTAACCTGCACATTTGACAAAAAAAAGTAAGTTATAGCAGCCTTCATATCATGAATTTCAGTATTGCCTTCCAACCATCAAAAATAGCACGGCACTTCTTCCATCTCTTGACACTGCAGCATCTTTCATTCCACCCCTTCTTCTTCCCAACATTCTTGTAGAAAACAAAATTACAGCTTAAAAAAAATCCCAAAACTTAGTTTCATATAGCAAGTTAAAAACCCCTACCCTTTTGTGGGATTCATGCTATTACTGATGTAAGAAAAACAAGGTCAGACCATAAAAAATTGCCTTAGGAATATCATGTCATTTTCTACACTCAGCTAGCAAACAACAAACCCACTGAAACCCAGATGGGGACCATCCCTCAGGCTGGGAAAACAGCACAATAAGTAACCCAGCCCTGCTGAGAATTCATGTCAAGAAATATTGGTGCAGTTCAGAGGAATATTCATGCTAGGAACCCCTGATTCAAATTCCTGCCTGACCAGGGATTTGGGTTTTTAGCAGCTGCATTTTAGAGTTTGCCCAAATTCCTATGGTACCTGGCTAGTTGCACCCAGTCCAGAGGTATGAGAAATGCTCTGTGGAACACAACCAACCTGCTAATTTTCAACTTGTGTGTGCTGCCTTTGCAGGCAGAAACCAAACCAACAACACAACCTGAGTACTGCAACAGTCATACCCAAAAGCAAAGGTACAAGCTTGGTTACTGCAATGCCCCAGTAAGATTCCTTAACCATAAGCAAGAACTCAGGGAGTAACTGTTACATGACTAAGACGATCAAAATATAAAAAGCCAAAACACAAGGAACAAGGCAGGCTGGCTAATCTAAATAAAAAGTGAGAAAGCAGGAAACTCCTGTGTGTCTAGGCACATCTGTAATGCAACAGCATCAATCCTCTTTAACTTATCTGATAGGGACAAGTAAAATGTATCAGCTGGTGCTGATATAAAAGGGCACTTGCCCACCAGACAGTCCAGAAATTTTGCCAGAATTTTAGAAGTTTTATATATACATAAAATTCTTTACTACTTATCCATATGGCTGTGGTCACAGCTCTGTCCTGCAGACACTGCACTCTGTACCTGACATGGAAGTGCAAAGTACACTGCTGCACTGGTAACAACAGTCCAGTATTACACTCTACACTGACCTTGCACTGTTTGTTGGGCTGCAATATAATTACACTAGCCCAGCATTTGACTTGACAGCAAGAATTAACATGTTCTCAACAGCATCAGACCTTAAGTTCTCGTACATGATTTTCTCAACCATTCTCCAGAACTAAAGATCTAAAGATATAACTATGAGATTTTTTTTTCCCCTCTGGTTTAAGATAGTTAAACTCTAAAATAAGCTAGGAGTGGTTCATCCTTTCAACATATGGGATGCAGAATCACAAACAAAAGGAAAGCTCTAAAATGTGCAATGCTCAGCTGATATCAGTTTCTATACCAGCACCCCAGAATTTGCAAAAGGCCTCAAGGATTCCCATTTTCAGTCCATCAATCCAGCATCAATCTCTAAGCACACCACTATCCATCTCTTCAAACAGGTACCCAGCCCTTTCACAGATAGCAACACACCACAGAATTTGGGAAAGGGGCTTCTCTGTGCTCTGGACTGGGATCTCTCCCCACTGGGACACAGACAGGGATCTGGTCAATCTTGCAAGGACACAATCCCCAGGCCTAAGGTGTGAGGAGAGGAGAGTAGTGTGGGCTGTGCCCCCTAGCCCCCAACCCCCCAGATTCTGAAAATTATTCCACCCTTCACAAATACCCAATTTTCACTTCCTCCCCATCACTCAGACGTTCTTAAACTTCCCCCTTCCCTCCTCTATAAGTGGGTGTTGAAGGTGTAACCCAGGCCTCAGCAGCACCTCCTCCCAGAGGAAAGCTTGCAGGCCTCAGGCTTTGGCAGCAGCAGACTTTAATCAGTCCAGAGAGTTTAAGGCTACAGACTGATGAATTGCTTGGGGTCTGCATAAACTGGCACTCCCCTGAAGAAACAGCTCTGGCAAGAAGGGTTTTTAATCTGTATTATCATGCAGCTGAACAACAGGCTGAAAAGAAGAGGGATTAGCAAGGGGCAGCAGAAGGGAGCACAGAGGTGACAATGACCGACCAGGCCTGGGGGGAAAGCCTGATAGGGAACACACCTTTTTAACCCCAAAGGATGGCTAGAGGCATCAGTCACAAGTTCTGGGGAACCTTGGCATATCGAGGCTCTTTTTGACCTTTATATTATTTAAACTAGGCAAGAGAAAGTTGGGGTATTTGGTTTGTTTGTTTGCTTGCTTTTTCTTTTTTCTTGGGAGGCTATCGGTGGAGACATTATTTCATAAGCCCCCTGCTCTACCATTAGAGCCGAGTAAACTCACATTTTTTAAAAACACAGAGAAAAAAGGAATCTCAGTACACGTGAAGCTACACTCAAAAGCTGTTAGTATGGACTGCCTGCGATATGAGGCAGCCCATGCAACAATGTGTATCTTCATTGTTACTCACTAACAGTATTGCAGCTATGTCCCTTGAATTAAGGTAACTTTGCAGCCTATATTTAAACGCTAATTTAAAGAAAGCAGATGCTGTCTGTATTGTTAAGTATAAAATAGCTAATAAGCAAATGCTCATCTTCAAAGTGATCCTGCGAGGAATTTTAAAACCTTCAACAGAGTAAATCTTTACAAGAAAGATAAACTAATGGCATATTCAGCTGTACATATTTAATTATGAATCATTACTTTTTTCCTTCCTATTACTGTGACCTTCAAAATAAGTCAACTTGTGATTACTTTTGCAAGGATTTTCAAATAAAATAATAAAATTCATATTAAGGAACAGGGAAAACCTTTTCTTAGCATCAATCTGTATTTCTGGAATTCAGATTGTCAAAAAAGTAATGAAAAGGTTAAGAATTACTGACTACAAGTGAGGCATTCTTTTCTTGATGTTTTGCTTAACTGTGTTAGCATTTAAATAGCATCACTAAGCTTTGAAGTTAACACCTCCCAGTGTTCCAAGACTAAGGGTAAGTGGGAAGAGCAGGAGTTTGCATCCTTGCAGTTCTCATTGTTAGGCAGAACCGAGACAGTTTGTATTTGCAAGCCTAGATGAGGTACATTACTGACCAATTTACACCAGTTTGGTCAACAAATACCAGTCTTCAAAAGATGAAGAACAGAAACTTGAGCACAGGGCACTACAGTCCAAATTAAAAGTTGCCACCAGCACCTTTTGCTAAAAAGTACATTAAAAAAAAAAATAAAAATAAAAGTTTTAAAAAAAACTGGCAGCACTTGGTAAAGGCTCCAAAGTTGTACATTCACATTCCCTTACTGCTTATATTTAAGAATAATGGCAAGAGCCAATGCCAGCTTTATGCTTTTAAGAAAATTAAATCACTCATCTGGAGAAATTCTTTGGGTATATCTGTGTAAAATTAATTTGTCTGCAGGATCTCTAAAGAGATATTTATACAGGATAAGATGTAAAATAAGCCTTGTGCAAGACAAGGTTTTTAACTTGTACAACTGCTGTTCATTTAGATCAGTGTAATATTTCCTTTTGATTGTACACAGAACAACTAGGAGAAGTTTGTTATTGTGTGCATCACTGAAGCTTCTAGGAAACAAAAAGTCTCCAAAGTCACCAGCAAACAACTAAGGTCAGATGATTTTGAAGTTTTGCAACAGACAGCATGACGATTCAGCTTAAACCCAACTCAGAAACCTTATCTACAATGTGTGCGAAGTAAACCTAGCAATAAAACGTCTGCAAAATACTCTCTGGCTCCTCTCTGTCAGCTAAAGAAAGGCTCTGCCTGGCTTCATCAAGAACCTTTCATGCCCGGAAGGATCTTCTAGGGCAAGAGAGGAGATGGCAGCCTGCAAGTTCATTGCAACACTCCCTTAATCGCTGGTCTGGACAGGCACACCAAGGTCAAGGCTGGAAGGAAGTTTCACTACCTTCTTGCCTTTAATCATGGCCTTAACTTTCTCTGATTGCCTCCATAAAGACAAGCCCTGCATTTGGCAATTGGACTAGCTCAGAAGTTCTCTATTTTGTGGCTGTAAAACCCTGCAGCCAAGTCAGTTGAAAGTGATTTAACTGGATGGAATGCAGAGCCAAACATAAGAGTATAAAAAAATGTAGACATACAGAGAATAAAATTTTCAACCACGGTTGTACAAGAAAAAAAGAGACTTGAAGATTACCTTCTCAGTACCTCTCTTCTTTTCTCGAGGTTGGTTAAGTTTAGCTTGTCTGTCCACTAAAATCTTCTGCCAGTAACGTTGCTCATGATCACCTTGAAAAACAAATTAACATGAATAAAAGTATTCAGTACAAATGGATGCAGTGTCTTCAGCTGTGATGAGAAGGAACCTTTCATTACGAAGGTAAACATATGTCAAAATACCTGTTAGGGAAACCTAAAAAGTATTTCTCTATCAGTCTTGAATTTCACAGTGGGAGAAGAAATACAGCATTGCAACAGCTGACCAATACACTCTGGGGTGAAGAAAGAGTAGAAAAACTGTGAGAAGAATAAAGCTGACAGTCAGGTCTCTGTTCTTTATGAGCTGAACAGGATCTCTTAGAAAAGATTCTCAGAAAAAGCTATGGAATTAATTCTAAGAACAAATTCTACTACATAATTTATACTTTCTATCACAAAAACATCCATGTATTACTAGAGACATTTAATATCTTGTCAGATGAAGAGCCAAAGACTTTTAGTCAAAGCCAAGCTCTAAGAAGTAAAAAAAAAACAACTGGGAAAACTTCAGTCCCTGCAGTAGGGAGCACTGAAGAATCTTTCCTTAGTCTCTGTATTCACTTTATGCCACCAAGAAAAGCTGCAATCGTTTCTGTCAGTCACTTCTGTGTTCTTCAGAAGCTTTTCCATTCTCATTTCAATTACCCAGTTTGAAAAAACCCAAAATTTAAGACTATGAATAGGAGGCTCCTACAATGTCCTACTTAATCCTAATCTTCTCTTACTCTCTTGTATACAACAATGTAAAACCAGAGACAAATACACACATCTGTAAAATGCAGTATTTCAAGCTGCTTCTGGATCAGAAAGCACTCTGAAGACAAATTTATCTCCAAATGACATTAGCAGCATTCAGTGAGTCCCAAATTTTAATCAACGTTGATATTAATCATGAAGGCTAATGTTTCCATCATAGCTTCCTTCTGCAAGGGTTTATATCCCTGCATGCATGGAGCTGGGCTGTATGTGAGGATCAGTGCAGGAGTGTGGTAAAATATTTAATTACACAGATGGGAGATTCTCATCTGGATTGTTTTACCTGTTTTATTTTTGCATTTAGGATTCTTAGTGTATGTTTAGAATGTTAAAGTTTCATGAATACAAAAACAAGGTTTGAGAGATATCCCTCCTCCCCCATCCTCTATCCCTCATTTCCACAGAGGTTTCTCTGCACTTGGAAAACTAGTCCAAAAATTCAGAACAGCAGAGTAATTTCAGAAACAAAACCAACACACATTAGGATAAAGCTCCAAAGCAAGCCAATAAGTTTCAGTGTAAATACAATTTAAAAAAGAACATTACTCTGGCATAAATCATTCAACTTCCTGAGAAAAGAAAGATTAATTAGAAGCTAAGTGCTAAAACCACCATAGGTATATCCATGCCATTAGATCCTTGTCCTGTTACTTCACACTTAAGTTCAATATTTTCAAGAAGACCTCCATTTAAAATTCTCTTGCATCATCAGATTGATATCCATAAAGCTGAAGCATCAATTAAATTCTAGAGTTCATTGCCACTAAAGGTGATGTAAATCAGTCTCAAAAGAACAGAACTAAGTTGATAAAATCTAGTAAAAATATTAGAAAAAAAAAAAAAAAAACCAGTAAGAATTTTTGTTACCCTGAACTGTTTTTTACCTGTTTCACTATAAAAGCAAAACTAAAATACTCACATTAAAAACAAGTCTTTCCATAAAGCTACCACACAATACAATCCTTTTCACACTTAAGTCTTCCTGTAATAACATTAAAAAAGAAGTCTTACCAGTGAGAATTTCGCATTTCCAGTTGTTTTTGATCTGTTTTTCTTTGTATGATTTCATGACAATCTGTGCATCCTCAGGAGTTTGAAAACGAACATGACATTCTGTGTCTCCCTGCAGCATGTCAACATAGGACACGTCAGCCAGCACTGCCAAAGTATCCTATGGGAGAAAACACAGACCATAGACCTGATTTCACAAAAGAAGACTACTCAAACATTGACTTTTTGACCATTCTACTTGTAGGTCACTGACCTTGTAGTTTTGAATTAAAATACTTTTCTAAGGTTAGAAAGGAATTCTGATTTATGAACATACAACATCTATTTATCTCTCATCCTGCCCTCAAACCAATTTAAACCTGTAATTCCTGAAGATGGGGTTTTTTTTGCATAGGAATTATTTTACAAATAGACCAATTATCCATTTATTTCAAAACCGTACCTGTGTGGACTTTTTGAAAAACAAAAATTATTTATGTAGCATAACACTGCTATACCAGTCCAACAGAAAAACACCTAATTTCATTCACTGCATGAAATATATAAAATCAAGCTCACTCCTGGCAGATTATCAGAGAAATAAAGAGTAGCAAACCAACCCTTCTGATCTTTATGAAGTGACCTCTGCCTGAAAATTGTCACTAACAGCTAAAGGAAGAAGAGTCAGACATGCTCTTTCAGATGAAGTACTTAACTTGTAATTCCTGCTGTTAGGGAAATTAACTGCGACCACAAATTCCTACTCAATTTTGTTCACAGCAGGCAGGCAGCTCAAGAAAGATGCTACTATTCAAGAATTACACTGCTTTTAACCCTCCACTAGCAAGGACAGCCTAAAAACAAAACTTCAGTGCCAACACTATGGAGAGCATTTGAGAGCCAACCAAAGCTACTTTTCACTCCTAATTTTTGTATCCCAAAGTCACACTTACACGGAAAACTATAATACCCCAAAGAGTTCAGTGGAGTTGGTAACACTCACGATCTCTCAGAAGCATCTTTCTAGCAATATATAGGGAAATAAAAAATTACATCAAAATAATATAAAAACTACTCTGCAAAGACCTTTCCAGTGTGTCAAAATAATTAAGCCTGCCACACAATCAGAAATACAGATCAATACTGGAAGTTTATTAAGGAAAAAAGCCTAGAGGCATCACTTTGTGACAGTGTCTGCTGTTGCCATAACAGTTCAGGAGCACGGACAAGGTTTTATCAGAGTTGCACCTTTCATAAAAGCAACTGATTTGTCCAGAAAAATCCAGTAAGCATCCAGTGCAGTTACAAATTCCACTGCTGACCTGAAAAAGAGCTGAAGATTATTGCTTCTTCCATCTAGTTGTATTCTGCAATTAAATGTTTCATTAAAATCCTTGCCTAATTAATCTGCTAACATTTTGTGAAATATTTTGCTTATTATTATGGGAACCAGAGACATGATTAATAACACCCTAAAGTCTTACTTTTGCTGAAAACATTATTCCCTTGAACACTTCCCTAAATCTAAGCCAAAAGAAAATGGGAAACTCCTAGAAATACCAACCACTGTTTTCAGGTAGTATGGGAAGAGTAAGCTTACCTCCTGATCACAATCTGTGAAGTTGTGACACAAATTGAACAAAGTAAGGTACATAATGCAGTCAAAGGAGCCCTCAAAAGTCACAGTGACAACTACTACATTTTCTAAGTGTCTCCAGCACTCAGACAACTGCCCAAAAATATAGGGAGGCAGATGAGGCTGAAATCCTATCATCAGTTTGTTTTCAGTGAGAGAAATCTCATCTTGCTGAGATTTCTGCTTCACACTTGCAAGCAATCATTGACTTTGAAAGGATTCCTCAGGTAGCCTGAGAAGTCCATACAGGTAGTTTGAGAAGTCACCTCAGAACTTGCATTTGGAACCATTTGCTCATTGCCCTAAGCAGTATGAATCTTTATGTCAACCTAAATTAGATTTGTTCAATTTTTTTCCCCAGTAGCTATTCAACCAAAAGTGCAAATCTGTGAAAGAATGTGTCCTATGTCATTGCCATGGAAAAAAAAATCATTATCTAGAAAAAAAAAGTGTTTTTTCCTATAGAACACTTTTTAATATTTCCATTTCAAAAGGATGCAGCTTAAAACTTAAATTAGATTAAAATAATCCTATGTAGCACGCATAACTTTCACATCATGACACAAAACAAAAGTTGATGTAAACACTGTTTAAAAATTAAGAAACATTTGCCACAGGGAAAAAAGATTAACTTTCTATAAAATGAGCTAATGAATTACTGGACAAGTTCTTCCAGACTTCAGTTTTTGTAATTGTAAATTTCTTACTGAAAAAAACCTCCGTTGTATGTTCATGAGCTTTTTCTTGCCACCAAGTTCCTGTAAATCCTCTCAAATACTGTTACAGATTTCTTGATCTGAATTGTGCCAGGATGACTGGCACAACGATGAGCACAGAACACTACATCCATTTTGTCTTCAGCTTTCCTTCTAAACTGGAAGGAACTACTCAATCTGTAGAGCACTGATTATTTTTGCCATTATTTTTACTAAACTTGACATTGCTTGAAGCACTCCAAAGGGTAACTTTACTTTGAAACATCCCCTTTATCCGATTTTGCTGCTGTAAAATCTGCCATTCACAGGTACTAGAGAACAATCTGTACGCAGCTACTGGCCAAACAAATAAAACCCCCAAATCGGTAAGACTGGTTCAAATGGCATTCCATATTCAAACATTTGGGGGGCACTGTTAGAGGAAAGGCTAACAGCTACCCTGAGGTTACAAAGGCATTACCTTGATCTGCTTCCTGCTCGGCAGGGGCTCAGTGCTAATGATCTTCACAATTACTCCACTCACAAACCGGGGCCCCATTGTGTTGGCCCTGCCAGGAGGGGCAAAATCTTCACTGGCGGCTGGACAATTTGAAAAGAGAGAGGGGAAAAAATAAAAGAAATAAGATTTTAAAAGTTCTACATTTATTAGTTTGACAAACTAAAGGTGCTATGAAAGCACGTAAGCAAAGTGATGTACACAAGAAATAAAATAAGAGGCATCAAATGTTGCTACTGCAGATTAAGGCTTTAAAAAAAATATCTAGGATAAACACTGTTCACCAGGTAATGTCAATGCAAGTAAAAAAAACAAAAAAAGAGGAAAAATAACAGTTCCAACTAGAGTCTTCAGTGAATTCTTACTGCATAGTCTCTTTTTAAGAGTAAACTATAAACATCAGAATATAAATTATAGTTGAGGCATTGCTTAAAGGATCAAAAATTGAAATGCAGTACTGAAGCTAGTGAAATACAGAGGATCCCGAGAAAAGCTGAGCAATTTCATCTATGAAAAACATAAAAATGCAACAAAGAGGACATAATTAAAACTACTTTTAACCATAATGTTGAGAACATGCAATATCTAGCAATTTTTTAATGCCTTCCTTAGAGAAATTGTCAAATTGCTACAGGGAGAGCTAAACATAAGCAAATCAGGCCCTCGTTAAATGACAAAAAAAAGCTGATATTTTATTACCTCATTGAGGCCTTTATCATTGGAATCATCCTTAAATTTAAGAAGGGATGCTGAAATATGCTGCTATTATTTGTTTAGTCTTTACATCTCAAATTCCTTAGTCCCAAACTTATCAAAATGAGGGGGTGGTGGTGATGCTGGTTTTAATATTAGTTGTCATTCAGAGTAACCACCAGCACTACAGATAATAAAGCCATTTTGCAGTGTTTATGGAGGACCAGTGTCTTAAATCACTTATGTTTGTGTACTAGATTAAAAAAAAAGACAAAACTACTCATCACAAATAGAATTACATTTGCCGTTTTCAGATAGAGGCCTTTTCTCTCCAGAAAAATTAGTTTCCATCTCTCCCACAGGCTCAGGTTTGAGACGAGACATTGCCTTCTTTAAGGAGGCCATACTGGCTTTTTGAAGGGCCAAATATTCTTGCTTCAAACCCATCCATTCGGTCCTAAAAGGAGAAACACAGGCATCAGCTGTAGACAAGAATGTTTAGAAATTCAGTGATGAAATCAGTGAAACTCAGTTTAAAAACAGTTTAAAGCTTAATTTGGTGAGCAGTGCAGACCACTCTTACCATTAGAGATCTCCCTGCACTTAGGTTTAATTAATCGTTGTCAATATCTGCATTTTTTAATTATTTTGCTTCAGATTTTAATATTCCAGTCAAGTTGCAACAAGATCAACCTATCTTCAAATAAAGCAAGTCCCCATTTTTTTTACATATTCTGAAAACATACAGAACAGCTTGGTAAACTGTTTTCTACTACAAAGAACAGAGCACAGGACCTTAATTCAGACTTAATTCAGAGACAGTGAGCTCTGAATTCACTGAATTAGTTCAGTGAACCCACTCCTGCATTACTATATTAAGAATCAGTCATTGATTTTCTGGAAAAATCATTGATGAAAAATCAACAACTGGTTAAACTCACCAAAAACCTACTGAGATAAGAACATTCCTCACTATTCAAATGCATTTTGGTTAAAAAATACCACCACATGGAAGCAATTTATATATTTACATACATTTAACATGGAGATGTTTCTGCAAACAGCCAGAGCTTTGCTCCAGAGCAACACAATGCCTACAGTGCCACTGTGAGAACGACTCATTGTTACCCTAATCTGGTCTATCAAACAAGCTGATAGAGGATTTTTAAAGAGGAGGATATCTTGTGGTAATGGTTTTAGCTGTTAACATTGACAACTGTATACTTCAAAAAAGCATCCAGACTCACCCAGGATCATACATTCTCAACAGAGCAAAGACATTAAAATAACAAAAGGCCCACGTAATGATTCTTGGAGATAAAAAGGCAACACCATTCCCTAGCAAGGTATGGTATAAATACCAGCACCAGGAGACCCTTGCTGGTCAGTAGACTGGAAGAAACACAAGACCACAGGGACTATGTCAGGCAAGTATTTGCAATACTTTTTCTCTTACAAACCTTTCTTTCTCCCCCTCCTTTCTAAGAGGCATTTGTAAAATTTAATTTTATCTGTCTTTCATGCAGTTTTCTCCTCCTCTCAGTGGAAGAGGACAAATTTCGCTGATGACCACCGTAACTGTGGACCCCTTTTACTTTAACATGGAGGTGCTTTCTGTGATTTCAAAGAAGTAAGTGCTTCCATGTTTTAGTAGAGGTGAATCCTGACCGCAATATTGATACCACCACACCGGATTTGGGCGTTCTCACCGCACTGGCAAGAGTATCAAATATGGGAAAAGAAACAAGAAGAATTTTCCCCGTGAGCAGATGAATCTTATTTTCCAGCAAGAACACCATTTTAGCGACGAGCATTATAGCAGTGGCCAGTATGGTAAAAACCCGGAATTTTAAAAATTTTTAAGGACTCCCTTCGCTTTAACATGGAGGTACCTGCTGCCTAAAAAAGTAAGTGCTTCCATGTTTCAGTGGCGGTGGATCCTAAAGTTCCTAAACGCAGTTCTGGCAATTAGCTGCGGCTCGAATAAAATTTTTAAAGTATTTAATTTTTTTTTGCATTAACAATTCTACTGTTTACAATGGTTTTTTTAAATTTTTTTATTGTATGATGGCATTTCTTTTTCATGATACAGTTCTTTTACGTGCGGTTTTTGGGTTTTTTTGTGGTTTTTTAGTTTTGTTTTTGTTTTTTTGTTTCCATGTCTCCTCTACTTAAGGACCCCCACAACTTAAATGTGGATGTACTTGCTTTGCTCCTGACTAGTAAGTGCTTCCATGTTTTGGTGATGGTGAATCCTATTTTTCCTCAACTGAAAACACTTCCCTCGTTTGCACTGCACATGTGTCCCTGTGCCTAACATCAAGCACGATTTTGCATTCTGGTGTTGATAGAAAACATCAAGGATCCCCTCTACTTTAACAGGGAGGTACTTGCTGTATGCTCAAAAAGTAAGTGCTTCCATGTTTTAGTTGTGGTGACTCCTAACAGCCAACATTTAAATGGTCTGATTTTTTTTCTGTGCAAATTGTTTGTTTTTTTTTTTTAAAGATACTTCTACGGGTCAAACTTTGAACCTTTTCATCTGCAGTCTAGTACTGTTGCTAATATGCAACTCTGTTGTATAAAAATTGGAATTGCACTTTAGCAATGGTGATGGACTGTCAGACATACAGGGATTTTAAGGTTTGAAAGAGGCCGAATTAATATTAGAAATCCTGTACAAGCTTGTAAATAAAAGTTCAATAAAGTAGACTTCTTAATGTGTGCATATCTGAAATTCCCAGCTCCACTCCAAAATACCCAAACCGACAACATAAACAGAACACACTGGCCCACTACAGACAGGCAGATTTGTTACTCTGCACCTTCCAATACCGGTGAGGAAAAATAAATGCTCAATGACACCACGGACAAATTGTGCTATAAAAGGAAGCAAATTATAAGTAAGCACCTATACATTCATAGAACACATCACATCAAGTTTTAACACCTACTTGGAGAGTACTCTGAGAGGAATAACTTCTTCACCCATTTTGTGTCTCTCTTTGTGTTTCTTCTTGTGTTTCCTTTTAGTTTTCGAAAGGGATGTGTCTTTTTTATCTTTGTCATCTTCTGTAGAGATGTCTATTAGAAACAAATACTCTTATTTTAAAAATGCCCTTATTGTGACCAATAGCTTAGGTTTTTAAAAAATGTTTACATTTTAATTTACATTTACTTTACTATTTACTTTACAAATATACCATTTTTCCCCACAAAAATCTACCTACTGCCTACTTCTCTGCTACGAGTTTAGCCTTTAATCATAGACTATTGTCAATATAAATGTGATTTAATTGTAGCTTCTAAGCTATCAACTATTGCTTTTCATTCCCTTATCTCATGCAAGAAACTGGGATCATCAGCTTTTTCTTTTGTATTTTAATCTTATCTAGACTTATTCTGTCACCATCACCTAGGCTGTTTAATTCATACCTCATTGAAGTCTTACTGATATTCACTTTGTGAACTACTTTTATTTTTACTTTTAATAAGGTTTACCTCCTTCAGCATTGAAAGTTCTTTCCCATTCTCCATGCATCTTATCGCCTTGGAATGACTCATCATCAGGTTTCAATTTAACTGCAAGAAACATCACATATTCCTTATTACCTTGTTATTCTTCCAGCATATAATTTTTTACCCATTGACCCATGCACAAAAACCTTTTACCAAAGTTTTCCAGAGACAGGAGTCCATGGTCTCAAAGTTTCACCAGCACTGGGAAGGTTTACTCTAACCTTGGGTTAAAGTGCTAAAGCTCTCAGCCTCCAAAAGTCATATCTCTAATGCATATGAGCATCCACATTGCACTTGTCACATTTGTTGCTTTCCAGCCATGTTCTTCCAACCCCTTTTCTTTACTTTCTTGTTCTTACCCTCTTGAAGTACAGAGCCCTAATTTTCGTAAATGAAAATTAAGCCACCACAAACACAGTTTCAACTGTTAAGAATGCAGTTTCTTGAATTTATAATCTAGACACTTCTTCCTCACTGGGTCTACCACTTGTCATCTGCAAGAAACACATTTGCCAATTGATTTCATTCGTGCATATAAAACATGAAAATACTAAACAGGAATGCAACAAACTTTACCACTGGAATCTTTCAGAGCTTCTGTTGTCTCTTCTGCTACACAATCACCTTCCTCCTTTTCAACAGTTTTCTTCATTTTTGGAGTTGTCTCACCATCTCCAGAGCTGGTCCTTTTTCTTTTTCCAGGCCTGCTTTCCAAAGGTACCTCTGAGCTTTCTGTTCTGTCACATTTTCTTTTCTCTTTCCTTGAGGACTGCCTGTGACTCTCAGTTCCCTCCATTTCTGAACACTCTGATGAAGTCCTGTGTCTTTTTGATTTGGTTACTTGCTCTGTTGTAGTGTTCGTGTTTGGCTCCTTTGTCTCTCCAGTTGCCTGTGCATTGCTCTCTTTTTTGATTTTGGATTTCTTTTTTTTCTTCTTTTTCTTCTCTTCTGTTTTAAAAAATAAAATATTTTAAACTGCCAATGATTAAAAATGAGATTAACTGACCTCAGTAAACAATCACAATACTGCATGTCATGATAGTCTGGGATGCTGAATGAAATGCCTGTCTGTGACATCCCTAACTACAGAAATGATGCTGTACATGGTCCCAAAGTTCTTCCTAGGCATTTTGAAACAAAAAATCCACAGATAAGACTCAGTCTCACCAAGTGAGAAAGACCTCTGTGTCACAAGGGCCACTTGACTACCAGATTTCTGAAGTAGTTACTCTCAAATTAAAAAGAAAGGACCTAGGATTCTTTGCTACTCCTTACAAAGTGTACATTTTGCCATGTCATACCTTACTTCCCTTTGGAAAGAGATAGATACTTTCCCTCCTTCCCAGGCCAAAAAGACAACAAAAAGAGACTATATGTATTCTGAGAATAAATGAAGATACTTAGCCCAATGAATGTATTATGCTAAAGCATCTGAACAAAATACATTTATTCTCAATACTACTTCCTTCAAAGCTGTAACATGCAGAATGCAGTACAAAATCATAGAAAGTACCTCAAGTGGGTTTTTAAATCATGTTTTTTCTTGAAATTTTTTTTTTCAGAATTTACTCGTGTAACAAAGAATTAGTGAGAACAGTGAGAAATCTAACATGATTCATCATTATGTGTATGAAAGAGAAGGGAATATGCCTGAAGTCTGGAAAACTGTATCATGTCAACAGAAACAAGGAAAAATGCTTCAGTGTTCAAAGCTGCAACATAATCCGTGCTTTATAAGTTACAGTAGATTGTATTTATAAGAAACATGCTCAACTGTGAACTCAGGATTCTTTCATCAGCAATATAGTCCAGGTTGTTACAACTGGTTACTTTCCTCAAGCAGGAAAAAGGCAGAAATACACTATATATATATAAACATATATATATATATATGCATTTTTATTTTGTTTTTATAAAGTTTCTTTAAAAAGTTGGTATTGAGACTGCAGTAATGAAGCAGTTTAAAACTCTCTCTTCAGAAGCTGAGGCACAAAACAGTTTGTTTCCTGATCCCAATTTAACACTTAACACTTACCTACAACAGTGCTGTTACTTTCATTCAATGTAGGAACAGGCTTGTTCTTTACTGTTTTGGGGAAAATCCCAGGTTTCCGTGGTGCTTCTTCTGGCGGATTATTCAGAAACTTTTAAAAAAATCCACAAAACATTACTAAAAGTTATTATATATATATATATATATATACACAAGAATTTATAAAATTAAAACCAACAGTCCTATATTAATTCAATAATATAGTCCCTCACAACTCCAGAGGTTTACACTGCTCCTTGCACGGTGTGGTGGGTTTTGGCTGTTGTTAAGGTTTGCTTTTAAAGTGCAGAGCTTGCTTCATATCCCATTATGCATGTTACCTTTATGATATTGAAACATAATGTTTTGAACTTTCAAATCCCATTTAAATACAGAAAATTAGGTATGACCACACTTGTCTAATGAAATTTTATAGCCACTGTACTGTTCCACAGAGATTTTATTTTTGTAAAAGGTAACGAGCAACAAACTAAATTATTCCCAAAAAATACACACTATGCTTCTACTAAGTCTCCAGGCTATTAAAAGAATTGCACTTCTAAAGATTTGTCAAACTGATTGGAGTTTTTTGGGTAGGAGATAGGAATACAACTCCAGTTCAGTTTTGAAAATACCATAATTTAGGAATTTCTCTCAAGATTTGGTAGGTGAGCTAGTAAAGGCTGCACCACCCCTATCACAAAGCAACAATCAGGAAGAATGTTAACAGACCAGAGGCACAGTGACTCACCTCAATAGCTTTCTCTGCTTGCTCTTTAGTTTCAAATTCAACAAAAGCAAATCCCTTTGGATCACCAGTAGATTTGTACCGGGGTATACTGATGTAAACTACATTACCACACTTCCCAAACACCCGCTCAATCCAGCTGTGACTGACATTTTTGGGAAGCAGCTCCTAAAAAAAATAAAAACAAAAAACAACAACAACAAAATGTAATTTTCTCACTACTGTATTACCATTGTATCAGATGGTTTACATCTTCTAATTAAAAAGTTATTAGAACAAAACATATTTAAGTTTGATGAGACAACACAATTTTCATTTCAGAAAGTATTCTTATTGAGATGTCATAGCATTCATCTGACAATGGCTCTCTAATCATTCATACTCCTAAAACAAATATATATTCAATTTAAATGTTTACCTTCTTTCTTCTCCTGACAGATACCAAGATCTCGTCGTCAGCTGCATCTTTGCAACATGAAATATCTTTATAATAATTTCAGACCTTCCAGCAAACATAACTCTCCATTCATTGTCTCAAACTATCCACTGTAAAGAAGAAGGATTTTCTTTTTTTTTTTTTTTTAAATTATTGGTAATCCAGGTATTTAAGATGTTCTAATCAGACCCTGTAATCACGTTAGGGAAATACTGTGATTGGCACATTGTACTTAAAAAAAAACTATATCCTTTTCCGGTCTTTTTCTAAAGAATGGAATATTGTCATCCAGATTCTTTATCTGGACAAGGTGGCATTTTGAGCATAATTATTATATATCTTCATCACAGAAAGCTTGGTGCCTGCTGCTAACAGCTGGAGGTATATACCTAAACTGACATTAGTGATGGAAAGGTTTCTTTTAGAGACAGATGAGATTTCACACTGGTTTCAATATGATAAGAGCAGTTATATTTCCAGCAGTACAAGCCTTTTTTTTTTTTTTTTAATAATAAATTTCAGCATCGATGCAGCCACAGGATAGTCTGCTATAAGGATGATTTTTAAAAACTATTTTTTAAAAGCCCCTTAAAAATAGGACTAGCTCATTTACGTACATTCTGCCTTTAAAAGAATGATGTTTGTGTGTTACAAAGCCAGAAGTACTTGTAGCTAAAGATACTGGAAAGTGTGTACTTTATATAGTACACCCCATTATCTTGCAAAATGTTCAGATCCTGTTTGATAAAACTAATAAAAGTAATTATTCTAAAGCTCTAACTACATTAATGCAATTGGTAAATATTTCTTAGTACCAGTGTTGCTGCTCTACTGGCATTAACTAAAAAGCCCAGTGAATACAGTAATGGGTAAATAAAAGCACACTTTTTCTTACTAGGAGAAGACCTCTCAGCTCAGCATTTACAAACATTTAAGCTGTATAAAAAAATCAATGTGCCAAAAAAATCATGGTCACTGCCAGCGCTCACTTGGCTTTCCTTAATTTCTTCTCCTGAGGTATCCTACACAATAGTAGCCAGCCACCTGCCCAGCCCCTCCCTGACTGCACAAGAATACTGATGCAGATACATTTGTGACACAAAAAATATCACTGCATTAAATATGCCCTTTGACCCCACCCTGCAGGCCTCAGCACTACAAGTACAGTACACCTATGCATTCCCCTCCCTCACACTGTCATCATCTTTTGGAGGGGAAAAAAAAAAAAAAAAAAGATAATTAGATTCCATTAGTTTTTCTGAAAGCATTTCTTGTATTAAATTTATGTTGCTCTCTAGGAAAATCTACCTTCTGATTCTGATAAAACTGTATGGCTGCATTATGTTGGTTTTCTTGTTCTTAATCCAGTAAATACTCCTATGAAAGTAATCAGTATAGACAACACACAGTTGGATTTGCACTCTTCAGGAATTAATAACAAGAAAGTTTAAGAGTTTCCACAGAAATACAGCACTCTGCCAGACCCGAGGCAGAGGCAAGTAGAAGCTTACCACATAGACTGTACGACTATCCACATCTGTTGGCTGCTGACCCAGAGGCTGGCGTCTTCTGATTCTTGTTCCTTCTAAGTCCAACTAAAATAAACAAGAAACAAACAAGCATTTCTCATAAGATTATTGCCCACTTCAGTACCTGTAACATTAATACTCCATCACAAGCAAATAAAAGAGCAAAACACTAAATACCTCCACAACAGATGAACTTTTAACTGCTCGAGCTATCAATTTTCCATCAGTAGTCAATTTTTTCATTTTGTTGAAAGAAACGAGAAGGGATATGTCAACGTCTAGGGAAGGAAAAAAAAACATAAATGATGAAATCAGCAATCTAGAAAGCACTACGAATGTGTTCATTGCAACTCTGCTGGTATTCTTGCAAAACAACGTGCAAGGTTTTACAGAGAACTTTACAATCAAATTTAAAGTCTCAATTAAACCTATCTTTAATTTTCTTTTGTGCTACCCTTTATCAAAGGAATTTTGTTCTTTTACCTCCTCACTGATAACTATTGTCTTTGAAAAGAAAGGAAGAAAAACCCCTTTCTGATGTAGTTTTACAATACAAGAACAATTTGCATTGAAAACATGTCTCCTTCAAGGACTCAATTAAGTGTTTAACTCAAGCCTTCCCAGAACAAAAGAGTCCCGCCCCCCCCCCCCCCGTTTGCACTTCAGTTGCAGTGAGTCATGCTGCTAAAACCTCGACAGAAAATTATGTACCATTAGTCTTGAAAAAAAAAGTTAGACGTTCAAGCTCTAATTCCTCTAGAAGATGCAGGGTAAATTTTATTGTGAAGGTCTCATTGAAAAACTGGCTTGAAGTTCAATGTAATTGAGGACTACCTCAAGAAGTTAAAAGGCTACGCTCTTCACACAAGGCAACTGGACTAATAGTTTACACTTCACATAAATATGGATTCCTGAAAAAAATAAGTAAACATTCTGGAAACGACTGTTTTTTTATTTTGATGTAAAGGACCACCTCTTTTTTCACCACACTTCTAGTTCGTCTGGCATAATGCAGTTAACTGAACAATTATGCTGATAAACTATTTACCACCCACGTACTGTTTTAAAAAGCAAATGCATAATGCAGCTGACATGTAAATTAATTCTTCAGGAACTGGCAAACAGGTTCAGAACCAAGCTCTATATCCTGCTCCGAAGTAAATCAACTATGTCAAAAACTGTCTAAAGTGACACACAGCAGCCCTACATGCAAATGAACAATTTCTCATACATCAAACTTGTGCAGAAGGCAGGGAAAAAGGTATACATCTCACCACAGATCTGAAGTGACATTTTCATTTCAGACTATATCTATCCTACATGTCAAGTACTGTACATCCACGCGCAAAAAAATGTCCCTGTTTGCTTGCTAATTTTTATAGTTACACAGAGTTAAAAGAGAAAACCAGGTCTCCCAAATAGTCATTCTTACCTGGCAGATGCCTCTTACAGCTGTCAGTAAAGGAAAGGAGAAGCACTGCATAAAATTTCTAAAAACGAGTACCTTATCATAATGCTAGTTTCCATCAGGAAAGAGGAAGGCATGTACCTCAAAATAACTGTCACCAGCAACACAGTGAAGATGAAAGTTAATCATATCTGTTTAATGAAAGATACCAAATATAAACTTACACCCATCTCTGGACTTTTCTATTTGTTCCCGGAGAAATCTATCTTTGTGGAGATTAACATCACCAAACCAGAAATCCACTTGTTTTACTATATCAGCCAGCACCTGTTTAACCCTTGACCTCTTTTTTTTCTCTCTCTCCTTTTTCTGTTCAGTGCTTTCTTCTTCCATGGCTTTGTCTCTTTCAGTTTCAGTCTCCATTCCCGTCATTCGGTCAACTGAAAATTAAATATTATCTTTGAGAAAAAGCAAAACACTTACTTCAAGGAGTAAACATTTTTTATCTTACATTAAAAACTTCACACACATCCCCTGACAGACTATGTGCCATTCACTATTTGTAGTGCAGAAAACTAAAAGCACACAGAAGATGAGAAAAATTAGGTCACAAAATAATGCTGCAGTGAAGACTGCGCTGGAGCTCATGTCTCATGGCATTCAGTGCTGCCTTTTAGCCATAAAGATTTGCTGGTGGCAAGTTGGTAGCAAACTACAGCCTTTTTATTTAAAATTTGTATTACTGGGTTAATTCAGAACACCTTGTGAACAGTCTGTTCTCCCCATTAGATTTCTAGCAGCACCTTCTGAATTTCAGCAGCAGTCCTGGGATTCACAGCTTCAATTACTTTTGAGAGTTATCAGACAAGCAGAAGTATTAAAATATACATATATATACAGAAGCAAATTCTTTAGAGCATTTTTGCAGGTCACAAAGTGTGTTTTAATAACACATAACTTCCCTGTTACCAGAAAAGCAAGTTAGTTGCTAACAAGAACCTACAAAAACTAAAACTAAATAGCAAATCCCTTCCCAATAAACACATTTTCTTAGCCTTGAAAAAACAGAAATAGCTGCTTCTCCACCCCCCACGCCTCCCAGTGCTAACCATTAGGAAAAACACACAAAAACCCCAGAGCACTCTAGAGTTCAGAAATTATCTTTATTTGTAGAAGGCAAAGCAAGAAAAATAAAAAGCTGAATTATACAGCAGGCCTCTGAAAAGGCTGTCCAAAGGACCACGCTCAGCAGGCAGGTATCATAAATCCAGTGGTTGCAAACAGGTTGCACTGACACACACACACTGCAGCTGAAGAGCTCGCTCCAAAAATTTATGGTACAGCTTTCAAACTGGAAGCATCTATTAATCCTTATAAATAAATGCAATGTAAAGATTTACTTAAACAACTAGTTAATATTCATGGCAGGTCTGGTAACAGTAAAAGTTTGATTTTTAAAAACTGCCTTTGTTATGTCATAAATGCAAAACACCCACTTTGCCAATTGCCAAGGCCCTACCACAGAGCAGTAACCTCAAATCTTACAGTCCTGCCCTTGGCTATGTTCGATGACAATTCACTTGCCAGTCCTCATGGCAATCTGCATGTGCAATACTTAAGACAGTTTTCCTTTCTTCAGTTAGATTTATTTCATCAACTGTCACCGATTTTAAGGGCAACACATGTTCTGTCAGAATCAGCCTCTAGAAATTAGGGAGTAGCTAGAGGGAAGTGACTTAAACGTGCAGGTTTACCTTGAAATATAAAAAAACTTTTAAATGCATCAATTAATTTTTGTTTTTGGTTCAAATTTCCATTCACTGTAACTAGACAGCCCTCCTTGAAAACTGCCAGTCATCACAGTACTCCATTCTCATGAGCTAAACAAAGCCATACTGCCAAGAGCAGACAGCTTTTGGAAAATGAAATTAACACAAAAATTCAAGGAATTAATGTAGCCATCACCATATGAAAGACTTCTCATCTCTCTGCCAAGGCAGCATAGAAGGCAAGGTGAGCACAGCCATCAGAGAGGAAGCCCACCTCTACAACAGGATGACAAAAATGGAAATGGTCTTCAAATTATTGTGCAAATCAGGCTTCCTTAGCCGGATATCAGTCTCTCCTCCTGCTGTGAGCTGACCACTCAAGATAGTGAAAGGTCAACAATTACCTAGAGGAGATAAGCCAGGTAAAACTCCCCACAGAAGTTCAAGCTCCATTCAAGCCCTTCAGCAAGGTATTTTTATTAATGATCAGCAGAACAATGTACGACTTAGCTGAGGGCTATAGCGAATTGCACCATGAAGAGTAAAGCACATCAGGGATACTTTTAGTGGCTGAACAGTATTAAACGACCACAGTGACATACAAGTATGTGGCTTGTGTACAGCAAAGCTTTATTTTAAGAAGCCATCGAAGTGTTTTGTGCATTTTGAGTCACTCAGCCTTAGGACTTCCTTCACAGGAGAGAGGTTCTCATTCAAGCTTAAAGAAAAAGAGCTGCAAGCTGTATTCTGGGCTTCCCTCCACCCCCAGCCTCTCACTCTGTACTACTCGTTCTGGCAACGAAGCTTTGAGAAAATTATTTTGCAGGAGCTGGGAAATAAGGAATCAGAACAAATGTCAGCTATGAATCCATATACAACCTTACATTTAGTAGGGAAATACGCCTGAGACAAAGTTGGGTTAAAAGTCAGGATTTAAGAAAACATAGCTTATAAGTAAGTATATAAAGTTTGTTGGTATTCTGTTCAGTTGCAATAACTCTTGCAAAGCTCAACTCACAATGAAAGCTGCAAAGCCAGGATAAGATAGTTCATGGTTTTGAGTTGCTAACTTTTCCACTGCCACCTCACCCAAAATCAGGGCCTGTTAGAGAAGAACAGATGCCATCCCTTAGCTTTCCTAAAATTAAATTAAATCATAGAGTGCTTATGTAGGAGAAGGACCAGTGAAGCAGGAGGAACTCAAGAAAGTAAGAATGATGTAAATTCAAGCAATACAGGTCCACACAGATCCATAGTAACTTATCTATAATCTTTAAAAGGCAAAAATTAAACATGCTGCAAATAACCTGTACACAGCCAAGTTCCAAGCCCAATTTCTACTGATATAAATACCTATAAAAACAATCAAATTTAAGTATAATCCAGGGTCTGGAAGAAAATGGGTCCCGGTTATAAAACATCCTTTATTCCTTTACATTAAGCATTGATGCAAATGCTTGCTTCCTTTGGGCATTTTTAAATAGCAAAATGGAACAAGGGGAAAGGCAGAAGGAAAGTAATTCTAGATGTTTTTTATATTATGAAAATGTTTTCATTTAGTCAGCTGCAACGCTTCCTCTTCTGGACATCTACTCCAAAAAAATGCATAATTCAGCAAGCTGGAATCTACTTGCAACAGTAAATTCTGTAATCCACCTTGGGTATTCTTATACCAGGCAGAGCTGCAGCACTTTGAGTTCCTAAGTTGTAACTTCATTCTACAGAAAGCCAACTAAAAAGGGAGAGAAGTTATCACGTGGACCACAATTTTCTTCATAAGCTAAAATCAGAGAACCGCCTTCTTTCTCCAAACTTTAAGCAATAAAACCAATACCTAATTTTAAACCTACATTTAAGGTATCCAAGCAATGTCACAAAACCGGTGTGCTCACAAACAGAAAAGGCTTTGCTTCCACCTAACAGGGATGGTGTTAAGGCTGTGTCCGGGTAGAGATAAGACCACACAGTGTCAGTCCTGCCGTGGTTACTCTTTCCTCGGTCATCACAAAAGGCAGACAATGGATTTTTAACAAAATGCAGGTTTGCAGCTCAACACTAGGCAAATTAGATGGATCCAACCAAATCAACCACTGGAAGGACAGCCCAATTCTCTCAGCTTAGTTCATACACAGCCCTCCCTCAGAGTATGTCACTCTAAGACTTCAAGTTGCTGTTCTCTGGTCTTTCGCTGCTGGATGAGTGGGCTAAACCAACATATTGAGGAGGTGGATAAGCAACAGAGCTAATGAAAGGAAGCAGCAAGAACAACTACTTGAGAGCAGGACAGAGGTGGGTACAAAACCAAGACATTCTGCTGTCCTGTTCCCGGCTGCACACAGACTGGCCCTGAAGCACTACACAACTGCAAAACTCCTTCTTCACTTTTCAGACAAAAGGGAAACATAGTGTGAAATAGATTTTTTGTTTTTTCTCGCTCCGACTTAATTTTTGCCAGTGAAGAATCTGTTAACTCCCGTTTCCCAAGAAAGCCACCTCCCATGTATTTGTCAACTGCACAGGTAGTGACCACTGCAGGTTTCAGCACTGCTGCTCATGGACCTTGTACACATAAAAAAAAGCGAGCCCGAAGTCAGACGCTTCCCATTCCCCCTCTTCAACATAGAACCCTTTCCTCCAAGGTCCTGACCACACATGAAGGCACCTCATCCCGTACCCCGCCATCTATGACCCAAAAAGACAACACCCGGCCTCGAATGAGGAGCCGCTGAGGGACAGGAGCGCTTGGAAAACCTCAGGAAGGCGCCACACGCACCAAAAAAACCCCAAACCAACACCAAAAACAAATAAACACCGGGAGGTAAATAATAAATAAACACCCAGGAGGCGGATAAGGGGCTGGGAGGGGAGGTGTCAGAGTTCAGGGTGAAGGCTGAGGAGCAGCGGTACCGCGGGATCACCGTACCGGGGCGCTTCCCGCCCGCCTGAGGTAACCGAACAACCCCCGGGCACGCGCCGCCCCCTCAGCCCAACGGCCGCCGGGCCGCTCGCGCCAGGGGCAAAGGGGAGGGGGGCGGGGGGAACGGCGACGGCACGAGGCTGCAGCGCCCCCTGCCGGCGGTTCCGCTCCGCTCCCCCCCTCTCCTCAGCCGCCACCGGTGGCTGCCGCAGCCCCGCACCGCTCACCTGCGTAGCGCCCGCGGGGGGGCTCGGCAGCGCGGCGTCACCGCACGGACACCGGGGCCGCACCGTCAGCTCCTCGCAGCCCTGCCCAGCCCTGCCCTGCCCACTCCCCGCCTCCCTCCTCCTCCTCGTTCTCCTCCGCCCCGTCGCCGCCTTCGTCAGTCCCCAAGCGACGCGCGGCCCCCACCGGCAGAGAAGGCCCCGCGGCGCCTGCCCGCGCGTGCGCAGCGTCACCGGCGCGCGCGCCCGGCTCGGCGGCCACGTGACTCTGCGCTGGAGTCGCGTCCGCTCTGACGTCACGGAGGGGCCGCGGCGGGAAGGTTCGAAGGGAGGAAGGGAGCGCGGCGGCCGCCATGGTCCTGAGGGGCAGGTGGGTAGGATCGGGGCCTTCCTGGAGACTCTCAGCCGGAGTGACAGCGCTCAGCGGACAGGGGGTGGTGGCTGAGGGTGGCGGGGGCCTCTCAGGGCAGAGTTCCTGCGGTCGGGGCGCTCCCGCTGCAGCTCATTCAGACTCCCACCCCGGGCCGGCTTTGCTGAGGGAAATGCTTATGGCGGATGGGCCAAAAAAGGGCATAGCGGGCCTGGCTTGGCTGTGTGGGGAACGTGGATGTAGCAGGGAAGCAGTTTGTCACAGCTCCCGTGGCATTCCCTGTTGAGTTGGTGTAAGGGTTCGCCTTCATTCAGCTGCTGTTAAAAGCTGAAGGAGTAATTCTGTGTCCGCTAAGGGTGTCCCTGGCGCATCTTACTAATCCTCCAGGTACTCTTAACACGGTGACAGCTGTAAGAAACAGCGTGACTCCTTTATTTCTTAATACAATCTGCTTCTCAATGGTGCACAGTGTCAGAGGAGCTGAGTCTTATTTCCTGTCATCCTTTTCATTGCAGAGATGTTAACCGATTGAACTGAGTGCAAGTGCAGCTCTCCAAAACTCAGGTGCCAGTCACAGTAATGATCAAATATCATAAGCCAGTACGTACAGCAGCACTCAGAGACTTGTATAATTATTTGTCCCTGGTTCCATCACCAACGTCTCTTTTAAAAGCTATTGTGATCTGACTTTAAATATGTAAAGAGGCTTGACTTCATGGGTGACTGGTTTTGACAGTTATCTTTAGCATGAATTAAGCATGCATGACTAAGTTCAGAATCAGTAACCTGGTGACAAAATTATCCTGCTAATAGTTTCTATAGTTGTTTTTTTTTCTGACAGTAAATGATTTAGGATAATTTGTTAATTCTGAATTGATCAGTGGAGTCTCCAGAGCCATTCATTTAAATGAATGAATTGAAGTCCCCCTAAGAGTTAGAAAATGTGTTGTCATCTATCAAAAAGTAAAAAAAATAGATTTCAAGGTTTCCTCTTTAAATGCCCACATCGGTTCAGGCAAAAAAATTCAGACAAGGAAAAAACAGTGAACTGACATGTATTATTTTGACATTTCCTTCACAATTCTTGTGGTTTCTAACCTTTCCCTGTCTTTCAGGCCATATGAAGGTGAGACTATTTCTGAAATAAGCTGGTGAATGACTGTTTTGCCAAAGTAATGGCTGCTCAAGAATTTACTGTAAGTGATTTTTAACACCATGCACAATTATGCAGAAATAAATTAAAGCACACTGTAGCTGCCATGTTGTTTAAGTATTTTCTTACTTACTGTTGTTTCAACATTTTACTCATTTAAAACAGGTATTATACACTCACCAAAAAATGAAAAAATCAAAAACATGGCAGGATGGAATTCTGAGGATTAGAGCTGGTGGAAATAAGGTGAACAACTTGGATTTAATACCATTTGATTTAACATCATCTGCTACTGCTAGACTGTCAGTGGCAATCTAGTCCTGTGAAATAGAATTAGCTATTTACAATTCTATTTTTTCATTGCAGGCTGTCTTGTTTGATGATAAAGGGCAATGTTTGGAGAGTATCTTTATTAAATCTCAGGTATATTTTTGCTTTTTATGCATTATAGTTTGGTTTCAGTAAGCATTTCACATTTTTTTGGTAAGGGAGGTAGTGCTTTATCTTACTGTGCATATGAAGGTCTTCTGCAATGGAAAGCAAAACCAGCTTCTGTTTATTGATAAATCATTGTTTCTACAGAACCAATGTAGAGGTTTTAGGGAATTTTATTCATTTTAGGTAAAAGCTGTGTATTACAGTAATACATGAAATAACCATAACTTGAAGCTAAGTGCAAGGCCTTCTAGTAGGCATATACCTAAATCCAGGTATTTATATGTCAGCTGGGAAACACTGGGTGTACATTTTTACATTTAAGCATTTAGTAGATTATATCTAGTTAGCAGACTGTTAGTGTTTGGGGTTTTTTTATAGCACTACTGTGTACACACTGCTGCTTTATCTTTTCTAGGTGAATGCTGGAGATGATTTAGAAGGTGAACGTTACCTGATCACAGTTGAAGCAGTGAAAGTGAATGAGAAATCCTTTGAAGATCAGCCAGGGAAAGCAGAAACTCCAGCAGTGGATAGGAATGGTGTAAAAACGAGTGTTCTGCCTCCCAGACATCTGTCTGTAGGCTTGAAAAGGAAGTTTAGGGTACGTCTTTGTTTCAAAAGTTATGTCTGATCATAAGGTACATTTTAAAACACAAAGGGCACATCTTTTAATGAATGGTAAATATATAGGTAATGTCTTCCTGGCATTTTGGAACTTAAATCCAGAAGGAGTTAGTGGTAGCTGTTTTTAACAGAGTTTACTAAATCTGTTTGGGTTAGCAGGATTGCTATTGCAGGGGCTGCAGTGAAAACCCAAAGGGTTGGAGATGCTCTTGAAGCACCCTTGGAATGTGCTACTTGATGGGAACAGACTCTGTGGAGTGTGCCCCATACTCAGCATTTGATTACTGACTGTGAAGTCCTTGTCCTGAGTAGAATTAACTTAAATTTTCTCTCCTAGGGTTTCCAAGGGCCACGCCAAGTTGGAAAGAAAATACCAGCAGTGGGAGGTGAAGAAAACCCAACAAGGTTGCCTGTTCCTCAGCAGTGTCAGGGGACTTTCCCATCCAAATTTTATGTTACCTCTCCCTTATTCTTGACCATTTGCAAGAAGGATCCAGAAACAAATCTGTCTGCAGACTTCCATGAAGACAGGAGTAGGGATGGTGGTGGAGAGCCCATGTCTCTCTCCTCACTGCTTTCAAATCAGTTTCTTGATGGATGTGAGGGGACAGAGAAGCCAAACTCTTGTCTCTCCACTGCCAAGCCAGAATCTCCTCTCATTGCTGGGCAGGCCACACCTAGCAGGCAGGCAGTGTCACACAGCATCAGGAGCACAGCACAGATCATAGCTCTTCTGAAGTCTAAACCAGCACAAGGATGCAGAGAGCCAGCCAGCCCTGAAGGCACAGAATGTCTTTCTAGGTTTCAAGCACCAGAAAACACAGAACGTTGGTGTAACCAGCAAAGCACAGTCCCACATGCTTTTTCAGGCAGCCATTCCAAAAAACTTGTCCAAAATATTCAGCACCTGCCATTTATGGAGGAAACTGTAAATGAAAAGAAGGAATGGAAGGCTGAAATGCTCCTAAATCCAGCTGAACAACCTTGTGATAAACAAGGCCCAGGACAGAGACATGACAAAAAGGCAAACAGTGTAAGTCAAGACTTGCAAGATCCCTGTAATACAAAGAGTTGCTTCCCACCTGAATCCACCATCAGTAGAGTGAGCAACAGTCAGTTTGTCCCATCCTCAGGTGAATTTTCATGTTCAGCAAGCCCAGTCAGCTTTGAAAAAAATCTCAGCAGGTACAGGGAGTGTTCAATGGCAAATGGAATTCAGGAGGATTCATCTGTGATGTCTCAAAGTGAGCATCAGCCAAGACAAAATTCAGGAGGAGCACCTGGTGACACGAGGCTCTCTGTGGACCTAGGGTTGACTGAAAGTGGAAGTGCCAAGGAGGAATTCAGTGCATGTGGCAAAGACTCTGGTCCAGAGGAACCTGTGGTGGAGGTTAACTTTAATCTAATGGCAGCTTTTGATTTTATGGACCCAGACAGTCAAAACATGTGTGAAAGAGGTGGGAATAAGCTCAGTGAGGGAGCTGTGCTTTCACACAGTCCAGGTGGCTTAAAGGGAGAAGATGCAGCACAAAGTGCTTCACAAAGAATTCATTCTTCATACAAAGGAGTGACACACAGTAAGAAAGAAGCTGAATTTTCAATGTTTGATGGAGAGAATGATGGATATCACTGCACTGGGAGAACCCCTCAGCATTGTGACAACATTGGAGACACAGGAACAATTGGAGAAGACTCTGCAAACCAGACCAGAACAGAAGTGGAACTTGTGAGTGATGAACACAGAGAGATGAATGAAAGTCAGTTAAGTATCAAAGCCACAAACAGAAAGGACCCTGGTGGCTGTGCCCCTCATACCATTAGTGACATGTCATGGTCAAAAAGCAAGCACTCTGATCATCTGCCTGATGACATAAATGTTAATGACTGTCACCCTAAAGCCAATATGTTTGAGAAAACTGGAAGTATTCCTTGTGTTTCTGCCAGCAGAATAATTTCTGCAGTGGATGAAAGGACTGAAGATGTTGCAGAGTTTGGATGCATGAAATCCCCAGATGTTGATGTAGAACACTTCTGGGGTACTGAGAGTGATGCCACTAAACCAGGTAGCCCTTTGCTGGCTTTGTCACAAAAATCAGGTCCTAGCTGTGGCTCATCCCAAGATTTTGCAGAAGATCACCAACAGGTATTTGGTGTTTTACATGAGGAAGATACTCTTCTGTCTAGAGATCCTGTGTGTCCTTTAGGAAAAGCCAACCTGTCCCCAGAGGACCCAGCCACAGGTGAAACAGAGTTTGAAAATGTGGAGAGCATCAGTGCCTTTCAGGAACTTTGCAAAGGTGGGAGAGCAGGAGTGGACTGCCTGAAACACATGACAACAGCTGAGAAGTCATCAGATCTTCCTGATTTGGTAACCAAGATCACTCTTCTGAGAGCTTTGACTCAACATAGCACAGCATTAGAAAGCCTGCAAAAGATGGAGGAACATAATAGCATATTATGTGAAGCAGAGACTTCTAAAGAGCTGGTTGAACCCCTTGTGCAAGATGAAGGTTAGGTTAGCCTCTGTTTTCAAGTGAATTTTGTACTGACTGATCCTATTTGACTCCTGTACTCTTATCTCAGGCATCATATTTTGGGATGATGTGTTATGCAATTTTTAATGCTTAAAGCAACATGTACTCCCAAGTTTGTGTGGTTTTTTTTGCTTTACTTCAGTTAAATCCTAACTGTGCAATTATTGGCGTGGATAAGATTTGCAAGCCTAGTAGATACTGAGATGTTTTCATGTAAAAAGAATACTAGAACTCTAACTTTTTATGCTTTTCCATCTCTTATAGCTATAAAACAGTTTACAGAACTGCCTTACTCAGAAAGTATGCAGGCATCTTCCTTTTCATACTTTGATTCTTCTGACTTCATGGTAACCAATTTTTGCCTACATATATGTAACTATACAAGATAAATTCATTTTCCCCTGGCTTTCTTGAATAAAATTCCTGGTTTATGAAGCTATGGAGGTTGAGCTAGGAACTCTTTAGAGGCATTGGCTAAGAAGCTGATAGTAAAGAGAAGATGACCTCTTGCAGACCCTACTGCCAAAAAATGTTTAGGGGGCTAAATGTGTGAAAAAAACTTTTACCATCTATTTTTTCTTTCATTATCTTTTTCAGTGCACTGCTTTCCTGGGAATTTTAGCACTCGGGTTGAAATACACTGACAAATCTGTTTGTACCAGATGTTTCACTCTGAATTTTATCCAATGCTATTAGCAGTCTTTTTCTTTCAGTCAGTCCAAAATCAAAGACTTTAGATGAAATTATTCTCTTTTTTCCTGTCCTATCTGAAAACAAACAGAGTTTCTTATCCTGCTGTGGATTGTTCTGGCTTCCAAATAAAAAAAGCCATAATTTAAAAATGCTTCCTCTTGTAGAAAGATGAGAGGTTTCTTAGATGAAGTTTTCACTTGAACTTGTTATTAAATTGTTAGACTAATTAGCTTTTTATACTTTTATATGCAGCCAAATTGTATGGACCATTTACTACAGAAAGCAGAGGCTTGTATCCTACCCATAGCAGCAGCCCAAAGAGACCCTGAGACATCTGACTGCCAATCTAAGGTACAGTTTCTGTGGAATTGAAGTATATAGTGTTTTTTAAATTGCAATTCAGTGGTTTACTATTTGAAATACATTATAAGAAGTCCTAATAAATAATAAATATTTAACCAGTCTCATAATGAGTTTCTCACCACTGTTTAATACATTTGGCAGTGAGTTTTAAACTCAAATCTTAAAATATAAAAAATAAGATCTAACATGCCACAGCAGAATATCAGTTGTGTATTGTCAAGAGTTTTGTGCAGGACTGCAAGAGAAGGAAACTGCAGAAGAGAAAAAAAAATCTGTTCTTTTTCTAACAGATTATTGTTGTATGTATAAAAAGTACCTTTATTGACCCTAGATAGCTCCAGAACAGTGCTGCTATTCAGTTAATGATAATTCCAATATATTGTGTAGCCTGTTGCATTTCAAGGGCACCAAGTAAAGGGATCAGCAGCTAGTGAGATAATGTCCAGATCTCCCTGCTCACAGCTGGGATGGCAGCAGCACCCAGATAATATGGAAATTGCAGCTCAGAGGCTTTGGTCACCCCTGTTTCCAAGCAATTATGTCCTTTCTGACTTCAGACAGGTAAAACATTCCTTTTTTTCAAAGTTGCTCTTATTAACCTTAGTGCAAGGAAGTATCCTGTAAACGCAGGATAAACAGAATTCATTTTTAGAATACTACAGTCATATAAAAATCATAAGAACTGAATGTAGCAATTGAAACTTTGCAGTTGGACAATTATTTTTATTACTCTTTATCACAGGACTATGCATTTGCAAGATGTAATTTTTTTTCCCTCTCCGATCAGTTTCACTTTGAAAAATGTACATTGTTGTTATTTGTGAGGGGAAAAATGGCAGAGGCCTTTTTTATAATCATTGTTTTTTTGTGTTAGCAGTATCATAGTCACCTGTACTGGATTTGAAAATTAAATTTATTAAAGAGTTCTAAAGCAAAGGTTTAGAATTTGAATTATCATTCTGTTTGCCCTTCATGGAAAGGAACATGACATCCAGTGTTTTTTTTTTTCTAATTCAGTATATATTTTAGTATTTTAAATTATATTAAAAATTGTGTTTCAGCTTTTACTCCCATATCAGGCTACAGATCCTGAAGAACGGCATCTAGGAACAAGATTTAGAAATAAGATATTTAGAGATAATGTTCACGTAAAGATAATATTTCTGTAGAGTATAAACATTTCAATCTCTTAACAAGTTTTTGCTTATACTTTTGTGGTTGAAGTCTGCAGATTCAAGAATTCTTCACGACGATGATATCGACTTTATCAGAGAAGAGAATTTTCAAAAGAATTCTAACATTATTAAAGAGTCAAGGATAGATCAGTCCTGTAAGTGAAAGTAAACAGAAAATAGCAGCTATTGGCCTCAAAACAATTATCCTGCATGAGTTCTGCCCTTTGGTTTTCCTAGCAGTGGCACTGAATGTGAATTCTGGTGTTTCACCATGGGCAATGTTGGGCTCACCTTCATCTGCTGATTTGAGACAAGCACAGTGGACTCCAGGGGAACCTGACAAGGTGTGAACTGAATCTTTTTTTCTTTATTTCCTGTGTGTTCATGGTGGCAATTTATTGCTTTTGCAACTGTTCTGTCTCAGCTCCAAGAGACATTTCAAGTGCTTTGAATGATGGAAGAGAACAAAGTGACAAAAGGGCTATAATTTGGTGATTTTTTTCCAGTCATTTGCTTGACATGTTAATTTTTCATCTGTAGATGATTTCATCAGTAGAACTGACTTCCTTGCTTGATCCAGACTCTACAATTTCTCCAGCTTCAGGAAGTGAGGAAACTATTGGAGAGACACAGGAGCCCCTGATACACAGGATCTTGCCAAGTGAACCAGAACTTTCAGAATCTTTTCTCAGTAAGAAATCATAGTTTCTACTTGCACTTTACAATATTTTTTCTGGAAAATTTTTGAGGATTTTTGAAGCACAGTGAGTTGCAATGTAACAGACAATTACCTTGGGTGCTGAAATACAAAGATATGCATCTGGGTAACTACAGAGCTTATTTTGTATTTGTCACATGTTTTTTTATGGGGGGACATGTTACTTTTTTTCAAGCATGATTTTAAACAGTGTTTTCCAAATGAGCTGAATAAGCCTTGAATACCATACCTCCTCCCCTTATTATATTCTCCTGAAGGAGTGTTCAGTGAAGTGATTTAATTTATACAGAAAAATCAGCTTCTAGTTGGGGGGGAAGTCTCTAGGATAAGATTCTAATTCATGTTCACATTTTCATTTATTTACCTGCTTTTCATTTTCTTCCCTGTTCCACTGTCCTGTAACAGTGCAGTTGGACATCTCAGTGACTGTCATATTTTACTGATAGTGAATTTAGTCAAAAACAATGCTGCTGGTACTAGGAGACAATTTATTGACACTAGTTGATATTATTTTAGACAGTTGTGTGGGGTGTTGTTTTTGGATAAAAAGGAGTGAATGTTAAGCTGGCTGTTTTCTATTTGGCAACTGTCACTGACCTTCCAAGAACATCAAATTAATGACCCCCAAAACACAAGAACTTTGAAATAATTTCTACCAAATATTTTCTTTTATACAAGTAGAAATGTATATTCAGAGATTTGTTTTGAATATAGGGATTTAAGCAGTAAAAGAATCACAATTGAAATCATTGATGTTGTAAGGAAACTTAGTGTGGTGCTGCACAGGCACGATAAAAAGAGCTTGGCAATGGGGAGAGAGGATGTAAAAGGAAGAGCTTCAAGTTCTTATTTTATTTTTGTTCATCTAAAGTTAATTTGTAAGTGCTACAAGTTGCTTGTAAGATGTATTTGTCCTCCAGCCCAGGAGAAATCCCTCTCTCCAGAGGAGTGCAGCCTCTCCAGATTCAAGCCCTCAGTCAAAACACGAACTCCATTTGTCACTCTTCCTGCTGCTGAGAAGATTCCTGACTCAGTTTATCCAGCTGACAGCTATGAGGTCCAGCAATCTTTGGGCTCTTCACCACTCCATTTAGGCAACAATTCAGTGGTATTTCCTAGGAGTGCTTTTGGCCCTGAGGACAGAAATTATGAAACCTCTCTTTTTGGAGACTGTAGGGAAGGCAGACAAAGGGAGTCTGTACAAGCAGCCTTCCCTAATGTGCCTTCACAATATAGACAAAGCAAGTGGCTAAAATATCAAAACAGTGCACGGGGTGACTTGACAACTCAAAACAGAGATGATGGGGAAGTGAGTAATGACATCTGTGCTGAGAACATCCTTGGAATGTTGCTGGGTGACCCAGGAGAGAGCAGTGCCCTGAAGAACAGCGCTCCAGGCTCTGCCCCTCTGCTGACAGCACAGGGGATGCTTGGGAAGTGCTCTGCAAACACCAGCCACCAGGATTTGATTTCAGAGAGGAAGTTACTTTCTCTGCACTTCAGTCAGACACCTCTGGCTGAAGCAACACAAAAGGTGTTAAGTCATCTGAGCTGCCACACTGTAACAGGAGATGGCCAGGTGTGTAACTGTTCAAGCAAATACTGTTAAAAGTGACAGAAACGCATTTTTCTGGACAAAGTAACTGCATTTATCTGATTTCCTGCAAGATATTATCAGTACCATTGGATGAAATGTTTCTACATACCTTGTAACTCCGGAGTCTCAGCTACAGAACAGCAGCTGCTAATGTATTTTTTTTAAATGCCATGACTAGCCCTTTATAAAGGTAATTCCTTTGCTCACACAGCACCATAGTTAGATTTTTAAAATCTGAATACTGATGGCAGGAAGAGGAAATAAAAACTGTTGGTGCTTGATTTTATTCCTGTAAGCAGTCCTACTGAGTACATGTTCCTGTGCTTACTGCTAAAGTCTGCAGGTGTTTGTGGGGAGGGAGGATTTGTATTTTATGTTTAGAAAATTGATTTTTCATTGGCAGTCTTCATGTTGAGACTTCTGGTTGGAGAATGAAGCCCTGATTTTTTTTTCTCTACCTAGTTGTACTAATTAATGACAACAGAATATTTAAAAGCAATGAAGGACAAAGAGAAAGTGATAACTTTTGGCAAATCTGTACAGTAGCCATTTATCAAAACTTGTTTCATTCAGAGCTTGGAGAGTTTTAATGGTTTGTTCTCTGTTTTTTAGGACATAACGATTTCTGAGTTGTCTTTCCCTAATGTGGATAAAGTAAAATACACTCCTCTTCCTAAAAGAATGGTTTCCATACCAACTGTGTTTCAGTCTCATGTTCACTACAAACAGGTTTTTAAAGCTGCTCTGACAGGTAAGTGTAACATTGTGCTCTGTGAAATCCTGTCCTTTTTGAACAGGGTCATTCTGAGCCTTCACAAAGCAGGATGAGAGCAAGAGCAACACCATCTGTTGGACAACTGTGTAGTTTTGCATATGCATATTTATACTGAAACAGATTCAGTCTGTACCCAAAATTGCAGAGACACTTCTGTTCAACTGTGTGACCTTGTGCCTGTTTGCAAGTCTTTAGGTTCCTATCTGAGGAGTGGTTTCATTGGTTTATTGGAGTTTTGGGGGTTTTGTTTTGTTTTTTTACACATTCAGTGTTTGGATCATATAGAGTCTCATACTTAGCTGTTATTTGAATCAAAGTAAGACAGAACAAACCAATGGCAGGTGCAGTTTTACAAGTCACATGGTTTCTTTTAGGCCTCATTAAATATTTTGATTGCCATTTCGGGCTGAATGTTTCAAATGATCATGTATTTGTTTTATGTTGTGTACAGGAGTAACCATTTAAATTGTGCTAACGATTCTTTTATTCTTCCTATGTCAAGAGCAATTAAACATAATGCTCTTTGAGTTGTCACAGAAGTTACACAGTGCTCTCTCAAGAGTGGATATATCATTTTACACAGCGCTGAAAGATGGGCAAAGTGAGAGCAAAGCAAGCAGCGGTCCACTCTGCAATCACATGCATCCTGCTAAGCTTGTTGTGGTTAAAAAAGAAGGTCAAAACAAGGTGCTTTTTATTCCTTGTTTGTTTACAGCTTGGGGGGTTGTGTTTGGCCCATGGACTGTATTGTGGGAATAACTACAGGGCAATGCTGTGTGATTTACAACCCCAGGTTCAAATGATCTGTTACAGAGATCACTTTTAAGATCAGCTGTAGTAGCCACTAGTCTCAAACTGTAATAGTTTTCTCCATGCAGAAACAGCTTTATATGCATAGGAAGACCTCAATTTATAGTTCTATAAGTTATAGGGGTTTTCTGTAAGGTGTGATTGCACACACTTGCCTTCAGAAGCTGGGAGATTTGGGAACACACTTGTGTTTTTAAGCCACAGTGAAAATACAGATATTTATCTGATCATTTCTATAGCAGCAAGTACTGGTCCATTGCTTTACTTTTTTTTTTTCATATTTATTTTTAAGTCCTTATGGTCTTTTTTCTTTTTTTCTCCACCCATCTTCCTTCCTAGGGCCGTTTATTCTATGCCTGTGATGCCCCAAAAGCTGAGCAGTGTTCGTTCTTCAAGTGGATAGAAGATGTGAACCCCACACAGACAAAATCCAGACCTAGTGCAGTGCTTCATGATATAAAAAGCATTGGGACATACCTCAGAAGTCAAAAAATTTCTCTCTATGAGGAGTGCCAGCTTTTGGTGAGGTATTCTGAACTGCTGTGTGCTTTTCACAACTGTTACATGAATTGCAGGGTTTATAAATATTCTGGTGGCTCTGGATTTCAGTAGCAGTTAAGAGACCCTTTCACTAACTGTTTATGCACCAATTCTGTTTAAAAATGTAAAAAAAAAAAAAGTGAAGGAATAATATTCACAGCAATGGGGCTTTCAGGTCGGCACTCTAGAGCAAGAATCAGAACTGTTTAATTGATTGATTAATGAAATCCCATATAATTGTTGCATTTGAATTCCTCTTCATTTAGTCTTTTGTAAGATAATTTGATTTCTTCCCTTAGCGATGCTAATTTTAATGTTAAAAGTTGTATCAAAGGCTACTCTGTGCTGCTTAACTGCAAGGGAAACAAGTCAGTTGTGGCTGTATATGAGAGGAGTGTTTTGCAGTCAAGATAAATATATTTCAGACTTGGTAATTTAAGATGAGGATCAGCCACCAAGATCTGTGCTATATAATTTGGTCCAGTCTTCAGAGCTTTCTTATTTTTGGTGGTGAATCCAAATGTTCCAATTGCTTATGTTCTTTTTCTTGAAACTTCAACTGAACAGGAAAACTTTTGAGATTCAAACACAACGGTACAGTAAATTCAAGAAATTTACACCTGCAAGTTTTGATTGTGATTCCAAAAGCAAATTATACCTCAAACTAAGCATAAAGGAGCATTATTCTCTCTATAGCAAAGGTAAGCAAATCTTCAGCATCAGAAGATTTGTTTCTGTCACATTGTGGCTTTTTAATTTGTGATCTAAAGGGAAAATCTGAATCCTGTTTTTAAACTCTTGAGAACCCTGATAATTCATTTCACATTCTGGAGGGGCAATGAAGTATCTCATTAATTCATCTTCTCCTGTAAGCATTCAGTTATCTTAGAAAAATATGTATTCCATGTCCTTTGGAGATTCTTAAAACTGTGAATTGTGACGTATCGTGAAAGCCCAGTATTCAAATAAATGAAATTTAAGTAAAACTTGATGAAAAAATTGGTGTTTCAGTAGTTGTTGTTTTGCATCTCTTCTAAATTATTGCCATGTCACAAAATTGGAGGGCATTCAGTGATTTTGTTCCAGATAGCCGTGGTAGTTCCTTTTACTTCAGTAATTTTGTAATCAGTACCCAAATCTTCACGGTTTCTTGACTTTGCTATTAAAAATTATGCAAAGGAAATTAGGCAGAAACAAACATGTTTGTCCCTGTGCACTTTATGTACAGTTAGAGATGCTGTGACAAATCAGAATTCAGAATTTCTCTGAATTTCTCCTTTAGCTCTGCACAGGCAAAACTTGTACTTGCTGTGCTTTTCCATTACATGTCTAGGGATAATGTAGTCTTGTGGGATAATTCAGTCTTGTGAGGTGTGCCAAATTTGCAGGCTCCAGTCTGTGTTGGTTTTCAAAAGGAAGGGAAAATGTACATTTATTTCAGTACTTGCTTTTCCTTGGCAAAAGTGTGGTGAGCTTGATCTGTACTATGCCTCAATGATTTGTACCCAGTGCTTTCAAAACTGCTAATGCTTCAAATTTCTCAGAAATCATCTGCTTCTAAGTGTACTTCTAAGTGCTTTCTAAGTGTAAGGAGAGAACTTTGCATTTACTATCAATTTCTGACAGTAATTACTACAAGAACTGCAAAATATTTATTAATTTTGAACCAAACAATCACTTAGGACTTCCTAATATTTTCACATTAGCAACAGTTTAATTTGCATCATAGTAAATGCTAAGCTGTTTTGCTGTTCCCTTTTCTTTACAAGATGTCAGTAGGATGAGCTTTTGAGAACTCTTCTCTTTTATTTTTGACAGATGATATTTGGGTTGTTTCAAAGACTCTCAACTTTGATCCCCTTGATACTTTCATTGCAAGTAGTGCTTTCTTTGGACCATCCTCCAACAATGAAGTAGAATTATTACCACTGAAAGGCTACTGCCCCTCAAACTGGAGATCAAATAGTAAGTTGAACATCAAATAATTCAGAATTGTGGGAAACAACTATAGAGGGAAAATCTGAGTGTGAATTGAAGGACTGGACCTCTCCAGCAGTCAATGTCTGGAAGAGGTAATTTATAGATTTTAATTTATAGATTAATAGTTAATTTATAGATTTTCATAATCACAGCATTTTATTTTTTCTTGGGCAACTTTTGTTCCTAACTTTCTTTGTGATCATACAGATTATTTCATAATTCTACAGTCATTACCTAAGTAAAACCCTAAGTTGTATGGCAGTCAAGCTTTAGGGAAGTTTTCATTGTTAGCAGTGATAAACAATAGCAAAATCGAGGTGTATATGTTACCAGTCATACTAGAAACCTGTTACTTGGGCAATCTCTGAAGCTTAAAACCTTAGGAAACTGGTGAATTCAGAAAAATATAATTGAATCCTTGTTTTGTTCTTATACTCTCCCCTAGGCATCCACTTTGGAAACAACCTAGATGGTCTGGCCTTCTTATACTCCTTTTTTTAAGGAAATATCTGCTTAGCTTTTTTCATACAGTTTACTTACAAAACTCTACTCCTAAATTCCAAAGCCCTCTGAACATCTCAAGTATTCTTAAAATGAGTTAAGATTTTCATTTCAGCTTCCTTCTCAGGAGATACAAATACTTCAAAACAACACACCTTGGAAAGAAGGGCTAATAGGTCACTCCTCATCTATAGCATTCAGTTCCATGTGGCAAAGGGGTTGGCTTGGTTTCTGTTACAGGAAGCTGATTACTCTCTTAACACTTTTATCCAGCTGGTTTGAAATGTTGGCTAATTTAATTTTTTCCTAACTTTATTTTTCCTTGACCTTTTCAGTGTTAGTTCATGCCTTGCTGGTTTGCAATGCCAGTGGTGAGCTTACATCTTTAAGAAATCTGGAGGATCACTTCAATCCAGCCACGTTACCACTCATACCCCATCTCCTCAAAATGTAAGTTATTGTTCCAGTCATACTCTGAACATACAATATGTCAGTAGGTGCAGACAAACAGACAAAAAAAAACCCCAAACCAACAAACAACAAAAACACCATGGAATTTACTCTGTTAAAAAGTGAGAAAAACTAAAATCAGAAAAACACCACAAGGAATGAACCTTGCAGTGCTTCATCCAGCTCTGGAGCCCTCAACTGAGGAAGGACATGGAACTGATGGTGTGGGTCCAGAGGGGGGCCACAAAAAAGATCAGGAGGCTGGAACCCCTCTCCTGTGAAGCCAGGCTGAGGGAGCTGGGGTTGTTCAGCCTGGAGAAGAGAAGGCTCTGGGGACACCTAACAGTGACCTTCCAGTGTCTGAAGGGGCTGCAGGAAGGCTGAGAGGGACTGTGTGCAAGGAGAGCAATGGTTTTAAATTAGAAGAATGGGTTTAGATTGGATGTCAGGAACAAGTTCTTCCCCATGAGGGCAGTGGAGCAATGGCCCAGGGTGCCCAGGGAGGGGGTTGAGGCCTCATCCCTGGAGATGTTCAAGGTGAGGCTTGAGGAGGCTCTGAGCAACCTGATCTGGGTGAGGGTGTCCCTGATACTGCAGGGGGTTGGGCTGGGTGACCTTGAGAGCTCCCTTCCAACCCAAATCATTCTAGGATTCTGTGATTCTTACTGTTGACAATGCAGTTTTCATTTACATGGCAATGAAAATATATTGGTTGCTTTACTCTAACTTGGTTGTAAGTTGCTTGTTGGGTTTTTTTTCTTAAAACTTACAGCCCAGACTTTATAACATTAAGATTAATATTGGGTATAACTATCACTATTAGACTGATAGTGCAGTCACTGACTTGGCCTCTGCAACTTTTGACCATTGTATTTTTCTTAGGAATTTTGATTCTGAAAATGCTCCAAATAGAGTCAGCAAGAGAAAATTTGTTCCCCCTGCCATCAGCCTGAAGCACACCATGGTGTATGGCCCTGTCAGCACTGAAGTGGCAATGGGACTTGCTACAAAGATGATCCAAACCTTTTCCCTGAACCCAGATCAAGCTACATCACTGGTTCAGATAGCTCAGATGATGACTTCATGTGAGAATATCAAACCCCCAGAAGAACATCAGATCTTCCCCATCACAGTCATACGTGGTAGATAGCAAATAACTGAGAAATCTGCTATTGTGCAAAAATGCTAATAGATTTATCTTAAGGTGACATTTATCTAGACATAAGAATCTCCCCTTAAATCTGCCTGGATCTGTAAATATGTGATAAAGGAACAACTCTAATGCTTCATCATGGAGAGAATTTTAGGGATATTTCTCTAACACTGGCATTACAGCTTAATTCTGTCAGCATAGTGCTTTTGATTCTTGGATTTGCAGTCTGCCTTCCGCAGGATTTTACAGAAGTATAGAGTTCTTTCCTAGCTAGATCTGTACACAAACTCAGAGTTATTTAGTGTCTTCTGCTTATTTCTTTTCATATTAAAGCCACTTTTAGTCAATGTATCACCTTTACTGGATTATCATAGCCACTTTTTCCTATTACATGTTATTCCTTCCTGGTTTATACTTCCTTCTACCTTTGTTTTATCCTTTTTCAACATGTAAAAAAAGGCTAGCAACATCTAAGTTCAATGATACAGTGTTTTTTTAAATCAGTATTGAGAAGTAATTACCATGAATGTAGGTTTTCAGATCCTGTCAAAGGAAATACATGGATAGTAATGACAGTCCTAGTACAGATACCACTAGGCTGAAATTGCTTGACTTTTTGTTATGTTGTCAGGCATAAAGATCTATTTAAAATATTCATCATTCCAAAATAATCATCTCTCCAATTCCTTATTTTGTGCCCAAGGACATGGCATGGGGGATGGGCATGTAGATACTTGTATTTATATTATTTTAATGTAGTGATGGGACTCCTTAGCAAGTAATGCATGTATTCAACCAGAAAGTTTAGGAAAAATACCTGAGCTTCCCCTCCTGTGTAGTTCTTTGTAAACTTCTTACAGGCAGCAAATTCAATGTCTGAGGCAACTTGTTGCCCTTGGATACTTGGAGCTGCTGCAGCAAGCACATGCAACATTTTTACAGGAATCACAGCATAGTATTTCATAAGATAAACTTCAGTTGTAATAGTGGATTAAAACGGTACTGTCCAGAAAATTTTCACCTGTAACTTTGGCTTTTTCTTTCTAAATCCCAGGTGTTTTTGGAGCTGGGAAGAGCTATCTGCTGTCTGTTGTGATCTTGTTCCTAGTGCAGCTTTTTGAAAGCAGTGAAGCTACAGAGGGTCCAAGGCCAACTCCATGGAAACTTCTGGTTGCTTCTTCCACTAACATTGCTGTTGATCGGATACTGCTGGGGTAGGTAACAGATTTTCACAGGTTATCATTCCAAAAACAATAATAGACTTGTCTGGTAAAGATAATTGTGGTTTTATTTCCAATATAACACTTAAACCATCAAATTTACTACTAAAATCCATCCTGGCAGACAGTAGGATTGCTCAGGAAGCTCTGGGAGGTAGCTGTAAAGGTAGAGGAAGGAGGGATGGAGAGAGAGGGAAAGGCAGAGAGTCAGCCTGAGGAAGCTTCAGCATGGAGCTAAGATGGAATGCAGCTCATGGTTTGGAAGGATAAAGGGAGAAATGGAAAGTACAAATAGCAGACTATTTGTGAGAGGAGAATCATAAAAGGTTTAAGTATTTTTGAGACACATCATTATTTCCTTGAACTGTATCTCGAGTTAATTCATCTGGTAAATGACAGAATTTTGTGTTCCTCAGTGTTCTGATGTGTCTGCTAGCTTTTTTTAGAACATCTTTTAATTTTTTTCAGAACTTCTTTTTACATTTTGGTAATGTGTGTCATCTCTTTTCCTTTGAAGTCTACTTGATCTTGGATTTGAGGATTTTATCAGAGTGGGAAGTATCAGGAAAATCACCAAAGCAATTCTTCCCCATAGGTAAGAATCTTAATCTTTGAGGGATCTGAAGCAATTCAAAGTTTCATAATAATATATATGTAGTAAAATTACTATTTTGTGTGTAATTTACAATAATGTGATGTAATGTATCTATCTCAGGGTGTTTAGGTTTTTTTCTCTCTCCTCCTGCACAGCGGAAAAATTTTACCTTGATTTGGGGATGTCACTGGTTGGTGAATAGAGTTAATGCTTAATTTTCTCTGATTGTAATGCCTGTTGTAAAACCTTTTTGCAGCTTACATGCTGGCTCAGGAAATGAAAACGAGCAGTTAAAAGAACTGCTTGCCCTCATGAAGGAAGATTTAACTCCAGCTGAAAAAATATATGTGAGGAAGAGTATTGAGCAACATAAACTTGGGACCAACAAAACTATACTGCAACAGGTACAGTCAAGGTCACAGGATGGGAAGGGCAGGATTTGTTATGCCATATCCACAATTCCCAGCAAATGGAAATGGAGAATCCCTTCTCACACTTGCCCAGCTCCTCAAGTTTTGAAAAATAAAATAAATGTTAAGGCTAGGACAGGTTTGATTCCACAGGTATAGCTTAGTGTCTTACCTGTGTATGATTTCTCTGAGTTTAAATTTTTAAGGTCCTGCTTAGTGATACGAGACTGGAACACTTTTTGAACTTTATTGCAATGTGATTATTTACAGGGTAGGGAGAGAAAAAATTCAGAGTGCAGCTTAGAGTGCACTGCCACCTTGAAACTAAAATATATATATAGTTATAAAGGTAAAAGATAAGGACTGAGCTAAATCTATCCTACAGTTGAGTATCAACTGCGAAGAAAATTTCAAATTTATTTTAAGTGACTTTTCATCAAAATATTATCTTTTAAGCTTATTATTCCCTGTAGAAAAATCTTCTCAATCTCTGGTCTTTCCAATGATTTGCTTTTTCTCCTCAGTCCTATCCCATCTTGTTGCAGAGCAATTGTAAAAAAGCAGATCTGAGGAATTTGTTTCTTGTGCTTATTCCCAGTGGCTGCCAACTTTGCTGTTGGGCTCCAAAAGTTTTGGAGGATTGTGTAAACTGCACTCTCTTTGGACCAAATCTGGTCTTAAACTACATGAATCTGTGCATGATTCTAATGTATAAACACCCCAAGCAGAAGAAATGGTACCTTTGGATCCATCTCTCTGCATACACAGTGCCTTTTACTGGAAATCAGAATATAATTTTTTGAGACCCAGTGAGCATGCACTAGAACCACTAAAAATTAATTTAGGTGTATTCCACTGCCAGAGCTGTAGTTAGGTACTACACAGAGATTAATTATTCAACGATCTTAACTCTTTGTCTCCCTGTTTCTCCCTCACCCAGGTCAAAGTGGTTGGAGCCACCTGTGCTGCCTGTCCCTTCCCCTGTCTGAATGCTCTGAAGTTCCCTGTGGTGATGCTGGATGAGTGCAGTCAGATGACTGAGCCTGCTTCTCTCCTCCCTATAGCCAGGTACAGCCTTCCTCTGGTGTGTCAGGGGTGAGATAACTTCCAGTTATTTACCCTGCTCAGTTTCAGAGGGTGTTGGAGAAGGGAGCCACATCTAAACACAGCACATACTTCCATTATGAATAGCTTGGCATCTTTTTTAGAAGCCCTTATCTCTTTTTTAACATTCTTCTGTAGGTTTCAGTGTGAAAAGTTAGTCCTTGTTGGAGACCCAAAGCAACTACCCCCAACAATTCAAGGGTCTGAGAGTGTTCACGAGAAGGGTTTGGAGCAGACTCTCTTTGACCGCCTTTGCTTGATGGTATGTACTTACCACATCTCCAGAAGCCACTAAAAAATTCTGGTTTAGATCAGTGTTTCAGCCTTTTAATTGAGCAGATTCCATCCTAGTGCATTCCTCTGGAAATGCTGTTTTCCCAGTGCAGGGAAATTTGTAAGCATAACACATGTAGAAGAAGAATGGGCTGAAAAACAGTGACAAGTGCTGCAATTTTCTTTTTTGTGCAGTTTTCAGTCTGGGTAGAAGAATCAGTGTTTGTTGTAACTCTTGTTGAAGTGACTGGATGAAGGTTAAGCCAACTGATTGCAGGAACTGTTTGAACTTACCTCTCGTTTGACCTAGCTGGCATTGCAAAATACTTAATAATTCTGCTCCCTAGTAATTCTTTCTACATCATCATTCTTTAGGGACATAAACCAATACTTCTCCGGACGCAGTACCGGTGTCACCCTGCAATTAGTGCCATAGCCAACAAGCTGTTCTATGGAGGGAATCTGATAGATGGTGTTTCTGAGGAAGACAGAAGTCCTTTATTGGATTGGCTTCCAACACTATGTTTTTATAGTGTTAATGGGGTAGAGCAAGTAAGTTTTCAACATTTCTTCTATAAAAAGGCAATATTGTTGTTCTTCCTCTGTTCTGCTCTGCTCTTTGTGATGGGTAAATTGGAAATCATCTTCCTTATTTCCAGATTGAGAGAGATAACAGCTTTTATAACATGGCAGAAGTTCATTTTACAGTCAAGCTTATCCAGTCTCTGATTGCAAGTGGAATAGAAGGCTCTGCAATTGGTGTGATTACTCTTTATAAATCGCAGATGTGTAAGGTTTGTATCAAGTTTCATCAATAAAAGTTTTGAAATATGTTTGTTTATTCTAAACTCAGTCTCCATTTCAACTAGGAAAAGTCAGATAGAAACAAGGAGAAAATGCTAGATAGGTAAACTGGAGTTTACCATTATTTTTCTGTCTTATTTAAACTCAGTCTTTGTTTTGGCAAATACAGATTCACCATGTAGTATTTTCCTGTGATTTGCTGAGGTTTTACTCCCCTTGCACTCTCTAGTTTCTTTGTTGGCATCTTGTGTAGGCTCAGAATTGTTTAATGCATTTGCTTGAGAGAAGTGGGTGTTCTGGACAGGCTGGAGAGCTGGGCAAAAGTGAGCCTCATGAAGTTCAATAAGGACAAATGTAGAGTCCTGCATATGGGTAGGAATAACACCTGGCACCAGTACAGATTGGAGAACATCCTGCTGGAAAGCATCTCCATGGAGAAAGACCTTGGAGCCCTAGTGGATGGTACATTCTCCATGGGTCAACAATGTGTCCTGTGGCCAAGAGGGCCAATGGTGTCCTGGAGTGCCCCAGGAAAAGTGTGTCCATCAGATATAGGGAGGTTCTCTTCCCCCTCTGCCCTGGTGAGACCACATCTGGAACACTGGATCCAGCTTTGGGCTCCCCAGTTCAAGAGAGACAGGGATCTACTGGGGAGAGTCCAAGGCAGAGCTGGGAGGGTGATGAAGGGACTTGAGCATCCTGTGAAGGAAGACTGAGAGCCCTGGGGCTGTTCAGCCTTGAGAAAAGAAAGCTGAGAGGGGATCTTAGGAATGTCTGTCAATATCTGAGGGGTGGGTGTCCAGAGGATGAGGCCAATCTCTTTCCAGTGGTGCCCAGTAACAGGACAAGGAATAATGGGTTTAAGCTGGAACGTAGGAAGTTCCACCTCAACATGAGGAGAAACTTCTCTCCTGGGAGGCTGAGGGAGCCCTGGCCCAGGCTGCCCAGAGAGGTTGTGGAGTCTCCTTCTCTGGAGCCTTTCCAACCCCACCTGGATGTGTTCTGTGTGTCCTGCCCTGGGGGATCCTGCTGGGGCAGGGGGTTGGACTGGATGAGCTCTGGAGGTCCCTTCCAACCCCTGACACTGTGTGGTTCTGTGGTTCTAAGTGAACAGCACAACTCATCACCATCCATGTTCCTTTGTCTCCAGATCCAGAATGTGCTTAGCAGTGTCCACTCCGAGGCCTTTGACACCAAACCTGTCCAGGTGTCCACTGTGGATGCCTTCCAAGGAGCTGAGAAGGAGATCATTGTTTTGTCCTGTGTGAGAAGCAGACAGGTCGGGTTCATTGACTCGGAAAGGAGAGCAAACGTTGCACTGACGAGAGCAAAGAGGCATCTGTTGATTGTTGGAAACCTGGCCTGTTTGAGTAAGAACAGGCTGTGGGGAAGAGTGATTCAGCACTGCAAAGGTAAGGCTTTCTTTTCCTGCATTTTTGAAACTGTTCAGCTCAGGTTTTTCAATTAAATTATTTAATTAATACAAGTGTCTGGTACACTTTCTGTATTATAGAGTAACTACACCATGCAGGCTACATAAAGCAGCATATTTATCACATATAAAATATACATCTCAAGGAAATCCAAGTATTTGCAAGTTGCACGTTAGCAGTTTGATCTGCAAATAGTTTTTATACCTGAAAGGGTATTTATTACCCAGTGATAGGACTTTTCTCTCTTCTTTTGATGCTACCAGATAGCTACACCGAGAGTAGGCTGGTATGGAGAGCTGAAACCTGTTACTGCATTTCTAGTCATTTCCCTGTTTGTTTTTATGTGGTAGGCACAGTCAGAAACAAGTTGCAAACAGTTTCCTCTAGACAGCAGTACTTTTCAGTCGATAGGACTTCAATAAAGGAAAAGAAAACATGTAGCATCTTTCTGCAATTAGGGGCTTGTGGGTCTTGGAAGATAAATTTCTAGCTGGTAGAAAAAGCCCCAGTGCTACTGGAGCTCAGCTAGCTCTACCAAGGAACTCCTGACTGCTTTGCTTCCAGGTCTTGTGAATACACATGCTTGTTTTATTGGACCACAGAGGGAAATGCAGGTTTTGAAAACCAGTTTTTTACAGTTTCTGCATATTTGCTATGACAGTTGCTGCAGCTGAGGATGTGTTTGAAAGCTATTCCTGCTTAAAAACAGACAAACAGCCCACACTAAAAAAAAGATTGTGGTGCCCATTTCCACCCCTTGGAACTTTGCTCAGAGGTGTTTAAAATGCCTGAACAGCCTCTTACTTCTGTGTCTCTCTTTCCTCTCTGTGTGCTTTGGAAAGAGAGGTCATAGTTTTTCTCATCAGAGAATCTTCCCTCAGCAGTTACTGCAAGGGGAGGGCTCAGTCTCTAAAGCAACAGACCAGGTGCCAAAAGAGTAATTGTTTTCTTTGCCTACTTGGCTGATATCAAAGGAAGCATCTTCACTGGTGGCTGGACTCAGAAGAACAATTGTCACAGCAGAAATATTACTTGCCACTTGATAGGCTTGGGGTAATGGACTTTGGCATCAGCACAGCCTAATTACACCATGGATGCTGTAAAGGGAAATGTAATTATCCTGTTTGTTGCTGCTTCTAGGATGGGAAAATGGATTACAACACATAAGCCAGTGTGAGCAGCAGCTAAACGACATTCTTAAGTGTTATGTGGAGAAATGGAAGGAAGAACAAGAGAATAAGAAAAAGGAAAAATAAAATGTGCACCTATTTTATGAAGAAAATACAAATTGCCTGTCTTTAAAAATTATCAGGATGATTTCAAATGTAGTATTTATATTTCATGTGGGAAATTTTTGCTTGTGTGCAATGACACTTCTGGTTTGACACCTTGTTTGTATGACTAAAAATTAATAAAGTAACTTTATCTGCTTGCTAACTGAAATCCTTTGATGCTTACAGAACACCTCATTGTATTATTAGTGCTTCATTATTCTTTAGATTAGATATACACATAAGATCTCTCAGAACAATTCTGTCATTGTGCATATTTACAACCCTGTGACATCTAGGAAGGAGCATGACTGAAACAATTAAAAGGATAAATAAAACAGAGTAATTTATTCAAAGAAATATTGCATGTCCTTGCTCTAGGAAATCTGTAGCTGTCAACAAAACATTGAGAATGGGTTAATTTGTACTTAGATTTTTTCTGCAAGTTTTAAGATAAGATGCCTGCTCTGGGTTTGGAAACTACAGGAGGAAAAAAAAAGCTGAATGGTTTTGGTTTGGGGAAAGAGTGCTATTGTGTCAGAAACTTTCTGACAAGAAAAAAAAAAAAAAGAAAGTTTATCTTGATCTTGGCAAAAATTTCTCCACAGGCTGTCCCAGAGGTGCATGGAGGAGTTGATGTGGATGGTGGGGACAATGTAAAATGTCTGGATGCTGCCAGGCTGTTCAGCTGCTTCCAGAGAAAACTGAGGAGCTCCAGAGAGCCTGCCACAGAGCAGGCATCTCCCTAACACTGAGGTTATTCCAAGTAATCTTCTGCTCTCTTTTTACGCAGCTTTGGAATAAATCACCTGGTGAGGAGCTTGTTGCCTTGTCCCTGGAAAGCAAGCAGAATGGTGGGAAACAGGAAGCTCCAGAGCACTGACAGCGATGGGACTGGTTAGCCCAGGATGATGTAAGGAGAGGGGATGAGGAGGGAAGAGGGGAAGCTTCTCTTAAGGAAGGGAACTGAGGTTCTGGCAGTCTGTCTATGTGTGGGGGCTGGGGGCAGATCAGTCAAGGAATGGGATCCTGCTGCCTCACTACGAGGAGCAGTCTGGGGGATGAGTTCTGTATCTGCTTGGGGATGATTCTTGATTGCTCCTTCTAACAGGATCTTGGTGGGTTTTGGTTGAACCAGAGGATGCTGGATTTTAGCAAGGTTCTGGTTTGATCCTGGATGGTAGATGTTTCATCCCTATGATTGACATAGGGTGTAAAGAAGTGAAAAAACCCTGAGCCATCACTTTCTTTGGCACCAAAGGCAAAACATAGTTTAACATCTGCCTGCAGTCTTCATAGAAGTCCCAGATGGCTTTTTCACACTGTTGCCCCAGTGTTTTTGCAGAGGCTGCTGTTGAGAAACAGCCTTTGTGCTCTGATTTTAGTTAGTAGGTGTAGCATAAAAAAACCAAAACTTCACAGTGTCCTGGGCTGCATCACCAGCAGGTCCAGAGAGGGGATTCTGCCCCTCTGCTCCTTGTGAGACTTCCCCTGCAGTGCTGTGCCTGGCTCTGGGGTCCTTGGAGCTGCTCAAGGGGGCTCAGGAGAGGCCACAAAAATGGTCAGAGGGGTGGAATGTTTCCTCAGGAGCAGGGCTGAGAGAGCTGGGGTTGTTCATCCTGAAGAACACCCCAGGGAGACCTTAGAGCACCTTCCAGTACCTGACAGGGCTACAGGAAAGCTGAGGAGGGACTGCTGATAGGGGTGTGCAGTGATGGGTAAAGGGGGGGGTGGCACTTTTAAGCGGAAAAAAAGATTTTTTATGGTGGACATGAGGAAGAAATTCTTTAATTTGAGGGTGCTGAGCCCCTGGCCCAGGCTGCCCAAGGAAGCTGTGGCTGCCCCATCCCTGGCAGTGTCCAAGTCCAGGTTGGATGGGGCTTGGAGCACCCTGGGCTGGTGGGAGGTGTCCCTGCTGAGGTGACATGAGGTGACAAACACCCAGCGAGCTCTGTCCCTGAGCCGGGACCGGGCGGTTCCCCCCGGTGCCACCAGGGAGCGCCCCCCGCCCGCTCCACCCCGGCACCGGGAGGGACCCCGGGCCAGGCGGGGACCCCCAGCCCAGGAGGGACCCCGGGCCGGGCGGCAGAAAGCGGGAGCCGGAGCGAAGCGGGGCGAGAGAAGGAGCAGCGGAGGGTTGAATAGCGCCTTTAAATTACTGCTGACACCTCTGTTACAGCTCCCTAAAATCTCAATCAACAAGCCATTAGAACTCGACGGGAGTAAAACTAAATCCTCGTTTAAGTGTATTTATCCGCTCTCTTTTCTCTCTTTCAAATGCTAAATCCATTCCAGCATATGCCCCTTCTTTCTCTTCCCTTTCTCTAAAGACTGGCAGCCCCTACTACTCTTGTAAATATGAAAGATGCTAATCATATGACATATCACGTCTCAGTCGGAGCCTGGAATAAAGCCTTGAGATTTGGGATCATTGCCTCCAGACAACAGCTTCATCAGCCGGAAAGTTGGGTTTTTTTCTCCTTTCCTTCAACTCTCAATCCCTTCTTTGTCTGGGGGAAAATGCAGCCAACTTGAGCCACCCCGGCCATATGGTTCACTCTGTGTTTTCTTAGTTGAATCCTGAATTGTTTGTGACTTGCGAAGGGTTTTTTGTCTTCTTCTTCTTCTTCTTTTTTTCTTTTTTTTTTTTCTTCTTCTTTCCCTTTTTTTTTTTTTTTTATTGGAAGTGTGTATAAAGACATAGAAGAGGCTTCCTGGGCCCAGGCAACTTTGCAAAGTTCTTGCATGTTCTTCACATGTTCATTTCACACTCTTCTTCCTGCAGCCTCTTCACCTCTACCACTCTGCCCAAGAAAAAGCAAATAGATAAAGCCCTGGACATTTTTTTTTAAAAAAAAAAAAAAAAAAAAGAAAAAAGGAAACAACAACACAACCCATTCCAGGCATTGTGTTTTCTTTCCCATTGGAAATTCTTCCTCCAAACATGATTCTTTTTGGTCATGCTCATCCCAACATTGCACTTGTGGAACTGCAGGACTGCAAGTACTCATCCTAACTGCACGTGTGGGACAGAGATCTCTGCTCACTAGCAAATCCCTTCTAGAAACACCTGGGCTGACAGAAACCCCAAAGTATTTTTTAAGTAAGGAAAAGTGGCTTTTAAGACCTGTATAAATTAGGAGCTGAAGGAGCTCGGTGTGCTGGCTTTTGGATAGCCCCCTGTTTGATAGCAGCCTGCCAAATTTTCTTTCTCTTTCCTTACACAACCCACACCCCCCCCCCAAAAAAAAAAAAAAAAGAAAAAAAAAAAGCCTTTTCACCAAATCATTAAATTCTACAGAGGTGGTCAAGCCTAGTCCTGCTTTTCAGGCGTGCGAGAAAGAAAAGGGTCCTTGAAGTTTAGAAGATGCCCAAGGAAAACTCATTGAATGACATCAAAAGAATGAGTTTCCATAGCTGTTGAAGCACGAGAGCCGTGTAGCTGCACAAAGGCGGGTTGGGGCAGTGGGACTGTCCCACTGCTCTATCCCAGCACAATTGGGTCACTGAAATAGGGAATTAATTACCATTGGAGAGTGGGCAGCCCATTCACCGCTGGCTGAGTTTTATTAAACGCCAATATAAATAACAAAACAACTCTTGTGGCTGCACTATTCCTACACGCCAAAGGAAGGATTATGTCGGGGATTAACATCTTAAAGTCTATGAGACTTTCTGACTCAAGGCTCGGAGCTGGTAATCGTATTTGTCTCCTGGTTCAGCGATTAGTGCTCTCCCTGGCGCACCTTCGCCTGGGTGCCCAATGTCCCTTTTTGCAGGCACCGGGGTTTTTTCACACACAATCGGGCTGTTCTTTTTCCCCACGTCTATAGGAAAAAAAAAAAAAAAGAATAAGAGAAAACTGAAGCGTGTTCACGCCATCCTCAAGCTTCTTCTTCATGGGAAAGGAAGGCACCGCCGGCTTTTTTTTTTTTTTTTTTTTTTTTTTTTTTTTCACAAGGGGAGGGGAGCGAGGCAAACCCTCTTTAGGGGGGGGGGAAGTGGGCAAAGTGAGGGGGGGGCTCAGGGTGGTAAAATCGCTCCACAGGCCTGCACCTGCCATGCAAATCTGCTGGGAACAATCAGCCCCCGATGAGGGGCTCATCCAGCCCGGGGAGGAGCCCAGGGAAGGATGCTGAGGCAGTGCTTTGAGGGGGGGGGACGGACCCCTCCTTGCCTTGATCCCCAAATGAACCCTGCATTTGCTGGTGCAGCGTGGAGATCCGGGGTGCTGCTCCCCCTCCCTCCCCGCAGCACTTTTTGCTGCAGCATGCGTGGGGCAGGAAGGAGCTGGCACAGGGAGGACCCCAGAGGCCTCCAGTTTCCCCCCCTCTGCAGAGCACCCTGATGGGTGTGTGTGGGGGGTGTGACATGTTTTGACCCCCAGTTTCAAAGCAGAACCATCCCAGTGCTGGGCTTTGTGGGTGCTGCCACGGGACTCTGCATCCAAGGAGCTGGGGTGCAGGGGGTCCCTGGTCCCCTAAGCCCTCAGGACACCCACGGGGGACCTCGGGGCTGGGAGGGGGGGAGGCAGAGCTGGGAGGGCTCCTGTCCCCTCAGCTTTGTGTGTGTGTGTCCCCCCCTCCTTTCTCCAGGGACTGTCGCACCCCCCTTTCACCTGGGGCAGGGGAGCCATTGATGCTGGCTCACAACTTGTGAGGTCGCAGTGTGGACGGGCTGTGTCCAAAGGTCTCTCAGCAACGCAGACCCTAAACTTTTAGGGCTCTCGGGTCGCCTCAGAGTTCAATCTTCTTACAGCAAACAAAGCCCCTCTGAGGGTCTCCCCCTCTCCCGCGCACAAGCTCAGCGCCCTTTATTTCTGGGCTGTGTGATAAGCTTCAATCATTGTGCTCCCATTTCTTGATCGTCGCCTACTTTGGGCTTTTGTTCCCTTAAAGTAGGATTGAGCTCTGCTAAAGGGGCTGGAGTTGAACAGTTTGACCCTGGGAGGACAGTTCAGGCGGTGGGCAGCGCTCCCTCGCCTCCCCCTCTGCCCTCCCCAGCACCTCTGTCCCCTCTGCTCCGGACCGGACCCGGCCCAGACCACACAGGCGCCTCTGGGACCCGCCGAGGTGACCGACGCGTCCCCTGTCCCCTGTCCCCTTGCCCTCAAACCCGCTGCACCGGGGGTGGCGGCGGCAGGAACCGGGCTGAACCCCGGTGGGTTTCACGACCCGGGTCTGGGGGAAAAAAAAGAGGGGCTTGCTCACTCCCCCATCACCAGGGACGCTTTCCCCGCCGTTTCTCCGTGTGTCCCCCCCCCTCTCCGCGGCTGTCACACCGGCGATGGGGGGGACAGAAACCTGGCTGAGGGGGGGGGTGGGGGCAGTGGGACACGGGGGGGGCTCCGCGCCGATCTTTGAGGTGCTGAAAAAAAAGAAATTAAAATAAACCAAGGTCCCTTTGTGCCCCTCTCTGGGGGTGCCGAGGGGCTTTCCCGATTTTCAGAAGCAGGCGAAGGGAATGCTGAGATCTCCGGGATGGTGCGGGAAGTCCCTGCTCCCGCAGGAGGCTGCATCCAGGGACAGCTCCGGCTGCCAAAGCCAACATTCCCGTTACACCCAGCAAGGGCTTTAGCTCATCTGTTTTTAGCCTTTTCCCACCGCTCAGCAAATCAGAGCCCGGGTGAGACGGGGGAGGCCGCAGCGCTCCGGTGTTGGGTTCGGTTCCGTCTCCTCCGCCGTCTGGGTCCGGCAGGCAGAGCCATCCCGCTGACCCCGGGGGCATGTCGCCAGGCCTGGCCATTCACGGGCACTTACTGCCCCAGAGGGGGGTCTGGCAGGGAGGCGGGGGGGAGGAAAACTTTCCTGGCCGACTGACAAGTTGTGGGGGTTCCTTATTTAAAGTCCCCCGGAGGCTGTGGTGTGACCCAGGGCCCTGTTGGACGGCACTGAGAGCACCGGGAGGGTCCAAGTGGGGGCGAGGGGCTTCTCCCTTTTTGCAAAAACTCTAGAAAAGAGGTGGAAAAACTCCAGGACAGGGGCTCAGCCCGGGTACCCCGAAATGGGGATGGGGCTTGGAGCAACCTGGGCTGGTGGGAGGTGTCCCTGCCCATGCAGGGGGTTGGCACTGGAGGAGCTTTGAGGTCCCTTCCAACCCAACCCATTCTGGGATTCTCCCGGCCACAAACCCTTTTCCGCGGCTTTTCCCCCCAAATTCCTCAGGAACGCTCTACCTTTACCGGGCACCGGTCCCTCACCTCCACCCTTCCTGGGGGGCCCGCAGCCCCCTGCAGCGCTGCTGCCGCCACAACACCTCATTCCCCTTGACACCCCCTCCCCAAAAGGCGAAACCCCCCCCTCTGGGGCCGTGGGGACAGCGAAGGGGACAGCGAAGGGGACACCCGCTCCCCCCCCCCCCCCCCTCCTTTCCCGGGGCTGCGGCCGCCGCGTGTTAATGAGCGGCTGAAAGGGAGACGGCTCGAGCGCGCGTGGCGCGCGGGGCGCCCTGATTGGCCAGCGGCGCCTGGCACACACACACCCCGCCATTCATTAATAAATTAGCGGCACGCTCCAGCCGAGCGCGAGGCACCAATGGGGCGGCCCCGGCCCCCGGGGTGGGGAGGGGAGGGGAGGGGAGGGGGGAGGGGTCGGGTCTGGCAAGGGAGGCGGGAAAAGGGGGGTGGGGGACAGAGGGGGGGTAGCGGGGGGTGTGTGGGGGGGTGTGGGGGGGCAGGTTTGATTGTTCCCCGCGGGGTATATAAGGGGTGTTAAGGAGGGTCGTGTGCCAGACACGCAGCCGACGGGCCCGGGGCCGCTCCGCCGCCCCTGCCGCCGCCCCGGGGCGCGTGCCAGCGCCGACACCCCCCCTCCCCCCCTTCCCCCGCCTTAACCCCCCCCCCCCTTCCGACCCCCCTCTTCACCCTTCGGTCCCGTTAAACCCCCGTCTCACCTGGTTGTAAAGCGAGGAGAGCGCGGCTCTCGCCGTCCCGTCCAGTCCCGTCGGTGCCGGTGCCGGTGCCGCCGTCCCGGAGGATGCTGGTGAAGGCGGAGGCCCTTGTGCCACCGGCCGAGGAGGAGCTGCTGCTGCTGGGCCTGGTCTCGCCCGCCCCCTCGCCCTCTCTGCCGTCCAGCGCCGAGGAGGAGGAGGAGGAGGAAGAGGAGGAGGAGGAGCTGCGGGCTGCCCCGCCGGTGCGTCCCGCGGAGGCGGCGGGAGAGCGGGGGTTGAAGAGGCGGGCGGAGGGGAAGCGGCGGCCGGGCCGGTGCCGCGGGATCCCTCGAACGGCGGAGACGGCGCAAAGGATCAAGCGGAGCCGAAGGCTGAAAGCCAACAACCGGGAGCGGAACCGCATGCACAACCTGAACGCGGCGCTGGACGCCCTCCGCGACGTGCTGCCCACCTTCCCCGAGGACGCCAAGCTCACCAAGATCGAGACCCTCCGCTTCGCCCATAATTACATCTGGGCTCTCACCGAAACCCTGCGGCTGGCCGGGGCGGGGAGGCTGGGGCCCGAAGCGGTGTCCGGGGGGATCCCCGGAGGGGTCCCTGCTGAGGGCAGCCCCTCACCCGCCTCCTCCTGGAGCGGCGGCTCCGCCAGCCCCGCGCCCTCCGCCTCCCCCTACGCCTGCACTTTATCCCCCGCCAGCCCCGCCGGCTCCGCCTCGGAACCCGAGCTCTGGCCGGGCCGCTTCGTCCCGCCGCCCCCCCAGCCCCGCCGCTGCCTTTAGCCCCCACCCTCCCCACCGCTTCGGGGGTCCCGGGGTTCCCCCCATCCAGGCTGGGGACGAGGAGGAGGAGGAGGTGGGGGGGGGTGTGGTGTGTGTGGCATCTGCCCCATTCCCAGGGGGGGCTGTGGGAATGTCACCTGCCCACCCAAACCTCCTCTGTCTCTCCCCGATGTGCACTTTGTCCGCTTTCCCAGATCTGTCACCAAGGCTTTTGTCTGTCTGTCCCCCACCCACCCCCTTCTCCTGCCCCGCTCCCCTTTTTGCCATCTGTCCCTTATGATTTAGAGACCTGGGGAGGGGAGGTGGGGGGAGATTGAGGGAGGGAGGGGGGGAAAGGGAAAAAAAAAAAACAAACCCAACCCACCACAGTAAATTGTTTCGTTAGGGGTCCAGGTTAGAAGTCATTGTATAATTTGTAGGCTTTGTGAGGGCTGAATGCAAGCGTGGAAATTTAGGCTGAACTCTCTATCAAAAGAAAAAAAAAAAAATGTCGAGGGAAGGGGGGAATAAATGGGAGGGGGGATGTGGAAATGGGGAGGGGGCACCTCCTCATGCATTATTTATTTCGACCTTTAGGGGACGGGGAACTCCCCCCTTCTTTCAGGAGATTAAAAATAAATCAACAGACTGAAAACCTCAACAGACACGGGACATTACAGCGATCAGCCACACACGTGTTCACGTTTATTTATTATAAAGACAGATTTCATGGAGAAGATGTATTTTTTTTGTATAATTTACAGAGTTTATTCTAGTATGTATTTACAGCTGAAGAGCAGAGGGATTGTTCTCGTGATAAAAAAAAAAATATAAATAAAAATCTCTAATTTTGGTAACTTCGGGGTTGCTGCTTTTTCTGCTTCACCTGCCAGCTGCTGGGAATGAGGGGACGGGGAGGGGACACTGGTGTCACCTCCCCACTGGTGACACCAAGGCTCTGGTGGGAGCTGCCTGCACCCGCGGGGCCTTGGGGTGACAGACCCCGGGTGACAAAGCAGCAGCTTCTGCAGCCCTGCCTGGCGTGGATGTTTCCATCCCAAAGATTTCCTTTTTTACAAGAAAAACCCTTTTCCCCCCTCACAGAATAAAATCAAGACCAGAAAGTCCCGAGGGTGTCAGCTCAGCTCCGGAGGGGGCTGGGATGGGGCAAAGCTGTGGATCCAAAAGAAAGTGAAAAGAAGTGGATCCAAATCTCTCATTTTTCCAGCCTCATTTCTACTCCTGGGTTCCTCGGGAGGCTGATACTGTCGTGAAGGAAAAGGGTATTAAGCAGAGTGTGTGTATATACGTACAGATATATGTACGTAAAGAAAAAGTGGTGGAAATTTTCTGATGGTTTACGTTTTCTTCCTGGTACAGAAGATGCTGAGCAGCCAAGGCGTGACAGATGGACAAACAACTGCTCCCACTGCCTCCTGGTTTGGCCAGTAAAGGCAAAATCTTATTGAGAAGATTAAAAATATATATATATATTATTTATATTTATTATATTATATATATAGTATATATATAGTATATATATAATATATTATAACATATAATATATATTATAAGTATATATAATACATATTATATATATTAGCATTATATTATATATTATTTATTTATATTATAATATTATATATATATTTTATATATATATATATATTGTATAGTGTATATCTATATATACGGGTTTTAAGAATGAAGAATCTCCTTTCTCCACCCCTGGGGATGGCTGAAACCCAAACCCCGGGTGAATCCAGGGGGTTTGGAGCAGCCCTGGGCTCTCCCGTCCCCACTCAGGTCCCAGCGGGGATGTCACCAGGGAGAGGGGACTTTGGAGGCCACCGAAGCCCTTCGGGCCTCACCCCCCTGCAGCACTCTGTGACTTCTGGGTCCAAACACCTGGAAATCATTAAAACCCAGCAGAGGAGGCGCTTGAATGTGTTTAATTAAATAAAGCGGGCGGCACATGAATCCCTGCCGGTGCCCCCCGGGATGCAGGGAGCGTGAAACCCGGGCCTTGGAGCCATGTTCCCCAATGGAGAGGAGAGGGGGGGAGAAAGAGGAGCAAAAAAAAAAAAAACCCCAACAAAACGTGTGAAAAGAGAATTAGTGAAATTAGGTTAGGCCAATAAAACGTGCGGGGGTTCACACACACACACACACACCCCCAACCCCCCCAGCCTCGGGCGAGCAGCGCTATCTGAGCTTGATCTATTGTTTCCCCCCCTGGCAGGGGGGTTATTGTGTGATAAATAATTCCTTAAAAAAAAAAAAGAAAAAAAAAGAAGAAAAAAAAGTGGGTGCATTTGCATAATCACTGCTTTGATGTGGGCAGCAAGATGAAGCTGTGTGTGTGTGTGTGTGTGTGTGTGTGTGTGTGTGTGTGTGTGTGTGTGTCCAGCCCAAAATCTGCCACGGGGCCAGGAGGGACAAAACCAGAGGGACCCTTTCAGCCCCCTGCCTGCCTCGGGAGTGGGGTTTGCTCTCTTTTAACGACCCCTTTTTAATGATTAAACTCCAGGAATGCCAAGGAAAAAAAAAAAACAAAAAAAAAACAAAAGGTAGTGCCTTGCTCTTCTCTGTCTTTTCTGGATGGGTCTCATTGTCCTTCCCCCCTGGCTCTGGAGTGGGTGCCCTCAGCTCTTCGAAAATCCGGGCTAGGGGAGAGCCGCTTCCCTTCTCCCAGAGGAGAAAAAGCAGGAGCGGGAGGGATGTCCCGGGTGGCTCAGCTCCTTCCACCCGCCTCGGGAAGGGAAGGGCAGGGAGGCTGCTGCTTGCCGGGGCTCTCACCCTGGAGGTATTTCCCTTCCATCCCGTGTTCAGAGCATTCCCGGTCCCGCTGGATGGGAACCCCCGTGGGAAACAGCAACCCGGAGAGTTGGGGTGGAGGCAGGGGTTGGGAGAGGGGGTTCTGCGGGATTTGGGGTGGGAGATGGGGAAATCAACCCCCCCTGAGCCCCGGCAGGGCTGGAGAATGAGCCTGAGAGGATGGAGTCGCCACCTCACCCATGCCCACACTGCCCAATTTTGATTTTGTTTCCTGCTTCACTTGGAGGAGTTTATTCCCCTCTCCCCCCCCTTTTTTTTCCCCTTTTCTCCCTCACTTTCCTCCCAGCAGCCTGATTCGGGGAGGTGGCCCCGTGGGTCCCCAAAGCATGGGGGCCATCAGGTGCAGAAGCAGGGCTGGGAGGGGGCAGGGGGGGGCTGCACCTCTTGGCACCAAGAGGAAAGCCGAGGAGGGGGGGTTTGGTTTCCATGGCAGCACCTGCCTATCAAAAAACCGTGTTTATGATCCTTCTGGGTATTGTATCTTGGGCATAAAAGCTTCTCCACGCTGTCAGAGCTGGAGGGGCAGCTCTGTGGACCCTGGGGAGGGGGATGGTGGGGGGGGTTTACAGCTCCCCTCGGCATAAGAATAGCAACAAGAAGCCAAAGTAGGAATCGTGCTCTCCGGCCTTCATGTGGGACATAAATCTCACAAGGTTCCACTGATCCCCACACAGCCCCCGGCTGCTCAACGGGATCCAAAACGAAGGTAGAAGACCTTGGAGGAGCATAAAATCCAACTTGGGCAGCAGGCTAGGTCAGGCTGAGGACGTTTTGGCTCGGTGGGAAAGGGTTTCACTAAAAAAAAAAATTTTAAAAAAAGAAAACACCCCAAATTTCTTAAAAGCCCCCAGGTTGGGGTTCAGGGTTTGGTTTCCTGATCAAAGGACTCTGTTGTCAGGGTGATCTTCAGTGGAAAAGTAATGTCCGAGGTTGGGAAACAAGGAGATGGGGGCTCACCTGCCAGGTGGTGCTCTAAGGGCTCTGTTAGTGACAGGGAAGGGACATGAAGTCATTAGGCCCCCACTGTCTGGGTTTTTTTAAGGCTGGAGACATTAGTTCTGGCATAATGTGGCTTTAATTGAAAGGACCAATCACTTGGGGTACTAAACAGTTACCTGTCGTATATCCACAAGAAATCAGATCTCTGCAACTTAGAGAAACGTCATGAGACCCCCCCGCAGTGTCAGTGAGAGGTGTTGTGCAGAGGGGGTGTGTGTCCCTCTGCAGCTGGAAGGCAGGAGCCCACAGGAGTTTTGTGCTGTACCTTCTGGTTTGGACAGGCAGATAGGGGAAGTTTTGCCTTCCACAATTCCAGGCTGGAGATGATCCCTTAGGCTTCCCTTGCTGGCTTTTCCACAGGAGGGACAGTCCTCAAATGCATCCTCCTCAGCTGGGAATCTCGTTGTCTCTTCTCCCTGAAATGATTTCGCATTAAATACACCGAGAGTTTTTAAGATAATATTTAAAATAATAATTAAAAACCACCGTTCCGTTTTTATGACGTTTAAGAAGTATCTGAGGGCAGCTGCTGGGGGACAGTCCATCTCCCCCCACCTCTGAGCTCCTCCCAGGGTCCCACTGCCCACCCTCCTCCTCTCTGGTTTGCTTTCAGCACCTGCAGGGCCCCACAAATTGCCACTTGCTCTGCCCGGGGGGGTCAGGAGCTTTCTGAAAAGCTCATCCCCACGGCACTGGGGGAAAGAAGAAGCTCCAGGAGCCTCCTGGATGATCTGAGTGCTGGGACACCCAGTTTTGTGGTGGGACCCGGGGTGCTGCTCTGCCTGGCAGCAGTAAAACCCCTGGGACCTTCTGTGTCCCCCCCTGGGTTGGTCCCAGAGGATGAGGAGGGCAATCTGAGCACTCACAGGGGTGTCAAGAGGCCGCCCCTTTCCCTCAGCTGAAGTAATCAGATAAACTCAGCCTGAAGGAAGAAAAGTGAGCCAGGAGCAAGGCTAACGCTGGCATGAAACTAAAGCCAGCGGGGCTTTTTTTTCGCTTTTTTTTTTTAATTTCATTTCTTGAGGGGGACTGGACACTCCAAATCCTCCAAAGGCTTCCCGATATTTTTTTTTTTTAGGTGTGGATTTGGCCCCCGCGGCCCTGACTCTCATCCCGCACGGGCAAAAAACGATTAAATCTTAAGCACCCCATTTTTCAGACAGCAATTGCAGTGCTGCAGCCTGCTGGCACCAGCAGAAATCCTGCAGAAATTTTATATTTTTAAAAATATATATTTATATTTTTTATCTTTAAACCTGTTCTAGGTCCCTGTCTTCCTGGAGGGCCAAATTCTGTGTATTATAGCCTAAGCCAGGCTCTTTTCCTCATGGATCTCTTCGCCTTCAGGATACACCCTGCCTCCAGCTGCTGATGCTGGAAATGTCTCTGCAGGTCCAGCAAACTTCTGGCCAGCTTCTCATCATCCCTGTGACTTCTGGTGCCAAATTCGGGCTTCTGCTTTGACGCCAATCGAGAGATGGGAGATAAAGCCTTTAAAAATGGATTGAAGGGGGGGAAAAAATAATTAAGAAACTGCTTTGGATTAATGAGAGAGGGGGGCTGTGCAGCGTGCAGGGAGGGAGTATGGCTGGGGCTTTCCCTCCCCCTCCTTTTATTAAAAAGAAGAGAGACTGGACCAAAGCTGATGGCATATTTACCTTCATGGGTTTTTTTTTTAAAAAAAAAAAAAAAAAAGAAAAAAAAGAAAAAAAAAAAAAAAGAAAAAGTTAATTACTGCTCGGAGCAAGTTGGTAGGGCTGTCCTGAGCTGTCTTTTATTAGTAGTCGCCTTCATTAATTTCCCTCGCTGGATTTGCTGCTAATAGCTGCTGGGTCCTGGGCAGCACAAAGCAGCATCTGTGCCATTGAGCAGAGAAGCGGGAGTCAGGCAAAGGGGGGGGGGGGAAGGACTGAAAGAGAGAGGGGGGGATGCTGGGGGGGCTGACGCCGTTTGCAAATCAACCTCTATTAAGGTGATGGCCCGCTCGGAGGGGACAGCAGCCCCGGGTTGTGCTGCACTGGAAGCTGGCAGGGGGGTTACCCTGGCCCGGTACCCCGGGGGGGCAGAGGGACCCGGGGGTGGCCGCCAGCCCCATCTGCTCCTGCCCTGCGGAGGGCCGGGATTTCATCCGAAAGGAACAAAAACTGAAAGAGGAGCGATGGGGAGAGCTGTTCCCGGGAGGAAGCAGCAGGCTGATGATGCCACCGGGATGTCCCTCCCCAGCCTGCCCTGGGTGCGGGCACAGGGACACCCCGCCGAGGCAGCAGGTGACACCAGCAGTTGTCACTCGGTGTTTTGCTGCCATTGTCCCCGTTCTGCTTCTTTTGAGGGAGCAGCGGTTTCCACAGCATGTACCCAGCTTTCCTTCCCCCCCATGACACCCGTGGGATGGGAGAGCCACCCCACCCGGGAAGGGAAGGGAAGGGAAAAGGGAAGGGAAGGGAAAAGGGAAGGGAAGGGAAGGGAAGGGAAGGGAAGGGAAGGGAAGGGAAGGGAAGGGAAGGGAAGGGAAGGGAAGGGAAAAGAGAAGAGAAGAGAAGAGAAGAGAAGAGAAGAGAAGAGAAGAGAAGAGAAGAGAAGAGAAGAGAAGAGAAGAGAAGAGAAGAGAAGAGAAGAGAAGAGAAGAGAAGAGAAGAGAAGAGAAGAGAAGAGAAGAGAAGAGAAGAGAAGAGAAGAGAAGGAGGTGGCCGAGGAGGACAAGGTTCTGCCAAGCAGGAGCGAGGTGGCAGGGCAGGGCTGCCTCCCCTCAAGCTTTCCCCTCACTACCCCTGAGCAGCTTTTTCTGGGCCAGGAAGGCTGCTGAAATCCAGGACTGTTTAGGATTTAAGTTTAGGGCAGGGGGGGTGAGGAGCCTGGTGTGCAGGGGCTGCCTGGAGGTCACCCCGGCTGGCCCAGCTGCTGGCTTGGAGGGGGAGGGACAGAGGGAAGGGAGCTTGGCTCAGCCCAGGGGTGTCTTCTGGAAGGGAAGTTCCCCAAAGTGCTTCGTTGAGATACAGGTTATGCATGAGGAACAATTTCTTCACTGGCAGAGTGGTGAAGCATTGGAACAGGTTGCCCAGGGAGGTGGTGGAGTCACCAGCCCTGGAGGTGTTCAAAAAATGGGCAAACGTGGCACTTCAGGAGATGATTCAGTGGTTAGGGTGGTGTAGGACTGACAGCTGGGCCTTGAAGGTCCAACCCTGATGATTCTGTGATACCATGGTTATTGGCAGAAGAGTGGGGAAATCATCCTGCTTGCAGGTAACAGCCCCCTTGTTCCCTCTTGAAAAGTTTCTGACTTTTACACATGCAGCAGTCTTTTGCCTTTCTCCTGGATGCCTCCAGAAAGAGAAAAAACCCTCTTTAACACAATTTCTTCCCTGAAGGACAAGGAGTGACCTCACCTTGTCAAGAGCAGGACAGTTTGGTGCCTGACTTGCTACAGTTCTTCAACCAGGTGTAAAATCAAGGCCTTGAGTTAGCTGCTTTAATCAAGAAGAGGAAAAGTTCCTTCAGATTTTCTGTCCCTGCAGTTGATGACAGTATTTCTCTCATTTTGTAGAGCCCACAGGGTGACTGGCACTTCATGGTCATCCTGAGCCCTTAGGTTGGATTTTGGAGTGTGCTGTAACTCATCAAGCCCAAAAAGCACTCTTGGTAGCAAGTTATTTAACACAGACCACTGATTTTCTGGAGAAAAAAAAAAAAATTAAAAAAAAAGGACAAGACAAAATTATTATTTAAGTCTTGGGTGGTTCAAATTACTCTCTTCTGAAACCAGAGGAACTAGCAGAACATCCATTTTTTGGTTCAGTACCCCTAAGACAAAACTTCCAGCACTTCATCATCAGCCTGTCAGATATTTATTTCCCCTGATAATCACCTACTTATACCACAAACATGAAGCAATAATTTAAGTTCTGTGTGCTTTGGGCCACCCAGGTGTTGAAATTCTTCAGGCAACGAGATTATAGAGCAGATGAATCCAGAAGTTCCAGTATCCAAGCCCTGGATGCAGCCAGAGTACTTGAAGGGCTGACACCTCCGAGTTTGTGCCCCAGCCTGGGGAGAGTGAGGCCAGGAGAAGCTATGGGGTTAAGCAGGATGGGTTCTGGTTTCACAGGGCAAGCTGATATCTGATACCCACTTCTAATTGTCAGTAGCCACAACTTTGGCCGAGGTGGTAAAACGTAGAGCACAGCCCAACAAAGGAAATCATGGAATAGCTTGGATTGGAGGACACCCCAGGGACCATCAAGTTCCAAGTCCCCTGTGTCAGCAGGGACACCTCCTGATAGATCAGCTGCTAACTACCAAAATGAGGCTCAAAATATTACATTTTCCTCCTCGTGTCTCTAAATACATCTTTTTCTCTCTCTCTCTCTCTTTCTTTGACCCAGAGGCCTCGCTTTCCAGGGGCTGGCTGCTGGCAGGGCGTTGGGGACACTTTTTGTTCTGCCGAGGTTGCAGGGAAGTTTTGTTTTGCTTTTAATTGTCTCTACAGAGAAAGGAAAGGCTCCGCAGAGAGGCTTTAACACAGCATCTCTGCTGCTGCTTAATTCCCTGGGATCTTGCTCACCAGCTTTGTGTCCCCCGGCCAGCCCCAGGAGCAGGGAGATTGTCACTTGGTTAAAGCCAGCTCCCCTTCCTCTGCTGCCACCTCCCTCCTTCATTGCCTGTGTCGCCAGACCCGGGGGGACTTAATCTGCCCCGCTAACACGTGAGGAGTTTCCATGTACCACTTTTTAATCTGCCAACCCCGGTGTCCCGTCACACGCCGGTTTTCCTTTTCCTGGGAGGCAGTGGCTGCCCCGGCTCAGTGATGGATGGATTGTTCGGCCGCCTTTTCACAGGGGATGCTGAATGCCCCGGGGGTGACAGACACTCTGCGACGACGGCGGCAAAGCTGATGGCCCCGTTCAAGTTCACCTGACAAAGCTGGAGCAGTCTGCAAGCAGCGTTGGGGAAAGGATTATTCACACTAGCATTATATTTTTGAATGCATTTTTCTCCCCGCGCAGCTGCCCAGCTCCCCGGCACTGAAGGTTTATGCACCATAATAAAGAGATTTAATTTATTTTTTGTCTTTCCCCAGCCCCCCCCTACACACCCCCCCGTTCCCTTCTCTTGCTTCTCCCTCTTTACACCTAGTTCTAAGTCAGCGAGAGGGCATCTTTCCAAACAACTCGGCAGAAACCATCACCCACAAAACAATAGGATTGCTAAAATAGTTGGGACAAAAGCCTCAAAAATCTCTGCTGGCTGCAGAAACAAAAGCAGATGGGTTTGTTAGAGCAAACCCTCTGTCGGGGACCCTTCCCAAACTGTGGAAGTTTGATGCTGCATTCCCTTTCTCATCAGGGATAAAAAAGAAAAAAAAAATCTCCCCAGAGCAACAATCCCAGCCTTTGAGCTTCGGGGGGAGCTTTGGAGGAGAGGAGGAGAATTTGAAGCAGCTTTCTGTGGCCACCACTTCCCAAGTTAAGAAACCCGGGATCCACGTGGGAGTGCACATGCACACAGAGTCTGGAGGTGGGCCTGGAAAGTGAAAATCCAGGTCTCAGCATTCCTGCTTTGGGCTGGAGAGAGAGCACCAAACAGGCACCAGGAAGGGGAATCCGTACAAGTGTTGCTTGGACCTCCCCAGAAGTGGCTTTTCTGCCTTGGTGGTTAGGCTGGGAACACCAGGAAAGATGCAAACCAGATCATTTCCCTTCCCCTGTGGCACAGAAAATCACCTGCAACCTGTAGGTGCAAAGATAGGCCCTCTCGTTTCCATCAAAACCTGCACTGAAGGTTTTGAACCACCCAGGGGAAACCAAGGGTGAAGTCCACTCCTCCTGGGCAAAAAATCCAAAAATCCCACCCAAAAATCCCAGCTGGAATGGACAGTTGTTTGGTTTTATATCTTAAGGGCAAAATCCACTGGTCAGCATGTGATTTGAAAATGCTTTTTTCACCACAGTGGGAATTTGGGTCATATTGACAAGAGTTTTTAATTTTTTTTTTTTTTTTTTTTTTTTACTTCAACCAGATGCTCCAGTTGGTTTAGTGCAGCACTGAAGAGGTGCAGCACATAAAGTGCCCCCAACCCTTCTTTTTTATGGCTGTTTTCCCTGCAGGGCATGTGTACATTGTCTTACCATGCTGGCAGGTTTGCCTCCTTTCAGCTACCCAGCCTGTGTGGGAAAACCCCCCCAAGATCTCAGCTGTTCAGCTCGAATTCACAAAGTTGGGAGGGCTTTGCTGTCCTCTCTGTGCTTCTGAAATTCGCTGTGATGGAGCAGCTCTGCCCCTTGGGTCTCTTGGAGGTAGGTATGAGCATTGCTACAGGTGCTGAAGGAGGTCACAGGAATGAACTGCAAGCTTTAGTTTAAAAAAAAAAAAACAAACCACAACAACAAAACACAACAAAAACGTAACCACAAACCCCAATAAAAAAACAGCACCCCGCTCCCCCCCCCCCCCCAAAAAAAAAAAAAACAAACCCAAACCATTGTTTGATAACAAGTAAAAGGCTGCAGCTGCCTCTAACCCAGGCAGGCACTGCTGAAGCATGTGGCCAGCACACATGCCACAGGCTGTTCAGTCCTGGTGTTAAAAATCAGGGGGGGTTGTGGGAGGGTTGTGTGGTAACAGCCGCAAACAATAACAAAACCGCAGCTACAATGTTGGAGCTCCAGGAGGAAGTTGCAGCTGTTTGTGTGCATGATGGTAAAGCCTGTTCCCAGCATATGGAGTTGTCAAGAAAAACCTTCCTGGTGTAGGTACAAACCTCAGCTCTGGCTGTGGGAGCAGGGGGGGGGATCAGGGTCTGGGTAACTGCATCATTAAATTATCAGTGGGCATCTGGTTTACTTCCATAAATGTATTTTGAGAGGGTGGGAAAAGCAGGGAGGCTGGGTGAGCCTCAAAGGAAGGGGATGCTTTGCCTGCCTCTGGAACCCACACCAGAACTGCCCCTTCCTAGAAGTGGCTGCACTCACATCCACTCAGGTTATTTTTGGGAATTTGTTGCAGGATTGGCCACCAAACCTGTGGTGCTCACCGTTTCACCAGAAGAGATGGGCTGTCCTCAAGTGAGAACTGTTCTCTTGGGAAAGTCTTCCCAGTGGTTTGGTGAATGCAGCAGTCCTGAGCTATTCATATGAAGCATCTCTTGGTTCAAGAACACTATTTTTTTGCCTTGCAGAGCAGCTGTTACAGTTAAAACCCTATTTCCACTTGTTTAAATGTTGTGTAGTCAGGCAGGCACATAGACACACACCCCTCTGAAAGAAACTTTGTTATTTTGGAAGCAAACCCAAACAGGACCATTTCTTTCTCCCCTGAAGCGTTTGAACAAGGTTTTCAAAGTTTTACAGATGGCTGAAACACAACTCTCTGCTTCTGTCTCACTCCACCTCATATCCCATTTCCAAGGAGCAGATGGTGCCTGTGGCCTTTACTGGGTCTGAATGGACTGAGAAGTTCATACAGCCTTGTAGTACAGCTCTAGCTGAATTTGGGAGGTTCTTTTCCTGCTCTTTTGCTGTTCATTCTTGTAAGATGGCTGCAACAAAATAAGGTTCAGATGGATCCCAAGATGGTAACCTGGCAGTACCAGGCTGGATGGAAAGATCAGAACTTGTACAGGTCATAACTGAACCCGACTCACACTTGGTGGCTCTGTTGTCACAAAGACAGTTTGCTCCTTGAGGTGTGGGGGATAAAATACTGCCCAGCTGATGGGTCATTCTTTGGGTGGCTGCCTCATGCCAGCCTACACTGGCAGCTTCACTGATGGTCTTCTTAAAGACAGGCAGTGACAGATTTCATTGCATTCCACGTGCTGGTTATTGAAGAAGTAATAAATCCCTTCCTTCCCAAAGTTGGAGCGTGAAACATCTGTGCTGTTAAGAGAGTGGATCTGGGGGTCTGTCAGGTAGATGAGGCCTTTCCCATTACCTGTCACCCAACCTGTGGAAAAAAGGATATGTCTTGGTATCCAACTTTACAGCCTTTGGGTTGTTGTGCTCAGGACACTCTGCTGGGCACAGCCCCTCCTCTGTTAATGTCACCTCAGTCATTCCCAGTTTGCACCTAAGGCAGCAAAAGCAGAACCCTAAGGGGTTCTGTATTTAATGAAATTAAATGAGTATTTAATGAGTATTTAATGAAATTAATATTTCTAAGATTCCTTCCCTGCTAAAGGTGGAGCCTGGCAGGTTTGATCCTTGGCTCTCAACCAAAGACCTCAACTTGTTCTTAGCTGAAGGACAGGATCAACATACAGACAATTATTTTTTGACACACAGGGTATTTCCTAGTAAGCAGCAGAATGAAGAAAAAAGAGGGGAAGAGCAGTAAGATAGTACATGTGGAGTGTTAATTAAGTTGTGAGGTTTTAATTTTAGCTAAGTAATCCCCAGCACTGTGGTTTGTGCTTTCTTTCAACCCTTTTTTATCTGAAGCCATGGATCTGAATTAAAACAAAACAATTAATTGATTTTTACTGAAAGAACAATCTGGCACATCTAAGATTTCTCCTTGTCTTCTCTTTAAGCCCTCCTCTTCCTTGGTCCTCAGAGTGACTTGAAGGGTATTGTAAGGTTTCACATAAGGAAGCACGGGAAGCAAGACTTTTATATATAAAAACTTATAAGAAATGGAAACAAAACCTGCAGCCCAGCTGATTCCTGCTGCTGTAGCAGAAGCAGTGTCAGCCAAGATAGGAAATGCTATGGAGACTCTCTTGTAAGATATATATCATCATTTCTCCTATTCCTAGGTCCCATTCTGATTACACTGTCTCTTGTGCTTCCATACGTATTTTTTTCTAGCACAAAAGAGCTAAGGAACCTGAACCACATTCTAAATGTCCAAAATCTGTTCCTTGCCACTGCATTTCACAGTTCCTCAGGCACCATTTAACTGAAGAGGGGCTTAGAGGTGGTTTATGTGCTCCTGCTGGGATCTAGCAGGGAGTAAGAGCACAGCTCAAGGTAAAACCTGCACATACCTCCCTCACTTGACATCATTTAGAGACAGGACATCTCTCATGATGTATTCTGCAAGAGGAGAGACACTGCCATACACACCTTGCAGATCAACAACAACATCTGTTCCCTTGGAGAACTCGTAGGAGAAGTGGCCATAGGCCAGACCAAACTCCGTGGCTTTGTACTCATTCTTTACTACCTTCTTGTTGTTGGACAGCTTCACAAACTCCCCAAGGATGTAGGGCTCCACACTCACACATCCTGTTATAGTTCTGTCCTCCAGGATCTGAAAAGAGAGTGTTAATGACTCTCATGCAAGCAGGGATGTGTCCCTGAAATTCAGCATCATTCAGGAAAGGCCTCAAAGATGTCCTGCAGCAATTGACTTCTCTGCAAGAACCTGGTTTTCTGACTTCTAGTGAGGTTTAGGCATCTTTGTGGTGCTCAAAAGGGGTCATTTGGATGTTCAGATGTCATAATTACCCCTAAAAAGAGATGTAGATATGCTATTAGATGATATAAAAGTCAGGGTAACTCCTGGCCTCGATTTACAAGTGAGTTTCTGACTTCTAACAGAACACAGCATCTTTTCTGCCAGCTCACCCATGAACCTGTAGCTCTGCAGGCAGGTGCCTTCTGCCCTGAAATGAGCAAATGCAGCTACCAGGAAAGATCAGAGGAGTGACAGCTTGTCACCTCGAGGTGGCTTTAACTGCCTGCACTTCCAAACCAGCACTGCCTGCACAACACTCTTCCCTCCCTCCCACCCACTCCCATCTCTTACCAGGAGCACTGCAGATGGGATGTAAAAGATTTGGGTAGGGACCTTTTGCTCATAGAGCCTTTTGTTGAATTCTGTCACGTAGTACTGGGCGGTCATTTGCCGTTCCACGTCACTGAAGTGATGAAGAAGTCCTTTTTCCTCTTTATATTCTTTCCCCACATACCTACACACACACACAAAAAAAAAAAAAAAAAAAAAAAAAAAGAGTGTTTGGCTTCGCTGGGTTTGCAGCAGACTGCAGCAGGCTGGTGATGCAGAAACATCACCACAAAGCAGCACTGGGCTGTTGGGAAGCAAAGCCAGCTGGTGCTTTGAAATTGGTTAAAATTGGGGGTTTCTTTATTTTGCTTTTTTTGTTTGTTTGTTTGTTTTCTTTTATAGCTCTTACAGGCATAAAATGCTGCACTGATCCCACTGTACTGATCAACCAGATCCTAGGATATGGGTTTTAGAACACTGGGATGTTTAAAGTCAACTCTTCTTGACCCTGAGGGTGACCCATCTCAGAGGTACTTAAAATACTCTTCTTAATAATTCATTATATTCCCCATAATAACTCATGAGCTACCTGTAGGAACTACCCTAAATCTGTAAAAAAAAAAAAAAAAAAAAAAAAAAATCTCAAAAATCTGTAAGAACTGCCCAAAATCTGCAGTTAGCAGAGCTCTCCTGGTGCACAGGTCTTTATGAAGCCAAGAGGTGATTTTATTCATGCTTGTGGAGCAGACACACCAAGAACCTGCAGCTGAAATTAAAGAAAAAAACCCCATAAACAACAGAAACACTTCTCTGCCTGTAGGTATGGGGTGATATTTATAGCTCTATTGCTCATTCTCAAATGCAAAGTTAGAGTTCAACTAAAAAAGGAGGCAACATCTAAACTCCTGGGAGATGATCCCAGCACAGACAAAGGTGAAGTCAGACTGGTGAGATGCCACGAGCAAAATGAAAAAAAGCAAACAAAAAAAAGAACAGAAAAGCAGAGTTATGTGGAGTAATGGGAAAGATTGGCAAAATGCCTGAAAGATTTGGGAAAGCCATAAGACATTCTTGCTACAGAAAATCAGCCACAATTTAACCAAGTGTAAACTAGGTTGAAACAGACTAAAGAAACAATCTTGCCCCACCGTGACTATGATTTCTGTAACTCTCCAAGTAAAAACTTATACTGCCCTTTGAAAATACTTGAAAAAAGCAACTCTCTGGACTCACTATATTAAAACCAGTTTAAGACTGATCTTACCAGGCAGTTTTCATTCATAATTAGGCAACAGTAGCACTGATAAACATTTTGTGTCAGAAATCCCTTCGGTCAATACCTTCCCAAGCTTTCCTCTTGGTGCAAGAAGTGTATCCAAAATGCACTCCTCTGTTTGCCTTCCTTTGCCACCTTCAGGTAGTCCCCAATGACCACAGCAGTCTCCTGGGCTGTCCAGAGGCCTGATTTCTTTGAGTACTTTAAAAGAAGAGCAGCTACACAAAGAAAACACCATGAAAAGAACATTAAAAATTCCACAGGACTGCTCTAAGCCTGTGCAGAGGGCTGAAAGAAACAAGCAGCCAGCAGAGAAGATGCCCAGGCTCCTCTGAAAGCCAAGTATGGGGGTATAAAACACATGCTAAGAGGTATCTAGGTGCAGAGATGGATATTTTATATGTAAGGACAAAAAAAAAGTATTGCTAAACAGGCTTAGACATGTGAGTTTTTTACTTAATGAGCATCTGGTAGTGAGGTTGCTCCTTACTTCTGTATTTTTCAGTGTATGGATTTGGTGTCTGCATGTGAAGGTGTGGCTGTTATTTATGATGAACTTAACAATCTTTATCTGAAATAAGTGGTTTGCAGGGATGAAATGTGGAAGCTAAATGCCTGACAAAACCAGGGAGTTCAAGCAGCCCAAGTGAGCTCATGCATGAAGGGACTGGGTGGGCAGGGAGATGGAGCCCATTTCTGTGAGCAAATGGGTCAGAGGGAAGAGGAGAACATGGTTCAAAGGAGTGCCCTTCCTTTGCTAAAATTCTTCTAGAAAACCTTCTAAACCAACAAAAGCATTGAGTTCTGATAGGTGATGGGTAAAAAATCATGTTAAAAAAGCTTGAGTCAAGACTGTTCTCTGTGGGACTACCTGGTGCTGGGTGAAAATGCCCATTGGTGTGTAGAAACTTACAGTATGTTTTACAAAGCTGTTTGGACTTAAAAATTCCAGTAGGTCCCAGTCTCTGGACAAGCCAGTCACGTCCTACCCCTGCCAGGAGCTGCTTGTAATCCTCATCCCTCAGAAACCGAGCATCAGGGATGTCTTCCTTCCTTCTCCCAGGTGTGAAGGGAAAGCCACTGCCCCTTGGGATCAGAAAGGGACCTTCAGGGGAACCCTGGGGCACTTGTGCTGGTTTGTACCACGAGCTCTGAGATGAACTGGATTGCCTCCTGCTGCTCACCAGGTCCTGAGCCTTCCCTTCATCTTCTTCAGTAGTGGCACAGGCAAAGTGTGGAGTTATGGAGATCTGCCCTCCTGAGGGTGAAGCTGTTGGTGCAGTGGGAGTTGGCTGATCCTCTGGAACAGACACCGTAGGAGGATTGTTTGCTGAGTCTCCAAAACTCAGGAAATCAAATTTTGTTTCTGCTTGGGTGTCAACTTCAGGCACTTGAACAGCTCTGTTGCCCACCACAGCAGCTTTCCTCAGCTGGCTACACATAGGGGAATCCTTGGCCATTTTTTGCTCCATGCTGGTTGATAATCTGGAAGCACCCCCATTTGGGGGGGCCTCCTCTGTGCTCTCTGCAGCTTCTCCTCCTGGGTGGCTCCTGGACTCCCTGCTGCTATCTTTGCTCCTGCAGCCCAGCTCCACCCAGGAGGAGTCATCCTCCTCCTCCTCTTTTGGACTGGTAGGAACAGAGTGATGTGTGGAGAGGGAAGGAACCACCTTGCTCACTTCCCCTGCTTTCTTTTCTGAAGAATTCTCTGCCCTGTGTCTTCCCCCCTGCAGACCTTCTCCACAGAGAGACACCTTCTCTACCAGCCTCCCAGCTTGGGGAGCAACCACCTCAAAGGAAGGGTGAGGAGATCCCCAAGAGCTACTCAGAGGCTCTTGAGGAGGTGGATGCCAGGCTCTGGGAGGTAAGGAGTGCAAGTGTGCAGCTTGACCACCTTCATCAGATTCTGTCGTGCAACACTGCTCCTCTACTGAGCCCTTTCCCTGCTGCTGCCCCTCCCCAGAAGAATCTTTGCTGCTCTTACAGTTCAGCTCCTCCCAGCTGGAAGAGGAACTTGATTTGGACAGCTTGCACCAAGAGCCCTCAGAGGTAGGGGTTTGGCTCCTGTTTTGCAGTCTGCTGAAAGCTCTGTTCTCATCATTTATTTCCAATGGCTCCATCTCTTCATGGAGGGAATTTGTGGTCACACCAGAGCTGATGATTTTATTTCTTTGGCCACTGGGTCTCTCTGAGCTACTTCCTGCTGCTGGTGAACCCAGCATTTTCACACCACCTGTCCTCTGGTATGGGCTTTCTTCAGTAGTGCACACCATGTCTGTGCTTTTGGTTTCTGTTCTTAAGGTTGTGACACAGGCTCCTCCCTGGGTTCCTCCTGGTGTGGCTTTGTGACCCCTGCAAGTCTCTTCAAACACTTGGCAGATGGACAGGTGATGCTGAGAGTGCAGAGCCAGGATTTTCTCAAAGCTGACTTCTGGTGGCAGGAGGGGTTTTTCCACAGTGGCTTTGTAACTGTCAGGAATGTAAGACCTGGCATCAGAATTGGGGAAGCTTTCCACTTGCAGATGCTTCTTCACAGCTGTGATCAGGGACATGATCTCCTTGGCAAGCACTCCTTTCTCTTCCTCTTCTCTAAAGGATGTGCTGTATGAATGCAGTTTCCCCAGGGCTTCTCTACACAGCTGGCTCACCTCATGGAGCTTCTCACTCTCCCCATAAAGCCACCGATGCACAGTCATGAGGCAGAAAGCTGCTTTGATAAAACTGTGGAGCTCCTGCTTGCTGGTGATGGGACTGTTACCATCCTTGGTGAGGAGGCCAATCTCAAAGGATTCTTTGGCTTCAGACAGGTAGAACTTTCTCTTCTCTGGGGGACAGTCCTTGGAGTGACTATAGGACAGCAAACATACCCCACGGATGTTCTGGGAGGGGAGGAAAGAGGAATGAAGGAATTAAAAACCTAGAGCTCTGGCAATGATAAATAAAGCGAGGAAAAAACATGTTTCTTTCCCTTATACAATCTGAAGGAGATGTCAGCTCTCCCTGACTGCTGCTGAATTTCCTGGACAAAATAACCTTTTTCCTTGGAAATACAGCTGTAGTGGCAGTAGAAGCAGCATTCCCAGACATCCTCAGTGGGCAGATACCCATCCTGTGGGCTTTCTATCCATCTTGTTAGCTTCTGATGGGCCTTCAGAGCAACATACAGCAACCATACCCACCCATGCAGATGCAATATCCTTTATGATGCAGTATTTGGAAGCCAGATTAGACCCAAATTTAACAGCCTGGACTCTTCTCCTACACAGGTAACACTTGCAGCATGAAGACAACCACTCACCACAGCTGTGAGGACAAAGAGAGGGGTGTACTGGCTGTAGGTTGCTGCTACCTTGCAAGCCTCAGCAGCTGATAATAAGCGATGATCAAACTCTTGGAGAAAGCTCTGGAGAAATGAAAAAAAAAAAAATCCAAGAGGAAAAGCCTAATGTCAAGGGCTTTCTTTTCAAAGAGATGGGTCTGCCTGGTAAGCAGCCCCGTTAGACTGAAGCAAGGCATCTTGAGATTAGTTTCTTGCAGGCAGGAGGTTACCTAAGCTCTCTCTGAGACCTTTGAGCCTTGGCAGAGCAGGACATTTTTATTTTAATCTACTACAGCCAAGTCTGCTCCTGCAGGAGCCTTTTTGCTCAGGTTTACCATCGTTGTGTCACTTTTTGACACTATAAATACTCAATATATTACCCAGACACACATGCTCTGTAAACACTCCTCATGTTTTCTTTTCCCTGAAGCAAGGCATTCTCCCACCTTGGTGCTAGTGAAGTTTTCCAGCAGGAGCAATGGAAATTGCTTCAGCCCTCTCAGCACAGGAGAGGAACTGGAGGAAGAGCAAAGTGGGGTGAAGCTACACACCCAAATACCAAACTAAGTCTTACCAGGTTGATCTCAGCATTGGTTTTGAAGCGTACATAATCCTTCTCATTCATGGAAGCAAAGATGTCTGCCATAATTCCCAAGGAAGTAGCAATGCCCTGAAAGAGAAATGGGAAAGGATGATGGTGGTTCCCCTCTGCTATCCTGAATTTTTCTGCTCACAATAAAGCAGGTTCTGTGTAGAACATACCAGGGAAAAAAAAAAGAGAAAGAGAAAGGAACAAATAAGAACCAACGAGAAGAACTACTAAGAAATCCAGAGACATCATCTTGGTAGGATTTTATTAATTTCCACTTGCAGAAAGTGTAGTCTGGTGGATATTACATGGATTATTATTATGGATTTCTATGAGCAGCAGCTACCTTGATTACTGTTAGCTCTAGCTTTCAACTTAAACAGCTTTGCATTTTCCCAACCATTGCATCTTCCTAAGTTGCTTTTGTGACAAGAAAAGTGATACCCCCAAGAACTGCATTAGGCTCTTGGCTAATCATATCTGAAAGAAAGTAAAAATTCACTACTCATCTTTGCTACCAGAGAAACGTTCTGATATTGAGGTCAAGCTTGAATGTATGGCAGAGGAGAGGTGAGGAGGTTTGTTTTTGTGGGATATCCTACACTGGGCTACAATTACAGAACTTCTTAAAGCATCACCCTAGGACCTGCAAGACTTAGGTTCACATTCCTGGTTAGCTATGGATACGTGGGGAGACTGTTGCTTCACCTAGAGTGGGTAAATTAGTGCATCCACATCATAAAGGTGTGAAAGACAGGTATGGGTCAAGGTGTTCAGATACTGCAGTGCCAGGGAACATCCCTCACCCACAACAGGCAATGCAGTACAGCCTCTGAACACCCCAGCAAACAGAGGTGCTTGGTTACCAGGTGAAAAAAATCAGCCTGAGTGCTACTGAGCAGATACATAAATCAAATCTGTGGCTGCATTCTGTCCTTGTCAGAGGCACCTGTGACATCCTGGGTGATGGTTCACTTCAGCTGATTCTGCTTAATGAAAACCCTTACTTTCATTCCCCTGCAGGAAAAAAGGTGTCAGCAAGCCTGCCTATGCATGCGGAAACAATGTGCAGTGCAGACTTGGGGAGGATGTTTGTCCTGCCTGGTAACCTTGTCTGAGGTGCAGAATTGAAACATTATGGCCAAGAGACATTTCTGAAGTAAACAAAACCTAATCTAGAGTGATTATGAGATTGGCTAGGATATCCAGAGGGAGAAAGGAAATCCTACCTTTTTATCTGGTTGAGGAAGTTTGAAGTATCCCACAACTGAAGCCCAAATCAGTTCTGCTGCCTCGTACCACATCCCTGAAATGAATCAGAAAAAAAATAGTCACTAAGCAGATTACTGCTACAGATGCTTTTAGCTGGGTGGTTTACACCCCCTTGAGTCAAGTGCCCTCCAAACAGTACAAATCCATACCACAGCAGGTTTTGCTTTGGTGACACTGAACATTTATTAGTTTCCTCTAGCTGCTGGCTGTGGATAAGCACACAGTTTATGCTCATAAAAGACTTCAACTCCACAGTCAGGAAGATGAAAGGTCACATCAAGAGCATAAAATTAAGCCTGTTGGCTTCAAGTGCCAAGTCCTGAATACAGAAGCCCTATCATGCTAAAAATCAGGGATTTTCTTGTTTTGAGAAAGGATGTTGCTGTCATGTACCTGTGACAAACTACTGCATGGAACAGGAGATTTGAGGAAAACTGGAGTAGCCCAGGGAATAAGGGAACAACCTTTCAGAATGTTCCTCAACTTCTGGTAAGCTTAATAGTAAGATGCTAATTTCCAAAGTGTGTTTGCTTGCTACATGGTGCTGCCAAGGGTGTACAACTTGTCCTCTGTGGCAGTGTCATGGGCAGCAGGAGGGTGTTCCACACAAGCTAAAACTCTGACATATGTCAAATTTACAAGCTTGACTGAAAGGAGAGAAAAAAAAAAAAAAAGTGTGTGTGGGAATTATGAGCAGGTGTTTATAGAAAAAAAAAAAAAAGCCTTACCAAGCTTTTGCAGAATCTGTCCTCTGATTTGTAAGCAGACTGACTGAACAAGGATCCTATCACTTTCCTTAGAGTACTGCCAGGTACCTGCAGGAAGAGGGGAAACACTCAGCAGGGGATGAAAAATGCTGCTGTCATTTTGAGCCTTCTGAGGGTAACCTAAATCCCAGTAAAATGTCAGGAGTCTCCCCACTAAATTACAGAATCAGAATGTCAGGGGTTGGAAGGGACCTCTGAAGACCATTAAGTCCAACCTCCCTGCCAGGGAAGGACCCAAACTAAGACAGGTCACTCAGAAATGCATCCAGATGGGTCTTGAAAGGCTCCAGAGGAGAATCCATCACCTCTCTGAGGAGCCTGTGCCAGGGCTCTGTAACTCTTACAGTAAAGAAATCCTTCCTCCTGTCGAAATGAAACTTCCTGTGCTTTATCTTGAATCCACTGCCCCTCATCCTGTCACAGGGCACAAGTGAGAAGAGGTTTTCCTTTCCTTCTTGGTGCTCAGCCCTCATATATTTATACACATTAGTTAGATCCCCTCTCAGCCTTCTCTCCAGAACAAAAAGCCCCAGGTCTCTCAGCCTTTCTTCCCAAGGCAGGTGTTCCAGTCCCTTCATCATCCTTCTAGCCCTCCATTGGACTCTCTCAAGTCAATCCCTGTCCCTCTTGAACTAGGGAGCCCAGAGCTGGCTGAGGTCCCAGCAGGGCAGAGCAGAGGGGAAGGGGACCCTCCCTCAATCTGCTGGACACACTCTTCTTAATGCAGCCCAGGATACCACTGTTCTTCTTGGCCACAAGGACACATTGCTGTCCCATGGAGAACTTGGTGTCCAGCAGGACTCCAAGGTCCTTCTGCATGGGGCTGTTCTCTAGCAGATCACCTCCTAACCTGTACTGCCGCATTTTGTTATCCCTTCCCAGCTGCAGGACTCTGCACTTGTTCTTGTGGAACCTTGAGCTGGTTTGCAGCAGGAGTTACAGTCAGATAGATGGCAGAGGCACAGGGTGTTGAGGAATTTAAGTTGACAGCTATATGGGCATCCAGCTTGAGTGACAGCTTCATGGAGCACAAAAGCAATCTGAAAAGTGAAAAGTACCTTTCTTCTGGGAAGTGACAAGAAGTCAGTGTCTATAAACATGATACAGAGTGCCACTACTGACCAGCCACAAGGATTAATATGGGATATCTTTGTCATCACCAGTGTATACAGCAGAGCAAAATATTTCTAACCACTGGCAAAACATCTTTTCTGCTGCCAGTATCTCATGAAGACTAAAACGAGTTTTCATGCTGACACAGTGTGATTAGTTACACAATGTCTTCCATTATCAAATCTTGGATTTCAGAACAGAATATGAAATGAAAACACTCAGATTTCCTGAGGACTGTGAACATTTCACTGCATTTCTCAGCATGATGTAGCTGCTCAGCAACACAGCTTCAGTGTCAAACAAACAAGCATTATCACTGGATATCACTCTTAAAAGAAAAGCACAATCCCCAGAGAGACAGAATGCAATCCTTTGCATAGCCAGTTCTACTTTAACTTGTTTGGTTGTTGTTTTGTTTATTTTGGTGTTTTGTTTCGTTGATTTGGTGTTTTGTCCTCTTGCAGTGGGAGGCCCTCCTTGTGTAAGAATCTCAGTTTCACATGAAAAACAAATCAACAAAACCCAGAGTAGGCTTTTTAAATTTTCCAATTTTCGTGGTTGTAGAGAAACTTAAACATACTGAATAAACAAACCCTGAAGGCAAAGCAAACAGAGAGCAGATATAAAAACCTAAAAACATAACAAAATAATAATTGTGTCTGTCTTGTCGATCAGAAATACTCCACCCCTGCAGGTCTGAAACAAGCCACACATCCAGCAGTACAATCATTTAACAGAAAGGGAAAAAAAACCAAACAAACTTGTACAGAGAGCACTTGCATGCATTAAGGAATGGTCCCATTTTTACAGTTTTGCTCATCTGTTCAGCAACAGAAGAAAAAAGTGCTGCAAGGGCCAGGATTTGTTTTTCTTAACCTCAAAAGATACTAAATAATTGCACTGCAGTCTGCTACACGTCTAGAATAAAAGATTCAGCAAAGTTGCAGTTTCCACATGGTGAAGAGAGAGAGAAACCTGATGTAAGGAGTCATTCCTGAGGCCAGACTGGCTGTATCTGGAGCTTCTGTGACAGTTAAAATTAGTATTAAAAAAAAATAAACAAGCCACCAAAATAGCAGCTGGGACGCTGGAAAAGAAATACATACATACCTGTTGCTCCATTGTCATTAATGAGGTTGCTGAGGATATATTCAGCTTTTAAAAGTTTACCTGATTAAAAAGAAATAATAAAAAAACAAAATTAATATTAAAATGTATCACGTGGCACAAAGTGAGCAAGTATATACATCAGTGAAAGCCCCTGCAAGTCAAACTCTTCTTCCCAGCATTGTGGCCACACTTAAGACTGAACTTTCCCAGTAAGTGTTCTCTGCAGGTTACACCTCCTGTGCAGAAATCTCTCTTTGGCATGTGCTGTTTCACAAATACAACAAATATTGCAAAAAAACCACCCCAAAACAAAAAAAAAAAAACCCTGATAAGGCAACAGTCCTTTGACAGGCTCTTTCTTCAGAAAAATTTCATGGAGAAGCTGTATAGTATTTAACCTGATACATCCTGCACATAGGTATGTGGCCATCAATAAATGTAGAGGCACCACATTTGTGGTTGCACAGGAAGATGAAATGATGTCTGTATCTGTAAATCTATGATTTACTTAGCACACTACACCTTCCTGGAGGAGTGCTTCACCTTACAGTGTGAGAAAGGCTTCCTTGAGCCACCTTCTGGGATTTCTGTTGAGTTTCTGTGCATCCTGGCTGCGTTCTACACTGCAGCTTCACCAAACACACCACAGGGAGAAACCAAAATACTTCTCCTTTACAGGGAGGTGAAGGCTGGCCATTGATTTTAGGGTAAACTCAAACCCCCTGGTGCAGGCAGGTGGCTCCAGGCACTTGTTTCTCCCACTGCTCCTTCCCCTGCTTGGGCTGCTGCAGGACTGAGAGCAGTGGAGGTGGCAGTCAGACTGGGGCAAGCACTGGGCTGCTGGCCACCCCTGTGGTTGGGGATCCCTGCCCTTGCTTCTCTTGCAGAAGAGTCCTCAGCAACAGAGGTGTTCCTGTCCCACGGAAACACAGGTTTTGTAAACTCATTTTGGTATCACTGGGGGCTTCACCAGGAGGGGAAGCTCTGCAGCTGTACTTCAAAGTCAGCTGACTTCACATCCCACCTCAGAGAGCATAGCCACAGGCTGTGTTCCCTCCCTGTGACTCTCTGCCTTGCTTTTAAGAACTAGAATACGTAGCCAAAAATATATAGAAAGGCTGCAGCATGCAACACAAGGCAGGGTTTCTGCCCTTCAGCCCCCTCTCACGTGGCTCGGGGGTTTTGTTGCATGCAGGAGTCATTTGTGACAGGCTTGATGGGCTGCAGGAGCTGCCCCAAGGTCTAATTGGATCAGCTTTATTCATCCTGAACCTTGTTTTTTGTCTCAGTTGCCAGGCTGAATTGCAGAAGGCTGCTCCAGCCAGCCAGGCAGTGTGAGTGGTGGCTGAATGAGCCCATCAGTTGGAGTGTGCCAGTGCTCAGACAGCATGGCAATGGGAAGTCCACAGCCACAAATCAAAAAAAAAATGGCCAAGCAGAGAACTTAACAGTTATCTTTTTTTTGCAAGTAAAACATTCCTCAGTTGGCTTTCATTCAGAGCAGGTTTGTCTGGCTTGGTTTATTTCTTCCCCGGTGGGACAGTGGAAAGAGAGATCATAAACCCTCCAGGTTTCACCCATGTCATAGGAATGGTGAAATTTATTTTATACTATTTTAAAATCAATTTATCCTGTTGGGGCCTGTGAGATGCATTGTTTGCATGGTCAAGTGGTCCCACTGAAACAAACAAACAACAACAACAAAAAAAAGCAGCTGGGACAGTGCAGAGAAAATGCTGGGATTCTAATTTACTTCTTAAAGGCCCTTGGTCAGAAGTACAGCAATTCAGATATCCCTGTTTGAAACCAGCAGGGAAGATTTGTTAAGGAACAAAAGCTCCAATTAGTATTTTCCACACCCTTTCACAATTTTCTCTCCTGCTTTTGGCTCTGAAACCTTTTATACCAGCCCCCTTTGTGCTAGTGAGAGGAGCTGGGAGGGCTCAAGGGGGTTGGGAGTGGGCTGGGAGTTTGAAAAGATGGCACTGGGGCTTGGATGCCTGTCATCCCCAGCAAGGGACCAAGCACCTTCTTCAAAGTCAAGTAGCTGCTAATTGGGCTTGAGCTGAGACCCTGGAGCAGTACCTGAGTTGACAGAGAGGCGAGCCTGGCGGATGAGCACCTGAGGACCAATGGGGGTGGTGGGCTGGAGCCTGTGGAGACCTTTGGCAATCTGGAGGAGTTTCCTGGAGGCATCAATCCAGTAGAGGAAGCGATCAATGAGGAACACGATGGCAGCCGCCGTCCCGCAGTCCTTGGCCGTGATGGAGGCTTTCAAACAAAGCTGAAAGGAAGAGCAGCACGGTGGGGCAGCTTTGGAGGAGCTCAGTGAACTGCCTGCAGAAAGGGCTCTGCTTTAGTAACCCTCTGCCTGGCACTGCCTGGGGACAGGGGGCACATCCTCAGCTCTTTGCTGCAGGGTGTGACAGCAGGTGCTGAACGGGGCTGTGGAGAGGCTCAGCTGAGCAGGGAGCAGATATTCCATTTGAGAGGCTCTCTGCAAACTGCTGCTCACCTTACAGCCTTTAAGTTCCTCAGCATTTACACAGCAGGAAAAGTCTTTGTGGCATTTTGTGGATTTATTATAACCTATAATTAAGACTATTCCTGATCGTGGTTTCTGTTTTTTTCAGAGAGGAAGGTTCCAGCTGTTTTATTTTGCTTGAGCTGTAGGTAACATTCCTGACATTTCTGGGCATCTTTCTAATTGTTTGCTGTTTGGAGTCCCACAGTTTCACAGCCTGTTAATGAATTTAAATCATGCCCAACAGATCACTAGTAGTAATGACAACTAATTCCTCTGGTGGGCAGGGCCTGGCAGTCCTGCCTGGTGCAGCAAGGAGGTGCCCCACATGCTGACACCCAGGTGATTCCCTTCTTCCAGGTTTGTCATGCAGGGTGGGGAGGAGGGCACACAATCATCCCAGTCAGCATTCCACTGGAACACCTGCCTGAAATACAGCCATCAGCTGTAAGGAAGGACACACCTCTGCACCTACACAGCCCCATGTCTGTGTCTGGGTGACCTCTCTGGCCTTCATGGCCACCAGCTATTCAGGCTGCCTACAGGGAGCCTGGCTGCTGGAGCTGGGAGCTGGTGATGGCCAAGTACCACTTTGTGGTGTGGTTGATGACAAGAGGAAAGAAAAAAAAAATCCCACAAACCATATGAAGCCTCCTCAGAAGAAGGCTGTGTTTCTCTTCTCATTCATGTCAGCGAGCAACTCTGCTCATGACAGGGTTAAACACAGGGGAGGGAGGATCAGCACCATCAGCACCATCAGAGGAGGAGAGACTGCCAAGAAAACTTTGCCCAAATTCCCACTTGAACAGCAAGTTTGGCAGATACCTCTCATTTTTGTCTTAGCATCAGTCTCCCCTCCTTGCATACACACCCAGGCAGAGTCAGGCAGACAGCACCATCCATGGATCATGTTAGACCCTGCTCAGGCTTCTCAGATTCCTCATTTCTCTTCTTTTTTTTTTTTGTTTTAACTCACAGCCCACAACCTGACAGCAAGATTTGGAGCAGCAAAACCATAGCCTGAGGCATGCAGGAGAAACCCACCTCAAACCATTTGGAGAAGAGCCTATAGCACCCAGCACAAAGGCCAGCCTGCAGCACAATCTCTTCCAACCATTTTCTCACTTGTCTGCACTTCAGAGAGGTGAATTTGTACAAATTTTTTTGTTTTGTTTTGTTTTGTTTTCTCCCTGAGCCCGAGTTGGATTTTCTAAGAGGATGGCACTTGAAAAGGATTCCTGGAGTCCGGGCAGGCACAACTCCACTTGTGCTGGCCAACAATGGAGGAATCCCCCTCTCCAAGCACCTGTAAACTGACACTGCAAACCAGCTATTGGAAATGCTCATCAACAGGCCATATATTTAAGCACAGAGCATCGCCTAATCTATTTTTTTTTTCCCTCCCCTTCTTCTTTTAATAGATTGGAGCACAAAAGCCTGAGAGAGGGTGACCTACCGAACAAAAGGGCCTTTGAGTTCCTAGGAAAAGTAGACTTGGAGGAGGATGGAAGGAATCCAAGTGGCCCTATTATTTCCACTTGCACTAATTAGACATTTTTCTGTCAGCTATTGAGCACTGCTGAGAGGCCAAACTCACTGAATTCATTTCTAAAGTGTTTACAGAAGTTTGCATCTGTTTGTGTCTCTTCAGGAGGAAAATAAGCACTTCAATAGCATTGTGGAAAATCTAAACGAAGCATCCTATTCCGAAGGGCTTGGCAGTCTTGCAGCTGCATAATTTAACTCTCTGCTCAATGCTGAAACCTCTTGTGTCCCTCTCCAAACCCAAATGGACACAAAATGTAGAAAAGTCAAGGCAGGGGAGAGAAACTTGGCTATTTTTTTTTTTAATTTTTTCTTTTTCTTTTGAAAAAAGGCAGAGCTGCACGCTGTGTGGCAACACGGAGACACGGTTCCATGTCAGCCTTTGCAAACTGTGTGTGTGTCTGTGTATGTGTTGTCCCCCCCCCTTCTTCCCCGTGTATCCGAGTGGTACACTGAGAAATTAATACCCTCTCCTTTCATTCCCTGCCAACTCGTGTGGCTGGAAAAATTCCTCAGCACCTCCAGCCAATGCACCGCCAGGCCGGGCACGCACCCAAACCACTCAGCAAGAGCCTCCCCGTGCCACTCGGGAAGGACACAGTGGTGGGGGGAGAGGCTGCTCCCTCCCACCCAATGGATATAATTATATATTTGTTGGATGGATTATATCCAATCATGGATATAACGGATTGGATTACATCCAATCATGGATATAAGGGTATAACCCAGACTCAGGGAAACCCTGAGTGAGTTCCAAGGTGTCGCAGCTCACCCTAATGCAACCTTGGACACTTTGGGGTTGGCAGCCTGAAGAGATTTTACTCACTTTCTTGATGGCTTTCAAGCCAACGTCGGCACATCTACAGGGGGAGGGAGGAGAAGAGGGGGGTCCAGGCACACTTTGTTTTCACATCTGTGCCCCCGATGAGAAACGCGTTGGTCTAATTGAGTTTTAGGGCACAAAAGGGAACCTCACGGCTTGGGAAGTGGAATCAGGTGGTGAGAGAATTAAATTTGCACCAGATTTCTATACACAGACCATTGGGGAAAATGCAAAGCAGCCCTTTAGTGAAGGGGTTTGGGGTTGTTTGGGGTTTTTTTGTTGTGGGTTTTTTTTTTTTTTTTCTTTATTTCTTGCCTTAATGGTGCTGAGTGGGAGGGTGTGCTGTTTGCATGGTTCCCTGCATTAAGGGGGTTTAGCTCCTCCTCACATCAGGGCTGAAGTTTGGGTCCCAGCACTGGGTTCAAAGCCACGATGCATTGACAATGGGGCCTGCTCCCAAGAGAGGGGAGAAGCTCAGAACTGGGGCCATCTGGCACCAGGAGTGGCAGGAAAGCGTCAAAGGGAAATTATTGGTGCATAGTAAATGAGGATGAGGAGGAGGGGAAGAAAACAGGGGGAAATCTTTATGTGGCAGCTGATGTAAGAGGAATTACAAGACCAAATAAATGAAATATTGATTTAATCCACTCTCTCTGCCCTCTTTATAAAGCAAAGATCCCAGAGGCAAAACCCCCTCCACCACAGAGGCCTGGGGGGGTGTCCCCTTTGGAAAAACACCTCTGCAAGCAGCAAGGTTGGAAAGCAGGGAATCATTTCTTTTTCAGAGTGTCTGGATTTCTGTGCTTGCCTCTGCCCACTTCTCTCAGACTGCTTCAGTTTTTGTTTCATTTGTTAACTGCAGTAGAGTTTTAAAATCTTTTTAAAACAAACAAACCAACAAAAAAAAAAAAACCAAAAAACAAACAACAAACCCAAAAGCAGTCGACAGAAGAATTCCTAACTCTGTGCACAAGGCAGGAGTTTCAGTGGGATGTACTTCCAGGTGCTTCAGTTCTCTCCCAAGAGCTGTCCCCTAGTTAGCACTTCACTGAACCCTAACAAATTGCCCGGTTTTTCTTTCCCTCTCCATTCGTCCCCCCTGTCAGATTAAACACAGAGTCACAACACCGAGGGATTGGGCTGAAGTCTTTCACCCTCTTCTCCCCCCCCACGTGCTGCTAGCAGAGCTTGTCCTGCCAAGAGACCAAAGCTGCTGTCACCTCACGGGACTTCTCTATCAATCTCTCTGCCTTTCAGCTGGCAATCAGAGCCTGCTCTGCAAATAACAAGGAATTAAACCTCCTCCTCCTCCCACCCCCGTGATGGGCAGAAGAAAGCCTCTCCAGGAGGTGCAGATGGATACACTTGAAACGCAGGACAAGTCACCCAGCAAATAGCTGCAGACTGAGGAGTAAGCAGCTCCTCGGCACTTCCCTCTGCTCAGAGCAGCAGCAAACCCGGCTGGAGCATCTGAAGCTGTTAATTAGCTCAAGTTCTTCATCCTGAAGGCAATGGAGAGTTGGGTGTTTAATCAAAAGGCAGCAGTATCAGGTCCATTACTAGCAGCTCAAAACACCACAGAATAGGGGGTGAAACCACAGAGTGTTTTTTTACAACCACCGGGTCTTGCTTCACCGAAGTGCTAGAGAGAGAATAACTGAATTTTTTCAATTTTTAGACTTTAATTTGCCACTGATTTTGTTTTCCTGCTACTGGGATGTTCCACACACTGCTCTTGGCTTCCACTATCTAGGTGAGAGCTGCTGCTGTTTGCAGAGCAGTCCCTGGAGAGTCTTTCTGGCAGCACTAGCCCTGTCCCTTGCAAAATAAAAACAGCCAGAACTCCACACCAAGAGGTGTGGAGACCTCATCAAGACCATGACAATCAGCTAAGAATCCAAGAGTCTCTTTCCTAAACCCCCCAAACACCAATCCCTTTGAGAAAAAGCATCCTTGGGAAGAAAAACACAACCTGGCAACCTCAGCAGCACAAAGTCCAGGGAGGAAATCCTCCCCATGAAGCCAACTGAACTGACAGCCCTACAGATACCCAGGATCAGACTTCCCTTTTTTTTTTTTTTTTTTTTTAATTATTTGTTTGTTTGTTTGTTTTTAACATCTGGTGCTCCGCAGCAATTTTCCCCAGGTAGGGAGGGGCAGCCTGGGTGCTGGATGGCTGAAGCTCTCCTGCCTGCACCTGATCTCTGACACTTCTCATTTACAGGGGGTGAGGGACTGCACAGCAGGAGGGAGGCTGCCAGGCCACGGGTTCCCTCCCAGCCCCTCTCGGGATGAATTGAGCCTTAAGTCACTCTCCTTTTCCCTGGGATCACCCAAGAAGAGCTCTTAGGAGGCAGGTAGCAAAAGGTCAGCCTGAACAACCGAGATCCCAGGGCTACGATTGAGGGCTTTAATTCTCCTCTTACCACTCCAGCAGTTAGGAGGAGGAGAAAACTAAAACCCCAGCCCCCTCTTTAGCTCTTTTTCAAAGGCTCACAGCCCTGAAGTGCCACACACACACCTCAGGGTAGCGAGGCCACCTCCCTCAGAAGGGTTTCCCTAATGACAATCCATCAGCACATAATTAGCCAAGGCCCAAAGGCTGCGGGGCCTGATTTGCTACTCCATATTTTCAATATTCCCCTTAACTCCCATGAGATTCTGCACCAGCAGGGCAAAGATTTCTCCCCCCCCCCCCCAACCAGGGCAGGGGGCAGGGAGTCAGCCTGCACAGCTCTCCCTAAAGCAGGGGCTGATGGACCTGTAGAAACCCTGCTCCTGGGGGTTTTTCCTGTTGAATTCAGATTGTACCTGTCCCAGCAGATCCTGGTCTGTGGCTCAATGCCTGAGCCTGGATGCAGGAATTATTGATGGGTGTGATGGAACTGAAGTGTGGGTTTGCAAACAGGCTCTGATCTTGAAAAAAAAAAAAAAAAGAAAGAAAGAAAATTTAATAAAATAATTAAAATATCACCTTGGCATAAAAGAACTACTGGGGTGGATGGAGCTGTCCTTCCATGCAACCCAGGAGAGGGTTTGTGGGACCAAAGCCTATGTGTACATGGGCATGTTGCCCTCTGTTGGCTGGTCACCAAGCAGAAGGCTGTTTCCATCCCTCGGGATAGGATGGGAGGCCCTGGCAGCCTCCTTTTTGGATCTGCAGTCCCAGTCTGAACCCCACAGCTACCTATGGTATCCAAGAGAGAAAAAGTAACCCTTCCTTATTTATAGTTCTCAGTGAGGATGCTGTTACAATCCTGATTTTGCTTGGATTTGTTAATGACAAAAACCAAATCCCAGTGCTTGCTGGGTTGGCTGTGGCTTTCCAAGCCTCAGTGCAGATCCCCACCAAGGGGGTGTTGAGGCTTCCATGGGGCAGCAGGACAGGCAGTTGGCACCCGACTGTGAGGAGCTCTTAAAACCTGCTAGGAAAACCTGGAAGAGAGGATCCTGAGCTTGGTGAGCTGGGGTGGCCAGGCTGAAGTGAAAAAACAAACCACCAACAACCCAAAAATCCAAACCAACCAACCACCTTCTATAAGATGCAAAGGTTTTGCAAAACCAGAAGTGCTGGCTGGCCTGGAGAGTGACAATAAGCCCATTGCCTGGAAGCCCTCAGGGAGGTTCTGTAAATTCACATCCATTGCCAAAATCTGCCCTGAACCCTGCTCCAGCAGCAGCACAGAGGCTGCAGAGAGAGGGTGAGAAGGAAAGCCTGGCATGCAGCTACCTCCTGCACCCTCAGGCTGTTTGTTCCAGGCCTTCCAATTGCTCCAGAGTGAGCAATTCACAGGAAAAGTGAAGAGCACTTTATAAAGGGCTGGGGGTGCAGGTGGCTTTGCCCTCTCGATGTCTCAAACTAGCAGGCAGCCGCCAGCATCGGGGGTCCCATTTTTAAAGTGCAACATAAAGGCAAAGCTTGCAGCACAAGCACAATCCTCTTACTCACTGTGTGGGGCTCATGAAGCTTTTCAGCCTACTCGTGGAGTAAAACATCCTCTGGTAGGCAGCTCAGCCTCCTGGTAACACCACCAGGGTGTTATGGTGAAGTGCCTTTCAGTCATGGATCACAAAGTGATTTTTTTTTCTTTAAAAATGTAATGAATTACAGTTTATGAGCTTATTCAAAGCATGGCAAATTAAAATAAACAGAGATTAAAACTTTTAATGTTTTTTCTGAACAGTAATTCCACAAAGACCTTTTTTTTTTTTTTCCCCCCTTCAGGGAATTATTTTATCCTTCTGTCCCTCATGCCAAAAAAATTAAAAAAAAAAAAGAAAGAGAAAAGAAAAAAGTTGCTCAGACTTTTATCTTTCCTCATCACACTTCTCTTCAGCCTCATTTCCCCCCTAGCTTTTTATTCAAAGAACTGAAGCAGCCTTTGCTCTGCCTTGAAATTTTATTAAAAAAAAAAAAGAGGTGGGGGAAGGAATGGATGAAGGGAAAAAAATCCCTTTTCCTGACTAATACTAATAATACAGGTCAAAATGTCAGCCTATCTACAATTAAATGGAAAACAAAAAAGGTTTTCCCTTTTTCCCATGGTACAATGGCACTGGAATATAAATTACCAATGAAGATGAAATAATACTTCAAAGCACATGGGGAAAGGCAGCACAATGTTTACAAAGTATTTTCCACCACAGGATGAAACCTTGAAGACAAGGGTAACCCATGGACTTCAGGGGGTGTGGGTGAATAGCCTAAAACTAGCATGAGGTAGGATTTTAGGTCCCTATAGTCTCTGACCCCATGATACGCTTTGTTTAACAAGGACAGCTGCAGTTATCAACAGATGTTTCAGCAATAAATAATTGGTATCATCTCAGAAAAGATCCATCTACCTGGGGAGAGGGCATAATGCTGCAAACACTGCTCTGCTATTACAGCCACATTAATCTCCCATCTCTCCAGGTCCCTTGGGGAGTTTACTGCAGGTGTTTATCCCAGGAGAGAGCAGACAGACACTCCCAACTTAGAGAGCTGCGTGGGCATTGTAAAGGAGGTCAACCTCTGCCATAAATTTCTGTCTAAGGCCACACACACCAAAGAGAAAAAGAAAATAAATACCCAAGAAGCAGCAGCTTAGCTTCACACACACACCACCTCCCAATCCTGAGCAAATTCAGGATCCCTGGAAGGTGGGATGCTGGGGCTGACACTTGCCAGCCCTGCAGTTGGAGTTTCATTGAATCGTAGAATAATTTGGTTTGGAAGGGAGCTCTCAGTGTCACCCAGCCCAACCCCCTGCAGTATCAGGGACACCCTCACCCAGATCAGGTTGCTCAGAGCCTCCTCAAGCCTCACCTTGAACATCTCCAGGGATGAGGCCTCAACCCCCTCCCTGGGCACCCTGGGCCATTGGGGAAGAACCTGTTCCTGACATCCCCTCTCTTCTAATTTAAAAGTGTCTGAACTTCTCATTCCTCACTGTTAATCACAGTAACCCTTGTCCTCAAACAAAACTTGGGCAGGGATCTCTAGGAAGCAGGAGTTATCTCCTGGTCACCTTGGATTTCACAGCAGTTTTGCAGCTAGGATTTCAGCAGTTTCAGAACCCCAGATTTGCTGGCCATGAGCAATGGGATTGTGTTGGCTTCAGACATTCACCACAGCAAGTAAATAAAACCCCCCAAACCTCACAAACCTCATCTTTACTGCCTGCCTGTCCTGCCAAAGGGATACTGAGCAGCTTCTGCCCTCTGCAAGCCATGCCTGATGTTCCTCTGAGAAAATCTGACAGGAAAAAGTAATCCTCATTCCTTGCCAGTTACGAATCTTTCAGCTCAAACTCAGCACCTTGCAGGATGGGATCCCCAGGCACCATTTGGGTCCTGCAAGTCCTCACAGAGCCAAATATCCTTAACTCAAAGGAGAAGTCACATGAAGTGACAGTCTTGCCTTTCCTGCCTAGGTTTTGGCCAGCTTTGGTCTTTAAACAGATCCTGGCAGGTAATTTTCTTGAAAAAGAAAAGCAGGTGATGAATCATGCAATCCCTACTGCTAAAACAGTGTCTTTGTTGTTACTAACTCAATACTTTTTTCCTTGTAGAGTGGCAGCCATATGTCTGGAGACACTCAAAACTTCATGTCTTGAATCAATTTTTTATCTTCCCTGCACTAGGAGAGCACATAAAGCTGCAGGTACCAGCAGGACCTGAACCTTGGCTTGGTCTGCAGTGACAGCAGAGGGAAGGACTTCCCTTCCCTTCCCTACCCTTCCCTTGGAAGATGCAAGATGAGCTGTCTGATAAGCAGGAGAAAACTGATTCACAGGTGCTGCTTCAGAGCAAATTTGACATTAAAAAAATCAGAAATTGTACGTAGCCTCTGGGACCCTCTCTTGTCTGAGGAGCAAAAGAAATGAAAGCCACATCTCTAGCCCTTAGTGAGCAGTCCCATCCCAACACAGATTCACTCCCCCCTGCTTGCCAAGCAGTTCCTCACCTGCTGCTGCCACCCTGCAGGAAAGTGAGCCCTTCAACCCACAGGTGATGGCACCTACCAGGGCTTTGCACACCCTGAAGCACCTAGGCAGGATGTTTCTCACACCAGGTGTGTTGAACTTCCTACCAGCAAATCCGGGAGCCTGGTGCTGATCAGATCTTGCAGGTTTGTTTTGTCTTCTGGGCCGAGGTCTCGTTTGTATTGCCACTTCTCAGGCACAAAGGGCCACTTCATTTCCTTTGCTTCCTCCAGAAGGGTCCTCAAGTCCTCAGGAAGCAAAGCTGGAAAGGTCAAAGAGCAGGTAAAGATATTGCAGAGGGTTCAGCCCTTACGACAGAGCACCTACCCTGCCAAAAGCATAACCCCCCTCCCTCGTGGACCCTCTCCCAGTTGCTACCAGCTTTTAGCTCTTGCCAGCAGCCTCATCGGGAAGGAAGCTGAGCTGGGCTGTCATCTGTTCCCCTTGGCTGCTCTGCCCTCCGGGGAAATGGGAGCCATCAGCCATGAAAAAGGCTTTTAGCAGGAAGTCACAGCGGCTGGTGGCTGGGTGAATCGCTGCTCCAAGAGAGACAGGAGGAAACCTGTTCCCCCATGTGAGGAGAGGAGTCCTGGCTGAGCAAAACAGGAGGGCCAACAACAGAGGGGACCTGTCCCCACTGCTCAGGGCAGAGACAGCTTGAAAAGTCACATCCAAACTGGGAGATAAACCCGGACCACGTAAAGCAATTAGGCAAAGATCTGAAGGGATATAACCAGTAACAAGAGTGTGCTCTTGAGAGTAATTATTTGACTGATAATTCAGTAGGAAAAAAGGTGTTAGCCTGAGTTACTCAATGTACTCTCAAAGCAGTAGCCACAGACTACAGGACACACTTTTGAGAGAGGTCACTGCTCTAGCAAGACAAAATGGTTTAAGCCATTCCCGAGCCAACATAGCCAAGCAATTCACACTCTCTGAGGAGCTGGCCTGGGCTTCTGCACTTTTCTTTCAGTTTGCAGCAGAAGCTGAAAAAAAGTTGAGAGGAGAAAGTGCTCCTGGTCCAAGCATACCCAGGTACAAACAGCATGGAGCTGCACAGAACCCCCAGTCCTCACACCTTTCACCCAAAGGTTTCCAAACCCTGCCCCAGGCCCAGCTTCCCTCCTAACTGGGAAGAGCCAAAGGAGTGACAAGGTAGATTTTCTTGTTTGGATGAGGGCAAAGTGCTCCCAGCTCCCACACCTGGTTCCTGATCCTCCAGCAAGGAGCCAGAACTGGCAAGTCAAGAGCAGAGTTTGGCCCCTGCCCTGCTCCTCTCTGGGCTTGCCCATCACCTCCTGGATAACCATCAGCTCCAGCTGGATCTCCTGACCCAACTCAGGATACAACTGATAGTAGGAGCACACAGCTAAAGGTCTGGGCTTGGATTTTTCCCTTCCCTTCAGCTGCAGCCCATGTTTTAATTTTCCTTGAAAGAAGGCTGAGTGTGCTGTGCTAACCACTTGGCTGGGCAGACTCTCTGGCCAATAAAAGTGGATTAAGAAGGATTATTGACCAGATGGGGTTAATGGTGATCATCAGCTGCAGATCTTGCCCCTTCTGGCCATTAATCCCCAGAAAAAAAGAAAACCTTGCTCAGAGACCATCATTGCTTTAACGAGGCAATGCAATAAATGTATGACTATCTATTTTTGAATCAATCCTTTAGGGATGACTGTAAAAAATGCACTGTACAAAGAGTCTTGTTTCATGCTCCTATTACAGTGCATTCACCGGTATGTTTTTCCTAGGAGAAAAAGTGGGAAGTTGGATATTTAGGGCTCTTAAATCCAAAAAAGTCACTTTTACAAAGCTACCCTTTTTCCCAGCCCATGTTTCCTCAGTTGTTGGTGCAGCTCTGGACACACAGCCTGCTACACATGGTGGCTTCCACCTGTAGCCACCCTTCCCTGCCCTTCCAGAGAGGTGCCTGGAGGGGCTCAGCCCTCCACCCCCTGGCCAAGTGGTAGAGCTGGAGAGGAGGTGGTGCTCCCACCTCCAGGAGCAGGGACACCCATCTCATCCCATGGGATGCAAAGTGGTGGACAGAGGGGTTTATTCCCTTATGTAGAAGGGGGAGGCTGAGCTTCCCAAAATCATTTCCAAAGCCTAAAGGCACATGTGATCCCACAGGACTGACATTTTGGGGAGGTATTTAGAGAAGCAGAAACAGGGTGCTTACACAGACATCTCCTACTTCTTCTCTTTCCCATCCAAACTCAAGCTTACTTGAATAGCACTAAAACAGGAAAAATATAACAGTGTCAGCAAGCAGGAAAATAACCAGAGAGGTAACGTGGGCATTGGTATTCTCTCTAAAGCATGAAGGTGTCACTGCTCTCCTCTGGTTGCTGTTTTCCACATTATCCTGATTTAAACCTTAAGCCCTCTCCTGCTTGATGCACTGAAGAGCAAAGACTACAGCCCCATTTTTTTGACACTGAACTTTTAAAGAGGCCTCCTCAGCAGTCACCACTGACGAGCTGGTCAGGAAAGGAAAGCAGGGAAGCATTTCCTGAAGGATTTGGCAATCTGGGAGCCTTTGGTCCTCTTTGGGGTTGGGTGTTTGAGTGAGCCAAAGCAGGATACAGCATGTCCAGCCTTGCTGTGACATTTAGTTGTCACCACGTGGAAACAAACACAAATAACAACACTCAAACGATGTCGTATCCCAAGAACATCCCACTGGAACCACACCAGCCACTTGGGGAGCTCATGTGAACAGTCCTACTGCTTTGAGCTGACACCTCAGTCTCAGGACAAGAGTTTTACTTGTGTAACAGCTATCTGTTCTCACCGCAGGCAATGTAAATTCTTTCATTAATGAAGGCTGAACTGGCACAGAAGTTGACTGGAACGACTCCTATACTAAAAAGAAGTTAAAATAGCAATCCAGAGCCACCTGACACCCCTTCTGCCCCCTCAACTCAAGCAAGAGAAGGCTGAGCTCCTCCTCTCCCCTCCGTTTTTGTGCAGTTGGCTTTCAGTTCCTCCTGCGCCTGGTCTGAGAAAGATGGGGGGAACAAAGGCAGCCCCGGGAGGAGAGGGGGGTGAAGAAACCTCTGTGCTGGCAGGGTCTCCCCAAAGCCAGGGCCTTGTCCTCCCCGGGCAGAGAGCCCCAGCAATTATTAATGTCACTGTCACTGCCCCGCTGCTGGGTATTTTTCTTTCAGCTGATGGGAACACAATCCTCGGAAAAGCCCGAGCCTCACTTCAGGCTCTGATCCCCCATTTCCTGAAGCAGTTTACCTGAAGGACCGTGTCTAATCGAGTGATTATGAGGGCACTGATTTACCTTATCTGGAACTAAACTGATTATTTCTCATACTCTGTGGTATTTAATAGGAGAAAAAGAGAGAGGAGGATGAGGGGGGAGAAAAAGCGCTACCTGATTAGGAGTTCAAGAGCTTATTCTAAGGAGCCATAATAAAACTTAGAAGAATTTGTGATGAGGAAACAAAGTACCCTTTGTTGAAAACACACACACACACAAAAAAAAAGAAGATAAAAACCTTCCAGTATCCATAACAGAATCCTCCACCGAGAACAGACTCTAGGTGCTTCAGAAAGAGGCAGCTGACCTCCCAGCAAGAACAAGTCTGGTTGGAAAAACATAATTCTCAACGGCTCCGTGCTCCGAGACAAACAAAGGATTTTAAAGATCAAATTAACATTATGGCCGAGCCATTCATGCAAGGCAAAACTAAACATTATTAACACTAAACTGGAAAACGGACAGTACTGCAGATGGGGCATGCAAAGGAAAACCTCTGCATAAACAGAATTTTTGTGTTGTTTTTTGTTTTTTTTAAATTTTATTTTTGCTAATCCCTTTGTTTTCACCTCCAAAATTACACTTCATCCACTGCTATATTCTTCTGTACTTGCTGAAGTTATTTTTCTGTGTGTCAGCAAGGAGGAGGTAATCTCCCTACCCTTACACTGAAAGGGTGCAACTCAAACAAATCCAGCAGCTCAAACTGTGGCTGTTATTTCATGAATAAAAAAAGCTGTGGCAACAGTTATGAAACCTTCTGAAAGTCTGAGCCTAGAGGAAACTCAACAGTGTCTTACATCCTTCCACATTTCACGCAAACCAAGTTTCCACTGGAACTAAGAAATAATAATTTTAATTTATTTTATTTTTTTTTTTAGCAAACCACTCTCAAAGCACCACAGCAATACCAAAATAAATTCTGGTTGCCAGCAGGTGATGCTGGACAGATTTTTCATTAAAAACAAAGTCTTCATTAACAAATGAAGAAGCTTTATGTTAGGTTTCCCAAATACTGCTTCCTTTCCTGTTTTTTTTTAATTCCAGCCAGTAGCCAGCATGGATTTTCCTATCCAGAGGGTTATTGCAAGTTGTGTGTTTTGGTTTTTTTCTTTATACAGCACTTACAGAGGTCACACACATTTTACAAGATAAAGATTCAGGCAATGAGCTCTTTAATATATTAGGAGAAGCTGACAAACAGAAAAGGTCCTCCCCCAGTTCCTATGAAAGGGGAGGAAATTTGTGCCCTTATTCAGAAGTTGCATCCTTTTCTCTCTCTCTCTCTTTCTTTCTTTCTTTCTAATAACTGAAATTTATGTGCATCAGCAAACTTTTGGGCATTGTTCTCCCCAAACTAAACTGTTCCTTCCAGCCTCATGTTTACTGAAGCCTAAAATTAGAACTGACAGCAATTCACTGCAACAAAGTGGACTTCTTTCCCTGCCCGCATCCCATTCATGGCCTCGAAATCCAGGCATCTCCTGACACTCATCTGCCAGAAGAAGGAAAATAGGGCAGGGCCGAGGAGGGGCGGCTGCTGCCCTGGTCCTGCTCCTCTCCTGAGAACCTCACCTTGGTACTGCCGGGATTCTCCTTCGTTTTCCTGGCTCGTTTCAGCCTTTGCTGACAGGAGGGTGTCCAGAGCTCGCTGGCACTCCTGCAGCAGCCTGGCCACGGCGTTTTGATTATTCATGAAGGCTGATCCCACACGGCTGTGAATTGGGTGTCCCCGGGTGCAGGGTGATCAATTACTTAAGGGAAGACGCGGATTCTAAATGAAAAGGATCCCTTCAAGGCTGAGGTACCTGGCGAACAAAGGAGGGGGAAAATGATTAACTAAAGTATCATCAATTATCCGAAAGGCTCAAGCAGGGAGAAATAATAGGGGAAATACATGAAAATACATGACAGCCTCGGAGGACTTTATTAGAGGAGTGTGTGAAATTAACTGCAGGGTCTGGGTGACAAAGGGTGCCAGGGGAACACTTCCGAGGTAGCAGGGAGAGCCCGAGCAGGGAAGTGCTGAGCCGGGCTGTGCCGAAGCCCTGGGCACCTGGGAGGCTCAGGCTGTCCCATGCTGTCCCATGCTGTCCCCCGGGCCTGGGTGGCAGAGCCCTGCACACTCTGAGCTCCTGGAGGATGGGGGGGATGTGTTCACCAGGGCTGTCTCTTTTACCCCGGGACATGGGAGCACATTGCTCTCTCACCTCCTCTCATGCTAACCCCAAAACACCATCTCCTACCACGGGCTGGTCCAGGTGGTGGAGCACAAGTGGTGTTCAAAGCCAGGTTCAGGCTCTGGGTTCACAGTAGAGGAAAACAGCTGTGCAGGGTATCAACACCAAACCCTTTCCAGTCCCTACAATAATTCTGGGGGAAGTCCCCAGTGGCAGAGGTCTGTCAGTGAGTGCTTGGCCTGCTTCTGTCCAAGGACATCTCTTTGTACCTTTACAGCTGCTGCAATTTTTCCACTGCAAGCCCTTCAAGTGCTTAAGACATCACCAACAACAAGGAAGAAAAAACCCATCCCATTTTCATCCCAGGCTCAGCATGTGCCAAAACAGTCAAGCAGCTTTCAAAAAAAAATGCACAAAATAAAGATGTCAGGTTATTTTTGTTTTATTTTTTTCCCCCCCCACCATTTTGGTGAGGGTCTCACTGAGAAGAACTTCTCCCACAGTTTGAAGCAATGTAGTCAGAAACAGCCTCCATGGAAACATTTTTAAAACTGAGGAAACAGCAAGGTTAGGAAGGAGGAAAAAGGAGTTCAAGGAACAAACATCCAGGCACAGTTTTCTCCACTGACTAAAAAACTGTTTACATTTGAGCAGCTCAGCTCCCAGGCAGCTTTTCCCCCTCTCTCTGTTGCATCTTTGGGATCACTGGATCCTGGAGCTGGTGGCAGCCAGCCTGAGTTCTCAACGGCACAAAGTAAGAGCAAGCTGCCAGACTGAAAAGCAGAGGGCAAAAGAGACGCACTCATGCGAAAGGGGAGAGGATCAGAGAGCCTGCTGGGGAAGGGCAGGTGGAGCAGGGCAAAAGATGGGATTCATCAGCTAAGAGCCTGGAGGCAGAGCTGATCAGCGGGGCTGGGACTGACTCTGCAGACAAATGTCAGAGGGAAAAAAAAAAAAAAAAAGAAAAAAAAAGACATTTTAAAAAGTAGCCGTAAAAAGGAACCTGAGGGGCGTTTAAAAGCAACTGGAGAGAAGGGTGGAGAAGAGAAAGATCATCTAGATGCAGAGTTGTGGATAAAAACTTAGGCAAGACCAATGCTGTTAAGTGCCCAGCACTTCCTAGCATGTGAGGCTTGGATTTGGGCTGGCAGTGGTGTTTTGCTGGTATCAGTTCTGCCCCCACACTGCAGACCACCTTGGTAGGGCTGCCTTCTGCTAAGCACAGCACAAGAAGGTCCTGGCACCAAAAAAAAGCAAAAGCAGAGTGTAGTCTTCATGTTCTGGAGGGTATTAACCATCCTCTGGCCAAAGAACTAGATTCACAGGTTAGAATCATAGAATATCTCAAGCTGGAAGGGACCCCTCAGGATCATTGAGTCCAGCTCTCAGTGCAGGGGTTATCAAGTGCCCAGTGTTGGACTGACAAAGAGAAGCTGGTTGCAGTTCTTAGCTCTGCTGGTGATGTCCTGCTGATGCCAGGTCACACATTTTGTGCCTCATTTCTCCCCTGACTGTCACACACAGGAGAGAGGAACAGAGATGCCAGCTGAGGTGGGGCCTGTTTGCTGGGCCAGGCAATGGGCAGCTCGGGTGCTGCAAGGTCTGTGAGATGTAGGAAGGAACAACAAAACAAAGCCCATAGAGTGAAAAAAGTGCTGTGAGGGACAGCACAGGTTTCATTGCTGTGGTTGTGGCTCACAGGCAACCAACTCTGTGCTGAGAAAGCTGTTAAAAAAATTAACCCACCAGGAAAAAACAATGAGGTCAGAGTTCTTACGACACGAGTGGGTTAAAGTCTGTGCTTGGGTACAATTCCCATCCCTCCAGCAAAACAATGAGGTGGGATTTCTGCTGTTTCCCCTCCTCTTCAGAGCTCTGCCCATGCTGATGTTTCTACCTTCCTTTTCTCCAATCACTTTTGCATATCCTGGGAGAGGACCAAAAAGGTGTTTTTAGAAAACAGGTGCACATGAAGGTATCAACACAGTCCAAGAATACAATTCATAAACTCAGCAAAGTCAGAAGAAAGCTGCAAATGCAGAATTTATAGCTCAAGGCTTCTCCTCATGTTTCTCCCCCATCCTGGTACTGGAAAGCAGAAGGAAAAGCCAAGAAAGGTTTTCCATCTTTTTAAGCTCCAAGTAAGAGCAAGCAGAGCCACCATCCTGCAGGGTTTGGGCCAGGTGAGCAGGGCCAGGTGCTGGGAAGGTGTCCTCCCAGTGGCAAAGGATGGACCAGGTACAAGGGGCACAAACCCATTTAGGGGCTCCTGCCAGAAGCAAAAGGAGACACAGGCAGAGACAAGGCTGGAGACACAGCTACAGCACAGTCCAAAGTCCACCCAGGAGATGGGGCTGAACTACCTGTCACCAATAAAAATAAATAAATAATTTATTTTTTTTTTTTACAAAAAGGCACCACACTGATGGGATTTGCTCACAGCACAAGGTCCCACTCCACCTCCTAGTTCACAAAAGTCCCCTCTCCCTAAGCACCTCCAGGTCAGCAAGGTCAGGCATCTGAGCCTGGTGACAACACCCAGAAAGCAGACTCTGGGGACAAGCAGAGTCCTCTCCTCCTCCTCTCCCAGTTCTAGAAAAGCTGCTCCAGTTGCTGGGTATCCATCAGGGGACATGCAGGCTATCATCACAGTAACACACCTATGGTAGCCTTGCTTGCTCAGTTAACTGCACTGACATCTGCTAATTGATTTATCTGATTACCCTGCCCTGTGGGAAGGAGAGTGCAGCCATCCCACGAGTACCTCCCAGGTTGGGATGAAGCATCCCTGCCATCTGGCCCTGACTCTCTGCCTTTGTGTAATTGATTTCTCAAAAAACCTCTTTTCCTAGGGAGTGGTAACTGGTTCTCTGGTAACCCCCCAGATCCACTCAGTCCCAGTGAGTGGAGGACACTGCTTCAGGAGCATGCAGAAGGATGCTGAAAAAATCCTGTGTTTGACTGCCACCTCGCAGCCCCATCCAATCCATGCCCATAAACACCATTTTCTGTGAAAATGCAAACAAGTGCTGGGACACTTGCCTTTAGGTGAAAAATAACACGGCTTTATGAGCACTAAAAGGAGCTTACAGGCACGCTCCAATTTACCCATGCTGCAGCCCAGAGCCCAAAATTAGTCTTTTAAACTGGGCAGGCTGCAGCCTGGAAGATGCTGTTGGGTCTTCACTGTAAGCAGGAGGGCCCCGTGGCTTTGTGAGCCACACAGACTGCCAGGCTCACAAAGAACTGACAGGGCTTAGCAGGGAGGCTTAAATTAGTAGAGAAGGACAGCACTTGGCTTCCTAGGATTGTGGAGATTTAACTGACTGGGAAACTGCCAGGCCTGTAAGAGTGATAGATGAATGGCAGCAAGTGAGAAATTTTTCTTCAAGTCCATTTCTTTCTTTCTTTTTTTTTTTTTTCTGTCAAAGAACTGAATAAACAGCCAGGACTTTGAGAGTAATAAATAATGAATTACAACAGCAGCAACCAACAAAGTGCTGGAACCACAGAGAAAAGTGCAATAAACTGTACATTAGTCCCCAGAAGGAGGAGAGCCTTCTGAGACCCAGCACTAGGGGTAATGACTTGCATCATAAAATCAGCTTAAAATGCAACGAAGAGCTTTAAACTCTAGCAGCATACTTTACACAGATGCTACTTGGTAAGTTGTGTTCTGTGACAGCTGGAGCACTGAGTGACAGCTGGGACAGGAAAATAACCAAGCCTGCAGCTTGTGGACCTGGGGCAAATGCAGGACCTGAGATTAAAGCCAAACAGCAGAACCAGCACAAACTTCTGGACACCTTCAGGACCCGTTCAGTGCTTACTAATTAGAAAAGAACTGTTAACTCCTAACAAAGAGTACTAGAAGGAGACTACAGGTTTCAAGTGACAAACCCCAGGGTTTTTATTAAAAACTATGTAGATAAAAACACTTTCTAAGGACACACAAACAAATGCTGAAGGAATCACTTTCCAAACACATAATAAAAATAATTTTGCAGCAGATTGAGGGAGGACTTCAAGCATTTTTTGGTAACATGAAACCTCCTTTATTCCAGCTTTGGGCATCAAGTGTCTTTAAATGGCTGATGAAACTGTTAGCTGCTTCAAAACAGGAATGATGAACAATAAAAATATCTGTGCCTTTTCCAGTTAAAGCATGGATTAAAACAACTTATTGCAGCAAATATGATAAAAAAAAAATTACAAAGTCCCAGGGGATGAGAAAGCATATTCCTCTTTGGCTTCTGATCAGAACTGGGGTTCAGAACAAGAGGGAGGCAGGGAAGAAGGCACTGGGGGGGCTACAGTGAAATGATCTCTTTAATAAGAAATGGGCCATACTGTGGCATTCCAGAGCCCTTGGGCTAGAAGACCAAAAGATCCATAAAGAGAAAGGAATTTCTGCATTCTGCTGTGGATAGAAGGAAGCCTGGGAGTTAATCTGGCTCATTTAAGACCACTATTAAGTTTGGAGGCTTTAAGAAAGAGAAGAGGTAATTGCAACATCCAAATTTCAAATACAGCATGGGTAACAAGCATCAGGTTCTCAGGCAACATCATTTGGGAAATGTTCCAGAGCATTATGGTCCTGAAACACAAATTAGAGATCGCCAGACCTTTTCTCTCTGAAAATATATTATCCTAATTTTCATCTTATTCACGCTACCCTCCAGTTCCAGGGTGACTAATGAAGAGGAAGCAAAGACCTGATGAGTTCCATGTGGAGACTACATTTATGGATTAATCCCAACAGGGAGCAAATAAACCTTATTCCCTGAGCTCTCGGTTGGGACTCGGCACAATCAATCGAGGGATGGATAGTTATTTATGACTGAGGCTGCTTTGACTTTCAAATAAACATTTTAATTATTTTAAGTGCTACACTGGAACTTAGAATCTGAGCCCTGTTTTCATTTGGATGCTTTGCTCTCCTCCCTCCTAATCCCAAAGCACTCTGGTCATTATGATGCTGTGCAAATGATACTGATTTTCATGCCTGTAGCACTCGAAAGTGTTTGCCAAGGTAAAAATCCATCAGCTGGACAAACTAGGGAAGAGGAAGGAAGAAAAGGGAGCAGGATCCCTCTGAGCAGAGCTGGTGTAAATGAAAGGAGCACCCTCAAACTGCAGTGGGCTTAAGGAAGCAGAGGTGCTTGGTGTATCTCTGAAACTCTTTTGTGGTCTTGTCGGCACATCCTGAGGCATCTTTGCCTGCTGCTTTTCTCTGACTACTCTTACAAGCAATTTTAATAACTGAAGCACTCAGGAGTGTTTCTTTTTTTAATAGTTACTTTTCAGTTCAAGCGTCTCCACCATTTGCACTTCTAGGTTTTATTTCCAGTATGTTTAAGCTATGTTGGTTTCCAGGATAGCATTTTTCATGTATGCCAGGGAAGGAATCCTTGCCTCTGACTCCAGGAAACCCACTTGCCTTGTTCTATCAAGTAATCAACTGCACAACATGAAGACAGCTCATGGGCTGTCCAGAAATTGTTTAATCATGACCAGTGAAGAAGCCAACACAAGAATTTCTGAGGGAGCTTATAAAACATCTTTAGTCTCTTGCTAAATAAGGAGAGCAGGGCTGTGACACAGCTGCAGTGTTGGATCTATTTGAGCTGCACCCCCCTGCAGCTGATGGAGTGATGGTCTCATCTTCACTCCATCCTCTGATGTTTTGCCTCCCCTTGCTTTCTGTAGGGAGACTGAAAAAAGTTGCAGAAGATTGTCCCTACAATGGGGAACATTGAGGCTGGCATTTTTAACTCCAGCAGGTAACAGGGAGCATGCACATCACCCAGCAGGAGCTTCCTGGCATCCTTACCACGACATGTGTCAAAAATAAGTGGCTCAGCTTGAGTTTCAGAGTTGGTAGTTGGAGGGGAAAAAACAACAAACAAGCTTATGATAATTTAACAAAGGTTTCAGTGACTGAGTTGATATCATCTCCCACGGAAAGCAAATTCAGTTTCCTGACTATTTCAGTGCACACATGCTTGTGTTTTCCTAGAGAGTTTACCTTTCTTTTCAGCAGGTGGAGGCTTTGCCATATGAAAGAGAAAAGATGGTTTAAAACCAAAACAAAGCAACCCCCCAAAAAAACCACACCAATAAACTATTTGCTAGGGGCTTTATTTAGTTAGTTTACTTCTCTGGCTTAAAGATGAGATGTTTTCTTTTGGTAAAGCTGGCTATACCAACTGGCACTGGCTGTATTAAAATAAGGAAGAACCTCAATCAAAAAGCCTCTCCTAAGGCAAGCTTTCTTGTTAATATGCACCAACATGAAAGGCTTTCTTTTCATCCTATACAACTACAGTGTGTGTAAATTGCAGGGGGCTCATTGGCATAAATCTTGGCTGTGACCTCTGAGGTAAACTGGATTTACATTACTTTCTGACAAGAATTAAATGAAGGCCTTGTGGATATATGAACAGCCTTCTAGACTGCAACAGATGGGCATGAATGTGCTCCCTAGGCAAACTATCAGTGACATCTGTGTCCTCCAAATTCTGGTGGTCTCAGCCAATTAGCAGGCAAAAGGGGGGAAAAAAAAAAAAAAGAAAAGAAAAAAAAAGGGCAGCCTCTGCACAGCTACCCCAGCCAGAGCTGAAGCAGAAGTGCTTCTGTTTAGAAATGGGATCAAGAACAGCCTCCAGCAGCAAGGAGGTAGTGAGCTGGCTGGGTATAATGCAGGGGTAACATTACAGCAAAAGCTGAAGTAATTAGGTAGAAAAGATATTAATATTAATACAGAGCAAATCCCAGCCTCAGCTATGCCTGCATAGGGCCAGTGTAATGGGCTACCCTGATGGATTTACATTTAGCTCATCTTTGCTATAGCAAAGGTTTTGGCAGTCCTAAAAAAGCAAAGGAGTGGTCAAAGTGAAGCCTGATGCTTGACAGGGGCAGGCAATGCAAATCCCTGCTCTTGATCCATATTCACACTTCCAGCACATCCCACTTGTCCTGCAGCAGTGTGAGCCAAAAAGAACCCAAAAAGAACCTTTGCCTATGCAGCCTTGCACTAAGGAATCATATCTGGAGTTGGAAGGATCCATAAGGATCATCAAGTCCAACTCTGAGGGTGCCTCCTGGGGAGCATGGGGTTGGGTAAGCAACATCCTCAATGGTTGCTGCACCTGCCTGCTCCAAAGCTGAGCTTAGTGCTTTGTGCAAGAGCATTTCAGTTGCAAGCAGAGCAGGAAAAGAGCTCTTCTGGTTTTGTTTGTTAGAGTGAGGTCTGGGTTTTCTTAGGGAAGCACAGGCACAGAGCTGCAGGTACTCCTTTTAAATAAAAAATAGGGGAAAAAAAAAAAAAAAAAGAAAAAAAAAAAGAAAGAAAAAGGAGCTCCAGAGCTTGACTTCAAAATTGCCCTTCCTCAGAGGTATTTTGCATCCCCAGTTTTTAACCCCCATCCCTCCCATAGCAGGCCCTCTGGATAAAGCCAGTTCTCCAAGGGAGCTGGTGCTGGGTGCTGAACAAAAGCACCTGTTGTTTTGCCCTGGTCATGACTTTTCAGAGAGGCCATTTGGGTGCTTTCCCTCCTCACCATTGCTATCTTGTGTACTACTAGGGGATGCAAAAAAAAAAAAAAAAAAAAAAAAGGCAGATCAATAAATTAAAAAGTTCTAAAAAAAAAAAAAAAAGAGACAAAAAAAAAAAAGAACATAATGAATTTGGTACAGCACATATTTTTAGATCAAAGATGCCTTTGAAGTGACAAACCCTTAATCCATAAACTACTGAAGCACTTCCTTTCTCTCCCAAACTACTTGTTGTCAAATAAAATGGAAGTTAAGGAAATTATCTTTATCTGAAAATGGCCAAAAGAAGCCATCACCTAATGACAGCCTTGTCAAAATGACAATTGGGGAAATTGTTAGGAAGGGGAGGCTTGACAACTGGAGGAATAAGCTTGCTGTTTGCTCTAATCTGGTCAGGCAGGCCCCACACAATTCCAGTCAGCTTGCTGTGTGAAACAGCTAAGTCTTTGTCAATGCAAGCAGGGGCTGGAAAGACTTCTCTTTCATGAATATGTATCACCACCCTCCACGTCTACAGAAAAAACCCCTTCCAAATGGCAAAATAAAATAAAAATTAAAAAAAACCACAAACAATCCTATCCATCACCATAAAAAAAAAATAATCCCAGAACAACAAAATCCTAAGATATGGAGCTAGAGGGAGAGGAAAAAACTACTAAAGAATGAGAGCCCACATTTTGGAAATGGAGCCAGAAGGACCTTCTTCCCAAAGGCTTTCTTTGGACTTTTATTCCCCAGCAGACTGGGATGAGGCACTTTAAGTCATCACTTGTAAATAAACAAAAGAAAAATGGCCCACAGGGGTCTCTAAGAGTCTATCACTCTATTTGATATCTAGCATTATGTCCTGCATGGGCATCAAACTCCCAGGCCACGAATACACACTGTTAAGATGGAGCCTCCCATCAATGCCTGCTCAGCCATGAAAAGAAGGAAAGCACAGGTCTGAATGCTTCCACAGGCAAAGGTTTCAAGTCCAGGCACTTGAGTCAGCTTCCTCTGAGGGTAACAAATTCCCTCTGAAGCTTACAAATACACTGCAGTAAAAATAAAGATGGTTCTAGGTTTAATAAACTACATGAAAACAGTAAGGGTGGGTTCCATCGAGTGCAACAGCACAGCTGGGGATTTTAGAAGCAACCAGTGATTTCCCAGTGCTCCCACTAAAACCATTTTCTAAGAGATGTCCATGACTTCTCACCTTTCAAGCCAGACAGCTTGAATCACAGGTCCCCTTAAAGTTTGGGGGCTTTTTCCCCCCATATATTTAATGTTAAACTTGAAGTGTTCAAAAGACTGGCATAAACCTGAAAAAGGAGAGCTAAACCACGCCTACTGGACTGCCAGCTGAGGCTGGTGTACAGACAGAAAGTGCCTTAAAAGGATGAAATGGCTCAGAAACGTGTGTCAAAAATATTGTGTCCCTGCAGGACTGATGCTGAAACTCTTGTAAGCCCAAACATGGTGTTTAAAGCAAAGGGGAGGCAGATGGGGAGTGAATGCAGGATCAAACCAAGCCTATGCCAGCCAGAGGAAACACAAATGTAGAAATTTTAAGATGTGGTGTGTTTTGTCTCCATTGGAGAGCTATGACACCATTAAAGCAGTTTGAAATTTACCTACCAAGTGTGTTGCTATTTTTTTAACTTTGCTTGTACAACTGCAAACTGGCTCTTTACCTCAGAGAGCTTGTGGGGATGTTACAGACCTCAGTTTCTCTCCAAGTAACAAACAGAATATGAAAGTGTGACTTCCCGCAGAGATATCAAGACACAATGCTCAGTTTTGAGGTTTCCACTATTATGCAATGTTTGCTGTAGCCATTTCCATTGCATTAGCATATTCTGCTTTACATGAAATCCAGCAATGAATGCTGTCCCTGATCTAAGGCTAATCCTCTTTAAAGAGCTACAGGCTATATTACATGTGGCCACAGCCCTGGTGATGCCAGGGCTGAATCACTTTGAAGCCTATTGAACAGTGTTCCCTTGTGAGACCCTGCACAGAGCCATAAACCAATGCTCCCTGTGCTGTGAAATCCTGCTGTTTGCATCCCTGAGAGCTTCTTTGAGGGACAGACTTCTGTGAGGGAAGATTTCAGAGTTTTTTTGGTTTGGTTTTTTGTGTTTGTTTTGTTGTGGGGTTTTTTTTTTTGGGGGGGGGGGGGGGGGGGGGGGGAGGGGGTGTTGGTTTGCTTAGTTTTGGGATGCCAGCTAGAGAGCAGGAACAATACCAAAATAATTCACTAGAAATTACAATTAAAGCCTACAGCTGAAGGAAACAGTGTCAGCCTGTGCCATGAAGCTCCCCAACAGGTAGAGTAGCTGGGGACTTGAGCATTTATATCTTTAAAGAAAGCAAACCAAAACAAAACAAAACACAAAACCAAGGGTCATGTACCTCCAAGGCAGGCTGCATCTCTCACAGCTGGGTGCCCTTAAGTGCTATAAACTGAGATAATGGAATAGAGGTTTTATTGCTGCTCAGCACAGAATGGGGAATCTTTAACACCTTAACATCTATACAAATCCAAAAGGGAGGAGGGAGAAGGAAAGCTATATTTGCTGGTCCTGCTATGTGTCAGTAAAAGGCAGTTTATTTTAGTGCTTATCTTCAACTCTTCAAACTTTCTTTGTCCTGATTTTGAAGGGAAAGGTTTGTTCTGCTCAGCCTGCATTGGGCACATGAAATTATCTCCACCTAAACAGTCTCAGACTAGACAGAGCGAGCAGATGCAGACTGTGTGGAAAAATCTTGGTCCCTGTGAGGGCAATGTTTAAGCCCCTTGCTATCAAAATTGTATTTCACTCAAAATGTTGATAATCTAACACATTTAGAATTGCTACTACATCCCCAGTACATACACAGGACACGAGACTACGTCGTCCCTCATGCGGTGAATGTAAAGAAGTACAGAGATGGTGATTTGGAGGCTACTCCAAAGTGCACTGGAGGCTGGAAGCTTCTATTTTCAGCTAACAGAGAACATCAAACTGAAATGTAAGAGCTATGAATCAAGAGAAAACATATTTACCTCTACTGGAACCTTTGTGGGTGAAGAATGCTCTTGGTTTCTTAATGGTCACAGCTGATCAGTGAAGCTCACAGGATATCTGTACGGAGGGGAAAAATCATCCAGGAATTGCATACTTCTTGGAAGCAATTAAAGAAGGAAAAGCTTCATCTGCATGCCAGAGATTTTCTCTTTCTAGTTTGAGGGAAGTGCCACAAAATAACACATGTAGGGATATGTATCTGCCAGCTAGAAGTGTAGTGACCTACAACTAGGAGAGCAAAACTTCAGCTCCACATACAAAGAGAGGAGATGTCTACCAAATAGCTGAAAACTGGACTCCTGGTTATTAATAAACAGAAGGAACTCCATCGGGGCTCACCTACAAAACCCCCACAGCTTTCTAACTACTATTACCAGACACAGAGGAATCCTGTGAGCACAGTTACAGTCAGCCGCTGGGCACAAACTACTCATTCCCAACATTTTTCTAAGCTGTGAGAATTGTGTTTTTTTCATTTTCAGCTCGTCTGCAATTCACTAAAACATTCTTCCCTGAGAAAAGTGATGTTCCATCATGCTCAAAGCTCCAGGCTTTGTTCCAACTTTATAATAATAATTAAAAAAGGACAATAAAGAAGAGCTGACAATTTTTCTTTTCTATCAGGGCTCAAAGATTATTTCATTCTGAGCAAGAAATAAGCACCTGCACTATGGCACTGAACCTCCCTTACTCTTCCTTTCCCTCTCCTTATCCCATGAAAGCTGGACTTACAGGAGCTTCTTTCCCACCAAGTTGTATGAACATTCCTCTAAAGACAAAACTGTCAAGAAGGAGGAGTTCTAAGTCACAAAGAACACCTCCACCTCTCTTCACAGTGTTCCTTCATTTTTCTAGCCCTGGATCTCTACCAGTTATTTATCTAGAGGGCAGCCATCCTTCTGAAAGAAGAATGAAGGAAATGCCAGTCACCCACTACTGGGTCTTCCTGCACAATGCCAACAGACAGACCAGTCTGTTCCACCTCCCAGTCTCTTCCTGGGCTTTATTTCCTTGCTGCCCTGTGACTGTGTGGTTTCATTCACCCTGTAAGTCTCTCCACAGGTCCTGAGCAGCAGTCTGGTCCTGAGCAGCAGAAGCAGACTGGGAAGAAAGCAGAAAAAAGGGCAGTAGGATGGATGAAAGGGAGAGAATCCAGACAGAGGGTGAAAGGCCCCAGAGAAAAAAACAAACAAAGGGTGCAGGGAGCGACAGAGGGGGTAGGAAAAACAATCAAGAGGATAGTGAGGGGGAAGAACAACAGACAGCAAGAGGGGCAGGAAGATGGAAGAGAAACTGAGACAGCAGAGCGGCAAGAAAGAAGCAAAGGAGAGAAACCAGAGGTGTTCAGGAGGAGGACCAAGGGCAGACCATAGTGTCAAAAACAAAATAAAAGCTTGGAGAGTGGCATAAATGAAGTCCAGCTTGTTAGAAATCGTTTTCAGTAGTCAAGGTGACCTTCCCCATCAGTTTATTCAGCTCAGGTGAGAAGGGAAATGGAGGAGTTCTTTTTCCTGAGTAAGCAAACATCAAAGAAGTAAACACAGAGGGAACTGTGCTCTCTCTTCTTCCTCCTATCTGCTTCATGGAGTGGAGCTGTTACTGGTACTGGGATCTAAAAGCTCAGGGTACACACTCCATCCCATGCATCTCCCCTCCCTCTCACACCGATATCCAGCAGAATATCTTATTTTATCTCTGGAATACACGAGCCTTGAAGAAGGACCTCCCCCTTTTCTGTTCGAAGATTTTAAAAATTAAAACGCAACACAACAAACGATGCAGAACATCAAAAAAACCCCAAAATAAACGGTAGCTCCCTATGTGTGGTCACACATTGCCACCTACTGGCGCCTGCCCCTGTGCCCTCAACAGCTTTAAGGTGGCTCGGGCTGCGAAGCAAAGAGGATGAGCGGCAGAAAGGCACAGGTTGGTACCCAACCTGTGGTGAATATTACGATTCTCGAGCATCCCAGAAACAAACACTTCTACCAGCCTGGAATTTATGGCTTTGAAACAGCGATCAGCTCTCTCAGACGTGGAAACGGGAGTGCTTTGCTTATGCAGCTTCAGTATTGGTGTGATGACACCACTGAGTGGGAACTGCACCAGTGAGTGGGAAAAGCCACAAAAAAAGGGCCACCAAAACCCAGGGACATGGTGCTTACACAACATTTACCAGTGCAGTCACCCTTTGCACCTGCATCCCTCCTGGCACTCAGCTGGCAAACCCCAGCACTACGCCTGCAGTTTTGATACCCGCGTTTAAAATTTGAAGAGGAGAGATTTAGAGTGGACATTAGGAAGAAATTCTTTAATTTGGGGATGGTGAGCCCCTGTCCCAGGTTTCCCAGAGAAGCTGTGGCTGCCCCATCCCTGGCAGTGTCCAAGTCCAGGTTGGATGGGGCTTGGAGCACCCTGGGCTGGTGGGAGGTGTCCCTGCCCATGCAGGGGGTTGGCACTGGAGGAGCTTTGAGGTCCCTTCCAACCCAAACCATTCGGTGATCCTATGAAATATCCACAAAATGGCTTTTATGCAAGAAGAGAGACAGTACTATAAAGGACATGATTCCTGAGTTTCTGAGAAACATCATCAGAGCGTTGCCAGCTCGTGACCAGCCAGGAGGACCATTAACAGCCATGCCAACTGCACCATGTGCCAGAGCACTCAAAAAACCCCAAAACAGGGGTGTAAGTTTTCCTGTATTAAAGAACAGGGAGGATTCTCGGGAAGTTTCACACAAGTAATTCAGAAATAATCAGCTGGAACACAGACATTCAAATCCTTTCCAGTCTGCCAGGAACTTTCACAGAAAGAGAAAGTAACATATTTGCCCTCACTGACTCTCAGATTTTCAAAGATGATCACAACTGAAAGCAATGTGAGAGTTCCTTGTATTTTTCCATTTTCCAGATCTGCCTGTTTAGGCACTGGAGTTATCTGAAGCCTTGTGAATCAGTTGTTAGAAAAACAAGACACCACTACAGCCAAGGCAGAACCACCTGAGCCTTTCAGCCTACGCATTACAAATACTTCATTAGCCCAGACAGCTAGCATGGATAATGTGCCAACCTTAATTACACAGTCAGGACACACTGGGTGGATATTATGCAGGAAACTCTATTTAGAGTAAGGAGCATGACTCTTCCTAGGCCTTCCTCTTCTCTAGGGGCTGGCAAGGCAATAAATACAGGTACCTGACAACCAGCCAGCTGGGAAGCAACTAGCAATGGGACTCTGGGTTGCTCCATCTTTATTCTTAAACCCCACACTACACCATCCTCATAATCCAGGGGGTACAGTGTGCCACCAGCTCTGCAGTCCACCATGGGAAGGCTCGAATTTCCATCACCTGCATTATCCCTTTGGTAACTCCAGGGACACCAGAGCAGATTCAGGCACCGGAATGGAAAGCATGTCTGGGGAAAATCCCAGCTCCAGGGGGGGAATGGGTCGTGCAGAAACAGAAAACAGGACAGCAGCAAGGGCTATGAGGTTAACCTTGGCATCAGCTCCCCTGGCCCAGGTCCCAGCAGCTTGCTCACCACGCAGGGCAGCTCAGCCCTACAAAGCTTTACTCATTTATTTGCAGTTTCGCTTTTGACCGAAGAAATTTGAGAAAAACAAAGAATTGACTGTAATGAACTCGAGTAAACCACATAACCACTTTAGCAGGAAGATTACACAAAAAAACCCCACAAGCACAGAGCGTCTGAATTCCATTTTTTTCTACAGGGAAAACCTGGAGTTGTTTTCCTGAACCTGGCAGCATTTCAAGCAGTTAGAAACTGACAGAAGAGAGGAGCAGTAAAGCTACTTCCTGTTCTCTCTTGTAGGAAATTATGCAGAGCTATAATAAAACATAAACTAATAAGGAATATGTAGTTAATATGAGGTTACACAATCCTAGGGGGAAAAAAAAAGTATTTACATACCTCAATAGATACAAGTATCAAAATAATCCTACCAGGAAAGGTCTCTCGTGGCCCAGGAAGCAGGCTGCTTCCGGAACCAAAGGGCTGGCAGGAATTATAACCATTAACAGATGCAATAAACAGCAGAGTTGCACAACTCGGGCTTTTCCAAAAAGCTGTAAAGTGTATTTGTGAGAACACACACCCAGCCCTGCCTGCTGCGGGAATGGCATTTTGCTAAGAGAGGAACTTGGAAAAATCTCTTTTCTTTCTCTGCTTTTCAGCATGACTTTTTGTAAAACATAGTCTGAGCCCTTTTTTTTGCTGATGTAAGGAGAGAAGGGCAAATGCAGCAGACATACTAAGCTGTGCAGAGATAAAAGATATTCTACAAGAATTACAAAGAGACTTATCAAACCACAAGTAATTTCCCTGTTTGTTGAATAAATAAAAGGAATCCACACATGAAAAATAGTTTGACTCACTGAACAGTGTTTCAATGCCTGTGCCAAAGCAATTAAACCTACAGTACTCATCAAGGCACAAGACCTTGCTCGTCACAGCACTGTGTAAGCCCAGGTGAGGGAGGACAACAAGTACCTAGGATTTATACAGAGGTAAAACAGGTTTTTTTTCTGTGCTTTGCCTCTTGATCGGTGCTTAGGAGTAATCTGGCTGAGTAAGAAAAATGAAGCAGCTGAGTGAATTGAAGAGAATTGCTTGGATGTTTTTCCGTACCAGATGGCAGGGCTGCCTCAGGATTTACAGTAAAGTTGGAAGTTTTCAGCTCAGCTGGTATCAGTAGGCAGGGAAAGATCAGAGTTTTGTCCCAAAGGTACTGCAATGAAGCTGAACTGCAGCTGCTTAAAGCAAATAACTGAGTTATTTTCAAATACTCGATTTAAGAACACGAACAGTCAACTGTTGGGCTTATAATGTCCTTCTCATCAAAGATGGGACAAAACTGAAACCATATTATCTGAAACTTGAGCCTGCAAACTCTGGATCATCCCCTTGATATCCCTGTGACTATTGTTTTTTCCCTGTGATTTTTCCATATTTACATAAACCCCAGACACAGACAAGGTTTATTGCCCTGCACCGTTTTTTTCCACAGAATCACAGAATCATTTGGGTTGGAAGGGACCTCTGAGATCACCAAGTCCAACCCTTGATCCACTGCCACCCTGGTTCCCAGCCCATGGCACTGAGTGCCACATCCACCCCCTCCCTGGGCAGCCCATTCCAATGGCTGATCACCCTTCTCTGGAAAGAATTCCTTCCTAATATCCAACCTAACCCTGCCCTGGCACAGCTTAAGTCCGTGCCTTCAGCCTCTCCTCACAGGACTTGTGCTCGAGTCCCTTCACAGCCTCGTTGCTCTTCTATGAACCTTCTCCAGCACCTCATTTCATTATATTAAAATAATTTTGAAAGTTAAAAGCTTTCATTATATTAATAGCAGAGCGCAGTACGCTTTTAGGAAAAAAACCACAACGAGCCCGCCCTCCGGTCCCAAGACCGCCCCAACATCTCCCGCCCCCACCGCTGCCCCCGCCTTTCCTGACGCACAGCTCCGCCTTTCCCTGACGAACCGACCCGCTTTTCCTCACAGGATTCCCCCGATTTCCTTCACGGCCAACCCCTGGATTCCCTGACAGCCAGACCTGGTTCTCCTCAGAGGCTGACCCGGCTTTCCCTGACAGTCAGACCCGCTTTTCCTCACGGATAGCCCCGCCTTTCTTCACAGCCAGCGCCGCTTTTCCTCACAGGCTGCCTCGGCTTTCCCTCTCCTCCAAACCCGACTTTCCCTGACAAACCCACCCGCTTTTCCTCACAGTATTCCCCCGATTTCCCTCATGGCCAGCCCCAAGCTTTCCCAGACATCCAGACCCGCCTTTCCTCACAGCCAGTCCGCCTTCCCCTGACAGCCAGCGCCGCTTTTCCTCACAGCCTGCTCCTCTTTTCCTCACCTCCAAACCCGGCTTTCCCTGACAGCCAGACTTGCTTTTCCTCACAGGTTGACCCGGCTTTCCCTCACAGATAGCCCCGCCTCTCCTTCACTGCTCCCCCGCCTTCCCTCACGGCCGCTCCCGCCCCACTGGCGGGAAGGACTCTACCGCCGTCCGAGTGACCCTCAGCCCCGGGACAGCCCTGCCCGGACGTCCCTCGCATCCCTCCTCGGAGCAACCGGGCTCTGAGGAGCCCTTGGAGCCGCATCCCGACCCGTACAGACCCCCTCCGGCTGGCGCCCTGGCCCCGCTCCCCTCAGGAAGGAAGGCAGAAGGTGAGGCGGGGGTGAGGGGAAGGCGGGTCCGCGGTACCGGGGGTTCCTTGGGGAGCTCCTGCTCTCACCGGTTCGGTGCCGAGCTGAGGCTCCCGCCGGCATAGTCTGGTGTAACGCCAGGAAAAAACAAACAAAAAACACCAACCAACCAACCAACCAAAAAAAAAACAACCCAAAATACCACAAAAAAAAAAAAAAAAAAAAAAAAAAAAAAAAAAAAAAAAAAAAAAAAAAAAAGAAAAGAAAAGAAAAAGTTATTTGTAGCACAACTGCCACAGCACAGCATTTTTTTAGGGAAAATGTCCCGGTGCCATGTGCTTGAAAAAACATGTTCTGCACTGCCTCGGCTTCAAAGGTCACCTGAACTGAAAGTTAAATAACAGAAGGGATGTTACTGTTTTCCTTGAGATGCGGGTTGAAACCCTGTGTTTTGATTTTAAAAAGTAAATCGGCAGAGCTCCCTGAGAGGAAAGCTGAGGGTCGAGAGTTGGAGAGCCCTTGAACAGGATGCTGAACGGCCAAGGAGGGGTCCCCCACGGTTCCCAAGTTGGGGATTCTTCTTCTGAATGCTCTGTTTCACTTTCCCCACAAAAAAAAAAAGGGGGGATAATGGTGCACACAGAAAGAGATAAACTTGGGAGACGGGCGAAATCATGATTTATTTGACTCAAATGAAGGCAGAGACATCCGCAGTGCAATGGGCTACCTTAGAGTATTCACTACAGAAAGTGTCCCTCTCCAGCTGGAGTTCTCCCAAATCTTTCTCCTCTTCCAATTCGACCTAGTAAAGAGAAACTCCCTTGGTATTTCTGTGGAAGAATGGCTCAGTCCCACATCAGTAAACCTGGAAAGCAGGGGTGCCTGAGGTGGAGGTGCCTGGGGTGACACACAGATGATGAACACACAGTGTGGGACCTGCTTGAGATCCAGGTTCAGCAGGTGCTGATGAAGCAATCAGGGACCCTTCATCCCTCTCCTTATTTAGTAAATGTAGCCGTTTGTAAAATTCCTGGATATGCGAATAAATCCAGTGTTTTACACTGATATGATACACGGTTGCATGTGGCACACTCCTCAAAATTTATTTCTTTATAATCCTCTCGCCCTGTCCTGATGCATTTCAGAAACCGATTAAAGAAGACACTAGCAGAAGCAGAGCAAGTTTTTAAGTCATTATCAAACCCAGTATCTCTGTACTGCTGCCAAAAGCACAGATGGCATTTCCTAGTTTGTTTTAAGGCGAGCTCTGAGAGCTACTTGAAATTTTCCATTTCTTTAAGCTTGGTAGAAGCACTGGTGCAGCCTGCTTCAACTGAGCAAGCTTAGGCTGCTGAAATACTGCCTCAGAACTGCTTTTGTGTTAAAGGATAAAAGAAGGAGGTTGTTGAGGTTGCACACAGAAAGTGACACACTGGTAATGCCTCCATTCGTGGTGCTGGGTGTTTATCTACAGTGGTATAATTTAGTTTTAAAAACCTCACAAGCCAGAATACTTAACAGCAGAGATGATTCACCTGCTCATAAAGAAAACAGATTAAGTTGTAAGCTTCTTTTCAACATCATTCACTGAACAGAGTTGGTGCAAAAGCCTTGGGGTTTGTGTGTGGCATGTTGGGAACTTATTGCAGAACTTTATTGATATTCCTTCTGGAAGGAGAAATGTGGCAAACATCAGCAGGATGTGATTCCACTTAAATGGCTGCTCACATTTCTCTGGTGAGTAACTAAGAAGTCGTGCTGTGGTTTCTACTTCAAGAACCTTGCCTTTCCTTTCTTTGGACTAAGTTTCACTGCAGGAAAATACTGGCCATGAGTGTACAGAGGGCCAGATGAAAGTGGTTCCTAAGGTTCCTCATAGATTTTGTTTGGATGCAGTTGCTCAGACTTTGGAGCAGAATTCAGTTCATAAGTATCTCATGTGCTACATGTGAGAAGCTTAAAAAAACCAAACCAGACCAAAACCCAGAAAAAATAATTTTTTATTTTTAATGCCTAGTTAAGGCATTCTTCTGCAGGGGATAGCTGGGATTTTCCAATGGGGAAACACCTAGAGCTGTTGACAATTCCTCTTTTAGGTCTTGCTGACCTGAAAACCAGCAACAGCTGTTGCATCTGTTTTACATTCTGTCACATCAGTCACTTCTAAACACTGTTTTGTTTCATATGAGAGGTGAATTCTAACTGAAGAGCCGAAAGACTGCTTTACACACACCTGAAATATTACTGCCTACAGTCAGACTACGTTTGCTCAAGATGTTTCTCTGATTCCACCTCCTAGTCAAAGGACTGCACTGTAAAACAGGGCATGCAGGCCCAGACAGTGCTACTTAACACTCCATTTTCAGTCCATAAAGTAGACCTGACTGTCACTGCTATGTGACATATTTCTTCCAAAGATAAATCTACCTCTGACATCCTCCTGAAGAACTAGTTGGCAGCAATTTACCATCATGGGGGTTTGTCAGAGTTGCAGCTAGAAAGAGTTCAGCACAGAACAGGCTCTCCCTTCTCTGTGGTCACCAAACAAGTCCTTGGCACTTGGGAAATGAATGTTGTCATGAACATTTTATTTTTGGTCCTGCATTGATTTCATGCTGTGGTTTTACTTCTTTCTTGTAGTTCTGAGGGCTCGTTTCGTCATGACCTCTTTTGATGAGGCTGAAACTGAAGAAACAGTAACGTGTCTCCACATGACCTTTTACCATCCTTGCCAAGAAGACAAGATGATGTTTCGTTGCTTGAATTTCTCTAGGAGAGAACAGGTCAGGGCAGATGAAATGGCCAAGTTTGGCCGTGATCCTAACGCCTGCCACTACAACCTCCTGGATACTCGGGTTTCTCGGGTCCAGTTTTCTCTCCAGTTTTACAGAAAACTGAACAGCTCAGAGTGTGGTTTTGAGGTAAAGAACCTGAGCAAGAAAACAAAACTGTTTGTGGACCAAACGGAACTGGGTTACCTAAACAAAATCGACCTGCCATGGAAGTGCATCATTTGTTTTGGGGATTACCAGATTTTAGCAGAGATTCAAGAAGGGGAGTCCATGGATTACTTTGAGACTCACTTACACTTGTCTGACAGCCCAATCTTACAAGAAAGGTGCTTGCCATCACTGCAACCTATAGCAGAGAATGGCATTCCTTCTTCCTTCTTTTCTTCCCAAGAAAAAAGCCCCATAGAGACTGATGAAAACGAGTCATGCTAGCAGGGAGGGGAAGGAGGCAAGGTCAGGATTTCATCCTTGGAAATCTGCACATCTTCCAAAACTGAAGGCTTTCATCTCAGTCCACTGTTCTTGATGATTCTCATTGCTGCACATCAGCTTGCTTGTTTTCAGCATACCAGAATGTACCTTGTCCCACAGAAACTGAGTCCTGGCACTGTCCCCACCAGGGCATGTGATCTCTTGATTACCATTGTTTGGCACAGGAACACCTGGGAGACACCGAGAGCCTCTTGGGTACATTTTCCTCTTGAGTCCACTTGTTATCCTTTGCTTTTGACATGCAATTCCAAACAGTCTTTTCAAGCCTCCCCCATTATGCAGCTTAAAAACACTTTGTCAACATAGTCAAACACGTAACAAAACACAGGTATTGTTTTCCTTGACTTTGCTGTAAGATTTTTCTTCTGTTTTTGGTTTTTTGTTTGGTTTGTTTTTGTTTTTTGGTTTTTTTTAATGAATGAAAATAAGTTTGGTGGTTTTTTTGCAAGTTAACTACTTTTGTTTGTGACTAAAGAAACATGGTCGCAGTATGTAAAAATTCAGATCAATTTTGTAATAAAGGCATTTGGTTGCCTGGTAAGGATTTGCAGTCTTTAGCAACTACAATTTAAAAGCACATAACAGTGAATAGTTATTTCTAGGACAATCCAGATAAGAAGTTTTCTCTATTCTGGGCTTTCTAAAAGTGGCATTGCTCCAAGGTAAGATCTGACATAGTTTCAGCAGGTTTTCTACCTCTGTGCCCCACCCTCAGCTCTTACAATTTTGTTTGAAGTCTTTGGCTGTTTCAGTGAAGTTTTTCTTTGCTGGGGGCTGTTTTTCACTGGCACTTTTTTTTTTTTTTTTTGTCAAGTATTTTAGTCAGCTTGAAAGACATGCTGGAAAGGATCAGAATGGGGCATAGATAAAAGTTCCCCATCTTATCATCCCTGAACATTAGGCAATGTTTCAGCATTCATCCCTGGATGAAAAACAGAATTTTAACTGAGGGGAGGACAGCTGAATTACACAATGTAACTTGGGCAACCAACCACAAGGGAGGGGAAAGCCAGGGGAGAGGCAGTACAACTCAACACAGGTTTCTGGAGGATTTTGCCTGCTCATCTCCATGCCACAAAAAACACCTTCTCATGTTTGCTACACTTTGAACCAGGCATTGGTCCTTGCTTCTACAGAGCAACCACTACCTGCAGATGCAAGCTCTCTAGAAAAAGGGAGCAAGGTGCAAATATCATCTGAAACAAGCTTGTATTAATAAATTTTACATTAAATCAGCCTTTCATATAAAATGCATGTGACTTCTGATGTTCACTAATTTAGCTCCTGTGTGAGGAGGGAGGAGCATTCGATTTGCATTCTCAGTAAACATCTTCTGCATCAAGAGGAGCATGGCCAGCAGATCAAAACAAGTGATTCTCCCCCTTCACCCTGCACTTGTGAGACCCCCATCTTGAGTACTGCACACATTTCTGGTGTTCCCACCATAGGAAGGACATAGATCTCTTGGAAGAGAGCAACAAAGATGATCCAGGGGCATAATTAAGGTTTGAAATTGGAGAAGAGTAGATTTAGCTTGGATGTCAGGACCAAGTTCTTCCCCGTGAGGGCAGTGGCACAATGGCCCAGGGTGCCCAGGGAGGGGGTTGAGGCCTCATCCCTGGAGATGTTCAAGGTGAGGCTTGAGGAGGCTCTGAGCAACCTGATCTGGGTGAGGGTGTCCCTGATACTGCAGGGGCTTGGACTGGGTGACATTGAGAGGTCCCTTCCAACCCAAATCATTCTAGGATTCCGTGTTAGGAACTGTATTTTCTATATACAGGCACAATTGGCTAAGCCAGCTCTAATGGTGCATTAGGTCAGAAGAATGATGTCACACAGGGCAGGTTGTCTCACCTTTGAAGTATGAGGGTACAGCTGCTTGTTTCTGATGCATGAGCTCCATGCTCCAAGTTCCTCAAGCCCTCTGGTACCACAGCTTGTCAGAGCTTCCCTTCCAAAGCCACAGGTCTCCAGCAGGGATGCTCTGGAATTCAGCAGTTAAAAGCCACAGCTAATTATTTCTTAAAACCTTCCTTGGTCAGCTGACACAAAGGTCATTTGGAGCAACCTTTCAGCAGTCCCATCTCCATGCACTGCTTTCACCCTGTATGATGTGGCAGCCACAAAACCAGCAACAGGTAAAGCACTGCCAACCACAAGACTGGCTGAAAATTTTAATGACTTTTAAATTTGTACAGGTATGCATTTTACAGTACCATTGAATTTTTTTTCACAAACCGCTTTTATCAAAGAATTGCATCTTTCAGTTGCCTAAATTTCCACACATCTTGACCACAATTTCTTAAGTCGCTCAGTGTGGTGTCCTGAGCTCTGAAAAGCAGAATAAAAAAACATATTTAATAAACCACATTTAATAAACCATGGCTCCAGAACATGCCTGTCAGAGTCAAAAGCCTTCAGCTGGAGTCAGCTTCCTTTTCCTTTTCACTCTAGCAGGATTATTTGCTAATTTACTTCTTCAAGGCCTGGGCAGGGCAAGTTAACCTCATGTTCACTGGTCAGAAAAAGCAGTGAGCATTGCAGGGTAAATTAGCCTCAGCAGGGAAAAAAAAAAAAAGTCTTATTTACATGTTGAGAAAGTTGCCTTTGTTTCCATAGGAATGTATTCTACAAATCAATGGTCAAGAGAAGTTCCACAGTAGTAGCTTATGCCAAACCAAAAATATACATTTGAGGTGTACAAATTTTTAAAGCTTATTACAGGCATTGCAAACGTAGATCTTTACATTAAAATATTCCAGTGGCTTTGCTATAAGTTAAATTAAGAAATGGAATGTCATCAACAAGACTTATCTGTTCCATTAGCTTTGAGCTTTGTACAGATTTAACCCGAGCATGTGGTGGTTTTGTTCAAGTCACCATGAGGAAAAGCAGGCTGTAGTGACCCTGGAATTATATGTAAGCTCAGAGGATCTAAAACAAGTCACCCAACCTTTCAGTTCAGGTTTTCTGATGATGCAGATTTACAGTGTCACCACGGTGGAGCAAAAGCTCCTCACACCCTTCCCTGCTTTTTCAGGAAAAACCAAGCCAGCTACACAAAGTAACAGGAGAGTGGGGTGGCTTTACTCAGACTTTGGGGAAAGCTTGAGATTTACACCTGTTCTGCACAGTCTCTTCAGTGAGATTTTTCTATTTGTTTCATTTTTTAAGCTTTTTTAAGACTATAACTTACATTAAATACCAGGGGGTGCCACACAATACCCGACACCAGATTGGCAGTCACTGAACAGCTCCTTGAATTTCAGTCTCTGTTAGCAGTGTTAACCACCCAGTTTAGAGGCACAGGAAAGCTCGAGCATTTAAACACATTGTTTTGTAACTTTTAGGTTTTTTAGTTCTTCTTTTTAAAATGCAGATACAGGAATTGAGTCTTTAGGTCCTTGTTCTTCCCACTCCAGCAGCAGAGCAATCATCCCTCACTCAGTTTGCTCAGAGAATATTGTTTATCAAAAACAGTTCCAGTTGAGCTGAATTGTATCTCCACACCTAATTTTCCACACCTAAAGAAGTGGAAAAGTTGAAAGAAGTTTAGGGGCTGTGTAGTAACAGATGTTGGTATGTTGGTCTGTTGGGAGGGGTAGGGGAATCAAGACTTTGGTCCTCCCAGTTTCTCCACTGGTTAAAATGTCCAGTTTGACACACAAAATAATTCTAATAGGTTTTTTTGTTGTTGTTTGTTTTTGGTTTTTTTTCCTATCTAGCACACACTAAATCTGGCATATTATACAATACAATATCTTACCTAATCTGGTGATTTATACTAGGTTTATTGAGGTTAACTTTGCTTAGCATAAAGTAATAAAAAAATAAAATAAATGAAAAAAGGACAAGGCTAGGAAGACTGTAAGCTAGGCAGGGAAAACCTGCAATTTACCATATGTGAAAATTGTTTTGCAGCTGGCTAAGTACATCCTCTAAATAGCTAAAGAACAAGTCAAAAAGCATATATTGGAAATAATATTTTTTTAAATTATTTTTCTATATTCAAGTATTGGATAAATTACAGAAGATAAACATTAAGCCAATGATGAATTTTAAAAACAAAATCAGTAGAAACATCATTGAGAAAAACAAGGCTGTAGTTAAAATAGAGATATGTCAAGCTATGAAGCTTAAATTAGTGCAGACAATTTTATATTAAATCTAGGTATGCAGAAATATACACAATAGAATCATCCCAGTTTTCATAAAAGTTTAGAAGGTAGACAATAAAATTGCACTTAATTCTGAGTCAATTCAGATAGCAAGTCACTCCCATTCCTTGCCAATCCATTCCTAAGAAAAAGGGAACCACGTTACAAAAGAGCAAAATGTTGGGGTTTTTTTGTACATTCTGTTTTCACTTCCCAACGTTTGGTCACTGAGGAGGGCCAGGTCCCACTACCTGTCCTGATGATCAGGGTCAGACACCCTGACCCCTGACAAATCTAACACAGGGTTCACGAATCCGGCGTATTCCGAGTTGCCATTATCATCCATTTCAGCACTAACAAAGTCATTCTCCCACTCCAATCCATTGGAATCATCAGAGGCTGAGGCTGGGTGACTTCCAGGCTTCCTGGGGTTGAATTTCAGTGCTGCCCGCAGGATGTCTTCTTCTGTTTTGGAGCGTTCCCTCAAGGGAATCATCCTGCTCATCCCTGCCAGTCCAGATAAGAAAGACAGAATTTTGAGAGAAGTAGAATTCCTGGTAGAACATCAGAATCATTGAGGCTGGCAAGGACCTCTGAGATCATCAGCTCCAGCCTGTGACCCAACACCACCACCTCAGACCCTGGCACCAAGTGCCACATCAGCCTTTCCATAAACACCTCCAGGGATGGTGACTCCACCACTTCCCTGGGCAGCTCATCCCAGTGCCTCAGCACCCTCTCCATCAGGAAATGCTTCCTGATACCCAACCTAAACCTCCCCTGGGGCAGCTTCCAGAAAAGCTCAATGTCTGGGGAACCCTGTAATACTCCTGAAACTCCTGAAAACAGATGAAACATCACCACATGAAGCGTTTTTAACAGCAGCTGAAATTTAGATAGATAATGGGTCCATCTGTCTAGGGAAGTCTGCAGTGAAGTCTGAAAAGGTGTAGTTAATTTCACAAAAATAAGGCAAAATATTTCTTGGAAAACTTCACAAGGACAGAAATGCTGTTAACTTTGGCAGTAATTACAGACCTTCTCATGGTACATCAAAACCCTCCCACACCACTGAAAAAAGGGGAGGTTTTATGATATTCTTCTTATTCACAGGTCACCTTCACCTTTTAAATGTGGAGTAACTTGCTAAGTAATTAGAAATAAAAAGTTTCATATTGCAAGTGAAACACAACTCTGTGTAGATGCACTGAAGCAAAAATCTGTAACAAACAGCAGCAGCAATTAGAATAGTTGGGATAATCACCTGAAATGCAGATCCAACTCCCAGTAGAAATTACAATAAAAGCAGTTAAGGTTTCACTAAGAGGTCAGAGACTCCTGACCAACTTCCACATTTAAGAAAAAAACAAGCTGTTCCTTGTGCTACTGGCTCACAAGAGGGCAGCATTTCTTTCCCATGAGTTTTATTGTGAGGTTACAAACCAATTCTGCAGAATGCAGAACAGCACATTTGCTGAAAGATCAAAAAAAATTAATTCATTTATTTGGCAGATGAGCACATTTATCAAACTAATTAATTTACTAGGAAAAAACAAAATACAGTTTAATCATGACACATCTGGCAGAAATGTCATCGGAATTAAGTTTTAAATCTCCTGTTCTGAAAATGACAAATTTTGCAAGCAACACAGTCCAAACTCTCAGCATTTTAAACTTGTAAGCTCAGAATGAAGCCATATAGCAGAATAAATACCTTCTTCATCCTCCCACTCTAAATCTAATGAGGTGCTGTCATCATTTCCACTCGTTGATTTGGTTTTGGTCATTAAGTCACAACTGCTCTCTGTGTTGGGTGTCAGCACTGTAGCATCAGATGAAAGTCCTGTGTAGGAAAATGCATTTTGAATTCATTAACTTACTGAAATTTGAGGTTCAATACGCAAAATTAAACTTTAAAAAAATTATTTATTTTCCTCTGTGGCCTTTAACCCTCAGGAGCATTTGATAAAGCACTTTATCCATCACTTCAAAGAGCATACAGTAGCTTTGTAATAGTCAAAATCACTAAAACATTACAAGAGGACACTTAGCAATATTGTTTCATTATAGCTATAGAAGGTTTTCTTAAGCTATATGGGACTCATGAGAAGACCTGCAAAACAAACAAAATAAAACACCAAAGCAAAACAACCCCCTCTCCCAAAAAACCCAAACTACAAGCAGTGTTTCCCAAAAATTACCATCAATCCTCCAACTTCTTAGTGACTATCACATATTCTCATCAAAACTTAGAGATACAAGTGTATAGAATTATTTTCTTCTAAATTATTAGGGGGCTTCTTAAATACAGGCAGACAAATCCTCTCTTGCCCTTCGCTAGGGAAAAAAACCAAAAAACCCCACTAGTATGACTAATTATTTTGCTAGGAGATGGTTAAAAATGCTACACACACATTTGCATTTTTAATGCACATCTAGGTTTTTTTAAGAAAAGTTCACTGCCTCAATGTTGCCTCCACAAAGATGGCTGGAAAGCCTTAGTAAAATAAAATGGGTGCACAGGACTTTTTGCTGGCAGGATTTGCTTTTAAGAACTGGGATGGCTGTAGCTCAAATTGTGCATCCTGTGTTTTCCAAACACTTGCAGCATCAGGGAAGATGAAAAAGAAGTTTCTATCAGACTTTTCTTTTTTATGCAGATATATGTATGCACATTTTATACACGTGTGTGCCTGTCTATATAAAAATATACACACTGTTTATCTAGAAAAAGAAGTAGCACTCTGTGCTCCTCAGAGTCACTTAACACCTAAAGACATGAGGAAGGAAAGGAAGACTTACTACTGCTTCGAAATGCTTCATACTGGAATTTTGTATTTCTTAGAAAAGAATCAAAATCTTCCTCTGCCACAGAGCTGTAAGAACAATGCACGTATTGTTTTTAGCTTTTTAAAGCTCTAAGGATGCCCTAAAAGATACATTAATCCACATGCCCCCCAGTTCTATGCTACAAAGTGCATGCACCTTTAAATAAAATCTTTACAAAGCAGTCTGCAAAATGCCTTTCAATTGCTACCCATCACATCCTCTCCCAGTCTGAGCTTCTGTGCAATTTTTAGTAACATCTTCAGTTAAAAGTTAATTAACTTCAGTCACAAACCAGCTCTTCCCCTCACATCCTTTGTTACTTTAGATAATGCCTCAATTTTTAATTCCTTTTTGAACTAATGCATTCAAATCCTGCTACTGCAGTCCTCTGTCTGTCTAGTTCCTACTCATTCCATAAAACTTGTTCTCACAGCTCTTTTTCTAACTGTGAAAATGCCTCTTACCCCCCTTCTCTTCCATTCAAAAATAGGTTTGTTTTTTTTTTCTAAACTCAAATATTGTTCCACAGTAGATTTCTTTGGGGGTTTTTTTGGTGTTTTTATTTATTTCCCTCTCTAACACTGAGCTCAGGAGGTGGAAGTGAAAATAATTAAATGCAAACTATTAATGAAGAAACAGGCAAACTATATAAACCATTCAATTCCCCATCTGAATTGTATTTCTTCTTACTGAGCATTTCAGAGAGGGTTCTGGATGACATTTTTGTATTAGCCAAGATTTTACCTCTAAAAACCTTCTTACTGTAAGGCTCTAGATGTTGTGTACATGTCTGTACAAATATTAGTAGGTTCAAATTTGTATCTGGCAGTCTAACAACTGCAATGAAAACCAGAAAGAATGCAATCTGCCCTCTAATTTTGGCAGATTAATGGTAAGCAGTTTGCATCAGTTTCCTTGGCATGAAAACAGCAGTGAATGAAAACTACTCTGACTTAGAAATGCTGCGTTGAAAACAATTTTTTTAAAAAAAATTTTGTGAGGGGGAGATGAAGAAGAGTAAAAACACTCACGGTTATTGATTATTGTGAATAATATTTTGTATCTTACCTCTGATATTCTCCATTATTAACAGCATGTGCTCTCTGCGTTATCCTTTGCTGTCTACGTTGCTATCAAAAGAAGTAAATTGTTGAAAAACCTGAATGCAATCACTTAGAGTAAGATACTCAATACACTAAGCATTCCTTTAACTGTGACATTAGGAGGAGCTTTGTCCTGGTCCTTGGAGCAGTCTGAATACAACTTGGGAAAAGACTTTCAAATGAAAATCAAATTTGATGATACTGAAGCGATTGCTAGGCACAAGCGGTGCTGGATTTAAACTCTGTTTCCAAGAAAGTAGCTTTGCAAATAAAGCTCTGAACATATTTAAACTATTTCATGCACAAAAAAAACACCCAAAAAGAAACACCCATTTGTCTAGAAATATGAACACCACTTCTTTAAGAATAAGGATTTCCTTACAGATCCTTTTATCCCTGCCCAATGTGGTACTGCCATCTCCTCTGGTTGTCTCAATCACCACTGAGTGTTATATTTATTTTAATAGAAGCTTTTTGCTGCCTCACTGGGACAAAACTATTAATAACTCTATGCTGCTTAAGGAGAAAGTTTCCTGGTATCAAAAACAGAATGAAAAAATGCAAGACACAAGCCATAAATGCATTTCATTTGTAGTTTCGTGAGGAACAACAGATGTTGTAGGAAGTGGAAGTAGGGGTCTGCTTCAGTTTTAGGGTTTAAACTACTGAACTTGCCTCAAGTCTCTTTTCCCTGCCTTGAAAAAAATGAGGACATAAAAACTGGGCACATCAACAGTGTGATTAAAGGTAAATCAGTTGTGAAGCACTAATTGTTCCCTGATTATGACAAAGCCCAAGATAAAAAAGAACAAGCTGGTTTCATAGACAAATCTAATATATCTAGCTACTGTATTTTCTGAAAAATAAAAGAAATTAATCTATTCTCATCTTTAATGAAATCTGTCCCTGCCAAAGAAAAGCAGGGGTAAATAAACCATCATTTTTATTGTCAACTTTATCTAAGAATTTCTCTTCACTAGGTAAACAATCTTGTGAGATAATGGCATCAGATCAGCTAGCAGTTTTCAGTCCCAAGATTGGCACACTTCCCATCTTGGTTATTTAAAGAAGTCTCAAGAATAAGCAGAAAGAAACCAGCAAGGAAATGGGAAGAGCAGAAGCATCAGAAATAACATGATGGGAGGTTATAGGTGAGAAGACTAATATGGAGGGAAAAAGACAGGAATTGGGCACCAAAATAGTTACCAACCCTGGAAAAAAATCAATCACTGATGCATGCATCCATTTTCTTCAGATTCATATACACACATACTATCCAATTTCAACCATCTACCCATTTTGCTCTCTCAAATACAAATACCTAGCACTCTTAAGTTCCAGGATACACATGTATTAGATTTATCTGCTGCTACAAACCCTGAGATTTAGTAGGACAACACCAGCAAGCCAAGTAAGTTATTAAAGGGATGTCATACTTCCAACAAAAAAGGCAGTCCCTCATTCAGAAGACTTCAGCCCAAAATCAGAGATATGTATTATAAAATGGCTTCTAGATTAATATTTAGAAAGATTAAATGCTTGATGTGTATATATAAAAAAATGCTTCCTTACAAATCCTGATGGCTTGTAAAAGGGATAAGTGGTACTAATTTTATGAGAGGAAGAAATTAAAGCCTGTGTAATGAAACCTATCTTAGGTCCTGACTAAAAGCGGTGCAGATTAAAATACTGACAGACAAGAAATTTAGTATTTCTTGCACAGAACTCTCTCAAAAGCCATTTAAGCCATTAAAAAAAAAATTTACTTTTCATAGAGACCAGAAGTGTTAAAAAAAAAAAAAAAAAAAAAAAAAGCAGACAAGAAGGACAGAAAGAATTAACCCTCCCGTAACAAATGACAAGAGGACAGAAAGAGAAATGTGAAATGAGACCTACACTTAGGCAACATAAATATTAGATGAAAACTCAGTCATCACTATTAGTCTGGAAATAACAATTTGCAATTCACTTTCTTTTGAATACAGGCAGTACACTGGGGTTAAAGTTCTCCTTTATACCCATTGTAGATTTCAGACTTATTCATTTAGCCTAAATCTGAACTTCTGAAAATTTATTTCAAATTGAACACATATCAAATGTTTTCTTGAACATCTTTTAACCGCAGCCACACACATTATAGATGATACAGAAAAGTGAAAATGTTCTTTTTAATGTACACATTTGTGGCAAGCTGAAATCTATGGGGGAACACATGCTTTAATAGCTTAAGACAGCAAAAACACTGAAATGCACTGATAATATGTACTGTGACATGAATACCAGCAATCACACATCTATCAGGATCCAGAACCAGTGTCTGCTTTCAAAACATCAGGTGGTTTTTGTTTTGCTTGACCAAGCTCCAAAAACACAGACACCAAACATCTGAAAGCAGGCACAGATACAATTAATAAATAATGATTATTGTTAGGTCATTACTGAACTTTGGCTACTACACATACACATCACAAAATCATAGCACAAATCCATTAGGAGGGGACCTCAGGAGGTCATCAAGCCCAACCTTCTCCTCCAAGCAGGGATTACAATAAGTTCAGAGGACTCAAACACATATCTGAATGTTGAGACAGACCACAGAGATAAGGAACAATAAAGTGCACAAATATCTAAGGTACAATTTACAAGTCTAAATGATGTCAGGATGTGTGCTTAATTTCAGAGGGTTTTTTTTAACTAGGAAATCATCACAAATCACTTTATATTAAAATTCAGTAACTTCTGTATCATGTATGAAGTCTGTTCAGCTAATTATAGATTAAAATCATACATCTCATTCAAATCTGTACTTGGTGACATAAGCTGTTTCAAATAATTCCAGTAATTTTCAGCTGTTCCAGCCAGCTGTCCTTTTCCAATCATGTATTTCTTTCTCTACTGCAATTCATAAGCCAAAGCAATTCCCTCATTGCATTTCCTGAGATGTAAAGGATATTAGGAAATCTGCATACACAGAAACAGAACAGAAGCTCTGATATATATTGGGGTCTTTTTCCCCTCACCTCCAAGAGCTTTTTCTGCTTTGCTGCCCTGGCTGCTTCACGTTGTGCAGCATATAAAGCCTCCTCTTCTATTCTTAACTTCTCCTCTTGTAAGGCTAACTGTATATGAACAAAATAGTAATGGTTAACAAAAGCAGAACCTATCTATCTTCCTATGAATAAAGGCACAAGTTTAGCAAAACAAAAGACCTACTAGAAAACAAAAAATAAAATAAAATTGACTACAGCTAAAACATTTTGCTTCCTAAACTGAATCTAACACCTTCCCCCCCAACCAAACATCCCAAGAAATTTAGGTAGCTAAACTTTACCCTGTTGAACAAACATCATTACTAGTGAACTGCTGTCAACGTACATTGCAGTTTATTATGAACTGCACAGGGAATGACTCAAATATTTTCAGCTGCATGGTTCATTAGTATTTTAATGGTTCATTAAAAATAATTCTCAATTTCTAGGTTGTTTTCCACATCAAATTCCATTAATTGTTGCAACACACTAAAGCAAAACAAATACTTTTTTTTTTACTTAAGAAAAGCTCTGGGAAAAAACAGAGCACGAGAAAAGATGAATCAATTATACTCCCCATTTCACCTTTTGTAAAAAAAAAAAATTAAAAAAAAATTTCAAATTTAACAGATCTCAGTCAGAGAGCTAGACTATTAATTCAGTTTCTCAGCTAAGAGGCTTTTTAAAAGAAGCAATCTCAGATGCACACTTAGTTGTGCAGCAATCTCTTTGTGTATTTAGTTGGCTGAAAAATACCAACTGAGGAACAAACCCCCATTATTTTGTTCCTGCAAATGGACTCCCCTGGTGTTCCTGGTTGATCTTAACTACTTGAAAGCTACCCACACCATACTAGTCATGGTAACTGCTTACCTCTGACTGAAGTTTCATATCAACAACTCTCTGCTTTTCAGCAATGGAGTCATAATGTCTCTCTTTCAAGTCAGCAATCTCCTCCTCAGTCAGAGGTCTAAAAGCATGGGAGAAACACAGAAGGTCTCCATCTATTATTTATGCATGGCAACCCCAAGGTGCACTTAAACATATCCATGTGGCCCCTCTTGACTGGTCCTTTAATGCAAATTCAAGCAGCTGTGCTTTCAGCCTGCTCCCCCCAGAACTGAGTTCCAAAGTTCCAGTTTACTCAGCCCATGCTGTCTCCCCTTCAAAAGCATTTTTTGCAAAGCATATTTTCAAACCACTGTTTGCTAACAGAACTACTGGAATAGAACAGTTAAAATCATTGCAGGGTAAATAGCACTTTTTTTTGGTACTTCTTTTGGTCCCCTAATTGTAAATTGTTCCCCTGTCACCTGTTGCCTACTTTATTTATGAATCTAACAAGCAAGACATCACAAGCATTATAATAATTACAAGGTTTGCTATATTGCTGCTCTGAGACCATTGAAAGGGAACAAAATTTTGGGGAACCATCAAACTTAAATAATGCAAAATGTCAAGAATTAGACAACCAAAGCACATACTTTGGTGCCTTGTTTGTTTCCTAAAGAGCAGACCTACTGACTAAATATTTACATGCTCACAAAAAATTCACTGGAGTTGCATCATCAACAGATGTGTAACTTTAAATGTAGACCCTGGGAACAAGAAGGAAGATTCTCTTTGCAAGATACTGTTGTAACTGTTTTGCATCATTTTTGCAGGATGCATTATCATCTAAACTCTTTTCATGTGGTTAGGCATCAAAGTCAGTTTGACACATATCCTTTCCATGTTTCTGACACCTAAAAAGGCAGAAACTCTGGAAAATGTAATAGTCACAATGGGAGAGCAGAGGGAAGGAGGTCCTAAACTTCCAAGTCTTACCTGTGACTACTTGCTGGGCTTTCACCCTGTTAAAGAATTTAAAAAAAAAAAAAAAAAAAAAAGTCTGAGTTATTGTCAATCCCATTCATCAATCAACTTTAATATGGGGGAAAAAAAACCAATATGAAATCAGTTTCAGCTGGGGAAAAATCTTCTGGTTTAATTTGGAATTAAAAAAATATCTTGTTATGCAATCAGCTAAAGTGGCTAAGTGAAACAAATCCAACTCAAAATTAATATTTCAGTAGTAAGTTTCAGGAACCACACTACTAGTCCTCATGTTTTAAACACAAGGCAGGACACTGAACATGTGGTGCATGTCCTGCCCATTATCAAGATGCATTAAATTGCTAAGAGTGACATTTTAAGACCAACTTCCTTTTTTCTGAAGTACAGTCCAGCCATGATACCCATTGAGACAGAGCATTCCCAAAACTTTCCTTAGCACAGCAACCCAGGTCTCTTTATGTTCTCAGAGAACATTTGCTGTGTCTTACACAAGAGTTACACCAGGAGTACATTCTACTTCAAGTCTTATCCAGCTACCTTTCCCCCCCCACCTCCTTTTTCTTCCTTTCTTTTTGCTCTTCCTAAAAGCACTGACTGTCATACTCCCCCCAACCTGTTCCCTCTTAAGTCTCTCCTAAGTCGTCTGTTTTCCTGAAGTGTAAAATATTCATCCCTAGAGCAAGCAAAACTTAAAAAAAAACAAAACAAACCACCCTGCAATGTAAAGCCTATAAAAAAGCATAAAACATACAGATCTTGGAAGCATTTTTAAGGGTTGCACTAGCAGGTTTCACATTATGATCCAGGTACATACCTCATCACTTTCCACTAAGTTCTCAAACTGCAGAGAAAAAGTAGTAAATAATCTTTAGAATTCAGTTTAACATGTCACTAAACACATACAACAAATATGATTTCATGTTTAATCTGTCCTGTAAAAACACTGCTCTAATGATAAGAGTGAGGCTACAGCACCATTCATGAACGCCCCAACTTCCAGGGGCTTTCAGTGTTACTGTTAGAGCAGGACCTATCTTCTTATGTTTCTTAAGTACAACATTCACCTAAAATGCAGAGGCAAAATGAAAAAATATTAAGGTATTTCAGAATTATTTTCTACTCAGAATTCTAGAAATTAACAAGCAACAAACACCCCAGGACAATCTTCTTTTCTGCATCACATTTCTGCTACAGAAACACACTCTCCCTCCTGGAAGTTGTGAGCTCAACCACATTTCCTCTGCCATATACACCTGCCCCCTTTCTTGGAAGGCAAAGCAGTGACTACAGTTATTAACATTGCTCTTGGCAACAAGGGGCAATCTGAAAGGTCTAGGACTTTTAGACCATAAGGAAACTCAGAGAAAGTAAACCAGGTTATTCTGAGAATCTCAATTCATGTAAATTAACCCTACACCTCCCTTGGCAAAAAGGGGTGATACTGAGTGGCCAAGAAAGGACCTCTGCAGTGAACAAAGTGATAACACATCAAAGCTCACCAGTAACCTCACCAGAGTCTAGCTTTCTGTAGAATCAGATTCATGATCCTGCAAGCAGGAACTAAATATCCTACACTTGTACAAGCAGAAGAGAAAAATCCCTCCCAACACAGGATGTGTACACAAGTGTACATAAAAGCTGTACTTAGGCACTTCAGAATGCTCTGGTGCCAGGTATCCAATCACAACAGGTACTTCTCTTATTTCCAAATGATAAAGTGAGATGATGTGTTAATGTTCTGAGGTGCTGTAAGAACCACTTACCACCCAGCACAGCAGCAATTTGGTTTGGAATAACCCAGAATATTTCAGTGGGCATAAACTGCAAAAAGCGTTAAAGATATTGCTAGAATTTAGCTTCTTCCACTTTTTTTTGGTTTGTTTTTTAATCACTAGAAATGTAAGCACTCACCTCTATAGTGAAGTGTTCTCCTCTTGGACATGTTCTAAAATACTTTGATCTGGAAAAACAAATCTAAAGTTACATTGCAGAATAGTCTTCAGTTCCCACCAGAAGAAAACTAAGCCTGATAATTTTAAATAGCTTCTGAAATAGGTTACACGGGTATAAAATAAACACAAAGTCTTCATGTGTGAAACACATTTACTTGGTAACCTGTGCTCTGCATTGCTCCCAGTGCAGGAGGAAGCAATGGCCTGTGAACATGTATACAACTGGAAAAAAGACAAACACCCCCAAATGAGAAACACTCATCAAGATCCTGGACTTGACATTTACAGACTTTTAGCCTGTTCTGCAGTGCCCTTAATATATTTTTCTTATTCCAGACAGTTTCTGATCACGCTGTTGCTCTATGTAGCACTTAACTCTCTATTGTAGTAGCATCTTGTACAACATCAGTGTTACACCAGACATTTAATTCTGACAGCTTGGCACAACTAGCAGGCTGAACCCCAGAGAAAAACATCTACAGAGGTCAAGTCAATGTTTTCCAACTACAAAAAATTACCCACAGTCTGTAATTTTATACAGGCACTCTGCTCCTTTTTGTTGGTTTTTTTTTTTTCTTTTGTCTTAACACTGCCCTCTATAAAAACAACTCAGTATTAAGTTACCTGAGCACATTTTTGCCTAGTGCAAGAGGCTTGGCTGTCAGCCAAAAGAACATTTAAAAAGTACAGCAGTGCCTCAGTACCACATCCATTCCATCCGACTATTTCAAAAACAAAAGCTCCCACTTACAAGTGCTGACTGGAATCAGGAATAAACCCAGGGCCTCTGGGCCCTTCTCTACTTGTACAAAAGATCTGTTCTCTACTCACAACCCACACCTAAAAGCCACACACCAGCCAAAGCCTGAATTATTTGAATTGTGTCGTATTTCACCTCCATCATATTTCCCTTTGGAATTCAGTTAGGGTCCATCTCCCCTGGCAGCTTGTTGGGCTGCTCACTTCTTCCTTCTCAGGCAACCTCTCCTTCCCTGCAGCAGCTCACTGGAAGCAGTTCTTTAGTGGCAGCTCTGGATTTATTGCCAGGACACCAGAGCTGAAAGGCCACTTGAACTCAGGTGCAAGTATAATCAGGACATGTGGCACCAACACTTAAAAGTAATTTCACTGATACCCCTCTGTGTAACATTTCAGTGTGCAGGAGCTGATACCATCAGGAACCTAATTTAATAAAAGTGTTACGGGCAATTGCTTCAGGACTATCTATGTTGTTAACAAAAGCGTGATCCCAATCACAGCAGATAATTAAATTAGTCTCTACTGCACAAACCTATGAGCTGCACACAGATCACTTGCCAAAATTTAAGAGTAAAAAAAAAAAAGCAAATGCAGTGCAAGCTTCCTAAATTACAAACAGCCCAACAGCAATGACACCTCAAGGAAGATTTATGCTTTCTGCTACCTGCTGAACAGGGACTCAGAAATCCTAATTCTGTGCTGGAGTTTGAGCCCTGACATCCCAGAGCAACCACTGAGGTCATCAGGGACAGAAATGGAAGACCCATCAACTTCACCCCCATCCATAGCAATTTCAAGTGCAACAGAAAAGTAGCTGATTAAAATGCTTGCAGCTTTTAATATTCCCCTTTAAATCATCTCATTTTCTAAACCAGACTTGAGAAACACTTAGGTTTGATAACTGCATCTATTATAAGCTCAGCAACTGTCTGCTGAAAACCAGCTGGAGATTAGGAGACAGTGTGGCAGGAAGCTAACAACTGATGGCTTATGAATCAAACATGCACCAAACCCAAGTACATGAACAGATGACACTGCAGGCACCAATTAATAGACAAATGGGTGACAAAGTATTGCAAATGTAGAAGACAAAAAGAAAAAAAAAAAGAATACAAGGGAAATAAACAACAGGCAAATAGATATAAGCAGTAATCACTTTAGACCAGAGAGAAAAATAAAAGATACACAGAATTTGCAGTTATAACCAAGACAACCTTGTGCCTTTTTGGACTCTGTCCGGTGCTCATAAGTCAATTTAGAGGTCAGAAGTAGTTGGGGATGGTGGAAGACCAAAGAACCTCCACAGCCAAAGCAATAATTTAAAGACTAAGTACATGTTGCCAGCTACTGTCACTACCACCAGCTGCTACACAAAGGGTATTAGCCCATGAGTGGAGCCTCAGCAAAACACACGTGTGAAGCAAGAACCTCTCAAGTATCACCCATTTGAGAAAAAAAACAGCATAACACAAGAAACTGAAGTGCTAGGGGTTCAAGCATATCAGATATTCTCATAAACTCAGCTAGAGAATATTAAGAATACAAACAGGTTTCCTCCATGCACACAGTCCTGGTCTTTCACCCATTTCTCTGCAAAGAATTCCTAGTTCTTCAGGAGGAGCAGAACATCAGGACATGCCTGCTAGAGCTGATGTGACATAAAAGGCCACGAGTTTGCAGCATGGGAAATGCTGGGGGTATCTGTCTAGAACAACTTCAGTCCTAACACGAGTTAAAAATAAGTATCAAATACCAGTAAGTGTATGGAAGAAAGCCAATTTCTTCCACAGGTAATGCATCCTTCCCCTGTTTGCACACTGCTTTTCCAAAAGATGGATGATGCATTTACAAGATATATGAAAGATGCTTTGGATTGCTCTGCTCCTGATCTTCTGCAATAGTCACCCTTGATCCCAACAGAGTCTCAACACCTGACTCACAGAGAACAGAAGACTATATTCCACGAAATAAATGGGTGGGGTTTTTTTTCCCCCTTTGCACAACCACGGAGAGCCTGCACAGATTTTGACAACTGACCTGAAAAAAAAAAAACAAACAAAAAACCCCAAACAACACAACACCGAAATAAATCTTTATAAGCTGCTTCCTCCGGAGAACATAATTAAAAAACAAGTCTCGAAGAGGGGTAAGAATGTCCTCACGGAGAGACACCCTGGCAGAGCATCCCCATCAACCCTGCAAACCCCACAAAACCGAGCAACCTTCCGCCGGCATTTCATCATCTAAGCTGCAGAAACACAGGAACATTTTTATTCCTCTCTCCTGCCTCCAACCCACCCCGAGCTGAGGGTGGAAGAAGGGGACAACCCCGAGTGGGCGAAGGGGTAACCCGGGTGTCCCCCTCCCCTGCATGAGGTGCCTACCTCCCGCACCCCAAAAACTCGAAACCCACTTCTCCAGCCCCCAAGACAACCCCACGGACCCCTGGAAAAACCCAGCAGCACCCTCAGGGCTCGCTGTGAGGAGGAGGAAGAGGAGGAGCCGGGCGGGCTCAGCACCACCCCGCCCCGGGGAGGGGAAAGGGGAAAGGGGAAGCCGTGCAGTGCTGCCTGCTTACCCTCCGCCTCGCTGGAGCCTCCCGGCTTCTTTCCGGAGGAAGAGCCCGCAGCACCACTGCGCCCAGCAGTTCCCCATCGCATGCTGGGCAGCGGCGGCAACAGCTGCTGCTGCTCCTCCTCCTCCTCTTCCTTCTCCTCCTCCCTTCAGGCGGGTTCAGGCCGCCCCTGCCATCAGGAGCGGCGGCGGAGGAAGAGGAGGAGAGAGGAGGGCGGAGAGCGAGAGCAGCCCCTGACCCTAAGGAACAAAGGGCCTGGCGGCGAGCGGAGCCTCCGCGCCGACCGCCTCATGGCCGCGGCCGCTGCGCAGAGGCGGATGCCGCATGCCCCGAGCGATGGCACCGCCCCCGAGAGCACCGACCGCCCCTTCCCGGGCACTCTGGGGATGGCGGCGGCTTCAGCCCGCCCCTTCCTGGGCTCTGAGGGGACTGTGGGTTCGGTCCGCCCCTTCTCGGGCTTTGGGGGGACTGAGGGTTCGGTCCGCCCATTCCCGGGCTCTGAGGGGACTGCAGTGGCGGATCCGACCCTTCCCGGGCTCTGAGAGGATTGCGGTAGCGACCTCGACCCTTCCCGGCCCCTGAGGGGACTGCGGGTTCGGTCCGCGCATTCCCGGGCTCTGAGGGGACTGCGGGTTCGGTCCGCGCATTCCCGGGCTCTGAGGGGACTGCGGGTTCGGTCCGCCCATTCCCGGGCTCTGAGGGGACTGCGGGTTCGGTCCGCCCATTCCCGGGCTCTGAGGGGACTGTGGGTTCGGTCCGCCCATTCCCGGGCTCTGAGGGGACTGTGGGTTCGGTCCGCCCATTCCCGGACTCTGAAGGGACCGGGGTGTCGGACCTGCCCCTTCCCATGCTCTGAGGAGGAGGCAGCAGTGGCGGCGCCCAAGATGGGCTAAAACTGCCTAATGCACTAAGAAAAAAAAAAAACCAAAACAACTTTATCCCGTCAGATCTTGAGAATTTGGAAGGCTCGTCTCCTTCAGGCCCACTGCCAAAGGTATCTGTGTCCCTTCCAGGTGTTGCCTTGGGGGAAAAAGCGTCAGAGGAGGGTGAGGGGACTGAGTGAGGAGGGTCCTGTGTGAAACCGAAGCTGGAAAACAGGGTAAGTTAGGGAAAAAAAAAAAAAGGAAGGTGGTTTATCACAAAGCTGCCTTGGGAAGCAGGGTGGTAACATCACAATCAACAGTTACCAGCGTGTGCCACTGGTGTGGTTTATTTGAATTTATTTTATTCCCCTGCGTTTTGTGCGATGGAGAGGGATAGGGTGTGTTGTGTGATCCTGTACCCTGGCTTGTGTTCGTTACAAAAATGAACAAAAATTCCTGGATTTAAAAACACCCTAAACCTTACTGTTGTAATTTCAGCCCTAGAAGATCATTCAAGGCACCAGGCTACTTCATGCCTAACTTCTCTAAGTCATTAGATACTTCAAAAAAACTGTTCTAGATATTGACTTTCTCACTAAGCTTTTCCTGTGGTTGTGGAAGAACAGGAGAGCTCCCAGTAGCCTGTGTCTGAAATAAGGATAATATTCCACAGTTCCAAAGGCCAATATGAAAAAGCATCACCAATAATGACTCTCCAAAATCCAGTTTCAAGGGCCCTGTTGGCTATGGGCATTACATCAGAGAAAAAAGTGTTTTCAGATGCCAAGAGGCTGTCAGACAGCTGTGGGGGACAGGTACTGTATGGCTTAGTAAGATATTTCTCTTGTTCTTCACCACCATCTCTCCTGGCTTCAAATTCCAGCACCACTGGCACACATCATCATGAGTTAAGTGATGTTAAATATGTAAAAGTGAAGATGATGCCAAGAAAAAAAACAAACCAAGACCAAACCTATAGCAAAAATAAATTGTTGTCATCTTTTAAGTTAGTCACTGATGATAAAAACCCAGTGAGGCAGCTGGATTCTATAATTAAAGAGGGGTCCCACTGACCCTGGACACTGTCCATAAGAGTGAATATGGTTGCCCACACTGGGTTAAAAAGAAAATAAAAATTGAAGAACCACCTGCACTGGTTGAAGCGAGTTTTTGAAGCCTGCTGTGCATGTGTGGTTGTGGTTTGCACCTTTCACTGAACAAAACCAAAAGTGGTGTCTGAGCAGAGTTACCTGGTTGTCAAGTGAGTTACGGATACCAGGACCCAGAGGAGGCATTTGCTACAATAATCATGAGCAGTAGGAGGTGGGAGAAATATAATAAATTAATGCCAACTGAGCTCCAATGGTTTGGTTTGGTTTTTTTTTCCTGGAAATGTGAGGTCAGCCTTGGAAGGTGCATTACAGTGATTGCATATGGGAAGTGAGAGTGAGGGTGAAAACCAACAAGAAATGCATTACAGAAGGTGACCTCATATCAACATGACTCAAGAGAAATATGAGAAAGGTTTCAGAAAGTGTTATTGAAATATATGATGCCTCGTGATGCTATTTTCCTGGGAAATGTAATTTTGGTGAGATCCAGGCTGCTTCTCTCCCAAAGAGGAATGTGGCAAACCTGACAGGTTTTCATAATTTTTTTTCAGAGGTTGTTTTTCACCTTTTATTCTACAACACCTTAGACTGTGGCGACCAAACTGAGGAGAGAGTTGCCTAGGAACTGATGGGTAAAAACAGAACAGGGAACTTTCAGGGCTACGAACACAAAACACATTTTTCTTGCTGTAGTTTCATCTTCTGATTGCTTTCTCCTGCATGCATCTTCCCATGCCACTCATGTCCAGAGTCAGACAAGTCAATATGAGAAAAATACTCTCACACCTTCCTACATCCCTCACCTCACTGGTGTGGAGCAGAAAAAGCAAGAGGCTGGTGGATTAAATCTCATTTCATACACAGAAGCAGCCCCAATGGAAGGAAGTGGGTTACCTTTGATCTGGGTGTTAAGTTGCACAGGAATATGTACAGAAATGACCACATTTTAAAATAAAACACACAGCAAAGGCACTGATGCAGACATCCATTCCAAATCCAGTTATTCCACTGTGCTCACTGCCACTTTCTTAGCAACACGAGCTGCCTTGCAGCAGCACACAGCTGCACAAGCACAGAATATTCATTAAATTAATTCATACTGATTTATTATTTGTGATTATTTTTTTTTTTAATCCTGGCTCTCTGCCCACCACACATTTTCATGCTGAGGTAAGGTTGCTTACTCATTTGTTCTTGATGTCTCTTGATGGCTTTCAGAGGAGAGCCTCAAGGGAGAGTCATGCTTTACAGGGCCCTTTCACTCCTTCCAGACACTACATTTCCTTCTCTTTTCTGCAGCCACTACTGAATACAATTTTTCCCCCCATTCTTCTGATGAGAACCTGGTCTTAAACCTTGTAATTCATGAACATAATACATGTATATACAAGGGCAGCTTATTTTATCTTAAATCCGTTCTTTTTTTTTCGTGTTTTGGGGGAAAGATAGCAGAGACAAGGCAGCCCCAGGGCTTTGCTGCTCCGCTGCTCATTTTCTAAAATTTTAGTAAAAAGATTTGCAGCATGTTGGTTTTTTTTAAAATGGGCGTTTTTAAACGGCATGTTGATGATTTATTAACAGCAGAGGAATCTTGTATAGGCGACACCCTATACCTTGCTGCTTGACCTATCGAACTTCTCCACATAATTTACAATTTATTTTTTTTTTCTTTTTTTGTCGGAGAAGTAGAAAATAACCCGGGTTCCATTCTCCAGCAAAAGGACCGGTACCGCCGGGCCAGATTTGATACCAGTTGGCACAAACACACCAGCAGCGGGTCCATTAGCACAAAACCAAACGACTAAACCTCTCCGGTTCCCTTTGACAGAACCTCGGCTCGGTACCGGTGCCGGTCCCGGTTCCCCGGTACCACCGCCGGCCTTTCGCGACAGGCGCGGCGGGCGCGCTTGACGGCAGCCCGTTGCCATGGTGACGGGGCGTTCAGCCCGCGGCCGCCGCCGCCATCGTCCGGCGGCTCCGGTTCCTTCATCACCTCAGGGCTGCGGGCTCAGAGGGGGGAAAGGTGCCGGCCATGGAGAAGTACCAAGTGCTGGGCCTCGTCGGGGAAGGCAGCTACGGAGTGGTGACCAAATGCAGGAACAGGGAGAGCGGGAAAATCGTCGCCGTCAAGAAGTTCCTGGAAAGCGAGGAGGACGCGGTGGTGAGGAAGATCGCGGTGAGGGAAATCAAATTGCTAAAGGTGAGGGAAATCAAATTGCTAAAGGTGAGGGAGCAGGAGCCGCTGAGGGATCCTGGAGGGGAGAGGGGCTGTGTTTGAGGGGCAAACAGATGTTTTTTTGGTGGCTTGGTGTTTAAATTCCTCTTCAGCTGGGAGGGAGGGGTTGATGTCGCAGTACGAGGAGGTTCCTGCAGGGCGTCACCTTTTAATTTGCAGATCGCGTAATTTGGGTTCCACATTAGGAAGAAATTCTTCACTGTCAGGGTGGTGAGACCCTGGGCCAGGTTGCCCAGGGAGGTTGTGACAATTACACAAATGTCAGTGAGAAGAGGGGAGGTTCCTGAGAGCTGAGTGGTCTGTGTGTGTGACAGGAATTCCCTGTGCAAGGGCTCAGGGTGAGGACTGCTGAGTGGAATGGCAGCAGCCAGCAAACATGGAACTTGGGTTTTGGGAGTGAGGCCTCTCTGGCTTGTCTCCATCACAGGCCCTTGGAGGGGGAGTTTTGCAGCTTTTTTCCTTGACTTCACTGGGAAATGAGAGGTGATTCTGCCCCTTTGCTCTGCCCTGGTGAGAGCTCAGCTGGAATGCTGTGTCCAGCTCTGGAGCTCCTGACCAAAGGAGGATGTGGCCCTGCTGGAGAGTGTGCAGAGGAGGCCACGAAAATGCTCAGAGGGCTGGAGCACCTCTCCTATGGAGACAGTGTGAGGGAGCTGGGGTTGTTCAGCCTGGGGAAGAGCAGGCTCTGGGGGGACCCAATCTCAGCCTTCCTAATAGCAAAAGGGCGCCTGGAGGAAGGCTGGAGAGGGACTTTTGAGAAGGGCTTGTAGGGAGAGGACCAGGGGTTATGGCTTTAAACCAGAAGCTGGGAGATTTAGGTTAGAGATGAGGAGGCAATTCTTTAGTGTGAGGGTGCTGAGCCCCTGGCCCAGGCTGCCCAAGGAAGCTGTGGCTGCCCCATCCCTGGCAGTGTCCAAGTCCAGGTTGGATGGGGCTTGGAGCAACCTGGGCTGGTGGGAGGTGTCCCTGCCCATGCAGGGGGTTGGCACTGGAGGAGCTTTAAGGTCCCTTCCAACCTGAACCAGTCAGTGATGAGGTGAGCAGCCTGTCCTGCTGCAGGCAAGGAGAAGGATGGAGCTCAACATGTGCTCCATGGAGAGGGAGAGACCCAGTGTGTGACTCCATACTCCAGGTGCCTCCTCGTGGTGTGCTTTGAATTCTATCCTGGTGTTTAAATACCTTTAATGAAGGAAAATGCCTCCTTCAAGCAGAATAGTAACCTTCATGTGCGAGTTTTCCTTGCAGTAAAGGTGCTAGTTCTTTAAAAGTGATGGATGGGGATGAGATCTGCCTTGGTCCCTGAGAGGAATCTGCCTCTTGTGACTCCTGAATTGTCCTTTAAGGAGTGGTGTTTATCCAGTGAAGTTCTGGGACAGATGTCATTTTAAACCATTGGGTCACTTTTGAAAGGGAAACACGGTTGCTTCTGACCAGGATTTATGAAGTGTAACTAAATCCAAAACAAAAGATAGTTAATTGGGTCCCGGGTGTATTTCCCAGAGCAGCCTCGTTATGGTAGATTCCTTTAACCTTTGGGGCTGAAGCCTTGCAGCACTGCCTTTCCCCAGGGCAGGCTGCTCTGCTGGATCTGCTTGGCTAAACCTGAGGCGATCAGAATCTGGGCTGCTTATTTTCCGTGTTCGGCGGGGAAAGGCACGAGAAAGCGTAGTGCCAAGGTCTCTGTTGCCTCCTGCTGGTAACACTCCCTCTGTGTCGTGTGCTCAAATCGCTGCTGGGAATTATGCTGGAAAGGAAATGCTGAGCTTTAAAAACCTGCGGGTGAGTGGTGACCTGGAGGTGTGACACTGTGCCTAACCAGACTGGGCACTGGTATTTCCTGACACGGATACCTGCTTCTAGGAAAGTTTTACTCTGTTTTCTTTTATTAATGGCACTTGTGTTGCAGGTGAGGCTGGAGGAGGGGCCAGCTATCAGATTCCCTGAACCTTCTCAGTCAATGGCTAGCCCTCAGTGTGAAGCCAGCTGGCATGATGTCCTTTGCTGTTTGTGTGTGTGATTTGCCTGGCATCAGCTGTGAGTGCTTTATACCCACCTAAATACTCAGTCATACTTCTTTCTGCCTGTTAGCTTCTTAGCATCAGCCTTCTGTGATGTAGCCACATTGTGGGCCTTGGTTTCTTAAAGGTACTTCTCTTCATGGGCTGTTGATGCTCTGTCTGGAAAAGTACCCAGGAATTTTATATAAACAGGGTTTTGTGGGGGGGTTTTTTGGGTTCTTTGTTTTGTTTTTTTTTTTTCAGTGTTTTGTCACATGGTCTTTCTGCTTCCTCCAGGCTACAGCAGCTTTTGCAGTTTTCCTGAGCTGTTCCACTGGCAGGTTTTTCTGCTGTGTTGGTGAGAAGGATGCAGGGTGGCATTCCAAGTCAGGATGTGCAGCCCTTGTTCTGCTTGCCCTTTTGACCCCCTTCAGTCCTTGTGTTTGCCACCACAGCCTTTAGCAGCACTTGCATTTTCCTTCTTCCCTTGTCCCACGTGTGGTGCACGTGGAAGAGCAGGTGTCTGGGTTGAGGTTTTAAGCCTTGGGACATGGGTGATCTGTCTGGTAAGGAAATGAAGGCAAGCTTTGCTACATTTGGGGTGCATCTAGGCTTTTCCTAGGATGTGAGGTGTTCAGGAGGTAGGAATATGTTCAAGCCTGTCTCCTCTACTCTTGGCTGCCCCAAGGCTATAGTCTCTGTGCCATCAAGTTAAAATAAAAGTCACCACTTGCCACCACTCCAAGAGCTAATAGATATACACCTGCTGGAGCTTGAGGCTCAGCCAGCAGCTCCAGGAACTGTCCCCTCCAACTCTTATCTTGTGAGCCTGGATTGTACCTGAGCTGCTGGCCAGGCTTGCTTAGTTTCTCTGTCACAATATGTACCACCTCCCAGGTGTGTTGGGAATTTTCCTGGGTAAATGGGAACTTAGCAAGGGGAAGGTTTCCATATATAGCTTAATAAATGCAGCCTCTCACAGTGAAAATGAAGACCTAGGGATTTAGTCTTTGTGTAATTTCTTCACTTGCATGCTCCTTGTGAACTTACTTTTTAATATTTATTTTTCTTTCCCCCTTCTGTTTTGGAGTTTGGGCAGGAATTTAATTGTGGTTGAAAAGAGCAAAACATCATCAGGTCTCCTGCTCTGGGAAAAATTATTTTTGAGAAAAGAGTTTTTGTCTTTTTTTTTTCTTCATCACTTTTTAAATCTTCACTTTTCAGACCTAAGGCTGGCTGTCACTCCCTCTGGGCTGGCAGAGCATTTCCCCTACAAGTCCTGGTGCCCTGCAGACCTTGAGATCCCTGGGCTGGGGTGCAGCCTCCAGTGAGATTTCCCTGCTAGGCTCCCAGCTAATAAACAACTGCATTGTAGCATGGGCTGGTTTGTTCAAGTGCTGTGTGGTAAACCAGTCTTACAAATGTGTAACAAAGCAGAAGTGGAGTCTGGGATGGCCAGAACGTGCTGAAAAATCACATGAAAATACATCAGCCTGGGTTTTTTTTATTTTCATTTAAGTTGCAGGGTTTTTTCTCTAAACTATCTTAATCTTCTGCGTAATGTTGTGGGGAAAGAAAAAATCTCTTCAAATCCTTAGCTGGTCAGTTTTCATTCTTAATCCACTAGACACAGTTTAATAGGAACTGTTTAATGGTTAACACTATTATAGGTAAGAATGCTGAACTTTCCTTTTAACCATTCAGTGTGGCTGTGTTCTGGCACTTGTTAATTATTGTAAATAAGTATTGGCTGGCAGTGCCAACAGAAGTGTTTTGGGTATGGGAAAAGCTTAAAAGAAAAGTTTTCTATCAGGATAACTAGAAGAAAATCAAGATAAAGATACTGAGTTGCTGGTGATGAACCAACAGCTAGTTAGAGCAGAGAGATATTGCAGCTGTCTTTGCTTTTCTTTTAAGTGAAGACATAAGAGATTTTTTTTAAAAGGACCTAGAGAGAGGAACAACAGAGTAGAAGTCCCTGGAAACATAGGAGGAAAGAGATGAGTCAGCTTGGGGAAAGACAAAGAGTTTTCTTAAAACTTTGAAAGCATAGGGTTGCTCTAAAGCTTGTCAAAATCAGGGTGTGTCACCTCTGATATGAGGGAAGTGTTGGGAGAAGCAGAACACATGAGGTTATTCAAGAAGAGAACAGTATTTTGAGCATCCCCATTATGAAGGGATGTCCTTAGGCAGTGTTCTGGTTGGTTTTAGGCTGCAAAACCAGGTGTTTGTGTATACAAGATGGTAGAAATCCTCCAGGTAATGTTAAGCAAAAATGGCAAAATAAAACTTATTATAAAATATCAAGAATATTTAGAATAAATTAATGAGTGCCATGACAAGAAGAGCACTCCAGGGCAGTAGCTGGCTGCAGTTTAAAATAACAGCTCACAGTTTACCCATTATATCCTGTCAAGCTCTCACAAAATATTTCCTTGTTTTATGACAGCAACTCAGGCATGAGAATCTGGTGAGCCTGCTGGAAGTGTATAAAAAGAAGAAACGCTGGTACCTGGTCTTTGAATTTGTGGATCACACAGTGCTTGATGACCTTGAGGCATTTCCAAACGGACTTGACTACGGCAGGGTTCGGAAATACTTGTTTCAGATTATCAGAGGAACAGCATTTTGTCACAGTCATAATGTAAGTATGTGCAAGAAGTCAGCTTTGCAATTAACCCTGAATGGATAGGTACAGAAGCATGTATTTTTATCTCTATACTAAAACTCAGAGAAATAAAGCCTCAGTTGAAAAGAAAAAGGCTGGACTGGATTTCATCTAAAATCTCAGAGCTTGATGTCAGCTAACCAGTTATCTGTCTGATTTGTGAGGGTTTTTCAAAGGAAGGGTCCAGAAGACTAATGAAGATCCCATACTTGGTGGCACTTTATTGTTGGTTGGCTTATGTAGCAGAGTGACACAGCCTCTCTTTCAAAACTTTGATTCTGATGGTGTCTATGTAATATGTAGGCTTGCGTTTTCTCTTGGTATTTTTAAGTTCTCAACTGATTTTTAACAGGTTAGACAATTTAACCATAGTTGTGTAGTTATATAGATAAACATGTGCATTTAGTTTAGGAAACTTTTATGAATTCCTAAAATTTAACTGTAGGACATGCCCATGGCCCTTGCAATACTTACAGCTTTTGAATTGTGGCCAAGGCCAAATTTTCCAGCCTTATAAGTTGTACCTGTTAAAATAACTTCTATGAGTTCACCTGCAGAACATAAGCAGAGAGATTCATGAAATCAGCACTTTTGTGTTTAAAAATGAGAGGTTCTGTGTTTACCTGTGCATGTGGGTCAGCCCTGGGTTGTTCACTGGCCGTGTGCACGTAGCTTTCTTTTACAGGCTCCACATTTCCTCTGCCTGTAAAAATGTTTTCTACCTGGATGGGCACAATTTTGGCAAGCCAGCCAGTTTGCTACATAGAAAGGGGGAATTTATTTGTCTGGATTTGCTTTTCTTTGTGCAGATAATCCATCGGGACATCAAGCCAGAGAACATACTGGTTTCTCAGTCAGGAGTTGTAAAACTCTGTGACTTTGGATTTGCCCGTACCTTAGCAGCTTCTGGGGAAGCTTACACAGACTACGTGGCAACCCGATGGTACAGAGCTCCAGAGCTGCTGGTGGGAGACATCAAGTATGGCAAGTAAGGCTGCAGAAGGGTTGTAGGGAGGGGTGCTCTGGTTTTTTGGGGGGAGGGAGAGGACTGTTACTTGGCAAACAGGTTAAACAAGATGCTGTTCATCGTTCCCTGCTTATCCACTCATCAAGGTGCAATCCTTCCTCTTCTCTCTCCCACTCCATAACTGACTGCTGGCAGTGCTAGGCTTCCCTGGCTCAGAAGGGGAGGAGAGCCCTCCCCATTCCTGGTCTGTTGGCTGATGGAGTTTTTCAGTTGCCTGTGCTAGTACTGGAGGAGGCTATGATAGACCTCCCTCTTGTGTGGTTGTAGTCATGGGGATAAGGCAGAAAAGTCCCTCCAAAAATTCTTGGGAGACATTTCAGGAGGTGGCATGGATGAGATTGTTCTTCCTGGGATCCTCAGTGTGCCCAAACCAAGTCAGAACTTAAACTGTGTTACTCATGGGTCTGTTTGTACAATCATGCAAGTCTGTAAATGTCCCTTTATGAATTCATTTTCAGTAAATGTCTCTAAAGAGTGGAAGCCTGCAGAAAGAGAGCTTCTTACCTGTGTGCTCTCTGAAGTGCAAGATTCCAGTAATGTGTTTATGTTGTATTAAAATTTTTAGAACATTGGGTTTAGGAGCCTGATTTTACACCTGTCAGGTTTTCTGTTAGCATTTGTCTGCTTCAAGAGCTGAATCTTTTGCCACTCATCAGAGCACTTGTAAACTTGGAAAACAGCTGTCTTGCTGTTCCCTCAGGGCTTGGAACCTGCTGAAGACATGCTGTGCTCTGGCTTGGCTCAGCCTTTAGATCAAAGAGATAAATGAAGCCCTGCTAAGCTGGGATGTTGTTTTGGGTTTTGTTTCTTTTCCCTCAGGGCTGTGGACGTGTGGGCTATTGGCTCTCTGATAACAGAAATGCTTACAGGAGAACCCCTCTTCCCTGGAGATTCAGATATTGACCAGCTCTACCATATCACCAAGTGCCTGGGTAAGGGCAGCCTTGTGGGTTCCTAGTGCCTGCTTAGGGGTCAAATATGTTTTGACAGGAGTAGTAGGGTGTGGGGAGAGAGGCTGGGGTGTGTGCTGAACTGTTTCTGAGACCATGTAGCACATAGTGGGATCTTGGCACCTTTTACAAAGGAGGAGCTAGGAGCTTGGGAATACAGCACCAACCCATGGCACACAGCTGGGAAGAGAATGACCCAGGCTGTAGCCCTTGCAATAATGCTAACCCAATATTTCAATCTCTCAGATGTTTCAACAGAACTGTCCTGCATTTCTTCCATGTTACTGCTTTGTTTGTGTGATTCCAGGTAATTTAATCCCAAGACACCAAGAGTTATTCTATAAAAATCCCCTCTTTGCTGGCATGAGGTTGCCTGAAGTGAAGGAGCCTGAGACTCTGGACAAAAGATATCCCAAGCTCTCTGCTGCAGTTCTAGATTTAGCCAAGGTAATTAACTGATTGTTTACTGTGAACATTTCTCTGTTTATTTGTTCTTTGCCTGAGGGAGCTGAGCACACCCTACAGGAAAGGCTGTTCAACTGGCTGTTCCTCAGCTACCCATGCAACAAGCACCTCCTTGGGTTGGTAGCTGAATGAGGACTGCAAGGATAGGACAGCTACTCTCCTGGGTGACAGGAGGGACTATACCAGTCACCACCAGAGACAAAATGGTCACTGCACATCCTGCAGGCAGGATTTGCAGCATGTAGTGCCCCACTGATTAAGGAGATAGGAGATCTAGGAGATAAGGAGATCTGACAGGTGAGGAAGGCCTTGTGTACTGCTTGTGTACTTGTGAACTGTTTCAGTTTATGTGTACTGAAAGCATCCCCCATACACCTCAGTGCATCAGTGGATCTTCAGGAAGGTCCCAGTAAGCTTTGCCCCTTGTATACTACCTAACTGGGGGCTTTGTAGGTAACACACAGCCCCTTACAGCTTTTAGCAGAGCTGTGTTGGTACAGTGTTCTCTGCCTGCTGGTAGAGGCACTGCAAACAAGTAGGCTTGGATGGGCTGGAATCCAGACACGTGGATGGAGCTGTGGGTCTGCTGTGTGGGAGTTGGGAAACCTACAGCTTGGTAAGAGATTCCTAAGAATCCTTCCAGGGTGTGGGTTTTGTGTTTCCACCCAGTAATCTGAAGCACTGACACAGTGGCTGATTAAAACAACCTGAACCCCACATGGGTGTCTTTCAAATGCTTGATGATCAGAGCAGATTTTTGAAGCCACACAAGTGTCAGTGAGAAGAGGGGAGGTTCCTGAGAGCTGAGTGGTCTGTGTGTGTGACAGGAATTCCCTGTGCAAGGGCTCAGGGTGAGGACTGCTGAGTGGAATGGCAGCAGCCAGCAAACATGGAACTTGGGGTTTGGGAGTGAGGCCTCTCTGGCCTGTCTCCATCACAGGCCCTTGGAGGGGGAGTTTTGCAGCTTTTTTCCTTGACTTCAGTTGGAAATGAGAGGTGATTCTGCCCCTTTGCTCTGCCCTGGTGAGAGCTCAGCTGGAATGCTGTGTCCAGCTCTGGAGCTCCTGACCAAAGGAGGATGTGGCCCTGCTGGAGAGTGTGCAGAGGAGGCCACGAAAATGCTCAGAGGGCTGGAGCACCTCTCCTATGGAGACAGTGTGAGGGAGCTGGGGTTGTTCAGCCTGGAGAAGAGCAGGCTCTGGGGGGACCCAATCTCAGCCTTCCTGATAGCAAAAGGGCGCCTGGAGGAAGGCTGGAGAGGGACTTTTGAGAAGGGCTTGTAGGGAGAGGACCAGGGGTTATGGCTTTAAACCAGAAGAGGGGAGATTTAGGTTAGAGATGAGGAGGAAATTCTTTAGTGTGAGGGTGCTGATCCCCTGTGCCAGGTTTTCCAAGGAGGCTGTGGCTGCCCCATCCCTGGCAGTGTCCAAGTCCAGGTTGGATGGGGCTTGGAGCAACCTGGGCTGGTGGGAGGTGTCCCTGCCCATGCAGGGGGTTGGCACTGGAGGAGCTTTAAGGTCCCTTCCAACCCAAACCAGTCTGGGATTCTCTGAACTGCTAAAGCCTTTACTTCACGTCTAATGTATTTCCCTTCCATATTTACATTGATTTGCCAGAAATGTTTGCAGATTGACCCAGACAAAAGGCCCTCCTGTGCTGAGCTCCTGCAGTGTGATTTCTTTAACAAGGATGGATTTGCAGAAAGGTGAGTGGTCTCTTTCTGGCTCAAAGCAGGCTGATGTTAGGAGATGGAGCAGTTGTGCTTGGGGGATTGCAGGCTGGGTTTGCAGAGCTGGCAGCTGCTGAATGCCTTGGTTTGGTTTCAGCCTTCCTGGAAACAGGAGAGTTGAGAGGGAACACACTGCAGTGGCATGTGTGCCTCCTTGCCTTGTCATGACATTAATTCATCACCCAGTGTCACAGCAGATGGGGTTGTACAGCCTGCTGCTGCAGTCACTGTGTCTGGGATGCAAACACCTTTATTGCTGCCATATAGAAATTGTGTGCTTGTAAGGTTTTATTTATTGTAACATACATCGTATTTGACTGGCCTCTTTAAAAGACACGAGGTTTTTTTTATTATTTAAAATGCTATAAAAACCTGGGCTGAACACCAACTGATGATGATATTAACAGAAACCCCCCCTTTTTTATTTTTTAATTCTATGGAATGTAGATTTACTCAGGAGCTTAAATTAAAGATTCAGAAAGATGCCAGAGATCATCAGTTACAAAAAAGATCAAAAATCAGCAAAAGAGACAAAGATGACATTTTAGAAGAAAGAAAAATACTTGGTGTCCAGGTTGGTATATCTCTGGTTTCCAAATCTGTATTATTATTGCCTTTTTTTTTTTTTTCATGTTTTAAAATCATTATATAAGTACATGCAGCAGTCTTAATTTCACAGCAAAAATATAAGCATAACTGTCCATGTATTATTTTTTTTTTAAAAAGCCTAATTGTGATATGCCAGAGAAACCTTTGGAGGCTGCTGTGTCTCAGCAGTGCTGAAGACCTCCCCAAAATCCTTGAGGCCTGATTGAAGGCAGTGAGGTTAGGCCTGTGCCCCCATAGCTCTTGGCACTGTGCAGCCCAGGATGCTGATTTTGTGATTGTTTTTGTTGATTTGTTTTAATTCTGTGATACAAGGTTGCTCTGGTGCTTGGCTGGGCAGGCTGCAAGTGGTTGCTTGGCCAGTCACTTGTGGGTAAACTACTTCATGATCCAGTTAGAGGCAAGTATGGAGCTGAAGGGACAATCAGTTGGGAAGCTTAAAGTCATCTTGAATGACAAAAATGTGTTTGTGTGCTGATGGGTCCCTGTGTTAATGCCCTGTCTCCAAAATTACATGTGTTGCTTTCAGGTACTGAGGAGTGGAGGCTTCAGAGTGACCTGGAGATGATGTTGGGCCCAGTTCTATTTCATGTCTTTGGAAGTGACACAGGATACTGCTGTTCTTCCTCCATCATTGCCCATCCCAGTCTAAAGGGCTTTTTTACCCAGACAGTTCTCTTCCTGTTTGATGGAAAACAGAGGTTTTCTACTAAAACCAATTCCATCTCCAACCTTGCAGTTATCACGCAGGTTTAGGCTTTTGACTTCTTTCCCCACATGGCTGCTCTAAGCTACTTTGTAAACCTGATGATAAGAGAAACCCGCTGCTTATCTTTTGAAACAGGACTTCAGCATTGACCCCAAGAGCAGAGATACAAAGTTATTGAAGGCGAAACACTCTAAAGCTGATGGAGAGAAAGCAGACAGATCCTCCAACCTCAGCTCCCTCTATGACACTGCCATCAACCCCTTTAAAATGAGCCCTCAGACCAGCCTGAAAGATTCCAGCAGCAGCTTAGACTACTCCAAGAATGCAGGCATTGTTATCCCTCCCATCAACCAGAGCTTTTCTCCCACCATGGTTGGGATGGGGCCTGTGCCTGGGAACCTCAGTTACAGGTATGGGAGCAGAGCTCAAAGAGCTTCCTCATTTCTGTTGCTGAGGAGTTGTTATGTCCTGAGAGAGGTGCAGGGTGACAATGTGGGAACACGAGGTGTGGGTTTGGACAGCAGGGGTTTGCCAGAAGTTGTGACAATGGCCTTTGTGTGACTCAGGACAATGTGGACCACACGTGACTCCCACTTTTCTTAGCTGAGCTCACGAAGGATATTGTCCCCATGAACCTTCTTTTTAAGCATTGAATGACAGTGTTTCTGGATGTCTCACATTTGTTCTTTTTATATCCACTGCATGACTACAGTTAATATAAAGCTTGGGGCATTTTTCATTACAGAGTTGATGAGAAGAGTAAAAAATACTTGAACCCATTCCTAAAGCAAGGGAAGCATTCTCCAGCAGGGCACTACAGGGTGAGCCTGACACCGGTAAGTCGTTTGTCCTTCCCCCTTGGCAAAGCAAAAATAAATTCTGAACACAAGCACATGTTTTATTGTCAAGAATCTCATCTGTTACAGCCTTCACCATAACTTCCACCTAGAAACACTCTTTTCTTTCCCCTCTTTTTCTCACTGGTGTGTTTTCTGTTATCCTTTGCTAATTGTTATCTTGGTTGAAACATATTTTGTGTCAGAGAACAATTTTAAATGAGGGGAGCAGTCCAACTCAGGCTGCCTGTAAGACATGAAATGTACCCATGGCCTCCTGCCTGGGCATGAAAAGTAGACTGTGTGTGCTGTGCTGCTGAAGCAGAATCAAGGATCTGGACTGAACATGGTCATAAACAGATTAAATGTTCATAGTAAAAACAAGGGAAATGGAAAGCTTTGCACTGCATGCACTACTCAGGCAATATGCCTTCCCTGCCAGCAGGAACATTTGCCTTTTTATATGTAACTTCAGTTTGTCTCTCTGAAAACAGTCTCACTTAGATGACTGGGTTTTTTTACCATGACTAATTTGTTGGTTTTAATGTATAAATGACACTCAAGCAAAATGGATTCCTTCACATGCACTAGAGTATTTTACTCTTGCAGAAGTTCAGACTACAGCAGAACATTGCTATGTTGATGCATTTTTAAGCTTGAAAACAGATTTGTTTTATCAATATTTTCTTGAGCTGCTACTTATGTCCTTGATTACAGGTTACTAATGAAAAAAACATCCTTCAGGCAAACAGGAAAAAATGGGAATTCTCCAAGAAAGATGTGCGTTTGCCAGAACTAAATCATCTTCCTGAACTGAGAGGGGTGGAAGGTATGAGCTTTGATGTCCTGTAAATCAAAGCTGGATACTAAAGAAGTGGCAGGAAGCAGTGTGCCTTACAACAGCCAGCTCTTACTTCCTTAACATCGTGTTCCTTGGTTGTGTTTTGCAGCATGGCATCCCAGATTTCTGAAAAAGGAAAATAAAACAGTTTCAGCATCCCGTGTCCCTTCCCTTGCTGCTATTGACCTCCATAACCTAAGTCTGGCCTCACAGCAGGTAAGAAAGCAGCACAGTAGTTGGTGCTGGTCTGTATTTAGGAAGCATTTCTGAAGTCTGATTTGATTTAGTTTAATAGATGCTTGGAAATTGACCCTCTTTTTGGTTTTTTCTTTCCCATTTTTCAGCTATCAGGAACGTTGATGCCCAATGCATCAGAATCCAGCTTCCCCAGAGTAGAGCACTAACCTTATGGAGATGATCACAAATAAAAGGTAAGCTTTTAATTCCTGTAAAAGGTAGGCTTTAATTTCTTTAATTTCTTTCAAATGGATAGTTTCATGAACACGTATCGAGTTCAGGGATCCTGCTGCATGCGTTGGAGTCTGTCTCATCTTCTTGGAAGTGAGAACTGCAGTGCTTAGCTGAGGGTTTTTACTCTCACAGTCACCCCTCTTTTTTCCAAGACTTTGCTCTAAACCCTTGCCAGCTTTATTGGAACTTTGTGTCCTGCTTTACCCAACACTCTGGGGACACTGCTGCTGCCAGCTTGGGTGACATCACATGCCAGAGCTTCTCGAGGTGGCCATGGGGACCACCAGGCACTGTAGCCTCCCTCCTCTCGGTGTTGGTCACAGGCAGCCACGAGCATGTCACAGTAGTACTGTCACCATGCAGGTGCAAACTGTGTGTCTTTATTTCTTTTGGGCTCTGATGTTTCCTTTTTGAGGAGAGGGAGCAGCTGATGACTGAAATCTCTGCCCTGGTGCTGTGTGTGCTCTTTATTCTGCATGAGTCTATTTGTCACTTGTGCTCATGTGATGTGATGGCTTAATGCCACTAGGAAAAAATAAAAAACAATATCATGATGGGAAGCAATCCTGATAAGAGAAGTGCAGGGAAAAGAAATCTTTCTAAAGCTTTGTCATCTGTGCAGTACAGAGGTATAAGCACATAGCTTTATCAAGGTGAAGATGTGTAATAAATCCAAATAAAGGAAGCGTATCACTGGGGACAACCTCTCTGGTTTTCTTAGCTTGTCCATAACATCATTCTGCTTTTCTCTTCTCAGTGCAGGTGGCTGAAACAGTGGGAACAGTCCACCTGAGTTTCCAGGTGCTAAAGCTGCAAGGTCTGTGCAGGGGAGAGGAGGATCCCTTACTCTCTCGTTAGTGCAGCAGATTGCCATGGGATGCTTGGGTCCAGGCTGAGGACAGAGTTCATGCTGCCATTGCTGCTGGATTTCTTGCATGCAAAACTGCTCCTGAAATGTTTGACTTTGTGGCCCGGGGGCAAGGTCTTGTCTGAGGCCACTTAGGGAAAAATAGTGGTTATTGGTGTGTGACAAGGGCAGAAGCTGGTTTGGAGGATTTGGAAGGAAGCTGGGCTTTCTTCTCTCCAATTGCTGTCCTCTTCAGGGTTTTATTTTTAAATGAATAATGAGAGAGAGTAGATAATCTGCTGAATTGTTGGCAGGCTACCCAATACGTATTGAAAAAGCACCTTTGCCTTGACAAAAATGCCAGTGAAGAAAATGTCTGTGCAAGAAATGAAACCTTTAAATGTGTAAATGTCCCCATCTGTTCTTCTGAAACCCTTCCTAACGCTCAGCAGCGTGTGTCTCCTGCTGTCAGCTTCCTTTTCCCTCCGTGCTTTCCTTCCCATCTTTGGGTGGTTGTATTTGGCTGCTATTAATGGTGGAGGAAGAGCATCAGTGTAAACCACGAAGCTGTGATGCAGGCAGTGTGTGAAATGGCTTCTGTCACCACTCCTTTAGGTCCCTTGGGGGAATGGGACATCTCAAACGTGACAGTGGCTTGTGGAGAGAGAAAAAAATGGCATCGCTTTCATCTCGGGACTGTTACCAGACCATTTTTCCTAAGCAGCCCTCAAGCTGGTTGTTGTCAGGTCTGTGGTGTCTCTATGTTGGTCACAACTTTCTTTTTTGGCAGCTTTGAGGGTGGTGTCACAGCTCATGTCCCCCCCCCCGTACGGTGTCGTTGGTTTTGGAACTTGTCTTTCCACAAAATCCGTGGCCTTTCCCATCGTTGCATCGTGGCAGAATACAGTACAAATAAGAATAATATTTAGGGCTTTGTGGCTATGCTGTGTTTCGATGTGTACGTTAAAATTGGTAAATAAAGGGATATCCAGATGCCTTGTCTGGGAAACAGCAAACCACTTCCTCCTGGAAAACATTGAGGAGAAACCTCCCCACTGTCTGCTTTGCTTTCCCCTGTGCTGCATCAGGGGTTTGGTTTTAATTTGGGATGGGAAGGGGGTTAGGGAGAAAGAAGGAAGTGTTTAGGGAAATGGAGGGGAAAGAAAATGTTTTGGGTGCCGGGGGGAAACAAGGTTTTAGGGGAAGGAAATGAAGGTCTTAGGGGAATGGGCAGGAAAGGAAGGTTGGGGAAAGAAAGGTTTTAAGGAAATGGGGAAAAAGAAGGGAAATTTTAGAGGGATAGGAGGGAAAAAATGAAAGGTTTACAGGAATGGGCATCAAAGGAAGGTTTTGGGTGGAAAAGGAAGGTTTTAAGGGAATGGGGGGAAAAAAGAAGGTTCCAGGGAAATGGGAAAAAAGAAAAGTTTTAGAGAAATGGGGGGAAAAAAGAAAGAAGGTTTTAGAGGAATAGGAGGGAAAGAATTAAAGGTTTAGGGGAATGGGCACCAAAGGTAGGTATTGGGTAGAAAATGAAGGGTTTAGGGGAATGGGGGGAAAAAAGAAGGTTTTAGAGGAATAGGAGGGAAAGAATTAAAGGTTTAGGAGCATGGGCACCAAAGGAAGGTTGAAGGGGAAAGAAGGAAGGTTTGAGGGCAATGAGGGGGAAAAGAACGGCTTAGGGAAACGGGGAGGTTTTGGGTTGAAAAAGAAGGTTTTAGAGTAATGGGGGAAAGAAGGGAAGTTTGAAGGGAAGAGGGGATAGAAAGGTTTGGGGTGGAGAAGTTTGCGGGAGGGGGGTGTCAAGATTTGAGGGGAGGAGGAAAGGTTTAGGGGGAAACCCATTCGAACGGGCCAGCCGGTTCCGTGTCCCGGCGCTGCCTGCAGGGCGGAAGCGGAAAGGAGGGAGGAAGGGGAAGCCGCGGATCTTCCGCACCGGGGAAGGCGGCCATGGCGGCGGGCGGGGAGGAAGGCTGCGAGCATTACCGGCGTGGCTGTCTGCTGCGGGTGAGGAGGAGGGAGAGGAGGCGGTGGGGCTTGGGCGGGAAACGGGCGGTGAGGTGAGGTTTATCCGTGCGTTTGTCTGTCAGGCGCCGTGCTGCGGGAAGCTGTACGCCTGCCGGCTCTGCCACGACGGCACCGAGAACCACCAACTGGACCGGTTCCTCGTCGCCGAGGTGCAGTGTACCCGCTGCCGCCTGCTGCAGAAGGTGTGTGCGGTGGCGAGGGGGGACGTGGGGAGCCCCGCCATTTCGGGGGTGAGGGGAGGAAGGGAGCGCCGCCATGTTGCGAGGGGCGCCATGTTGAGGGGAGGGCACCTCACGGCTATCGTCCCCCCCTTCTTCTCTCCTGGGCGGTTCGCCCTCAGGCTCAGCAGCGCTGCGAGGGTTGCGGTAGCCTCTTCGGCGAGTACTACTGCGGTATTTGCCACCTCTTCGACCGCGACAAGAAGCAGTACCACTGCGGCGAGTGCGGGATCTGCCGGTGCGTGAGGGGAGGGCGGGCGGGGAGGGGGAGGAGGGAACGGCCTCGGCATGGCCTGACGCTCTTCTCCTCAGGATCGGCCCCAAGGAGGATTTTTTCCACTGTTCAAAATGCAATTTGTGCCTCAGCTTGGATCTTCGAGGAAAGCACAAGGTGAGAGCGCACCAGTTAAGTCCGTATCATTTTTTTTTAAAATGTCACAATTAGTAAGTGCAAGCTGATAGCGCCTCGGCTGCATCTCAGGCTGCTAGGAAGAAATTCTTCCCTGTGAGGGTGCTGAGCCCCTGTCCCAGGTTGCCCAAGGAAGCTGTGGCTGCCCCATCCCTGGCAGTGTCCAAGTCCAGGTTGGATGGGGCTTGGAGCACCCTGGGCTGGTGGGAGGTGTCCCTGCCCATGCAGGGGGTTGGCACTGGAGGAGCTTTGAGGTCCCTTCCAACCCAAACCATTCTAGAATATGATTTCTGTGACACACACGAGGAAGCTGGAGGTTCTTTTTCTCTAAGCACACCAAACAGCACCACAAAGCACTTATGGGCTGGCTTGGCTAGCAGTGGGAGCCAAATAATCATCTCAGTCTCCTCCTCCTGTTTTATAAAGAGCTGTTGATTGCACATCTGACACTGTGTAAATTTGAGCTCCTCTTCCTGCTGCAGGACAGGGAAAGCTAGGCTGCTTGTCAGTGCAGGAGTTCTAGGAGCCCTTTTCCTACATAGACTTTCAAGCTGTTTGGTTTTTGAGGTGCTAAACCAGCTGTTAATTTTCAGAACTCCAGACCTAAATGCAAACAGTAATGTTTCATAAATCTTTTCTTACTGTCCTAAAGGAATTTTAAAATAACCCTGATATCCTTGCAGTAGAATAATTTCTTTTTTTTTTTCTTTTCTAAGTGTATTGAAAATGTCTCCAGGCAGGACTGCCCAATATGTTTGGAGGTGAGCATCTTCTTTTCATCTCTTGGCTTTGCATGTGGCTGTGCATGCTAATGCATGTGGCATTATTTTTGACTGTTTTGGAATTAATCTCATCTTTTGTCTGGTTCTTGCCTGGACACAGGATATTCACACCTCTCGTGTTGGAGCTCACGTTCTGCCCTGTGGTCACCTTCTTCACAGGTAAGGTGTTGCAGATACTTGAGGAATAGCTGCTGCCTTGTATGTGGGGTTTTATTCAGCAGCCCTGCAGGCATGGATCGTCTGTACTAGGTACTTAGAGCTGGTTTATGAGGGGCCCACATGTCAGGAGATACTTCTTGATGAAGGAGAGGCTACTTTCTTTAGAAAGGTGGTATTTCTTCCACAGTAAATTTTGGCAGTGGCAGAATCACCTGTCTAATCTTCATTGTAAATTTTCCTATGCTGAATTTCCTTCTGCTACTACTTAAATGTTACCAATCCTATTGAGAAAGCCCTCCTTGGTGCAGAAGGCAGTTGCACTGTGGTTTTTAGAGGCTGGTGGCAGCTCATGAGTTAAATTTCAGTGTCTTTCCTTAGGCAGGGCCCCTAAGACAATGGGGTGCTCTGTTGCATTACAAAACTGTATCAGGATTTTAGAGTGATGTGGTACAGAGTTCTGTTGAAATTCTCATTGTGTTTCCTTTTCAGAACCTGTTACGAGGACATGCTCAGAGGGTAAGTATTTGTAAACATCACTTCTCTTAATATTATTTAAAGAGGTTAAGATCATATTGCCTAATCTTGTACCAGCTAACTTAAAAAGGGGTGTTTGATTACCACCTCTGTTTGCAAGAACTTCTTAAATACTGGTGTTTCTCTTTGGTATGATGTAAAACTTGTCTCCTTCTGAGTGGACTTATTTCACGGCCCTGCTCCATCTGCTGATTGAGACTTCAGGTTTATTTTTTTTCCCCTTTCTGCCAGAGATTACAGGTGCCCTTTGTGCATGCGCTCGACCTTAGATATGACACAGGAGTGGCGTCAGCTGGATGACAAAGTGGCCCAGACTCCCATGCCCACGGAGTATCAGAACAGGATGGTGGAGGTGAGATCTTGGTAGATCTGTGCCTTTCCAGTACTGGCAGCAGAGGGCACTAGGAACTTGTCCTGGATCAGAAGTCACCCCGATGGTTAAGGAATGGTGAAGCAGTGTGTAGGTTTACAATAGCTGTCTGCTGGGTTTATAAACATGCAAAAAAAAAGAAAGAAAGAAAAAAAGCAGGCATTCCAAAAGAAACCAACCCTACAAATGTTGAGTGTTGTAGTATCACACGTGGGCTTCTTTGGAACTATCCTGCTCTTCCCAGCAGTGTGAGGTGCTGTCACAGCTAAAAGCAACAACATTTGCTTTCAAAGAGCTTCCAGTTCCAGAATACACAAGCTGGGTTTTCTGCAGAACTATTTATTGATTTGTGCAAGGCTAGCACATAGAGACTACTTCTGGTGGGGGCTTTTTTTGTTTGTTTCTTTCTTTCTTTGTGTTAACTCAGAAGTGTGAAACTGTTTGCAGGTAAACACCAAGTTAAACAGTGCTGGGCATTAATGTTTTAGTTGCGTCTGTTAAGGTTTAAACAACCAATCCAACCAGCTCTTGCAGTCAGGATATTTAGAAAAAAGCCTCTTTACTGCCTGTTTTGAGAAAAACACTCACTTGCCTGCCATGCACAGCAGACTGGCTTATGTTTCTAGCTACTCTTAATCTGCTTTCATTGTCACTTGAGGGTTTCTTTATTGGTTTCCCACATTAAGCAACCAAAACAATCCCTGACTTACTCAAGGAGTCACCTTGCCATACTAAAAGTAAGTTCTTCCTGATTACATGTGAGCAGAGTAGTTACAGACAGGTTAAGTCAGCCCTTCTGTCTTTAAAAAAGAAGATTCTGCCTTTTCCCCTCCTGGCAAACCCTCACCCTCCTGTGACTGCTAGCAGCATGGTTGCAGTGTACCACTGAGTGTCCTACTGGTATTAAAGCTTTTCCCCTCTCTTTTCTGTGCATGTAGATCCTTTGCAATGACTGCAGTGCCCGCTCCACGGTGCAGTTCCATTTCCTGGGCATGAAGTGCCAAAAGTGTGACTCCTACAACACTGCCCAAGATGGAAAATGACACTTTTGGGGGAGCAGTGACCGAGCTAGATGCTGCCTTCAGCTGGATGAGGAGGACTCTGCCTTGGGAAAGAGAGTTGCCTATTTCAAAAAAACCTTGCTTGTCAGGAAAAAAAACTTACTCAAAGTTTGCACCAGTGAAACAGTGACAAGATTTAATTAATGCTGGTGCTAATTATACCCCCCTCCCTAGGGGGCTGTGCAGCCAGGCCCATCAGGAAATTCCCAGTCGAGCAGCGTGATGCCCTGTGCCAGGTTAGTGTCTGGAGAGAGACCCTCGAGAGCCACTTACTGTGTCAGAGAGAGAGACAGCCCAGAGAAATAACTAGTGAGGTGCAAAATGAGAAATGCTGTGCAGCTGACACAGCAGAAGATGTTTAGGGGCAGCTGAAGGTTGTGGGAGCAGGACAGGAGGTGGAGGTACAGCTTATTCTGGTTGCAGCTGTGGTGGAAAACGGGGACTTTTGAGAGTGGCCTTTTTACAGAGAGCTGACATCTGCAGAGTGGGCCACGAGGAACGTTTTGTTCCTTTCCAACAACGTGTTTGTTCTAGGGCCTCAGAGGCGAGTGGCTGAAAGAGGGTGAGCTTGCAGAAATTGTGTCCTTTTGGCTTGATTTGTTGACACGTGCATGCATACAGAGTTCCTTTGGAAACCAGGCTGGCCTGTCTGCTTATATTTTTACATTGGTTTTTTCCAGCCTTAAAAATGAGCTGCAGGGCCACCCTTCTGTCCCCCCCACCCATCTGACCCTCTGTCTCCTCGCTCAGGCTCCTTTGACAGCTGTGGTCACATTTACTTCCATTTCTTCCTCATTTTATTCACTGACAGAAGCTGAGGTGTCTGAAGGGTTTAGGACCCATCTGTAGCTCCCTGTTTTGCTGGTTAAGTGCACTGAGTGAGGCACAGACCATTCTCTTGTCAGGTTTGACATGGGGCCAACTCATCAGGCTGAGCCTGAGATGTTTTGCTAAAGCAACCAGAGGGTGCAGGGACCAATTTTCTGTCATTTTGGGTTGGTTTTTTTAGTGGTATCTGATTTCTTTGGGAAAAGAGGATAGAGGATGGAAGAGTTCTTAAACAACAAACCCACAACCAGAGAAACCTTCACACTTTTCATTGTGTAGTACCCTACCCAAGGAGTTTTACAGTTTAAATACTACAGAAGGTTCTTGGTTTCTGGGAGTTTCAGAGTATGGAAATGGTGTTCAAAAATAAATAAAATCTATTTTAAAAGCCCAGTTATTCTTTACTGCCTTGACTACTTGTTTTTCACTTGTTCTGTTGTAAAACAACAGCTTTTCTCCTTCATCTGACAATGTCCCTTTACAAGGGGATGCTGATGAGAGTGTTCCTGGAGCTTGCCTTTACTGGAGTGTCTTTCTGCAACACTTTAGCTGCTGCTATAAATAAATGTAAAACAAAACAACATCTCTGTTAGACCAAACTTTGCTCTCTGCAATGTCCTCTCCTTCCACACTCACACACGTACCCTCTGGAAATTCCTGCCTGAGTTTAAATGATGATTCAGCCCTGAAAAACGAGGGTTTGGTGTCTGGATGTGTGACCCCTGGGTGTCTGTTATGAAAACAACCCCCAAACCTGCCCTCACCATCCTCCCCTTTCCCAGTCGTGGTACAGGGGGCAGGGTGAGCTGCAGCTGTGTGCAGAGCAGAGGAGATACTGTGGGTTGAGGATGGCTTTTTGCACCCTTGGTGGCAATTTGGATGAGTCCTGTGGTGGGGGAACCATGTGTGGGACCAGGTGGGCTGCATCAGCTCATCCAGAGTCAGTCAGTAACTTGGGGGCTGTGCTACGGGGAGGAGGGCTTTTGGTGAGGGAGAAAGAAGGAAAGAAAGGTGCTTTAGGGGTGTGTTTGGGGTGGGAGGTCATGGGCTGTGCTGGGCACCAAGAAGGGAAGATTTCCTCCTGGGAGCTGCTGTTAAAATGAGGGAAGCTGAGGGAACAGAAGTGCAGAAGGAGCATGGTTTGACTCCTTGCTGTCTTCTCCATATTTCCGTGAGTGGGGTTTGGGGTTGGGCATCCTGGGGATGTCCCACTGAGGGGATAAGGCCCAGGGCAGGGGCTGGTTTGGCTGTGGGGCTTTTGAGGCTCTGCCTGCCACAGGCACACTGAGTTGAGGTGTCCTCAGGATGCTGACATGGAATCCCAGTTTCCATGGTGTGAAAGGACCTCAAAGCTCCTCCAGTGCCAACCCCCTGCATGGGCAGGGACACCTCCCACCAGCCCAGGTTGCTCCAAGCCCCATCCAACCTGGACTTGGACACTGCCAGGGATGGGGCAGCCACAGCTTCCTTGGGCAGCCTGGGACAGGGGCTCAGCACCCTCAAATTAAAGAATTTCTTCCTAATGTCCAACATAAATCTCCCCTCTTCCAGGTGGAAACCCTTCCCCCTCATCCCATCCCTCCAGGCCCTTGTCCCAAGTCCCTCCCCACCCTTCCTGCAGCCCCTTCAGCCACTGGAAGGTCACTCTTAGGTGTCCCCAGAGCCTTTCCTTTTCCAGGCTGAACACCCCCAGCTCTCTCAGCCTGGCTCCATAGGAGAGATGCTCCAGCCCCTCTGACTTGATGTCTCTGCTTGACTTTAGGCTCCTGGAGCTGGTTTGAAGGACTCTGCTCTTGCTCACGGATGGTGGTTTTGATTTCTCCACCGAAGCTGCCAGCAAGACTCCTGCTGCTTTGGAGCACTCTCCAAATGTGAGGCTTCACTGCCCTTCCTGGATGGAAATCTGCTTTCAGGTAAGCCCTGAGGGCCAGTGGGTCTCACTGTGGAGGGCAATGGGTCCATGTGGAGTATTTTTTAACTGGGAGGGAGCAGCAGCTCTGGGAGCGCAGAGGACTTTGGGTGGTTGGTGCCAAAAGAGCTCATCCCACCTCACCACCACTGCTGCTGCACTGGGCCTTGCTCACAGGTTCCTGCCCAAACAGCTCCAGCCCCATGGTGACAGCCAGCAGCTGGGCATGGTGACTTTGGCTGCCCAGAAGCAAGAGGGAAAAAAAAAGTTCAGGTGATGCCACTTCAATGTTCTCAAGGTGCTCTTTGTCCTTGAGTGTTACATCTTGAGAAATGACTTCCCTCTGGCTTTAAAAAAAACAGGCAAGGTGAAATGAGCAGTAAATGGGACAGAAATATGATGTGCAGGGATGACCTTGAGATGAAGCTGAGGAATGTTGTTTTTCTGTGTTATTTAAAGCAGTTACAGTCCTCCTCTTTGGGAGGAAACAAAATAATCCTTTGGCCACACTCTTAGCTGCCCCCTGAGAAGCCCACTGGTGGCAAATGCAAGGTTAGATGCTGTTTCCATGAGTGCTGGGATGTGGGTGTTGTCTGGAGAAGCAGAGGTGCCATGGAGATGTGCTGAGGGCCAAGGTGGAGACTGAATTTCTGAGCATCTGGCAGCTGGCATTGCCAGAGCACTCTGCTCATTACCAGCAAATTGTTTCCTGTTTGTGTGTGTGGGGGTTCTTTTATATTTTTAAATTTTTTTTTCATTTCTGCAAAAGTGCTGTGGATTTATTCAGCTGATAAATGACCTTGTGGTGCAGCTGGGAAGCCAACTTTGGAGAACTCAGTAGTGAAGTAGCCCTTGACTGTGTTGTAAGCTGTAAAACTGTGCTGGTTAAGTCCACAACCAAGCAGATTTGATGCTGAATGATAAGCTAATTTTAGCCCAGTTGGAAATATTCCTGTTTGGGTTCCAAGCACAAGAGGAGGCTGAAAGAAAACCCTTAGTTGAACTGAGTCTTGGAAGAGCATCTCCTTCTCCCACTGGACTTCTGCGTTGGGCTGAGGAGAAAAATTATGTTGGGGGTAGGATCCAGCTGATTTTGGTCTTTTTGGTCTCCAGATTTTGGGGTTTGCCTCTGCAAAGTGTGTGTGTGTAGGGGGCTGCAGCTGGGGAACCTGATGCCACCAGCTGAACAACCTCTGTATCATGTGTTTAGCTTGGCACCCAGCCTAGAACTGCCTTGGCCAGGGGAATAAATTGCATTGGGCAGCAGGAAAACCTTTCTGAAGTGATGAAGATAAATGTAGGGGATAAAGAGAGGCAAGGAGGTGCTGTATGGGTTGGAAGGTGCTTCAGGACCTGGAAGGTGCTCCAGGGAAGCTGAAGAGGGACTTGGGACAAGGGCCTGGAGGGATGGGACAAAGAGGAAAGATTTTAACATGGAAGAAGGGAGATTTAGGTTAGAGATTAGGAAAAAATCCTTTCCTTTGAGGGTGCTGAGCCCCTGGCCCAGGTTGCCCAAGGAAACTGTGGCTGCCCCATCCCTGGCAGTGTCCAAGTCCAGGTTGGATGGGGCTTGGAGCAACCTGGGCTGGTGGGAGGTGTCCCTGCCCATGCAGGGGGTTGGCACTGGAGGAGCTTTAAGGTCCCTTCCAACCCAACCAGTCTGGGCTCTATGATTCTATGCTCTGGGCACCACTGGGAGTGGGAAGGATGCTTGGATCATAGGGATGTAGTGGTCCTGGGATGAGGACAGGCTGGTGGCTGGGCCAGGGCTTGCCCAGTGGCTAAGGGAGCTGTGGCAAAGCTGTCCTTAGCACTGCAGGGCACAGCTGAGATCTCCCACACTGCTGCCACCCCAAGTCCAACCTTGCTTGGAGAGCAAATTCAGGAGCAGACGGGATTATCCCTGCCCTGTGGGCAGGAGGTGGTGTTCCACTGAGTCCAAACAAGGTCAGTGGAGCTACGAATGAAGCCAGGGCCTGCAGACCCTTCCCTGAAGCTGGGCAGGTCCCTCCTTGCTTGTGGACCCTAAAAACCTTTTGTCCAGCAGGAGGAGAGCCCTGGCTTCCCCCAGGCTGAGGCTGCAGAGAAACTGTTTATTCCTTTCCAACTGGAAGGAACTCAATTAACGAAGGGCTCATCATGTCCTCCTATTTATAACTCAGAGGCCAAGCAGAGCATCTGCCTCTGCAGCTCCAGGCAGGGCTGGCTTAGCCCTGGGACCTCCCTGCTGGAAATGGGGTGGTTTCCTTGCATTTTCTCCTTGATGGTCCCAGTTGGAGTTGTGGGGGAAGGGGGTATTCAAAACTTGTCACTTTACACTGGTTTCATGGAATCGTTTCTCCCTGACACCTGAACTGATTCCTGCATCTTTTGCAAGGAGCTGGTGCCTGGCTGGGTGGCAGAGGATGGAGCAGAGACTCAGGAGGACCTTGGAGTGCTGTTCCCCCCTCACTCCTCTCCTGCAGCTTTAGGGGACAGGAGTCCCTCAGGGCTGATGGAGCTGCAGGTGCTGCAGGTGCTGCTCAGCAGAGCAGATGAGACAGGGTGGGTGGAAGAAGTCTGGATGCTCTGTGGACAAAAAAAAAAAACCAAACCCAAACAAAAAACACTTCTAAAACCCCTGAAATAGTTGCAAAATAATGGATCGTTTAAAGACTTGTGAGGCCTTCAACAGTTAATTTTCTGGTTGTGCTTGCAAGGAGCTTTGTTGGCAAAATAGAGTAAGAAGTGGAACACCTGGAGCTCCTGGCTGTTTGTGACTGTGGCCTTTGGGAGTGCTGGAGGTGTTGAGTGGGCTCCAGCATGCCCTGGGGAGGTTGCTCACCCAAGGATGAAGCCCCACCAAAGCCCAGTGGCTCTTGGTTGTGTCCCTTGAGCCAGGCAGAGCTGCTGTGTGCTTGCCAGAGTTCAGACCTTCACCCTGCCCTGCGTGTGCTGGGCAGCAGAAGACCTCCCCAGCTTCTGTTGGGTGCCTGAAGCTGCTCTGGGGTGGTAACACTGAGCTGGCTTCATCTCCACCTCAAGAGGGTTTGCTGCAAGTTTTCCTTAGGGATGAGGGTCCTGTCTGGTCTAGCTGGGACTTTCCCTTCACCTTTGAGGTCCAGAGAGGAGGTAGCTCCACAGGTAGCCACAGGGTGGCTGCTGTGGCCCTGCTGGGACCCCTCCCAGGCTCTTGGGGGGCTCTGGTTTGAGCTTCAAACCTTTTAGCACAAGGTGTAGCAGCAGAGGGCAAAGCTGTTTTGTGGATAAGATGTTGAGTTGGTGAGGATGAGGCAGGAGACCTGGAAAGGGATCGTGTCTTTCCCAGTGCTGCTGCCCAGGGAGCCAGGGAATGGGATGTTCTGTCCGGAGCTATGTGAACTATTTTTCCTATATAAATAAAATATCTCTGAGATGAAATTAAGCCAAAGAGAGGGGGAGGTGGGAAGCCTTAGGGAAAAAGGAGGAGTTGCTATTTTTGTAAATAAAACAAGCTTGTGACAGAGAGTTTTCATCATTTTATTTTCTTCTAAAAAAGAAGAAAAAAAGAAAGGCTTTAATTTTATGACATGTTTTGGGTGATTTGTTGGGTTTTTTTTACCTTTCTTCCCTTTCACAGTAGTGTGGGAGGACAGAAATCCCCAGGCAAGCTGGAAGGGCTGAGGTGGGAAGGTGAGGAGTGTTGGGGCACAGCCACCCTCCCTTTGAGGGCATCAAAATAATAAATTCCATAATAAAATGCTGGGTTTTTTTAATCAGCAGGCACAGCAGTTATTTTTCAGGCTGCCTTGCACCTTGTCCCTCACTGTCAGAATGCTGTAGCCACAAACAGGATTTGTGTCTCAGGGTGGAGGCATGAGGAGTAGGTGAGAGATTTTGTGGTTTGGTCAGCCAGGAGAAAGCCCTTTGGGGTGGTGGTCCCAGCTCCAGCTCCATCTGCCCCATGTTGGAGCTGCCTGCACAGCATCCTTCCCACAGCATCCCCCTTCTCCTGGTACCTCTGGAGTCCCTAAATCCAGCTTGTTCCTAAATCCTGGCTTGAGCTGTACTGGAGGTGGGATCTCCATCCTTTTCTCCTTTGACCTTTGTAAACAAGGCAGACTTTACCTGCCTGCTTGTACCATGCTGACAAGGAGGGATGGTTCTCCTACAGGAATCCTTGGAACAGCCCCCAGAATCCCTACAGCCTCTTCCCTGGGCTATAGGCAGGAGCTGTGGATCCATGTGGAGCATCCAAGGGGAGGGTTGAGCAGGAACCTTAGTATTTAAGGTTATGGAGTTATTTATACAGCATGTGGAGCTGGTCCTTAGGGACATGGAGTCTTGGTCAGAGCTTGGACTGGATGATCTTGAAGGTCTCTTCCAACCAAAGACATTCTGGGATTCTGTGGAAGCAGACCCCCAGCCTTGCCCACTGACTGGTGGCATCTCCAGTTCTCACCACTGATGGGGGGGGTGAAGTGTGAATTTTCACCTGAAATTACCCCCCCAGCCACAAGGTCTGGTTTAATGTGGTGGCCAAACCTGCCTCCTAGAAACTCAACAGTGTCCTGCAGCAATGGAGACCCAATTTCTCCTTTGGGAAAAAGGAATGCTGGAGCCAGTGCAGAGCTGGTGAAGGGTCTGAAGAATAAATCTTACAAAGAACAACTGAAGGAGCTGGGACTGTTTAGTTTGAGGAAGAGGAGGCTGAGAGGAGACATCATCACTCTCTGTAACAACCTGAAAGGCCATTGTGGAGAGGTTGGTGCTGCTCTCTTCTCACAGTGATAGAACAAGAGGGAACGGCTTCAAGCTGCAGCAGGGCAGGTTCAGCCTGGACATCAGGAAACAAATTTTCACAGAAAGAGTGGTCAGACACTGGACTGGGCTGCCCAGGGAGGTGAGGAGTCACCATCCCTGGGTGTGTTTTTAGATGTGGTGTTGGGGGATGTGGTTTAGGGGAGAACTTTGTAGAGGAGGGGTGGGGGCTGGACTTGATGATCCCAAGGGTTTTCTCCAACATGAAAGATCCTATGATTCTATCAATTTATTCCCCCTGTGGATTGGATTTTATTTTTGGAGCGAAGGTGGTGGCTGCTTCTCTCCCTCTGTTCCCTCACTTATTTGAGCAGCAGCCTTTGAGCAGACTGAGTGGGGTTTTTTAATAGTTTGGAGAGTTGTCTTTTTTTTTTTTACTGCCTTCTCTTTGCTGCTGCTGGACAATATCAAGCTGTAGCTCATATTTAAAGCAGATGGACACCCCCAGGGGCAACTTCTTGCTGGCAGGGGTGAAGGTGAAGTCTTTTCTCTGTGGTTTCTGGGAGGGTGAGTGCAGCACCACCACAATTTATTTCCAGAGCAGAAAAGTGGGTTTCACTTAGTCTGAGGTTTTTCTTAGCTGAGATGGCCTGATTTGCTGTTTCTTGGCTGCCAAAAAGGAGTTTTTCCTCAACCTCAGCACCCTCAGAGCTGCCACAGCAGCTTCCCACCCTTCCCCTACCTCCTGATGTGCATCCCAGCTCTCCAGAGCCCCCTGGGAATAGCCAGGGGCTGGAAAAGGAAAAGGAAGATAGAGAATGATGGTGTTTCCTTTAGGGAAAGGGAGTGGGAGGAGATATCCTCCTTCCTCCTGCTCTTTGCAGGTGGCTGTTGTGGTGGCAGCCACACGTATGTCTCTGGCTTGATTCAAATCGGGAGCTGATGATGCATCTGTTGCTGGAAGCAGTCCTGAGCTTTGATGTTTCCCAGGATCATCAGTGTGGCAGGCAGGGTGAACAGCAGAGCCTGTTCTCCATCCAGTTACCCCCCAGCAAACCTCCACCTGCTTTTCAGGTGAGATAGCAGCTCAGGCCTCTCCTCCCCACGCTGTTTAATGTCTTTGTCAGGGACATAGACACTGGAATGGAGTGCACTCCCTAAAAGTTGGCCCACAGCACCAAGCTGTGTGGTGTGGTGACACTGCAGGGCCAGGATGCCAGCCAGAGGGACCTGGACAAGCTGGAGAGCTGGGCCCATGCCAACCACATCAAGTTCAACCAGGCCAAGTGCAAGGGCCTGCACGTGGGTCAGGACAATCCCAATCCCAGGCTGGGCAGAGAATGGATTGAGAGCAGCCCTGAGGAGAAGGACTTGGGGATGTTGGGGGATGAGAAGCTCCCCAGGAGCTGGCAATGTGTGCTGGGAGTCCAGAAACCATCCCTGGGCTGGGCTGCACCAGCAGCAGTGTGACCAAGAGGGTGAGGGAGGGGATTGTTCTCCCCTATCCCATGCTGGTGAGATCACACCTGGAGTGATGGGTCCAGGTCTGGAGCCCCAAGACAAGAGGGACCTGGAGGTGTTGGAACCAGTGCAGAGGAGGCCCTGGAGCTGCTGGGAGGGCTGGAGCAGCTCTGCTCTGGAGCCAGGCTGAGAGAGTTGGGGGTGTTCAGCCTGGAGGATGCTCTGGGGAGACCTTAGAGCCCCTTCCAGTGTCTGAAGGGGCTGCAGGAAATCTGGGGAGGGACTTGGGACAAGGGCCTGGAGGGCTGGGATGAGGAGAAAGGGTTTTAAGCTGGAAGAGGGGAAATTTAGGTTGGACATTAGGAAGAAATCCTTTAGTGTGAGGGTGGTGAGACTCTCCCTCCCTTCCCTGGAGAACTTGGCTCTCCTTGCCTACAACCCAAGTAGCCAGCATCCCCCTGGACACAGAGTATCCTACACAAAGACCAAAATTCAGGTTTATTGTGGGTGCCATGCACCTGCCCTCCCATCCCTCCTTCCCTCCCTCCATCCCTCCCTCCACCCGCTGGACCCGCCGGAATCCTGCCCTTGGGCAACTTGGTCGTGGATGTTCTGCTGCAGAAGCACTTATAAATTAAAGATCTGTGTTTTCATTTCTTTTTTGTTTGGGTTTTTTTGCTTCATTCCTGCTAGGAGTCGTCGTAGAGGGGGTTGTTGTAGTTGCCCCAGGAGCCATAGTCGTGGTCATCCAGAAGCCTGCCATAGGAGGAGTGCCTGCCAGGGGAAACACAAAGCACCCAATGTCACCACTCCCTTTGGTGGTTTATTGATTATTTGACTGTAGAGCAAAAAAAAAGGAAGTAAAATGATGGGGGCAAGCCCTCAACGAGGTCAAGCTTTGGGATAGCAGGGTTTGGGTTTGGACTCTTCTTGGGTGTTTAAAAATCAAACAAATAAATCAGTGTTTCTATAGAAAAGAATTGCTGGGGTTGGTGGTTTTTCTGCTTTTCTTTTTGAAATCAGGATTTCCTACCTGGCTGCTCAGTGCTATAACAGATGCATCTGGCAATGCTCTATTAAAATCTGCTTCTTGGGAGGGAAAAGGGTTCTAAGTGTTCATCAGAAGTTGTTGTCTAGCAAAGCTCTGATTTCTGTAATAGCAGGAGAAAGCCAGGCTGAGAGTTGGGGGTGTTCAGTCTGGAGAGGAGGAGGCTCTGGGGAGACCTTTGAGCAACTCCCAGTGGCTGAAGGGGCTGCAGGAAGGGTGGGGAGGGACTTGGGACAAGGGCCTGGAGGGTTTCCAGCTGGAAGAGGGGAGATTTAGGTTGGACATTAGGAAGAAATCCTTTATTCTGAGGGTGCTGAGCCCCTGTCCCAGGTTGCCCAAGGAAGCTGTGGCTGCCCCATCCCTGGCAGTGTCCAAGTCCAGGTTGGATGGGGCTTGGAGCAACCTGGGCTGGTGGGAGGTGTCCCTGCCCATGCAGGGGGTTGGCACTGGAGGAGCTTTGAGGTCCCTTCCAACCCAAACCAGTTTAGGGGGCTGTGATATTTTGTCATGAAGCACCAGGACATGAAGTAAGGCCAGGCAGGATTTTGTCCCCTTTGAAGCAGTGGGACACAGCAGGGAATTCAGACAAAACCTTTGCTGGCATCAGCCATCAGCAAAACCTCATTCATGAGCACTGGGCCTGGCTGCTCTTTGTTGTCCAAGTCACAGCAAGACCCATGGCAGGGACAAATACTGGTTATGAGGGTGCTGAGCAGCCTCTCTGGATGCTGAGCCAGGCTCTTGGAAAGCCAGGAAGGAAAAATTGGCTTTTTGATCTAGTAACAGGCAGCATGGTGGGACTAGAGGCTGCCCAGCACCCCACCAGGCTTGGGGACAAGCATCTCCCAGCAGGGCTTTGTTCCCCAGGCATCACCCCTGGGATGGTGAGAGGGGCTGCAGCCTCAGAGGGTGGGGGGCACCCCAAAAACAACCTTACCTGATCTTGAGGTATGCTGCCACCCCAAAAACCAGCACCACCACCACGATGACTGTCACGGTGATGGCCACGATGCTCCCTATGGAGGGAAGGTCCGTCAGAAAGGGCAGTGCTCAGCTCCCCCCAGCCCCCAGCTCCTATTTTGGTGCTGTGACCCCTTTCCCAGGGATTTGGAATGAAACACAGCGGGGCTTTGCTTGAGGACTATGGACTTGAGGACTATGGATGCTCCTCCTGGAACCATCTGGCCTTTAAGACTGAGCCAAGGGTAGAAGGTGCTCCAGGTCCCCCCCTTTCCTGGCCCCAGCAGGACTTTTAAGCTATCTGGGCCACAGAGGTGGTGTCAGCTTAGGGAGGTCTCCAGGAGGGAGAAGATAAACCTCCATCTTCCTAGCTCAGGCTGCACCCATTATCAGGGCAACTCTTTCCTCAGATTTGCAATTAAGGATTTTATTCCCAACTCTGGGAATTTGGTATCTAGGACTCCTTGTCTCCACCAGTGGAGCAGATGCCAGAAAGCTTCTCCAGGAAAGCTGTCAGAAAGTTGGCCACCTCTTCCCTTCCAATTTGGGGGGGCTGCTCCTTCATTCAGGCCCTGGGTGCTGCTGTTACATCTCCCTGTGCCTGTGGGGAGTGGTGCTGCTCACCTGCACTCAAGGCACGTGGGACCTCTTCCATGATGACACCCGTGGAGAGGGTGGTTTTGCCAGTGGCCACGGCCCCATCTGTCGTGGGGCTCATCACAGTCACTGGAGGGGACGTTGGCTCCACGGCCAGGCTTGATGCCACGGCCATTGTCCCCTGGGAAGGGACATCCTTGGTCAGTGCTGGTGGCCGGGTGGTGCCAGGGCTGGTGAGGAAAGGGGTTGGGGACAAAACTGTCGCAGGGGTTGAGAGCAGCTCCGTGGTGGGGTTTGAAGAGGATGCGGGTGCAGGTGTGGGGCTGGGGGTTGTCCCCAGATCCGTTGTGCCTCTTGCTGAGGTGGCAGTGTTGGCTGTCCAAAGAGCTGGGGCTGAGTCCAAGGCTGGTGGTACCGAGGTGGGTTTGGAGGCTACAGGTGGGCTCTCTGTTCTGGGGATGATGGTGGCTGCAGTGGTGGGGCTGATGGTGACAGGAGCAGGGGACAGTGCCTCCACAGGGGTGGCATTGTGGCCGTGCCCTTCTGCTGGCCCAGGGGACATCTCATCTCCAGCAGGTCCTGAGGTGGGGGGCAGCCAGGGCTGGCCAGGAGCTGGGGTGGGGAGAGCTGCACCCTTGGAACCTGGCCCTGCTGGGATCCTCTCCAAGGAGAAGGAGGAGTTGGTAGGGGTGAGGGGTGATGCTGTGGAACCATCACCCAGTCCTAGGGGTGAGACAAAAGTGTCAGTAACAGGGGAAAAGCCTTGGAGCAAGCAGGGGCATGGAGGACCCACTGAAGGGTTCTGAGGGACCACTGAAGGGCTTGGGAATCAAGCTGGAAATAAGGTTCTTGGTTTGAAACTCCTGTGAGCCATCTAAAATAAAGAGAGGGGAAATAACCCTGAGGACCCAGAGGGTTTAAAGCACCCCTGGTGTGGCTCAACACCATTTCCCCCCAAGATTGGGGGGATTCCCCCCTCTCCGTCTTCCCAGCATCTCCTGCCCCCAGCCAGCAAAGCAGCAGGGGAGTGAGCTCCTCCTCAGCAGCCAGCAGTCCCCAGCTGGGGACAATAACACAAGACAACTCTTTCTCCTCTCCCCCCCCTGTGTCCTTGTGCATTCATTCATTCCTCTCCATTTCTTAACACCAAGATGAGTCATTTTTTCCCCTCTGTCCCCACCAGCAGACTGCTGGGGCTCTGCTCCCTCCCCCACTGCTTTCTGCTCTCCAGGGCTAAACTCAGCCCCGGGCCATCACTCAGCATGGTGGGGCCAGGGGAAGAACGTGCAGACACCAAGTGACATCAAGAGGGCTTTTCATACCCATACATCCTTGTATTTACACCCCAAAAATCATCTCTTGAGCCCAGCACTGGGAAAAGCAAGAACTCCCTCCAGCACAAACAAGCCATGATGACCTATTTATTCTAAGTGCAGAGGGCAAAAAAACAACAAAACCCAACACCTCAAGCAGCTGATTTTGTGAGAAACCTGAAGCCAAACTCCTACCTCAGCTCCAGAGACAGAAGGTTGGTGCTTATATAAGTGAGGGGCAACAGCAGGGAGAGCAGAGGCAAAGCTCCTGGTGGCTCTGCCTGAGGAGGAGCTGGCAGATCACCCGTGGCTGAGCATCACTGCTGGGCACATCAGGATCTTCTCATCAGCAAGCCATTCCCCGTGGAGGTCACATCAACCACCACAGCCAAATCTGCTCTGTGTCATATCCCCTTCTCCCTCCCATATCAAACTGAAATGTCACCCATGCAGGTGACCCAAGGTGGCAGAAAGGTTCTCAGCCAGCCCCAGAGATGTTTCAGTGTGCTGAGGTGTTGCAGGGCAGCACCAGTGAGCAGGGACTTGACTCAACCATGGCTTTGGGTGTTTGCAGCCATCAGTGCAAACCAAAGGCTACAGGTAGCCAGGACAGCTTCACTCAGCTGCACACCTTCCATGGAGGAGGACACCAGGAGTGACATCTCTGCAAAGGACCTCCAGCTGCCTGCAACAAGCACTGGGTATATAGCTCCTTATCTCCAGCACCTTATCAGCTACCAAGCTGAGGGTGGGGGACATGCTGACAAACCTGGACCAAGCATTCCTTCACCTTTGGTGGTGTTCTTCAGGTCAGGGTTCAACATCTGCACCTTTATTTCTGTAAAATCATCCTGTCTCCAGCCCACCTTGCCATCTGTGGCTTCTCCAACAGGCAGCTGGCAGCCTGTGTGGCCCATACCACCACACCTTGCTGTCACACCAGGCTCAGCAGGACCTTCCAGGGCCTGGTAGCACCTGAAAAGTTTATTACTTGGTTGTAAATCATCAGCTGGTTTGGGTTGGAAAGGACTTTAAAGATCATCTGGTTCCAACCCCCTTGCATGGACAGGGACAGTGTGGATGTTTCCAGGCTCCCTCAGACAGCTTCCCACCTCTCTCCAAGCCACCTACATTGCTTGCTTGTGCTTTGGGTCACCAGAGTTCTCATGTTCTGCTTGAACTTGGGAGGCAAAGCAATCAGGACCTCAAAAAGCTGGCAGTGCTGCTAGCCAGGATGAGTCAGGCCATTTCCCATAATATCTAGAGGGTCTAAATCCAGAGGATGAGCCAAAACTGGATACAGGGACAAGGCTTGGCTGCTGGCTGAGTGCTCCCAGCCAAGCAGGTGACAAGTCACAGGGACATTTCCCAGGAGAGACAGCAGGGATGAAGGCAGCAAGCTGCTCAGCCCTGGATTTCTCAGCTCCTGCATGATCCTCACCAGCAAAGCTTTGGTTCCCAGACTGATTGTCCTGCATGGACAAACCTTGGGATGGCTCTCTGCCAGCCTCTGATCCCCACAAGCCATCATCTCCCTCAGGTCATCTGGAACCCAGCAGATGCCTACTCCTTACCCACACCAAATCCCCTCCTCACCCACACCAGATCCCCTCCTTACCCACACCAGATCCCCTCCTCACCCACAGGCTACTTGAAGAGCTCAGCCAGGATGGATCCCAGAGCCAACACAAGCTCCTTCTGACCCTGCTCAGGACAAGGTGACAAAAAGGACCTGTCTGAAGACCCCCTTGGCTGACAGCTCCTGATGCCACTGCCCCCAGCTCCCCAGCAGCCTGTCCCCAGGGAGCTGGGTAGCCAGAAGAGCACCCAGCTTGTCTGCAAGCCCAGCCTTCCTCCAGCACATCTGGGAAGGAAAAGAAAAACCAAGATTTGGCTTTCCTTGTTTCTCCAGTGCCTGGTGTGTAGGAGCTGCAGCTGGGAGCAGGAACCAGAGCAGCCCCACTGGGATAAGGGACAAAAAAGCCACTAGAAAGCTGCTTTTAGAATCCTGTAACTTCTAAAGCTACAAAAAATAAAACCCCAACCCATCAGACAGGGGTTGTCAGAGAGACTGAGGATGTCAACCTCAAAGGATGCCGAGCATAGTTCAGCCTGGAGGGATTTGCCCAACTAATTCACTTTAGGGCAGTTGATCACCCTGCTGGAATGCAGCTGGGAGCAGAGCTGGGCTGAGGACTGCCAGGACAGGACAGCCACCTTGGAAACCACAGTGACACATGACACAACCCCCCCAGGAACCTCTGATCCTTCTGCTCCTAAGAGTGTGGTGGGAAACAGCCAAGGACAGAACCCCCCGAGCCCCTGGTGTTCCCATTCCATGCTCTTCAGGGATGCCAACCCAAGGAGTGACCCAGCCACCTGAGGGATTATCTCCTTTCTCCTGTTTGCCTGCTGGTCTCCCAGCTTCCACAAGCCTCACCCTGCCAGAAACTGAACATTTCCCATGCTCTGTTTGGGAAGCAGCTGCCCAACCCGGGCTGGCAGCCTCTCCAGCAATCCACTTCTCCAGCTCTCCAGCAGCTTTCAGATTGTTCTGCCAGCATTAAAAAAAAAACAAACCAAAACAAAACAAAAAAACCCATAAGAGCATCTCCATCCCCAGTGAATGACATCAGCTGGAGCTGCCACACCAGAGCAGACAAGCAGGCACTGATAAGGCAGAGCTGGAGCTTTTCCTCAGCTTCACTTCATGATTCATCACATCTGATGTAACTCCCAGAAGGTCCCCATGACCTAACCCACATCCAGCCTCAATTAGCACCCCTGCCCCAGCTGCAGTAAGGGATGCTCCTCCAGCAGCCAAGGCCCCAGGGGCAATAGAGCATCTCTAACCCAAATATTTCTTCCTTGGCCCTCCCAGCAGCTTTTCCTGACACTCCTTCCACGAGGAACCCAACCACCTTTTCCACACAAGGAATCTAACAGCAGGTAGAGAACAAACCCCCACAACAAGGCCTGGTGGGCACCCACAGCAGAGCTTGCTCCTGCAACGAGGTTGAGGATCACTCCCCACACCCTCCTGTCAGGGGCCAGGCCCCAGAGGCAGCAGCTGGAAACCATTCCTGAGAGACCCAGGCAGCTTCTGGGGCTCTGCTTGGGAAAGGAGAAGTCAAGAGCAACCTGACTGCATGGCTGCAAGTAGAGAAAGATGGTGGTACAGCCCCATCCTCTGCTCAAGGCAAAGGGATACATTGAGTTTAGGGCCAAGAGAGGCAAAAAAATTGAAAATAAAATCAAAATATCAGCCAAAATAATTCTAAACAGTGGTTTTAGTGAGGAGGAAAAGGATGTGTGAGGGGTGAGGTTCTTCTCTCAGCTTTTCTAGAGGGACAAGTAGGCCCTAAAAGCCCTGATGAGTTGGTGTGGCTCAGTCTGGGTGATGAGCTGGGTGGTACCCAGCCATAGAATCCCAGAATGGGTTGGAAGGGACCTTAAAGCTCATCCAGTCCCAACCCCCTGCATGGGCAGGGACACCCTCAGATCAATCTCCTGGACCTTCTACAGGTCTTGTGCTGCTTCTCACCAAGTGGATGGGGACAGAGTATCCCTGACTTCACCAGCTGTTGGTTTATTACCTAGTGGAGTAGCAGACAGAAGATGTTTTCATGACCTTCTCAGTTGGCTTTGGTTTCTGTGGCTGATGCTTCCCATACCTTGTGCTGTTTTGGTTTTTGTTTGGGTTTTTTTTTTTCAGTTCCCTCTCCCCTTGCACATGCCCCAGGTGTAACTTTCACTGTGCTGGTGCTTAGCTCTGAAACTGGTAGTACCTAGCTTTGGATAGCCAAAACTAAATGAAACTGGTTTTTTGCTTTGGGTTCAACTTGTTTTTCAAGCTGTTCAGTGCTGGGCTGCCTCACCTTCTCTGTCACTCTGTAATTTGGGCTTTGGTGTTGCTCATCTCCCTCCTCTCTGGTTGGAGGGCCCCATGGGAAGGGAAGGGAAGGGAAGGGAAGGGAAGGGAAGGGAAGGGAAGGGAAGGGAAGGGAAGGGAAGGGAAGGGAAGGGAAGGGAAGGGAAGGGAAGGGAAGGGAAGGTTCTTGAGCATCTCACTGAAGTGGTGGTTGCCTTGGGTACTGAGCTCGTGTCTCTGCTGCAGCCTTCTTCTCCCCAGGGAATGAGGAGAGTGGGTGATGTGGGAGCAGCTCAAACTTTCTACCCCATCCCAGGAGCAGCACCAGCTGGGCTGGGACTGGGAAATGGCAACTCTTGGGGACCATGGTGGTTCTCCAGCTCTGCAGCAAACTTCTGTGTACTTGCTACCGACCCTGGGTGATGTGCTGGTTCCTTGCTGCCTACTCAGCTCCTGCTTTTTTTTTTTTTCTTTTTGCCATCAGGTTGGGCTGGTGAGGGTATAAAAGCAGTTGGGAGAGGAGGAGAGAGATGAGTGAGAGAATCAGGGAGCAGAACCATCAGCAGGTAAAAGGCAAAGCTCTCCACTAACCACGTGGAGAAGCCAAGGCTGTCAGATCAAATGAATCTGCAGTTGCTGTGATTTCCCGGTGAGCTGAGCTGCCTTCCTGGGTGATTAGCTGCCTGCTGCTGCATGCTCGTTAAGTGCTTTGGGTCTAATTGTTCCAGAGCCTGAAGCTTTCTGTAGCTAAGAGAAGCAGCTCCACCATCAGCTGTGCTGTCTCCATGTGTCCTTCAGCACCCAGAGGCCCCGTCCCTCAGGCAGAGGCTGTCCCAAGCTCAGGACACCCCAGGGATGTCCCTTGGCAGCCCCTCCTGGAGGATGCAGCATCCACAGCATCCCTGGGGCCAAACACACCCAGGTGGGGGCAAACTGGCAAAGAGGTCTCCAAGCAAGGTCCTCACTGGTTGGGGAGCAGCAATTTTTCTTCTCTCAGGTGTTGCAGAGAGGAAGGAGCAAAGATGAGGGCCTGGCTTGCTCCTGCAGATGTTTTGGACCTTTGGAAAGCTGTTGCAGGGGGATTGCTCTTGAGGAACCAGAGAGCTCTACCATCCTGGGGGCTCTGCCCTCCCCAGCTCAAAATAAGGCCAAGTTTTAAAATAAATGCAGGCTGCATGGTCCCTCTGGCCAGCTCCTTCCTTGCTTGGGATGGGTGTCCCACTTCTCCTTGCCCTCATGTCCAACCCCAGCAGCAAAGGCTGTTTGTTGGCTGCACTGCAAACCCACCCTGCACAGCAGCTGCAGTTGGGTGTCCTCAGCACCCTCCATGCAAAGAAAACATCATGTTCCCACCCCACTCCTGAGTTTTGCTCAATTCCCCAACTTGGGAGGCACTTGGTCCTGAAGCTGCAATGCAATTACAGCAGAAAGGAAGGTGAAGAGGAGTATTTAGAGGGTGGTTTTTATCTTCTGAGTGACAAAGCATCCCGTGGCTGCTGGTCAACCCATGAGAGGTGTCTGATGAGGACCTGGGGGGTAAAGCCACCACCTTCCTGGACAACCCCAGTCTGGTAGTGCCCTGTGTCCCCTCGGGGTGTGCTGGCAGGCTGTCACCTTCCCTGGTGGCTTTAATTTAAGGCCTGGTGAAGCTGCTGGGTGCTGTGGGACCTTTTAATCTCTGCAGGAATTTCACCCTCAAGCAGAGCAGCCGTGTCCAGCACCAACTCTTCCGAAAATGATTTCTCCGTGACTTGAACTCAAACAAAACCCAACCAAACAAACATTTGTGCTCCCTTCTGTTTGGCCACATGCCCATACGTGTGGAGCTCTGCTTGTTTCCCTAACCCCACAGGAGGAGGAGAAACCATTTGCCAGCACTCAGGGCTGGCAGCTGGACCAGGAGCCCTTTTCCCCGTGCAGCTATCTCAGCCATGGCCCTCAAGTCTGCTGCAAACAGCCCAAGTGACACCAGACCAGCTGATTCATTCCCCTACTCCTAATTACTCCTTCTAGGTGTAGCTTCCCACAGGCACCAGTCCCAGCTGGGGTCATGGAGGCCAAAGCTGCTGGTTTGGGCTGGGAGAGGGGGTGATTAACAACCACAGCCATGGCGTGGCTGGATGGGGCCAGGACAGGACATCAGGAGAGCAGGGTTGAATTTCCAGACAGCATAAGGAGTATTAATAGGATAAAAACTTCCTTGTGCGAGATGCAATTATTTCATTACGTGGCCAGGCAAAGCCCTGCCTTATTTTACTCCTTCCCTGTGACGTCCTCTCCATCATTAAGGCCCAAAGAATGAGCTGGAAGCGTATTGAAACTGTGCCTTTTGTTTTGACATGGGTCATAAATATATAAATATATATATATATATTTTTATTTTTTTTTTTTCCCCCCCCAAGTATTATTTCTAAGAGGGCAGAAGGAGATGATGTAGAAAGCATCTGAAAGATTTGGGGGTGTTTGGGAGCAGCCTGAGAGCTGGAGGACTGCACTCCAGGGAAATCTTTCCTGGCTCTTCTGCCAAGCCCTGCTGGCATTAATGCTTTGGAGAGGGACAGTCGTGGGAACAGCTTTAGGTTTGGCCTGGGTGCTGGGAAAAACCCGCCTCCCAACCCCAAAGTGGCCAAGGGCTGGCTCCCAGCAGAAGCCTGCTGCTTCTTGAGCATCTCCCCGAGGTGGTGGCCAAACCTAAGCCAGGTAGAAGCCCACCAGCAACATCCCTGAGGAGCAAAATGTAGTTTTCCTCCCCATCCCTGGTTGGTTCCTCCCCCAGAGCTGGTTGGCAAACTGCCCCCGGGTGAGGAGAAGGATTTAGCTGGTTCTCCTTCTGGGGTGACTCAAAAGGGAGAAGGGGAAAGGTCTCCCATGAGATGCTGTGGTCCAAGGGGGTGGTTTGCTGCCACTTGGGAGACATGGAAACCCAAAGCCTTGCTTAGCCTCAACCTTTCCCCATCAGGAGAGGTTTAACAAGGACAGCTTTGCCTGATGTGTTTCTCCTCCTGGTTATGCAAGTGTTTTTTTGCTGTGTTCCTGAGCAAGCAGCTTCAGAAGGAGGGGGGGGATGTTGGTTATTAAACCCCCCCAGCCCGGGCAGGGGGTGACCTGTGCCTGCTGTCACCTGGAAGTTCTGTCTGTCCCACCAGCCAGGGGCTGGATCCCTCTCTCCTCTGATGCCTCCCAGTTGGGGGGGGAAAGATACCAGCTGGGGTGTTGTGGTGAAACTGGGGGGCAGGGAGATGCTTTTTGCCTGTCAGGAGGAACTGAAGGTGCCGGGTGTGCTGGGGTGGGTGATCAAAAGCTCCTGCAGAGAGGGGACTGAGGAGGTGCTGCTGATCCCCTGGACTTGTCCTCCCTCTGCCCAGCCTTCAGGGACCCCTCTGTGGGGCAGGGGGGGGTGAAACGCCCCCCACCCGGACCCACTGGTGTCGGGGTGGCCGTGGGGATGGGGAGAGGGGTGAGTGGCACTGGTAGGTGAGGGCAGGTGGTGTGGGGGGGGGGTTCTCTGCCGAACCTTTCTCCGGGCATCCTGCCGGGCTGACCCGGTACGGGGGGGGCTGCTTCCCCCCTCCCCAGCCCATTGCTCCACCGGGGGGCTCCGGTACCCCCACAGCTCCTCCCCTACATCCCCCCCCCCCCCTCTTTTCCGATGCCACATCCTTCCCGGTACCCTCATCCCTTCGGTACCCCTATCCCTTCGGTACCCCTATCCCTTTGGTACCCCTCTCATCCCGGTACCACTCCCCCCCCCCCTCCCTCCTTCTCCGGTACCACATCCCCCCGGTACCCCTTCTCCCCGGTGTCCCCTCCCCGTGCCGGTGTGTCGGGGGTTTCTCACCTGCCGGCAGGAGGAGGAGGAGGGCGAGGAGGAAGCGGCAGCAGCAGGAGCAGGAGCAGGAGCAGGAGCAGCCCATGGTGCCGGCGGGAGGGACGCAGCTCCCGGCCCCGCCACCGCCCCGGCCCGGCCCGGCCCCCGCCACCGCCCCCCCACCCCACACCCCCCCTTCCAGAACCGGGGGCACAGCGGCACCTGCCGGTACCGGGGACCGGGATGAGGGGCAGGGAGGAAGCACGGGGATGGGGTGGGGGCACCGGGAACCTGAGCTGGGGTGAGGAGCACAGGTGCCAAAGGATGGTACTGACCGGGTACTGACACCGGTACCGGGAGGTGCTGAAACCGGTACCGGGTGGTGCTGAAACCGGTACCGGGTGCTAAGCATCTCCTCAGGATCCAGCCCCGAGCATGGCACATGGGCAGTGGGCATCACACCTAGAGGCACAGGATGGGTTGGGTTGGAAGGGACCTTAAAGCTCCTCCAGTGCCAACCCCCTGCATGGGCAGGGACACCTCCCACCAGCCCAGGTTGCTCCAAGCCCCATCCAACCTGGACTTGGACACTGCCAGGGATGGGGCAGCCACAGCTTCCTTGGGCAGCCTGGGACAGGGGCTCAGCACCCTCAAAGGAAAGGATTTTTTCCTAATCTCTAACCTAAATCTCCCCTCTCCCAGCTCGAAACCCTTCCCCCTCATCCCAGCCCTCCAGGCCCTTGTCCCAAGTCCCTCCCCAGATTTCCTGCAGCCCCTTCAGCCACTGGAAGGGGCTCTAAGGTCTCCCCAGAGCATCCTCCAGGCTGAACACCCCTCACCTCATCCCGACCCACGTGCAGGCCCTTGCACTTGGCCTGGTTGAACTTGATGTGGTTGGCATGGGCCCAGCTCTTCAGCTTGTCCAACTCCCTCTGGCTGGCATCCTGGCCCTGCAGTGTCACCACACCACACAGCTCGGTGTCATCATGGGGTGCACTCCTCAGCTGGTGCAATTAGGTGGGTGCTGGAGGTACCCTGTGGCACTGCCCCTTGCCACTCTCCTTCCTCAGGGCCCCCCCAGCTCCTGCCTGACTGGATCTGATGCTTTTCTTGGGATGGATTCTGTCTCCAGGCCTAAACCAGCAGGACACAGAACCCAAGTCAGCTGGTGGCACTGGAGCAGCCATCGGGCAGCAGCAGCATCTCAGTTCTCCTTGAAACCTTTCCTCCACTTGGGAGGAGGAAAAAAAAAACCAGCCTGTTATTGCTGCAGGAACTTGGCACCGTGGGAACCCCCAGATAATCTCTGCTGATCTCCCATCCTGCTTCTTTGATTTTCTTTTGCAGGAGATGCTGAGTGTGTCCATGGGCAGAAGGTTTCCCAGGAGAGGACGGAGCTGGGCACAGCCACCACTTCCCACCATGAGGTTGGTGCAAACCCCACTCCTGATCTGGGTGCTGGGGTGCTGAGGGAGGCCTGGGACATCCTTGTCAGGGAACTGTCCCCAGGCTCCAGCTGCCATCTGCTGGACACCTCTGCCTGGTGTCATTGGCACAGTCACCTCTGCCTCATCACCCCTCTCTGGTCTCATTGGCATGGTCACCTCTGCATGGCCACCTCTGCATGGCCACCTCTGCATGGCCACCTCTGCATGGTCACCTCTGCCTGGTCACCTCTGCCTGTTCCCTTCTTCTTGGTCACCTCTGCATGGTCCCTTCTGCATGGCCACCTCTGTCTGATCTCATCAGTGTGGTCACCTCAGCAGGGTGTCCCCTGCCTTGGTCACTTCTTTCTGCTCTCAGCTGCCTGGATACTTCTGCACAGCCACCTCTGCCTGGTCCCTCCCTGTCCCTGTGACGTGGCCACATCTGGAGGTGACATCTGTGCCTGTCCCCACGGGGGTCTTCCCCCAGAGGGGGTGTGATACTCATGGTGACAGTGAGAGCAAAGGACACAGGGCCAGCACCCTGTCCCTTTTTGAAGACATCTTCTGCCAGCCCTTCCCCATTCCTGCTGGAGAAGGGAAACCATTGCTTCTGGTGACACCAGCCTTGGGGCTCCACCTCTTTTAAATCCTCTCCAAAATGCTTTTTCTCCACAATTTTATCCAGACATGACAGATGTCAGAGACACCATTTTCTTTTGGTGTGCACAAGATATTTTTTTCCTGCCTGCTCCCTGCCTCTGCCCACCCCACCAGGATGAAGCCAGCTCCTCTTGGGTGTCCCCAAGCCACATCCAGGTGCCACCTGCCTGTTCCCCCACCCTTGCCCAAGTCCCCACTGTCCCCTCCAGACCTTCCCACCATTTCTCAGTGGGCCAGCACTCCTTGCCAGCTTCCTTGGGGGGTGAGGGGCTGGGCTGTCCCTAGGAGCTGGGGTGTCCATGAGCCAAGGGCTCAGCCTGTTGGAGCTCACAGCTGGGTTGGCTGTTTAGGTTTTTTTGGCAGGCTGGGGCCACAGGAGCTCGCTCACCCCCTGGCTGGTAGCCAAATGGCATGGCTGGGTGGCCGCCAGCCCTCGCATTAAGAGCTGCCAGCTTGTGGTTTGAGGTCACCCGTTTCTTTTTTTTTTTTTTTTTTCCACAGTCTTTCATTTCCCTCCCTCAAATAAAGTTGAGGAACTTATATTTCATGGCCTCTAACGACACCAAGCAGGCAGCAGCCTCTCTCTTTCCTCACCCCTCCCTGCCTGCACCCAACTCCTTTTTTTTTTCTATTTTTTTTCTGCTCTCCAACAGCACCCACCCATGGCACCCCCTCCTTCCCGAGCATCCCCAGATGTCAGGAGGGGACATGCAGACATCCTGGGGGACACCTTCACCCCCGTGAGGCTCTGCTTTGATCGGGGGGGACCAAAAACACCCTCCCAGGCATCCCCCCCACCAAAAAAAACCCAAACAACCCCAAAAGCCCACAAGGCCAGCGTGCAGAAGGCTTGTGCCAAGGCACAGCCCCTCGCCAAATAATTTGTAGCTGCCGTCACTCCCCGCCGAGGCCTTCGGGAGGGTGTTTTATAGCAGCTCAGGAGGAATAAATCTCCCTGTTCGTTAGAGGCCAGCGGGGGATAAATAATTAAGGGGGAAGGGGGGGAGGGGGGGCCGCATGTCCCGTCCCGCTGGGGAGGGGAAGGCCCGGAGCCCCACTGGGGAACTGGGATGGTGGGATGCAGGGGGGGTGCTGAGCGGCCCCAAACACACACAGACACACACCCCCAAAGGGCTGCTGGGGAGAGGCAGCTGCTCGACGCCTGGAAGGCTGGGGACACGCGTGGGGGGGACACGCAGACACACACACAGGTGGGAGGTGACACACGTGGGGGGGAGAGGGGCTGGCCCCGGGGGACACCCCTGGAGCGCCAAGGGATGCCTGCCGAGGGGTGGGAGCAAGGCAGCTGGAGGAGGAGGAGGAGGAAGAGGAGGAGGAGGAGGAGGGGGGTGGTGCCCCCGTCCCGCTCCGCCCCGCAGCCGCCGGGGCACCGGGCACCGGGCAAGGCGCATGGAGGCGGCGGCCCCGTCCCCGGGCGGTGGTCCCGGTCCCCTGCTGCTCTGCCTGGCCCTGACCTCCGGTAAGCACGGGGCACCCTAACCCTGACCCCACACCGTCCCGCTCCCGGCCTGCCCTTGTCCCGTTCCCGCGGCTTTCCCGGTCCCATCCCACCCCATCCCACCCCATCCCATCCCATCCCATCCCATCCCATCCCATCCCATCCCATCCCATCCCATCCCATCCCATCCCATCCCATCCCGCTGCTCCTCTGTATCCCCCTTCCTCCTCTCCCCCCCCCATCCCCACGCTGCTCCTATCCCAGTGCTGCCTGTGCTGGGATGTTTCTCCAATCCCATCCCGGTGTCCCCCAGGACAATCCCATCCCAATCGCTCCCCACCTGAAGTGTTTCCCCACTCCTGTCCCTCTGCTCCCCCATGCTTCCCCACACCCATCCCACTCATCCCCCATGTGCTCCCAGTTCCCATCCTGGGACTCTCCCGCCCCCCCCATCCCACCCCAGTGTTTCCCAGGCTTGGCTCTGAATCCCCAAATCCCAAAGGGGCCGGGGGGGATTGGGGGGTCCCGGCTGGACCCTGGTGTAGGACTGGGATGCTTTTACCACCTGCTGGTGGGACATCTGCTCGCGGACTCCCAAATCCTTGGATTTGGATCCCCCCAGCAAGGTGGGGGTGGGGGGAGGGACCCGCTCAGCAAATGTCCCCCTCCCAGCTCCTCGCCATGGGGGGAGCAGCCTTGCCCAGGGCTGGCAGGAGGTGGCCACAGGTAAGGCTGACCACCAGGCAGGATTGGTGGTAGCCCCCCCAGCCCCCCGGCAGAGAGCACCATCCCTGGGGGTTTGGGGGGGCCTTCCCCTCTGCTGGGAGCAGTTTGGGTTTGGCTCTTTGGCAGGGCTGGTGACAGTGGTGACAGAACCTGCCAAACCTGTGCTGGCAGGGGGAGATCAGGAGTAGGCAACCAGTTTTGGGGCTGAGGTGCCCATCGGGATGGGCAATGCCCAGGGTCGTTGCCCTCCTGCAATCCGAGCTTGCCCAGGGGAGAATAAATAGGGCGTTAGGGCAAAAATAATGTGGTGTTTGGGATGCTGTCCCGGGTGATCAGCCTCAGGTGGCAGCTCCAGGCTCTCCAGGCTCCCATGAGGTGAGGTTGTGGTTGCCACCAGGGTGCTGGGGGTGGGTGGGTGTCACACAACCCTCACACAGACACACACAGACACACACACACACACACAGACACACACAGACACACACAGACACACACAGACACACACAGACACACACACACACACACAGACACACACACACACACACACACAGACACACACACACAGACACACACACACAGACACACACACACACACACACACACACACAGACACACACACACAGACACACACACACCCTGAGCTGGCAGTGCCACCGGGGCGGAGGATGCCAAACCCCGCAGCTGGTTGCAGTCAGGGTGGGGATCTCCTCTTGGTGGGGATCTTTCCATGCCGAGCTGCGAACTCGGTCACCGGGGGTGAAGTCAGCTGCCTGCAGATGGTTCCCCAGGGGACAACCGCCCCGTGGCTCATCCCCTGGCTCCTGCCCGCCACCTCCCACCCCGCTTGCATGGGCAAAACCTGCTGGTGGGGTTCGGCCCCTTCCCCACGGGCACTTTTGGGGATGCTGCCCCCCTGGAGGCTCAGCCCTGACCTCCTCGCAGCTCCCTCACCCAAAGCACGTGTCTGTATGTAGCCAGGAGGGATCCGTGTGCTGGGAAAAACCATGGGATGGGGCGGGGGCCACCCCGGGCGACCACCCCAGGGTGATGAAGAAGGAGCTGGGTACCGGCTGCCAGGCTCAGCGGCCCCAAATCCCCCCCTCTCTGGGGGTTCTTGACGTTTCCCAGCTGCAAGGCGCAGCCGGAGGGGATGGAAAGGTCCCCCCACCCCCCAGCATTGTCATGCCACCCCTCCAGAGCCACCCAGCCCCCTGTCCCGGCAGGCAGGACCTGTCCCCGCTCCTCTGGGTGCCACCTCCCGGGGTGAATCCCTCGGGGAGGGCCGGGCAGGGAGCGGGGCCCTGCTGAGTCAGTGCTGGTATGCCAGCGATCCGGTTACTGCCCTGACACGCCGGGGATGGGTGCTGGGTGCTGGGTGCTGGGTGCTGGGTGCTGGGTGCTGGGTGCTGGGTGCCGGGTTTCGTCCCCGTGGCCACGGCGAGCAGGGTGCCCCATTTCCCCTGCTCCCTTCCTGCCGGGCATCCCACGGGAATGATGGTGCAATGGGGGATTTTAGCACTCGCACCCTGGGAGCAACCGGTGGGTGCTGAGCCCTGGCATTACCAGCTCCTCCCTCCCGTGTCCCGTGGGTTTTCCAGCTGCCCTAAATTCCGGGAGCTTCGCCCAAGGCAGTGGAGAGAGAGATGGATCTCCCTGGGAATCCCTCCCTGCATCCTCCCGGGAACAGAGGCTGCTGGCTGCCGGCAGGGCTCAGCCCCCCCAAGCCCACCCCGCTGGCTCCCAGAGCCCCCTGCCAGGGCGGTGGGCGGGGGGAGGCAGGGACCCTCTTCCCCTTCTCCTCACCCCTGAGGAGATCCCAGGGGACAATGACACCAGGGAAGAGAAGGGGGGGCGGCAGCGGAGCCCTTTGCGGGTCCCCTCCCTGTGTCCCAGGGCCGGGAGCTGTGTGGGGGTGATGCCGGGGGGGCTGCTGCCCCTCCCTCCCCCTCTGAGCCCCCTCCGCTGCCTTTCAGGTTTGGCTTTTTTCACCGGCGTGGGGGCCGATGCCAATGTCACCGAGGGGCTCTCCTGCGGCACGGCCGAGGGCTGCGTGGGTAAGGGGGGGAGGGCTGGCAGCTGGAGGGGATGGGCTCAGGTTCGGCATCAAGAAGGAATTTTTGCTGGGACACTGGCCCAGGCTGCCCCATCCCTGGCAGTGTCCAAGTCCAGGTTGGATGGGGCTTGGAGCAACCTGGGCTGGTGGGAGGTGTCCCTGCCCATGCAGGGGGTTGGCACTGGAGGAGCTTTAAGGTCCCTTCCAACCCCAAACAGTCTGGGATCCTGTGATCCCACGGGAGCTGGTGGCATCGGGCAGTGTGTGGGAGAGGGCCGGGGTTGGGGACAAGCGGAATGTTGTGTCTGGCACCACCAGGAGCTGGGAAGCCAGCAGGGCCAGCACCCCAGAGCCAAGGCCACACGGGTGCTGCTGCCGGCTCTTTGCAGCAGCCTGGGCTCAGAGCAGCTCTGGGGTGCTGCCACCTCCGGGAAGAACGGTGACCCCCGGGAGAGGGGCACTTCTTTGTCCTTGTCACCCTCAGGCAACGTGACACGGCTGAGGCGACAGGGACACTTCTCCAGGTGTCCCGAGGAGTACAAACATTACTGCGTCAAAGGGAGATGCCGGTTCCTGGTGGCCGAGAAGGCACCAGCCTGCGTGTAAGGGACACGGTGGGACGGGGAGAGGGGACACCACGCGTGTCATCCCCGGGGGGAGGGAGGGGGACACGGGCACTGTGACAGCTTTTTTGGACCCCTTCCTCTGCCTCCCCTTGTGCCACGGGGCAGGTGCGAGCGGGGCTACACGGGGGCTCGCTGTGAAAGTGTGGACATCTTCTACCTGCGAGGTGACCAGGGACAGATCGTCATCATCTCCTTGATCGCCGCCATCGTCACCCTCATCATCCTCATCATCTGCGCCTGCATCTGCAGTCAGTACGTGGGGAAGAGGAGGGGGACACAGACGGGGAGAGGGGCGGGAGGGGAATCTTCTGGATGGGGAATAGATCCTGCCCAGCTCCAGCGGCCTGGGGAAGGTTGAGTGGGGGTGGGACACGGCCCCGAGGTGACACAGGAGCCACGGGAGGTCCCATCCGAGAGCTTGGGAAAGGTGGAAGCAGAGGGAGAGGGAGGAGGAGAAGGAGGAGGAGGAGGGGGGGGGGCAGGGCCGCCGTGTCCCATTCCCTTTGGGGTTTAATTCTTCTTTTCCATCCCCTCGAAGCCACTGCCGGAAGCAGCGGAGGAAGAGGAAGGCGGAAGAGATGGAGACGTTAAACAAGGATTCGCCTTCCAAAAACGAGGGCGTGCTGGAGACGGGCATCGCCTGAAGGTGCCGAGCCCGGGGGGTGACAGCAACCCCCCCGGTGAGGTGACAGCAACAACCCCCCCGGGTGGGGCGGGGGCTGAGGCTGAAGCCCTCCCCTCTCCCCACAGGAGCTCTAGGTGCCTGCGGGCAGGTCCCGGCGGCGGCACCGGCTGGCTCCAGGCTGGGGGATAACCAGTGACAGCGGTTTCAATAAAGGGGGTGACGGAACCGGTGTCTGCGTGTGGGACGGGCCTGAGGGGAGCCCGGCGGGAGGTGCTGCGGTGCCCCCCTCTGACCGCCAGGGGGCGCTGTCGGGAGGGGCAGGAGCCGCTCGCGCCCGCTAGGGGGCGCTGCCAGACGGGGGCAAGAGCCGGTCCCGGCCGCCAGGGGGCGCTGTCGGGTAGGGCAGGAGCCGCTCGCGACCGCTAGGGGGCGCTGTGTCAGCGGCACGCGCAGCCGGATCCGCAGCGGCGGTGACAGAACCGGGACCGGGACCGGGATCAGGACCGGGAGAGCCCTCTGCGGGCAGCCCGGGGGTTCTGGCGGGGCTGTTCCACACACAAGGCTGCTCCCGCTGCCGCCGCACGCGCGGCTCTCCACGCACGGAGCGGAGCGGAGTGGACACCGGCGCCACCGGGTGTGCTCCGGCCCGCAGAGACGGTACCGCTGGACCGGGCACCGGCTGCCCGCCGCTTTCCTGGGAGCGCTCCGAAGCGGCTGAAGGTCAGGCCGCCTCTGGTTCCGGGCATGAACCGGCAGTGACGCCGCCTCCTCGGTGGATTCGGAGCGCCGGGAAAGGACCGAAATAGAGAAACCGGGCAAAACGGGGGTAAAACGGGGGAAAACCGGGTCAAGACCGGGCGAACCGGGACCATTTCCCCTCCTTGTGTCCCCGCCGGCGGGCTCCCGTGCGGGAGCGGGGGTCCCCGGTAGCCGCTGCCCGGGGCTATTGCCGGGGACTCCCGGTCCCGGTGTCTCCCCGCGGGCAGCGGGTTCTGTCCCGGCGGTACCGGGCCGGGCCCTGGCTCGGGGCTGGCGGCTCTTGCCGGGACCGGCGGGGGGACCCCGGGCAGACGCCAGCAGCAGCAGCAGGCCCCGGGGTCCCGGGCTCGGGAGCCGCCGTCCCTGCTCGCCCTGCCGGCACCGGCGCTCGGTCCGTGCGTGTCCCGCTGGCTCTCCCGGCCCGGAACCGCCTGGCACTTCCCAGGGCGGCTGCCGCGGAACAGACCCCCGGGACCGGCTCTGGTTCTACCGGCCTCGGGCCAGCCGGGAGCGGTGAGTGCCGGCGGCACCGGGTTGGCACCGGGGGCAGCCCCTGGCCCGCCCGCCCTCTCCCCCCGGAGGCCGAACCCGGCAGCACCGGGCGCTGCCCCGGACCTGGCACTGACTGCAAACCGGGCGTTTTCGGCCCAAAACGTGCAGCCCTGCGAGCAGAAACGGCTCCGTCGGTGGGACCGGGAAACCTCCGGGCCGGGCACGGGTCCCGAGGGAGGTGGTGGTGGCCACGGGGACGGGGGTGGTGGCCCAGCCGACACCTAGGGAAGGCTGATCCCGGTGGGAATGGCGATCCCGGTGGGAATGGCGATCCCGGGACTCTCCTGCCCGGGCCCCCAGAGGGTGATGTTTATCTGAACCCTTTACACTCCATAGTTACAAGCACTGTAGCGTTTACAGGTATAATTTCTGTATTTTTAATCCATATTTCCTCGGGTGACACTACACAGCTGTTCACCCTCACAGAGCGGTTCTGGTGTGTGTTCCATGTCAATCAGAGTCAGGGTGACAGCCCTGCCTGCTGGCTGGCCGAGCCTCCGGTTCTGTCCGGTTCTGTCCTTTATTTCTTTCTTCGTTTCTCTGTCTGGGCTCCCGTTTGTTTCGGTTCCAGCTCTGGAGTGAGGGGAATCCAAGGGGTTATTTAAGGGAAAAGGATCCAGTCAGGGGGTTCGGGAGGTAAATGAGGGAACCGCTACAGGGCTGGTTGCTGTAACAGCTTCATCAACACCAGTGTGCCATTAGTGATTAATTAGCAAAGCTGTGCCCCCCAGAGGAAAAGAAAAGGGGTGGGGGAAAAGAGAAACAGGTTTTAGGAGATGAAACACCCGGGGACACAATTATGGGAAAAGGGAACAAATGTTGGCAATTTCACCCTCCAAAATTTTCCCACAAACTGCAGCTTTTTTTCCCTCTTTTTTTTTTTTTTTTCATTGTTTTTGTCCATCACCATCCCAGCCCTGTCCAACCTTTGCCTACAGGTTTTACACTCTGTGCCAGGTGTAGTTTTGCACCACGTCAATTTTTTCCCTCTGCCTCCTACTCCAAGTGACTGTTTTGTCTTTGGAAAAAGTCCTTGAAGCAGTAAAAAGTGTGAGAGAAACAGGAGGAGTGGCAGTGACTGGAGCTGATCCTCTTTACCTTCCCAGCAGGAACACACCAAGAGTTCCCCCAGTGTGTGTCCTGCTCCCTTTCTGCCTCAAAACTCAGTAAATTTTGGTTAGCACATCTCACGCCGGGGTTTTGGGGCAGAGAGGAGTGAGTTTTGGGGACAGTTTGTGTCCATCTCCAGCATGCTGCTGGGCTGCAGTCCTCCTTTAGCGCTGTATCCAAACCCTCAAGTTTGTGACAAGGGAAACCTTTCCCAAAAATGTCTCCAATTCCTGAACATTCTAAAGTTCTTCTAAGTTTAAAAACAATAGAAAACATGTCTGCAATTCTAGGTTTTTAACAACTTAAATGACAGGTTTTCAACACCAATAACATTATTTTCCAAGGCATCATGTTGTAACCAGACATCTGCAATAACCAAAGGTAAATAAACAGTCAGTTTTTAACCTCTGTTAGGTACTACAAATTGGTTTTTCCCAAAGGGAAACACCAACACCATGTAATCAAAGGTCAGTAGAACATCAGAGTTCACAGGTTCTTAACAGGTATAAAACCTGGATTATCTACACCACACTTCCCTGGCAGGTTCACCATCTACACCCAGAGTCAGCTGGTCAGGTGGGAGCCTCTGCAGTCACCTCCCTCAGACACAGTTCATCCAGGAAGAACAAATGGGGATTATACATGGGGATAAAAAGAGTAAAATAACCACAAATATGACATAAACCCGTTCCCTGACGTTACCCAAAAAAGAAAAGACAGAATGCCATTTAAGAGATTCACAGGTGTGTGGACCAGTTTTTGGTACTTCAGTACATTCTTGGGTAATATTTTAAACATCATCTATTTTAAGGCAACGATTAGTGAGGTGAAAATTAGCAAAAACTCCTCCCTCAGAAGCTGGAAGATAATCTTACACTAATTTGTGCTGATAAACCACATCTCACAACTGATTTGTCTGCCAGCAAGGACAGGGCTTGGTTATTTTTTTTAGCAGCCAATAATACCAGCACTTGTAGTCTAATAATTTGATTCAGATTATAAATTGGGTCACATGCTCCATTAATAACCTTACAGGGATTCCACATTGCTGGACCATAATATCTGATTATTCATTCGGGGGTCCATTCATCACCTTTCTAATTTTGGGAACCAGATTTTGCCACCTCCCCGTTTATGAGGAACCTCCTGGCTCAGGCCAGTTTTAAGTGTGGTGTAACTTCATTAGGGAAAACTTGGAAATAAGGCCAGATGATCCCACGTGCCTGCCATGTCCCTGGTAGCTTTGTGACCACAGCTGAAGTGATGACCTTTAAGTGCAATAAATCCCCATAAAAAGAGCAACTCTGATAACATGTACCATCCCAACCAGGGGGAGTTGCTGCCAGTCTTCTGGGGGACTGATTTTAGGACTTGATTATTTTATTATTTTTTCACCAATCATTTCCAGGGATGGTTCATTCAGTTAAATTTACTGGATTGAGGTTGGGACCTTTTTTTCCTCTCTCTGCCATCTTTTTGTTTTATTTGCAGAGGGAGTTTTAGTTTCCTTTATTATTCGAATTGCTTCATCTCCTCTACCCTGAACTTGACCTTGTGGGCCACTCCTCTATCAAGATTTTTAGACCATTTGCAAGAGTTTGGCCCAAAAGCATGGAAGGGATCCCTCTCTGCTTGGCCTCCTCCTTAAGCCCGGTGAATGGTCCCGGTTCAGCCCGGGATAAATCCTCTCTGTCTCTATCTCTGCCCTGTGGTATTTCTGTCCCTTCACCCCGGGGATCCCCCCAGTGAGGAGGATTCTGGGGGGGCACAGCATAAAAAAGCTTCTGATTGCTGCCAGCTGGGGGCTGAAGGGTTTCCAGAGAGGAGTCCCTAAAATGTCCCATGTCCTACACCTTGTACTTGTGGCTGCATTCAGTGAGTTCCCTGGCCAGGTCATCCCAAGTGTACTTGGTGCCTATTAATGAACTTTCAATTTTATTCTTAATTAGTATCACGGGGATTTTTAGTTCCCAGGGCAGCCCTCAGATGAGAGCATCCATCTCTGTCTGCACCCTTAGCATCAGCAGGTGACTGTGGATATTGTCCCTCAGCTGGGAGACACTGTCCCCAGGGCCTGGGGCTCCCCTCCTCCTCTGGGGTCACTCAGCCCAACACTAAAACCAGCTCCTTGTGTCACACACCAGGGCACCCTCTCATCACCAGGAATTAGCGGGGTTCCTGGCCCCCAGCACCCCAAGGCTTCCTTTGCTGACAGCTGCATGGAGCCTCCCCCCAGGGATGAGAGCCTGGCCACAGACTGTCCAGAGGGCAGTTCACTGAACTGCTGCCACAACCACCCCATGGGCAGCTCCAGGCTGGGCACAGGGTGACAGAAAGGGACCTGGGAGTGTGGACTGACAGGGAGCTGAACAGGAGCCAGCAGTGTGCCCAGGTGGCCAAGAAGGCCAATGGCATCCTGGCCTGGATCAGGAACAGCGTGGCCAGCAGGTCCAGGGAAGGGATTCTGCCCCTGTACTCAGCCCTGGTGAGGCCACAGCTCGAGTCCTGTGTCCAGTTCTGGGCCCCTCAGTTCAGGAAGGAGATTGAGGTCCTGGAGCAGGTCCAAAGGAGGGCAACCAGGCTGGGGAAGGGATCCAGCACAAGTCCTGTGAGGAGAGGCTGAGGGAGCTGGGGGTGTTCAGCCTGGAGAAGAGGAGGCTCAGGGGAGACCTCATCACTCTCTACAACTCCCTGAAAGGAGGCTGGAGCCAGGGGGGGTTGGGCTCTGCTCCCAGGCAACTTTCAACAAGACAAGAGGGCATGGACTTAAGTTGTGCCAGGGGAGGTTTAGGTTGGATATTAAAGAATTTCTTTATGGAGAGGGTGATCAGCCATTGGAATGGGCTGCCCAGGGAAGCAGTGGATTCTCCATCCCTGGAGATATTTAAAAAGAGCCTGGATGTGGCACTCAGTGCCATGGGCTGGGAACCACAGGGGGAGTGGATCAAGGGTTGGACCTGATGAGCTCTGAGGTCCCTTCCAACCCAGCCCATTCTGTGATTCTAAGAGAGAAAGCAAAATGTTTGTCTGCTGCCTGCCTCTGCCCTCTCTTGTTCACAGGTAGCTTCAGCCACTCTCACCAGGGGCAGGTGTCTGTGGTTTCTCTTTCCTTCACCCTCCTCCGAGCTACCAGAAGTATTATAGGAGGAGGAGGATTGAGTAGAGGCACCTCCCACAATTACAGAAAGTCCGTGGAGCTTTTTCTCCAACTTATTCATTCTCTGACCACCAGATTCTATGAAAATGTTGACCAAACTGGCTCATTTTGTTACATCTCCCTCTAGCTGGTTAACAGGGGGTGGCTGCTTTTTAGTTTTTAAAATAGAGGGGTGGCATTTCCCCGTTTTGGAAGCAAAATGCAGTTCTCTTAGAGGGTCCCTGGGGGGGAACCCCTTTTCCCTCACCAGCAGTGTATTCTCTATCAGATGATGGGCATTCTGCTGGCAGGTTGGATCCACAGCAGACCTCAAAGTCTTGTTCACAAGACTCATCAAATCTTCTAATATCTCCAAGTTTTTCTGGTGTGCCACACTCTTTCTCCTCTTAATTTTTTTTGCAATTCCTTCTTCTCCTGCCAAATGACAGCAGCCAGAAGAAAAAAGACACAAGCGTTGAAATAATCAACGCCGAATCTTTTAATTTGTTTTTTGGTCTGTTTTATCAGGAGTGGCACAGCTGTCTCAAGATCTGAGGGTGTCTGCAATAGCTTCAAATTCTCCCTTTTTATACTGTTGGCAAACCAAGTTGTACATGTCTCCTGTCAGGATGTATTTATGTTTTTTGAGGTGTTCTCAGGGCACACAAACTGACACTCAGGAAATTCTTCCTCCCTGTAAGGGGGAAATGCCACTTCCTGAACCCCACTGCCGGCAGCACAAACAGCTCCAGGGTCCATTTTCAAAGTAATCTAAATTTCAGTTTTTAATTAAAGAGTTAATTTTGCAATTTGAGTGCAAAGCTACAGGCAGGCCCCACTATTTCCCTCCTCCCGCCGGCTGCACCAATAAAAATGTAATGATTATTATTTGATATTTGTTTACGAGGAGAAATTGGGGACTGCTCCTCTGCACCACAAATTGCAAAACAGCCAATTTAAGAGTCAAACGGGATATTTAAGGGAAAAATCCAGTCAGGGAACAGGGTTTCAGGAAGAGGCAAATAATTCGGTAAATGAGGGAAACAATGCAGACAATGCGGGACTGAATGCTCTTCACAACTTAATGAACGACAAAGTGTGCCCTTAGTGGCTTAATTAGCAAAAAGTGTGCCCCCAACAAAAAAAAATGAGGGGGAGGTGTGGAAGAAACAAGTTTTAGGAGACGAAATTTTAGGAAAAGGGAACAAATATTGGCAATTTCACCCTCCAGAATGCTCTCGCAAACTGCATCTTTTTTTCCTTCTTTCCTCTTCTTTTTTTCCCGCTTTCTTTGCCCGTCGTTGTTCGGCCTTCTTCGTCTTTTCCCTGCCTTACCCAACAAAAGGGAGGATTTCTCCGCTGGTTTTTACACTCTGTGCCAGACGCACCTCTGCACCACGTTAATTTTTTTCCCCTCTGCCTCCTGCTCCAAGGGGCTGTTTTTTCGGAGAAACTCCTTGAAGAAATAAAGTGTGACAGAAAAACAGGAAAGAACGGTATTGAACGGAGCCAGCCCTTTCACAGGCAGCTTCTAGCACTCATTTGCTGGCTCAAGAGACATTTTTTTCCAATTTATTGGCGGGTGTTCACCACACACCACACACACTCCCCACAGGCCGCGTCGCCGGGTATCAGCCTTACTCCCGCCGCGGCTTCTCCTCACCTGGGGCTGGCGAACATCCACCGGAGAGCCAGAATTAGAATTAGAATTAGAATTAGAATTAGAATTAGAATCAGAATCAGAATCAGAATTAGAATTAGAATCGGAATCAGAACCAGAACCAGACCCCGCGCACGGACCTGAGGCGAGGTGAGGAGGAGGGAAAATGGCGCCCGGAAGTTCCCCGGTGGAGGAGCAGGCCCCGCGCGCAGGGGGGCGGGGCCAGCGCGGGGGCCCCTCGGCTGCTGGGTCCTTGTGCCCGCCCGCCCCGCGCTCCCCGGGACCCAGCCTGGGTTCGGTTCTCCCGAAGCTGGGTCCGGTTCTCCCGAGCTCCTCTCCGGTTTCTGGGGGATCCGGTTTTGGTTCCTTCCAGCTCTCCGAGAGCAGCAGGTTGGAGCGGGAGAGAGACAGAGTCCCCACGGCACCCACAGTCTGCGTCCCACCGCCCGTAGGACCCTCCTGGTTCTGGTTGCGGGACCGGTTCCCATCGGTCCGGTCCGTCCCGCCCCTCAGGGGATGGGCTCGGCTGACCTCGGCTCTTTCCCCAATTTCCTCCAAAAAAAAAAAAAGAAAAAAAAAAATGGAAGACACTCAGCGCCTGCCTGCGCCTTCCTGCCTTTTTTTTCTGTTGTTATTTTATTTTATTTTATTTTATTTTATTTTATATTTTATTTTATTTTATATTTTATTTTATTTTATATTTTATTTCTCTGGCTACGAGGTGCAGGCAAAATCTCACAAAGCCTCTGAATTTACACCTTAATAATAAACTCATTTATGCTTAAATACATTATTTAAATTGTTTTTTTAATTTGTAAAAGTTAAAAAAAAAATAATGACAAAAATTAAAAAATAGATAATGCCCCTGACTCGAGAGGGTGCAAATGTCACCAGGATTCAAACGGAGCAAAGCACTGCGGATTAACACCGATTAGACCTGCCCGAGGGTCACCTGTGGGGAACTCGGAGGAAAACTTTGCTGCCTCGCTGAGCAAAAATCATCAATCTTCCAAAAAGCGAGCCAGATGACAGGATTCAGGAGGTGTTTGGTCTGAGCACCAACATCCCCTTCCTGAGCTGCATCCAGAGGCCCAGGGAGGGGATTCTCCCCCTCTGCTCTGCTCTTGTCAGACCCCACCTGGAGTACTGGGTCCAGTTCTGGGGTCTCCAGCACCAGAAGGACACAGAGCTCCTGGAACATGTCCAGAGCAGAGCCACTCAAATGCTCAGAGGGCTGAGCACCTCCCTGGGAAGCCAGGCTGAGGGATTGGGGTTGTTCAGCCTGGAGAAGAGGAGGCTCCCAGGGGAGCTCAGAGCAACCTTCCAATATCTGAAGGGGCTACAAGAAAGCTGGGGGAGGGCTTTGGGCATGGGGGTGGAGTGAGAGGACAAGGGGAAATGGGTTAAAACTTGAAGAGGGGAGATTTATGTTGGACATTAGGAAGAAATTCTTTAATTTGAGGGTGCTGAGCCCCTGTCCCAGGCTGCCCAAGGAAGCTGTGGCTGCCCCATCCCTGGCAGTGTCCAAGTCCAGGTTGGATGGGGCTTGGAGCAACCTGGGCTGGTGGGAGGTGTCCCTGCCCATGCAGGGGGTTGGGATTGGATGAGATTTAAAGGGGATGAACATCCAAACCATTCTGTGATCCTATCATCATGTTTATTTTCCACTCCAAGCAAGCCACACCAGCCCTACAGACACGCTCTCCAGGCCTGTCCTTAAGGCATATTTTTATTGTTGTTGTTGAAGACATATAAACCCCATTTTCCTGGGCCGCATTGCTGTCCCTGGGGCTGCCTGTGCCCCCCACCTCAGCGCAGTGTCACCAGCTCCTCAGCAGACGTGGGGTGAATGGCAACGGTGTTGTCCAGGTCAGCCTTGGTGGCTCCCATTTTGATGGCCACGGCGAAGCCCTGCAGCATCTCATCACAGCCCAAGCCTTGCATGTGCAACCCCACCACCTGAGGGGGAAAAACCCAGAGGTGGGTGGGATGAGGACCCAGCACCACCAAAATCCAGGCTGAACATTGATGGGGAGCTGGATCCCAGCCTGAGACCTGCTCTGAGGTAGTCAGAGATGGCCACACAGGGACAGGAGGCTGTGGTCCCTGCCACCCTCCTCCAGTGGGTGCCCTCCACACACCTTCTCCTCCTTGCCAGTGCACACCAGTTTCATGACACACTTGACCTTCCTCTGGGTGACAGCGTGGTACAAGGGGGTGAATGATGTTCTGTAGATCTTCACATTCTCCCTCCCGTGCGTGGCCACAGCTTCGTCTGCAGCAGAAGACATTTCAGGTAACTCAGGGGGATGCATGAAGCCTTTATGAAGAGGGAGTCAAAGCACACTTTTGGAAGGCTCAGAACATGGGCTGGAGGTCAGATTGTGTCCTCCAACATCAAACCAACAGCTCTGAGCCACAATGTTCCCAGTTTCTTCCCTCTTCCCCCCACGCTGTATCCATTCCCACCTTCGGTGAGGCCCACGGTGCCAATGGGTGGGTGGCTGAAGACAACAGTGGGGATGTTATGGTAGTCCAGCTTGGAGTCCTGCTTGCCCTCAAAGAGCCTGTGGGCCAGCTTCCTGCCAGCTGCAATGGCCACTGCAGGGAGGGACAGGGAGCTCAGAGGCAGCATGGCACCCAGGGGCTGGGGAGAGGGGCACGGTCACGGTACCTGGAGTGAGGAGGGCTTTCCCACAGACATCCCCAACAGCATAGACCCCTCTCCTGCTGGTGTTCTGGTACTCGTCCACCACCACATGGCCCTTGGCATCCACCTGCACACCCTGCCATGGGAAATGGTAGCTGCCTCAGCATGTATCCCGGGAGGGATGGGACCAGCTTTGTCCCTGGAGGACCGGTGGTGGTTCACTACGATCCCATCTGGAGGTAGGGCGTGGTGGGAAGACCATCTTGTGCAGGCTTTGGAGATCCATGGGACCCCCGGAAACCTGTGGGACCTCCAGAGTCCTCCAAAGATCTGTGGAAGCTCTGGAGACCCGTGGAAGCTCAGAAACCCATGGGACCCCCAGAGACCTGTGGGACCCCCGCAGACCCCTTGTGACCTGTAGGACCTCCAGAGACCCACGGGACCCTTAGAAACCCACAGAACCCCTGGAAACCCACGGGACCCTCACACCAGTGTGTAAGGGACGTGCTGCCATCTCACCACTTGGTCCAGGCACAGCTCCTCAGTGTTGGGCTCCCTCCCTACAGCCCAGAGCAGGCACTCCACATCCCGGATCACTCCTTCCGTCGGCTTTCGGCCAGGCACCGAGGAGGTCACTGTCACATCCAGCAACCCACAAGGGGACTTGGTGACTGTCTTGACCTGCAGGGAACAGAGACCACGGTGGGAGGTGGTGCCAATGACTTTCACTTTGCACTGCAGGACCAGGGATGCCACCAAAGCCATGAGCCACCAAGCAGCACCCAAAATGGTACCTGTGTGTGCTTCCAGACATCCACCCCGGTGTTCTCCAGCTCCTGGGTGCAGTTGGAGCTGATCATGGAGTCAAAGGTCCTCAGGACCTGGGGCAGGGACCCACCAGTCCCATCAGATGAGGGTCAACAGGTGAAAGCCTTATCAGGTAGCCCCCCTCCACCAGCATTTCCCTACACCCACCCATGCTCAGAGAGGTTCAGGAAACTTCTGGTTAATGACCAAGTTCTCCTCTCTTTGTTTTCCCTTTTACATTTTTTTGGGTTTTGTTTTCTTTTTCTTTCAAGTCTCAACTTGAAACAGAGCTCAAGGATTGGGGTGCGGTAGCACACAGGGCTGCAGAAACGCCTGGCATGAGGGTGGGTGCTGCTGAAATCCTCCTGCCAGCACACCTACACTCATCTCATCTCATCTGACCCTCCCTGCCCCTCCTTACACCCAACCACCAAACACCACCATCTTCCACATCCCATTTTGCATCATCATCCACATTCCCTTTCCCACCATCTTCTGCACCCCCTTTCCCACCATCATCCACATCCCTTTCCCACAATCTTCTGGACTCCCTTTCCCACCATTTTCTGCACTCTCTTTCCCACCATCTCCTCCATCCCCTTTCCCACCACCTTCCGCATCTCCTTTCCCACCCTCCCCAGCCTGTGCCCACCCAGACCCTGCTTTCCCAGCTGCTGGGAGCTGATGCCCAGAAAACCCGGGCAGCCTGGGATGTCCTACCTTGTCCTGACGGATCAGCAGGGACGACTTGGAGCCCAAGGTGGACAGGATCCCTGCCAGCTCCACCGCGATGTAGCCAGCACCCACGATGACACTGCGCCTGCCGAGAAGCAACGATGTCCTCAGCATGGAGCTGCTGGTGGTGGTGGCAGCCCCGGGGGATGGGAGGGGTGGGGATGAGCTCTGCTTTACTTGGGCAGCTCCTCCAGGTCGAAGAAGCCATCGCTGGTTATCCCCAGGCTGGCACCTGCAAAGCAGAGCCCATTTCGCACCCCTCGCCAGCTTCCCATCCCGCCTCCCCAAGCCCCCTGGTCCTTGGGCTGCCCTCTCTCCAGGGAGTTTTGCCAGGCTCACCGGGAATTTTGCTGTCGGGGGGGACAGAGGGATGGCCCCCCGTGGCTATCAGGATGTGAGGAGCTGTGTACTTTTTCCCTTCCACCTCGATGGTGGGTTGGGGGTCAGCAGTGAACTTGCCGTAGCCCCGAATGATGTCGATGTTAGCCTGAAGGGGAGGGTGGCAGTCAGGTAATTAACAGCCGGAGGAGAGGCAGCTAACGAAGCTGAGGCTTCCACAATTAGAGGACAACAAGTCTGGAAAAGCATCCAAAAAAAACCAACCCAGCTTCCCAGGATAGACACAACCTCACCTTCTTGATGTTGTTCTCGTAGATCTCGTTCAGGCGCCTCACGTAGGCATCACGCTTCTCTTTAATTGTTCTGGAACAGAGCAGGGGCTTAGTGGTGTCACTGTGTCACTGCCACTGGATGGATCCACACAGATCAGAAAAAACAAAAAATCTCAATCCCTTTCATACATGGTACCCACACAACTCAAAAAAACCCAAAACAACCATCCCTGAGCCACCCCCCTGTCCCCACCAACACCAGGTTTCTGTGCCTGCCATCCCTCTTTTCTGGAGTCTCTTCCCATGGCTGGTTTGCCACCCCTCCTTCCCAAAATCCAGCAGGAATCCCAGCTCAGCATCTGTCCTGGGAAGCCTCAAAGTGTCCCTGGAAGCCTTTGTGGTGCTCAACCAGCCCCAGTGCTCTGGCGCTGACCTCCAGCTTCTCCCGGTGGGCCACACACCTGGATGCCTGCTGGTTGCCCACCAGCTCTTCCCATACTCACCTCCAGCTGAACTTGATTCCAGGGGTTTCAAAGCCATAGTCAGCGTGGTCATGGATGAACTCCATGTGGGTCGCTGTGTTCCACATCACCTGCCCACACAAACCACCAGCTGGCTCAGGAAGATGGGTCCGATTTGAGGGGAAAATCCCAGGCCTGGAGCACTTTATGGCATCTCAGTGGTTCCACTAACGCTCCCAAGGCCCTGCTTCCTCCTAGCTCCTTCCTCACCACACCCCACGGTTTGGCAGGCACCCACACCAAACCCAACCCATGGCCAGGGAGCTGGCATTGAAAATGTCCTCACCTTCTTTGGCACACACCCCACATTGACCTGGAAGGAAGAGTGATGAGGTTTAGGGAACAGCAGGCTGGGACCAAACCCTAGTTCTCCACCCAGGAAAGTAAAGGCAAAATTATGTTTTTTTTGGCCAAAGAGGACTGTAAAATCCTCCAGTGCCTCAGGGCCATGTGTTTTGCCCCTTGCCCTTCACTTCCTCGGTGGAGAACATCATGGTTTGATTTTTGTCCTAGCAGCCATTCCAAAAACATTCCCAAGGAGAAGGGTGTTTGCCATCCCTGTCCCTGGGTCAGGGGAACACACTTAAAACACAAAACCAGAACACAGCCCTGGATTGTCTGGGGAGCAAGCCCAGTTTTCCTGCTCTCCGTGCTCCGAGTTCTGCTCTGCAGCCTTCCAGGGGTACCCGCGTTAACAGCTGTCCCCGGGGGGACCTCTCCCTGTCCCTTGTAACAGCCAGAAGGAACAATCACCCTCCCGGGGTGACAAGACAGGTCCTTGCGCAATGTTCCCCGCCCGGGACGGTGACTCTGCCCCCCGGATACCCTGCCTCGGGATGGGGGAGGGCCCAGAACCAGTATGGGGGGGGGACTGGGACCACCTCCAGGGGACTGGAAGCATCCTGGGAGGGACGGGATCAGCCCCGGGGGGATCGGGAGCAGCCCCGGGGGAACCAGGAACAACCCAAAGGAGAACCGGGAGCAGCCCCGGGGAGACCGGGATGACAGACGGGGGGACGGGACCACAGCCGGGGGAACCGGGATCACAGCCGGGGGGACGGGACCACAGCCGGGGGGCAAAACCACTCCCGGGGGAACCGGGATCACAGCCGGGGGGGACGGGACCTCCCCCGGGGGAACCGGGATCACAGCCAGGGGGACAAAACCACCCCCGGTGGAACCGGGATCACAGCCGGGGGGGGACGGGACCTTTCCCGGGGGAACCGGGCACCACCGATAACAACGCTGGGAGCACTGGGACCATCCCCGGAGTGTCCGGGAGTGCCCCTGGGAGGACCCTAGGGGGGCGGAACACGATCAGCACCGGAGACCCGGAACCAGCCCGGGGGGAACCGGGCCCGCATACCTCTCCCCCCCCCCACCCCCCCTCCCGCCGTTTCCCCCGGGACTCACGCAGGTGCCTCCGAACCGCAGCGGCTCCACCAAGGCGACCCGGGCCCCCAGCTCGGCTGCCCGCCGGGCCCCCGCCAGCCCCCCGGACCCCCCGCCCAGCACCAGCAGCTCATAGGCGGCCGCCGCCATAGCTCCGGGCTCGGTAGGGTTCGGTAAGGCCCCGCCCCGGCACCATCCCGGTCCCGCCCAGGTCCCGCCCCGGTCCCGCTCGTCCCAGCACAGCACCAGTGGGCTTGGGGGCTGACAACGGCAAGTTTATTGTTTGGGGTACAGCCGGGGGAGGAAGGGAAAGGGGAAAGGGCGCAAGCACTTCCAGGAGAAATATACAAGAAGGGATAAGGGGGAAATAACAAAACAACCCCCCCAAAAAAAAGAAAAAAAAAAAGAAAAAAAAAAAAAAAAAAAAAGGGTCAGGATCAAGAGAGAAGGGGGATGGAGCTAGGGGAAGGCTTTTATCCGTGTTATGACAACGTACTCCCAATCAGGAATCGCTTCCTTTCTCCAGTCAGGTGGATCAGATGGGTCAGTGGGTAAAACACAGAGTGGTGGGGGAAGGAATTAGTGTGCATTTCCCTCGGGAATCACCTCTAAGTCATGCCAGTTAAACACTAGTACTAAAAATTTACAAAGAAGCGCCAAAGGAGATGGAAGTGTTATTAGAGTTAATTTTTTTGTTTTTTTCTTTCCTCTCTGAACAGTCCAGAAGAGAAACAACGACTACAAATAATACAGCAGGCAAACTGTCGGGCTGATGGGGGACAGGATAGATATAGTGTTGTAAGGAATTCAGTCTCAAGTTGTGCTAAACACTCTTCGTCCTCTGTATGGCACATTTTGGTCCATGATGGGGATTTCTGAAGCTGAGACGAACCCCGATTTCTTACAGAAAGGTGTAAATATTGTTGCTCTTGAAAATGCCAGGTTGTACTTCTTTCTACAAAGGTTAGGAGAGGTTTATAGGAAGTAGTCTGGGGTACGACGGGTAACATGAGGCTCTCCACGACGAGGTGCTGGGTCAAACTGGAGGCTGTGGGGAAGAAAAAGGGATTGTTTTCCCTCCTCCACAAAGTGTTCTCTTGCTATCACCTTACTCATCCCCGCTGCTGCCAAATAAAATGTTCCAGGTCCCAAAACAAGCACCTGTGAGAGTTAAACTCACCATAATGCTGCTAAGGGAGCAGTCAGCACTTGGCCAGCCCATTGCTGCCATCACAAGGTCTGCTGAATGCAAAACTCAAGACTCTCCCACCCAGCTTTACAAAGCTTAAGACTACCAAAACTCAAAGACAGAAATCAATCTATCTTCACTCTGAACAGCAAGATGGGGTTAGAGAGAGATTAAGAAAATGCTGAAGCACCAACTTCTTCAGACAGCCAGGACAAGGAGATACTGCAGCACCCAAGATAAATTTTTAAGAGCTTAACTTCCTACTTGTTTTTAAATATTCTTGCAGGTCGAGCCCACACCATTCACTCAAGACTGGTCTGAGCTGCCTTTTCCCAAAGGAAACCATTTGGGAAGGATAAGCCATTCCTCAGAATACAGAAGGAGAGAGAATGGCCTAAACCAGGGATACTCACAAGGAATATTTTAAAGTGTCATCTAGTTCCATGATAGCAGCCTGGTTCCCACAACGGTAGCAGTAATTGGGTGCGCTGAAAATGGTAACCACGTTTCGGTCATGGCACCAGTTATAACCCTGCCAGAAAAAAAGAAGAACAAATAAAGGTCTCTGTTAAACCTCAAACATGTCTGAAGTTCCTTTTAAGGCCTGGAGTGATGCAAGGCACTTTGTGACACAGCAGACTTCTCATAAGCCTTTCCAACTGACTTGGTTTTGCTCTAACAGAATTACCCTACTGCAAGAACAAGCAGAAGTTACCTCATAAAACCAGCCCCTCAATCACTCCACAGAGAGATGGGCCACTTGTCACTCACGTGTTTATCCATTCTGGATATAAAATATGAATCATACCACACAAAAAATAACCCCAAACAAAACCAAACTTGAGAGCTGTAGTCATGCCTTCAGCTTCCATCTGCCACAAATCAGAATTTGCCTGTGGGATGTGAGTGACTTCCTGACACACAGTACAACTGAAGGGATCTGCTTGAACTGGATTTTAAAAATACATCTGTTCCATTGACCCACCTGGCCTTTTTCCAGCAAGATGCACAAGAATAGCTGATCAACAGCCAAAATCAAGGCTTAATCCTGTCCCATCTGACTGCAGAGCACAACCAGCCAGCCTGCTTAACGCAGCAGCATTAAGTAGAGTGGTTGGTGTGTAAGGAGATTACTCCTGCTACAAAGGGGGTGACAGGGTCCCTTGGGCAATGTACTTGAGGATCCCGAGGAAAAAAGGCAGAACAACCCCTCCTTTACATCAGAGGTCAAAACACATCATGTGTCACTTGTTTTCACATCAATGAAGTCCCTTTTTTGGCATTTATCTGGAACAACTTTCAGGCGTCAGCTTACCCAAACCCATCAGAAGGTCTCACAGAGGAGACAGGAACTGGCACCCATTTTTTTTGTTAGTCTCAACTAGCAGAGTGTTTGCCTTACCTCCATGACAAGCTGGTGAGCACGGGAGACCAGTGTGAGACCATTGGCATGATTAAATGTTTCAGAAATATCTTGCCCAAAGGTGTAGCCGGCACCACGTGGAGATATTCCCCAGCCACCACGATCATCTGGATCCGACCACAACAGGTCACACATAGGGCCCTGGAAAAAAGAGGAAGTGTTTCCATTAGATCATTAGCAAGACTGTGATAAAAAGCCACTTTTAAAATCTATTTTGTTGATAGTAAGAAGACTGCCAGCATGGCCTTCTCTGCACAAAGTGCACCACGAGCTTATTTAACACAGAAAACAGCAGCTGGTTACTTGTTGTATCAGTGTTCTTCCCAAAGAAATGAGTACATACACTGCTGAGGAAGGTGGAGTCCATGTAATCCAAAAATTGCCCCCACCTCCTCTTCCACGCACACCATTTATCATTTCACTTCAACTAGCTGGAAATACAGAGACCTGGAGAGCAGAGCCACCTTCTAACCCCTGGCAAGGTATCAAACATTTAATTTCCTGTCCTATCGCTGGACTTGACATGGTAAAAAATATGGTGTACAACTGGTGTGCAACTTCTACCTGTCACAGATGAAGCTCAGCACCTCTTCTTGCTGAGCTAAGGGGCACTAAAGAGTCTCCAGTATTAATCTAACCCTGCTGCTGTTCCCTACCCTCTGATCTGACACTCCACCAATGCTGGGGGTCGTTTACAAAGCTTATTTCAACTTCAGCCAAAGGTGTTGCAGGACAAAGAGTTCATTTTTGTCAGTGGAACATTCAAGTCCTTTTTAAGCCCAAACCACTCTATCACAGAAGAGCCATTTACCATCCTGGGAGCCCAGATGCTTTCTTCAGAACTTGCCTCAGGGTCCCTGGAAGTGCTGAACAAGGTGAAACACCACAGAAGGAAGGACTGGGTGGGGAGGAGGGACAGTGACATAACATGGCTTCATGTGATGGATGTTCACAAGCCTGTGACAAGGCTGAAGGTAGTAAACACTTTCTCTTGCCAAATACTATTCTTTAAGGCAGTGTGATGTTAAAAAAAAATCCTGTGATTCTGTGAAAAACAGCTGTGAAAATCTCACAATTCTCCTTTAGCTGTAATCAAAGCAGAGGAACTTGTGTGTTTTTCCCAATGCATGTCCACCTGCTCTAGGCCTTAGAGAGGCAACAATCTGCTGCATAACCCCTTTATGATTTCAATGTATTTGTATTTTCTACCAACAGATATGTAAATTTATGATGTATTTCTTTTCCCTTTACCTCATGTGGAACTTCCTGCAGGCGGTCCAGAGCTCTGATATGATCCAGTGTATCTATGGATGGAGAGAGGCCACCGTGGAGACAGAATATCTGTTCCAGAGGGAAAAAAATAAAGAGCAATCTGTTCAGTGTGTGTTGTTATGGAAGACTCATCTCAGAAAATAGCTGTTTTGAACTCTGTTATCCTCTTTTTACAATTACAGCCATCTCACCCTCGTGGCAGATAAACCAATTTTAATTTGGGCAGAAGGAAACAAAACTAAAAGGCTGCAGCTTGCACAGAGAGATCAGAGCGACAGAAAAAATTCTTTTAAGATCTTGCCTCATGGCCACACCTCAGCTCACACCTGGTGTATCACAAGGGGATCTCTGATCCTTGAGCACCCTTTTAGAATAACCTATACGTGCCATACCCTGCCATTCTTTGGGCACCAGGACCAAAAGTCATTCTGCACCATCAATTTGTATTATCACCTCACTAAATTCTTTCCCAAGCCCCCAGATTAAAGAAAAAAAAAAATAAAATCCCAAGGTAAAGGAGTTTGTTTGACACTACTGTGTCCAGTTCTGGAGTCCCTGACACAGGAAGGACACAGAGCTGCTGAAGTGAGTCCAGAGGAGGCCACAAAGATGCTCAGAGGGCTGGAGCACCTCTGTGATGGAGCCAGGCTAGAGAGTTAAGTTGTTCAGCCTGGAGGAGAGAAAGCTCCAGGGAGACCTTAGAGCACCTTCCAGTGCCTGGAGGGGCTAGAGAAAAGCTGGGGAGGAAGTTTATGAGGGTGTGGAGTAACAGGACAAGGGGGAATGGCTTTAAACTAGAAGAGGGGACGTTTAGGTTAGACTTAGAAGAAATTCTTCACTGCAAGGGTGGTGAACCACCTGGCAGGTTGCCCAGGGAGGCTGTGGCTGCTCCATCCCTGGCAGTGTCCAAGGCCAGGTTGGATGGGGCTTGGAGCAACCTGGGCTGGTGGGAGGTGTCCCCGAGTGGATGATCTTTAAGGTCCTTTCCAACCCAAACCAGTCTGGGATTCTGCGGATACAGTCTGAGGAGCTCTAGGAAGTGGGGTGTTCTCCTTAGAGCTTACCTGTCCATCTACTAGAGCTGTAAGTGGCAGATAATCAAACAGGTCTGTGAAGTACTTCCAGACGTTGGCGTTGCCGTACTTGCGCAGACACTCGTCGTAGAAGCCGTACACCTGGGTGATCTGCCTGCTCTCATGGTTGCCCCTCAGGATGGTGATGCGTTCCGGGTAACGCACCTGCCAACACACACAACTCCTCTGAAACAGGAGAGCTGCACGAGCAGCAGGGGGAGAAAGCACTGCTGGAGTGTTTGAAAGAGCAGCCAAGCACTCAGCTCCCTGAGGGAATGGCACGTGCCCACTGACCCGTTGTTACTGACACCCCAACAGCAGCGTCAATGCCAGGAGCAAGCCTTTCAAATCTGCCCCCCTCCCCCAAAAAACATTGTTTTCCCCAAAGCTGCTGGAGAACAACTGTCAAACCATACCTTTAATGCTACTAGAAGAGTCACTGTTTCCACCGAGTAATAGCCTCTGTCCACGTAGTCTCCCATGAACAGGTAATTTGTGTCTGGAGACTTCCCCCCGATTCTAAAGAGTTCCATAAGGTCATGGAATTGCCCGTGGACATCTCCACAGACAGTGACGGGGCAACGTACCTCCTGCACGTTGGATTCCTTGGTGAGGATTTCTTTTGCCTAGTAGGAAAAAAAAAACCACATTTGTGACAAAAAGGTAGGGAGCTTCTCCATAGGATGAGGGGCAATGGTTTTAAATTAGAGAAGAACAGATTTTCCTGGATGTCAGGACCAAGTTCTTCCCCATGAGGGCAGTGGCACAATGGCCCAGGTTTCCCAGGGAGGGGGTTGAGGCCTCATCCCTGGAGATGTTCAAGGTGAGGCTTGAGGAGGCTCTGAGCAACCTGATCTGGGTGAGGGTGTCCCTGATACTGCAGGGGGTTGGGCTGGGTGACCTTGAGAGGTCCCTTCAAACCCAAACCATTCTGTGATTCTACAAGCAGGAGGCACAGATGTTATCCCATTGAATTCACACTGGAAACTAAATTTCTTTCCAATAGCATAAGCTGACTACTGAAAAAACAGTTCACTGAATGAGGAAAGTCCAAGTACATTCCACAGATCCCTGTGCACAGGGACAAGCAGGTTTGCTGCTGCAAGGCCAGGTCATTCAGGTCTTATTGTGCCACAAGAACTGAGAAACATGTTCAGAAAAGTAACTGAGTTAATACCCAGACTCCCTGGAAACAAAGCAGCTTGAACTTTTGAGATTTGCACTGAATTCACAACTGCCACCACCACTGGGGTTCACCTGTGAATCCTGTGCTTCTTCCAAACACTTCTCAGTGCAGACAAGATCAAGCACTGTTCCAGTGACTTTTGTGGGCATCACAGGCAGATGTTACCCTCTGCAGCTCCAGGGGGGTACTGCACTGTCAGATGGTGGCATGGGGTGTGTGAGGTGCCTGGAGCTGTATCTCCAGAAAGGGAACCTTCTCTGCCTGTTCCCAGGGGAACCAACACATCCATTTCCTTTGCAAAAGGGGCAGATTTCTTCTTCTCGTTTAAGCTGCTGAGGACAAGGAGCACTTCTGAGCTTCACCTTCCTGGCCTGGCACAGAACGTGGCTGAATATGCAAGAGGTGCTTCCTGCCTGCCTGTCCAACCCTCCTCCAAGCACAGCAGCTGAACAGCTTCTCAGGACAACTGGAAATGCAAAGCTGGAGGCAATTTAAACACATGGAGCCACAACCAGCTTCCCTGGCTGTACCCAGCTGGCAACAAGATGACCACAGATGGAAGGATGGCAGCCCTGGATTTAGTCACCTCTTCCTCTCCAGCCAGCAGTTCCTCAGCTAATTACAGCCATGTCATGCAGCCTATCTACATCACCTTATTGCTGTTATCAAATACCCTGTTTGTTTTGCTGCCTCCAGCTCACCAACTGATGCAGATCAGTGCTGCAGGCACACCTAAGACACACAGAGAGGCTCAGTCAGATCTGAACAAGAGGGACAAGATGGCCAGTGCTAAAGAGCCATCAGCAGGACATGAGCTGGGTTTCCCTCACCTCAGGATGATGTAGCTCCCACTTGCTGCTATCAGGAGGAGGCTGGACACTCTCAGTGGGCTCCCCTACCTAACCCAAGGTTGATGTCTTCCTGATCCTCAAAGACATGTCCCACTCATGGACTCAATGACATGGGGCCTAACTTGCAGTTCTCAATCAACTGGAACGTGTTGAGTCTTTGAGTGCAATGCTAATACTCTTAATTCCATTCATGTTCCTTTGAAACACCTTTTGAGAGCTTCTGCCCTCTGTGAGAGTCAAATGCTTAAAAAGAAATGGCATGGTGGTGTTGGGCTGAGAACTGGACTTGATGATCTCAAGAAGTCTTTTCCAACCTTAATGATTCTGTGATTCTAAATAGACTTTAAGCCTCTGGGGAAAAGCTGCAGGACACTGCACAGGCACCATACACATTTACCAGCCACATCATCACTCTCCATCTCTCCAATCCACCCCAAAAACCCATTCACCTGTCCTGAGAACACGTACAGGTGAGGCAGCATGGCCAGCAGACAAGAGCTTAAGAGGGCAAACACACATTAAACACATCCTAGGAAGGTGAGCCAACCCCAGCCCTGAAATTTTGGTACTAGGAGAATCCAGAAGCTTCCATCAGGAGAGAGGAGGAGCTGAAGAGCAGCAGCTTTTTAAGCTGCCTACCAGCTGTTGCTGAGGAGCCTATTTTAGCTTACTGTGTAGACAAACATACCTTCACTTGAACAGATTAAGGCTGTTGTTTTAGCTAGCTCAAATCTGGGTTGGGAGCTCAGCTCAGCTGGCCCCAGAAGTTTGCCCTCATGTGACTTTTTAATGCAGAACAAGACCTTTAAACTCTCAGGCATCATTAAAAAAACACCCCAGAAAAGAGGCAACTAACCAGGGTGCACCGCTCACCTGCTTCACTGGGAAGAGATGTCTGAAAATCACAAAAGGAGGATAAAAAGCTCTGAGCTGTCCCGCATTATCATAGTTTACTTACTTAAGAAGGCTATTACACACCTTTGTTTGAGGGAACAGTGACTAATGTTATCAGCTTCCTAAGCCTGTGTCCCAGTTGCTGTGGATGAAAAGCATATCCAGGTCAGAAGAGAAGGAAGCAGCTTTTAGGTATTTTTCTCAAATAAACCTCCATTAAGCATGAAAGTTACCATGTCTGTGCTCAAAATTGCCTTGAAGACTAGGAGTTTTGTTGGCTGTGAGCCTGCCCACCATCTCAGCTCCCCTCTTTCCCAGTTTTAGGTTCTGCAGATCACTTTTGTAGACTGGAACGCAAACTTGTCTGCCATCCAGCCCTCAAGCCTTGAAGGGAGAGAGGCTGGAGAGTGGATTGTGCCAATGACCAACTGTCTTGTCCCCACAAAAGGAAACCCAGCAGTCCCAGGGCTTGAACACAACCCACTAATGTGCTGCTCCAAAACCCACATCAGCTTGGAGACTCCCATCAGGATCACCAGGAGATTAATCCCTCTGTGAGGGACTTAATGAAATCCACATCAATTATTCCACTGGTCAGATCAGTAACTGGGCAGAGCTGATTCCATGGGTGAGGGGATTATGAGTCAACCAGATTTTTCAGCATTGTGCTTTTACCAGAGAAAAAAACCCCCAAAACTCAAAGACCCCAAACACCTGCTTTGCACAGAGGCTCCTTTGAGAGCACAGCAACTCAGCTCCTCCTGGGAGATTCATTTACTGCTCCACAATCTCAGTTTGACCCAAAGGGAAAAGAATCAGCAGCCAGGGAGCAGAGGAGAGCCTGGAGCCTCAGGAGTGACAGGGACTGTCAAGGTGCACATGTGTTCCTAGAGGTACCCTGGGCCAGCCCACCTCAGGCTGAGCCTTACAGCTGGAGAGATTAAATACTCCTGGCCATGACTCAACACTCACAATTTCATGGTTTGAACAGCATCCAGGATGCTGCTTGGCACCACCACTCATGCTAATTTCACCAATTAGCGCAGAAGAGCTTCCTAGCTCGTTCTCCTAAAATTATTCTTAGGTGACAGGATCTCAGAGGACATCAGAGGTACGTGCCAGTCACAGCAACACTTCCCCCCTCCCCCCAGCAGCAAATGGCTCCTGCTCCTGGGTTTGAAGCATCAGTTTACAATTAGCATTCAATAACCATGCAAGAAACTCAGGTCTTCATTAGTGATAACAATCCTTCTCCTCCCACCACTGCATGACACAGAGCTCTCAAGCTGCTCACAGCAATGAGACTCTTAACCCTCCCAATACATCCAAAGCACAAGGAGAGACAGAAAGAAGCTACAGCAGGAGAGCTGGTTACAGATGGCTGCTTGCCTTTGTTTAATTTACGAGACAGTCTTTTACCTGCCTTCTTTCACATCCCATTTTATTACCCCAGTGAGGAGCCCTTTTCCCTGGGATCAGCAGGATGGCTCTCAGCTCCCTCACCCACACCTGAATTCATTTGCTGACCCGATGTGAACTTGAAAACATTCAATGGTTTCTGTGTCCAAACTCAGGAGCCCTTCCTATTAAATGAAGCCAACTCCTTGGCCTTTTAGCCCGACTCCAGCTGTCCAAAATACAGGTTACAACCCCTGCAAGCTCAAGGGCAGCTTGGTGCTGGCAGCACTACCCAAGTTAACAGTTTCAAAGCTAGAACCAGCACAGAAAGCACCTCAATGAAGTGCAGATATAATCCAAGACAGAACTCTTGTAAAAGACTGTCACTGCCTGTTTAATAAAAAAAGGTTTTTAACAGCCTTCTGCCATGCAGAGAGTCTAGGAACGTGATGTTAAGAGAAGCAGTGTAAGATGCCAGACATCAAATGCATGTTTCCCAACATACTGGAACACTTCTCATGTCTACAAGCTCCAGCAATGATCATAATTGTCTGTCCTTCCACTATCCTCTAAATGTCAGCATGATTTTAGGTAGATTTCATTTTAAAGACCAGCAGAATGGGAAACAAGCATTCTCCTGTTGTCTTGAGCTGACATCTTGATTAACTTCATGAAGAACACAAGTTTGATCAGCTGCCAAAATTATGTCATAACTGGGCAGGTGAAGACAGAATGTGACTTTTACAGGTGCAAGTGTCAAGAGCTTTCAGAGTACAGAGTAACCTGGCATACCCTCACCCTGCCTTCCCTTCATTACTGTCCATTATGCCTGCAATTAAAACTAAGACTGACCCACAAAGGTTCATCTGGGATTTTTTTTTTCTCCCCTCATCTAAACTTTTTTTTTTTTTTTTAACTTCTACATGCTTCCACAAAAATAAACCTGAGAGAAGAGGTACTACTGTGCTTGGCCTCTCAGAAATCAGTCACACAAGAGGGAGTGCTAAGAAGCAAGACAAGGTTGGTAAAGCTTTCTCCAAATATTATCTCAAGGAAACAAGCTAAAGCAGCTTTCTGGCAGGGCTGCTTCACACCAAAAGCAAGCCCACACACCCCAAAAGTTTCTTGTAAGCTCCTTTCCACACCAGATGAATGATGCAACCACTCCCCAAAAACTTAGGAATAAGCCATGTAAGAGCATTTACAGAGTATGTACTTCATCCCCATAAAGAATGAGGTGCTGTGACAGATGACATTTGTTTCTCACCATGCCACACAGGTTCAGGGCTCCTGCCTGCCAGCTGGATGACAAACTCCCTCTCCACCTCCAGCTCCAACCTGCTGAGCTCTGCTGCCACTCTCCTTATTTACTGGGTGATCCCTGACATGCAGCCACAACCTGCTGGCACTGTCCTCCTGCTTTTCAAAACATCTGAATTAACTTCTCAAAGCTCCTGAACAAAGCCACCAGAGAAGAAGGGAAATGTTTGTTGTTTTGTTTTGTTTTTCTGTCTGAGCTTCCTGGTTAGAAGAGCAGTTCCCAACCAGCAGTGCTTGGAGCAGAGGACAGACTGTGCTAATAAATTATTTCAGACTTATTAGCTGGGCCTCACACAAGAGACAGCACAGCCAGAAGGAGCTCCTACTTACTCTCCAAGACACAGCTACTCCTCATCTACTCCTCATACCACTGCTGTTGCTCCCTGATGTAGCATCAGCCCTCCTCACCACACTCCCTCAGAGAGCTGGAAAAAAAGTCATAAAACAAATGGAGAGGCCTAGCAGGGAATTAAAAAAAAGTGAAAGGGGAGGAAAAAAACCCCAAACAAACAAGAAACAAAACCAGAGGCAGGGCAAGCTAGATGTCAGGATCACTGATGAAAGCATTTCCCAGGAAGCCAGAGCTTGGAGTCCTGCACAGCCTCTGGCTGTGGCATTCCAACAAGCAGCTCCTACCTTTCCAGTGAGCATCCCAACACATCCCGAGGTTGCAGCACAAACCCTCATCTGCTGTTCAGATCTCATCACCCCAGGAGGGTACCCAGGATCTGGCAGAGGGAAACAGTCCTCTGAGGCTGGCACTGAGATCTTCAGTCACTGGCCAGAGTGTGTTGCCATGAACAGGCACCAGAAAACATGTTCCACTTCTGAGAGGGCTGATGAAGATGCAGAGGTAGGTGACAATGCCAGGCTCACCATCAGCCACACAACACTGAAGGGAACACTCAACCAACCACCCCTCTGCCTAATTATCACCAACTCACCCAACACAGGAAGCAAAGCTCTTCCCTGGACCACCTGATGCCCACCAATGGTCCCTGCTGCTCACTGAGATAAGTAAACAGACTGAATAATCTTTGATACTGCATGTGTTACCACAGCTTTAATTGCCAAGTGTAAAGAAAAGCCTAACTTGGGCAGAAACTGCAGTATTGAGGGAGTGTTCACACGGAGGTTCTTAACTTCTCAGGCTAAAGACTGGTCTCTCCTGATGGAAAAATAAATTTAAAAAAGCCTCTTGACAGCCTACCCTAAACAACTCCAAACAGGAATGTGCCAAAGGGCTGTCCGAAATAGCAAACCATGCCCTTTATCCTGCCATTTCTCCTTCTATTTTAGTCTCCCTCAGCAGCCACTAAGCCTCTGCTCAGGTCGGCAGCTACAGCTTATCTGTTATTCCCCTCTGCTTTCCTAGATTACACACCCCGTGTCAGAAGGTGTCCTCATGGATTTAGGGATGACTTTCCAGCATGCGGCTGCTACACACCAGGAGATGCCAGGGAGAAGTGCAGGCTGAGGCCCCTAAAAGACAGGACAGGTCCCTCCTTCAACTCACCACCCCCGAGTTGAGACGATCCCCAAAACCCAAGGATGGAAACCGTACTATTGAGGGCAAATTGTGGGAAAAACAAAACAAAACAAACTATAAGGGAGGCGGTTTTGACGCTGTCACCGCATACGAAAGGCCTCCCAAGCTCAGCCATCCCTCACAGCCGGCAGAGCCAGGGCTGGCTGAGCTGCTTCCCCCTCCCCCCTATGCTCCCACTCCCATTTTCCCGGAGGCTTCGCCCGCAGCTCCCCGCAACAGCGGGGCCGGGAGCTCGCAAACCCCAAAACCGCTCCCGGCTCTGGAAAAGCCCCTGCTGAGCGGGTCCCAGAGGCGAGAGGAGGCCGGGCCGGGCCCAGCGAGTCCTTCCCCGCCACTCACCTTCTCGCAGAGGCTGCGGACCTGGCTCTCGCTCAGCTGCCGGCACTCGTTCAGCTGCTCGATCCACTGATCCAACTCCTTGGCGAAACCTTTTTCCTCCATGGCGGTGGGGCCGGGCCGGGCAGGGCAAAGGCCCCACCGCTCTCGGGACCCGCGAGGCCCGGGCCCGCCTCAGGCCGGCGGCGGTAACCAACCGAGAGCTGCGAGGCCTTCCCCGCTCCCGCTCCTGCTCCGCGTAATGGCGGCCCCCACCCCACCCCCCCCTCCGCCTCCCCTCCCGCTTCCTCCCGGCGCTGCGCACTTCCGGACACACCTACCCTGTGCGGGGGTGTCACCGCCTCCTCTGAGGGGACCTGAGAGCATGGGGGCATGGCTGGGGGCATCTGAGGGGATCTGAGGGGACCTGAGGGGGTGGGGGCATGGCTGGGGGCATCTGAGGGGATCTGAGGGGATGGGGGCATGGCTGGGGGGGACCTGAGGGGATCTGAGGGGATGGGGGCATGTCTGGGGGCATCTGAGGGGACCTGAGGGGATGGGGGCATGGCTGGGGGCATCTGAGGGGACCTGAGGGGATCTGAGGGGATGGGGGCATGGCTGGGGGCATCTGAGGGGACCTGAGGGGATCTGAGGGGATGGGGGCATGGCTGGGGGGGACCTGAGGGGATCTGAGGGGATGGGGGCATGGCTGGGGGGGACCTGAGGGGATCTGAGGGGATGGGGGCATGGCTGGGGGCATCTGAGGGGACCTGAGGGGATCTGAGGGGATGGGGGCATGGCTGGGGGGGACCTGAGGGGATCTGAGGGGATGGGGGCATGGCTGGGGGCATCTGAGGGGACCTGAGGGGATGGGGGCATGGCTGGGGGCATCTGAGGGGACCTGAGGGGATCTGAGGGGATGGGGGCATGGCTGGGGGGGACCTGAGGGGATCTGAGGGGATGGGGGCATGGCTGGGGGGGACCTGAGGGGATCTGAGGGGATGGGGGCATGGCTGGGGGCATCTGAGGGGACCTGAGGGGATCTGAGGGGATGGGGGCATGGCTGGAGGGGACCTGAGGGGATGGGGGTATGGCTGGGGGCATCTGAGGGGATCTGAGGGCATGGGGCCATGGCTGTGGGGGATCTGAGGGGATCTGAGGGGATAGGGGCATGGCTGGGGGGCATCTGAGGGCATGGGGCCATGGCTGTGGGGGACCTGAGGGGATTGCTCTGCTCTTTCCTCTGAGGAGACGGGGGCATGGCTGGGGGGGATCTGAGGGGATGGGGGCATGGCTGTGAGGGATCTGAGAGGATGGCAGGCATGGCTGTGGGGGGATCTGAGGGGATTGCTCTGCTCTTCCCTCTGAGGGGATGGGGGCATGGCTGTGAGGGATCTGAGAGGATTGTTCTGCTCCTTTCTCTGAGGGGATGTCGGTCATTCCTGTGGGGGACCGAGGGGATCGCTCTCCTTCCTTTGGGGCGATCGCTCTGCTTCCACTGAGGGGATCGTGCTCATTCCTTTGGGGGGACCTGGGGGGACTGCTCTGCTTCCTCCTCTGAGGGGATGGCAGGCATTCCTTTTGGGGGGGGATCACGTTCATTCCTCTGAGGCGATCGCTCTCCTCTCTCCTCCTCTCTGGTCACTCTCTGGGGTGCAGCAGGGTACGAGGTGGAGGTGGTTTGGTTGTAAATGACCCTGTGAGGTCAGTCAGACTGACCCTTAACCTCACAGTGCCGAGGCCACCACTGAACCACAGCCCTCAGCACCACATCTGCCTGGGCCTGAAGTCCCTCCTGGGATGGGGACTCCAGCACAATCTGACAGATCTCTCATAGAGTCATGGAATGGTTTGGGTTGGAAGGGACCTTAAAGCTCCTCCAGTGCCAACCCCCTGCATGGGCAGGGACACCTCCCACCAGCCCAGGTTGCTCCAAGCCCCATCCAACCTGGACTTGGACACTGCCAGGGATGGGGCAGCCACAGCTTCCTTGGGCAGCCTGGGACAGGGGCTCAGCACCCTCAAATTAAAGAATTTTTTCCTCATGTCCAACCTAAATCTCCCCTCTTCAAGTTTTAACCCATTTCCCTTGTCCTCTCACTCCACCCCCATGCCCAAAGCCCTCCCCCAGCTTTCTTGTAGCCCCTTCAGATATTGGAAGGTTGCTCTGAGCTCCCCTGGGAGCCTCCTCTTCTCCAGGCTGAACAAGCCCAATCCCTCAGCCTGGCTTCCCAGGGAGGTGCTCAGCCCTCTGAGCATTTGAGTGGCTCTGCTCTGGACATGTTCCAGGAGCTCTGTGTCCTTCTGGTGCTGGAGACCCCAGAACTGGACCCAGTACTCCAGGTGGGGTCTGACAAGAGCAGAGCAGAGGGGGAGAATCCCCTCCCTGGGCCACTCTCAGTGCTGCTCGGGATGCAGCCCAGGCCATGGTTGGTTTCTGGGCTGCAAGCACACACTGATGGCTCATGTTGAGCTTCTGCTCCACTGCCACCCCCAAGTTCTTCTCCTCAGGGCTGTCCACAATTCTTTCTCCTCCCAGCCTGTATTAGTGCATGGCACTGCCTTGACAGGGAAGAAATTGTTCCTAATACCCAATATAAAGCTCCCCTGGCACAACTTGAGGCCAAACCTCTTTTTGTGGAGCTGGAGGGGATGAGAAGGTGTCCCCTCAGCCTCCTCCAGAGTGAGCCCTCTTGTTGCCTCATCTGCTCCTCCTGAGGCTTGTGCTCTAGGGCACTGATCTGACTTTGAAGTCATGGCAGCATTTTGGGGTTTTTTTTTTTTTTTTTTTTTTTTTTTTTTCCCTTCTGCCAGGGCTTCTAAGACACCAGCACTGGATCAATTAATGATAAAAAGTAATATAGTTGCTTCAAGTCTCATACTTGATCCATCAGTCAGCCCTAAACTGTGATTGAGCTGTGAACATTTCCATCTACTGCAGCATGCCCAGCTCTTTGTTTGATCTCCTCTCTGTTTTGATGTGCTTTACTGCAATGGAACAGTAATTTATCATGATAATGATGTAATAACTCTGGTTATTACATTGCTAAGGTCTGCAGCACTGAGTGTGCTCACGTGCCTGGCCCAGGCAGTGAGGAATAGGATTTTAGGAGGTCACTGGTGGGAAACTTCCCTGGGATTTCTAGCAGAATAAGATCAGTGAAGTCCCTGTGGTGTTTGTTTTGGTTTTTTTTTTCAGATCAGATGGAAAAGCTGAGAATCACAAAGGACCTACTGGGGCTGTGCAAGTGTTCTTCCAGGACAGCCAAAGCCAGACAGTTTCCTTAATCCCCCCTGGTTAAAGCAGCTGGACTTGTAGACTTCACCCTGAGGTGAAGCAGAAGATTAAAGGGTTTGAAACATCACATTCCTGAAGTGAACTTCCCAACTAAAAATACATCTAGCAAAGTAAAAGGGAGCAAAATATAGGTGAAAAATACCATTTTGTAGCCACTCTTGAAGATCATCCGTTGTTTGCCATCTCAGCACCCAGAAAACACACCTGCCAGAACTGTTCACATCCACCTGGATGTTTTATTTGCTTGTTTGTTTCCAGCAAATTATTTTTAACCAAATTGCCTGCGTCTGTGGCAGTGCAGCAGAGAATGTAATGGCCCTGGGATTAGCAGGACAATAAATCTTCCCACCCAAGAGGTCCCCAAGGACACCACATGCCAAGTGCCTCCGAGAGCACCAGGGAGACTGACACCCTCTGTAAAAATCCTTCCATGGCTTGTCCCAAATGTCCAAAAAAAGAGCACACCTGAGGTCTCTGGAGGCTGTAATGCAGTGTTAAAACAAGTGCCAAGTGGCTTTTATTTATGCCTGTCAATTTTTTAATGTTTTTGTCATTATTTAATAGGGGGAAAGGAAACCAGAAAGAAGGCTGTAATGTGGAAGTCTCACGTTGCTCCTGCTGGGAGAAATACCACATACCCCAAGGCTTGCTGCAAAACCAGAGAACAGCACTAACCAGTTAACCTAGTTAGTTCCATACATCCTAATTAATAGGTTGATTATTATCCCACGTTTTAGACTGGAAGCTATTTGCCAAGCCCTTTCCCTGTACACGGTTTCTGTTGACCGATTCCTTCCCTCCATTAAAATATTCCCCAGGAAAAGGCTAAGTGGGAAGCTTGGATGGACGTGTTTCTCTTGGCTCTTTATCAGGAACTAAAGAGGTTTCTCAGGTATCGATCCGAGGAGGCAGGTCCTCTCCCTGGCATCACTGAAGGACCAGGAAAGCCTCATCTACAAAACCTTAACAAACGGGGCAAAAAAAAAAAGCCAGAGAGAGGTCAGAGGAGAGGAAAGAGGCCAAGAGTGGCAGTGCCTGGAGGGGGAGAAAAATCACTAAAAATTGACTCTGTGACTGCAGCATACACAGAGGGGCAGTTTCCCACAGGAAGGAAGGATGGCAGCCCAAGCCCCTGCACAGCCTCCCCTGAAACATTCCCCTTGGATCCAGACATGTCTTGAAGGTAATATAAAATTCTCTCCCACATCAGCCTGCAACATTTTAAATCAAAAATAGCTTTTTTTTAAATTTTATTTTATTTTTGGAGGGGAGGAGGGGAGGGAAGCCTGAGAGTCTCGCGAGCGGTTTTGTTTGCAAACGCCGGCGGGTCTGGAATATTTGCTTATTCCTTTTATTGAACCCGCTGGCTGATTTGATTATGTCCTTGGAAACGCCTGTGCAAATCAGTTTTCCAGCCTTCTGAGGGCACTGCGACGTCTCCAGCCAGGGGTGCCAACTTCCAGCTCTAACCCAATGAGCCATTAAGACCCAAATGGTGTCAGATGCTGATGCCCACAGCTTTTGGCCTCTCGCTGCTTCCAGCCAGCTCATCACCATCAATCCCTTTGTTCCCAAATGCAACCCCCCCCCCAGTTGGAGATGATTTACCCTCGAGGAAGGCGTCAGCAATGATTTAATCTCTGAAATTAAGCAAGCTGAAGGGTGGCCATTCCCCTGCCACGCACTTACCTGTTGGAAGGGGTCTGCTGATGAAAGATGAGGGGGGCTAAAAAAAAAAAAGGATGTTAAATTGAAAAGCCCCAGGGAGATGAATGCGAGACAACTGAGAGAGAAACATTTATAGTCTGAGTCTTGGCTGAAATGATTTCCCCTCCTGGGCAGAGAGATTTCCTTCTCGCCTTTATGGGAAGCACCCGAAGGAGAGCCAGGGTGCAGGCACTCTGGAGTGGTGATAAATCTGCTTGTAAGGATCAGAGCAGACAGTTAAGACTACACAAGTAAGCAAATTTATTTTCAGACGGAACAAAGATCGTGGCAAACGACAATATGCAAATTCGGTTGAGAACAGGGGTAAATATCAGACTTCTGTTTTCAAATCGATATAAAATATAGACAGATTTTATTTCGTCCAAAAAGCAGCTCGCGTCAGGGGAGGGGGGTGGTGGGAGGGGGTGGGTCTGGTCACGCCATCCAAGGTGTGTGTCACCTGCAAAACCACAGGCTCAGGGAGGAGATGGAGGTGCCTTTGGGAGTTCCAACTCCCCTCGACTTCAATTCCCTGCCTCCGTTCCCATTAAAAGCCAATTCTTGGCACGCTCCTCCCCTCCGTGCCCACCTGCCACCTCTGGATGGATGGGGTGGTCACAGGGACACCGCTTTTTAGGGATGAGAATCTTTGGAGGCACCTGCACCTCCTCTTCCTCCTGATGGATCAGCCTCCTGTGGAAGAGCCTGAAAAGCCAGCAAGGGAGCAGCTCACCTGGGATGCCGGAGCAACGAGACAAAATCCCCTCCTGGAATGAAGGTGCTGGCGCGCTGCTTTCTAGAAAAGCCATCTCAAAGGAAAGCAGACATAAAAAACATTAGATTGTCAATGAGGCTTTTGAAACTAATTCAAGTTTATCATTTGGTGAGGATGTGTTTGCCTCTGTGTGTGTGTGTGTGTGTGTTTGACTTCATACAAAACAGACAAGAAAGACATGGTGAACTTCAAGCTCCGGGTCGGCATGTTGTCAGTTAGCATCCACAGAAGCACCATGGGATAGGGAAGAGTTAGCACCAGAGAGTTTGGAGGGACCTAACTGAGAACATGCGTCACTTGGACAGCCTTGGGGACAGGTTGGGAATGATGTGGGACAGGGAAGGACATGGTACAGTCCATTAGAAACAATACAAGGCAGTTCATGAGTTTTCATACAGTACAATACAGTCACTGATCAATTAACCCTTTCAGTACAGTACATGACAAGTAACACTTTGCACCCTGTTATCACTAGGAAAGGAGGCTTTGGGCTGGCTGGGAGTTTTAACACTTCTTCTGCCTTTTGATTTCAGGGTTTGCAGACTGCTTCTCATCAAATCACAAATGGTTTCGGTTGGGAAAGACCTTTAAGATCAGTGAGTCCAACTGCTGAAGAGTATCCATCCCACCTCAGCTCAGCCTGGCTCCCAGGAGGATGGCCTGAGGAATCGAGGTGCCACCAGTCCATCCACCCACAGCAAGGTCTTCACCCAGATTTTCCTGGTTTGGCCAGGGAAACAGAGCCACCACCTCTCTGCCCCACTCAGACACCGAACCCAGGAGAAAACCCCCTCAATTCTGGTGCTGAAATGCGCAGAAAAGGGTTCAGAGGTTGAGTTCAGACGGCTCCAAAGCCAAACCCACTTCTTCCCTCAGGCATAGTGAGAACAGGGTCCATTGGAAAAGTGCTAAATTACAGTACATTGGCATTTCCATATGTCAACTATTGAACAGCAAAACAGATTGTTTGAAGACAGAATCAGTATCGTACAGTAAGTTCACACTTAATTCTTCACCGTTTCTACACTTGTAACACATGCATTTTATTTCCATTAGTTTAATGCCAGTAGGACCAACATCCTCCAGAACAATGATCTAACATTAAACAAAACTTCCTAAGGAAAAATATTAAGCATCACATAAAGTTTCAGAAAAACCTCTTCATTAGCATCACAAGGTACTCAGATTTACATTTAGGAGTCTTCATGCCATGACTTTAAAACACCTTTTGGTTAATATCCTGGGGGAGGGCGGGGTGGGGGAAGAAAGAAACCCAAAGAACAAACCAACCCAAAAAAACCCCCCCAAAAAAACCCCAAAACAAAACAACCCCAGGGAACAGGAGGGGAAAAAAACAGATCTATTTCCACGTATACCACACACACACACACACGTGCACGTCCAGGCAGAGAGGTGCACGGGTGTGTGTGGGTTCTGAGACTGCTTCCTGCAATGCACAGTTTGTTCTGATAAACTTGACTCATTTCAAGGGCGTTTGCATGGGTCCAAAAGAGACACGCAAGACTCTGAGCTATTGAAGCAAATAATAATAAAACAAACAAACACAACAGTCTCTCCTGGAGCAAAAGAAAAAGTCAGCAAAACGCCGCCTGCGTGTCGTTACAGTGCGCTTCCCATCAGCTATCTTGAAACCCAAACCACTCAAAATCCCTACAAGAGCTTTTTATTTTCCACCTAAAAGGTCCTTCTAAAGCTAAAGGTGCTTTTCCCTTCCTGAAGGACAAGATGCCAACTCCAAGGGGCAAAAACTACACCTGTGGGAGGGGAAATAAAACCCCAAAAGACCTGTTCCACAGACCCCTTTCTCATGAGCTTAATTTCCAGGGACTCAAGGAGACGAGTGAGCTTGTTGAGGGGTGAAACTTCCAAAGGGTTCACCTATATCCTTGTGACAATGAGAGGGGTGTAGGCTCTGAGCCACCAAGGTACTTTCTGAAGAGGTTGTCCCCTCAGCTGCTATCATTTCAGGGGGCTCAGATATCACAGCAACATCACCAGGTGCTATTTCTTTAAAGCTAGATTTGCAGGGTTAATTTCAGAAAAAGTGGAGGGGGGGGAAAAAAACCAAACCTGGATTCCATTTATATTTCCATTTTTAAATCCAGTGACAGAGGATATAGGAGCATAATACTTTGGGCTGCTGAAGGTTTGTGGTTTTTAACCACTGACCACCCAAACCCATGAAAGTCTATTGGAGATGGAAGCTTGAATTGAACCCAGTTACCAGAACTGGAGCTGGGAAAATATTTCATCTGCTGCAACAAGCAAACAACACACCAATTTCTTTTTTTTTTTTGGTTGCTGAAGGATATTTCCACCATGTCTGCTTGCTAGCAGTGAAGGAGAAGACCTAATTCAAACTCATCATAATCGTGGGGTTTATCCATCAAGTGTCACTGGGGAAAACCTCCTAGGAAGGAGTATTGCCAGGGAAGGGCCTGGATCAACTATCAGCTCTCCAACAGGATGAGCAGGACTCCTATGTGCAGGCACCCTGGCAGGAAGGCAACACAGACAGAAAACCTATAAGGGGTTTCAAAGGAGCAGAAGATCCTCACTTGGTTAAGACTGACTGGTTTGGGACATGGAAATGCCAATTATTCTGCATGCCAGGAATCACAATCCCATTTCAAATCCTAGATGTATGATGACATCGACTACAAACTCTACCCTCCTGATTTCTTGCTGGCAAGGGCACTCTGGTCCCTGACCATCCACATGGAAACACCACAGGAATTTAACAAGAGTGTGGCACATCTGAATTGCCTCCTAGCACGAGACCTGCTCAACCCCTACCACCACCTTCCCAATCCAACAGCAGCCTCCCCTCCTCTGGTTATTATGCTCCATCTTCTAAATCACCTGTAAGTCTTTTTCCTTCCAAACACCTTTCATAGTTTAAGCCCAGACTCAATCTCCACAGCACTTTCAGTACAGGCACAATGATGGCTTTTATTGCAACAGCTCGAGTGCAGTCTTTATTGGTACCAGCATCTCAGACTGGTTTTTACTTCACTGTCCCATGGATTGGGGTCTTGGACCGAAATTTCTTGTCCACTCAATTCCAAGTATAAATTAGATGATCTTGCACCATCCCGACCCCTTTTGAGACTTCTGCATCTTTGGTGGTTTTTATAAGCAATGCACTCGGGTCTCTGGGTGACCTCAAGGTTTAGACCAAGCACGTCTGCCTGGACGTCAGGGATTTAGATGTTCGTTCTGGTGTGTAAAAGAAGCTTGGATGGGTTTAGTTCCCAAATTTATAAAATCAGCAATGGGTATGTAATGGAAGTCAGGCACCCAACAGCGGTCACATACGCCTCAAAATTATCTCCTGATGGCCCCTAAGTAATTAACACCGTGCCTCAGAGGACGAATAGACTGGGGAAAAGAAAAAGAGTTCAAAACTCAGTGCTAATAGTACTTCCAAAAGTGCAGTGCTCAATATAGTCAGAAGCAAAGTGACTACTAGTACTTAAAGTGCTAGCTTCAAAGTCGGTTTGGTTCAGTGTCCGAAACACGGGGAGAAGGCAGGAAGGGGAAGGGGGGGGAAGGCGGGGCTGAAATGAAAACCAGACAGCACTGCAACTGCACATGCCACACCAAAAAAAGTGCTTCAAACCACAGCACCACCGAGAGACGCCTAACGCCACGGCTCAGCTTGTCACCACACACCAGCAAACGACTGACACCTTTTGGGTCACGATAAAGAACAGCTCCATTGACTCCACCACGACAAACCCATTCAGTGCTCACAGCTTACCGAAAAGAAACAAACCAAACCAACCAAAAACCACCCCAAAACCAAGAGTCTCTCGGCACATTTACGAGTCTTTGCAACTATGATACTTGAAGTCGAGCAACAGCCACCCTGGAAAGCCTGCCCAGAGTCTGCAACAAGCTTTGCTGACACTTATCATGCACTTTACAGAGGAGCTGCACTGCAGACTGCCTCCTTTTACACACTATCTTACACTTAGCCTATTTACCTATTTATTTGTGGCTTGCTTTTCTCTCTCTCTCTGTGTTTTTTCGTGTTTTTCCTGTTTTTTTTTTCTTTAGCTCTCTGACTATGTGTTATAAGCTGGCTTCTTTTTTTTTTTTAATTATTTTTTCCTCTTAACCACTCTACCAGTCAAAGGACAATGAACGCGAGAACAAGACAACAAAGGCAGTCTGGTAAACACTGACATTCCTAATGTCCCATCTTCATTTTCATGAAGGAGAACCCTCCAGAGGAGGACTTTGTATCAGCACACTCCTGAAAAGAGGCTGGAAAACAAGGATTCAGCCCGATGGACATCAGGCACTTCCCATTTCTCTTTAAACACACACTTCCCACTGACTGCTGGTTCCAGCTGCTGACATCTGCTTTTTTGTTCTCCCTCATCCAGCTTCAAGCCCAACCCTACTTTTATCCTCATGCTGAAAAAGCAAAGGACTCTGCTTGCTGGAAACAGCAAGAAATGTCCCAGTTAAGGTCTGCCTTGGTTCCACTCCTCACCTTGGGCTGGAAACTGCTCTTTGCAAGCTGGGACAAACTCCAGCAGCACCTTCCCATCCCTTTAGTCTCAGCACCTCAGCTCTTGCTAAAAGAGGGCACTTTCTCACAAAAAAAAAAAAAAAAAAAAAAAAAAAAAAAAAAGGCAAATGGAAAAGGGAAAAGCAACTCTTTAACTCTTACTATTTTTCATCCCAAAAAGGCTCATGGAATAGCTTAAGTGGTCCAACATGCATCACCATCAACTCTCCCAAGTGTTGTACAAGGTGATGTCTGGCTGCCTGGGTATAAATAGTTTTTTTTTTAATGGAGGAAGCTCTTTTTTAAAACTGAAGTTTTGGCTTGCTGGAGCTGGCAGGTATGTTGGGCTGCAGGCATTTCCCTCAGCAGAGACCAAGCTAGGGAGATGGTTTTCCAGAAGCAGATAATGCTAATACCCCAGGGGAACAATTCCTACACCATTTCCTACATGCAGATGCTGGGATAACATTTGGTTTTGACCAATGTTAAGACCTAAACAGTGTATGGACAGAAAACTTCCCAGCGTGAAAACTCCTGTACCAAAACTGCTCATTTTTCAGGTCTTTCTATAACAAGTTCTTTCCTGTCTCCCGATTGTACAGGTTTTTGGCAGATTATTTGGAAGTGGATAATAAATCTAATGCTAGGACACCGCATTAAATTGCACCATCATTTCCTGCCCTGCTCTCACAAGGAACTTTTCACATTGTGTTGTATTCTTGCTGTTTTAGTTTGTCCTAAGGACGCGCCGTCTGAGACTCCTTGCAATTTTGCCTCCACCTGGACTGGCAACCCTGTTAAATTTTTCAAAAGAAAAGCTATTACAGACTTTCTGGGAGAAAAAGCTGCTTGCTAGCCCACGACCTCACCTTCAGCCCCAGCTCTGGGTTTTCAAGGCGTTTGTAAAACCCCGCCTCAGCCAGCGTGCTAGATTTTCATCTCAAATATTTTTGGCAACTCTCCCAGCCTCCAAAAAAGAAAAACAAGAAATCCCCGAAAGAAAGAGAGAAAGAGAGAAAGAAAGAGAGAAAGAAAGAGAGAAAGAAAGAGAGAAAGAAAGAGAGAAAGAAAGAGAGAAAGAAAGAGAGAAAGAAAGAGAGAAAGAGAGAAAGAGAGAAAGAAAGAGAGAAAGAGAGAAAGAGAGAAAGAGAGAAAGAGAGAAAGAGAGAAAGAGAGAAAGAGAGAAAGAGAGAGAAAGAGAGAAAGGAGAAGAAGAGAGAAAGAAAGAGAGAAAGAAAGAGAGAAAGAAAGAGAGAAAGAAAGAGAGAAAGAGAGAAAGAGAGAAAGAGAGAAAGAGAGAAAGAGAGAAAGAGAGAAAGAAAGAAAGAAAGAAAGAAAGAAAGAAGAAAGAAAGAAAGAAAGAAGAAAGAAAGAAGAAAGAAAGAAAGAAAGAAATAAAGAAAGAAAGAAAGAAAGAAAGAAAGAAAGAAAGAAAGAAAGAAAGAAAGAAAGAAAGAAAGAAAGAAAGAAAGAAAGAAAGAAAGAAAGAAAGAAAGAAAGAAAGAAAGAAAGAAAGAAAGAAGGAAAGAAAGTTAGTTTATAGAAACGATGTTTTTATTTTTGGGGCTGGAGGCTTTTCGCTGCGATGAAGCCCGCAGAGAATCCTTTGCGCCGCAGTTAAAAGGCTGATTTTCAGGGGTGAATAATGTGATTCCCAGACACAGCCTCTCTGCTGGGTGAAAAACATGATCCCAGATTGCTCGGCACCACGAGGAGTAATGCGAACTGAAGATGTGGGGTCATTTTTTATTCTATGCTAATTATCCCAACAAAAACCAGATCCTGCGGCGGCAAGACCGATTCCGGGAAGATTTTATCATCCATCTTCTGTAGCCCTAGCTGTGCTGCTGGAGAAGAGGCTTATTTACAAAATGGCAAACTCCAGGAAAAGGCTGCACTACCCTTGCTTGGCAAAGCTGCATCTTTAGGTCCCTTCTGGGGGTGCTCTGCTGGGGAAATTCTGCGTCGAAACGGAAAGCTGTGAACTCCAAGTGTGGGAAACCGCGTCCGGTTCGACAAATACCAACCAGCTGGAGGGCTAATGCAACCCACCCAACCACAAAAATGACACTTGGAGATCCCTGCTTTGAAGCTCACGCCCTGGGTTTAGAGAAGGAAAATCATAGGGCCTTTAAATTATTAATATGTGAAAAGAGGCTTTCAATAAAAAGCATCAGCCGTGTCTGAACCAAAATGAAATTCTGAACGCAGACTTGCTGCATTTTATATGGGTACTTAAATGTGGACAAGAAGCAACTTTCCCTCTCCCTGCACGAAAATATCCAGCCCGCAGGATGACATTTTAGCCCTTTGTTTTGGCATGCAGGAACAAAAAACCAATGTATAAACCATCAACCTGCAGAACAGATGTGAAAGGGATGGGAAAACCCTGCAATAAATCATAAAAATCATAGATAATCATAGAATGTTAGGTTGGAAGGGACCTCAAGGATCACCTGGTCCAACCCTTCTGATATTATTGTTTATCTGAGATGTCTCAGTACCCCATAGAGCCGAGACTTCAAACTTTCCTTGCAACCTCTTTCTGTTCCCCCATGTGCCACCATTGTCCCTGAAGAGGCTCTAAAACAACATTTCCCTGTGAGATGACCTTACGAAGAGAGGAACCAAAAAAAGACACCAAGCACCTGGGCAAGTCCTCCCACTTCTTTTCCTTGACCACCAGGACAGAGTCTTCATCCAAGAGCAACCCCATCCTGGGGAGCACTGTGTGCCTGACAAATTTATCCCCAGGGGTACCTCGTGCCCGCAGCTGCTGCTTCTACCCAGAGATGCCACCAGCCCCAGGTGACCACTGCAGAAAGGGCTCTGCTTGGTGTTCCCCAGCTCTCCTCGAGTTGCTGGACGTTGATGAATCTCCAGTATTAGGAGCTGTGGTGTTCCTGGGGGGGCAGGAGAACAACTCCACCACACCGCCCGGCTGTAAGGACGGTGCCTGCACACGGGAACACGGCCCCGCGGGGACCGCGTGTTGAAAGCAAAACATTTTATTACCATCGGTTAAGCTTCATAATGTGCACTTAGGAGTGGGATGGAGGTTATATGGAGATCACTTTGCTACCAACTACAGCTTCTGGGATTAAATGCAGCAGCTGTTGAGCGGGACCAGTGGAAGGAAAAAGAGAATAATGTACAGCTGAAATGGCGGGGGCGGGGGGAGCTTGGCAGGAAGCAGTCCCCTCACTTGAAATTCAAACAGAAATTATTTTTGTACTGTTTTTTTTTTTTTTTTCCCCTGCTGTACAGCCAGCCACAGCATCCTAGACAACAGCTGGTGAACAAGCACTGCTCCTGAAACACAGCCTTTCAGCTCAACACCCGCCTCAGCATGGGAAGATGGGAGGGGACCATTTTCCTTTGAGGGGGGCAACATTCCTGCTATGAAAGGACTGAGCCCAGGTGCAAAGCAGAATGCTGGAAGTGCAGGAGTTCCTCTGCGTCACCATGAAGGCAGAAAGGTGGCTTACAACTCATCTATAACCCCAGCTCAGCCACAATGCCCTGCAAAGGCTCACCTGGTGTTGGTTCCCCCGTTTCGGGGATTTTGGGTTTGCTTCCTTTAGGTTTCTGATGTTTCTGACATTAAATGCCAGCCTGAGCCGTTTTCTAAAGAATGTTTCTTCCAGCACAAATGGCACCTTCAATCTAAGATAAAAAATACAAATATCTTTCTGAGAGGTCTGAGGTCATGAAAAAGCTATTTTGGACCATCTGCTAAAGAATCACTAACACAGTTTAACAGCACCAGCTTTTTTAGCCCAAATCAGTTTACCTGCCAGCCAAACTTCTACACGCAGCTTCAAATTGCATCAAGCCCTATCCAGAGAAATGCTGCTCTGATCTCCCCTTTCCTGACATCACAGCTCTGATTTCACTGTTGTTTCTGCATTCACACAAAATTCAAAGGAGAGGGAGAAAACGCCTTGAGCAGTAAAAGAGGACTCCAGGTACTGCTAGTATGAAACTACTGATTCTGCTGCTTCCAGAGAACAAACTGCTTGGCTAGAAAGGTGGGAAGCTCTTGGAAGCCTGGAGGAGGCTGGTCTTTAGGCTGAGGCAAAAATACCCTTATTTGTTCTCTTGTATGCAGCATCTTTGGAGGAAGAGGTCAGCACAGGTTTGGAACAACCAGAGAGAGCAGAGCAGCTCCAGGGTGGATTAACCAGCTCCATGACTTTCCATCCTGCAAATGCACAGGGGTGGAGGGAACTGAGGCACATTTGGGCTTTGCAGACTATTTGCAGAGAGGTTCATAAGCAAGGGTTTAAAAAAAGGTGCTAAATTTCTGAGGAAAAACCTGGTTTAAGGCTCTCAAGACAAGTCACCTGTTGGACTGATAAATGCTCTTGGTGGTCAAACTGGGAAAAGGAACAGCACAGCCAAGACTGGGCCCTGTGAGCAAAGCCAGAAGAAAATGTCCCTACACATTGAGCCATTTAAACATCCACAGGGGTTGCTACCCATGCTGCTTCAGTGACCTTGATGTTATGCAATCAGATGGAACAAGAAATAAAATGCCATTTTAAAGGTGCCTATTCTCAGCTTTACAAGTGTTTGAGCCAAAAACCTCTTCCCCTAATTTTCCCAGAATGGTGGTGGATTATTAAAACCCCCTAAATTAAAAAAAAAAAAGTCAACACTAACTACAGCGATGAGCACACGACCATTGGGAAAGGGTTCAAAAAACCCTTTTATATCTCAGAGGGAAAAGAAAGTGATCAACAGGAGACATGCTACAGCTTTAAAGGACTCGAAAGTAAATTAGTTTTTGTTAATCAGGGGTTGGATGGGAGATGGACATGTTAAATTGACACTAGATGACAACCCCCTCGCTGAAGAGCTTTTAGAAGCTCAAAACACATAAATGGTTTAAAAGTCAGAGGAGGTTTTAGGGCTGGCCTTGGGGTTTAGTATTTACTTGAGCTATGAATTTGCAAAAGCATCAGAGCTCAGAGAGACCCAGCAAGCTGCCCCCAAAATCCCTCCCGGATTGGAGGACTGCTAAACACAGGCACACTGGTACAATCCCACATCCCAGCAGAGAAATACACCAAGGGGAGGAGTGGGAGGGATACAAACACCAGACTTGGCCCCCCCTTGGGGGAGACACCGGGGGCTGCTGCTGCCAGCACACGCCGTGCTCCAGCTCACCCTTTCCAGCCCTAAGGCAGAGCAGCAGGGATAATTAATTTTTGTTAAAAATACCAGGGCTGCGTTGGCACATTCTGCTTTTTCCCTAGGAAGAGGAGGGAAGAAAGAGCAACTGCTGCTTGACAGATGTTCCTCATATGCTTAAATGCCCTCCTGGAAGGGGCCTGGAGATCCGTGCCGAGCGATGAGAGAGCGGTGTGAGAACCTGCATGGGAGAGGAGGAACTTCCCTGGAGCTATCCCTGCACAAAGAGCTCAGACCTCCTCGCAATAAAAACATCTGTAAGGAAAAGCCAAGTAAGATGCAGGGCAGCTGAAGCTTCTGGATGAAGACCCCCAAAATACAGGGCCCTTCAGGCAGTTATCTGGCACAGCTGGGTGGGCACGGCTGGCAGAGCATCCAGGAAGAAGGTGGTGGCTTAGGTTGGATATTAGGAAGAAATTCCTTACGGAGAGGGTGATGAGGCATTGGAATGGGCTGCCCAGGGAGGGGGTGGATTCTCCATCCCTGGAGGTTTTTAAGAAGAGAGTGGATGTGGCACTCAGTGCCATGGGCTGGGAACCACGGGGGGAGTGGATCAAGGGTTGGACTTGGTGATCTCAGAGCCCCTTTCCAACCCAAATGATTCTGTGATTCTGTGGTTCTGTGATTCTGTGACTCCACCAAGGCAAGGCAGCTGAAAGGCTTTCTGAGCCTAATGTGGAGCTTCCCCACCCAAGAAAACAACAGAGAGGCTTCAAACTTCTCTGGAGGGAGAAGGGACATCTCCCATTGGAAGACAAAGCCACCTCAACTGAACTACAGTTGGGTTGGAAGGGACCTTAAAGCTTACCCGGTCCCAACCCCCTGCATGGGCAGGGACACCTCCCACCAGCCCAGGTTGCTCCAAGCCCCATCCAGCCCATCCCTGAACAACTCCAGGGATGGAGCATGCCAATGCCCAGTGCCTTGCTCCACTGGGGATTATTTTTTCCTGGTCCTGATAACAGCCTGATACTGTGATTCCCTTAAAAAGCAGAATGAGCTTTTCCTCTGTGGAGCTGTTTTACTGCTGGGAAGGTCTGGGAAAAGTGAAGGTCAAGTGCTAGCCAGTTTTGCTTTGAGATCCTAATTTGTAAGAGATGAGTAACAGCCATGCCAAAGTAATGCTGCAGAAAATCAAGAGCCTCTACATGTTAAAGGAGGCAAAGATGAAACATGAATGATGATACCAGGAAAGAAGAGAGGCAGAAGAAGCATAGAGGAGGGACAATTCAGACCAAAACTTAGTTAAAACTATCAAAGTTCATCTAAATGTTATGCTGACCGTTCACATTAAAGCGTGAGGAAAATACAATTTTCTGTAACAACCCCTGGAGATTTGGGAACAGACGGGAAAGCCTGTACTCCCACAGCAACAGGCACAGGCAGCTTGTCTTGTCACTAGACACATTCTTCACATCTATGTTTAAACAGGTGAGAGCAAGAGTTACTGCTGTGATGGTGAAGATGGGGAGAGTGTCCTAATATTTAGTGTTTCAGAGAATATTTAATATTCAGGAGAATGAAGGCTGATGGGTTATTTTTTCTGTGTCCTCTTCAGCAATAAGCTGAGGCATAAATGATGGATGGTGTTCTGCTGCCCTGCCATGTACAGAAAAGATTTCTATTGCAAAGCTTTGTGGAAAATGTGTGCTCTGGTATTTTAATAGTCTGGATTTTCTAAAGGGCAACAAGTACAGTACAGAGAGTGAGAAATTACTGCCTCGGGACTGGTTCCACCGAAGAGGACCTGGGAGGAAGCCGAGTTACAAACTGGTCTGCAATTAAAAAAAAAACCCCACCAGTGCACTGGCTTTACAAAACCTTGTATCATTTGCAATCCTTCCATTTGAAGCTGGTGAGACTGCAGCAAAAATACCTCTCCCTCATTTGGATTCTGTAATTCTGTATTCAAAAGATGGGACTCATCAGAAAACAAGAACATGATGAGGGCTAAAAATTACCCCTTTGTATTTGCTTAGAAAAGGAGGCAGAAGAGACCAAAGAAACTTCTATTGGGTAAAACAGCTGCAGCAAGGAAGGCAACAATCTGTTCCCCTAATTCCTCTCAAGAGCTTGGCCAAAAAGTGATGGAATTAGATGGAAGTAAGGGACACATGAACTGGACAGCAGAAGTATCTGAGGGTAAGGAGGCTGAACCACTGAAACAGCTTGGGGATGTCCATCCCTGGAGAGGTAGGAGTATATTTTTTTCCATGTCATTCAACTTGGGAAAAATATAGATGCTTTTTTGCTGTGTGGATCCTGAAACCTACCATTAGAGGCACCCTTCTAGTTGCAGATTTAAGGTTAGAGTCAGGTAGGTGCTGAAAATCAACATGTGGAATGGGTTGGGTTTAGTTTGTCCCACTTCTGAATGCAGGGACCACATCTGACGTTCTCCAGAGGTTCCTGCCAGCCTACTGTGATACATCTCACTCAACAACCTCTGATCCTCCTTGCCCTCAGACCCCCCTGGTTTATCCTCCTTCTTGGAAGGGAATTTGGAGGTGGAGGAGCTCTTGCAAGGTTTGTGAGACTCCATTCAGAATTGAACCCCCAAATCCATTGAACAACGTGGTGCAACTGAACAGGATATAGATACAGCCTCATACAAAACAGCATTAAAAAAAAAAAAAAAAAAAAAAAAGTTTGGAAAATCAAGCAATCAAAGGTTAGGAAGTGCCAGAACTAAGGATTATCTGAATAACCTTAATTCCAGTTGCTTTGGACATTTGCATAGAGAGCTTAATTCTGCTATCTCTGACAACTTTTCCTCCTCCCCTAGCACAGATAGGTTTCTTTTTCATTCATCATTCTGTAGGCAACCCAAGCCTTACCTACACATACTTCCCAAACACTGTGTATGTATCTACTCAGTACATTTCACACAAGAGTCCTTCTTGTTTTGCTTTTGGAGATGATTGGTATTGATCAGCATGAGAACATCACAAAAACTAACAGCACATGAACTCATCTTTGTCAGACCCCTTTGAGGTAGGGAGGTATTCACCCCATTTTATTGGTGGGGGATGTAGGCACAGGCAGCATAAAGCCAAAGTGACAGAATCATGGAAAGGTTTGGGTTGAAAGGGACCTTTAAAGGTCATCTGGTCCAACCCACCCAGTCTCCATCAGCCCAGCATGAGATGCTGACAGCTTTTCCAGAGTCCTTGCAATTATCAGGGCATTTCACTAGTTCAAAGCACAGTGTCCAGCTGTTAACACCGACCACTCCTGGACATCAGAACCCCAGTGCTGGTGCCCAGGAAAACCAAAGCCATACAAGTGGTGATCCTCCACCAAAAGCCACGTGAAAAATGTCCCAAACCCCTTTGTAAAGCCAGGCACAGAGTTTGTTTCTTGAAAGCTGCTTTCTTTCCCTCTTGACCCCCTCCAGCCTTCTCCAACACCCTTCTTCTGCAACAGAAATAGGAGCTGCTCCATCAATACATAACCCTCCATCACAGAGCCCCAGTGAGTTCCCAGTGCTGGAGGCAGTGGGAGCAGCACAGGGAGCAAAGCTCCAGTGAAACACATGAGCATCCATAAATTGAGCTGGCAGGAGCAAACCTTACAGGCAACCAAGACTTCTACACTCCCCTGAGCTTCTGCAGGGATTCCTGGGCAAGCCTCCCAGCACAGGAAGAGCCAAGCCACTTGAGTCTTAAAAAGCTGCAAAAGCACTAACTTGATCTGTGGGACCTGCTTGGGTTTGTCAGCAAGGCTCAGTGCTTGCTTAGTGCCCAGAGGATGTGTCCCAAGGAGGATAGAGACACAGCCAAAGAGACCTGGTCTCCTAGAGGGGTATTAGGATCCAAGGTTTCTGCTTGTACCACCTATTCCAACCACCACCAAAGCATTGTCATCCTGAGAGGCTGAAAAAACTGGGTTTGTTCAGCCTTGAGAAGAGAAGGCTCAGAGGAGACCTTATTCTGATGTTCCAGTAATTAAAAGATGGCTAAAAGGAAGATGGAAACTTCCTACTTACAAACAGTTCCATGAACAGGACAAGGGGCAATGGGCACAAGGTGCTCCTGGGGAGATTCCCATGGGACACAAGAGGGAAATTTTTCCCCATGAGGACAGTCAGAGCTTGGAATGGTCTCCCAGGGGAAGGGGGGGATTCCCCCACTTTGGAAAGTTTGAAGTCTCAGCTCTCTGGGGTGCTGAGAGATCTCAGATAAACAATAATATCAGCAGGGCTGGAGCAGGGGATCCTTGAGGTCCCTTCCAACCTGGCACTCTGGGATTCTATGATATGATTCTATGATCCCCTGCCATTTCATGGAGCCTGCACCTTGCCTCTCCTTCCCTCTGCCCCATTCCTGCTTTCCCATTCCCCTGCCTCAGTGGGAAGCCCTTTTCCCTTGCTGGCATCCCCTTCTCCCTCTGTAGCCTTCCAGGTGGGAATTGCTTGCAAGGGCCCGAGGTCAGCCCCTGCCTTTTACCCCATGTGCTGGTTTGAAATGCAGATGCTGTTGCTGCACGTGGTTGGTAGCTTCAAGGTGTAGTGTTACTGGTGTAGTAGGTTGGTATTGCTGGTGTAGTTTCTCTCCCTGCTTGTATTGCACATTGAACGTCTCCGGTACGGACAACAGAAAAGAAGACAGCTAAGGTTTTAACATAGGAAAAGAGAAGGACCTACTGGAAACAGGGAAAAAAAGTAGAGGTTTTAACATGTACGTGCATATATTTAATATTCCTCTCTCCTTTCTCTCTCTGCCAACTTGTGTGTCAAACATACAAATTCACAGCTGTCACATCAGCACTGGGAAGTGCCTTGGCTTGAGCCACCTTCCAGTGACTGACACGAAGGGCAAGCTTGTCCTCCAATTAATCTCTGCATGGCAAAAGATTGAGATGAAGGAACAACTTGACACAAACTTCTGCCTCTGGGATGGATTTCCCCCACTGTGGTTAAGAAACCCACCTGACCAGTTGTATCTCCAACCAACAGCTCCAAGGCAGGAGCCACTATCCTGCCTCATCAAATATTAGGACACAGGATGGCTCTGAAGCACCTAAAAGACTGAGTTCATCTTTTATTTAGGGCACCTACTCTGTACCATGTGGCCACTCCAAGCATTTTGAGGTAGCCTATCAATTAGGAAGATGAATTAGCAAAGCGTTAACGATGGTTTTACTGGAGTGGCAGCCAGGTACCTGGAGGCTAGGCCAGTATTCTGCATACAGAACAGACACAAAGCAGGTCCAACAAGCACAAGAAGGCCAGGAGGTACCTCCAGCATGCACCTTTCTAGAAGTCAACATACACAAGAGAGCCCCAAGGCCTCAAGGTCACATTTTGTGTGGCTCCTCGGCATGTGGAAGGAACAAGCTGATTACACCCATCACAGCAACGCCAAAACGACTCCCCCAAAAAAACCCTCGTTTATGCTTTGACATTTCTGGAAAACAAATTTTTTATCTGTGTCATTTATAAGGAGTTCCTGATATTTTATTTTACCTCCACGCTTTAAAACACTGCTGCCTTATGGCATTACGGGGAGGGGGGGGACTGGACATTGGTGTGACCAAGTCTTAGGAAGAAAAATAATTCTCATTATTTCTCCCATGAAAGCTGCTGTAGATTTTGGAGAAACAAGAGTGGTGAAAGAGCTGCATTTAGCTTTTGCTAAAACACCCGAGGCCAGAAGCACCTTGTCTGGGGTGTGCTTTTGTCCTGTGATCAGAGCAGAATTCAGCCATTTTTAGGCAAGACCAAATCACCCCAAAAAGTCCTCAGCCATGGCCTCGCAGCACCGGTGGGCTAAGGGATAAAAAACTGCAAGCGTGTGGGATGAGGAGGGTAACCAAGACCCCTCACATGAATCCTAGAATGATTTGGGTTGGAAGGGAGCTCTCAAGGTCACCCAGCCCAAGCCCCTGCAGTATCAGGGACACCCTCACCCAGATCAGGTTGCTCAGAGCCTCCTCAAGCCTCACCTTGAACATCTCCAGGGATGAGGCCTCAACCCCCTCCCTGGACAACAAACCACAGTCCCAGACAGGTTTCACTTTAACCCCAAAGGAAAAAGCTCAAAGGGTGGATCTTTTTCCTCCAGCTGCTCAAATATTCTTGTTTTTGCATGTAGGCCATGAAACTTTAAGGACTCCAGATGAAAGGACAACAGAAGACATCACCACGCAAGAACGTGAAGACCACTGACCCACTGCCCAATGGGGAGTACCTCCTACAGCCAAGAAACAACCTGTTACACCTCAAGCCACCACCAACACACCCACCCAAGGGACACAGTCCATGGTCCCAGCTTGCCAGGTATCCATGGGGACGTACCATGCTCTCCCAGGAAATACTCCCAGGATGTGCTGGATGAGGTTTTCTCTCCAGTGACAGTGTTCACCTTGGTGGGATAGACACTGGAGGGACAATTTGCTTTGACAAAGGCTGCAGGGTGACAGCCTGGCCCAGGTTCATCCAAGCTGCTTGCACAGCCTCTATTTCCACTCTCCCTTGGATAAGCAATTCCTTTCCAATCCAACCTTTACTTGAAAGGAATGGAGGGGCAGGAGCGGGAAAGTGAATTTTAGACATCACAACACATTAAGTAATTAAAAATAAAGGGCATTTGAATCTTGGAGGAAGCAGCATAGATAATTAAAGGGAAGGTATAATTTGCTTTCAGAATTACTTTATAAATTGTATATATATACTGTATGTACAGCAAAAGTAGGAATGCCATGGAACTAAAACCACTTACTAATTAATTTTCGACCTGGTGCAAAACCTGCCCAGTAAAAATACATAATAACAAACCTTTTTTCTGATATAAAAATTACTATGTTTAGATAAAAGGGCTGGAAGTCGAGCAAGCAGTAGGCTTCCTAACCACCACCAACTCCCTTCCCTGTCAGTGTAGGTCACTTCAATAAGCCACAGGGAAAAAAATTAAAAAAAAGATGCAATCATTAGACTATGACATCTTTAGTGGAACAGAAGTGTGCTGACATTGATTTTGGTAATTGCTTGGGTTTTGTTTTTTGTTTTTTTGTATAAAGAACAGTTTTTTAACACTTCCAGCTGGGCTTTAATGAACATGGTAGTACAGGTTTGCAGAGCCAGGGGACTGTAAGATGGCGCTGAAACACGATGTGTCCAGCAGTACCTGCAGCTCCCTCTTCCTTACAGCTCTCACCTCCAAGACTCCTCCAAGGGAGAGTTTTGCCTTCTTTCCACTATGTTTTCCCTTGCAGCCTTGCTGAGAAAACTAAGGGATGAGGGCTTAGCAGGAGAGAGAAACTTTTAAGGGCTGCCACCAACCACCGCACGCAACCAGCTCTCAGTGAAACAACGCATTTATCCAGATGGGTAGTAGGAGAAAACTGCCCTCTCTTTAGACCACGCACTTCAGATAAATAAGATTATTTTGCTACCAGCTACTACAGGCTACAATATACTCACGTAAATATATTAATGTCTATATGTGGATATGAATCAGGTATATATTGGATACAGATAAGAAACACCACAACGAGTAAGTTACCAACAACCACTGCAGCTTCTTGCTGAGCCAAGTCCATCAGCCAGAGGTGACATGAGGGACCCACCACAGAGGGTTTGGCCATTTCAGTGGGTCACCCTCAGTGCACCAGCCTAAAACACTTCCCAACCCTTTGTTAGCAAGCTCCTGCCTCTCTACTTTTAATGAGAAAGCCAGCTCAATGGGCTGGACTCAACACAACCTCCCCCCGGCTGCCAGGCAAGCCCCCGCAGCCTCCTCCACCCAGGATAAGGTTTTTAGGGATTGCCCCAGCTTCTGTGCCAGCAGTAGGGAAAGCCAAGCACGAGGGAGCTGCTGGACTCAGCTTTGCCAAGACTTTAACAAGGGAAAAGTTTGGTTTCAAGCCTCAGCGGGGGCCCAATTCGCAGATGGGGTGAGGAGCCTCAGCCCAGGCGGAGCTGAGGACGCTCAGCAGCTCTGCAAATAGCAGTGTTAAAAAAAAAAACACAACAAACAACCAAAAAAATATATAATTAAAAATAAAAATCACATCCCCCTCTTGGGTGGCTTGAGAGGACCCTCAATATAGCATCTGTCCTCCTCTAATGCACAAGTGGAGCTGGACCAAGCAAGTGTGAGAGGTCCCTAGCAGACACGTGCGTGCAGGAGATGGCTTCTTTCAGCACTAGCCTAGGTTACTGAAGCATCCCCTTACCAGGGCAGGATCACAAACATGCTCCTGGCATTATATTTACACAAAATAAAGTGCATTATGATTTAATTATTGAACTGACAGACTTTCTGCCGGGACCAAACAATTTTGAAACAGAGGTGAGGGCTTCAATAGGAAATTCTCTCGTGAGAAAAAGAGGCTCAGAATGGTGCTCTTCACCCTGTCCTCCTAAGGATTGTTTTTTGGCCATTCTTTCTAGTGCAAATAAGCTTGGTTTTGTTTTTTCGTTTTCTCAAGTTTAAGGGACATGGCAGTTTCAGGGTGTCAGGGACAAACACTTAAAAATGCATTAGAGATTCAGCACCCCCGAGGATCTCAGTGAGCCCTTCTGGGCACCAAACATGCTGCCAAAAATGACCAGGAACTTGTTTCCAAATCTCATGGTTCCCAGCCTGGCATTGCTGCCTTCTTAGTGAGTCTGTCCTACCCTCCAACCAGAAGATCTGCAAACACTGGGGCTTTCCATAGCTGAGGAAACATCATGGCTTGTGGTTTACCAACAGGTACCAAGCCCAACCTGGTAGCCAGATGATCCTCAGAGATATTTACAATAACCTAAAGTCATCAGAAGGCCAATTCGTTAACAAAAGATAAAGGTGGCTTTTTATTAAAAAAAAAAAAAAGGCAGCAATAAGGAAAGCTATTTCACAACATTTTGTTTTTTTTCTTTGAAAAGGTGAAGAAAATATCCCTTTCTGATCAATTTGACTATCGAGAGTCTTTTTCCTCACCAACACTACAGGAACACAGGGAGGACATGAGCACTTACAACACAGGGTCACTTAGGCTAATTCCAACATAGGAGCTTTTATGATCCCTTGAAGCAAAGGTAAGCTGGGAAGGGGAGATGTGGAGCTGGGAGGGGAGGAACACCACGTAGAAACGGGAAGGAGAGCATAAAAAGTTTGTACATTCATAGCTCAGGTTTGTTGGAATATCAATTAAAATTTTACTCCAGGCACTGTGAGGGGCAGCAGCAGTCAGCGATACGCTAACGTATGCATCAAGGACTCATTCACTAAATTCTGGTTTCACACCAATCATGGGACGTTGAGTTATCCTAACGTGGGGTTTGTGGGTTGTTTTTTGTTTTGTTTTTTTTTTTAATTGACCTGTTAAAACCATTGGGACCAAAGCCCTAAGAGCGACGAGGAACCAGGACCTCACTTAACACCTGGCTGGTTCATCATGGGCCGCTCGCTGCTCAAGTGGTGGAGCAAGAGCATCTCTCCCAGACTTGAAAAAGTACCTGGAAGAGTGACTGACAGAGAAACAGATGGGAGTTTTGGACACTAAGCCAGAGGCTTGGTTGCTCTAACTGCTATGTGTGGTTTTACCTAAAGGGGGAATCACCTAAAACAGTGAAATTCTTGTCACAACCGTAACATTTTCCTAAAGGTTCTTTGGTGACTTTGGTGCAAGCTTTTTTTTTTTTTTTTTTTTTTCCTTCTTTTTATTTTACTTTTTTTTTTTTTTTTTTTTTTTTTTTTTTTTTTTTTAAAGTTAAAACAGATTGCCCAGTTTTAGTAACCCAAACTAAAGTCCAGATTATCCTCTTGGTTCCCACCCAACTTTTCTCATGGTTAAATGATGTTAACAGGCAATAGGATTCGGATTGAGCGTGGCCGTGCAGCGTGCAGGTGGCTCCAGACTGAGTGTGATGAACAGTCTGTCTGGAGATAAATACATTTAAAAAAAATATAAATGTCATGGGTGCACAGAAAAATAGCTGTGTCCACATGCACACTAGGCCACTCTAAAAAAAATTATTCGAATTATTATAAATATCTGATCTGACACAGTAATGCTGACTCAAAAGACAAAACCTTAAAGTGGGCAACACCAAGTACCTGGAGCTCAAACTCCCGCTAGTTTCAGAGGGGAGGGAGATGGTCACCCAAGGGCTGGAGAAGCCCCTTGTAAGTATTCACATTTTAAGAAAGGACAAAGGATTTTAGAATCTTTCATCAACCTCCTCAAGAGGTAATTGTCCACATTTCCCCCCCGGGCAGAGGGTTTACGCGGTGCGATGTCAGACTGATGGTACAAAGGCTTCAGAGGGATGACACAGAAACCTGGAGGTGGGCAGTCAGGACTCAGGTTGCTCAGTGAGAGCCCCAGCTCTGAGTGGGTGATGGCAAAGCATGGGTGTTACCTCCTCACAACAACCCCTGTAACATCAACACGACAGACAACCCGCCACGGCATCGACCACGGCTTCCGAATCGCTCTACGGGTAAGGATGAGAGAGATGCCCTTTAGATATGAATCCAGTGGTGCACCAAACCCTCCAAAGATCTTTCTGGCAGTGGGTGAAGAAAACCACCCAGGTGTTTTCCCCACATGGGTAACATCCTGCCTGCATTAATCTTCACATTTGGGAGACCACCACCACCGAGGTGGTCTCTCCCCCTCCAACTACGCCCTCCACAGCTGCCTGATGGAACCCGTAACACACTGCTGATACAAAAATACCTTTAGAAATTTTGGACAAATGCGTTAGAAAAATCAATCAGTCAACCCATCAGCCAATCACCAGCCTTGCTTGGGCAGAACACACAGATGAGGAGTGGGTTATTATTCCTTGACGTTAATTCAGAGGAGCACTTGAGCTGAGTGCTTTGCTACCCTGGGATACTTGGGTTGTTCTGCCAGCACAAAACTATGAAATGAACACCAAATTTTCTGCTCTTCACCAGCATGTTATGAAGGTCTGACCAGTTATGGAGATTTTACCCACACAGAATATCATTTCAAACCCAATAATCAGTAGATGCCAATTTTAAAACCTCAGCCTCTCCTCATACACATACCAGCAATTCACACGGGGTTGATTTTTTTGGCCATAAATACCCTACAGCTGTGCTGCTCAGCTTTTTGAGAGAGTAGAGGCAGAATTCAGTCCTGAAAAACCCATCATAAGCAGAAACCGATACATTTCAGCATAAGGTTTGGGTTTTGTTGTGTTTTGGTTTTGGTTTTTTTTTTTTCCTATCATGCTGAAGTGCAACACAAGCCTTATCTAGACTATTTAAAGGTCAGAGTGCCGGATTCTTTTTTTTTTTTTGTGCTGATACATGTACTTCCATAGTCTTCAACACTCGAAGCAGCTGACTCATACGGACTGGGGAGGTTGGTACTTTGATAAGACAGAGGGAGATGTTTTGGGTGTCATTTTATGGTGATAACCAGACTCTTAGAACATTACGGACTGGAGTTGGCAAGAACTACCAGCAAAGGACTTTACAAAAAAAATGGGGTGACTTGAAATTACTCTAGGTCAGTCCCTCTCACCGATTTCTCCTTGTTTTGCTTCATTTATTTTGGCCAAGTCCGACGCACTCTACTCCAGCCCCTCTTGCTCTTCACCACTGTCCCCTCTGGCATCCATTCTTTTTTCTTTATGGCTGTTGTAAATCCTCCTCATCTCTTCTTCGTACTTGATAAAATTCTCCCCGAACCGTGTCCACGCTTTGTAGGGAACCGTGATGGTGTTACGGTAGGGTGGCCTCACCTCACTTACCTTCAGGAAAATGCCGTACCTGTTGGATCCCACGTCAAAGTAGAAGCGTTTGTTGTCCACACGGAAGGAGGTGCCCTCGGGGAGCTCCAGGGGCTCATCACACCCCCCCCGCCGATCCTCGATGTCCCCTTCGCCGTATTCTTCGATCAGTTGGACCAAAGCATCCCTGAACTCAATCATCCCTTGAGCCGGAAGGACGATCGTCTGCTCCTGTCCCAAGCTGTGGCCAAAATAACCCATCAGGCCAGGTCCTCTGCTCATGGTTTGCCTGATCCTCAAGAAACGACCCCGTTGATTCTCCTTCAGGTCCAGGTAATACTTCCTGTTGTCCCTCTCGATGTACTCCGTTTTGAGGACACTGTGAGGGTGTTCTTCAGAGCCCACAGACACAGGGGGGGAGGGTGGGGGGTGCTGCTGCTGCTGCTGCCGCCGCCGGGGATGCTGCTCTTTGCCATTGCTGTGCTCCTGCCCCTGCCCACTCTTCAGGCCCAGGTGGGCGTAGTGCTCGATGAAGTCCCCCAAGCAGTCCTTCAGCTCGGCAGCCACCGAGAGGGAGAGGGTCAGTTTGCTTTTCCTGATGTTGTCCTGTCTGCCTCTCCCGATCCACACCTCGGCAATCTTCAGGAAGCGGCCTCGGGAGCTCTGCTTGACATCCAGGTAAAATCGCTTCTTCTGAATGTCCACCCTCTTGGAAGCCAGCTCCTGGATCTCCATGCAGCCCCCCTGGGAGGAGGCCGGGTAATGGTACTGCTGCTGGGATTGGGAATAAACGCTCCTGTGCAGGCCAGAGCCTCCCAGGTTCCTTCCTCCTCCTCCTCTCCCTCTTTCCATCTTTACCAATCAGCTGGAAATAATACATAACAGAGACACAGATGACAACATCAGCACCAGGGGCCTGCTCAGCAGCGTCTCTCCCTCCCTCCCTCCCTCCCTCCCTCCCTGCCTCCCTCTCTCTCTCTCTCTCTGTCTCTCCCTACAAAGATGCCTGCATCCCTCTCCGCTGCCACGGCACGCAGCAGCGCGGCATCCCGGGGGTTCTTCCCCATCCCTGCTCCGCTTCCCGACGCCCTGACAGCCAACATCTCCTCAGACCAGGCGCCTCTCCTTCCACCCATCTCCCTGTTCCCTCCCCCCCCCAGCCCTCCCCGTGCCCCCCCAGACCCATCCCTCTGGCACCCACTGACCCCTCCTGCTGCCCCAGCCCTGGAAGGGTGGGTTGGGGGTACTCCCCCCCCCCTCTCCCCCCTTGCTGCTTCATTTCCCCTCCATCACCCACCCCTCGGCAGGACACTGGGGTCCCTCCCCTGCACCCCACCCCCCCACACTACCCCCCCGCTACCCCCAGAGCCCTCCCAGTGTCCCCATCACTGCCTTTCTTGCCCCAGAGCCCCCAGATATTCACCTCCTGCCCCTCAAGTGCCACCAGCACTGACCCCCTGCTCCCTGTGGCCCCCCCAGCATTATCCCTCTGCCCCCCCGCTGCCCCAAAACCGCCCTCCCAGTGCTCCCAGTACTGCCTCCCAATGCCCCAGCACCGTCCCACCATGCTCCCCATCACTGCATCTCCTGCCCCAGTGCCCACAGAGCTTCACCTCCTTCCCCCTTGGTGCCCCAATACTGGACCCCAGTGCCCCAGTTTTGCCCCCCCAGTACCTCCACTCCCCCGATCTCCTGCCCCAGTGCCCCCAGAGCTTCACCTCCTGCCCCCCCAGTGCCACTACCGCTGCCCCCCTACCTCAACACTCCCTTCCCAGTGCCCCCAGTACCACCTCCCAGTGCCCTCCATCACTGCATCTCCTGCCCCAGCGCCCACAGAACTTCACCTCCTTCCCCCCCCAGTGCCACTACCACTGCCCCGCTGCCCCCCATTATCCCAATACTGCTTTCCCAGTGCTCCCAGTACTGCCTCCCAGCGCTCCCAGTGCCCCCCATCACTTCATCTCCTGCCCCAGTGCCCCCAGAGCTTCACCTCCTCCCCCCCCCAGTGCCACTACCACTGCCCTACTACCCCAATACTCCCTTCCCAGTGTTCCCAGTACCGCCCCCCAGTGCTCCCAGCACCCCCCATCACTGCTTCTCCCGCCCCAGTGCCCCCAGCGCTTCCCCTCCCGCTCCCCCCGTGCCCCCATCACTGCTCCCCGGTGCCCCCCACCCCTCCCCATCGCTGTCCCCCCCGGAATCCCCCCCTCCCGGTCACTCACCCCACAGCTCCCATCGCCGCTCTTGCCCTTCAGCCGCCGCCGCCGCCGCCGCCGCCGCCGCCGCCACCGCCACCGCCCGCAGCCGGCGGCCCCGCCGCCCCCCCCCCGCCGCGCAGAGCCAGGGGCTGGCGCACCCCTGCCGCCCGCTCTGCTCTGCTCCTCCCCGCCCCGCCCCGCCCCGCCCCGCCCCGCCCCGCCAGCCCGGCCCCGCCCGGCCGAGAACGACGGCGGTGGCGGTGGCGGCGGCGGTAGCAGCGGGGTGGTCGCCGGCGGCTCGGCGGAGGGTGGGCGGCTGGCCCCGGACCCAGGACTACATTGCCCAGAATGCCCCGCGCCCGCTGGGACGCCCCCTCCGCACCGCGCATGCGCGTCACCTCGGGTAACCTCCCGCCTCCCGCCGCCGCTGGGGGAGACGGCGGCCTAAGGGGGGGGGGTGTCGGCTTCGTGACGTATTCATGGCGCGACGCTCGGTGACGCTTAATGTGTGTGCCGCCGGAGCAGGAAGCGCGGTCTCTCCGGTACCCGCGTACGGAGGAGCCCGGAGCGGCAGCGCGGAGGGGGGACGGGGACGGGGACGGGGACGGGGACGGGACGGGACGGGGGGGACGGGCCCCCTCCCAGCCAGCTGCCGGTACCTCCGGGACACTCCCCCCGGCGGTCCGGGCCTTCCTGCCCCGCGGTACCGGGAGGTGAGGGCGGGGAGGCCTCCCGGGGAGCAGCCGCCTCCCTGAGGAGGTTCCTGGGGGCGGGTGAGCCCGGGGTGCCGGCTTGGAGCCCGCCCGGAGGTAGGAGGTGAGAGGCCGGGGGGGGAATGAGGCGTTTCAGCGCTTCCCTGAAGCCTTTTCCAGGGAACCCGAAGGAGCCCGGAGCAGGGTTCGTCCTCCTGGGTTTTCAGCTGCCCCTGCCATGCTCATCTCTGCCAGGTTCACCTCGGCTGGGGGATGTGGTGGGGAGGGCACAGTTCCTGAAAGCACCTAATTTTATTTTCTTTTTTTAAGATTCATTTGAAAACGTGTTGCTAGAGTTGCTGTCCGGGTGCTGCAGGGTTCCTTTTGTGGTTTGCAGCGAGTTCTCCTGCTTTCCCTCCTTTGAAGTTTCCAAGGGAAAAATATGGATACCCCTAAAGCCCCTTGCTCTGGTGGCTGTTGGAGTGGATCAGTGCTGAAGCTGTTGCCTTCTTGGTTTTGCCACTTCAGAAGTGGGCAGGGAATTCTGCCTGGTCCATATAAGACATTTTTAAAAATAAAAAGCTGTTTTTGAGTGCTGAAGAGTGGAAACAGCATGTCTTGCCTGGAATTTAGATTTCCTTGGTGAGGAAGCACAGCTGGAAAGTCTGCTGTTTATTGAGGCAGTCATAGTCTGATTCTGTTGAAGTGCACTGAGCACCTGGGGATGAGTGGAAAGAAGCAGGATGAGAAATTTCTTTTTTCTGAGCTGTTTTGCTCCATCTCCAGGAGGTTTTCTAAATCACATGAGGAGCTGGAGCAGCTCTAATCCAGTCATCACTGCCTCACAACTGGGAAACCCTGCTCTGCTTCCCTGCAAGAAATCCCCAGTTGTCAGGGGGTGAAAAATCCACCCCCTCTCTTCCTTAAAATACCTCCTAACCTCCCTGTGCAGTGCCTCCTCCTTCCAGGGGATGTGCCCTGGGAATAAGCTGCCTCTGCTTGCTGAGCTTGAGTCCAGGGCTGGCAAATCCTTAATTTTCCTCAGCCACCACCCAGCCCATGCCAGGGACCTGTGCACTCAGCATGTGCCGTGTTTGGCTGTGGGTTGCCCTAAAAATTCTCTGCTGATTTTCTTCTCAGAGCCCTGAGTTGTTCAGGGAAGGTGTGAGTCTGGTTGTTGTTCTGTGGAGTCTTTGAGGTTTTCTGATTTGGTTTTATCTCATTAATGACCAAGGAGTGCTGCAGGTGAAATCCTCTGTTCCTAGACACTGACCTCTCTCCAACTAGACTCAGCTTCCTCTCTCTTTAGTACTTGAAGAGCTTTTCCTGTTGGTTTCTTTTCAGTTTTTGTTTTTCTTACTGACATGTGGACAGCTCCTAAATCTCTTCTGCTGTAGATGCCCTTCCTCCCACAGCAGAATGTTTTAAGTTGAAGGCAGTGTTCTTCTGGCCTGATGATAGTAGCAGCCTGACTCTCCACAGCCTATTGACTGCTTTTTGTTCTTTTTTTTTGTTTGTTTTTAATCTAAAAGCAACGGACTTGAAAATGAATGAAATGGATTTGCTGACTCCTGCTCTGCAGCACAAATACCCCCAGTGGATGCTCACACAAAGCCACGAGGCAGTTTGGGGGGATAAAAAGGTAGGCAGCTTGATAAAACCACAAGATTTTGGTTAGATCTTTCCCTCTGATACTTAGGAATGTTTACTGCTGGTTTGTCCTAGGAGCAGCAATTAAATTCAGCTTCACTTGTGGACTTTTGGGATGAGTCAGCTTTTTTAAAGTACCTTTCTTTAACTAAAATACCATGTGTTGACCAAAGGCTGTTGCTGTTAACTCTGGGAGTTTCTTCCTAACAATTTTTGGTCACAAAGCTACTGAGGTTTAAGTGATCTTTTGGTGCTGTGGGCTGGGGAGGTTTAATCTCTGTAGTTTGAGAGCTCAAATTTGCAGCCTGACAGGGATGTTAATTTTGGTAAGGCCCCTCTGTTTTTCCTCACTTGCACAACTTCAGTATTTCAGGTGGTTTTGCAGCTCAGAGATACCAGAACAATTAATTTCATTGTCAGAATTATGTTAAAAATTCCTGGTGTCCCCAGAATATTTGTATGTCCTTGGATGATTCTTTTTTACCTGAGCAGTTCCAGTACAAAATCTCCCACTAAAAGGGCCCTCCCTCTGTAAGGTCTGAAACTGCTTTAACAATTAGAAAACTAATTAATGAGGGACAAGCAGAAGACTCAGCTCAGCAGTTTTCCTTCTAGAAAATGGGAGTAAAGAATTAGCAGCATGGGTGTTAATTACAAAATCTGGGTTAAAACCAGCATGACTTCCATTTGCCTGTGTGCTCTGGCACCCTGCCTCAAGCAGCTCCTTGAGGGGGGGTTTTCATTAAACTTTCACCCTTTGTTACCTGGAGGAAACTTTTTGTTGTGCAGGCATAAAACCAGCAGCATCTTGCTTTGTTTTTGGGGTCTTTCCCCCTTCCAGGCAATTTATTTGTTCTGAAACTGTGTTTTTAAACCTTTTTGGTTTGGGTTTTTTTTTTTTTTCTTTTTGGTGTGGCCCCTTTTGATTGACAAGATTGTTCTCCAAGTGTTACTGTGTGATATTTAACTATATTTGTTCTTCCTGGTGTTGTAGCTTACTTGTGTGTTTTTAACCAACCTGAAGGTTGTTTCAGGCAGGTGAATTGTCCCAAGTTTTGCAACTCAAAATAGTTTTTTCAGTCACTTTTAGCAACTATGCTTCTGAAAAGGGGTAAAAAAAAAATAGTGCCAACTGCATGTAGGGCTGTACTGAGAGAGATGTGTCAGAAGATTTTGGCCTTGCCAGATTTGAATGACTTTTTAATTATGGTAATTAACACATGCTTGTCCATTTTCTTACATCCCTCCTCAAATTTCTCAGCACCTGAAGTTGGGTTGCAGGGGTTTTGGGTGCTGCTAAAAAATGGCTCCTTTTTCTTGGGTGTTCCTCTTTGGTGGGAAGAATCCAAATGGACTGAATCGAGGGATAAAATTCAGTTTTAATGATTTCAGTTCTTGGGGGTTAAGAAGAGAAATAGGGTTGGTTTTTTTTTCCAGTCAGAGAAAGGGATCACCCCGTTGATAACCATCCCTGCCTGGGGAGCCAGGTTCTGCTGCCAGGTTGGGGGGTGCTGGGATGCAGCATTAAAGTTGGGTGAGAGGTTTCTGTGGGCAGGGGTAACTGGGCCTCTCCCAAATGTTGTTGGACAGAAGCCAGCTGCTCAGAGGAGCCTTTTGGAGGATGGGCTGCCCTTCCTAGAGTTCTGTGGCTCTGTTGTTTACAGCTACGAAGCCAGTGACTGCTCCCTCCTCTCAGAAGATATCAGGTAAGAGTTTTTAGTCTGTTTTGCTGTTTTGTTTTTTTTTCTCTTTTTGGAGTCCTTCCTGAAGAGGACTTGGCTCTTCTCTCTGTCCCCTCCAGCTGATCAGGCATTTGATGTTTGCAGGCATCAGCAGAGAAAGCATCTGGTGGTGTTGACTTTCTTGTTTTGTGTGGCAAATGCCTTGCTGGGGCTGTCTCATGATGGTCCCTGTCAGAGGGATCCCTGCTTCACCTGCAGTGACTGTTGATTTCAAAATGGCTTTTTCCTGCATGCTACCCAGCTAATAGTTTCTCATTTGGCCTTGTTATGGGAGATGCCACCACTGAACTTTGCACTCCCTTTGAGCAGCAGCAGTGGAGGCTGTAATGCAGATTTTATTTTTTTTTGCCTCTCACAGTGTGGATAGTTCCACGAACTTCAGTGACTTTCCCAGGAAGTATGAGCCCCAAGACATGAAGCATATGTTTTCAAACAAGCAGTCACCAGTTATGAATTCTGAAAAAGAAGAAAATTCATGATACAAATAGATTATCTCCCCCCATATTTTTGCATAGCACAGCTCACATTATGGGGGGGTGGGACATTCAGTACAGTGGGGTAAAGAAAGAGAAAGCTTTTAAGGGAATATCAACTGTTCCATCACCTTTTTTACTTGGCTGGTTCCCAAGAATTCCTATACTACTATTTGCTCTGCAGATCCACTAAGGTTTGAAGGGTTTCTTGGAGCCTCTGGGACCTGCTGGAATTTCACCTCATTAGAGTCTTGATATTAAAATGGTTTCTGTCTTGTACATCTGAAGGATGTGCTGGCTGTCATTCTCTTCATCATCTTCACCTAAGATGACTTTAGGCTGGATATTTTAAGTCCTGGTAGAAGAGCTAAATGTGAAGAACACCCATTTCTTTTCAGGCAGAGTTTATCAGAGGGGGCTGCTGTTGGATTTGATATTGAATGGCCACCATCATATACCAGAGGAAAAATGGCAAAAATAGCTGTGATCCAGATCTGTGTAACTGAGGAGAAGTGCTATTTGTTTCACATCTCTTCAATGGCAGGTACTGTACTCCCTCCTTTCTTATCACTTAATGTTTGAGTTGCCCTCTGGTTCTTGGGGTTAAGTTTGAATTTAAGCCCTGAGCAAAGGTTGATATTTCAAGTTGTGTTGGGTAATAAAAATCCATCCTCCTTCTCCCCTTTCCCACCTGTACTAAAGAGCTTTGTTCTCAGAGTACTGCTTATGTATTTCAAGGGGATTTTAGCCCAAGTCTTAGATTCTGGACAGGGCAAAAGAATTTTACATGGGGGTGATTTTTCTCTCTGGGAAAGAATATTTTAGTGTGGTTTAAAAGAAGTAAATTCCTTGCTCATGTAACGAGCTTTGTTTAGTGCCAAAATAAACAATGGGTCTATATTTAGCAGGCTGTGTTTCTTGCTCATTTGGCTTCAATCACAAAACCCCTCCAAAGTGATGGCTGTGGTGCTGTTCCTTCCCCATTCCTGCCTTTTGTGACATGGGGTTGGGGGAAAAATGTTGGATACCTGGTGTGACGCAGCTGTGGGGAGAGGAGGGGGGGGTGGATGGATGTGATGTGCTCAGCAGAGTCTGAATTCATTACAGCTGTGAATAAAAGCTTCCAAATGGGGAAAATAAGAATGAGGGAAGGAGGCTGCAATTTTATAACCTTTGCTTTGAATGTTAGATTGAAACTATGCCTGTGAGATGTCTCTGATTTCCCTGGGGTGCGCATGCTGAGGTATAATGGCAATAATTTTAATGTTGGTGTTCAATCCTTTGTCATTTATAGCAAATGGGGTGGAAAATTTAATTGCTGGAGGCTATTCAATCTGGGAGGCAGAAAGGTACCAGCACACAAAAAGAGAGAGGTTTGAGGAAAGGAAGCAAAGGGAAGAGGAGTCATAAAGAGCTGAGCTGCTTTTGTTTCTAAAAGAGGAGATGCTTGTGTTGATGCAGAGTACAGTTGCATGTGGGCTGCTGTGTGTTACAGCAGGAGTGGGTGCTTCCTCCTGGAATAATTTTTAAAAAAATATTTCTGTTCTTGCCCATGGGAGATACACTTTGAACTGAGTGAGATGTCAGCCTTCTTGCAGGAACCACAGCCAATTTCTGGTTGTTATGTAGAATAATGATCCCCAGGAATGCAGATGTTGGCAGAATGAGTCAGTTGGATAAGGCCATTTTTTGTTGGGGGAAAAAAAAAAAGTTTACTTCTGCAGGAGGAAGAGTGGAGAGTTCTTGGACTGTGTATAAAGGACAAATTATTATCAGGAAGGTTCTTAATAATTTTTCTTTTTTTTTCCCTTCCCAGACTTGTAAAAATATGTGGCTTGTTTCTCAGATTGTAGCCTCTCTTTAGTCTTGGCTGTTTTCAATTAATACAGTCACTTTTCTAGAAATGAAGTGGTAAAACTGGAGCATAAGTCATCTATTGGAAAGTCCCCATCCTTGAAGGTTTTAATGATTATATTCCTAGGTAAAACTCCCTTGTTGAGCAAGTCAGCTGTGTATGTTGCAGGCTGTTATTCAGCACAGCTGTATTTAACTCCTTTAGAGAGGATTTTCCATGTTTTGCCCTGACAGTGTTGTACTTTGCATCTTCCAGCACCAGGCTGCTGCAGGTTTTATTTAACAGCAATTTTCTAAAGCTTTGGATTGGACCTGTGACTTTCCAGCTCAGCTGATTGTGGCTGAGGTTGCAGAAGTGCCTGTCCAAGTGGTAGCTGTAGCAGTGTGGTGATAGCTGTGTAAAAATATTACAGAAATAATACAAATTGCAGTGCTGCACTGCAGTTGTTGCACTGTGTAAAGACACATCCCAGGAGTGAAAAGGGGAAACTGGAACTCAGAACCAGGGCAGATATTAAATGTTCTGTGTTTGTGCAACACTGCATGTTGGTAGGTACTGGAATTAAACTCAATTAATTCAAAGTATCCAACTGTGGGTTCCTGAAAGTATGTAGTTAAATAAGATGCTCTAAAATATAAATGGAAACAAACACAGAGGGGAGGAAAAAGCTGCTTTTGTCCAAGTGTCTGTGACTGTTTGCTCCTGCAGAACACCAGGTACCAAAGCTGCATGCTTGGCTTCAGTCCTGTAAACCTGAAAATATCCTTTGATCCAGAAGTGCTGTGCCATCAGTTTGGGATTAATCAAAATATACCATCTGTGTACATCCTTTGAGTATTTTTTTCTTGCTTATAGGACTGACTTGTCTGGGCTTGGTGAAGGATCTGGTTAGCAAATTCTGTTTTCCAGATGCTGGTATCAGACCAGCCCAGTGTTAACACTGAGTATTCTTCCACAGAATCTGTTTTCCTGCTCATTCCCTATGCTTATGGTTTAAAATATTTCCTGGGTATGTGAAATAACAAAAACTGGGAAGGGATAATGTGGAAAGTATTAATATTGTATTTGGTTTCATGAGTATCCAATTCTGAGAATTTAAAATGCTTTCCAGTTACAGGTTGCCTTTTTGTTGTGTGATTTGATGATCAGTAAGGCAAATGAAATAAGGTTGTTTAACGTTTTTCCTTGATTTGTTTCCAGATCCAAAGTGAATTTGTCTATTTCAAATATGACAACCAATTGGTGTTGGAATTGGTCATTCCAGGGTACGAACAGTCACATAAGCAGAGCAACTTTGGGCTTTTTTTTCCCAAAAAAGCACAGGTTTTTGCAGATGGCCTTTGTGCTAGGATTTTATAATTTCCATTAGACTTTATGGCATCTTCCAGTATCTAGTTTCTCATGTTTGGGCTTAATCTATTTTAGGTTTTCCCAAGGGACTCAAAAGACTGCTGGAAGATGAAACAATTAAAAAAGTTGGAGTAGGAATTGAGGGAGATCAATGGAAGCTGCTGAGTGACTTTGAAATCAAACTGAAGAGCTTTGTGGAGCTGGCTGACATTGCTAATGAGAAAGTAAAACTTCAAACCTTTTTGTGGTGGGAGGGAATCTTCTTACTGTGCTGCACAAAAAGGAGGCATAGGAGTTAAATTCTGATGGCAAACGTGTGCTGTGGAATAAAGCAGAGATGTGGGGTGACCTTAAGTCCTGCTCTGCAAAGGAGTTTGCCCCATGAGCTGGAGCCAGGGAAATATCTTTGTGACTCTGGGGTTGGTGTTGCCTCTGCTCTCATGTGGGTGCAGTTCCCCAGTGTTTAGAAGTGGTGTTCCTTCTGAATTTTGGTTCAGATGCGTTTGAGTTAGATACCATTTGATGCTGGCAAATCTATGCCATGTTGTTAGGGAAGAGAGCAAAAGGTTCATTCCATTCTGATACCCACAGCCTTCCCTAGAGCTTCTCTGTCTTCTTGTACATCCAAAGCTGTTCCTTGCCTTATTCAGTCTCTCCATGCACTTCTCTTTCCTTCTGTGCATTTTTTTTGGGTTGATGTTTGGGAGGTTAATAGCAACAGTTAGTTTTCTAGTGAAGCACAGGGATTTTTGCCTGGGATTAATACTTCTCACACCTTTCTCTGCTTTACCTACTCTGTATAATTAAATCTCAGCGAGGGAGAGGGGAATGTGAAGTTTCATCTGCATTTGGGGCAGTGATCTCCAGATGAGCTGCCTTCAAGTTTCAGTTCCTGCTGGGTAGGAAGGTGTACAAATTAAACTTTTGCTGAAGGAGCTGTTTCTTTTCAGACTTGCAGTTTCCTCAGTTCATCACCACCCCCTTTTTTTTTCTTAATGTTGTAATCCCAGTATCTGTCTTTGGGATAATTTGTTATGAAGATGAGCAATGTGATCTCTGATAGCAGCTTTAAAGTCTTCTGCTAAAGAGAAAACAAGCTGAAAATAAACTTGAAAGTGAAGCTTGAAAGAACAAAGAATTAGGCTATATATAATAGCACAGTGTGAGGAAGGAGGGCTGAAGGAACCTAAAATGAAGAGATGGTAGGTTGTGTGGGTTTTTTCCTACCAGATTTAAAGGGATGAGCTGATAACGCTGCACTGCTTCTGCAAGGGATGACAGTTCTGCATGTTTTGCAAGTGCTTGTGGGCTGAAATAGCCTGTGAGTCCTGGCTCCTTGGGGCTGAAAGCAAGTTTCCCAAACGTGCTCTTAAGACAATAGCTTGCAGCAACTGTGACAGACAAGCAGGATTACAAAAAGAATTGAAACCAGCAGTGGGGTGGCTTCTGGAGGCTTCCAATGAGCTGCTTCCCAGCACCCTGAGCAGTGGTTAGTGTGGTTTGGAACTGCCTTCCTCTGATCTCTCATGGTTTTGGACTTTGCAGAAGGTGACAAAAGACTTAACAGGCAGACTTGGATATTCCTGTGTTTATATCAGAAAAAATTATTGGTGTTTGATATTGGGATTCTCTCTAGTTAGAAAGGCAAATAATAGAAAAACTCTGGAGGAGAGGGGGCATTGCTGTTGAAGTCTTTCATCAACCTGGAGCCTACATTATACAAGTATTTCCTATTTTTGGTTATGTGATGGTACCACCTCACATTGCTTAGACTCACCTGGCCCTAATGCCATCTTTCCAGCTTGACAATGCAGCAGTGTCCTCTCAACACATTTTCAGGGCAGGCAAGTCCAGCTTTGGAATGGCTGAGCTGCCTTTTAACTTGATGAGAGCAGCATTAGACCTGGAGAGCAGTCACTGCTTTGAGAAACTTCTGTTCTGACTAACCCAGAGCTCTTTGCTTCTAGTGAGGGGTTAGGTACGCTTTACTCCTTCTAGGAATATGTTCTGCTGGGTCCAGTTTTTTCTCCATTAAACAAGTTCTCCTGTTGTTGTCATTCTTTTTTTTTTTTTCCTTTTCCCAGCTGAAGTGTAAGGAGACCTGGAGTCTGAATGGTCTGGTGAAACACCTCTTTGGCAAGCAGCTCTTGAAGGACAAGTCTGTCCGCTGCAGTAACTGGGAAACCTTCCCACTCAACGAGGAGCAGAAACTCTATGCAGCCACAGATGCCTACGTATGTACCTATGGATCACTGTTCCACTCATATCAATAAATTCCTTCTCTAGGGTGCTGTTAGCTGCTGGACTTAATGCCTTTCTGAATGGAGGCAGACTGAGGTGTGCTGTGGGGATGGGAAGCGTAAAGGTGGAAATGCCACCAAGCAGCTTGTTGGCCAGGTCCTTGTCTGTCTTTTTAAATGTCAGTGTTCATCCAGAGCTCCATGGTATCTTCTCTGTTGGAGATGGTACTCCTTGTGCTTGGTTCTTGCTGCTGGGATCACTTGAAGAGGGTATTATAGTGAATGTTACCCATTAAAAATTTAATGTAGGTGGAAGAAACCCCACTTGACAGCTTCCTCAAGCCTCCCATCAGGTCCTTACCTCATGATATTTCATGATGTTGCAATATCTGCCTTTGTAGTGAAGTCTCTTCAGAAAGCAAAGCTCTGGAAGTTCTGCTGTGCTCTGAATGTGCCAAGTAACAGTGGCCCTCACAAGTGTGCCTGGGGAGTGGCTTTCCATCTGGGCTCCCAAGCTGTCATCTCAGGGAAGTCAGTTTTGATGGAGCAGTCAGGTGAATTTTATACCTGTCTGTAGGACATAAGCCTGAATTATTTGATCATCACACCCAGGTGTAACATGCCAGATGTGTGTTTAAGCACAGTAATCACTTTAAGAAGTGGAGAGGGGTAATTATTTTTGATTCCCTGGCCTGCAGGTATTCACTGCAGCTTGTTAGCATTTCTGGCTGTGCTTTCTACTGGGGTTTTTTGGTCATCTTTCTGGAGCCGCTTATCAACCAAAATTCTGCTAAATATAACATGCAAGAAATAATAAATTATTAATAAATCTAAATAAAGAACTCTGGAGGAATACAGCTTTCTCTAGTGGCTAATACAGAACCACAGTATGGATGAAGAGTACTATTAAGATTACTAAGTACTAACTAAGATTACTAGAAGAGTAATTTAGTTGGAGATGGATTTTTGCAGCTCTGTTTTTTCACCATTTTCCTGCAGTTCTGTGAAGGGATTCACCAGTGTGCTGCTGGGTGCTGCCTTCCTGGGAGAAAATCATTCTTTCTGACAGCAAAATGAAATCCCCTCGGGCTTTTATTTCTGTGATGAGATTAGACAGAAGAAGGGAAGTGAGACAGTGGTCTCTGTTTTCTGTCTCTGGAAGCATTGCATATTTACTGCTTCATTTAAATGCGAGACTGGGGGGTGTTAGCACCTGTTCAGACCCAAAGCAGTGAGGGAAGGAGCTCTATTTTTGGTACAGCTGCTGTAGCCAGCTTTTTCCAGGCAATGCCTCTGTCTTGTGTTGCTCAGTTCACCTGGGCTTCCTTTTGGAGCCTCACAGGAAAACACCAGGGAGTCACTTGTTTCTTCCTCTTGCCTCTTTAAGAGGCTTTGGTGAACATGTGTAGCCTAATTAGCACATTCCTGGCCTTAGGCTATGTTTTCCTCTTAGAACTCATTATTCATATCAAGGGAAATATTAACCACACAGTATCTACCATGGCAGGCTCATAGCTATTCTCTTGGAGCACAGCATAAAATCTGAATGAGGTGGAGCAGATGGTGAGACTTGGAGCCTTCTCTTTGCAGCTGACTTTCTAAGGTAACCATGCTGGGGTCTACAGAAGAGTATCCCCCATGATGGGGGAACTTGGCCTTTTTGTGAGGTGTTCTGTACAGCAGAACCTGGTTGTGATGGGCAGTGCAGGTAGGGTGACCACTGACCATTGGTGTGGGCCAGCAGGTCAATTTCATGGTCACAAGGTGTTTGTGCAATGGTTTGCTGAATTATTGGGTTTTTTGTTTTTTGTTTAAAGATACTCTTTCTCTACAGAGTACTAATTTTTTTTTCCTTTCTTTTGCAGGCTGGCTTCATCATTTACCAAAAACTGAAAAATATGAGTAACAGTGACCAGAAATTGTTTTGTGTAAAAAGAGGTAAATTATACATTTAAGCATAAGGAATTTATTTAACGTAAAATTGAATATTCTGTTTCCCAGTAGGGTTGTTTTTTTCCCCACAGTATTTTTGTGTCAGGACTGTCTGGCTTCTTGGTGATTAGAGATTGCTCCCAGAGAGAGCATCCTGTAAAGGTTCTGAGTGACCTGGGTAACCATACTCTGTTTTCCATAGTGCTGTAGGAATGCAGCCTGGTAGGCTGTGTTTTTGCTATATGCAGACATGGTAAGAATTCCTGCTGTCATTCCAGTTTGTTTATGGAAACACTTCAGTGAGTTCATTTCAATTCTGCTGATGTAGGGGCAAAAATCTAGTTTAAGAAGACAAAGGACAAGAAAATACATATTGTGAAGTAATGCTTTTCTTGAGGCATATAAATCAGGCCCATTTTTTTTTGTTTTAGGACAGCTTAGCACTATTTACTTGAGTAGAAAAGATTTTAAGATCTTGGGTTTTGTTCTGTGCTTCAGAAGGGAATTCAAGTATTGCATACAGCTTATGGCTGAAAAAGAAGCAGGGGGAAGTTTGTTTCCTTGTTGAACTTGCTGAATTTCACCTGTCTGTCAAAGCCAAAAGTGGCAGCACTCTCCTCTTACTATGAGGTGCAAATTTTTGGCTTTGGTTTAGTCAGCTTATCTGTGTTAGCAGCTCTTTTCTGGAAACTGGAGGGTGTGCTGGGGAAAGATCACTTTAATGGTCCTATCCTGTATCCTTTTTCCCTGAGCACATGCAATGGGCCACTGGGAGAAATGCAATGCTGATGTTCAGGGAAGCTTGGCCTGATTCCATGTGCTTGATTTTTAAGCTCCAGAAAAAGCTGCCTTGCCAGCTGTAGATCTTGTAGGAATGCAATTATTTGGGTGGAACTTAATTGTAGGCAGGCATTAGACCTCAATGACTGTGAAATAACCCTGGTGTCTCCTGCAGATGACAGGTCAGGGACTGTGAAGGAACGCTTGACTTTGCTGGCTGAAGAGATAACAGACCTGGCTTCTCACATCCCTGATTCTTCTAGACACCTGGAAAATATGCAGAGGTTAAGATTTTTGCCAGCCTATCTTTCTCTCACCTGTAAAGTCAGGGCTTTGCTCTTGATTCCTGAGGTTCCATGCAACCACTCTTGTTAGCAGCTGTCTCTGTTTTATCCATGCATCCTGTTCCACGATAAGAACCCTGTTCCTCCCTGGGTGAGGAAATGCTGTCATTATACATAGGAACATAGGTTTTCACTGGTCTAATTACAATGGCTTTGACACTGAACTTTGAATCTCTTTCTTGCTGAAATGCACAGCAAGACCTTCTTTGATAAATACTGCCATAGGGCTAACAGCTAGAAAGTCAGGAGTCTTGATGTAATCATGAGGGCAATACTGCAAACTGGTTTGGGAGAGTATTGGTATTCTTCAGTGTGAAGAAATTTAATTTTCTCACAGAAGTGGAATGCCAATTGCATATGAGTGATGAGCCTTCTTGGAGAAGCTCTCTCTGGAGAACCAGATTACTTTAGAATCTGCAGTTCCACTTGTGGCTAAGATATATGTAGGAACTGCCTTTATCATTTTGGTTTGACTTCTTGTTTTACCTTCTAGGGCTGCAGAAATACTTGCTGAAATAGCAGAGAATGTAAATGTCCTAAGAAGCCTGCTGTTTGGTTCAGGTTTCCCTTCTGGTCTGGAGAGAAGGTGTCCAACAAATCTTGAAGCAGAGTCAGCAAATGTTGAAGCACAAAAGGTTGAAATGCCTGAATTTGCTAAACAGCTTGAAGGTGACTTCAACATCTGCTCTGATGCTACACTAGCTGGCCTCTGGGAGGGAGATGGTAATGAAGAGGCAGAGAGAGAAAACACTGCTGTGGAAGATGGGGCTGCTGCAGCCAGCTCTGAGGACAAAGCTGACAGAGATGGCTTCATGTCACTGGACATCACTGAGCAAGAACTTGAGATCTTGGAACGTCAGGCTGCAAAAGACCTGGACAATGAAGCAGTGCCTGAGGTAATGAGAAGCTCTCAACTGAATTCCCCCCAAGTTCTTGAAAAGTTGTGTTCCTGAGAGAACATTAAGGCAGGCCCAGTCTGGAAAATGTTGGTGGAGGTTGTCAAGCACACAGCTGCTTTTCAGCCACGTGGTTGGAAGGGTTGGTACTGAAGGCAGAAGCTCTACATTGTCTGAGTGGTTTTCAGCTTTCAGTTGCTAATGTCTTAGGAAATAATTTCTTGCATATGGGGAAAAATTCTGTGTTACAGATTCTCCAACGTGGTCATGACTAAAAAGCAGATCTTTTTCTGAGGGCTCTGTAAATAGCAGTCTTTTTAGTGACTGCTGAATGTAGATTGATTCCTCTTAAATCAGAATAGTTTCTTCTGTTCCAAGGGTTTCACACATCTGGTGATACAACTGTTTTAGTCTCTTATTACAGGGCTTTGTTATGTTCTCATGTTTCTTTCAGATAACTTATTTTTAAATTAGAGAATGAATATTGAGGTTAGTTATTCTTGGTAAGAAGTAAAAACGTGCCTAGAAATAGCCTATAGTTTGTACAGAGGTTGAAAAGTTGTGGATAAAAAATAATTTTGCTGATAAGGAGAATTTCTTTTTCTTAGGAGTCATCCTCCACAGATAATGAACAGAATATTTCCTCTGTCATTGAAAGTGATGAAGAACTGGAAATGGAGATGATAAAAGTGAGTGCCTTGGGTTTTTTAGTTTTTTGGAGGGTTTTGTGGTGTTTTTTTGTAAGGATGATGCTTTAGGGTCACAGTGGAGCTTAGTGTAGTTGAGGGCAGGAAATGTGAAGCAAAACAGTGTCACTTAGAGAAGTTGGACAGCAGACAGGGGAATGTGTGGAGACTGAAGGAATTCAGTTTACTAAAAATGCTTGACTAGAATATTGCTTGTGTCCTGCCACATCTTTGCTGTACCAGCTGGGGTTTGATCCACCCCCTTACTGCTTTTGTGTTAGATTATTCCTAAACTGCTCTGCTCTGGGTGTCATGCCTTCAGACCTTTGCCCAACCCTTCTTCTGGGGCTGTAGGTCAAATTGCTTTGTAGCTGTATTTCTCAAGCCTCTTTTTAAAAAAGTGGTTTTACTGGTATAACTTCCTGAAGAGAAGATTTGGATGAGTCTTATTTTTCTTCACCCTGGCTTTTTTAGCTTTTTTTCCTGATCCCTCAGAGTGATGCATGTATTGTCAGCCAAGTCACAAATGTTTGTGTGCTTGTACACACAGGAAGCTGTAGTTCACAGCTAAGTGGGAAGCAAAACTGAAAGGTCTGTGGAAAAAAGCTGAACTTCCTTCTGTGGAAAGACCAGGTCTCTTCAGGATGGTTCTCAGTGCTTCATGTCAGTCTTCTGTAAATGCAATTTTGGTCAAAAAACCTGACTTGAGTAGAAGGGGTTTAGTTAGTGTTCCTCCAAGTGGAACATGTTTTGGAAATGAGGAGTAGAACATGACATTGGGATCCCATCCTTTCGGTTTGGTTTTTGTTATTAGCTTTTTGACTTTGCAGTGAAGCTGGTGCCTTCATCTAGTTGAAAGTTTAAAAATAAATTAAAAAAAAAATCCCCAACTATTTGGGGTTTTTTGTATTTTGTTTGGGTTTTTTTTTTTTAATGAAATGAAAGATTTTAATGTCCTCTAAATTCCCCAGATCTCTTTGCAGAAGAGAAACAAAATGTGTTGATTAGGTACCCATGACATTTCTCTTGGTATTTGAATGCTAAAAGTAATTTGACCACTGGGCTTTTTTATGTGCTGGGTGCCAATAGATTTAAGTTATGCTACACATAGATGAAAACTCGTGTGTCCCTAGATCAAAATACCTCAGAGGTGCATTGTATCTCCCCTTTCATGGTCCAAAATAACTTTTTCTCCTGATTTCTCAGTCTTTAGATTATGTAGATGATTCCAAAGGAGTTTTAACAGAAAGAGAGCCCAATCAAGCCAGGAAAACTGATGCAGATTTGAACATTACACCAGATGGTGATGAAGATGAAGGTGTTGAGGAAGAAGAGGAGGAATGTTTGGGTATGTTTTAAAGTCATGGTGCATGATTAAATAAACAAAATTCCACCGTCTAGAGACAAGTGTGGAAACACAGTGACATTTTGTGTTTGTTTTCTTAAAGCAGCAAGTTAAAGCTCATCTGAGTTTTGAAAGGAGTATTTGTCTGTGCGTCAAAATGAAAAATTCAAAGGTGTCTTTGGCAACACGTGGCTGCCTCCTGCCATGATCAGCAGGTGTTCTGTATGTTTAATGGGAATAAAACTGATCTGGGTCTGTAGAAGTCATGTAGAACTGAGGGGGGACCTGCTCAGAACACAGCTGAGCAAAAGGTGGTACCTCCACTATGTTTTTGTTCTGTTGTCCCACTGCTTCTTGTTTGTGGTAGAATTCTTAAGAAGTTCTGGCTCAGGGATGGTCTTGAGCTCATGTGTTGGAGCTGGCCCTGTGGAGATAAATGGGGGGGGAAAAAAGGCTGAAATATGAGGTGAAATGTACCTTGGCTTGATTGGACCATCAGTGTATGAAAGCTTCTGACCCTGGTTCTGTAAGTTAAACTTGTCACTGGCAGTAACAGCATCATCCAGGAGGAGCCATTTGCTTCTTCCTAGCAGAACATGGGGCTGCTAGACAGGGATGGATGAGATAATTATTCCTTTGTTCAGTTCATCTCTAAACAGCAGCCAGGGAGGCAGCTACAGGCAATCTATGCTTGCCCAGCAGACAGAACTAGGTGGAAATGTCATGCTTTCCACTACTGAATGTTAATTACAAACTTCAACAGAGATCTTGAATGTTTCTTCAGTTTTCCCAGCAAGATCAGCATCCCCTCATATGTCTCCTTCAAACCATGACTTTGTTAGCAACTTGCAGTTGATTGGTTCAGCAGGATTTTAAAGTCATGCCCAGTACCCCCTCTGAACATGCTCTAATTCACGCAGCTATGCATTGCAATACCTGCTGCTTTGTTATCTTATTAATCAAGCCACATGTTTCCCTCCTCATGCAGGGTCTCCAAGGAGCCTGTTTGGTCTCTTAATCCTTTATTCTAGCCTGTAAATACCTTTAGAGTTTGATGTCTTCCTTTTCACTGGGATTGCCCAAATCCTAAGCCCTGGGCATCACTGAACTTGAGCTGTTGTATGTCAAGACAGTGCTTTGTTGTCTTAATATTATTACAGATGAGGTTTTTTTTCTCCTCTCTCCTACTAAAGATTCCTTGCTGCCAGAACCTAGTGAAAGACACGTCACATCTCTGAAGACTTATTTTGGGCATCCTTCTTTTAAACTGCAAGTATATTTTTTGTTACAATGTACACTCAAGGGTTTATTTTCTTTCCCTTTTTTTTTTTTTAATGTTTGGGGTTTTTTTAGTGCTGCTCTGAAAACCACTAACAAATTAGGACCTGTGTGAAATCCCTAGGCAAAGAAGAGCAGCCTTTGCTGCAACAAGATGTCAAAATGAATGTTAGGGTGTGAGTAACTACAACATTCTCCTCTCGCAGTAGAGGATGAGTTTCTTGACTCCCTTGATGGCATAACTGCTGTGATCAAAGATTTGTTGTATCAGGTCTAGCTCAGGTGTGTTAAACATTGAGCAACAAACTGCAAGGAGGTTATTCTCCATGGGATAAACTTTCTTAGTCTGATTACCCTTTGTTATGTGGCTCCAGTTAAGGCAGGACAGGCTTCTCTCTGCCTAGCATGATGAGATCCCAACACAGGATGTGCTCCTGTACTTAAGCATTGCTGTTGCTGTTTCTGTTCCTGAATTCAATGGGAATGGGATGGAATCTTCCTGGATGACTGGTGGTGGAATGCTTTGTGTGAGATGCAGCTGAAGAGCCACACTTGAGGAGGGGAAGCTATTTTACTTCATTAAAATATTTGGTAAACTTCTGGAAGTGGAGATGGGGGGGATTTTTTTAAATGACCACAGTTATGTACTCTTACAAGCCCATGAAAGGATGAAAATAGTTTGTCAAAATCAAGGTCTTGATTAGAAGAGAACTAACTTTCATAGTGTTTGTGGCTCAGCCTTACTCACAGTTTTGGTGATCTGTAAACAACTGCATGGGATGTTGCATGCCTTAGTCCTGTTAGAGGTCTCTGGTGTAATGCTGGTGGGACTGCCAGCAGTATTTGGGAATATCTGAGGAGTTGTAGTGAGCAAAGACAACACTGTAAGGCAGCCAGAAGGGTTTCATTAACCTGAAGTTCAACCAAATGTGCAGTTCCACAAAATTTACATGCTGTGTGTAGTGGCAAAATGAAAATATTCCCCTCTGTTTCATTTAAAGGGTTCAGTGGAAAGTGATCCATTCAGTTTTAGAAGACAGAAGAGATAATCTTGTTGTCATGGCAACTGGTAAGTTACTTCTACGTCCTAAGAAGCAGTGAAAAATCTTTTCCATATTGAGGAGAGTAAGATGTGTAAGATTAAACTTGGAGACTCTGTGCCTCATACAAGCATGGGGTGCCCTGAGTGAGGCTGTGGGAGTCTGAGCCAGCTAGGCTGGCTACTTGGTTTTCTGTCCTAGCCTTGTCACTGACCTTGGTGCAGAGAGGAGTATCAAATGGATGCTGACTGTATTTATCTTGCTGCTTTTGTTCCTCTCCTGGCAGAAACATCACTTTTTTTTCTTTTTTTTTTTTTAATTTTTTTTTTTTTAGGGTTCAACAAGGGGTTAGAACTGTCTTGTATAGCTGTATGCTGTAACTGCTGAGGAAACATGATGCTTCACCTCTGCCTTTTTGTCTTTAAGGCTATGGAAAAAGCTTGTGCTACCAGTTTCCTCCTGTTTACACTGGATGTACAGGGATTGTCATCTGTCCTCTTATCTCCTTGATGGAGGACCAGGTGCTGCAGCTGACGTAAGTAAGGCAGCTGTACCAAGCTGCTGCCTGTGGAAACCCACAGATTCTGCATGGGGCATCTCTTGGTGTTTAAGGTTGCAGCTTTGTACAGCAAGCTGTTTGTGTGTCACCTAGAAAGCATATGTTTCTCAAAGAACACGTGCAAACTGTGTGAATGGTCTAAAAATCACTGCCAATGATGTGAGCTGGAGGCTGAATTGGCAAAGGCTCTGTGCTGGTGGGTGGATCCTTCTCAAGTGTTTCTGGATTCACAGACCCTTTTTGCACAGACCAAATCCGTGGAGAAGTTTCACAGGCTGTTTCAGCTTGGGAAAGTTATGCCAGGACTTAATGAGGCATCATTTGATGGTTTGAGAAGTAACATCTGAACAACAGGCAGCTGGAAGCTGTGCTGGCACAGGCTTTTAAGACTGACAGTACAGTGGGTCTCCTAACACCGGGCCTCTTCATTTCTTAAAAGATCCACTGTGGGAAATAGTGGATGACACTGAATCACTCTTACATGAGCAGTTATAGGTGTCATCAAGATAAATCTCTGATTTGAATACCTGATAATGCTTTCTGTGTGCTTGCTCTCTGCCATAGCACCTATCCACTTCTGACATTCCTTTCAGTTGAAGCTGTGGGCATCATGCTGAGATCTCAAGTTCCTTTCTGTTTCATCCAACTTAGAAAGAACAGGTCTTTTGTCAAAGAGGGGATAAGATGTTGTTTTTTGAACAGAGAAACATCAATTATCTGTGGTATTTTCTGCCACACATCATGCCTGTGTGCAGATGAATGGCTGGACAGCCTAAGCTGGCTCCATAGCCAGCTCCTGGGCTGAGCATTGATCAGCAGGGTGTCTGTCATCTGCATTCAGCTTCCTCTTTGGCTTTTCTACTGTTTTTCCTAAGGTTTATTCAGTAACTTCTCAGTGGGTCATGCATTTTGAAGGCTGAGGAGACTGAATTTCTACGACCTCATGCAACTGGGTAATTTGTCTGTCAGTCTGGGTGCAATTCTGCCAAGGGCTGAAACACAGAGGAACGAGGGGGAGGAGAAGCTATCAAAACAAAGGGCTGTAATAAAATGCTGTAAATCACCAAGTTAAGAGAACAGGGGTTGTGCAGGGTCCTAAAAGAGGCCAGATATGAAGTGGCTGAGCTGGTAAGTAATTAACATGTCTGTCATTAAGCTGCTGCCTCACGATTGAAAATCAGCAGATGCAGCACCAGTAGCTCACAAAAGATTGAAAGAAGAGGCAAACAGTTGCAAGCTAGAAAAGCTTTCATTATCCAGATGTGATCAGATGCATCAGATAATAGCTGATGGATACTTGGTGTATTTTTTTTTCATTTTGTATGTTTTATTAGTAAACTTAGCTCTTGTGCAAAGAAAATGGTCTTCTATTGCTCTGCTACTTCATTGCACTGATCCAGTGTGTTGGGTGGCACGAGCAGCCACCGTCTGCTCTTGCTTTTTCCAAAGGTTTTTCCCCCAAGGATCCTTGGAAAACAAGTAGTCTCTGACCACTCAGCTTGAACTCCCTTTAAGAAGTGCTGGCACAGGCTGACAGCCAAGGTAGAAAAGTGTGGAGAGGAAATCTCTTCCCAACTTGTGCTTTTTATCCTTGCAGAATGTCGGGGGTTCCTGCGTGCCTGCTCGGTTCGGCTCAGTCAAAAAACATCAAAGAGTGCATCAAAATGTGAGTCTGGGCAAAGCTCTCTGAGTCTCTGGGTTCTGACATGGCTGGGCTTGGGAGGTGGGATGTCTCCCTGCTCTGCTGTGGGTGAAGCTCTTGGTTCTGGTGCCTGGCAGTGATGCTGCTTGCCTTGACTCAGGCTCCCCTCTGGCTGGGGATTCTTGATTCAGCTTTGTCTTGTGTTTGAAACAGGATTTTACACAGGTCTTAGTCCTGTGGTTGTTACCAAGTCATCACCACAGTCCCAGCTCATTCTAAAGGCTACTAAAGCTTCTCTGCTGTTCCTCCTTTCCCTATAGCCCTATGTACTGCCTTGCTTTCCCACTCTTCCAGATTGCTTTCTATGGTCTTCCTTCCTCTTGTTCCCTCTCCAGAAGTCTGTACTTGTTCTCATTTACATCTTTTAGGTGACCATGGGTTTGTTTCATTTGCTTGAGTTGCTTGGCATTTTTCCTCCTTGACTCAGTGTGTTTTCTTGGTGTTTCAGGGGTCAGTACAGAGTCATCTACATGACTCCAGAGTTTTGTTCAGGCAACTTACAGCTGCTTCAGGATCTTGACCAAACTATTGGTAAGTTGGGAAGAAGGTAGGGGATGGGATGAATTGGCAGGAAGCTTAAAGTAATAATTATGCTTATTTTCCACTCGTTTCTTGCAGCTAGTGAGCTTGGAAGCTAGTGTTGTGTAGGCTGCCAACATATGGTGTCAGAAAATCCTGTCATTGATGGGGGTGAAAAAAAGTCATACATGAGAAGTGTCTTCAGCATGGTCATGGCATGGGAATGTTAGACAAGTTACTGGGAACAGAAGTGCTAAAATACTGATCTTAAAATCACTGGGATTTAACCCTATTTTAGCTTTTTAAGTACTCTACTCTCTCTGGTCTTTCTCAGAATGGAACAATGAAATGGTGTTTAGAAACACCAGAGTACCTCTTAAAAATTCTCAAAGATGATGCAGCTGGTGCATCTCACAGTAAGGTAAATTCAAGGTACATAAACTCCAAGGACTTTTTTTACTGAGTTTCTGGTGCTGTGGGCAGAGAGCACTGTGTAGGGAGAAGACAAACCATCTGAATATCTCAAGTCCCAAGAAACTGCTTGGCTTCTGACACTCTAAACATGCAGATTACAAATGGGATATCTTTAGTCAAGTTGAGGGTTTTTTTCTGATTCAGAGAAGATGGTTATTTTCCAGGGGCATCTTCCCTCATTTTTCTAGACTTTCATCTCTTTGCAGACCTGACACAGTCAGGTTTTGTTTTTCAATCTAGAAAATAAAACTAATGACATCTATAATCAGTATTTTTAACTAATATTAAGAAAGTTTGGGAAAGGGGTGTGGGGGGAGGTCTTGCTAGTGGTAGCTCAAGATTTTCACCCACTGTGAGGGATGTTGGAGACTAGGAGCTTGGAGAAGGGAGCAGAGATGGGGGTGGAAGAAGTCTGTAAAAGCTCTTTGGCTTCTTTTACAGAAGATGCCATTAGAAAAACGGGCTTTGGGGAGTTGGTACAGCAGAAGACACCCAAGAAACAAAAATCTAGGAGGGCTGCTGGTGCCTTCCTTCTCAGGAAAACTTGAATTTGAGGAGAAGGGAGAGTTTTGTCAGTTCACTTCAAGGTTGTCTTGTTAATGTTTCCATGCTCTGGTTTTGTGCCCACCAGGTATTACCCTCATAGCTGTTGATGAAGCTCATTGCATCTCTGAGTGGGGCCATGACTTCAGACATTCTTTTAGAAGTTTAGACTCATTAAAGAAGACTCTGCCATCGGTGAGGGTTCAGTATGTCTGATTTCCAGTGTAAGAGGAGGAGGCTGCTATCTCATTTGATTTGTTTGAAATACCAGTCTCTTGGTGATGCTCTTTGGGTGTATTTTCCTTGCCATTTTGGTGTTTATACAGTCCCTGGCATTTTTTTCCAAATGCTTACATGAGGCTATCCTGAACTTGGCCTACCAGAAACTTCTGAAAATTAAATAATTTTGTTGGATCTTTATGCTGTAGAAGATGATGGCCCTAAGCTTCTGGTTTAATAATAAAAGGGCTTTTTGGTTTATAAGTAAGCTGGGTGAGTGGCTTCTAAGAGCAAGAGGCTACAATTTCTAGACACTTCCCAAGGATTTATTGTGTGTAAGCTCAAAAATTTAGACCTGAACTTTACATGCTGCACTAGGAAGTTTCATCCTGTGTTCCCTAAATTTAGCCAGCCACTTCAGAAAATTACTGCAGGCTTGTGGAAGATGTAACTAAAGAAAAGGCGTTCAGAATAAAACCCTGCATTGCAAGAGCGTTCTGTCCTTGGCTGTTCTCCTGAGCAATGTTAGCATCAAAGCTTTAGGAAGTGAAATATTAATTATTTTTCAAATAGCTGTGCTGATCCAATGGTCATGAACAGATTAAAGTGCCTGTTCACATGCTGTTTCAATTTTGACTTATGATTTGTTATTTTTCTTCATTTAGAGAAGTGTGGGTGGCACCTCTTGGATTTTTTTTTTCTTCTATTTTTCATTGCAGGTTCCCATTGTTGCTTTAACTGCAACTGCCAGTCCATCAATTAGAGAAGATATACTGAAATGTCTGAACCTGAAGAATCCCCAGGTCACATGTACTAGTTTTGACAGACCTAACCTGTACTTAGAAGTTGGAAGGCAGAGCGGAGATATCGTTAGGGATTTGAAGCAGTTCCTTGCTAGGAAAGGAAGGTAAGGATTTAAACTTGGTTTTGTTGATCCCCCCAGCTATACTTTGGTATTTTGTACTTTGGGTAGTGTGTGGAATGGAATGGTAGCAGTCTTCAACTGATTTTATGTGGAAGTCCTGGGCTTTCTCCATAGCTTGTCTCTGATATCACTCTAGGTGCTTGTGTTATGTCCTCTGTCGTGTCAACTCCTCTCCCAGTTTATTTAAAAAAAAAAAAGGGCTTTTGAGGAAAAGAGTGATGGACTCTTGCTGTTTGCATGTTATTAACTTGAGGATCTCCAGGATCATATGATCTTCAGAGGACCTGTTGTGCCACTGTAGCAATTTATATGATTATGACCCATGGGCTGATGGATATATTTCCAAACAGTAAAAAATGAGCCCATTGTAAGTCTTGGTAAGATTTGGTGGAAAAAAGTTATTATTGTAAAATCTAATCTGAGCAGAAGAATTGTAGTATTTGTTAGAGTGAGCAATGTATATATTTTGTCCCTGCTCTTCTCCTTTTCACAAGCCACCATGTGCATCTCTACAGCAACAGGAATTAATTTGTCATGGCTCATTTGTACCTTTTTGTGTAAATGTAGACCTCTCAAAAGTGACATCTGGAAAAGCTGTCCTGATGACTTTAAGACAGCTGGGAGGTCTTACCCTGCTTCTTTTCCAGAGACTAAAACCTTCAAGTGTTTTGCAAAATAAACTTTGAAGTACCACATAACTCCAGGTCCATTTTTCCAAAGGACTGACAATTTGTGCACAAGTAGACCAGTTAAAATCTGTTCCAGTTCCTAAATCCCTAAGAAGAACTGCTGGAAAAGCTAAATTGCCTTTTCAGCTGGGTTCAGTCAGGCTTTTTGCAGCAGGGTGATCATTTCTGTTCTCTGTTCTGTTATTTACAGCAGCCCTGCTTATGAGTTTCAAGGCCCCACCATCATCTACTGCCCTTCAAGAAAGGCTACAGAGCAGGTTGTGTCTGCACTGACAAAGCTTGGGGTGGCCTGTGGGGCATACCATGCTGGCATGGGAATCAAACAAAGGAGAGAGACCCACCACCAATTCATGAGGGATGAAATTCAGGTGTGTAGGAAACAATCTTGGTCCTAATTTATAATTTTTCTTTTTTTTTGGTAAGGGAACAATTGGGGAATATCAGCATGTGTTTCCCATTTTACTCTGTCTCCATTTCTAGGCAGAGAACTTGCTGGTCTGTGCTGACAGCAATAGGATTCCTGGCTTATGTTTCAAATTCCTTTAGTCTCTTAAAAGCATGTAGCATCAGAAGAAAATAGCAGTAGCCTGAACAATATCACCAAGTTCTGTGAGCTGCTTTCTCCTTCCTGCAGCTACGGAGGCAGAGAGTTATCCTGGAACTCCTCTGTTCCTCTTCACAATGGGGTTTTGTGCCTTTTGTTTGGGAATAGCTGCTTGGAAACACTCTAGTGCTTGCCACAAGACATCATCTCTAATGTTTATAATTCTGTGCTCATTCTTTGGCCAAAATCAGATTTAATGGTACTGTGGAAGTCGAGTCCAACTCTGAAACCATTGTCATTTAGGCTGAGTTTTGAGTCTGTAGCAAGATGTTGTCACAAAGAGGTGTGAGCATTAACCCAGGCCTATTCTTGATCCTCATTTCAAGACACTCAGCATGTGGCTCCTGTTTTTGTAGTGTGTTGTGGCTACTGTGGCCTTCGGAATGGGCATCAATAAAGCAGATGTCCGGATGGTTATTCATTATGGTGCCCCCAAGGAAATGGAATCCTATTATCAGGAAATTGGAAGAGCTGGTCGTGATGGGCTTCCTGCCTCTTGTCACATCTTGTGGACTATGACAGACTTGAATTTTAACAGGTAAGTGACAGAAGATGACCGCACAGATAGCCAGAATACACCAAAAGAAAGAGGAGCTGGGCTGGCTTTGGTTGCAAACGGTGAATTTGTAAGAATGGTTCCACATCTTTTCCTGCATGCACACAGTACTGAGTATACTACAATTTTTCTTGGAGATAATCCCCAAGTGCAGTAATGTTGATGAGTTTGTCCTTGTTCCAGTTTGGCTTTCTGAGGAGGCTCTGCAATGCAGGCAGTGATAGAACCTGGTTGCTTGTCTTGTAGATCATCTGACCTGTTTATACACCTGTCTGATGTGGTTTTAGACCCATCATCACCATCATCACCTCTGAGGAGTGCTGATGCTGCAGAATTACTGTGTTTTGCTCTTCATTGTCTCTATCTAAATGATGAAATGGACATTTTTTATTCTGTATGGGGGAGTATTGGTTTCAACAGGAGACCTCTGATTTGGTCCATAGCTATTGTGGGTCCAGAACAGCCTCTGAACTTGGACATCTGAATTGGTGGCAGGAAACTGTTGGGGTCTGTAGAACCATTTGCTTCCCAGCTCTTTTCTGCCAGGCAGAAACTTGGTAAACTCATCTGTGATGATGAAAGCTATGGAGAAACAGGCAGGCAGTTTGGGTCTGGTTTTAGCAGTGTGTGTGTTGGGGGTGTTTTTTTGTGTTTTTTGCTTTTTTTTTTTTTTTTCCCTACCTGTTTCTGGTGAATTTGACTGAGGTAATTATCTGGCATATTTAATTTTTGGTGTGGGACAGGGGAATATTGGTTGGTATTGAAGGCTCTCTATTTTTCCTTTTGACTGGCAGACATCTGCTAAGTGAGATACGCAGTGAAAGCTTCAGGTTGTACAAACTGAAGATGTTGGCAAAAATGGAGAAGTACCTCCAGTCAAATAGCTGCAGGAGGAAGTGAGTATTGGAATCTACTTAAGGCTTTAATGTCACTTCAGTCAGCTTTGCTGAGAGCCACTGTGACTCTGTCACAACTGGAGGTTGTAACCAGAAGGCATTTTAAAATCACAGTAAATGTGTTCTGCACACGTTTTATAGCACAAGGCAGTATCAAGAAATAAAGCTTGCAGTGTGTTTATACATAAACATCAAATGCTTCCTTATTTACTTTAAAGAAAAAACAAACAACCGACCCAATTTTTCCTTTACAGGAGTCAAGGCTGAATAATTGGCTCCCCAGTGGATTTATTAGTGATGGCTGATTTCAACTCTGTTTTCTGCGATAAATTTAGTGTGTAAATTCTTGGTCTTTTATTTAATTCCCTACGTTCCCTTGGGCAGAATCATCCTGTCTCATTTTGAAGACAAACAGCTCCGAAAGGTTTCCTCTGGCATCATGGGCACAGAAGAATGCTGTGATAACTGCAGGTCCAGGTAAGCTTTCTTCCCTGAAGACTGATACAAGAGGTTATGTTCTCTCAGGGTGACTTAAAAGGCAAATTATCTAAAAGAATTGACTTTTTAATGCATCTGATCTTGCAGATGTTCAGTCTGGAGTTTATCTCTGAACAACTGTCTATAACTTTCTCCTAAGTAGTTGAGCCAAGCCATGAGGTGTCTCAGAGCTCTGAGTTAGGCTGGGGGAAAGCCTGTAAAGAAAATGTGGTCACAGTTCCTAAAAGGGTTTAGAGCAACACTCTTAGTCTGACTTCTGCTCATCAGTTTAATGCCTGTTAGGAAATTAATCCCAAAAGGAAATACAAGTGGAGCCCCATGCCATGTGTCTAAGGTTAAAATGCCAGGGAGCAGCTCTCCTCTTAGTTTGTGCTGACACATGTTCTTTCCAGCACTGCTAATAAACTCCAAGATGTCCTGAAGGGGAGCTGGGGGGTTGGTAGTCACACAGGTATGAGCAGAAACACCTTCCCCAGTCTCTCCTGGATGCATTTACATACTTTCCCTGAAGTTATAACAAAGCATTCCTTGTTCTTTGCTGGTAGCCTGATGCTTCCTGATCAGAGGCAAGATGTTATGCCATGTTGCATTGAGGAAAAATGTTATCAGTTCAGCTACATTTCCTCTATGCTTAAGGATTAAGAAATCTTTCCTTAGCCTCTACCAAAGCCAAGCAAGAAGATAATTTGAGAGATCATAATTTCAATCTTGGCAGTTGTATTGCTGTGCCAGTAAAAAGCCACATAACGAGTTTGTGTTGCAGAACTAAAATCACTTGAAAAAGATCATTGTCCTCTTCCTCACCCTTAGAAGTGATTTGTGCCAAATTTTTCAGTGGGAAGGTTGGTAATAAATGCATTAACAAACTCTAGAAAATCTTTATTGGGATTGCTCTTTCCTTCTGGTCTTTTTTTTTTCCCTTTGTGTGCTTTTTTAAAAAAAGACAAAACTTCTTTGGAATTAATTGCAATTTAAGAAATGTCCTGTGTGCTTAAACCAGTCCAACTATTCAAATACTAATTATTCAAATACTAAATGCAGAAGGTTGCTGAGACAGTGTTGCTCTGTCACAGAAAGTCCCATGAAGAGCTGCTTAGTGTTGCACTGGGCAGATGGCTTAACGACAAGTGATTATGGCTTTTGCTGGGTATCTTCTTCACCCTAAAACATATTTAATTGTTTATAATAATGTAACTTGAAGGGTGTATTGTTACAGAATGGGTTGGGTTGGGAGGACCCTAATGATCATCTAGTTCCACCCCCCTGCATGAGCAGGGACACCTTCTATTAGATCAGGTTAGTCAAAGTCCTATCCAGTCAGTAATTTTATTTAGTTATCACTTAGTAGACAATATTTGAAAGGAGGGAGGGGACTTGATTTGTTTGTCTTAACTTTGGCTTTCTTTGTGCATTTCAGAGCCTCTGGTTGTGCAGCCTCCAGTGACTCAGAAGGTGGTTTGCAGGATTTTGGGAAGCAAGCACATCAGCTGCTGTCTGCAGTCACTGCCCTAGAAGAGAAGTTTGGAACCAGAATTCCCATTCTGTTTCTCCGAGGGTCTGTAAGTGAGAATAAAAACCTTGGCATCTGTCCCAGAGGCAGAGGGACTGGTTCAGTGCCTTTCCTCACTGATACACCAAGCAATACTTGGATTTACATAATGTGTAATTGCATGGACACACACATAAATTTAGAACCTTTTTATTGGAATGCTGGCTATCTGTAGAGAGAGGTAGCCTGGGCTTGCTGAAGCTGCTCAGCAGCACTTCCCATGCAGCAAATGCCATTTTGTATTTCAAGGCAACAGCCATAAAAACCAGTGAACCTCCTCAGCATGTTGTACTTAATTTCATGCTCCTACAGCAAAGGAATAGTGTCTGCCTCCAGGCTCCTACTATCTTAGTTCTGGTTTTTTTTAGCAATCTAATGTGGCCCAAGAGTTCAGCTTAGAAATAATACCTGTTACTTGCCCTGTGGGGAGCTATCCTGTATTTTTTGGGGGGTTGTTTTGAGTTGGTTATTGAAAACTGTTTGTTAAACACATGTACACCAGCCCAAGTGTTGGCAGAGGTTCTAAAGCTCCTCCTGTAAGGCCTGAGCTTTTGGTTTTGTTTTTTTGTTTTTAATGGAAAGTTTGTTTTTGTAGAGGCTTTAAAGGGTTCTGTTCTTTTTAAATGATGATTCACCACTCCTGTTATCCTTTGAGGAGCAGCCTTTTTCAGAATCAGGAATAAACTCATCTTTGCTTGGTAATCAGTGGGTTTATGTTTGAATAAAACAAATGATGGTTTGTGTTTAGCTTTGCACTGCTGGCTGGCTTGGAATAGTGAGATGGGAAGTTGGATACTAGAATGAATATAAATTATTTCTACCTATCATAACTTATATTTTTAAATATTAGGTAAGAAATTCACAAGAAACAAAATACGAGAGTGAGAAGAGAATGTTTACAACTTGAGAGGAAAACTGTAGCCTGTAGTAAAACTGATAAAACTGGGTGCCTGTCTTCTTTCCATAAGAAATTTAAGTTGCCAATTGTCACACAAGCATGTTTAGGGGAAAAGTGTTACATTACAGGTTTTAATGTAGTCTTGATTGTTATATTAGCCATCACTAATATGCTAAGATGATGGTACTGCAAATGCAGAATTACCTTTTACTGCCTCCATGAAGTACCTTTTTCTGGGCTAACATAATTAAAGAATTTCTTTTGTTGCACCAATGTATTTTTTAGAATGACAATTACTATGAAATCAGTATCACCATAAATTTATATCCTGTAGCTGCCCAAGGCTGACTCTTATGTTGCTTTGTGGGAAGCTGAGCTCCAGCTGCATTGAGAGAAATCTTACACTAACCCTGCTAAACCAAGAACAATATGCAACTCTTTAAGGTCTCCTTTCATCAGCCAGTGGGAAGTTGTAGCTATTCAGCAATTATTTGGTTGTGGTTAGTTGTCTCAGTGAGTGAGCTTTTAGTAGGACCTCTGGCTTGTAACAATTTTTATGAAGTTGAACTTCTTATTTTGGCCTTTGGTCAGTCCTGTGCCAAGGTTAATTGATAATGCTTAACCCAAACATAGACTCAAAGTTTACTGGTTGGCATCTTACTCCTTTTATAGTTATTTCCATTGTTAAATTGTATCTGAGGCACTTTTACCTTTTAATGTTTGATCCCCTGATACTCCCCTGTTTCAGAAAAGTTCTCAACTTTTGAGGCTCATGCCAAGAAGTTTTCTTATTGTAAAAGAAGCTTTAGCCCCTTGACATCTGTTTGGGCCCTCACTTCGGGTGGGGTGAGAACCCATCACACACTACATAATAAGGGGTTTTAGAGTCTGAACCTTTGGTAAGAGAGGAATGAATCAGCAACTCAAAAAAAAATTTTAAAAAATTAAAACCAAGCAAACCCACTGCAAAGTGAAGACTGGAGAATGAGGAGTAGAGCTCACCTCTGTAGTGAGCTTGCTTCTGGCTTTGTACTGCTTTCCTGGGATTTAAACAGGACTTCTCAATTTGTTTTGACTTCTGTAGGCTGTTTTTAATTAAAAACAAAAGATGTAACTGCTTCTGTTTGAACTCCTGCAATATTAGACTGACCTGAACTGCATGAATACAAACTGCATGAGATTACTTTCTTGACTGCTGTGGATAGCTGGGTCATTCCTCTCACCTCCTCCTTATCCAGAGGGAGATGTTTTAACAGTTCTGTGACCTTAAGAGTAGGTTTGAAAGTCATGATCTTATCACAGCAGAAAGCACAGGAGAGGATTAGGCTAGTGGAGGTGATTTTCAGGCAATGTGAATGAGGCATGGGCAGGTTTGTGCTCTTGTCAGTGAGCTGCTGGAGGTGGGATTATTGTAGTGGGTATTGCCCAAACTTCAATAAAACATTTTGGCTTATGACTTTTCTTTAAAGCTCTTCTGTGGAGAATTGTTCTTGGGGACACGTTCCTGGCATCTCAGGTTTTTGGTTTACTGGTTATATTGGAGAAGTCTGACCAGTTCTTTTTAATCATTTCAGAATTCTCAGCGTTTGCCAGAGAGATACAGGAGACACCCTCTCTTTGGTGGTGGCAAAGACTGGCCAGAGAACTGGTGGAAATTGCTCTGCCAACAGTTGATCATGGAAGGATTCCTGAAAGAAGTCTCTGGGCATAACAAGTTTGCAACCACGTGCATGCTTACCCAGAAGGTACTTTTTTTGGTCTGAAACTACTCATCAAAGGCTTCTCTGAGTAATCTATAGTCACCTGGTTTATTGCTTACAGGGTAGAAACTGGCTGCTAAAAGCTGGATCTGCCTCAAGTGCAAGTCTTCTGTTGCAGTCCAGTGAAGACCTTAATCTGCAGAGACCTACAAGAAGGTATTTATTGTACATGAGTTCTCTTGAGCACTTTTTAAATCAATTTAGCATTGGATTCTGAAACCTACTTCTTTTGGAGGTGGTTTTGGTTGGACAGGAGGCTTTTGCACTTGGGTTTTCTAGCCAAAATTTTCCCCCAGTATCATAATAGAAAACAAGTCAGTGGGAGTGTCTGGGTAGCCACCTCTGATGCTGGTGTGGAAGGTGACATCTCTCCTTCTGAGAGCACACAGCTTGAATCTGGCAGTGTCTCATCACTGAGGTCTTCAGTGGAGCTCATCAGGTGATTGTGGAACTGGGAAGCATTTTGTGGCAATGCATCCTTGTGGAGAAAGTAATTGGCTAGAGACAAGAAATGGTGGAGGAAAATCCATTGAGGTTTATGTTCTTTTTAATGGTGATGGGCTAAACAATGAGACTTGAAATAGAGCAGCTAACAACTTGTTTTCCCAGTTATGCACTTGACCTACTTTCTTGTAAATTAAGCTGAGAATGAAACAGAAAAGCCTTTAACAAGAATTTATCCAACACAAATATGTAATAGCTTGTCTGTCTTGGTGCATTTCATTGTGACGTTTTAATTTTTAAAGTCCTGGAGAGTGTGTCTGCAGAAGAGGGGTGGTTTTTTTCAGTGGTGGTCAGGTATTTGTCAGCAGAGCACATAGCTCCAAAAAAGCAGCATGTGAAGCTTGTCATCTTTTGCTTCTGGTTATATTTAACAAATGGCATTGTGTTGGTCTGCACAAACACTCATTCTGACCAACCCCTTTGAAAGGAAAGAGGATCAGCTGAGATCACTGAGGCTTTGCTGTGACAAGAAATAATATTAGAACAAGGATGCTCAGTGCTGGTCTTAGGAGCCTCTTCTGATGTCTATATTGTCTTAGTGTTGTTCAAAAATAAGTAAATCAGGTAATCACAAAGTAGTGATTTTCTTTTCCTGCTAATATTCTGATGTGGTGGCCTTTCCAGCTACTGCCAACAGGTCTTCTAGAAGGAATCAAAATGCTTATTATTAAACATTATGCAACAGCTAAGGGAGTATGCATAATGCAAACCAGAAAGTTGGTACTCATTTGTTTTATTCATTAATGGGATCTTTAAAGTTGAATCTTTTTTTCAGCTGTTGTCAGAAAAATTCTATATTTGTTACCAAAATCTTTTCTTCCCTAAGACAAGATTCTTTTTCCTTGTTGAAGCTTCATTATTAACAGGCTTTGAGGTCCTTAGGGGCTTCTTTCCCACAAAGAATGGTTATTCAAATCATTAGGAAACAGGAAAAAAACTTGATTTGCCAAAGATAGCCCTGTACTGAGTTCAAATCACTTTGCTCAGCTAAATGTTGTGAGGTTTATGTTGTTTGGTTTTAAAATGGCAGAGTCACTGCACAAATGACTTGTACTGATTTGATTTAAGATATAATTAATTTTATTACAGCAGCAGACCTTTACCTGTGCCCTCACCACAGCACTCTCCAGGCACGGGAGGGAAAACACAGTCACCAGTCAAGCAGGTCTGTATGACTACAACTCCCCTTCCACTCTGTGGTCCATCCTTGATTGTATGAAAAAGATCTTGCAAGTTTCTGCTGCAAGTTTTTTTCAGTGGAACAACTCGTAAATTGGCATTTTTGTCCTTTTTTATTAGATGTCTCTGTATGAGATGTTTTCATATGAGAGAAAAAGTGCCATTCCTGCAGGAGGCAATAACATGCTTAGCAGGTACAGTATTCTAAATTAAACCAGAATTTCTAAATTTTTACTATGTTAATAAGAATACTGTTTGCGGGATGATCTTTAAAACCAGCAGTTTCCTATGTGAAGGAACAGGAAAAATGTTTAATGTATTTTAAGAAATACAAGGGCTTAAAACTTTGTTTCATTATATTTCAAAGCATTTGACTATTACAATGTGTAACAGGCTTTGAATTTGACAAACTTCAAACACACTGTGTGTGTGCTTGTAGTGTCACAGGCAAAGCAAGCTTTATTAATTGTTGAATTACAAACTTTCTCACTGGTATTGCTCAAAACTATTTAGAGAAATGGCAAGTGTTGATGGAGCAATAGCAGATTTGTAGTGGATACTGTCACTGTTTTTTTTAGTCTGTCTTCCATTTAATGGTTCAAACCATTTTTTTTTTAATTTAAAGTAACCTATGAAGAATAGTTTAGGTTTTGTTTTCTGTTTTTTTTCAAGGAGTTTGCAAATACAATTGAAACACTAAGGTGACAAAGTTTGTGACTAGCTCTTAAAGCTGCCAGAACTGCCTGTGTGCCCTGTGCTGGGGCTGTAAGGGGAGCAGAGGATTCTGCCTTTCTACACCAGTCTGGAGAGCACTGTGATTAAGTTGAGGCTCCCTGCCCTCATAAGTGATGAAATGAGCTTTTAAAAAAATAAAAGGAATTTGTTTCCCTTGTGTGGTGCTTCACGTTAAACTCACCTTGCACTTCTGAGCAACTGGATTCCTCCTTCAGGCAAGCAGCCTGGTGCTGACAGACACCAGGAAACAAGATGTCACTGCAGCTGAGTGACTGCCACCACAGCCATGGGAGGAAAAATCACTTTAGGGGCAGCTGCAGTCCAAACCAAGTGTTATTTCACACTGTGCTTAAGAAAGGATGTCCTTCCTCCAGCTCACCTCCTAGCAGTGTAAATGGAGCAGTCTAATTGGGGGTACATGGTAGCTGTGGTGTTGCTCTCTAGGCATTGCTGGTGGTAACACCAGCTAATTCTTGCTTCCAGTCACTTTTTAAGTTTATTCTTTTCAGCCAGGATGAGTGTTATCAGCCCTGGGGGGAAATGCACTGTGTCTCTTGTGAGACACTGTCAGAATAATGTCATGGGTGGACAAGTGCTTGTAAAAACGTGGTTTTGTTAACAGCATGGGTATCCCAATGTTGATAGGGATATTGGTGGGTGGGTTGTTTGTTTGTTTTCCCCCCAAAATAATTTAATCTGCTTGAGCAAGAGGCTGTTTGTAAGTTGCATGACCAGACACAGGAATTCTGCTACCTTAGGGCAACTGCTGACTGTCAGCTCAACTCCTATGTGAGTGCAGCACGAGCATGAATGGTGCTGTCTGAGCAGGCAAAAGAAGTTGGGCTGCTGCTCTCCCACAGCCTCCTGCAAAGTTCCTGAGTAAATGGATCTAACACAGGGCTTGCTTCACACTTCTCCATGTTTTGTTAGTGTTGCAGGGCGCTCACCGGTGAAATCTCCTCTGAAGCCCCCAGAATCTGTTGTTTCATCCCGAGAAAAAGAACTAGTGGTAAGTTTGGAGGGTTTTTTGGAAAAAAAGGGATATTTGTGAATTGTAGTCAGCCTGCAGACCACAGCCCTCCTGTGTTGTTTGGGCAGCTTGTAATATCATGAAGCTGTTTTCAAGTCCTGAAACAGGATTTAAATTTGTTAAGATGAATAAATGGATTGCCATTCTTTTTGATTATCAGAGGAAAGGTGAGGGAGGTTATAGCTTTTCCTCTCACACTAATTGCATTAGTGAGTGATCTAGAGCTGCTTCATGAGAATCTGGCTCTCTTTTTCAGACTGCTTTGTATGGCAAGCTGCTGACTGCTAGACAGAAGGTAGCTAATGAGAAGGCAGTTCCTCCAGCTGTCCTGGCAACCAACAAGATCCTGGTGGAGATGGCCCAAATAAGGTAAAAACCAGCATGCACACGTGTTGCACAAGCTGAGGATGTTGCAGGCCAAGTCACAAATCCCCTTTCTGCTTTTGGTGGGAGTGTGTGCCTCATTAGTAGGGAAGCAGCTCTTTTCCTGAAGTTCTTCATCAACTTTAATACCCCTGTAGACCACTGGCTGGTCTAAGTTAAGCTATTGATACCAGGTTTGCTCCTTCTTTCTAGTTATTATTTAAAAAAAAAAAAAAAGGCCCAACAAACAAAACCCCAATGACAACTTTGCCTGTCTTTGTCTCCCAACCTCCTGTTAGGTTGACCAGTCAGATGAGGAAGGTGTGTGTGCGCTATACTCACCCTTACCACATCCTTCCACTGCTTTTTTGATGTGTTCTCATCATTTTAGTATGCCCTTACTCTTCTCAGAGTCAGCTACAGGTCAGGAGCTCTCCCTTGCACAGGTAGTCCTGTGGGGTCAAAAAAAATAAGCAGAACTTAGTGTTGCTTTCAGTTGTGGAAAGGAGAAGAAAAACATCGGTATTTTGGTTTTGTGAGAGGGCATTGTGGGGCAGCACAGTTGGCAATGCATCTGAGGAGCCTTCCCCAGCTACTACAAGGCATTAGATAATCCTAGTTTTGGAATGTGTATGGTCTTCTTCCATAGAAGAGCTCTGGCCTTAGCAATTCTTGGGAAGTAAGAGCAAATAAAGGTCTTTGTGCTAAACCTGCAAAGTATTAACCAGCAACTGTGCAGGTTTTTTTGCTGTGGTCAAGCTTTATGCTTCAGAAGCACAAACAGTGAACTTGGTTGCAGAGATGATGAGGGTACAGTAAAAAAACTGTCAAGTTTTAAGTAGTGGGTCTGTAGTCTGAGTGTGTGTTTACAGACTTGATATTCCATACCATTGGCATAGGACATTTCCATGGCTTTTATTACTCATCCTAAACCAGGCCTACAACTGTTGAGAATGTGAAGAGGATTGATGGAGTATCTGAAGCAAAATCCACCATGCTGGTCCCTCTCCTGGCTGAAATTAAGGACTTCTGCCAAGTGAATGGTTTGCAGGTATGACTTACTAAAGTGTCTGCTAGGTCCAGGACAGCTTGATAAAGATCCCCCATCTGGCCAGGCTGAATGTCCAGTAAGTGCCATTTTACTGAGAACTTGCAACTGGTTGTTGTGGTTTGGGGCTGGAGGCCAAAGGTGTTGTAAATGTTCCTTCACCATAGTTTGATGCAGACTTAGAGGGATGGGGCTTTGCTTCCTCTCAGTTGCTTTTTAGGAGACTAGAGGAAAGAGCTTAGACATGGACATTGGACTTGGGATGAAAACCAACCTCTGCAGAGAGAAATGTCTTGATTTATGTTATTCTTTCAGATAACTTTGGATAATGGGAGGGTGATCCATTGGCTGTCACTGGGATATAATTCTTCTTAACCCTCTTTATCTCACTTAGACTGACACATTCCCCACATCTGGACCTAAAGATCAGAAAGCATCTCCCTGGAAGCATGCTAGAGGCCTCTCTCCCTCAGAGCAAGTCACCTATGTCCTGTTCCAAGAGAAAAAGCTCTCTGTGGTAAGCTCTTGCCCGAGGAGGTTCCTTTTTAAAAAACTAACGTTGGGAAAATTGTGTCTAGAGGAAGGGGCTCTTAAATTCTCTGCCCAGCCCTAAGGCAAGGTTGCTTTAAGACACTGAGGCAAAATCTTCCTTGGCAACTGGTGGCTCATCTAACTTACCTATGGACAGGTGAAAAGTATGATAGAAGTGATAGTTTTATTTGCTGCTTATTTAATTGCCCACTAGGGAACTGAAGTTGCTTTGAGCTTTGATTTGCCCCTCCTAAGATCATAGGAAGACCTGTGACTTAAAAGTGTACCCCTTCACTTCACAGTGTGCCTCAGGCCTGATTAACAAGAACAGTTGTATAATTATTAATGGGATACTTGATGCTCTGTATCAACTAATTGTGATAATTATATGCATGGTATGTATTGTCTGGAGGGGGAAATCAATAGAAGATTGAAACCTGTTCTTGCAAGGAAGACAACTGGTTCAGAATCTCTCCTTGAATAAATGCAAGTTTGTGTAGATAAAAATTAGATGTTTTTTTCTTCAAGGCAAATGTTTCAAGAGAAGAATCTCATCTAACGGATGTAAAAATGAGGAAGAATTAGGTTTTGGTGCAGTTATTCATGTTCTGCATCCATTGTGGTAGAACTTGCTGGGGTTCAGCTGCTGTGGGGTGAGAAGGGAGTGGTAAGGAGTGGTGTGGCATGAGGGATGTGGGCTGTAAGCAGGCTGTAGTGAGCCCTGGAGGTGGCCTCACAGCATCCTTCCTGTGTAGAACCTCCTGAAGTAAGCTCAAGGTGAGATGTTGCACTTGTGCTGGGAAGTAGTGGCCTCAAGATAAGAAAAAATGCTCCTTACAAGCTGGAGAAAACACAAGATAAATATTTTTTTGGGGGGGGGGAGAGAGGGGGTGGAATTTGTGGCATTTCCATCTACCAGTACTCCCCAATTGCTTTTTGGGAATGGGAGGTTGTTGAGGTTTGAGCTTGCAGTTGTATTCCAGCCCCTTCTGCCATCTCAATTCCTCCTGCCTTTGTTTCCCTAGAGGACTATAAGTGAGAGCAGATCTCTGCCACTTTCTGAGGTTGGCACCCACCTGCTCCAGGCAATGAAATTTGGCTACCCTGTCCACCTGGAGCGAGCAGGTTTGACTCCTGAAGTTCAACAGATCATTTCTGATGTTATCCATAACCCTCCCATTGCCTCAGGTGAGCATTGCAACCCTTAGCTGGAGCTGCTCCTGATAGGGCCCTACAGGTGAAGGGAATGAAAAATGGGACAGCTCTGCTGCTGCTGTAGGTAGAATTCATAATTTCTGGAAGGCTTGTGGCAAGATCATTGCTTTCTTTTCAAGGTTGTCTTGTAAAATAAGGCAGTTGTGGTTTGTTTAAAGAGCTAAAAGAGGATTGTAGCCCTTTAACAAATCCCTTCACTCAGTTGCATGGTAGAAAACATATAGGCATCATTCTTAAATCTGTATTTACTCAAGTGGTTTTGGATAAAACATCAGCCTGACAGTGTCCTGGCACCTCCAGTAAATGTGCTGAGTAAGAGCTGTAGCATTTCCCCAGTGTGACTTCTCTGCAAGACATTTGTTAATGTCACTTGTTAATGAGGAGGCAGAGAAGTGCAGGAGCAGCAGTTCTTCCTCTTCCTGCTGTCATCTGGTGCCACAGGCTACTTCAGAGGCTGATGCCAGCCACGTACTGATATGTGGCTCTCAGGCTGAGTGACTTCAATTCAGTTTCACCCTGAATAGTTTAAATGCTTCAGTTGGCAGAGTTGGCTTTGTTCCTCTGGTCCTACTCCAGATTAGTGCAGCCTCAGCACAGCTACAGGCTCAGGTTACTTGCTTAAATTTCTGTGAGCATGAGTGAGGTGGGGATTTATCCCATGAGTTCATGATGTGTTGTCTTACAAGCCAAACCTATAGTTTTATTTTTACCTTTTCCTAAAAACCAATTAATGCTATGTTTATATTTTTTTTCCAAGACACCACCAAAATTCAAGCAATCAGAAAACTTGTCCCTGCAAATATTGAACTGTATCTCATCAAAATGACTATTGCACTGTTGGAAAAAGATAGAAGCAAGTCTCAGGATGGCTCAGGTGTCAGAAGGATGTTGGTATGGTCAGAAGGACAGCAGGAAAAAACAGGAACAGATCAAGCAAGCAGGGAAGATGCCTTGTGGAGTAAAACGAAGGTTAGTAAAAGAGGGTGTAAAACTGGTTTTGTGAAAGGAATATTTCCTCTTTGTAGCAGCAGGCTAAAAGCCCTGTTATGTTGTTGCTGGTTGCTGTAGTGCTTGGTGTCCTATCTTCACCATCTGTCTTTCTCATGTTTGAGTAGGACAGCTTCACTGGTTCCTCTCCTGCTGGGTTGTAGCTGTGACAGGAAGAACAGTGATGTGCCATGAGGCTGACTCCCTGGGGAGAGATCTCAGGAAAGAAGGAGCTCTTTGTTGCTGTTGGCGAAAAGCCAGGCTAGCCTCAGCCCTGGGTTTGCCTCTCCATGTCTCCCAAGTCCCAGTTCAGCACTTTGTACCAAAGGCCACCCTGCACTGAGTGGCTCCTGGTGGGAATGGTAAAAAAGAAATCCCAGACTCTAAATCCTGCTGCTGCCTGTGCTAGGATCTCGTGCCTGTCCCTTACAGGGTGAACTCCAGCTCAAAACACTTTTTCAAGCCTTGCCATTTTGCCAAATTGCTTTTTGCCTCCCTGAGTGCTGTTTTATTCCCACAATCTCTGTCTGAGTCACCTTCTTCCTGAGGTTGACCTCCTGGTGGTCCAGTTGCCTGAGCTGTAATTACCCTTTTGTCTGCTACTCTTAGCTGCTGGAGCTAATAACAATCTATGAGAAATCAAATTAATATTATACAAAGGAGTAGACTGCAAATCCAAAAGCTAATCCAAATAGCCTCCATTTACTTCTCCTTCAGAAGATGCCTTGGTTCTAATGATTCCCTGTAGCAAACAGCTTTTAAATCTGCTAATGAACGCTCTTGGATTTTTAACAACCTTACTTTACTGCTGCTTTCACAGGGTAATTTAATCAATCCAACCTTGAAGGAAGGAGCAGAGGAAACCCATCTGCAAGCAGTGCCTTCAGCTTTGGTAAACAGATGTTTTACTGTAAGAGTGGCCTTGCCATTAGTGGTGGTTTTGGTAACAGAGGTGTAGAGTTGATCCAAAAAATCTCAGAGATTTGAAGTTAATATCTCTGTGCAGGCTGTGCCATTGTTACCTGACACCTTTTGCTCTTAAAACACATGGAAAATACAGCACCTGTGAGTCAGGAGAGAGTAGTTGTGTTCTGAGAGAGTATTTCTTGTTCTCAGAAACATGGGAATGGAGGAAGTGTTTTCCCTCTTACAAAAAAAAAAAATTTCCAAGTGCAAGTTCCAGTTCCCTTGTGTTTAGAATGGATGTGCTTCAATTGCTCAAATTTGGTGAAAGGGGTAGGAAATAGCTGAGGAACTCATTAAGCAGAGGTGTGGGGACTCTGTTTATAATTAGATCAATTTGGTTCTCAAAAAAACTAACCAACCAACCAAAAAAAAAAAACCAAAAAACCCTCAAATGCAGCCTTATATCTGGTTTGTGCAGTCTTAAGCTCTAATGCTGTGACAAATCTCATGTCCTGCTTCCTTCCTGCTGCAGGGAAAGGCTGGTCAGAGCATGGAGAACATGCAGCCAGGGAGCAGAGGGGCAGCAGGCTGCCTGAAGCCCATCACCCTGGCCTCCTGGAACCAGCCTGCCCTCGACCCAGACGAGGAGGAACTCTTTGCTGACTCTCAGCCACAGGTGAGACTGCTCAGAGTTGGGGGATTTTTGGGGTGCTGTTGATCTTCAGCTGAAATCCCAGCTTCTGGAGGGGTTCTGTGCTTCAGCACAAGTTGTACCAGCTGTAGGAACCACTTCAGGAGTTGATGTAAGTGTGAAATGTGATGCAGACAAAAGAATTTTTCATGGTCTGGTTGGTGTTGGGTAGGTGTAACTCCTAAGTAGCACAGCTGCTGTCTTATTTGGAATAGCACCTTAGTGCATTTTGATTGTTGCTGATCACTTCAGAGGTTTTCCAGTACATGATTTCCAAGGAAAGCCTTATTTTTTTATTTTTTTTTTTTCCAACACAGAAACAGACAGTAACAGTGTTTTGTGTCCTTGCTTCACATCCATTTATTTAAAATCTGGTGGCTGAAGGATGAGCAGAAACCCATTCATCTCCTGTGAATAATAGAGTCCAGGTCTCCTATAATAGCCATGATTTTCTTTTTTTTTTCTTTTTTTTTAGGATAGAACTGTGTAATACAAATGGTTTCTTGTCCCAGCTTTTTTTTTTTTTTTCTTGTTTCAGAGCTCTCACCCCCCTGGTAAGAGGAAGGTGCCAGAATGGTTTGGAACTTCAGCAGTGCCAGTTCTACCTGTAACCCAGACCAAGAAACCCAAAGCAGAGCCCAGAAAGGGCATTTTTAGTTGAAGAATTTTTTTTTTTTTAAGATTTTTTTTTATCTTCCCTTCCCTTACACAGATCACTTTATGTACAGAGAGCAGCGTACCTCCTCCTGGAAATAAAGGAAATAAAGTGAAAACCCTTTATTTTTGTCACTGCCTCTCCTCTCTTCTCTTCTTTCTACCAGGCACTCAACTTTGGTGTTTCACTGTGTGAAATTTTTGATGATGATCATTACTATTAAAAAAAACAAATAAAGAAGCCTCCTCCCTGTCTTGCTGTTGCACTGGGGGGGGTGTGGGTGTCGAGTGTGGGTGTCGAGTGTCTGTGTCGTGTGTGTGTGTGTGTCGTGTGTGTGTGTGTCGTGTGTGTGTGTGTCGTGTGTGTGTGTGTCGTGTGTCATGTGTGTGTGTGTGTCGTGTGTCATGTGTGTGTGTGTGTGTCGTGTGTGTGTGTGTCGTGTGTGTGTGTGTCGTGTGTGTGTGTCGTGTGTGTGTGTGTGTCGTGTGTGTGTGTGTGTCGTGTGTGTGTGTGTGTCGTGTGTGTGTGTGTCGTGTGTGTGTGTGTGTCGTGTGTGTGTGTGTGTCGTGTGTGTGTGTGTGTCGTGTGTGTGTGTGTCGTGTGTGTGTGTGTCGTGTGTGTGTGTGTCGTGTGTGTGTGTGTCGTGTGTGTGTGTGTCGTGTGTGTGTGTGTCGTGTGTGTGTGTGTCGTGTGTGTCTGTGTCGTGTCTCTGTGTCGTGTGTGTCTCTGTGTCGTGTGTGTCTCTGTGTCGTGTGTGTGTGTCGTGTGTGTGTGTGTGTGTCGTGTGTGTGTGTGTGTGTGTCGTGTGTGTGTGTGTGTGTGTCGTGTGTGTGTGTGTCGTGTGTCTCTGTGTCGTGTGTCTCTGTGTCGTGTGTGTGTCTGTGTCGTGTGTGTGTCTGTGTGTGTGTGTGTCTCCGTCTGTGTCTCCGTCTCTGTCTCCGTCTGTGTCTCCGTCTCTGTCTGGTTCTCAGTCTGTGCTAAGGCCTTTCCCCAGGCCGCGGGGTTGCCACGGCAACGCCCAACCCACTTCCGGGGTGGGTGTGGGGGCGGGGCGGGGCGGTGCTGAGCCGCAAAGGCTGCCGGGAAGGGCGGTCTGGCCCAATCGGCGGGGGCGGCGCTGGGCGGCCTGGGGCTCGCGCTGCGGCGGGCGGGTGAGGGGCGCGCGGGGCCGTGAGGCGATGAGGCGGGAGAGGAGGGGAAGGGGAGGAAAGGGGGGGGGGGGGGCAGCGGTCAGTCCCGGTTCCTCACCCAGCGGCGGACAAAGCCCCAACCCCACCCGTCCCCCGCTGTGGGGATGAGCCCGGCCTCGGTTAGGAGGGGGCCTCCCCGCTGCCGGCGCTTCGCCTCTTCCGCCCTGGCTGTGGGTAAAGGAGGTGGGGGGGGGGGGGGGGGGGGGTGGTGTGCAGCCGCCGGGCGGGCCGCTCGACTTGCTGACAAAGTTTTCCCCCCCCCCCTTTCTCCATCCCGCCTCGTGTCGGTGACTTTTAAGTTCCTGGTTTAACGCCGGGTGCCTGTGAGGCTCTGCGGGGTGGGGGGCAGGCTGAGGGTCGGTGTCTTGCCGGCAGAGCTGCCCCGGAGCTTGAGGGATTGGTTCAGAAATGGCGTTCTCTACCTTCAAGTTCTCCCTGGGGGTTAAGGTTGCGTTCTGACGCGTTAAATCCCCACACGTGCCAGGTTCTTGAAAGTCCATACGCAGGGACAGGAGGACACAAACAAACAGCGTCATCACTAGGTACCTCTGCTCTTAGATCTCTTCCTGACTCTAATATCTGTTTCTTGCCTTTCCCCTCCTGCTCCTGGTAACAGAATTATGGATCCAAGCTTACTGAGAGAGCGAGAGCTATTCAAAAAGCGTGCCCTCTCCACACCAGCAGTAGAAAAACGTCCAGCGCCATCTTCTGACTCCTCTTCATCCAAAAAGAAGAAAGCAAAGGTAGAACAAGGTGGCTCCTCAAGCTCCAAACAAAGCACAGGTTGGTGAAAGTCTCCTGTTTGGCAGCTGTTGAGTATTTTCCTGTCTGCCTCTCAGCTGTGGTTTTATCAGTATGAATCAATCTCTCTGTGGATTTCCCCAGTGCCCGTTGGTGCTCTTTCTTTTAAATTACCACTTGCTGTTAAGAAATTTGCCTGTGCAGTGAAAAAAAGCACTTTTGCTACCATGCCTATGTGTCAGGCCTCATCCTGTGACTTGCTTGCTGTTACACAATTGGGGGAATCACTAATGCCAAAATATTATTTCACGTGAAACTGAGCTTTGATTTGTGGATTTCAGTGCTTTCTGGACCCAAAAGAAAAGCAGCCCTTCCCCTTTCTCTTCCCCTTTCCCTTCTTCTTCCCTTTTCCCTTCCCCATCTTTGTGGCAGCCTAAAACTCAGTTTTATGAACTCTTAAAGTCAGCAGTTGTCCATCCATGAGGTAGATTTTGCAACTGAAATCTTTTCTGGCTAGCACATTGTGGTTACTAGTTCTTATTTTACATGGGTACTAATCCTTGTTCATGAACATTGGGGTTTCTGTCTGCTTTAGCCAGGAGTTCTGTTTTTTCCCTGGGCTGGTGAAGCCGATAGTGCATCTCTCAATATCAAATAAGCAGCTGATAAAACAGTGCCAGAATTCTGTGAAATGGCAAGGGGAGCAGCATTCTCTGTGTTGCCTGTGACTGTGTGTTCACTTGAGGGGCCTTTCAGTTCTCTGAAGGCACTGCCTGGTCTCTGATGTGCTCAAAAGGTCAAATCAAATGTCAGGAGTGACTAAAACACAAAATACTTTGTTGTGCAAAGGCATTGTGTGCTTGTATTTTGAATACCACATGTGGCTCTCTTCTGAACTCCCAAAAAGAAACAATGGAGCTGAAAACAGCAGAGAAAAACATGGAGAACAATGGGAGGAGTGGAACATCATCTGTCTGAGGGGAGGGGTGAGGAGCTTGTGTATGGATCTTCACCCTCTCAGGGCACCAAATAAAGTTATTGTTAGACATTTTAAAATAATTCAAGGGGGCGTAGGTTTCCCTCAGTCCCTTTGCCTCACTCTCCTCTCCAAAGGAAATTAAAATCTGTGTGTAATATCCCAAACTGCCCTGTCCTGAGTGAGAGGGGTTTGCTGGGAAAGAGGGATGGGGAAGCAGAACCAGGGTGGGCAGTTCAGATGTGAGTCTGCTCCAGGGGATTTCAGGAGTTAGGTGGCCAAGAGGCAGAGCAGATGAAGAAATTTTCCATTTCTATTCTGGGATTTTGTGAGCCTGGGTATTTCCTCAGGTGCTTCTGCAGTCAGCAGGTTAAGCTTAGCTGAAACAAACAGGGATGTGTGGCTGTGAGAAAGTGCACTTTATCTTTTTACACTGCTGGCTTTGTGCCAGACAATAGCAGAAAGGTTTCTGTAAGCCTTTTATGCAGGGTTTTCCCTGGGAGAGTATTCACTAGCTCCTGCAGAAGCAGCAAGGGTGGAAGGAGAATGATGGAGAGTCAGCAGACCCAAGGAACTGGCTCAGAACAAGTGCTGGGGCTGGCAAGCAACTGGACAGGTTAAGCAGCCACAAGCAGCATGAGTAGCCCTGTGATGCTGCCAAGCCCTTTGCCTCCAAACCTGCTTTTTCATTTGAATCACCAGATGGTTGGGTGCCTGTCAGGGTCTGGGGTCAGAGATGGGTCTTGGGGAGCTGGAGTCAAAAAAAATCCCTGTCCCATCCTCATGAAAAAAATGAAAATGATCAGCCCTAGTTTTGTTGTGCAGTGACCACAGAGGTGATGGCTCGTGTCACTGACATGTTAGCACTGATAGTCCCTGGGTGTGGGTGCTTGCAGGTTCTCTGTCATTTTGTGACTCAGAGAGCCTGTCCTCATCACTGGTTTGGGGAGGAGAGGCATGGAGTTCATGCTGAGCTCCAAAAGGCCTTTTAGCTAAATCTTCCCACTCAGGCCAGCTTTGCTGTAAGCTATCCAGCAAGAATAATTATTACTATATTTATCTGGAATCACTGTTCAAGCAAATCACTTGAAAAAATTCAAAACTGCCTTGTGTGCTCAATTTGTAATAACAACTGGAAAATAAAGGAAATAGACCACATCTGTTTATTTCTGTTTATTGATCAACAGTAAGTTGTGGCTGAGGTCTCAGTCTTTCTCTGAAGACCTTTGGTGATCTCAGCCAGCAGCAAGCAGCAGCTGAAATCTCCAGGAGCTGTTTCATGACTCACTCTACCTGTCTGGAAGGCTCATCCTGAGGCTCTAGAGCTGTTCTCCTGTTCCCTGGGCAGAGACCCAGCCCCCTTTACACAGCTGAGAAATAAACAGCTGGAAGGAGTCCCAAGTTTTTTTTCCTTGTGTGTGCTTCTCAGGAAGGTGCAGCAGAGGCTGGCCACGTTCCTTCCTGCACAGTGCCAGTGGAAAGCAGTCCTGTGGCCATCCAGAGTGGTTTGATTATTTTCAGGAAAGAGGTGTGTTCTAATTAAATCAGTGTGTCCTGATGGCAGCTCTTGCCTCTCTTGAGCAGGACCTGGGGCTTTCAGGACTGTCAGCTGCAGCAGGAGGTGATGAGGCACCTTCCCTGTGTCCCTGACAGTGTCAGGCATTAGCAGCACTGATGTTTTCATCATACATCTTGGCCTGAATCTGAAAATTGTCCTTTCCCTGGGATGTCAGCTTCCATTAATTGTGCTTATGGTTTGATTTGCAGCTAGCAGTGTTCTCTGCAGGTGGGACTGGGCCTGCTGGAACCACTGTAAGGAGTGTGTCCCAGATAAATGGTGGCAGCAGTAATAGTCCTGTGGGCTTGGGGTTGCTCCTCCAGACAAGTCTCTGGGCAAGTTGTGCTGGTTAGGAGTAGCCTGGTAGCTTGTGAATCCATCTCACCAAAGGAAGAGTCACATTAGGAAGTCTTTTCAGTGTGTGCAGAGCTTCTGGAGCTTGGGCATACTGAGCCTGACAGAGGGAAGCTATATATTAAAAAAAAAATAATTATAGAAACTGGCCATGGCACAAAGGTATTTCTGACACAGGCTGCAAGATCAGTGTTGGAGCTCACTTGCCCCCTTTGGCCATTAGGTGGGCTTTGTTTCCCTAATGACTGGAATATTTGGGGGCCATTATATGGTTAAATAACTTGTCCCATACATAGCTTTGGTCTGGGATGTTTCTTGCTGGCCTGCTTCCCTGTGGGTTCAGGAGTGCCAGGTCTCACTGCTGGCTGTTGGGGACTGTTTTCTCACAGTTGTAATTGGTAACTGCAAAACTTTATGGTTTAAATACTATAGGCACAGTGCAGCTACAGAAGAAAAATAACCTGGTGAGGCAGAGGTCAGTTTGAGAGCAAGGCATGAGAGTGAACTCTCTGGGTGCATTGGCAGGCTGAGCTGCTCTTGTGCAAGGTGAAGTTGTGTGCTCTAGCACAAGGTGGGGCCTCCTGTGGGAAGCAAGTTGCCACCTGGAAGCTGCCTGCAGGCTGGGCAAAGTTCCTGGCATGGGGCTGGGAGGTCTGTGACCCCTGTCTGCTCCTGTTCCTTGCTAGGAACTTGGTCAGTTCCAGTTCAGCTCTGAAAAGTTAAGAGTGGGATGGAGCATCCAGTGTGTCTGACTCCCTGTCATGTTGTGGTTATTGTGGTGGCAGCAGGGACATAGAAAAATGTCCCTGTTTCTTCTAGACTGGAAGATTAACACTTCTAGAGTGATTCCACTCGTTTTGTGGGAAGATCCAGGTGTGCTTAAGGTAGCACATCTTGACCCCCAGCAGTTGTTAAATGGGGTCAGTATCAAGTAAGGGGATAGCAGTTCTCTGACATTTGAGAAGGGGTGGGAGAAAAAGTCATGTGTGACCACAAGAGGTTGGAAAAAAACATTTCAGGTTTTATCTTGCTTTACTTTTCCTCCCACCACCCTCCCTTTTAACAGCAAGAAACCTGTAGGAAGAGCTGCTGAAGACAAGCATTCACACAAGCCTCTCCTGTCTGTTTTCCTCACCACTTGTCCATCTTTTTCCTGCCGTTGTGCAGTTGGTCTCAGTGGGAGGACACTGCTGTGTCCTGGCACTGGGTAGGATCAGATTGCTGAGCATTTTTATGAAAGTTAAGCAACATAGTTTTTTAGGCAACGTTTGTTCGTTCAGGCAGACAAAGATCTATGCTAACAACTCAATGTAAACAACAAAAGCTCATTTTAGAAACACAAATCTTTTTTTTCCACATAACCTTACAACTGATCATCCTCCTGCTACGCGCTCCAAAAGCCTTTCCCAATTATTCAAGTTCACATCCCGAGATAAAATAGTAATTGTTGTTATATTTAAGTCCAAAAGAAGAAAAACTTCATGTGCCTTGCTCGTTCATAAGGTACCAGAGGCTTCTCTCGTGGTGTCAAACGTTCTTCAAGTGCTGCTGCTCTGCCCTCCCTACACCACCTCTGTTTCACGCCTTCTGAAGCTGTTCAGCATTGCCCTGACAGGATTGGGTTCATTCTCCAAGTCTTTGACAGTTTTGTTTTTCACACAGCAGCAACAGTCCAGCAGTTCATAGAGGAAAGCCAACACCACCAGAGAAACCACAGTAAAGATGAATATGATCAGGATAACAAAGCAGGCAGTGTTCCAGTTGTCGTGGAAAGGGTAAATTTTTTGCACTTGGAAGCCCAGATACTGGGAAATGGACGTAGTCTCATTCCAGTGAGTAGTGTTGAGAGTTGCCATTCTTTAAGAGTGATCTCAGTGTGCTCACTGTCACAGATTTGAGGGCTGAAACAGAAAAACAAAGCTGTTGAGGGCTCTGTTGAACAAGAACATGCTGTGGTTTTTATCTGGAACCACCAGAAGTTAAGCTCAGAGTAAATGCTTGCACCTCCTACAAGGAGGCGTTGCATCCTTGTGTTTGCTCACACAAGTATCAGACTCCAAATGTACAACTTTGTGATTTGTCTAGAATGTCTGTTTCAATGAAGAGTGATCCTTACCTGCACCCTGTAGCCCGAGTTACTCTGGAATATGTAAATTGTGACAACTTTGGAAGATGCTTCCAAAGCATGGAACAGAACTGAACCAAAAGTTCTATACAAACACAGCAGTCTCTAGCAGAAAATAACAATCCTCATTCCTTCCAATTCATCAGGATAGATAACAGGGAAAACCCAACCCTGTCTTAGGAGTTCTGATTCCTTTTTTTCAGCTCTGCTTAACTGCTAGGGAAGAAATGCCATCTTTGGTCCAATACTGTTTGTACCCAGCAGAAGACAAGACTGCTTTGTGCTGTGGGGCAGAGGTGGCAGAAGAAGTTGGCTTCAGCAAATCTGCCTTTGGTATCTGTGTGGAGGTGATGTTGTTTTGGAGAGGCCCTGGCTCAAAGGTGTTGAAAGGAGGCTGTGCCTTGATCATTTCTGGGCTATATCTAGAAATAAAAAGCAATGTTGTCTGTCTCTGAATTCCTTTGTGAACTATAAGTAGTCAGATGAGGTGCTGGGCAGTAACATCTTGACAGTTATTGATCTCTTTTTTTTTTTTTCCACTGCTTTTCTTCTTTCCTTGGCTATGCCTCCCAAAACTTATGGGATTTCTAGCATATAATCTAATGGAATAAAAAATGTCTAAGGAGCCACTGTGACTCCTGGTTACCTGTCATGGGGACTGGAGGATGCTGTAATACCTTTGAATCTTTCAGGCAGTTGAAAACTGGGTGTGGGAGAAGGAGACTGAGTCACATCTCCCTATTCCTTTGAGGAAACAGCAAAGAGTTTTGAGGTGAAGCAAGTGATCATAAAGCAAAAAAATCAAAACCTGCAGATGTTCATTACAGAAGGGTCCTGGCTGCCCACCTTTAGTTTAATTTTGTTTAGTAATCAAAACTGCAGAGCCAAAGGATGACACTGATGTTTTGTTGGGTTGTGTTTTGATGGACCTTGCATATCCTAGGAATAATTCTGCCACCAGCAGACTGTCTTAGGCAGTGAAAACTACAACATGTGACAAAGGCAAAGTGTGATGGTGTCTGCTAAAGCATGGTAGCTAAAGCAGTTCAAGCACCTGTCTTGTGTGTGTGTGTCATTCAAAAAAGGATACTGTGAAAACCATGATGATGCAGCCAAACCAGCTTGTGATTCAGGTTTCATTTGTATTCAGATATTACACATTTTGCCCTTTATCCTTCTGTTTTCAATTGATTTAAATTGAAACAGAACAGCTTTGTTGTTGGGAAGATACCTGGCTGGAATTAGTGTTTAATACAGATTTTTATTAGAGCAGCTACAGTAACTTACTGTTTTCTCTGTTAAATCTCTTGCTGAATACACCAACTTGTAATTGAATACACAGAGTATGACTGAGATGGATAGGATTAATTAAACTGTTTTGGTTTGTTTTCTTAAACAGAAGTTTACAGAGCAAATCCAAGCTAAAAATAATCCTGGGCTGAGTTGGGACCTGGCTTTGAGAGCATGGCTTACTTTGGTCAGGGGCTAGGAAGGAAACTCAGCTGACCTGTTTTATGGGGCTAAAAGTCTGGAGGATTTTTGAAAGGGTGGTTTGAAAATCTGGAGGGGGCCGAGTAAAAAAATTCAGAGTCCCTTTGAAGGGGTAATTAAAGCAAGTAAGATTTAAATGTGTATTTTAAATGGCAAGAGAATATCCTCAGGAAGGAAAGGAGTTTTGCTCTGAACATTTTCAACAGATGCCTGAGACTGAGGATTTTGTTGCAGTCTGTTACATTCAAGTTTGCTCACTCTGCACACACCAGGCACAAAAATTAACTGTTTCTGCTGATGCAAAATTTACTGTCTGTGTCATTGCTAAAAGTGACAAAGATTTGGGGTCTCTGAAGAGACTGGGCACGATTCCATTGCCTGGCTGGGCCCCTTTACCAGCACAGCTCTCTGCCAGGGTGGTACCTTTGTTCCTGAGGAGCATCTTGGGCAGGGCAGGGCTCCCCAAGAGCAGCATGGAGACACTTCTCTTTACCCAGGGAGCTGGAATTTAATGCCCCTGCTGGAGGTGACTCCTGCTTGTCCAGGGTGATGATGATCTCCTTCCATGTGAATGAGTTGAGGCAGATAAATATCAGCTACTCAGTGCTGTAATTATTGAAATAGAAGACTGAGGTAGCTGTTTCTGAGCCCTCAGAATTATCACAGCACTAATGAGGTTAGCCTCTTGGAAAGCTGTCAGAAATGGTCTGGTTTTCATGCAGCTTTACTTATTTTTAATGGCACCATTTCAATTCCTGTTGTAAGCCAGGCTGATCTTCTAGCAATTCAATGCCTCCAAAAAGCAGCGAGTTAAATATTTCATGAATTGGCTTCTGTAATACCTCTGTTAGGTTTCAATTTGAAAGTATCCTTGTCTTTAGATACTGCAGAGGAGCAGCTATATTTGAAATCATATCCATGGAGCAGAGGGAAATGACTGGCAAAATCCCATCTCAGTGCAGTCCTGTTTAAGGAACCACTTAGAGAACAGACACCTTGGGCTAGTAACATTTACACATCTCAGATGGATTCTAACCTGGCTGTTTGCATTGGATTGGTCACAGCTCCAGCATCTGCATGGATAATTTTAGGATGGCATGGGATTTTCTTCTGAGCCTAATGAACTCAGTTTCTAGAACAGGTTTCTAGCATATCCACAAACACCCATCCCTTTTGGGCAGCTCAGCTGAAACCCTCTCACAGAACACCCACTTGGGAGGTGCATTTCTTACATTTCAGGTTTAGCTGTCTTTGTTTTAAGGCAAATCCTCTCACCAGCATTTCTGTAAAAACATATAGAATCAATTACAGGGCTGCAGGAAGCAGGCTGCCTCCCTAAGCATGAAATCCATTTTGTTTACTGACTCTTGGCTCAGGGCAGGAGCTTCTCTGTAAGATGGAGCGGTCATCAATTTCCCATTAGTGCACAGATGGTGGAAGTGCCCCTCTGATCCTGCAAGAGAAGCTCCTCCGTGCTCAGCGGCATAAAATCCCCCCCAGCCTAGAGAAAAACCATCCTGATTCCAAGCAGCTTGTAGGTTACAGGCATATTTTCTTTCATTAACCGAGGTAAACCTAAGACAAGGTTAGAAAATGATCCACACCTACCTCTTGCCTGAAAGGATGCTGCAAGAGCGCTGCTCTGGTCCCTTTTTTTTTCTTTTTTTTTTTCTTTTTTTTTTTTTTTAACGCAGCCTATGGCACAGCTAAGATGGAGCTTCCCTGCCATTGGCCAGAGCATGATGCTGCTGACAACTTCCTTTATGCTCATTTGCATCAAACCCTCAGCCCCGGGTGGAAATCATTCATAAATTTGGCTCTTATTGTCTCCAAGAAGCAGCAAACCCCTTCCCACTTGATTTCTTGGGGCTGGTCTTTGTGCACAATGAGCTTGGTAGCGAGGGGGTGTGCTGGGGGCTCTGACCCCACTTTGCTTTGTGCTGGGAAGCAGCTGGACCCACCGTGACGTTTGAAGTGTTCAGATCTCCAGATTTCCAGCCTGCTTAGATTTACTTGTCAGGGTCAGCAGTGGGCTGTAGCCAGGCAGATTAAAGAAGATAATCTCCTTGATTCGACTGACAGAAGTCTCCTTAACTATTTGTTGTGCCTCTGAATTTATTTTAGTCACTGCAGACTTCTCGTTACACATACACTTTTTTTTTAATAATAAAATATCCTGCATAGACATTAATTTTTCATTATAAAAGGGGACCCTGTGGAGAAAATCCCTACAGGCTGCATTTTCAGCAGAGCTGGCTTTTGCTTTTTCCCATTTTTATTTAGTAACCAGAATAAAATGTTCTTCTGTAGCTGGAATCACACTGGTTCTACATCAATTTTACAATTGTGCTCTGTTAAGCCTCTAAGACAATGTCATGTAACAGCCTCACAATGACCAGCTGCCAAGTTTTAGATGTGATGTTTGCTCCTTTGACATTTTGTTTTCTATTACAGTAGCAGCAGTTTCCATGAAGTCTTCTCAGTAATTACCTAAAAGTGAATTTGTTTGAAATTTGGCTACATCCAAAATTCCCATTCTGCAGTTGTCTCTTCTGGTGACTGACACATTAATTTAAAAGCAGGCTGAGATGCAGTGGGACAGACAGGAAAATGATTCACCTGAAGCATAGTGATTTTGGAAACTGAATTTGCAGTTGCTTGTGAAGAACTTGGCAAGGGCATCCAAATTTAACCCCAGTGAATGTAAGACACTTTCTCTAAGGATTTTGTCTGGCTGGGTGGAAGTGATGGGTCTTTGTTGAACACCTTAGCTGCATTTGCATATCATTATGATGTTTGGGGGGTTTTATTCTTTGGGGTTTTTTAGTTTCCTTTTTGGCTACTGCAGACCCCTGAGCCCTTCCATGTCCTGATCTTCACTCTCACCTGTATTCTCCAGCTGCCCAGCAGATCACAAATTTCATTCCACTCCCCACCTCCTGCACTTAATGCACTAACTTTAATTTTTCTTTTCTTTCTCTTGACTCATTTTTGGCAGCAATAATAGGAGCTCAGTATCTCTCAGATACCTACTTCCCTGTCAGATTTGATTAGAAATTGCCAGTGGACAAAAAAATTCCTGTTGTGATGAAGAGGGAATTTTCTTTTTCTGGAGGAGCTGAAATGCTAAAAAGCCTTTTACCACTGAGTTTGAGCAGCATTGTGCTGGTAATGAACCTGTGGCTCTTGGTGGTGGTTTGTGGCTATTTCTGTTTAATGCACTGTGCTATATAATTACTAAAGCAGTCAGCAACAACCCTGCAAGAATTTTTGTAGCAAGCTTTACACAGACTCACCAGACATAAAGGCAGAACCAGGCCTGACATGCTGCATTGCTGTGCCAGTGGTGCAGCATTTATGTATTTATGTTTGTATTTATGTTTTGTATTTATGGTTGTGGGTTTTTTTTATTAATGCTTCACTAGAGCTGCTTAAAAAAAAAACAAACAACAAACAACCAAACCAAAAATCCAGAGCTGTGTCTGTCACAGGTAACTGTGGATCTAGATATAGTCCTGCAACACACATTTCTGTTCTGAAAGTGGAAGTAGAGTGAGAAGGAGATGGAGAGCAGAGCCAACAGGGTGTTGTTAAAAGCATCATTTAACGATTTTTCTCCTTTTGTAGATCACAGCAATGGATCATTTAACTTGAAAGCCCTTTCAGGAGGCTCTGGCTACAAGTTTGGGGTCCTTGCTAAAATAGTGAATTATATGAAGGTAGGTTGTTTTGATGTAAAAGTACAATGTTTTGAAATACTTCAGTTGTTTATTCTCCTGTGGTAGCTGAATGATGCTGAGTATTTAAAACTCTCAAATTCTTTTACTGCAAGAGTGAGAATTTCAAGATAGGGCTTGTTAAATTCAAAATGCCATCAGTAAACAAAACAGTCTGTACTGAAATCCTAATTATTCCAGGTCACTTTACAACCAGGAAAATGTTTTTTTTATTTGCAGTAGAAATAGGAATTGCAGGATGCTGTCAGCTTTTAGGATTCATGAGCTGTTCATCAAAATGTAATTTGGTGCTTGACAGATTGGCATCAGTTTTAGCTGATACTCATTTTTTTTCCTCATATTCTGAAAAAAACCAAATCCAAACTCATCTGTTGCGTGTGCTGCATCTATCCTGGTTTTGCAAAAGTTGTTTTATCATCACATTATACCAGTTTTAGTTACCTGATGATGATTGTGTTACTGAATAAAACAACTGCAGAACTCTAATGGATCCTCTTTACTTTTCCAGACTCGGCACCAGCGGGGTGATACACATGCATTGACCCTTGATGAGATTTTGGATGAAACACAACATTTAGATATTGGACTCAAGCAGAAACAATGGTTAATGAGTGAGGTAAAGAAATCTTCTGTTACGATTGGAGATCAAAGGATTATGAGAAATCTGAATTACATAAGTTTAATAACAAAATTTACAAATATATCATCCCCCTTTAAGAAACCACATTGGTACACAGGTCTGTCTTGTACCTCCTGCTGTTGAGGTAACTGTAAAATGAAAGCTATTTTGATATTTTAAGGACATGTTAGATTAGTTTCATATTTTATGTAAAGTGAATTCATTCATGACTAATTTTATACAAAGAAACTGTTTTTCTTAAGGAGTTTCTTGGAAAAACTTCAAGCAGAGTTCTCTTCCAATACAGAGGATGTTAAATTAACTGAACCCAAGGGGAATGGTACAGAATTCATAGGCTTACAGTTCTCTGTTACTGAAACGAAGCATTCTGATGTGAAAATGTGACTGAAAATGTGACATAGTAGATCTGCAAATTGCCCCTGCTGGAGCTGATCAGTCTCACTCTGGATGCTGGATTTTGTTGTTACAGATTCACTGCAACTTGCCACTGTATTCATCCTCATGTTTAATTGATCTGAATGTCTTAATCGAATTTAAAGATTTCTAAGTTAGCAGACACACCTTACTTGGTGTTTATAATTGACTTGCCTTCCTAGTTTTGCTCAGATCTCATTTGAAATCCCCACAACAGAGTAGTAAAGCCTGTTGAGATGTGGGGAAAAATAAAAAAAAACCTCTGCATAGTAAAATTAGGATGGTTTTAACTAATAAACCCTGTAGCTCTATTACTGTTCTGGGGTACAACAACCTCCAGTCTGGCAGGGTTGGTTGTGGTGGAGGCTTGACTTTGCTGAACTCTTCCAGAAGGTAGCTCCAGGCTGTTTCCTTAATGAACCAGAATCTCAAGATGGAATGAAAAAGCCCCTCCCAACAGGTGTATATAAAATTATCACTGAATTATTACTGGATGAGAAAAGGTGAACAAATGCCCTGCAGCACCATAGTTACCTTCTCTGTTATGGGTGTTTTCTCCCTCCTTTCTTCTTTCTGTGTCTCTTCTCTTTCTCCTTTCAGGGTCAGGCTGGCATCTGCAGAAGAAACTGAGTAGAGTTGCCCTCTGTTACAGGTGAACTTCCATTGTGGTACTGGCTGCACAGCAAATCTGATTTGGAGCATATCTTAAATCATTTTGATTGTCCATGAACTTCTGGTCAGCTTCACTCTGAAGCTGGCATCATAAGTTACACCCCACTGTGCAGGAGGTCTGCTCTTCTCAATTTCTTCTCCAGCTGCTGGTGCCAGTTGACAGCAGTTGGGGAAGACTGACTCCTGGTTTGTTCACCCCAGGTTAATGTCTTTCACATCCTTAACATCCACATGTGCCCAGCTTGATCTGTCAAGTTGTGCATTTGCACACTGCATTCAGCCAGAGCTCACTGGTTTGCATTCCCTCTACTTTTTATTTTTATTCCTTTCTCAAAAAGGAAGACTTTTTGCTCTGTGAGGCTTCATGGACCTTCCAGCCCAGAGGTGTTAACTGAAAAATGCTAAGCCTCCTTTGGTGCTTTCTGTTGTGGCAGATTATGCCTAGGCTGGTGGATCTAGGATCCAAGGATTTAAAATCCCTTTCAAACTCAAGCCTCCAGACTGGCAGCTGTATTGTGTGGCTGATGTGCTCTAGCTGCTCAGAAGTGCACTAGGGAAAAAAACTACTAACGTGTGCTCTTTTCCAAGGTTTAAAATTGATGTCCCTGTTACAGGCTTTAGTCAACAACCCGAAAATAGAAGTTGTAGATGGGAAGTATGCTTTCAAACCCAAATACAACCTGAAAGATAAAAAGGCTCTTCTCAGGCTCTTGGACAAGCATGACCAGCGAGGGCTGGGAGGAATCCTCTTAGAAGATATTGAGGAAGGGCTACCAAATGCCCAGAAAGCTATAAAGGTGAGTAGCAGGCATCTGCTGTTCAGCCAACCCATTCCCTTTAGCTTAGAGGCTGAGAGAGAATTTTCTCATGAGTTTTTTTCTGTTCTTTTGATAAGTCAAAACCTATTTCAGAAGATCTGCTATTGGAGCTTTTTCTGTATTTTATCCCATATTTTCAGATTTGGCCTATGTCTCAGCACAGCTGTCAAAGCTTTTTATCACAAAAGACTCTTGATCTTTCCACTTTCTAACTGGAGGCACTTAGTTCTGCTCTTATACCTTGATCTCAGTCCTTCCCCATCTCATCTTCAGTTGTGTACTTCCCATCAGCAGCTGCTTCAGCTGCTTTTCCTTGCCAGTTACTTTTCCTCCTTTGGTTTGTTGTGCTTTTTTGTAGCACAAGATCTGGAGCTGCTGTTTTAAGTTGGAATTCTCATTCTTGGAAATGAAGTGCTTTTGAGTTGTTCTTTTGCTTTTATTTTTGAGGCTTTAGGGGACCAGATCATCTTTGTTAATCGCCCTGATAAGAAGAAAATTCTCTTCTACAATGACAAGAGCTGTCAGTTTACTGTGGATGAAGGTAGGTGTTTGTTTACATCTTTCTCATCTTTCCATGATAATCGATTTTAATTCATACTGGGTAAGCAGTCTTCAGGTATTTTAAGGTGGTAATGAAATATTAGATATATCCAGATGTTGGGAGAGTGGTTTATGTTAACATGAAGCTAATCAGACTCATGAGTCCAGAGACAATATCTTCTGGTTTTAATGGAACATGACACCAGGAACCCAACCATCCTCTTTAAGAGTAGTGGTACAGAAGAGATTAAAAATCACCTCACAGTGACCAAAGTGGCACCTAACATTTTGTTGTGTAAAGGGCAGCCAAAAAAACCCCAAAAGAATGGCTTCTTTGTGTGTAAGGTTGTTGTTTTCTTTTTTCAGTTTGTTAATCATGTGCCTTTTATTGGTGAACATGATGAGAGGCCACAAATGTCAGAGAAGGGTGAAGCAGACAGGGAGGAAATGTGAGCAAAAGTCCTGGGAAGGGGTAGTTTACAACTGGGAGAAGCACAGATGTGGGGCAGTGCTGGAATGGATTTGGGACTTGAGATGTTTAGCATGTGTTTTCTGTCTAATAGTGGCAAAATCCTGTGGTGCAATGTGCCTTTTTGTGCACCAAAGTCAATGACACAAATTGGGGTGTGTTCTAGCTGTGACATTGATGCCAGCATCAGGTGTCTGTAAGTACAGAAAGCAGAAGGCAGTATGTGTCAAAAGATTTTATTTTAGATGACTCAAAGACACTGAACATTCTCAGTTGTTGACATATTGTTCTTGTAACATGCCACTTAAAGACATCTTACCATATAATATGACATTAAATTTTTTTAAAAATCAAAAAATGGGAGAGTTTTGATAGCAACATGAACTGCTCTACTTAAAGGACCACAGGACAAAGCATGAAACTCTTTTTTCTTTGAGTATCTGAAAGAGGCTCATTATTTTCAGTGAAATTGAGCAGCTGGAAATGTGTATCATTAATTTATTTGTTATGTACCACACTTGTACTCTGAGTAATAATAGCCTTCTTCCACAAAAGATAATTAAGGAGATGTCACACCTACAGCATTTAAAGATGTGAAAATTGTTTCAAAACATTGAAGTGAGTCTATTTTAGACCCATAATTTCTGGCACTTCTTGACAGTCAGAACTGTATGTGAAATGCAGAATTATGAGCCTGGAGTCTGCACCCACTGGGGAATTTCTAACCTCCCAGATGCCCATAAGTTTACTCTTGCCACTGGCATCCTGTTCATACAATATCTCTTCAGGCCATCAGCTCACAGCTTTTAGGGATCTGAACACACCCAAAACATTTTGAAATCAGAGCTGTTGAGACAAAAGCTTTTCAGTTTTTAGCAGCTACTGGTTGTGTTACAGTCACAATTGTTGATCATTTTTCCTGGTGCAATCATTTCCAGATAACTGATACCCAGCCATCACAAAGGAGTTATCAGAGGGAGATCTCTACCCTGTAGCTCTTAGGTTGTAATAATTTCAGGTTTAACTGTGAAATTCAGTAGAAGAGCCTGTTTTATTGAGGCACTGCCACCTCTTCTCCAGGTAGCCAGTGTAAATCCAAGGCTTCTCAGATACACTACATCATATTTTAGCATGCTGAGCTAGAATGTGTTTAGGAAGAGGCAGAAAAGGTTAAGAGGTTAATAAAAACCTCTCTAAAACCCCTTGAAACAAAATGCTTAAGGTGTTTGGCTCCTCTTCCCAGTGAAGGAAGGTGTTCAAGCCTGCAGTGTCTGTGGTGAAGGGTTGGTTGGTGTGCAGTGCTTGTAGTTCAAGATGGCTTTGCAGTCTTCCATCCGCAGGTGGCAGCATGTTCCCATCTGATCAGAAAGGGATTTTTTTGTTGTTGTTCTGTTCCTGCTGGTTTGGGTTTTGTTTTTTTTTTTCTCTCGGATGCTGCTGCTTTGTTCTGTGAAGGGGCAAGAAGACTTTGTGAGTTTTGTGTCCTGCTTATAGCGCCACAACTCTTAAAACATCCCTGAGCAGGTTCCCTTACTTAACAGTCCTTTTCCCAGCCATGTTACCCTGTGATGAAGAAAATCTATCCTTCCTGAGGAATTTTGCTGTATGATTATTTCCAGAGCACCAGAGCATGTCTCCTGGGGAGTCACTGGCAGAAGTGTCTGCGTGCAGGATGAGTTTCTGCCTTAGCAGTGCTATTTCAGCTCATTAGCTCCAGCAATGTTAAAATGAAGCTTTTAGAAGACTGCAAAATAAGCGTTGAAATGTTGTCAGACTCTTTGATCTAGCAGCTGGTGACAGCTGCAAAATAAATTTCCAGCTTTATGTTTATCCTCAGAAATAAAGGCTCTGCTCTCCTCGGAGCGTGATTCTGCCCCGTGCCACCCTCCAGTTTTCAAAGGTGTTAATAATATCCTCTACAAGTTAGGTGTCCTCTCCCATCCTCCCAGAGAAGGAGGAGCTGCTTGGACAGTTTGGAAGTTGCTGTCTAAAGTAGTGGGAGGAATTGCTTTCTGGCAGTGCTTGTCTCTGCCCTGACTACAGTTTTTTTGATGGCTGAACAAGCTTGTGAAAATAAACCCCACTGTGCCACAGCAGCAGTGCAGTACCTGGATATTGTGATCTCCAAGGTGCTGGAGAAAGGGTTTTTTGCAGTAAGGAATAGCTTTTGCTCTTTCTTTTATGTGATTAGCCAAGGAAGGTTCAGATTGCATGTGTTCCTTCTTGACTTCCTGACTAATTAATCTTCTGTCAGGAGCATGTAGCCAAAAGCATTTATAAAAGCCAGGCTAGATTTCAGGTGCTCCAGCCAACTCAAGCACTGCCTTTTTGTGCTGGGGCTGAGCATTTTGTCTGTGAACCAAGCTTTCACCTCGTGCCCACTGCATGCTGAAAAATCAGTCTGATTCCTTAACTGAGAAGAGATGGTATTTTTCACATCTGAGTGCAACACAGGAAATATTTTGCCTAAAAAAAATGATGTTATGCTTTTAATATTCCTCCTTAGCACCTTGGAAGAAGATACTAATTTAAAGAATGGCCAAAGCCTCTTAAATTTAACAGTATAAAAATTGCTTGGGATCAGTGATGAAATATGGCTCTGGCTTTGAATTCCAAGATGGTCCAGGGTTTAGTTTCAAGCACCCTTTCCTTCTAGTATAAATCTAGTGCTGAGCTCCCTGCCATGAAGCAGGACTCCCTCTTCCTCACTACACAGTCGTTTCTTTACTTCTGCCCTTTTTTTTACCTGTTCTCATCCTGCCCTCAGATTTTGGCTCAGCTCAGTGCAGATTTTTCAGCTGTTTTTGATCTCTGGCAGATTTTATTACCAGCTTGATACAATCATTTATCTCCAGAAGCCATCTCAGCCTTTTTTTTTGTGAGAGCAGGTGAGGCAGTCAGAAGTGCAGGATCAGCTGAGCTCAAGTCCCTGTGCTGCCATTTACCCATGACTTTGTTCCCCAAATGTAAGCATTTCTAGAGAGGGCATGTGTTAGAGTCTCATCACTCAGGAATGTCAGCAGTTTTCATGTATGAGGCACCCCACAGTGCAGGAAAGTTGTAATTATGCATCCTTACCCCTTGGATTGTTTGGAGGGAGAAGGTATTTTGTAAAATTTTTGTTGTGCTGCATGATGGTTACTGCTGGTCCTGGTTTAAAGTCTGAGAAGACAGACATGGTGATGCTAGCAGACACCTAAACTGGCCTTTCAGTCAGCTTGTGGTCTCATTCCCTCCTCTCCTTCCTTGGAAGTCCAGCAGTTTGCCATCTGGAGAAAAAGGGAGCAGCCTCTGGGTAGTGTTGGTTCTGTCAGGCTTCTGAGTTAAAATATTTATTGATCAAATTGCAAGGCATTGCGTATAGGATTGGTTCATAGTCAAGGCAAGACACCAAGCACCTGCCTCGGGTACCAGGATCACAACTTCCTGCCTCTTCTGGGGAAGAGCTGCATTGGCATCAGGACTTAAAAGCATTATCTCCTTGGGGATTCATGGCACCTACATTGCTTTGGCCAGAAACTCTTTGGAAGTTCTGCTCCAGAGGATTTTTTCTGGGCTCCATCCTGAAGTGGTAGGAGAAATGGTCAGCTCATCTGACTGCAGCCTGCTTATAAGCTTGTTCTGGCTGGTCTGTCAAATATTTTAGTGGATCTGATAGAAAAGTTTCTCACCTTTGCTGTGCTGTGATGGTGTAAAAATCACCTAGCAGCTGACAGGACATGGGGGAGGAAAACTGATGGCTTCTTTAATCTTAATGGTTATGTGCACTGCAGGAATACATGAATCTGAACCTGTTCCCCATGCCTGGCTGAAACAGGACAACTTTCTGCTCCAAGCATCCCCTTCCCACTCCTCACCCTGGTACCAAACTCCCTGTGCAGAGACAAGACAAGAAATCATAAATACAGCTTCAGTAGATGGAAACTGTCCCTAGGAACAACCTTCTGACACTGTTGTCTGCTTTTCAGACACCTCAGCTCATCACATCATTTTTCTTTCTGTCTTCTCCCCTCTCCAGAGACAGGCCCAGCCTGCCACATCCTCCTGCCTGGAGCATAAGCATGGACACAAGGTCCACTTTTTACAAGTGGTGACCCCCTTGGGTACCTGGAGCATCAGCAGAGGCCAAGGGTGACAGTATTTCAGATTCTCCTCAAAGAAACTGGAGAAATCATGTTCTGTCTTGGGTCAAGGGGGTGAATTCTGAGGGGCAGAAGTACCACAGCTACCAACGCTGATGGATGTTTCTGGAGGGCTGTAACTGCTGACAGCTTTTCTCAAAGGGCTCTCATATTTCAGAGGGGCTGTCACAACCATCCAGAAAGCCTCTTCCCAAGGTCTAAACTTTTCACTAGCAGGTAGGGGCATAATCTGTGGAGATTTGGGAATAAATCTGACAGGTAACACAGAAATGGTTCAGTGCCAGCCAGCCAGCTGCTTTCTTCAGTTCTTGCATTCAGCAGTGTTACACTGAATGGGTTTTGTGACCAGATGATGGATGTGTCTCCTCTTCCCTTTAGATGGCACCCTGCATGCAGCCAGCTCCCTGCTTCTCCACCTTTATCCTGCACTTTGAGTTCTGATCCAATCCTTTAAGACAGAGTGTTTCCAGGGAGGAACCGTGTTGTTGTGACTCCCCCCTTCCCGAGGCAATCAGGTGTTTTAACACCCTACATGGAGCTTCAGCAGGGGAAGAGGGTTTTTTTGCTGTTGCAACAATCAAAGCAGTAGCACTGAAAGCAGCCTGATTGATGAAGGAATTTTAAAATACTGTATAGCAGCTCTGGTGGGGCCAATTAGTGGATTAAATTATCTGTATGTAAAGTCCATTGTAGCTTTGTGGTTTGGATTCCTGTTGACTGTTACATTCCTTTTCCTTGGCCAAGTTTCAAAGGTGAACGTGAAGCTGTAAAGGATGGTGCAAGCCTTGCATTACAAGAAATGCAAATGGCTGTGGTTAGATATTAACAGGGGTCTGCACTTCTCTGCATGTTGATCCTTGAAGAGCTGACCATTTATTTTCTAGTGTTTAATTTTTCACTTCTGTTCCCCGGAAGAATGTAGAGCAGTTTAACCTTAAGCACCTATCCTCAGCCTTTTTTTTTTTTTCTTTTTTCTTCTGTGGTACCAGGGCATGTTTATGCATATATCATGAACTCTAATAAGGAGAGACATCATCTGTGTTTGTAGCAGGACACTATAAACAAAGGGACACTGCTGTGTAAGAATTTGGAGTGTGCAGGTTTCACCTGCTGTCACCCCATGCACGGGTGCCTGTCGTGCATTTTGGAGGGCTGAGCTCCCACCACAGCACACCCATCACCTGCTTCATCTCCCCAGGCACTCCTGGGGCTCTGTGTCCAGCTTGAGGTGAGGGAGGGAGTGTGAACAGAAAGGAAATTGCTGGAAAGAGCATTTAATCTCTGCCTGGAGGATCCAGCAGGACCTGCTGCTGTTACCACTTCATCTGAGCTCTCATCACTGAGAAATCTCTTGTGTGCTCAGCTTTGATCATCCCAAAACCTTCTCCACCTGCTGCAGGAGGATGAGGTGAGAGATGAGCTGTGACAGGAGGCAGGGTGAGCTCTGCCCCACGCCTGGGGGCACGCTGGGGATGGAGGAGCAGAGGGAGAACTTCTAGGTGCAGAGTCAGTCCTTGCACTGAGTTACCTGGAAGCTGCAGTCCCTGTGATCCTGCTGCACTGTGGGGCCTGTAGGTGAAACAGGCTGAGTGCCTTCTCTCCCTGCAACCAGAAGTGGCATTTCTACAGGATTTAGTTCTCTTCAAAAATCACCAGACAAAAAAAAAAAAAAAAAAAAAAAAGAAAACCAAAATCACTGCCGCATTACCAAAAATGAAAGCTGCTGTTGTTCTTCGCTGGCAAAATTCCTTTCTTTTGTTTCCTGGAAAGCTTAAGCAGCCTGTTTACTGTTAGCAATGAGGAGAAAAAGAAATCCCAGATACTGAAAGCTGCTCTGCTCATTAGATAAACAAGATTAGATAAACCTGCCTGAGCTCCAGAAGCATTTGGATGATGCTCTCAGGCACACAGTGTGACCCTGGGGGTGCCCTAGGCAGGGACAGGAGTTGGATTTGATGATCCTGATGGGTGCCTTCCAGCATGGTGTATTCTGTGATTCAGTGGTTCTGTGATTCACTAGGAAGGGAGCTGGTCCAAGAGGAGGCACCAGGGCTGCTGTTCCACGTGCGTGTTGCACGGGGCCGTTCTGGTGCCGCGCGTTTCGTCGCCTGCTGCGTAGGACAGCTTCTTGAGCCTGCAGAAGTTGGGGTTGTTTTGACAACTGTATACTAAATTTATCTGGAAATAAAGGGAAAAACTGAGCCTCTTGTTGCTATGTGTGCCTCGTGTTTTATTTATAGGTTGTTAGCCAAACCTGCTGACAGGCTATATCTAACTTACTGCCTGGGGAATGAAGGGAGGTGGGATCGTACCAGCCGCTGCCTGGAGAAGGCATTCCAGAGGCTCTGTGAAACTTTACATGAGGCAGAAAGTGTGCAGGCAGATGGCAGCTGCTCTAATTAAGACTTACTGTCTCTGTCTTTTTTTCCTGCTGCCGTGGCTTTTAAGGCATCTCTCTTCCTTTTTAACACCAGAGGAATTTAAGTAATTTATTATCTGCACGGCACGGTGTGTATTATATTACAGTGATAAACGAGCTTCAACCCACTGCAGTAAATGTCTTGATTCCTCAGTAAATTGGACTATGAGATGACAAGTCTCCCAAGACAATGGCAGCTGAAGATGCATCAGTGAAGTTTCGTTTATGGTTAAGTTACTACCTTCACCAGGATGTTTTGAACTGAGACTTATAAACCCCATTGACAGTCTACTCAGCTATAGATAGAGGGACCAGGGAAAAGGAAAGACAATTTAACATTAAAAGCTCATGTTGCTTTGGGTGCTCCTGGTGCTGGAGTTTGGTTAGAACAGCTGAGAAGCAGCTCGTTGTTTTCCATGAAGCTTTGAGGGTGTTTTGTTGGGGGTTGTTTTTTGGAAGTGAAGCAGGCATTTGTAGCTGTGCTAATTGGGTGCCTGCTGGCAGTGATGGCTGCATCTGTACAGTCCCAGGCTGCCCTGCCAGAATACTTCAGTGTTTGAAATCAAGCCCGTTTCTTCCCCTTCGTGCGGGGGCTTTGCCCAGGGTTTGCTCTTTGGGATATAAAATGAGGGTTTGTTTGGTGTTTCAGAGTTTCAGAAGCTGTGGAGGAGCATTCCCGTGGATTCTATGGATGAGGAGAAGATTGAAGAGTATCTGAAACGCCAGGGTATTTCTTCCATGCAAGAAACTGGACCAAAGAAAATAGTAAGAGATAAAAATTGCAGATCTTTCTAGGAGATTCCCCCTTCCTGACCCCACAGTGTTAATCCCAAAACGTGTTGGTGAGCTGATGCACAGCTGCTTTGTGTAGCTCAGGGAAGTGTGGCCAGTTTCAAGAAGTTGCAAAAAACAATGCTGTAGCCAGCAGTCAGTGTTTTTAGAACTCGTTTGAGCCAGTGTGATCCAAGCAGCATCAAGAAGAGGGCAAATGCCAGAAGTCCCTGTGAGCTCCAAAGTGGAAGCTTCTGCTTGAAGCTGTGCAATACATGAAGAGTAGAAAAATAGTTACTTTTTTGGGGGGTGGAGGGTGGTGTTTTTTTTTTAACTTGTTGTTCTCTGCTAAACAGCTTTGAAATCCGGGTGGGAACCATGTAACATGCCTCTCACCATACACAGGCTGTTCTCCAAACTGGGCACAATGTGCTCCTGGTTTACTGGGAGGACAGAATGGCTGCAAACTTTCCAGAGATGCTTTCTTCCTGTCTTCAAACAATTATTTTGTTTGCAGTTATTTGTGTGTGCCTTACAATGTCTTTTTTCCTCTGTGCTTGGCTTCAAGCTGTCCTGGAGAGCTCTTCCACTCAGGACTTACTCCTGGTTTCTGCTAAGTCCCTACACAAGGTGTTTTAATGCCTGTCACTGTGTAGGCACTCCTCACAGATTTCCTATATGCTAAAGGTGTCTTTTGAGGACATAGTTGTGGATAGAATTACAGGGTGTGCACCTGCTTCTTCTGGAGCTGCATGGGAGTGTTTGGTAAATCAGGTATAAACACCAGCTTTGTTAGTGAGTGTGGGGTAGGGAGATAGATGATCCCCAGGGTCATCTCTGTGCCTGGATTTCAGCTGAATGCTGGTTCTCCTTGCAAAAACAAGCAAGCACCTTCCTCACCTGCCCACCCCTGGTCCAAGCAGGGTTCTTCTTCACAGAAGTGGTGACTGTGCTCAGCGTCACCCCTCAGGTCGGGTGTGGCAGCTGGAGGGCAGATCATTTGACTGCTGTTTTATTTCTTCCTGCAGGCTCCTATTCAGAGGAGGAAGAAACCTGCTTCTCAGAAGAAACGTCGATTTAAGACTCACAATGACCACTTGGCTGGAGTATTGAAAGATTACTCTGATGTCGTTCCTGGCAAGCAGTGATGGGTTGGATTCTGGAGCAAACTTCCCTTTTTTTATATCGGCTTTTGGCCACTCGGGCTCACTGTCTTCTTGCAGAAAGACTGACTGTATGTAGTAATGTGATGTGTTTCCCCCACCCCAGCAACTGCCAAGATGAAACAGGTCAGTTTAAGAGCAGGTATGAACTTCTAAATGTAGAGTTTAATTTAATTAGCTAATGGGAAATGTGTCCTTAAGAGGTTCACACTAGCTGCCTCTTGGCATGGAGTGATAAATGGTGCTCAGCATGTAATGCAGGAGTTCCTGTCCAGTGCTTGACTCTGCTTTTACATTGCTTAAAGGGTATTTCCCTGGAATCACTTACAAGGGGCTTCCTAGTAGAATCAAACACAGTATTTGTTACACCAATTTCGGGAAAACCTTTTCATAAAAAATCACTGCAGAAAAATCACTGCAGCCAAGTTTCTTTCGTCATCGAACACACCCATGGTCTGTATGCTACTTCCTTGTCAGAGGACTGAGCTTTACTGAGCTTATCTGAGGCTCAAACTCAAAAGAAAAAAAAAAAAAGGCCTCTCCTGAGCTCCTAGCAGGCTGCAGGATGGCAGTGCAGGTGTAGTAGCTTCCTAATGCTAGTCTGAAATTGCCTTCAGTGAGTTCTTGTCACTGTAGTGGATTGCACATGTGTTTCACAGTTCTGCTCCATGGACAGGAGGGAAATGAAGTGACAGTGTAATACTGGAGCTTTTTTTTTTTTTTTTTTTTTTTAAAAGTAATAAACTTGCAATGCTGGTTTCCAGTGTTGCTTCCTTAAAGACTGAGAGAATCCATGTGTTTTGTGCTTGTTGTGTTTTCTTTTTCAAGGAAGGGACAGAATCTTTGCTATATTTCTATCTTCTCAATGATTTCATTGTTCTGGGCTAACACCATCATCATCTTCTCATTACTGGTTGGGGAGGAGGGAGGAACCACCTTAAATGGAAGCTCTCTGTAGATGCCTGATGTTCTTGTGCAGCACAGTCTTAACCTGGAACATGGCCAAATTGTGTTCTCTGGATAACTTTATTTTATTCTGTACTGAGCCCGAGTCAGTCAATGCTAATATTGTTTTCAAGAGAAGGAGCTGCTTCTCTGCTCTTCTAGGGCCAGGCTCACAGATAAACCAGGTGAGTGCAGATTGCTGCAGCAGGCACATGGGCTGGTGTCCTGCTGGGGGGCTGAAGCAGAGGCCATTGGATCAGTTATGAGGATGATGAAGGGACTGGAGCATCTCTCCTGTGGTGAAAGACACAGAGCCCTGGGGCTGTTTAACCTTGAGAAAAGAAGGTTGAGAGCATCTTCTGAATGTCTGTCAGTATCTGAGGGGTGGGTGTCCAGAGGATGAGGCCAATCTCTTTCCAGTGGTGCCCAGTAACAGGACAAGGAATAATGGGTTTAAGCTGGAACATAGGAAGTTCCACCTCAACATGAGGAGAAACTTCTCTCCTGTGAGGCTGAGGAGCCCTGGCACAAACTGCCCAGAGAGGTTGTGGGATCTCCTGCCAACCCCTGATATTCTGTGGTTCTGTGATTCTATGGATCTGGGCAGGTGAACAGATGAAGAACAAGGCTTTGTGGCTGCGCCACCAAACAAGTTACATCTCCTTGGGGAAGAAATAAATTTGTGTAACTGTAGCATTTTTCTTCCTGAATTTAACAACTGCTCTTTTGAGATACAGACAATGCTTCCAGCACTGCACACATCAGCCCTATTGAAGGAGTTGCTAAAAGCCAGTAGTTTCTTTTATTATTTTATATATTTTTATTTTTGTTCATGCTTTTAATATATATATGTATATATATAAAGGCATGCTGTTCCCAGCTGGTTTTAAAACAGGTTTTCTTTCCTATGTCTTCCAGGTCAGCACAAGCAATTCCCCTTGAAGCTTTTTAATATTCCAATACATCTCTTCTTAAAAGCACTTGCAAAACTGTTCACCTCTCTTCTGTTGTCATCTTCACTCAAAAAAAAAAAAGTTCCTCTACACTGCATTTTTGAGCAGTGATATTTTTTTCTTTTTTTTAGTGGTGGTGCTCAGATGAAAGCAGAGCTCTTGGTGATCTCTGAGTTGCCTTTCATGCCTTTGGGGATTTTTATGGGGTAACTTCTTGTCTTCAACAGCATTACCCTTTCTCTGTGAGCCAGAGCTTGCAAAGCAGACAGTGAGGCAGGCTAACAGTTCTGTTTCTCTGCTCAAGCAACTGAGATAACAAAGAGTCAACAGAAAATGCTTCCAGGTACTTTCAAAGATTCAAAACATGTCAGGTCAAAAATTAGGAGAGCAGGAAAGGAAGATGGACTACCAGCTCTGTGTGGCATTGTCAGGGTCCAGTGTTCAGTGGAACAAAATAGTCTGGTTGATGTCCAGTTGGGAAAGACTGGATTAAATGCTTTTCCTCACTGAAGGAAGCTTTCTCTGCTGTACTGGCAGAGAGGGCATAGTAAGTTTTACAGCTTTTGGGGGTACAGTCTCAAAAGTAGCTGAAGGGAAGCTCACATTGGCCAGTTAGAAGTGACATGGCATATGGAGGAGCAGTCATCAAGAAAGCAAGTTGAGAAGGTAATCTTGAGGTCCTCTCTTTCTCATGGGTTTCAGGAGCTGGGTTTTGTTTCTCTATCAGAGAAAGTCCCAGGGGTCCCTCTGGGTTTTTTCCAGGACCTCTTTAAGAATCCAACCATGCAACTTGAAAATGTCTCAACAGTATCAGCAGGAGTCTGTTTGCTGAAAGCATTTTTGTACCACTCCAGTCCACTTCAGACTCTTCACAGCCTGATGTCCAAATCAGGCTTTTTGCTGCAGTTCAGCATAAGAGAGAGAACTTAAACTTCATCTTCCCCCAGGGTGTTCTCATCTATTCTGCATCTGGCAAGATGGTTCTCCCAGTGGCCAAACCCATTGTGCCCTCAGCTTGCTTTCTTTGGCCAAATCCTTCCTCCCACAGTCTGATGGAATGAAGGGGCTGCTGAGAAGCATCATGCTCTGTCCTGTTGGCCATGCCTCCCTTTTAACCAGGAAGACAAGAAGGTTTGGGCTGTCCTTGACAAAGAGGACTTTGTCCTTGGTTTCCCCCTCCGTATCACACTGGTTCATCCTGTTGGGAGGGAAGTGTGCCCATTCCATCCTGATGGAAACTGGAGGAGGAGGGGGCTGGTGGGATCACATTGCTGGTAGCTCTTCCTCTCCAGCCAGGTGTTTCTGGTCTAGGATTTGCTTCAGGAAAGGTATCTTTCTAGGTCATCTGGTAGGAATGTCAGCATGCCTGCCCACTGAGGTCAGGGGCTGCAGTCACCCATCAGGAGGAGCTCCTTAGGGCATCCTTGTGTCTCTAGATGTCAACCAGAGCTTTTTTATCATCTGCTCCTCCTCACCCCCAAATAAAAGCACCATTGTTTTGCCCAGGGGTGTCACATCTCTAAACTTGGAGCCCTGCTGGTTTCTCTCCTAAAAGTTGCTCTAACTGCAGAGTTATTCCATCTCCTCCTCCCCTAAAGATGATCATTCTGGAAGGGGATGGAAAGCAGCAGGATTTGGTATGGTTGAATGAGAAAGCTGACATAAGGCGGGCATGTACCAGAGCTGATCTATAATTCATCATGATCATTCAAGGCTTTTAGAAGAGCAGAGGAGAGAGAGGCAAGGGAGCCCTGACAAGTGGTGTAAAAACCCTGCACGTGGCTTTGGCCAGCGAGGGCTGTCACTTCTGATGAGCACGGGCAGGCAGTGTTTGGGCCACGGGGGAGAGAGCCAGGCTCCTGGTACCTGCTGCTGAGGAGGGGCTGTGTTTGCAGATGATTAGCAGCAGCTATGGCACTGACATCTCATTAGTTCCAGCTTTGTTGCTGCTTTCCGGTCGCTGCTAATGTACCGGGTTCCCAAATTCCTTTGTGTCTTACTGCCTCGGGGGCTTCTGGCAGCTCCTGCCTCTAGGAGAGGAGGTCTGGGGGGGTTGAGTGCTTACTGGGGACTGGTTAAGACCAGCAAGGCTAACAACCACTAACAACCATCAGGGAGAGGAAAGCTGGGACCCCCTGCCTCCTGCTTTTCTGCTGTTGTAAAGTCAGGGATATGGCTGGATCCTTGAGGGACACCAGTGCTGGGGTCAGGGCTCCAGCTCCTCCTCCCAGGGCAGAGGGGCTTTGCTGCTGCCCTGCTGCTCTTGTTGTGGATCCCAAGGTGTGTTCCCAACCCCGTCAGCCCTGTGCAGGCTCTCTGGGCACATCCCCAGGATGCAGGTAAGGATGAGTGGCAGTCCCCAGGAGGAGAGAGCTTGTCTGGACAGGACAGGGAGGCAGCTTCCCCACCCTGCTGGGGATGAACAAGGTGAACACAGCTGTGCAGCTCAGGTGAGGGCCAGCAGAGCAAAGGAAGCTGTTGGTTCTCTGCTCAGCCTTGGGGAGGTCACACCTGGAAGCTGTGTGAAGTTTGGGCTTCTCCCCATTCCAGAGGGATGCTGGGGAGGGCCTGGGAGGAGAGTGTGTGGAACTGGGGCAGCTTGGGGTGGTGGTGAAGAGGCAGCTACTTCGTTGGAAGTATGACAGTGTGAAGAGCATCTGAGAAGGTGATGTGGTCAAACTCTTTTTTTTAGCAGCCATGGCAGATAATGTAATAAGGGAACGTGGGAAGTTTGGTTTGGATATTAGAGAAAAAGAGCTGGTGGGGGGGTGTCTCAATCCATGGGGGTTTCAAGCATCACCCAGGCAAGATCAGGCTGCCCAGATCTCGTGTTGACAAAGGGGGAGGTTTTATCTTAGACCTCTCGTGGGTCCCAGCCCTGGTTCTTTCAGTGCCACCCAACTTTCTGGAAGAGCAGTTCTCCTTGTTTCTTGCTGGCTTACTTTCTGCTGCTCTGGTTTGTAAGTGTGTGCAGGGGCTCTGTGTTACCCAGAAAAAAACCCCAGCCATGGCTCTGAAAACCCATCAGCACTTCTGCAGTGGGGAGCCACGTGCTGGGCTCCAACAGCCCCGTGTGTTGGGTGTTGTGCAGAGTGCAAGCACAGCAGGGGGAAAGGATGGTTAAGGCAGGAGGTTGTCCTTCCATTAATTTTTTTGACTGTACCTGCACTTCTGGGCTTCCATCCAAGGCCTGAAGTACAATTTCCTTCTGCCTCCATCAGTTATGTTACAGTCTCTATTCCCTCCTGAGCTGGTTATTAATTATGGAGACTGCAGAGCTGAAGCCCAGGCTCTGCTAATGGTTGACTTCCCCACGGTTCAGAAGCAGCATTTCAGAGATCTGCTAATGGTGTTTCTGAGCTTTGCTTTTCCAGCTCTGCTGTCATCTGGGTTTCCAGCCTGAGCGTGGCAGTGATGCAGAGAATGGTGTTGAGGTGTTGGCTGAAGCCTGTAGCAGGACACACATCCACAGCATCCTGCTCATCTCCCTGAGTTGGAATGTCCCCCCCAGTGCAGGGATGGCCCCTGGGCAAGCTTTGGGCTTCTTGGTTTGCTGTGCAAGCAGAGAGTCACGGAATGGTTTGGGTTGGAAGGGACCTTAAAGCTCCTCCAGTGCCAACCCCCTGCATGGGCAGGGACACCTCCCACCAGCCCAGGTTGCTCCAAGCCCCATCCAACCTGGACTTGGACACTGCCAGGGATGGGGCAGCCACAGCTTCCTTGGGCAGCCTGGGACAGGGGCTCAGCACCCTCACAGGAAAGAATTTCTTCCTAATGTCCAACCTAAATCTTTCCTCTTTTTTGTTTGAAACCATTCCCTGTCATCCTAAATCCCTGTGTGGGTTTCTCCCCGTCCTTCCCAGTGGGATGGCCTCTGCTTCCTGGGGCAGATGGAAGGTGACAGGAGTGGGGCAGTGGTGACCTGGCTGACTCCTCTCCATTCCCCCAGCCTTGGAGCATCGGGGAGCAAATCCACACCGAGTGCTTGGCCCTGGCTCCAGCCCTCCTCACAAACCTCCTCTTTACTTTCAGCCTTCCCTCCCAGCCTGTGTCTCAGCCTCTCCAGCTGCCTGGCCAAACCCCGGTGCTATCTCATCTTTCCTCTCCAGGCCTTGTTATTCCTTCCCCCTCCTCTCCAAGGAGGCCCCGGGGAGCGGGTGCTGAGCTCCCTCCTCCTCCCTGTCCCGGCCGGGCTGTGGGTGCCTCCGTACGGCCTCGGCTCTGTCTGCCCTTTGCTGTCCCTGCCCTGCCTGGCACAGCTCCATCTCCTGATCCCCGAGATCCTGCTGCTGGCTGCCTGCAATCCCTGGGGAGATAACACCTCTCTTTCTCCCTTTTGTTCCCAATCCTGGGGATGCAGGGAGGTGTAGCAAGACGCAGGCGTCCCCCTCTCCCCCGGCTCCCCCATGGCATTAGGGCTGTCGGGGAGTGAAAGACTTTGGGAAACAATGAGACCACGGGATTTGTCTCATTTTGGTTTTTCCAGCTCTGCCTGTTGGTGTCCCTCCGGGACTTATCCCCTGGTATCAGATGCCAGCAATGGCCCGGGAGTCCCTGGTCCCATTTTGCAATCTCCTGGTGTCAGCCAGCAGCTCGGGCCTTCCTGTCAGTGTCCCCGAGGGGTCACGGGGAAAGAATGTTCTCCCCCCAGCCACGTGGGGAAAGGTCACCACGGGCAAAGGGGACACTGGGGACGGGCAGCAGCACGGAGCCAAAAAGCATTCTGGCTTTACAGGGGAAGTTCAAAAAAGAATGGTTCAAGAGGTTAAATATTTTCAGCGTCGCCCCGCTTCCTTTGACGGGAGCTGATGCTGTGCCCGGGAGAAGGCCATGAGGATGTTTGCCTGTGTGTTTCACCCCTCTCTTAGCTGGAGGATGTTTGCTGTTGAATCCAGCTGGTGCCTGGGTGTCAGGAATTACCATCCAACATCATCCAGAGCCTTCAGGTAACAGCACTGTGCCTTTTCCTTCCAGCCTGGGTTGCAGGTCCAAAGCTGGAGCTTGTTCCTTGTGCTTTGTTTTGCTCCTGGTACTTTGTTTTTGGAGCCCGAAGCTCCTGGGGACAGTGGTTGCATTTATCTGGGCGGAGCAGTCTCTATGCTGGGCTCATGAGATGAGTTTTTCAAGATTCTCAGCATGTTAAAGAATAAAAAATAATAAATAATCTGGCCCTTGGTCTCTAGGTTACGTTTGCCTCCGCTGTGGCTGAGCTCATGGAAAATCGCTGCTTAGCTCCAGTGCCCTGTGCCAAGATTAGGAGGTTTAAAAACTAACTGATAAAATCTTTGTAAACTTGCAGTCACTTCTTTAAAGCCTGCTGATCCTTCCAGCCTGGATTTTGGAGCTTTCCTAGAGGACCTGAAAAATTGCTACCTCCCTCAGGAGCTTTGTCTGCAAACACCCTGAGGGAGGAAGGAGACTGCTGTTCCCCAAATCCCTGAAGGGTGTGGGGGGATCCCTTTCCCTCTTCCTCAACAGATACACAGCACCCAACAATGCTCTGCACATAACTTACAATAATCACTGGTTTTATTTTTAAAAAATTACAATAGAAAAGTACCTTTAAACACATTTCCAAAAGCGGAGTAGACAACACGGAAGCTTCTCTCCTCTCCACAAGACAAAGTACAGGAAATAGTTGGCTAAAAGAGTTGGTCTGTCGCTTGGAAACGCTGGTATGGTTCCTTTTGGAGCCTCTCAGAGGTGTGTCTTGGGATTGATTTCTTCTCACATCACCTTTACCAATCCCATTTCTTACAGAAGACCCCAATGGGACAGTTTCCCATCACACCAACCTCACCCCCAGCCCCACCCCAGCTCCAGCAGCCTGAATCCCAGCCTGCCCACAGGATGAAAGGAAGGAAGGAAGGAAGGAAGGAAGGAAGGAAGGAAGAAGGTTATGATGTTTAACCAGGCCACAGGCACCCTGTGCTCCTCAGTGCAGCTGAGAAACTGTCCATGGGCAGCTCTGAGTGGGTGCACTCTGCAGCAGGGACAGGGCCCGGGGGTGCAAAGGCAACAAAAGAAGTTTTGCACCCCTCCTTTTGCAAGAAACTGAAACCTGATCGAGGTTTTCTTTTTGCTTTGCTTTGCTCTTTTGGTGGTTTTGGTTTTCCCCAAATTCCTCCTGGAGCAAAGAGGAGGAAGAGAGTATGTCAAGTGGGGTTTCTTGGCTGGTAGGTAATCCCTGTAAAGGTTACAGACACCACCCCAAGGGTGGCAGCAGCCTCCTGTCTTGCCACATGGAAAAGTGGGAATGCTCCAGAGTGAGCTGCTGGACTGGCAGAACCTTGACTCTAGAACCCCTGCTCAGGGTAGAGGTCTAAGCTGAACTGAGAGGTTGTTATTTGTTTGGGATTTTTTTTTTTCCCTCATACAGCAGTTTAGGTTGCCTGTAACAACTTCAAGCAGTCGTGGCAGGAGGAGGAGGAGGATGAGGATGAGGAGGAGGCAAATTGTCACCTTGCTACATGCACGGGCTGTCCCTGCCCATCCCTGATCCTGACAGTTGTGCCATGCGGAAGCTTTGCACAGCAAGCTATTAACATAGCCCTAAGGTAAAAACAAACAAACAAACAAACAAAAAAACAAACCCACAACAACCACCATAAGAAAGTTTCTGATTGTCCTGCCTGGTTGTCACTTAGTACAACTGGGAAGAAAGGAGTAATACTGGAGGTGTCTGCAGGAGTCTCACAGCCAGAGCACAATTCCTGCCCACCCGAATCGTGCCTCCCGACGTCTGCACACACGTGAACCTTCAACATGCAGCATTTCAAGCACAAAAACCTGTGGTCCGACCCAGTGTAAGATTGTCCTATTTAGGAGGTTTGGTACAAAAATACTTGCTCTCGTTTTTTCGCCTTTTTTCTTCTTTTTTCTTTCTTGTCTGCTTTCCTACGGTTCTGTTTGAAAAGTCTTTTCAAAGGCTACAGCGATGCCTGTCAAACCATGCTTTCAGAAGTAACACACTCTTTCTTACAAATATACAGTGTAAAAGAGGAAAATATTATTACTAGGTATGCTTTTTGTTTTTCTTCGAGGAGAGCAGATGTGTGATAGAGGCTGTGGGAAAGTCTTGGAGGAATCCAAACTTGTGTGAGGTTTTGGTTTTGGTTTTCTTTTTTTTTTTTTTCTTTTCAAGCCTGCAACAACAGAGAGAGGTGTTAAGAAAAAAAAACAAAAACAAAAAAACCCAAACCATAAGAGCCACAATTTTGAGCTGAAGCAAAGTGGATAGAGGGCTGTGGTTAATGTCTCTTCCTTTGTGGGGAAGCTCCTCATAGCCTGGGAGGTTTGTTTGGGAACTGGGCACCAGGCTCCAAGGAGAGTGGTTTAACTGGGAAAGGGCAGGGTGGGACACACAGGGGCTGTTGGCACTCTGTGGTCATCAGGCAGAGGGGACAGAGCCACTGGTCCTAGTTTGCTCCTCCTCATGGCTCCTCCTGGGTTTTGGGGCTATTTTTTTTTAACTTCCCACCAGCTGGGAAGCTGAGAGTTAAGTTGAATTTTGCACTTAAGAGGAATTTGATCTGTGTTGATCCAAGGCAGGAAGCAAGCAGGGAGAGATGAGATTACCCCGGGGGTAATTCAAAGCCCAGAGGCATTCCTGGGCTCTCCAAATTCCAGATAACAACGATAAAGGTGGGAATGGCAGAGAGGCACCAGGGATCAGCTCTGGGGATGCTTTCACCTTCTTTCCTCAGGGACATCGTTGCCTTCCTCACCCCTCTACCCCCTCCCCGAAGCAGCAAAGCCCCAGGGGCTGTGTTGGGGGTGTGTGGGGGTGTGTGTGTGTCCCCCCAGTTGTGCTTCAGCCTTACCAGCACACTGTGGTTCTGCAGAGAGCTTGCCAACCCAGTAGCCACCTTGGAAGACTCCACTAATACCCACAAGACTGACTGTAGGCCACCATCACACACCTGAGACCTGTGAGGGGACACGGCAGAGGGTGAGGGACTTTGAGGTTGGTGTGCCACGGGGAGAGGTTATTTTAGACTCACACAAATGGTTTGGGTTGGAAGGAACCTTAAAAGCTCCTCCAGTGCCAACCCCCTGCATGGGCAGGGACACCTCCCACCAGCCCAGGTTGCTCCAAGCCCCATCCAACCTGGACTTGGACACTGCCAGGGATGGGGCAGCCACAACCTTTGCAGCAGTTGAGGCTTCCTCAGGGAAGCAGTTCGCAGCTTAACCCTGTCCTGCTGAGCTCCCAAACCCTTCTCTGGGCTGTGCCATGGCCCTTCCTGGCTGGAGAAGCCAGTCAGGGAACCAGGAGGTTCCCACCCTCCATCCTCAGCACCCACTGTGGTTACCAGGGTGGCTGCAGGGAGGTGGACCCAGTCCCAAGGATTCCCTCATCCCCCTTTCCCAAATACGGCTCTGCTTACATTTGAGCTGGAAACCTTGGCCCGTTCCATGTTTTGGAAGAACCACCAGTTCCCAAAGCCTCGCTGCTCCCTATTTTTAATCTGCTGGGCCTAAAATAAGACAGTGAATGCTTTGCAGATCCGAGGCTGGGCTTGGCTGCAGCTCTCTCCCCGGGTGACTGAGCCTGGTGGCCATGGCTGAGGTGGCACGGGTGGCTGATGCCAGAGCCTCACCACCTCCTTGGATCCACGAGGTGGAGAATCCCCCAATAAAAATCTGAGTCACCAAGGCATCTCCCTGACTTTCCTGGCAGGGTTTTGTTTGTTTTCTTTTTTTTTTTCCATCCGACTTGAGAAGCTGGCCTGGCCAGTGTGGGTGTTGGGTCTCCTGAGCTGCTAGAGACCCCGGGAGGGGTGGCAGGGGGTGCTGAGGGTGAGGGTGGCCCTGAGCTCTCCCCCAAGAGGAGAGGAGCTGGGCAGGCAGCACTCACCTGGCATTCAGCAGAACTGACGGGACTTCCAGCCCGGAGAACCAGCCTCGGAGGGAGGGAGCCAGCGCATCTGCAAGGACAAGAGGGGCAGAGGCTGAGAGGGATGGGATTCCCTGCCCATTCCCTGCCCCTTCCCTGCTCACACTGATGTTGGAATGTCACCAGGACAGCCATCCCGAGCTGGTGTCACCTGCAAAGCCTCCAAGCAGAGGTGAGGAAACATCAGAGGCCAAACCCCGTGGGGCTCTGCCAGGCAACGCCACGGCAGCCCCTCCAGCCTGAGGGTCCCCTCCTCCTGACCCCAGCCACCAGAAGGTGCCACCACCAGTGTCCCCACCGGGCTAATGTTTCTTCTCACGGTGTCTAAACACCCGGTTTCAGCCCAGGTTCTCCTGGGGGTTGTCCTTGGGAGCCTCCTTACTCCTCCATTTCCTTCACTTCCAGGTGCTGCCTGTTAGCCCTCATCTGACATGGCAAGGAAGTGGCTGCTATAATATTTACCACCACTCTTCCTATAAAACCACCCCCCCCCAAAAAAAAACCCTTGGGATTTCATCCAAAAGCAGCAGCTGGTTCATACACTGAGCTCTTGTCCTCGCCCTCCTGCTCCAGCCATCCCCAAGCTGCCTCCAGCTCCCAGTGATGCTGACTCCGGATAACCCCGCTCCATCCCCAGGCAGGGCTGGGGCCAAAAAGCTGTTGGGATGTGGCTTATCCAGCAAATCCCTTTCCCTCTGCTCATTTCCTCCTCCCCACCAAGCTGGAGCCAGCAACAAGGAGGGAAGGCTGGGATGGTGTCTGGTGGTGCTGGGGAGGCAGCTGCCCTGTTGCCCACCCCACCTTGGAATCTTCTCCCCGGGGCCATCCCCCACGATGCTGCTCTGGGCAGCACCCCAAAGAGCTGCACGGCAGATCACTGCTCCCCTCCTTCCAGCTCTTCCTCCTGGGGCAGGTGAGGACCTGGCCAGTAGAAGGTGGCTCCTCTGCCTTTGCTCCCTGTTGGAACTGCTTTGTTTTGAGGCCCCACATCCAACCCAGCCTCATCCCAGTGATGCTTCAAGGTGGGGAGGGTTGGCTCTGGAGCCCCATCTTGTGCCTGGCCAGGAGTGATGGGGACAATCCAGCTCCCCTGCCTCTTCCAGAGCATCCCAAATCCCTCCCTCCCCACCTGGCACAGGTGAGAGCAAAGGCAGGGAGACAAAAAGAGGAGTTTGGGGAGAGGCAGGTGCTGGCTCCCTTGGGTGCTGTTCCTAAATCTCGGGGGGCGGGATGGCAGTGGAAAAAAGTGTTTGTTAACCAGGCAGAGGTTAGTGATGGAAAAGGGGGGGAAAAAAAAAAGGGATGGGCTGGGAGAGGGTGAGCAGAGCACTGGTGTCTGGTCTGGAATTACCTGGGCGTGCAGCGAAGCGGGGTAGGTGAAAGCAGGAGGAGGTAGAGCAGGTGCTAACTCCGCTGGGTACAGAGGGTATGGACCCCACACTTCAGGGCTACTGGGGTAAAGTGCAGGCACTGTGAGCTCGTCTGCAAGAAAAGGAGGAGGAGAAGGAGAAGGAGAGTTAACAGTCACCCACAGCCCTCACTTTCCCTCGGGAAGGCTTTCCTTCTTCCCCCCCCCTCCCCAAAAGCAGGATGGATCCCCAGGAGAACTCAGGCACAGGGTAAACACCTGGGGCTGGGCCGGTGGTGAGGGGTGCCCGGGAGCATCCCAAAACTTGAATGACCAGCCTGGTGTCCCCAGGAGAAAATGCTTTCCCCCCAGCAGAACCCTGGCACAAGATGTTGGTGCCACCACCTCTGAGGTCTCCACAGGACCCCATCTCCCCCCCCTCCAGCTGCCTCTCAGAATCTCCCCAGCGTGGTGAAGCAGCACCAAGGGCTTGTCCTGCTCCCCCCCGCTGGCTGTCACCTCCCCTGGGTCCCCTCCAGGGTCAGCAGCCACCTTCAGGGACCTGCTGGCCACCAGCTGCTGTGTGCCACTCTATGGACCCGGTGGTCCCCATCACGCCCCCCCCCCATCACTACATCCCCCATGACATCGAGTTGCCTGAATCTGATGTTTTCCCCAGGAAAATGAGGGTGGGGGTGATTCCCAGATCCCGGACACCCCTAAACCTTCTGGTTTGGTTGGGTGGGGGGGGGGGGGGGTAGATCCCTTTGGAGCCCCCCCTGAGTGGTACTTACAGGGCTCACGGGTGATGAACTGAGGTACAGCAGTGGGGAGGGGGGTGCTGGGGTTGGGGGTCCCCACCAGTTTGCTCTTGGCCATCTTGGTGTTGGCTTTGGCAAACTCCAGCCGCAGGGTCTGGGGGATCTCGGGGTCGAAGCGGATGCCCTGGGGTGGGGAGAGAAGGAAGTGGGGAGCACTGCAGCAAAAAACAAAAAAACCTGAATAACTGCCAATTATGTATTTTATTTCTTTTTTAGAACTTCCAGCCTTGAAATGAGCTCATTTGCCAGGCCCCGAGGCGGCTCGAGGTCCTCCCAGCATCTTTAGCATCGGGACCATATTTGGCAATCAGCATCTCTGCAAGCTGAGCTCTTATCCAGGCAGATTAACAGAGCCAAAAAAAGGAAGGAAAAAAAAAAAAAAAAAAAGAATGGGGAAAAAAAGAAAGGGGAAAAAAAGGGGGGGGGGGGGAAAGAAAGGGAAAAAAAAGAAAGGGGAAAAAAAGAGGTGGGGAAAAAAAGAAAAAGAAAATGGGGTGGAAAAGAAAGGGAAAAAAAAAAAAAAAAGCTTTATGTTGAAAATTAAGACAAGGAAAAGAAAAAAACACCAAAACCAAAAACTAACGCAAAGGAAAAAAAAAAATCCCAACCAAAACAAGCGGAGGAATCAGAGCAGCTGCACCAGGGTCTCCCTGTGACTGTTTCTCCAGGAGGTTGAACTCCACAGAGGTAGTGGGAAGCTCATAGAATCCCAGACTGGTTTGGGTTGGAAGAGACCCTTAAAGATCACCTCATTCCAACCCCCTGCATGGGCAGGGACACCTCCCACCAGCCCAGGTTGCTCCAAGCCCCATCCAACCTGGACTTGGACACTGCCAGGGATGGGGCAGCCACAGCTTCTCTGGGCAACCTGGGCCTCACTGTTAAAGGAAAGTGAAATTTGCTTTTTTGTTTGCAGTTTCAGCTTGGATTATTTTTTTTTTTCTTTATCCCCATCCCTCGCTGAAGAAGAAACAGGAGGGGCTGGGACAGGCTGGCTGGACCCGGAGGCTTCCAGCCCTCCTGGGAAAAGTGAGAGGGATATATCCCCTCCTCAAGGACAAGGGATGGGGATGCATTGGGGCCCATCCCAGGAATTCCCAGAGTGTCCCAGGCTGGGGAAAGGGGGAGATAAATCCCAAGACTCACGTTGAGGGCGTTCTTGGCTGCCTCTGCCTCGGAGCGGCTGTCGAAGCTGACGAAGCCCACGGGCTGTGGAGGGGGGAGAGGAGGGAACATCAATCCCACTGCTTGGGGGCAGAGAAGGGAACATCCCCCCCATCCCAAGCCCAGGGAAGGTGGGAGCACGGTGTGGGATGCTGGCCCTGTTTTGAGAGGTTCCTACCTGCTTGGAGGTGAGTTTGATGAGAGACCCTTCATAGCCCTGCAAGGGAAGAAGGAAAAGGTTGACAAATGTTGGACTGGGTGAGCCTGAAAGTCTCTTCCAAACAAAGACATTTTGGGGGGGGGGGTGTGTAAAAAAAAAGGGTGTTTGGGTGGAATTCCCCAGGATTCATCTGCCCTTTTGGAGAGGGAAACCTCCCACATCCATCACCCCGCAGGTGGTAGGGGGATTGGGTGCAAGTCAAGGTGTGTTTATTTGAGCATGCAGTATTTTTATTTATAATCAAATATTATTTTATTATCAAGGTCTTAACTGCAATCAAAGCACCTGGTGCCACTTCCCTGTGGTGCATTGGGGCAGAAAGGCACAGTAACTTGTTTCTGTGAATCAAGTGACCCAATCGAGACCTTTTCTGGGGAAACCAAGGGGCTCCTGGGTGCCACCAAGGTTGGTGAGGCCATGGGGAGGGGTCAGCCCCACACTTCCAGCCCGCCCCCTCCCCTCCCCAATACCTTAAAGGGCCTGAAGAGCAGGTAAAGTTCTCGGGGCTTGATGTCCAGAGGCAGCCCACTGACAAAGAGTGTCCTCACCTAGAAAAGAAGCAGGAGGTTCCTGGTGACCCTCCCTCATCCCTTACTTGGGGATACCCTCTCCTCAGGTGGTTTCATCCTCATGGGATGATGCCAGCCCGAGAGGAACCTCGTGGGCAGCCAAAAACCTCTAAGCCAAGGTTAGGGGATGCAGAATTTGGGGGGGAGAAGCATCCTCATCCTTCAAGTGAGCATGGACCAAGCTGCCAGGACACTGGGGGAAGGTAACCAAGCCCCATCCTCACCACACCAAGGGCTCCCCAGGCCCAAAATGCTGTCAGCACCTTCCTACCCCTCTCTGGCACAGGGGATGATCCAGTGCTTAAGGTGGTGTAGGAGTGATGGGTGGATTTAATGATCTTGAAGGTCTTTTCCAACCATGATTCTCTCTCTCCTGGCAGCCCCAGCAGAGCCCTCATGCTGCAGACAATGCCCATTGTCTCTGATTAATTGCAGCAACTCATTAAGGGCTGGGAGAAGCAACCCCCAACTCTTCCTCCTGTCCCCCTCCAAGCAGCTTCTCCTGCAGCATTTTAAATTAAATCTGCAGGATTTAATGGGTGAGATTATTTATTTCAGGCACCCAAATGCCTTATGAGAGGTGGTCCAGAGGGGCTGGACCAAGGTCACCCACCCCGGGTGCCAAGCTGCCAGATTGGGGCAGGAGGAGGGGAAAAAACCTCACCTTGATTATTTGATATTTATTATCCTTTAAAATTCATTATTCTTTTATCACAGAATCTCAGAATGTCTTTGGTTGGAAGAGACCTTCAAGATCATCCAGTCCAACCTCTGGCCAGCACTGTTAAGTTCATCACTGAGCCATGTCCCTAAGGACCAGCTCCACACACTGTTTAAACACCTCCAGGGATAAATATATTTATATTTTTATATTTATTCACATATCATGACGGTTTTATGAAGTTGTATTTATTAATTTATATTTATTTATACTTATTTTACATTGTCATATTTATTATTCTTCTATATAATGTCATGTTTATTATTTACTATTATTTGATAGTTCTTACTAGTTTATATTTACCATTATTTGATAGTTATTATTATTTACTATTTTGTCTAGAAACCCTGCCTACCTGATTCCCTGGGTCAGACCTGTGGAAACAGCCAGAGACAGCCAGCCCAGCCCTGCTGACATCTCCTCTTTCTCTTGCAGATAAGTTATCTACCCCTCATCTCCCAGCCCGGCAGCACCAAACATTCCTGCTTTGTGTAACAAAACCTCTGCCTGACCTGTAGCTATTCAATAACAAAAGCTTTGTTGGGGTGGTTTGGGGGTTTTTTGTTTTTTTGCTTTTTTTCCATATATCCTTTGTGTTGCCAGCACCCACCCCTGGCTGTGTTTGGGGGGGGGAGGAGGGGGAAAGCTTCCAAAAAACCCCCAACCAGCCGTGAAAGTACAACCATCCCAAGGCTTGGTTCCTCTTGGAAAGCCATCCAGGGAAAGGATGCTCAGAGGGATGCTGCAGCTTGGAGGGGATCGGATCAGCCCTGAGATGTCCTCAGCCTGAGCCCCAGGGCTGCTCCAGAACCTGTCCCCTCTGCTGCCATCACCCAGGGGGGGCTGCAAACCCTTCCCAAGGCGTCTGGGGGACCCTCCCCAACTTTCTGCCACTGTTGGGATCTCAGGGAGTGATGGAGCATCCCGTGCTGCACCATCTCCCTGTGGAGACACTGCCGGGAGGGATTAATCCAGAGGACATCCCATGAAATTCAGCGTAAAGAAGGCAAATTTAGCCCTTCCCAAGGAATCAGCTCCTGGAAGAGGAACTGAGCATCCATCCCTGCCTGCCCCATCACCCCTCCAGGGCTCCTCCACTTCCCTCCTTCCCTTTCCCTGGGGAGCTGCGGGAAACCCAGGGATGCTTCCAGGGGAGATCCCACCACCAATTCCTGCCCTGAAATCCAAAGCCCTTCGAGCTCACCAGATCCTTTATCCCCAAAGCCAGGCGGCGGGGAGATGGGAGAGATAAAAGACCCTGGGAAAAAAACAAAAAAGAAAAAAAAAAAAAAAAAACCAAAGAAAAAGAAACCAAAACAACAAACCCTCCTAAATTCAGCCCCGGCTTCTCCTGGGTAATGATTTGTTTTCTTTGAAAGGTCAAACGCGGGTCGGCCAAGTTTTAAACCGTGAAATTATACAATGGGGAGAGGGAGGTGGGGTCCAAAGGAACCCCCGTCAGGTTTCCAACCCCAAAAGGATGTTTTTGGGGGGTTGGGGGGGGGGGGGGGGGGAAGGAAGGAAGGAGAAGATCCAAAGTGGTGGATGCTTCCCATCTGCACCCCATCCAAGGGAGGTTTTGAGGAGGTCCTGAGTAAACAGCATCCTTCCCCTGGGCTGGGGGAGGAGCAGGTGGGAGGGCTGGGGCTGCCTTTAAAGCCGGCAGAGCAAAGGGAGTGTCCTCAGGGATCAATCCCAGCCGGCAGGACGGATATCCTTCTGCCAAGGGAAAGGTTTTCGGCGGAAACAAAACTCCTGCCCTTAAATGGAAGAGGAGCCTGGGCCCGCAGGGAGCTGCTCCAGGCTTTCCTCTGCTGAGATCCCAGGGGCTCAGCCTCCCTTCTCTGCCAAGAACGCTCCCAGGGTCAAATCCAGCCTTGGAGAGGGAAAAAAAAGCCCAAATGCCCATCTGGCAGCAGGCAGATGCTCTTCCAGAGGGGAAAAAATGACACCTCAAAGAAGGAAGGGGTGAGAGATCCTCCTGAGTGTCTGGAGGGATGGGGCCAGGGCTCCAGCTCCCCAGCAGGGATCAGCTCAAGCAGTGGGATTCCCACAACCCAAAGGGTTTAGGAGACCCCAAACTCCTGGGTTTCAGTTCTGCTGCACAGACACTGTTCATATTTTCTTCTTGGCAGAGCGTTTCTCCACCTCTCCTTCTCCTCACAGTTTGGGGTGAAACCAAAGATTTCTTCCAGGTCAGAAGTGTTGATGTTTGCTGTGGGAAGGCACTGGCCATGGATGCAGGACCTCACAGGTGACCAGCACCTTGATTTCCTTCAGCAGGGATGACAGCTACAGGACCATGTGAGGAGCACACCAAGTCCTCCTTTCCATAGTCCTCCTCTGCCCCACAGCTCCTGGATTTGTCAGGGATACTGGATCCCACCTCCAGCACATCATTCCTGGTTTGTGTCCTGGCTTTTACTGGCCTTGCAGAAAGATTTTCCTACCTTCTGCTGCTCTCCTCTCCCATCTTCATCCCATTTCTGGCCTGTCCCTCTCACCTCTGCTCCCCACCATCCACCATGTCCCATTTGGGGCCAGTTTAAAGGATGCTGGAGAAGGTCAGGAGGGGCTTTGCTGTGACAGAACTGGGGGGGAGCACAAGGAGAGGTGAGGACCAGGGGCCAAGAGGTGGCTGGGATCTCCAGCCCACAGCTCAAGGATGGCCTCCAGCACAAAGATATCCATGGTGGATTGCTGAGAGCCCTCCTCTTCCTCCTCCTCTTCCTCCCAGGAAGCCACAAGACAGGTTTGTCCCCTCAAGATAAGCAGCAGCCCCTTTAGAGGGGGGGGTGTGGATGCTGGGAGTCCCCAGGGATGCTGGGGGGGATACTGGGAGTCCCCAGGGATGCTGGGGGGGATACTGGGAGCCCCCAGAGACGCCGGGGGACACTCCAGGCACCTGGCTGTCACTGTCACACTCCCCTGCCCCTACCCAAACCATCTCCCCCGGTAATCGTTACCGGGGGGGCCGGAGGGGAGCGGCGGAAGGTGATTCATTCCCCAGGCATTTCATCGCCTCCTTCAAGGCGGGCTCCCCCCGCCCCCACCCCTCTCCCGGCCACCCCTTTCCATCGGGAACTCGGATTTAATTCCCACACCCCATGCCCCGCATGGCTGCTCGCCCATCGGGTTGGGATGGAGCAGTGAAACAGGGAAAGGAAGAATTTTTTATTTTTTTTTTTTACTTTTTCCCTTCCTTCCATGCCCTCCCTCCCCCTCTCAAAGTAAACCGAGGGTGCATTCCAACCCCGCCGGGATTAATCCCGGTGTAAATCCTCTCACCCCGCTAATGGAGCCTCCTCCCGGGATGGGTTTAGGGGGGGCCGGGGGGATGCCGGCTCCTCCATCCCGGGGGGGCACGGGGGAGCCGGGCTCAGCCTCCGGCCCCATCACTTCACTAGCCATTTCTCCAGAGCTGGTAGCCCCCAAAAGAATGTCCGACGGTGGAAAGGGAAGGAAGAAGCAGCAGGGAAAAACGAGCCTGGGGCTGGAACGAGGAAGCGGTGGGGAAAAAAATAAAAATAAGAAAAAAAGGCAGCGAGAAGCCAAGGGAGCAGCAGCTGGGGGATTGCAACAGAGCAAAGGAAGAGTGGGCAGGGGCGGGGGTCACGCATGGCCGTGTCCTGCCTGGAGTTTGCTCCCAAACTCTCCGGACGCCTGGAATGAGCAGCACTGGGAAGGGGAGGGGGGGAGGGATGGGAGGCAGGGGCCATGAGAACAAACCTTACCCACTGCCTCGGCATTTCCCTCCCCTGAAACCATCCCTGGGGGTCCCCTCCCCGTTCCCTGGTCCCCCGGGATGAGGGATTTGGCATGGGATGGGGTTGAGAGCCAGGAGCTGGGCTCTCCGGAGCTGCTCTCCTACCAAATAAGGCCTCCAGCCAGCTTTTCCATGCCTTCTCACCCGGCCGGAGCCTGACGTGACCTCCTTTCCACATTGCCCCCCAAAATACCCTCCTACCCCGGGGGGAGAGGAGGTGAGAGGGATGGGGAGCACCCCCTGCCCCGGGGTGCCAGGAGCAGGCAGTGGGGCTGAAGCAGGAGCTTGTCCCACCTCCCAGAGCCTGGGGTCATCTCTGCAGGATGAATCCTGCTCCTTCTCCCTCTTTATTTTTTTTGAGGGGGTATGAGGCTAGGAAGGGGCGGGGGGGGGGGGGGGTTTCAGGGTGCGGGAGCCATGGCTGCATCCCCGCAAGGACCAGGCAGCAGCATCCACCCCTCCTTGAGGACTGGCAAAACCATATCCCTGTTTTAATGCAGCGCTTTGGAGAAACTTTGGGAAGTTTCAGGCCGGGGAAGCACCTCGGGAATAAATAAAACCAAGGCAAGGCCAGCGGGGGGGCGGCTCTGCGGGACCTCCCGGTGTTACCCAGGGAGCGGAGCCCTGCGGGGAGGTGCGGGAGGAGCCCTGGGGGGGGGAGGAGGAGGAGGAGGAGGAGGAGAACCCAACCTGCCCGCTCTCACCTCCCAAAGTCCACATTCCCAGCTCAAGGTCACGGAGAAAAGCAGGAACTCGGAGGTTGGGGAGAGCTGAACCACCCGCTCCCCTCCTTCCCTCCCTCCTCCCCCGCGGGGGTTTTGTCCCCCGTGGGGACCTTTGGCACCGCTTTGGGGTGAGACCCCCCCCCTGGAGGAGGGACAGGCAGCCGGCGGGGTGAGTGGCATCCTCTGTCACCGACACCCCGGGGGCTGCGGGGAGGCTGCTCTGCCCCCCCCCCAATCTCGGGGGGAGCTGCGCCGTGGGGGTCCCCCTCGGGTGGGGTGTGAGGGGGGAGCAGTGTTTTGGGGGAGGCTGTGGCCCTGCCGGGGGGGGGGAAGGGGAGGAAGTTCCCCCAGGAGCGGCGTCCCGGGGGGGTTTAGGGGGGGGGGGTCCCCGGGAGTGCGGGATGCTCTGACCGCCCCCCACCCCCCGGCACCGGTGGGACCCCCCCCGCATGGTGTCCCCCCCACTCCCTCCCGCGCCATGGGGGTGCGTGAGGGTCGCGGGTGGGGAGGGGGATGCTGACCCCCCCACACACACCCCCCCACACACCTCCGCCGCCTCCCCTACCTCCTCCTCGGGCAGCCCGGGGTCGGCGGGGCCGCTCTCCCGGTCGGCGGGGAGGTTGCTCATGGTGCAGGCTCCGAGTCCCGTCCCGCCGGCGGCAGCCACGGCCCGGGCGGGCGGTGCTGAAGGCACCGGGGGCGGGGAGGGGAACCGGGGCGGGGCGGTGGAGGAAGGGGAACGGGGGAGGGACGGGGCGGGATGGGGAGGGGAGGGGGACAAGGGACACGGGGTGGGGTTTGGCGGGGGGAAGCGGGGCTGGGGACACAGGAGAGAAGGATGGGGACGTGGGACACAGGGTGAGGACACGGGGGTGGGGGTACAGGACACAGGGTTGGGGACATGGGACACAGGGCTGGGGATGCGGGATACAGAGCTGGGGACAGGGGACACAGGGTTAGGGACAAGGGACATAGGGTTGGGGACATGGAACACAGGGCTGGGGATGTGGGACATAGGGTTGGGGACATGAGACACAGGGCTGGGGACATGAGACACAGTGCTGGGGACATGGGACACAGGGTTGGGGACACGGGACACAGGGCTGTAGGACATGGGACCCCTTGTAGGACACAGGACTGGGGGTACAAAACACATGGGAAGCATGACCAGGGACACAGGCTGGGGACACAAGGCTGGGGACACCGGACACAGAACTAGGGACATAGGACACAGTCCCAGGGCCATGGGACAGAAGGCTGGGGAGATGGGACACGGTCCTGGGGACACGGCTGCTGCAGGGCTGTAGGGCAGAGGAGGGGACAGTGCTGGGGACACAAGGGCAGAGGAGGGGGGTGTGGTGGCAGGGACAAGCAGCGGGGCGCTGGGGGTAGGTGACATTAGGGCAGGGACCTGGGGCCACTCCCCCCCCCCCCCCTTCACCCTGGGCAGGCCCGGGACCGGTGGCCACTGGTGGCCCCAACCAGCCCCAGCTGGGGCCCCGCTGCCATGCCCCAGGGGATGGAGAGAGGAGAGGGAGAAGGAGAAGAAGGAGAAGAAGGAGAAGGAGAAGGAGAAGGAGAAGGAGAAGGAGAAGGAGAAGGAGAAGGAGAAGGAGAAGGAGAAGGAGAAGGAGAAGGAGAAGAGTTGCTGGGGTTGTCCATCCTGGAGAGGAGCAGGTTCTGGGGGGATCTCTGCACCTCTCAGCACCTGAAGGGGCTGCAGGAAAGCTGGGGAGGGGCTTTCAGCAAGGGCCTGGAGGGCTGGGACAAAGGGGAAATGGTTTCCAGCTGGAAGAGGAAAGATTTAGGTTGGATATTAGGGAGGAATTCTTCCCTGTGAGGGTGCTGAGCCCCTGGCCCAGGCTGCCCAAGGAAGCTGTGGCTGCCCCATCCCTGGCAGTGTCCAAGTCCAGGTTGGATGGGGCTTGGAGCAACCTGGGCTGGTGGGAGGTGTCCCTGCCCATGCAGGGGGTTGGCACTGGAGGAGCTTTGAGGTCCCTTCCATCCCATTCCACGGTTTCCATGGTTTCTCGGCTGCTCACCTGGTTCCATAGCCCGTGTCGGGCTTGACCTCTGAGTCCCTGTGTCCCCAGGGAGGGCTCTGTGCAGAGCAGTGTGACACAGACCCCCAGGGTCACACGCCTGTCACCAGCGGCCGTGTCCGGAGCAGATGCCACCACCGGCAAGACAATGAGACGGGGACAGGAGGTGACGCTGAGGACATCCTGCTGGTGGCAGAAGGTTCCTACAGGCGAGGGACGGGGTGTTTGATGTCACCCGGTGACTCAGCGGCCGAACCGAACCTTCAGGTTTCCAGAGCAGAACCTCCCCTGCGGGCAGCAGATGGTGGCAGGGGACTGGGGGTGACAGCCAGCAGGGCAAGGCGGCCACCAGAAGGGACCCGCAGCACGGGGGGGCTGATCCAGCCCCCCACATCTGCTGGGTGTCTTGTTTTGGGGGGTGAAATCCCTGGGAAAGGTTGCCTTCTCTTCCTGGAGAAGTTGGGAGAGGAGGAAATGGTGCTGGTCCAGTCCAGTGCTCCTTGTATGGACCGGGCCTTGGGGCAGGGCTGGAGCCTGGGCTTGGGACGGCAAAGCAAAAAGAAAAGAAAAAAAAAAAAAGCCCCAAAACCCCGGTGGGTTTGTGTTTATTTATTGTATTCCTCTGCCTGAACCTCAGGGAGAAAACCCACTGGGTTGTCCCGGTCCCAATCCCACCCCCCCTGTCCTGCAGCTCCCATCCCGCCCCCCTTCCCTACAGGAATTTCTGCTCCAGCAGCGATTTCCTCCCCGTGCCCAACAAGGAGGGGAGGGGAAGCTGTCAGTGACATCCCTGGGGAATCTGGAGGGCCGGCTGGGAAGCCTGGGACGTGTCCCAAGTTCTCCAGAAGGAAAGTTGATGATCTGAGGAGCTGCTGGGCGGGAAGCCGAGCCCGAGGGATCCTTTGGAGGACCAAGGAGAGTGGGTGACAGCTGTCCCGCGGCCATTCCCACCCCAGGACCCGCGTGGATCCAGGGATGCGGGGCCAGGACCCCCCTCCCTCTGGCTATCCCTGCCCCGGGCCCATCTCCCTCTGCTGGCAGGAGCGGGTGGCCCGGCTGTCCCCAAGGCGTGGCAGCAAGGGACACTTGTGTGTGACCAGAGGCACAACAACCCCCGCGGGGTGACCTGACCCAGAAAGGCTGGGACAGAAGAGGAGGTGACATTTTATTTCTAAAACAAAGCAGGTGAGGGGGTGAGACAACAGACCCACAGCTGGTGTGAGGTGCTTGGCAGAACATTAAAAAAAAAAACAAAACACAAAAAATCAAAAAGAAGACAATAAATAAACAAACCCGGGCTTTTTTTTTTGTTGTTTTTCAAGATGGAATGAGGGAAGTGGTGAGCAGGCCAGCCCCCAGCAGCCAGAAGTGCTCAGCTCTTGACAGGAGTGGAGGTGGCCTTGGTGGTCTTCTTCAGGTGATGATAATTTGGCAAGATCTTCATCAGGAAATCCAGCTGCAGGGTCTGGGGCTGGGGAGAGAGAGGAGAAGGGGGGTGAGGCAGAGGGGTTGGGGAGGTGCTGAGGGGAGGGAGGTGACAGTGTGTGTCCCTGGGGCCACCTGGGGCCGCTCGGTCTGGAGGCGGCGCAGGCAGTCGGCCCCGTAGATGACGGTGTTCTCGGGGATCAGCTCGTAGGTGTTGATGTTGCAGCAGGCCCCAATGATGCAGCCACTGCTCAGGATGACATTCCTGCCAACAAATGCTGAGAGAAAGAGAGCAGCAGCCCTGTCAGAGCCAAACGACCCCCACAAGCTCAGCACCAAGGGCTGGGGGGGAGCGATGAGCCCCGAGGGTACCTTTGGATTCGATGACGTTGTTATCTCCCACCTTCATGGCCTGGGAATCTGTGGGAGCACGTTAAGGAAAAGTGTTAAAAAAAACCCAAAACCCTGTTTTGCTTCCGTTTCGAAAGGTAAAACCTTTTTTTTTAAAAAAAAAAGCGTTTTGTTTCAGCCAAGGATACAACACCCGACCTCGAAAACGTTGTTGGTGCCGATGACCATCGGTTTGGGTTCCACCTCCTGGGTTTCTGGAGTGATATTTTCTGGGTAGCTGCAAAATGGTTCAGGTTTTCAGATCCCCAAGACACTGACCCACCTGGCAGCTCAGCTTTGTGAGGGGCTGAAGCCAAGGATCTCCCTTCCCATCCCTTCCAGCCAGGCTGCTTCACCTGGCACAGGGGTCTCTCATCTTTAAGCTAAAAAGCCCTTAAAAAGCTGGAAGAGAAGCTCAGGTTGGAGAAGACTGAGAGGGATTTGTGCTGAGGGGCTGGAGGGTGTCCAGAGCTGGGGAAGGGTCTGGAGCACAAGTGGAGGAGCAGCTGAGGGACCTGGTAGGGTGCTGAGCCTGGAGCAAAGAAGGCTGAAGGGAAACCTTCTGGCTCTGCAACTGCCTGAGAGGAGGCTGGAGCCAGGGGGGGTCAGTTTCTTCTCCCATGTGATAGAAAAAGAAGAAACAGGCTCAAGCTTGCACTAGGGGAGGTTTAGATTGGATATTAGGAACAATTTCTTCATGGAAAGGGTTGCCAGGCTCTGGCCCAGGGCAAAGGTGGAGTCCCTCTCCCTGAAGGGATTTCAAAGCTGTGGTACTGTGGGACACGGGTTAGTTAAGAATTGGACCTGTTGGTCTTAAAGCTCTTTTCCAACCAAACCCTTTCTACATCATCTCTGAAAACACCCACACTGCAAGATCCCCAACCAGGATCTCTCCCGGTCCAGCCTGGCTCTGAGGGACACAGCTCAGGGCACATCTGTGTGGGCTGCCCAGAAAGGGGACGCTGGGCAGGAGGAAGAGCCGGGTCCTGACCCATTGATGATGAGGGCCTGCTCCTCGATCAGGTTCCCTTCCCCGATGACGATGGGCCCCGCTTCGGCGATGATCCTGGCCTTGGGATGGATCACAGTCCTGGGCCCTGGCGAGAGAGAGGCCTCAGCTTCACCTCAGGGCCTGAGGGGAGAGGGGGAGGCCCGGAGGTGTCTCTGGGGGCCTTACCGATGGTGACATCCCCGCGGATCTCGCTCTCCACGCACACCACGGCCCCCGGGGCGATCTTGACGCTATGAGAGAGGGGGTGTGAGGGGAATTGTTGCGGGGGGAAAGGGGAGGATGAGGGGAGGAAGGGGGGGATGAGGGAGGGAGCGCACTCACCCCTTCTGCGCCTTCTCCGCCATGACGGGACCGAGGGGGCGGGGCTCCGGGGGAGGGGCGTGGCCAAAAGGGAGGAGCCGACCAATCAGCGGTGCCGGTGCCACACGGCACAGCCAATGGGGAAGGGCGGGAGCCGTCCGGCGCTGTGGCGCCCACTAGCGGGGAAGAGCGGTAGCGGAGGGCGCGGTACCGGCGGTACCGGGAGGGTTGGGGTGCAGGGGTCATGGCCTGTAACGCCGGTTTGGTACCGGGAGGGTTGGGGTGCCGGGGTCATGGCCTGTAACGCCGGTTTGGTACCGGGAGGGTTGGGGTGCAGGGGTCATGGCCTGTAACGCCGGTTTGGTACCGGGAGGGTTCGGGTGCCGGGGTCACGGCCTGTAACGCCGGTTCGGTGCCTTGGGATGGGCCGGGTTTGTGTTTTTGTGGAGCTGTGCCTGTGGGCTTCCCACGTAACTGGGTCGGAAGCAGAGGTTCGGGGTGGTACCGTGGGGGGGGGAATTAAAAGGAAATGTGTGAAAACCTCTGCCGGAACCTTTCCGAGTCCAGCAGGCACCCACCCCCTCCATACGGCTGAGCCCAAGGGTTCTGTTCCAGAGCCGCTGACACCCGAACGGTACCAGCACACCGAACCCTCCCGCAGCTCCACCCCTCGCTCCAAACCCCACCGCGGGACTTCTCCTTCCCCTCGGAGAGGCGGAGCTCTCCCGGGGGCCGCCGAGGGAACGTTCACCTTTATCTGCCCGAACCATCCCTCCCCCGAACCATCCCTATCCCTTTCCCTTCCTTCCTCGGACACGGCTCCCGCACCGCCCCTCGCCTCCCCCCCGGGGGGTCACCACCCCTCACAGCTCCCCTCCTCCCCCAGCGGAGCCGCGGTCCCGCCCCAGGTTGGGGGGCAGAGCGGGTCCCGGTCCCGGTCCCGCAGCCGCTTCCCTCCCTCCTCCCTCCCGCACAAAATGTCCTCCCGGCGGAACACCCGCAAAGCCCCGCCCTTGGGCCCCTACGTCCTCATCCTCCTCGCTGATTGGTCCGCTCCCGCGTCACTCTCGGCCTCCTCGCTCTCCGATTGGCGGCGGCCGGGCGGAGGGGCGGGGCGAGGCGGTGTGTGGGAAGGAAGGCGCCATGGCGGCCGTGGCCCAGTGTGTGCGGGTTGCGCTGCGACCGCGGTTCCCGCTCCTGAACTTCTCCCTCAGGTGAGGATCGCGCCGCGACGAACCGAACCGCCTGGCCTGGACCGGGCGCTTCAGGACCCACCCGCCTCACAATCCGCGCTCCCCGCTACCTCACGGGCCGGGACGAGAGGAGAGCGGGGCCCAACCCCCCCCTCCCCGCTTTCCCGGAGTCTCGACCGGGCAGAGCCCTTCCCGCAACCGGGCAGAGCCTTCCCGCAGCCCTCCCCGCATCCCCCGCCGCTCTTTCCCAGGCTGTCCCTTCTCCCGCAGCCGGGGGCAGGCGCGGCGGGGCCATCCCGGCCCGGTCTGGAGGCCTCGGGGCCTGAGGGCTCGGTGTGGCGGGCAGGATCCCGCATCGGGCAGGGAAGCGTTAGGAAGGGATCAAGAGGAGTTTTTCCCTGGTGCCTTGGCCTCCCCTGGGTGTGACAGTGACAGGGAGACACGGGGTGCTTTGCTGGAGCTCTCTGCTCTCATGGTGTGGCTGCTGCAGGTGATTGCATCATGGAGAGAGAATAAAAACCAGAGAATCACAGAGTGGGTTGGGAGGGACCTCTAAAGATCATCCAGTCCAACCCCCTGCAGTATCAGGGACACCCTCACCCAGATCAGGTCGCTCAGAGCCTCCTCTTTGAACATCTCCAGGGATGAAATGAATAAGTTTGCTTCTTGGTAAGAGGGCTGTGCTGAGAAAAATCTTTTATTCCCCTAAAAAGTACTGCAGTATTTTAAAGTGGATGTTATGGAGACTTAAGGCTGCTGCCCACTGGCTGATATCTTAAAGTTATTTTTTGCAACTGTTTAGATGGGCTGAGGTCAGTTACTTCAGTTTTCACAGATCTATAGCTTGCGTTAATTTGGGCTTTGAGGTGAGAATTTTGTAGACATTGATGTGTCAGATGAAGTGCCCACTATGTTCAGAAAAAGCTGGTATCTTACAAAGCAGGAGCTGATTAGTACTGTCTGTGTGGTTTTGGTTCAGGACTTCTCCAAGGCTGCTCTGTGTAGCAACACAACAGAAAAACCCTGGCCAGAACTTAGAGGAGGATCAGAGTCAGAGCCAAAATGAACAGAAAGCTGAATCCAACTCTCCTGAAAAAGTGTTGACTGAAGAAAAAGCCAAACTGGAAGAACAACTAAAAGAAGTTACTGTAAGTGTGTCTTTTGGTCACCAGGTTCCGTGCCTGCACAAACTGCACAGCTAAGAACATTCATTCAGGGGTTTCTGCACATTCTGGACAGGGTTTTGTGGCTGCTGCTTAGTTGTGCAATAAAACCCTGTAATTTGATAATTTCATTCAAACTGAAGAGTTGAGTTGCTGCAGGACCTGAGTTGAGAAGGAAGATTCTGGATAGTTTTAATTCTGATTTCTGGGTGGAATTGGATTTCTCTCAGCCTGAATTTTTTCTTTTGGCTGAGTTTTTGCTCAGTTCACTTCAGTGGAGAATTTTCTGGAAGCTCCTTTAAGGGTGTGAGTGTGTCTTTGATGTATTTGTGTGCACCCAGAGCATTTTTTTCTGAAAACAGCTGCTGACCTTTCCAGAGGTGGAGGTTAATGGTACTTGTTTTTTCTGTCATGGTGTACTTATCACCTGCTTGGGAAAGGGGAGTTTCAAACCCTCTCTGTTGGTTTGCCCTTCAAACCCCAGGCTGAAGCCTCACTTTCTCTCTCTCTGGAATAATGGATCTTGCATTTTCCCCTCTGTCCTGAGAGGTGTGGCTTCATCAAAGGTGTTATGGAGAAAGGACTCATTCAGAAAGTTAAATAGAGCATTTTGGGGATTTGGAGAGGTAGTCCAGAACCTTCTGTAGAAGCATAAATGGATTAATAAGTGGATTCATAAGTGAATTGAGTTTCATCTCTGTTGCCCTTCCCAAAGCACTGAAGGACAAACCCCAAGGTGCCATTTAACATCTTGGTTGACAGCACTGGCCACTGGCTACCCAGGGTGGTTTCTCAGGCCTCTTTCTGACTGTTCTCTGTTGGGATTTCTTCCCCAGCATGTGACAGCCAAATACCCTGAGAGGGAAGCTCTGGGTGGGATGGGAAAGCACTCACCTTGAGTTGATGGAATTTCATTCCCAGTACCTCTGCTGCTGGATGGCCAACTTGCTAGGAGTGGACTAAAGCTTTCCATCTAACTGCTCTGCTGGTCAGGTTAAGGGTGAAAAAACTGGAGGACACTCTGGTGCTATGTATGGAAAGAGGAAAAAGAAAAAAAAAAGTGGTTTGAAAGTCCTGGCTGGGTTGGATCTCATTTGCCACAGTGTCAGAATGCCTTCTGGCTGATGAAGGCTTTCTGTGAAGACACATCAGAAGAGAAATCTTTGATTCATAAAGCCAGGGTTAAAATTTTCTTCCAGCTAATCTGTTGCCAGACACTGAGAGTCTGGAAATCCATTTTATTTCCCTCCCCTCACTGGGGAATCACCCTGGTAGGGAGCACACTGTGGTAACTGGCATTTTTGTCTTCAGATCACTCTTTAGGTGGTGGTGGAGCTGTTTAAATGCTGGTTTCTGTTTCATGTGCTGTTTTGAATTCTTGTGAAATGCCCAAGCAGCAGGGATGAAACCTCTCCTCTTCATTTTTCTCCTTCAGGACAAGTACAAACGTGCCTTGGCAGATGCAGAGAACGTGAGGCAAAGGAGCCAGAAGTTGGTAGAAGAGGCAAAGTTGTACGGTCAGTGGATGCTGAGAAGACCCAGGAGGAGTAGCATGAAATTAAAAGCTTAGAAACTGAGCCACAAGTTGGAACTTCCCAGTGGTTCTGGTTACTGCCTTAAAAAACATGTTTTGAGGCAGAGAGGTTTGAACTGGAATTATAATAATCTCTTGGAAGTCATAGAATCCCAGACTGGTTTGGGTTGGAAGGGACCTTAAAGCTCCTCCAGTGCCAACCCCCTGCATGGGCAGGGACACCTCCCACCAGCCCAGGTTGCTCCAAGCCCCATCCAACCTGGACTTGGACACTGCCAGGGATGGGGCAGCCACAGCTTCCTTGGGCAGCCTGGGACAGGGGCTCAGCACCCTCAAAATAAAGAATTTCTTCCTCATGTCTGACCTCAGTCTCCCCTCGTCCCGTTTGAAACTATTAAATCTTGAAGAGGTGAGATTGAGGTTAGACATTAGAAATAAATTCTTTAATCAACAATAAGTCAACAACTTGACATTTTCTCAGATCAGATACATTTGGTATCTGATTTCCAACAATATGTGCTGCACCAGGAGATTTAACATCAGGTTTGCAGCCTGAAGTTTCCCTTTTTCACACACTTTGATCTCAAGAAAGCAAAACAGGAAATGAACCAGGATCATGGAATAGCTTTCCCTCTGGTTTGCTTAATTTGTTCTCATTTAGTTTGGGTCTTCTGGAGTGGTTGTTTTATTGGTGTTTTTCTTTTTTTTTTTAAACCTTTTATATTTGAATAACTTTTCCATTCTGCTAAAGCCATAACTTTCATCTGTATCCTCAAGTAAAATTGGGCATCTCACCTCAAAGATTTACACTCTCACAGGGCTTGTTAAAAATCCGCCAGAGTCCAGATTATTGCTGTAGATTTGGGGTTTTTTTGAGCATTTCCCTCAGTTGACTCATCCTCTTCTCCCTTCTGTTTCTTTGTAGGGATTCAGAGCTTCTGTAAGGACTTACTGGAAGTTGCAGACATTTTGGAGAAAGCCACAGAAAGTATTCCAAAAGAGGAAATTAAGGACGACAACCCTCACCTGAAGAGCTTGTACGAAGGTCTTGTGATGACAGAAGTACAGATTCAGAAAGTCTTTAAAAAACATGGCCTGCTGAGACTGGATCCTCTGGGAGCCAAGTTTGATCCCTATGAACACGAAGCCTTGTTCCACACTCCCATGGAAGGGAAGGAGCCTGGCACCATTGCTTTAGTATCCAAAATTGGCTACAAGCTGCACGGGCGTACGCTGCGGCCTGCCCTGGTGGGGGTGGTGAAAGAAGCTTAGCTGCTTGCTCTGAGGATTTAAAAAATGCCATGCAGTTATTAAAGACCTGGATGGTTTTTCTCTTGACACCCTGCTTTCCTCCTTCCTCTGCCCCCTCCCTCCCCTCTGAGAGGTTTAAATGAACTCTGTGAGGTCTCCCCGTGAAAATGGAGCAAGCAGGGAAATTGCTGCTGCTCAGTGGCCTTAATATCACTGTTGTGGAAGCTCTCTTCTTAACTGTGATATTCAAGAGCCATTAAGTCCTCTGATGCTTTAGGTTAGATAGTATTTTTTACAGTTGCTGCATTAAATTGAATGGAACTAAAGGCTCACAAAAAATTTGCAATCTTCACATCTATCACTGTGTGTAGATGGAAAATCCAAATAGTGGTTTAGACCCTTCCCTTCTGTTTTGTAGTATCCAAACACTTTAGAAGTGGGTGAAGTAGTGTAAAGGACCCATTTTCTGTAAGCATCCATCATCTCTTACCCACTGCTGTGATAAATGCCCTTTTTTGACTCTTCAGAAACAACCTCTCAACTGAAATTGAAACTTTTGTGAATTCTGACCTGTAAATGAAAGGCAATGGAGAGCAGACTACTTCTTTTTTGTAACTGTGCAATCCTTTTTTTGTTCTGTAGTAATGTTGAATCAAGAAAACCATCTAATACTTGTATGGCATTGAAGAACCAATAGAATTTATCCTATCTCTGGATTTTTTAATTTAATTTTGTATAAATTGGTTTAAACAGTTGCAATAGTTTTGTCAGTTCCAAGCTTTACAACCAGTTTGTTATGCAAAGTGGAGTCACAACCTCGCTGGAAGCCAGAATACCCCAGGATGTTGTGTAGCTGAGAGTTTGGTATATATTCTCTTCTAGAATGACATAAATAATTGCATCTAAGTGGCTCAAACAAACAAACAAACTAAAAAGACCAAAAATGTGCACTTAGTTTCATCTCCATTTCTTGCATTTACTCAGTTTGGATCCTAAGTTGCAACACAGCTCTTCCCTCTTGCCATGTCCGAGTGCTCCCTGTCCTTCACAACCAGGCTAAAATACAATTATTAATGATTAACTCAGTGTTTTGTCCTGCATTTGTCTGCTCACCCAGAGAAGAGTGGACAGCACTGGGCAAACAGCTGGCACAGCATCTGCCCTCTTCCCTCCTCAAAGCCCAGACATTTAACACACAGGACAGAAACTGCAAACCTGTGCATGTTATTAGGACCTGGGAAACAGTAAGTACTTTGGATTTTCCCCTCTTGTTTTTAGTTGTCTGGGATTGAGGAGGATCAGACAGTTAACTGGGAATACTGGGTGGTTGAGTTGTGGTTCAGGATTCACTCTTTTTGTCTCAACTCCTAGAAGAAAATCAGTGCTTTGACTGGCAGAGAGCAATTTTTGGTGCATGTGAGAAGACAACTACAGTGTTAAATTTTTTTTTTTTGTAACTAATCAAGCACAAGGATCAAAGATTGAGTGTAAAACTACAGTGGGGGAAAAAAAGGGAGATTTCATGTACTCAAGTAGAATTTGGAAGTAACCTAAGAAACTCTTGTTGCACTTGTATTGGAAGCCATGATCAATTTACAAGCCATTAAGGGATTGATATCCCTCTTAAGAAGTGTCGTGTACCAAGTAAAACCTGAATCTAGAAATCTAAACTAAATCTGGTAACCACATCATTAGCAGAGACATTTTTCCATCAGGGCAATTAAAACAAAGGAAGTTTCTGCTCAGCAGAACAAGACTTGGTCAATGAGCTTCCCAGTGCCTCTCAAAACTGTCATTTCTGGACTACCTACCTTCATTTTGGGTGTTCTTAAACACAAGTTATCATTAAATGCTCAGCACAAGACTCAAATCTAGCATCTTTAAAGCTGAGTGAATAACTCTCTCCTTCAAGTAGTTCCTGTTCCTCAGCCCTTTCTGAGAGCTCCAACCACCTGTGCACCCTGTGCCACCCAGCAGAACAGCAGCACTGAAGCCATCCAAGAACAAAAAAGTCAAATTTCAGCATGAGCCAACCACACCTCTGCTCCAGCCATCTCACCAACACCTCTCCACCCATCCCTGAGCTCAAATCCATCTCCATTTATTCCTGCCAAGACTTGAGGCATTCCCCTCCTCACAGAGGCTGAGTTGCCATTAAATCAGTCATGGGAAGAAACTTTCATACAAGTTTATTTACCAATATACAATGCAAAAACCTAGTAAAATGCTGAGTGTGCACAACATCAGTTAAGTTTTACATGGTTCCAGCACTGGCAGTTGTGTGTCTGGCACAGCTGCACCAGTACACTGTTCAAAGGAGTGCAACATTCCCTTTAAGGAAGCAGCTGAGGAGCAGGACAGGCTCACCAGGTGCTTTCCTTCACAGTATTCATGTGTCATCACTTAAGAGCAACTGGGGCACATGCAAAAAAAAACCAAAAAAACAAAAAAAAAAACCCCCACTTTGCAAGAAGAGAGGATAAATCAAAAGGCTGAGAGCTCTTAGAGTCACAAATTCGATGCAGCCACTACACAGGGTGCTTCCTGTGTGTGACCTACAAGGCAGTTCATGGTCAAAAGCCTCCTGCAAACCTCCAGCTGCTCTCAGGACTGCAGCAGGAGGGTCTGAACCCAAACTACTCAGTCACAAGCCCTTCTGCACTGCCTGGGGCAGAGGGACTGGAGGTTGATGCTCCCTTCTCAGCTACTGAGCAAATCTTCCTGCAGGAGATGGCTGGGACTGGACTGCTCCAAGTAAACATCAGCATGAAACCAGACTTACTGCTGCCTGGAGCAGGTCAGGGGTTTGAACAGCTTATGGAGTCTCCTTTTTTCATAGCTTATATCAGTGCTGTTAAGACAGATACTACCAAGAGCTCAAAATTAGAAAAGTCAAAAGCATTAAGCACATACAACACCTTTTCAATAGCAACATGAAGGCTGTTTGTAGAGTAAAGGAAGCACTTCCAGCTCAGCACAAGGTACAAGTTGAAGAGCTCTTTGCTGTGTTGTTTTTTTTGTTATTTTTTTTTTCCCAGCCCCTTCAGCACAGAAGAAAAGCAGCATAGCTCTAGGAAGTTGCTGGATTAAGACAACTGCATCTCAGCTTAAACAGCTAAACAAAACCAGCAGCTTATAACAAAGGAATGCTTAGACTAAATGAGTTCCATCTGAAAATATGGAACAGCAGCATCCTCTAGTGCAAGTCACCTTTAAAATGAAAAGCAGAGCTGACAATGAGACATTGCTTCTAGGGAAGCCCTTTCCAAGGGACAAGGTATTTGCTACAGCAAACATTTACAACCTGGAATTTGCTAGCAAGTAGAAAATAAATATTGATATCCATATTTCATACATTAAAAATACTTTATTTTACATTCACTTTGATGTTCAATAAGTTATGTCTAGCACCAAAGAAACATTTTGGAGGGGTGCTGAGGAATTAAGGAGCTATGAAGTGTAAATGCAGAGTTCACTTCACCATTTAAATGACTCATTGGTGCCTAGGTTTTTTTTTTTCATATTATTGTTCAGATGGGCTTTAGACTATTGCTTCAGTTAGACTTGGACGTGCCAAAACACTGTAGAAATATAAAAATCTGATTTGAGAAAAATAAAATAAACCAAACCAAAAAACAATTCTTTTAAACTCCCAGCTACGTGCAGAACGGTATCAGTCACGGTGTGCATGATGATGGCAGTTTGGTAACAAGTTGCAGGAAGAACCAAATTGCATAACTACAATACTAGAAAGAAAGGCTGAGCTTGCTTTCCACAAGGCTAGGACAGAATATAACCAAGGGTTTATACCTGATGAACCTGTGTGGTGTTTGTATGTGCATACAGGGGTGGAAATGGTTCTTAAAGCTACTCAGCACGTTGCAGTCAGGGCCACTGCTGCTGAGGAGAGACAGTTTTGTCTCCAGGATTCCACAAAAAGTCACTTACAGGTAAGCCAAACCAAGTATTACATCCAAGAGGACATAGCCCTTACCTTTTTTTTGGGAAGGGATGTTAACATCACAAGCTCAAAAAGAAAAAGGCACTAGAGTTTTGGTTCTTTCTTCCTTAGAAATGCTGGCATTTTAATTGTACCCTTTTATTCCAAACTCACTGGTATCACTATTTTGGCAATGCTGGATAGATGAAGTAAAACCCAGTTCTGAGCAGGATCCTTCTCCCAGTTGCAGAATTAATAATGGTTTAGGATTTCTGTGGTATCCTTACTGACTACAGCCCAAACCATCACACCATCTCCAGTGCTTGCACTCAAGACCAGTCACAGCCTCCTGCTCTGGACACCACCAGGAGAGAGGTTTAGGCACAAGGAACACTGTGACATCTTCAACGTGCAACCAGCACTTCTTACTCATTTGTTTAACACAGCACAGGAATTTAAGGATGAAATGTGCGTTTAAAAAAAAAAAAAAAAAATTAAAAATCTTTCCTAGTCCTCCTCCTTCAACATTTCTCCCTTGACCAGAAGATCCTGCTGATGATCAGGTGTTTCTGCTAGGTGCCTATGTCAGTAATTTCAGTGTTTACTCTGGGACCTTTCAAGGTGTGTGCAATTACAGCCCTGCAGTGGCTTCATGTACAGCTTCAGCAGCACAGGAGCTGTGCATTCTGATCTCATCTGTACTCCTTCTTGGGGCCTTTAAAAACCAACCTCAGTGATCACTCTCGGTTTGAAAATCTCACTCCCTTTCCCTCTTCCCCCAATCAAACTCAGAAGGCAGCAGCTCTTCAGCCCACACCAGCTCAGAAGTTTCAGATACCATGGAGGAAGCTCCCTGTACAAGAGGAAACAGGGATTTAGCTGCCTGAGGTTCCCAACCACAAGACAACTCACTGCTTTTTTTTTTTTTTCCCAAACCCCATTTCTGGCCCAAATCAGCCACTTCACACTAGTGCTGACCCCTGCTCTGGGACAGAGCACCACAGCTGCCCTCTAACCCTGCAACTTTGCTAGAATTATTAACACTGAGGCTTCAGTGAGGTGCCTTTCAGCACAGACTCAGAGCTGTGTCTGGATCAGCTGGGAGCTCTTTAAGAACCCTTCCCACAGCACAAGCACCTGAAGGCATCTCACTTACCACATCTCTTTCCTTCCACACCCTGCCATGGCTTATCCTTGCTGTGCTCTCCACAGAAACCCTCACCCCAGCACCTTGGCTGTAGTTTCTAAGGAAGGTGTTCTGAAAGCTTAGCAAGGGTCACAAAAATCCCTGCTCGCCGTGCTCCGGAGCTCGGGACTTCTGTAAGCTTCACTTTGCTGCCAGCATTACACCAAAAAGGAAAACAAACCCCACGAAACACAAAAGGGAGAAGAAAGTTTCCAGCAAATTAAAACTCTCTCACCTTCAATGAAAAGCAAGGATTACACCGATACTCATTTGTCCAAGAGTAGAAAGTAACTACTCAGGGACTACTGGATGTGAGTTCGCATGGAAGAAATCTGTTGCAATAATGTACCAAAAAGCAGTGAAATTCCACTAGAGGAGTTTCACAAAGAAGTGTTTTCCCGTGATCCAAAAGTCTGTTTGGACTATGGATCACGAATACCGTGGGGGGTTTACAGATTTCCTTTTTGCTTTTGTTGCAGTGCCATAATTTCTGTATCTTTGGGGAGGGAAGGAAAAATAAGGGAGTCCTCGAGGCCGCACCGTGCCTCCGCTCTGTGGTTTTTGAAGCTGAGTTTCACGAAGCATCCCTGGATATCCAGCCACTTTCTGTTAGAAAGTTTAAAATCCTTTTCTTCAGTACCTTATCTAGGTAACTGGGGAGGCGACTCTTGGAAGGAATTCCCTGTCTCTTTTGGAGGTGGTCTTTAATGATGATGGTTTTGACAGTCACGTAACGTGCCGGGCTCAGGTTCAAGGAGCTGCAGAGAACCTTTTCCCTGTCCGACAGCAGCTCGAAGCCAGGCAGGTTCTCAATGGCAGCAAATTCACCTTCTTTGCCATCTTCCTTCCCTCTCTTGGAGCTGGCTATGTTCTTGTTCTCCTTCCTCTTTTCCCTCTTGTGCCTGGCCGCCTCGTACTCCGCCGACTCCTCCATTTTGGTGATCCCGTTCCGGCGGTACCGCTGCAGCTCCCGGATCTTGGCTCGGAGGATCCTCTCCTTGTGCATGTTCTCAAAGAAGTCTTCAAACTCCTTGCAAGACATGAACTGGTAGAGAGGCCTCAACTTCAGCCTCAACTCCTTCTCCTCCTTGGTGATCTTCCGTTTAGGGGTTTTCTCCTTCTCCTTCTTATCCTTCCCCAGGAAGGCGGGCACCAAGTTGTAGTCCCGGGCGATGTTCTTCCTCCGTTGCCTCTCCTTCAGCTTCCTCACGTACATGTCCACGTGAGCCCTTTTCAACTCGATCTCCACGTCGTCGTCGTCGTAGTTGACCGAGAGGCCGCTGATCAAGGTCTCCGCGTCTTGGTCGTACTCGATCTCGTAGTCATCCCTCAGGGGCATGTAACCCAACTGCTGCTGCTCGGCCACCGAGATGTCCAAGGGTGGCAGGGGGGTGGTCAGGCTGGGGGACAGGGGCCCGCCGCTGGGACAGGTGTGATCCGTCACCCTGTTGGGGATGGTGTCAGGGATGCAGGCTTTGCCCAGGTTGCCGTGGATGTACATGCTGACGTAGTGTTCCATCACCTCCTGAGGGCTTCGGGATGCTCCCACGTGAGCAGCCATGTCCTCCTAAACAGAAAACAAGGAGTGGTGATGAGGTGATTCCCGTTACCTCTCCGGTGTAACGTCTGCTCCTGCTTCCCTGCTCCTCGATTCCTCTGGTGTTTGCGGCCCGGATCCCAAGTGGCACCCAGGGAAGCCACACAGGGAACACCAGGAACATTCCTAAGGCGAGCTGCGTCGCATCCTCCAGGTAGAGAACACCATGGAGACACTGGATCCACGTGGTGATTCCCAAGAATCCATCACTGCCTGGAAAAGCCACCATACCAGGGAGCTTTGCAAGTCTCAGGCCAGCACCTGATCACAAAATCTTTTGGGTTCTGCTCGTTTACACTGAAGTACTTCCAGAGCAACGCAGAGAGAGTATTTACACTGAGGCAGTATTTATTCCTTCCCAGTTAATTAAGAAGTAAAACAAGCTGGGATGATCATAAGCTTTTAACGTTTTGAAAAGGAAACTTTCTTTGTGTGTAATGAAAAGAAAGAAAAAAAGAAACAAACAAAAAACAGCACCACAGAGAACTGAGTAAGGAGGAGTGATGCTTTTTACTACTTTTTCTTAACAGCAAATCCTGGAAGCACCTGACATGGACAGTGAGCAACAAGTGTCCAGCTCTGACCCGGTGAAGGGGAAGCCCAAACGCTGAGAAAAGGCAGAGAGGAGAGGGGGGGGAAGGCACAGGGGGGAACTTCAGGCAGCGACTGCTCCCTGGACTACCATGGGACCCACCATAGCCCCACCATGGCACCCACCACGGCCCCACCATAGCCCCACCATGGCACCCACCATGGCACCCACCCCGGAGCCCACCCCAAGCTCTCCACAGAGCCCATCACCACCCCACCATAGTGCCCCCCAGATCCTCCTCATATTGCCCACCACATCCTTGGCACAGAGCGCACCCCAAGGCCCCCACGGAGCCCATCACGCCCCCACCACATAGCACACCCCAAGCCCACCACGGAGCCCCCCAAGATCCTCCCCACATTGCCCACCACATCCCCAGCACAGAGCGCACCCCAAGGCCCCCACAAAGCCCACCACACCCCCACCATGGAGCCCACCACACCCCCACCATGGAGCAAACCCCAAGACCCCACAGATCCCTGTCACAGAGCCCGCCATGTCCCCCACTGTGGAACACACCCCAAGGCCACCACAGAGCCCATCACCCCCCAGATGGCCATGGTGCCCCCCAGATCCTCCCCACATTGCCCACCGCATCCCCGGCACAGAGCGCACCCCAAGCCCACCACGGAGCCCCCCAGATCTTCACCACGGAGCCTCCCAAGTTCCTCCCCACACTGCCCACCACATCCCCGGCACAGAGCACACCCCAAAGCCCAGACAGAGCCCACCACACCCCCACCACAGAGCGCACCCCAAGGCCCCCATGGAGCCCACCACACTCCCACCATGGAGCCCACCACAGAGCGCACCCCAAGCCCACCACACCCCCACCACAGAGCGCACCCCAAGGCCCCCACGGAGCCCACATCACCCCCACCACATCCTCACCACATCCCCCCCCGATCCCTCCCCGCAAGCCCCGCACGGAGCCCACCCCGCCGGTGATCGGGTCACGCCGCCGTTCCCCCCCCCTCCCCCCTCTCCATTCTCCCCCGCCGCCCTTACCCAGTTCCCGAAGCCGAACTGCTCGATGGCGTCCAGCAGCAGCTGCTCCTCCCGGCTGCTCCAGCCGCCCTCGGCCTCGGCTCCCCAGAGGGTGAAGCGGCCTCCGTCCACCAGCTGGTAGCCGTGCCATCGGCGGTGGGGCCCGATCTCGGCTCCGGCGGAGAAGCAGTCGGGGCAGAGCTCGATGTCGGCGCAGTCGGTGCAGCGGAAGCGGAGGGAGCTGACCTCGGCCAGGCAGTACACGCAGTACTTCTTACCCAGCTCCGCCATCTTACCCCCCCCCCCCCTCCCTCCCCTCCCGCCCCGCCGCACGCCGCGCACGCGTCGCCACGCCCCCCCGGGGGGAAGCGGCCAATGGCAGCGCGGAGCCCCGAAAAGGGCGGCCAATGAGAGAGGAAGGCTCAGCCCCCCCTCCCCTCCTCTGGGAGCGCTGGCCAATGAGAGCGAAGAGCCCGAAGGCGGGGGGGTATTAATAGGAAGGTGCGGCTGGGATTGGCCGGTAAGGATTTCTCTTCCTTCCCCGCGGCCAATCGGAGGAGGGACTCGAAACGGCGCCGTCGCTGAGTGGTGGATCGGGGATAAGGGGCGTGGCCGAGCCGGAGCCACAGGCAGAGGGGCGGGGCCGCGGAGCCGGGTCCCGTTGCCCGGGCAACGCGGGAAGCGGGGAACATCCCCGGCATGGAGGCGGCGGCGGGAGGGCCGGGGAGCGGAGAGCCGGGGCTGGAGGGCACCGAGGGACCGGAGGAGATGAGCACGGGTGCCCCGGGAGAGTCGCCGGGGCCCGGGGAGCCAGAAGGGCCCGGGGAGATAGAGGGGCCCGGGGATCCAGCGGAACTGGGGTCGGCTGTGCCGGCGGGACCGAGACCTGAGGAATCGCCGGGGCGGGAGGAGCCGGGACTTGAGGAGATGGAACCGCCAGGAACCGGGGAGCCTGAAGAGATGAAACCTCCGGGACCCGAGGATCAGGGGTCCGGGGAGCCCGGGGAGATGGAACCGGCTGGATCCGGGGAGCCCGGGGAGATGGAGCCGCCTGGATCCGGGGAGATGGAGCCGCCTGGATCCGGGGAGCCCGGGGAGATGGAGCCGCCTGGGTCCGGGGAGCCCGGGGAGATGGAGCCGCCTGGGTCCGGGGAGATGGAGCCGCCAGGACCCCAGGAGCCGGAGCCCTGCGAGCCAGAGGAAGCGGGACTGGAGGAGCTGAAGCCGCCGGGACCCGAGGAGCTGTCGGAACCGAAGGTGGCGGAGGCTTCTTCGTCGTCTCCTCCAGCAGCCGGCGGTACCGGTCCGGAGGAGGCGGCTGGGGCTGCAGAGCCCCCGGGAGGATCCGAGAGGAGGAGCGGGGAGGAGGAGGAGAAGGAGAAGGAGGAGGAAGAGGAAGAGGAGAGCGAGTCGGTTCGTCTGGAGCGGGAGGAGCTGCTGGAGGAGCAGCGGGAGCTGGCGAGCGAACGGGAGAGGCTGAGGCAGGCGAGTGCCCGGCTCCAGCTGAGGCTCCGGGAGCTGCTGAGGCTGCCCAGGGGCAGGGGGCCCGGGAAGGGAGGGCCGGGCCAGGAGGTGTACGGCCAGAGCCTGCTGAGACTGAGGGAAGTGTGGGAGAGGAGGGAGAAGGAGGCGGAGATCTGCAGGGAGAGGGAGGAGAGGCAGAGGAAGGAAGCGGAGGAACGGGAAGCCCGGGCTCGGGCTCTCTGGGATTCCTTCCAGGGCAGGAAAAAGGAGCTGAGCCTGCTCTGCATGGGCCGGAGGAGGAGAAGAGAAGGGATGGAGGTGCTGGAACGCATCCTGGCCAAGGAGGAGGAGAAAGAACAGAGAGTGCGGGAGGTGAGGAGCTGGGCCTGCCATCCATCCCATCCCATCCCATCCCATCCCATCCCATCCCATCCCATCCCATCCCATAGGAACCCCTGCCCTGGGGAAAGAGCTCCAGCCCTCCCCACCCCTCACACACAGCACTGCCACCCCCTAAAAGCTGCTTTTTAAACGAGAGAAGCCACACAACACTTTGCTCCCCTTCAAACTTGGTCATCACTTACTTACAAGAGCAGTGCTTCTTCCCTGGCAAGGCAGGAATTAAAAAAAAAAATCCAAATTATTCTTTTATTTCTATTCTATTCTATTCTATTCTTCTATGTTATTTCTATTCTATTATTCTATGTTATTTCTATTCTATTATTCTATTTTATTTCTACTCTACTATTTTATTTCTATTCCATTTTATTTCTATTCTATTATTCTATTTTATTTCTATTCTATTATTCTATTATTCTATTCTATTTCTATTCTATTATTCTATTTATATTCTATTATTCTATTTTATTTCTATTCTATTTTATTTCTATTCTACTCTATTTCTATTCTTTTATTCTATTTTATTTCTATTCCATTTCTATTCCATTTCTATTCTATTCCATTTCTATTCTATTCCATTTCTATTCTATTCCATTTCTATTCTATTCCATTTCTATTCTATTCTATTCCATTTCTATTCTATTCTATTCCATTTCTATTCTATTCCATTTCTATTCTATTCTATTCCATTTCTATTCTATTCCATTTCTATTCTATTCCATTTCTATCCTATTCCATTTCATTTCTATTCTATTCCATTTCTATTCTATTCTATTTCTATTCTACTATTTTATTTCCATTACTCTATTTTATTTCCATTACTCTATTTCTATTACTCTATTTTGTTTCTATTCTCTTATTTCAATTCTATTACTCTAGGGAATTCTATTTCTATTCTATAGTATTCTATTATATTCTTTTTATTTCTACTAGGTCCGTGTGGAAAACATCAAGCTGAGTAATGAAATCCAAAACCTTGAAACCATCTGGAAAGCTCAGGGAGAGCTGTCAGAGCATCAGCACGTTATGGACTTGGAGAACATGAAGAAAGAGAATCAGAGACACAGCGAAAAGCTTGAGGAGCTGAGTGATGAAATCCTGAAGCTCAAAAAGAAAGTATCAGACACAGTGCATGTCCTCAGCCAGTTCAGGGAAAAACTCCAGTTTGTGGAAGCTGAAAACGAAGGCAGAAAGGCTGAACTGATGGATATTGAGAGCACCTTGTCAGTGAAGAGAGACATTCTGAGCAAAACCAGACAGAGCAGAGACAGACTGAGGAGAGAGAACCTGGGATTGCAGCAGAAATGTGGCTTGCTTGGGAATCAGGTTCTGCTCCGGGACTTGGAGGCAAAGGTGGATGCTGCAGAGCTCCTAAGTCAGCAGCTGGAAAGAGTGAAAAGTCACCATGCTGGGCTGATCCTTTCTTGTAGGCAACTTCGGAATAAAATAAAGCAAGCCAATGCCTCTTCCCTTCCTGGAGATGACTGAAGAAAAGAAGGCACACAAAAGAAATAAACTAAGGACTTGTCTGCAGCTCTCATTTTTAATATGCTTTTTTTTTTCCCCCTAACTCCTGAGAAATACACCAGGCACTCCTCAAAAAGCCATTTCTAAGTGATGTGTCAGGATTCTGCACTCACTGAGCAGACATTGCTGATGGTGAATGGAACAATAGACACGTGCCTGTCTGTAAGAAACAAAAAAACCAGCACCAACACTTCTGGGGGCTCTCAGAGACCACCACCAGCAGATGTGCCTCATCAATCCTACCCACTTAATTGTTAATTTCCAAGTCTGACACCATTCCTTTGCTTAGACAGACAGCAATCTTTAGTCCCACTTTTTACTAGTCACAGTTTAATATTAAAGGCCCAGATTTAGATGTTCAATGACTAATTTTGCAGGAAAAAAGCCACATCCCAGTAGAATCTTTTAGTTTTCCACCACAGCTGGAACTGCACCGAGTGGGACCATAGTGCAGAGCTGTATTTCAGCTCCTGGTTCTAGCTGCAAAGTAAGTTGGACAAATTCTTATGCAGAGTACACAAACTGCAGAAGGATTAGTACACAAACTGATGTAAAAACCTCACACCTTTCTTTTTAAATCATCTCTGAACTACATTTTCTGAATTGCCTGAATATTCCAAAGCCAAAAGATAATTACTACTGAAGGTTTCAAACTTGTTCTTTTGCCACAGTGAAAGGAGAAACCATTAATTTCTCACTCTTACTTCTATCATGCAGTAGCAATTCAGTGAAGTTCCTTACATTTTTGTAAAACTTCAATTTTTCATTTAATTATACTGACAAGAGGTAAGGTAACTTTACATGACTTTATTTAACAAAACCATGTATTTACAGGTGAAAAAAGTTCCAGGTAGATACACATATCTAAACAAAACAAACTTAGTAACTACATAAACCCAATTTAAACGTGATGTACAGGAGATGTGTCAACAGCTCTCTGTGTGTCATACTAGTTTAACATTCAAAAAGAAGCTGTTGCAAGGTACCTTTTTGGGTTTTTTCCCCCCAAATGAAATTCTTTACCAGATGAAACAACGTTAATGATTGATTGCTGACTGAAGTTGCTTTATTATAAAGTGCAGGTTGTACAGAATTCCAAACCTGGTTGAAGCTCTCTGGTTTCTCTGATCTGCTGCATGTATGGTGGGAGCTGCAGCTTTTTGTTGTATTGCAGCATTTTTCTGTTTTTCCTTAAGCCAGTGAAGAAAAAAAAGTTTGCTTGAAGGGGATGCTTGCTCCACAACAGAAAATCTCATGCATCTTGTTACAGATACTCTCAAGCACCTGAACAAGAGAATTGTCAAAATCCCTGAATATTAACAGATTTTTTTCTTTAATAGCTAATTTAAGAGATTTTATGCTCCAAGAACTTAAAAAGCTCAGTGGCAAGGAATTCTATGCCCTTACTACTCATCTGGTTTTATCAAAATTCAAGCATCACCTTCAAATCCAGTTATTGAGAAGTGGAAACAACTGCAACATTAGGCAGGTTATTTGTTTTCTCTCTTTTTTTTCCAAATGCATTTTTGTTTGAAAACAAACTGTGCAAAGCTCCTTATTGCATTGCTTTTCTTCATTAAAGAGAACATACCTTTATATACACAAAGCAATCATTTAGAAAATATATACATCTTCTAAGAACAGAAAGATCAAATCACAGACCCAAATAATTACAGTTGCAAGTAACAAACAGTGCACAAGGGTTGCAGCAGGCCTTTTCCCCACAACTATGTCCATTTTCACTGTTACATTCAACATCATACTGAGAAGAGAAAAAGGAGAACAGGCTGTCAAATGGCTACAAAAATAGCTACTGGCTAGAGAACATGTTTTAACCAGACAAATGAGCCAGGCTTGTAGACTTGGTTTAAAAGGAAACACAAACCCAGTCGCAGTGAAGACTTAAAAAGCCAGTTACAGTACCACCTAAAAATGTCTACTGAGGAAAAAGTGTGTTTAATAAACCACTTAAAAGCATAGTGCAAATGTTTTCAGATGCTAGGCCTCTCGTATCCTTCATGGAAAGGCATATTTGTTGTAATAGTAGAAAAAGTAATATTAAAAAACCACTTACTGACCTTCCAAGCTTTCTATTGCACTTCAAAGCAATGTCACAACCAAGTACTGGTCACTGGAGGACCAAAGCTATCCCAAATTCTGGGAGAACTAGCATGTCTTTTTTATCAGCATCTTGATGTCTGTTTTCAGTAAGTGATGACCTAGAAGTCTCGTGGAGGAATGGAGATGTCCAACAGAAAAACACAGCCATGATGCCAGGTACACAAAGTGGACAGGAAAAGAGGCCAATGAGGTATCAGACTTGAGAGCTGCAAAATTTGCATTACACATCTTCTAAGGTGACTGAAAGTCCTCACTTACCAGGGATTCTTCCTCTCTTTTTAATATTACAGTCCAGCTGATCCTTGCAGAAACAAGGTCTGTACTAAAGGACAGTATTTTATGTCTCACAGTCCTTGATGTTTAATGTGGAGTTGAGCAGCGTGCAACTATTATTCTCTTTTTTTTTGCTTTTTTACTCAGACAATGCCAAAGTAATCAGCCTAAACCAGAGAGAAGAGCAGTGGGGAACCACTTACCATACAGCTAGAGGAGTCAGTAACACCTGTTTACAGTTAATGCAAATATTGCTTCAGTTAGTTTCCCTTTTCAAGCTGGTCATTATTTATAAATCAGACCTGACACCTACACTACCTGACAGACATTCCTGTAACCCAGAGGCACTCAGGATTTACAGTTCAACATTCACCTGAATGCAGAGGGGATCTCAGCTGCAGAACAGAATCAAACCACCACACTTTGCCCTCTCTTGCTCCCTTGTGTTACAGGCTGGATAAGAGGCCAGGAAATGGCAGCTTGTACTCACCCTGATGGTATTAAGTCTGCCACATCCCCCAAGAAATTTCTCCCTCTTGTCATGACATACAGATCAGCTTCAGGTAACATTTTCCCTCTGTGGCAGCAGCAGCTCCAGGAGCTGCCTCAGAACTTTTTCAGCAGCAATGCTGCCTTAACACCATTTCTCCCCTACACCCTTCTTCCAGTTTTGCCAGTGAGCAGAGCTGGGTTTAAAGTAATGATAAACTGAGAAATGGTGAAAAGGAATTTTTTATCTGCTCAGCCCACAGTTTCATCAGCATGGCTGGAGAGGCAGCAGAGTTGGTTGGCAAGAACACCCTGAAATGGCACTGCCCCAGGAGAGGGAAGCATAGAAACATATATTTAGTAGTATGTATTTAGTAGACCCTGGCTTTAAAGAGAGGACAGACAGTACAGCTGGGAGGTGATGCCAGCTTTATACCAGAAACCCTCAGGGTGAGTTTGGAATCCAAGTCTGATCAATAAAACTTTTTCATTATGCATCCAAATTGGAAACACAGATTTCCAAAGCATCTTTAAGAATAATTGGTTTTTGCACTGCTAGCATAAATTCTCTTCCAAGTTTACTTTCCACTTCATTTCTTATTACAGAATGGAATGTGGTTCTATGGCTACATGATTTCTTTGGTAAATGGGACCCACAGCCTAGAAAACATGAAGCATTTCTAGAGAAATGGTCCTTATATCATTGAACTATAAATTCCAGCACCAATTATTTAAAATTCAGATCCAGCTATGGGTATGGGAAATATATCCTGCCTAAGAATGAAACCATGGAGCAGCTTTCAAAGCAGCCAACATTGTTGAATGCCCACTTGTTTTAAATCATGGAAGAAAAATACCACTGAAAAAAAATCCCTGTAATGTTGTTTACTTTCCCTGCCCTCTTCAGAAGTACAGAACATGTAATGCTGTCCACAACAAACACTCATTCCAATAAAAGTTTAAGACTAAGCCTAGGTTACACTTCTAAGGGCTTTATTCCAAAATTTCCTGACTTCCTTTGGTTTTTTTTTTTTTAAACCTCTCCCTCTCTTTGTGATTCTCTCCCCTTTCTGGTTATCCTACTAGTGAACAAAACTCTGAAATAACACTTTGATTTGCAGGCTCATCCATGTCAAACAGTACCCAGTACTTTTGCCACTGCAGCTCTTTTCTCCCAGGAGTCACTGGAGGCAAGAAGAGGTTTAACGTTTGAGGGAAGGGCTTCCTTTCTCCATTTCCCGGTTATCCTTCTGCAGAGCAGCCAGGATCTGGACATGGCAAAGAACGAGGAAGAAAAAAAAGCATTCTATTTAATAAGTGACTCAATTAAAAGAGTTTTAAATTTAATTATCCCCAAGGAATACTATTTTAACCATTAAATACAACCAAATTTAAAGAACCTCTCTATCGACCTCTCGTAACTTCTGTGGCATGGGAGATACAAATGGATTTCACAAAGGTTTAAACTCAAGTCTCTCCCCAACACACAATTCTGAAGCCCAGAGGTGAGATCTGCACCCAGATTATGCAAGTCTGGCACAATTAAAGGCTGCTGGCTGAGGGGGAGTTGCAATTGAAGAGCTACAGTGGATGGTTTAGTGGTTAGGGGTTGTAGTTTGACTCCATGAGCTTTTCCAACCTTGATGGTTCTATGGTTCTATGATTCCCAAGATAAAGGGACTGCCTAAAAACTACAGCAAGTGAACAGCCTGAGCAGTCAGACATTATCTGAGAGTTCAAACCCAAATTACCCCAGCACTGAGTGGTGCTTCTCTAGAGCACATCACTGCCTCCAGCTCTGCTTATGTCTTTTTTGGAAGCAAAAAGTCTGAGAGGGGATCCTCATCACAAGTGCTATGGAGCAGATGTCACCTGCTCTCCAGGATCATGGCTCTTAGCAGCCACTTCACCATTTCCCCACTCAGGTGACACACTGCCATCCTTTTTCTTTAGGTTGGAATTTGGTTGGAATAAGTGATGAAACTACACTTTTGGAAGAAAGGCCTCAGTGCTGGATTCCAGGAAAGCAGACCAGAGTTGTAGGCACTTCTTTACAGCCCCAAAGTAGAAAAACTGGATCCCCTAGGATGTTAAGGTAAAAACTACATGATCATAGAATCCTGTAATAATTTGTATTGGAAGGGACCTCTCAAGGTCACAGAGTCCAAGCCCCTGCAGTATCAGGGACACCCTCACCCAGATCAGGTTGCTCAGAGCCTCCTCAAGCCTCACCTTGAACATCTCCAGGGATGAGGCCTCAACCCCCTCCCTGGGAAACCTGAGCCATTGTTCCACTGCCCTCATGGGGAAGAACTTTCTCCTAACAGCCAATCTAAATTTACTCTTCTCTAATTTAAAACTCTTGCCCTTCATCTTACCACTCCAGGTCCCTCTCCAGCTTTCCTGCAGCCCCTTCAGACACTGGAAGGTCACTGTTAGGTCTCCCTGGAATCTCTTCTTCTCCAGGCTGAACAACCCCAGCTCCCTCAGCCTGTTTTCCCAGGAGAGGTGTCCCAGCTCCCTGAGCATTTTCATAGCCCTCCTCTGGACCTGCTCCATCAGGTCCATGTCCTTCCTGTGTTGAGGGCTCCAGAGCTGGATACAGCACTCCAGGTGAGGTCTGACCAGAGCTAAGTGGCAGAATCACCTCTCTGTGATCATGTGTACTGAAAAATTTTCATCTTCTCCAAAAGAGTGGATTTCTGCTTTTAGATATCAAGTTGTAATGCTGCCAGCAGCCTTTGTAATCAGTAAGTTATCATGGTCACATGATACTTCACCAACTCCACTCCAGGGAAGATAAATCTCAGGGAACCCACTCACCTGAATGTATTCTAAAAGCATGGAGTGAGCTGCACTGCCTGTACAAAACAAGCACTGCTAAAACTTCTTCTAGGTGTTGCCAAACCCTGTTCCCAGGAGCACAGTCTCATCACCTGCTCTCAAAGATCAACACCCTCCTTACCTGAGCCCACTTTTTGTTTCTACTTTGCATCTGAATGGTAGCAATAGAGGTGAAGAATTCTTCTGAAGGCAAGTCCTCTGGTAGCTTTGTTAAAAACTGAGCTATATGAATGAAGTCCATTTTGGTCAAAATATCTTCAAAAAGTTTGAGTATTCCCAGGGCTGTACGGAACAGGAACTCCTCTCCATCTCGGCAGAAGACGTCCCAGACACGACACGCCAGGTCCAGTGGCAAAGATTTGCTGTACAATGTGAATATCCTGAAAAACAGAGGAAAATTTTCAGAGTTACTGAGCAAGAAAGAAGCTTTGGATACTCAGAGACGTACACAGGCTCACTGTTACTTCTGAGCTTCTCAAAAACTTGTATCTCAAGACTTTTTGAGTTCCAAAGTACTGCCGAGCACCAGAGGGAACTGCACACCAGTTTGAGGCTCCCAGTTTGGGGTTTCTGGGCTCCAAGTTTCCCTTTCTTGTATGGCAGCAGGAGAAACAAGACATGATGATGGATGTGGGATGGCCATGCTATGATGGACATGCACTGCCCACAAGTGGAATCGAAGGCATAATTAATGATCACTTTAGAGCTGAGGACTGATAAATTTTGAGCTGCCAAGAATACAAAAAGCTGAACCTTAAGACCTACTGCAAAGGGCATTTTATGGGGCAGATGAAGGAGATGTGTAAAATTAACCATGTTCCAGGCTTGGCTGACTGGCAAAGTAATAACAGCTAGAGTTCTGGAGAAAAGATCAGATTAAAGTCAAGTGAGTTGAGAGAAACAGTGAAGATGTCCAGAGAGAATGCACAGAGAGCTGAGATGAAGTTGGGGTTGTTCAGCCTGGAGAAGAGGAGGCTCCCAGGGGAGCTCAGAGCAACCTTCCAATATCTGAAGGGGCTACAAGAAAGCTGGGGGAGGGCTTTGGGCATGGGGGTGGAGTGAGAGGACAAGGGAAATAGTTTTAACTAAGCTAGAAGAGGGGAGATTTAGGTTGGACATTCGGAAGAAATTCTTTAATTTGAGGGTGGTGAGACCCTGCCCAGGTTGCAGAATGGAAAATGCAGAATGCCTCAGAATGGAAAAGTTATTCAAATATAAAAGGTTTAAAAAAAAAAAAAGAAAAACACCATTAAAACAACCACTCCAGAAGACCCAAACTAAATGAGAACAAATTAAGCAAACCAGAGGGAAAGCTATTCCATGCTCCTGGTTCATTTTCTGTTTTGCTTTCTTGAGACCAAAGTGTGTGAAAAAGGGAAACTTCAGGCTGCAAACCTGATGTTAAATCTCCTGGTGCAGCACATATTGTTGGAAATCACATACCAAATGTATCTGATCTGAGAAAATGTCAAGTTGTTGACTTATTGTTGATTAAAGAATTTATTTCTAATGTCTAACCTCAATCTCACCTCTTCAAGATTTAATAGTTTAAAACGGGACGAGGGGAGACTGAGGTCAGACATTAGGAAGAAATTCTTTATTTTGAGGGTGCTGAGCCCCTGTCCCAGGCTGCCCAAGGAAGCTGTGGCTGCCCCATCCCTGGCAGTGTCCAAGTCCAGGTTGGATGGGGCTTGGAGCAACCTGGGCTGGTGGGAGGTGTCCCTGCCCATGCAGGGGGTTGGCACTGGAGGAGCTTTGAGGTCCCTTCCAACCCAACCCATTCCATGACAAGATGGTGCCTCAGCACACTTGAACAAATGGGATACCTGAAAAGGTGACAGCAGAAGCAAGAACTTCCTCCCAGTTATTCAAACTGCACTTTCATTACCTGCCAGAGCATTCTTCACCAAAATGCTGACAGCTTTGCAGCCAGAAACAAGAAGATGCTCCCTACCCCCTCCTCTGTCCAACAGAGACAGAGCAGTTCTTATTGCCACTGACAACACCAAGAGAACTCAGCTTCCTGGGATAATGTTATAAGGGAGAGAGAGTTACAGTGATTTCTTTTTTTCCCCCACTCATCAATATTTAGAGAGCACATTTCTCCACAGATGCTCTGCATAAAGACCTCCATAAAACTGCCATAATTCTTTCTCCGGCAGAGGTCAGTAAAACCTCAACTTTAAATAAAACCTTGCCACATGATTGGACACATTTCTTTCCAAACATGCTGAATCTCTGGGGTTTAAGGCTCCCCTGAACCCCTCTGATTTTTTTCTTTAATCAATTCGGGTTTATGTTTAAAAAATACAATGGGACAGACGTGTACACACACACAAAGGTATAAAATGTGAAGGAAAATTCAAAGCAAATTCTAATAATGAGGGTTTTCTGCAGTCTCTGCTTTGTACAATATAGGATTATTTGAATGAAGTGTCATCAAGTATTGGCTTCTCTAAACCAGCACACTTTAGAAAATGGGAAAATACATGCATTTTACAAGCAGCAAGATTAAAAAAAAAACATTCACACAAGGTCAGGTGGCAAGTAAACTGCAGGTTCAAGATCCTTATGGTTTTAAGGTCAAATCAGTTTTTCATAAAAAAAGATTTCCTATCACCCTGAAACTGACAGAAGTCTTGCTGAGAAGAGGCATTTTCACTGCCCCACACCAAAGCCTCATGGGCATAAATCCAAATATTTAATTTGGAGTGCCTTATACCACACTGATATTTGTCAGGAGAGCAAATAAAATCCTTGTCTTTTTAACCTCTCAAAGGACAGAGGTTCTAATTATGGTAGAACTAAGGCAGTTTCACCAAATAAAAAGATTACAAGTGTCTGTCCAGTAAGTGGAATAGCTGCAGTTGTTAAATTAAAAACATGCTCATGCTCTTATTCAGCTGAAATGTGACAAGTTGAGTTTTTTAAGAACCTGCACTAGGATCCCAGAAATAGGGAGCACCTAAAATCAGTGAGATCCAGCCCAGGAGCTGTAGTTCATCCAAAATCCCAGGTGTTTGCTTTTCTGTAGTTTCTAGCTTTTTGTTGTATGGACAGAAACACCATGTTTTAACTGCTCTTTTCCTCCTGTGTACAAGACAAACACCACCACCTTTCAAATGCAAAACTGAACACTGTGTGGATACACAGCCCTGGCAGCACACCTGCAGAAAAACTAACAGATTTTCTCAGAAGATCAATCCAAATATTCATTAAAATATGGATATACAGTGCAAAAGAGCTGTGTTTCAAAATAAGCTTCAAACTCACAAAAGTACAAGAATAAAGGTTAGGTAAGCTATAAAACATCACAGAAATACATGGGAATGGTTTGGACTGACAAACTCAAGTACTGAAAAAAAGATAAAGCCTTTATCTGAAAAGATTACCAAACCAATTAACAGCACTCCAGCTTCTGTCAGGAACACTGAAGTGGAGCTCCAGGTTAGTATGCACATTAATTATACTTTCTGTGTCTTACCAGTCAATAAGATAGATGTCTGGAGTTAACTTATTTTTTTTGAAGTGAGCAAATAACTTTGGCAGATTTTCTTCAAAGAATACCTCAAATGCAGCAAAGTAAGTCAACATCTGGAAAACAGAATGGGGAGAAAAATGCAGTTAGCTGCATTATTAGGCTTACAAATGTGTTTATCTGCTGTTGGATTAATGTTCTTCAAAACCAGGATGGTATGAATTATGAGATACAATAAAGAGTCAAACATTTACATAAAGGACAGCATCTGCAAGCACACAGATCCACCCTACACATATTGTTCTCATCCTAAACAATATAATTATTGTTTTGGGTCTTGGCCAGCTTCCTTTGGAAAGAAAAATACCAGCAGGAGAGAAGTTATTTGCTGATTTCTCAAAATGATTATGATCTCAGATTGGTGCTTTATGCTTGAGGCAGAAATTTAATATTACACTGAATAAAATCCAAGGCCCAATTATAAAATTAAATATGGAACAAAAATAATTTAATAGCCCACAGCAAGAGTGAAGCAGCCAGTTGGCCCCAATCATAAATCATACTCTAATCTAACTTCTTTTTACCATCCATTTTAAAATGAAAGAATTAACATTTCTGTTGCCAAGAGGGAGAGAGAGAGTTCACACCAAAAAGCCACAGATGGAGGCAAAACACCTATGGCAAGAGAGCAAATTGATGCTGTAACCTCTGTTCTAATCTTTTTAACACAAAGACTTTCATGCTATTTAAAATTTTAATATTTATGTCAATTTCATAACAGGGGGGTCTGAAAAAAGAAAATCTTCCAGGCCAACTAAGGGTTGAAAAAAAAGCCTTTTTAGCTCCCTCTTTCCCCTCTGTCCTCTTAATACTAAGGGGAGAAAAGTTAAACGAAGTCCTTGACTGATTCAGTAATTCAAATTCCAATATCCCAGTAAAACGAATCAAGAAAGGCTGTGATTTCTTCCAAGTTTGAGGTCTGCCAGCATGCTGCTCCCCAAAACATCACAACAGTAAATTGAAAGAGGAGCCTTTGGGCTGAAATCTTTTAAAGGTTGACAGATTTATTTTTCTATTTTTTTAAACTATCCTCACAGATCTCTTTTTTTTCCCTGCTGCAACTAAATGAAGCATCAGACAGTGGATTACCTTCCTAACAGCAGCAAATAAAAAATTCAGCCTGTAGTCAGTAGTATAAGGCTTACAAGCCAGTCAGAGATGGGTGTATTCTATTGAAACAGACATACAAACTTATATAAAAATCTCTGAACCATCAGCTACAGCTCTGCTTCCAAAATGAGCTGTTGACATGCTAACACCACATTTACAAAGTTCCATTGGGTGTTTTAGAGAAAGGATCTTATATGTAACTGCTGCAATCACATTAATTGCTAACAATGCAGGCAGTTCCCTTAGAGATGCTGTAGTACTGCAGGTATTTATCTTGCTCACATCAACAATCAACAAGACATTTACTTAGTAGTAATTTAAAAAGTTTTAGTTTAATAAAACTGTAACCAACGAAAGGATTAAAAATAAATTGGTATAAATGATTAAATTTCCACAACTAATGTGTGCTGGGTTTATTTTTCTGATTTATATGTTAAGGCAAATCAGCATTTGGTTAAGTTGTAAAACTGACACAAAAAGATGAGGGTAGAGAGATCAGTACATGAACCATAGGAAGCCCAAAGTGTCCTACTTTCTGTCTCAGTGCTCTGAAATATCAGGTACAAAGTTTTCCTTGTGGTGTGAATCCTGGCTTTGTCATTTCACAACATGTTAATATTATTTCCACTATTACAATTTCAGCTCTTCTGTAAGCATTCATTTATCATGTAGCCTCAATCTAGGCAGAACTAAACAGTGCTGTCCCAGAGCATACCAAAACCCATTATTTAATCTTAAATAATATAATAATTCTATCCCAGCAAATTTAATTCCAAAATCATCCTCACAGGAACCTTATTTACACACTGAATACATAAGCATGTCCTTTTTTTTCAAGTGCAGCAATGGAGATGGATCAATATTGCTTCCAGCAGTGCTGTCTATGCTGTAGAACACCTCCACAAGGACATTTACAACTGATGGGGGATCCAGGGGCTGCAACAGGGAATTACATGCTGCTTTTCCAGCAGGAAAGACTGATAGGATCCTATGGCTTAAGCAACAAAAATGAGTATTGTTGATGCCATCCACTCCCTTGCTTTATTTCTGCCATTTGAACTACTGAGAAGCAGATCCTGTTTTTGAAGTGTTAAAAGGAAGTGGGAAAGGAACACAAACTGCCATACATTTTACAAAAAAAAAACCCCAAACCAAACCAAAAACCTTTTAAAATAGATTAAAAACACATTTCAGGAGATGTGTCCCATTTTGCTATGGTACACGGGGAATTTTGCAGAAAGAATCCAAAGAATCAGGCAACCAACCCCCACTGAAAACTGGAGAGGTCTGCCTGCCTGATTTCCTCAGGCTTCTTTTCCAACACAGCTGCTACAGTAAGAGAGAACCTGGTTCTCCCTGTAACAGTCTATTTGCTGCAGCCTATTAGTTTGGGGTAAAAAGCACCTTCAAGACACTGCTTATACTAAGGTGTTTTCAGCTTTTGACTACAGCGATCCCTTTGAAACCGATCTCCAGGAATATTCTTGTAACTATTCTCTGAGATGAACAAAAATAGTGGTTGTAGAATTTCCTTCACCTGTCTGTTCAAAAGAAGTTAGTGGGGTGGGTTATGTTTTGGCTTTTGTTGAGAGGTTTTGCGTGGGTCTGCGCTGGTTTTTATTTATCAAACATGTTACTTTAAAATAAATTCTGACTCATTTTCCAAGCTACTCAGCCCATTAACTATTTTTATTACTTTTTTTTTTCTTTTTTTTTTTACATGCCCTTACACTGCTCTGCAAGACCCAGTTTGCAGTTTTCTTGCATACTTACAAGGCCATGGTCCACACGGAAAAACGCCATCTGACAGGGTTTATTTAAAAGGTTAGAAAAAGCAATGAAGGCATCTGCAGTATCCAAGTTCAAGATCAATACTGCTGCTATGAATGACATGCCCTGTACCTGCAGAAAGCACAAGTGTTACCATTCAGCAGTACCCATCCTTCCAAGAAGTCTGCCTCATTTTGTCCTGGTGATCACTGGTGTTTCATGCACTCACTGAGCTGCTGAAAACTTCTAAGACAGGGCAGGATGTTCAAACAGGAAGAATCAAGATCTATTTTTTTAACAATACTGTGATCCCTCTTCTAGGAAGGGGTCACACCTGTTATTTGTGGAAAACTGGATTAAAACCCTACAGACAAAGCCTGTTCTTTTTCAATCAGTTGCAGGAAGCTCCGGACAACTGCAGTGGCTCATTTGACAAGCAGGAAGCAGCTTTTTAAGATTAAGCTCTTTTTTTTGTTTACCAGAAGCTCAGGATGGGGTTGCATGATTCTACAAAGCATGCTTTGGAATTAGTCTGGGCAAAGCTGACTGCCTGGGAGGTTGGGATTCTGCCCCTGCAGTCCCAGGGACCAAGGTGTGAGAGTTCTTCCTCCAAGCCTGAGGAACAAGCTCCTTCCCAACCCCAAAACAGGTTCTATGCCAAATGAAGCACACCACCTGATCTGCCTTTTTTTTTTCTTTTCTTTTTTACCTAGTTTCTGAGCAATCACGTTGAGGAGTTTGTGCCAAGTAAATGGCATGCTACACACAGAACAGGAATATTATCTTCCTGCATTTGCCTGTTCTAAAAAACTGCTTCTGGGTAAAGAATAAGCTCCTATATTTATCCCTGCTTTGGGAAAGACCAAATGAAAATACCTGAAATCTACTCAGTCCTCTCATAATCACTTCTTCCAACAGTTTGAGGGAGCTCAGGTGCCCTCAAGGGGAATTGCTCTAAAGACCCTTCCAGAATCTCACAGTGCTAAAGCACAGAAATAACTTCTCAAGAGGAGATACTCAAGAGTCTCAGTAAGACTGCTGTTAAGAAGAGCATGTACTTCAAAGGATCAGCTGAACCACATCTTCTCTTTTGACTCCAATTTCCAAGCACTACAAATATTTACCTTCAGGTTTTCCAACTATTTAACCTGTTAAAAAGCTTAGTTCTAACAAGAGAACCATTATAACCACTACAAGCACAGAGAAACCCCACAAGTACTCACAAACCCATATAATATTGGTCTACTGAGGGCTGATTAACACAATCCTCCCTCCTCCTGGTTCTCCCTCCCCACCCCTGAATGAAAATGTCTTCACTTACATAGCCTACATCAGGTCTGTAACATGTATAGGCTCCTAAAATACTGTGCAAGGTGTCATGGTAAGGACCACCCTATAATTAAACACACACACAAAAAAAGAGAGACAATATATCTGAGTATATAAGATTAAAAACCCTTCAGCCCTACAATCAGCATCCATCTTCTGATGAAGAGCTTTATTTCCCTGTGCAGCCCCAAGTATTTCAAAAGAATTTTGCCTTCAAAAGCATGAGACAGCTCTCCATACCACATTTACCACAAATGCAGACAACTCATTCAATGTATCAATTACCTATTAAATCCTTATAGAAGAGGAATGAAAGTCTCCTTGTAGCTTAGCAGTGCTCTGACAATAGCACCACGAAAGCAGAACTCCAATAAGAACTATTTATCTATTAGAGGCAGAATTCAACCATGAGGAAAATGGTTAAAAAACCCAAATATATGCCATGACATACACAGAGCATGAGAATGACATGAAGAGCTAAAAAGAATTTCACATGGTTGAATATTAACAGCTGCCACATCTTACACTAAGTACTGTAGCTGGCTGAGAATTTCCAAAGGGGAAAGTTTTTCAACTCAAAAATGTTGGATTTATCATAAGCTAACATTTTTAAAGGGCTGCTGAGATTTTGTATAGAAAGACATCTGGTTAAAATATATATAAATATAATATGTGCATAATACATATATATATATATATAAATATCTGGTTAAAACAAGTTGTTAAAGAACACCAAAAACATACAAGCATGGAAGCAAAAAAATAAAGCCACCAAATTTTCCTTGCTTGAGCTGTGCTCTCTGTCACTCAGCATGTACCTGCAGCCCAGCAGTGGTGATTCACTGACTTGGGGACACCTTCATCACTTCAGCAGACAGAAACCAGCATGAGATGGGCTACATGAGTCATGATCATCAGCCAACAGATTGGGATTTTTTGTGTCTTCCAAATGTATAGCACCTTGAGGTGTTTTCTAAATTGTGTATAGTTTTAAAAAAATGTTTAGGAGCTTTTTCTTCTCCAGATGTCTACTCCTTCAGATTTGAACCCAACATTCTGTTTCAATCAAGGGACAGGTAAGATTATGTAAATTTAATTACCCACAAAAGTTAACATTGCTTACTTGCTGGAATATACAGAGATTAGGAAAAGTTCTTGAGATATCCAGTTTTATTAACTCCAAGCTTGCTTCTCTGTCAGCTGCTGAAAATCCAGCATCTACAAAAGCCAAAGTTAAGGGATTTATTACAAGGAACATGTATGCTCTTCCAACTCTCTGTTCTGGTAGGTATAGGTAGGAATGAACTACTGATACTGAAAAAAAAAAACCCCAAGAACTGTCACAAGCCAAATCTTACACCAACCCCAAGAGCACAAACACTCCAGAAAACAAAGTGCAAGAGGAAGCTGGAATGTCATCTTATTTAGCATGCAGACAACCTTATGAGAACAAAGCAGGGGATTTCCAATCAAAAATATTTTCCTGCCAATAAATGCCAGTATGGATGTTCTCTTTTTTTCCTGCTCAGCATAATTACTTACCAAAGGCAATTTCTAGCATCTGAATGCAGTTTTACACTGTCTCAAATGCAGACAACTGTTTGAATCAATTAAGTAAATCTCAAACCACTTCATCTGCAGAAATAAATTGCTGCTCTCTAAAACACACCCAGGAGATAGGCTTAAAGTTGCCATAAGGGACTAAAATGCAATTTTATGCTATAATTTGAGTTTCAATTCTGAAACTACGGATGCTGAAAACTGCTGCAGTTCACATTGTAATCCCCAAACCTGTCTAGTTTTCCAACAAATTAGCATAAAATTATAAATGTACCTAGAGATAGTTTATAAAGAAAAAAAAAAAAAGTGTGTTTTATAAAGAAGAATGAAAAAATACAGCTGTTTCTTGCTTGCACAAAAAGAAGCTTTGGTTTTTAGCAGGGGCATCTTTATAGCTGATTTTTTTCTTTTTGTCTAAAATCTGTTATTTCCTTTTAAGGAGCCATTTTACAGAATTATTTAGTAACACAGCATAAATCCTTCAGGTAAAGCTTACCTTCACATTCTACTTCAGCCCCTCCTGTGCTAAGTGATCTCCATTTCTCTTTGGCACGAGCCAGGCAAATGTCATACAGTTCTGGAAAAAGAAAAACAGATAAAACCAAGTCCACTATTTGTATATGCATCCAGTGTCAGGTACTGACTACCTGCTACATGAGCAATGTCATTCATTACAAGCAACAGCATCTCCAACACAGTAGCTGAATTTTTAAAGTAGGTTATGGTTCTGAAAGATTTGTTTCACTCACCTCTAACTCATCTTCAGTGAAAAGGAAAGGCAATCTAGACACAAGATGCATTTATGTTCAAGTATTTCCTTTCCTTCAAAATTATATTCAAAACTAGTCTGCATGGATAATTGGGTTAAGTCTAGAAAATTCCAGTCATAACCACACTTTTCCATGTTGGAATTAATTGTATCTGTTAGTTTTTCAGAGCTCTGTTTTACTGCACCCTGAAGTAGCACACTGTTTCTATTCTCACAAACACACATATAAACAAGAGTAGAAATTTTCCCAAGGCTCTTTTAACCTCCCCCAGAGCTAATGTCTTGCTGTAAATCAAAGGCAGCACACCACATACCTACTCGTAGGCATTAGAAAATGAACACTTCTAAATTAAAAAGCTTGAATCATTAATTCTGACCATCTCTATCTAAAATCAAAGCAAGTCACAGTGACAGCAATAATCAGAAGCAACTCAGAGCAAAAGTCCTAAGGCAGTTACAAGATGAAAAGACACAGGATCTTTGCCCAAAACATGGCAAAGCACCACGAATAAAGCAGAACCACTACACACCCACACCCCGGGTTCTGACAGACCATAATAAACACACGTCTGCTCCCTGACTCTTTCTCTTTGTAAGACAAGGTAGAGAAAACCAAGAGCCTCACCATGGGTGATGTTTAACTCATTGCCAATTGCCAAGCTCCAGACTTTGCCTCTCACACTGGGTGGGATGCCCTGCCACCACAGCTCTCGGACTTTCCGGGAACAACACCTGTGGAAAAGAAAAATAAGATTATTCCAAGAAGTATTTCCTTGCCAGCAGAATGGGCAAGGAAAGGAGCCAAAGCAAAACGACTGTCAACAAGCCAAGAAGTCAACTGTGGTTTGCAGATACCCATTCTCTAGCACTGTGGTGAACTGTAAAGGAAAACTTGCTTCCTTCCATGTTAGTGGCTTATTTGGACAGAAGCACTGCAATCACTGTGATTAAAAATGCAACCACGCTTGACCAGGAAGGGCCAAAGGGGACAGAAATAAACAAATGAAAATCAAATCCATACCTAAGCCACTGCCTGTGCTAAAGACTGGACAGACTTAGATCTCCACGTAAAATTAAATACAGAACCATGATGCAGAAGTTTCTCCTCTCCCCACTGCTCTCACCCTGCTGTGCTCATGAGACAGGCAGCTTCCCACTGAGCTCTGCAGCTCTAAACCTCCAGAAAAATAAGATGTAACAACTAGGTGGGATCATGGAAGACATTCTAAAAGCACAACAGGCTTTGAACTGGCTAGAGCCCAGGAGGAGGAACAGACCAGCACCTAAGCACCAGGGAAAGTTTTGTGGTAGTGACAAAAAGCACAATAATCCCTTACCTCAAAGCAGATTTTGAACTAATATGTAAAGTAGTGAATACATTGGGGAACTTTCAGATTTATAAACCAACAGGGGAAAGAGTGCCCTTATTTTAACAGCAGCCATTACATATGCATCTTCAAGTATTACAGACATGTAAATCTACAGTTTGTTTTTACTTAAGTTATTACTTCAGTTCTCCAGAAATGCATTTTCCCACAAATTCTATCCATAGTTTTAACATGCAGTCTCAGGACAACTGCATTTTAGGATTCAGCAAACTGTAGTTGTGGAGGCTGGTTTTGTTGTGGTAGTTGGTTACATTCACAGAGAAGGTGGGTTTTTTTTTTTGTTTTTTTTAAGATGACTAACAAAGAGCATGAAAAATTGCACAGCAAAGGTAGCTTGGCTGTGCTGTGCTTTTGCAGGAGATCTTTTAGGACTTACAACTGTGTCCCTACTTCTCTTTTCCATCACTTGGATTATCCCAGCAGGCATACCACTCTGTGATTAATGAGACTTCACAACACTTGACACATACTTCAATTTGTATCTGATATTATAACACTGAGTAGTCAAGGAAAGCTGATTTCTGACAAATGCATGGTGTTCAAGTATTATGCTTTCAGCTTTAACAAACTCTACCACCAATCATTTCTCAATGTTTCATAGTTTGTGAATATTCTGAACCTCCAACTCTTCCAGACACTTTAGGAATTAATGAAACACCTTGCTTATTTTCTTTGTAGCTCCAAAAGCAACTTTCAACCAAAAGCTTCCCCAGACCATTTAAAATTATACTTGCTGATTTTGTAACTTCTCTTCAGGAGACAGACACAGCAATTTTAATTAAAACTCAGTATAACATACTGTCTTACATAGTTTCCCAGTTGGGTAAGATTTCATTGTTCCAAGTCAAAACAGCATTGCCAATGTTGTCTTCCAGTTTGCAGCGCTCTTCCAGTTGCTTCTTTCTCTTCTGGGCTTCTTTAAGCTCTGCAGAAAAGCAATTTCCTTTTTAAGTTAATAAAACTAGAAACCAGATATTCAGAGTTAGCTATTCATGGCAACACAGTCACACAAAACCACATCATACTCCTCTAGATGTACAGAGGACTGTTCCAGCTCTAAGCAGCGAAGCCAAACGTGAAGAAAGGAAAAAGTGGAACAAGGCATAATGCTCATTTCTGATGGATGGGACATGGGAATTAGGCAATATATGGATCCCCTGACCTTTCAAATCTAATCCCATTCAGAACTTTGAGTTAGCATCTCTGACAGCCAACAGGAGTAGGAGAGGGTAGAGTATTTCCTCATCAAGCCCCACCCTGTTTTAGGGTAGACTCAAAAACCAAGGTGAAAATAATACAAATTTTGTATATTGTTTTCACTCTTATGTGTTGGTTTTTGTAAATTATGATTTAGAATCTAAAGGCCACAGATCTCAAATTTTTATGTACTGGAAATCTTCAGATCATTAAAAAGAAAACATTTTTCAGGTTTAGTTTAAACAGGTTGTATCTTTTGTTATCACTCAGTGTTTCTGCTTGCATCACCTATTACTATTTTTTCCCCAGGCAAACTTGTTAGACGTGCAATTTTAAAAAAATTCAGGCAGACACTTTTTATAGCAACATAGCAGAAATACAGTACACATACACACACACTGCCTACAATGCAGGAAGGTACTGACCTGGCAAAGAACAATCCCTGAGGAAAAGCAGCACCATGAACCAGGTCTTTGGAATGAACACACACAACCTGCTGGGTCCACTCCAAAGTCCTCCAGAAGCTGTGTCTGAGCAGAACCACACCAACTGCCTCCTAATACTTTCAGCTTGGACAGGAGTTCTTTGGAAGCCTCCCTCCATGCAGGCTTGGAAATTTTTGCTAAGCAGCAAGAGTGTGCTTGGACTCTGATTTTCTGACCTCTCCACAATCCATCATTCCACAAAGCTGTTCATCTGGAATGGCTCTTGGGAAAATGGCTTTGTCAGGGTATTTATCTGGACAGAAGTACATACTCAGATTTCCTGTTGGTATCTAAAGAAGTCTAGTCTACACTACTACATTATTAGGTTTTTAAACCCACAAAGAAATGCCATAATTATTTAAATGTTACAAATTAGAAAATTCTTCCCTGCTGGATTTTAGGATTGTTTTATTTTTCAGCTTGGTGTGGGGCTTTTAATGAACCTTTCTTAGTTCACCTGTCTTCTCTGGATTGATTCTTCTTTGAGGGGAGGTACAGATCTCTCACATTACAGAGCAACAAACTGACACCAGTGTTTTTCGGGTTTAAAAATACCCCTTCACTTCCCCCTCCATCACCTCTTTTTTTTGCTTGAACCACCATTTCTTCGTACTGTTGTCTGTGTTTCTGAGCTTCTTCTGCTGGTTTTGCAGGGAGGTTCCTGAAAAAATAATCATCATCATCAGTATTTAAAGTTGGCAAGCCTCTCTAAAGAAAATTCTAGACACTTCTAGAAGAAGAGCATGTACTCCCTCTTGTCAAAATATTTGACCAAAGAGTAGAGCAACAGATCCTTGGAAAGAAGTTATTTATTTTTTTGCCAGAGTCAGCAGAATAGAATGAAAGAACACTAACCAGCCATGAATACTTTTATCCACAGAACATGCTGAGTAATTTCCTTATGTTTGATAATTTCAGCATTTTTATTATTAAACCAACTGAACCCACAGGCTGCTCTTCATAAGGACAGGGAACATCCTGGTACATATCAAGCTGGTAGTTTTATGTAAACTGATCTCTACAAGTAAGATACAAGATCTCTTGCCATGCATGTCATTTATCAGTCACATCCACAACTTTCTTTACCCAGACAATTCCCTACACCAGCTTCCTTTCCCCCTCAGCTCTCTAAAACTCTTTTTCTATTTTAAAGGCTTCCCTCCTCCTTGTCTCTTCTACAGCAACAAGTGGCACTGGAGTCCTCCTCAACGAAGCCATTTGTTGTTCTGTGTAGCAGAACACTGTATTGCAGTTTAAATCTTTGCTTAAGGAAAAAAGATATGCAAAAATTCACTTTCATATTTCTGTAAGGTGGCACACATAAAGCAGCTCCCAGCCATCAAAAGTCACCATTAACAGCAGTATGTTTTATTGTTTACATAATCATATTACTTGTAAAATGTGCACAGCCAGGTAATACATGCCTATGAATATTTTTAAAAACATAAACTGTTAAAATAACAAGAAAAGTGGATTTTCACATTAGTGTCATTGTTAGCCACAGAGAATTATCTACTCTTCTCCAGTTTCAGTAATGTGAAATGACCAACATCCTTTTAAAATGCAAGTATTTAAATATGGTGTAAGTTAGAGAAAGTTTAGAAAGGAAAATCACATCCAACAATCCAAGTTCTGCTAAATTAAATTCTACAATTTAAATTATTTGTCCTGTATTTTAACAACATCACCACACATGTGAGACAATCTTTATTAAGATCTGACAAACACTTTTTGGAGCTAAAGTTACAGGGGCTATGGAATATTTACTGATTTTTTTTTTCCTATAAAGTTTTGCCTAAGCCCTACAAGTGAGTGCAAAATCAAGAACAGCTATTCTGGGAAAAAAAAATGTCCCCACATTTTTCCTTTTTAAGTCTTTATGTAATAGGAAATAAAAAATAAATTACTTAAAGCCTTGTGGGTAAAATCCCCAAACAGTACACAAACTATGAGTAAACCATTAAGTACATTATTTAGAAAGATTCAGAGGACAAACTTTTGTCCAGAGTAGTTTTCCCTACCAGACAGAAGTGATGATCCAGTTCTTTAGAATCTTAAAAATATATTTACTGCTAGCAATTCCTCAGTCTATCAACAGTAGGGAAGAAAGCAAAATGTGAATGCTATCCTGTAAGGCATCACTGCTTCAAACTATCTGAACACTGTATTTCTCAGATTGTCTCATGTGAAGAATGATTTTTGACAGACAGGTTTTGCATGCAAATAAGCTAGTGGGGACTGTTTCCAGCTGTACACAACAAAACCTGCTGGAACAAATTATCACTCTTACACTGTCCTAGATGTCCCAAGACCTCTTGTCACATAGTCAAGCCAAAAAGTGTCTTAAATAACCCTGCAACTGTGATAGGAGCACTATTTCTATAGATTTGTTGATGAAAACACACCCCTGTGTTATTCCAGTTCTTTACAGCAATATTAAAAATGCAGGCACCATGCCTATTAAGCTGGGTACCACTGATACACTGATTAAACATGACTGATTTTCTGTAATTCAGGAGCAAACCACAGTAAAGCAGGGTTTTACTGCCAGTAAATTGTAATGGAATTGCCCTGTAAATGCCAAAATCTCCTTGCAGTAAGAGAAGAATGCAACAACTGATCAAGTGCTTGACAACCTTTAAAATGTGATGCTGAACCCACTGCAGAACAATCATTAGACTGTTTCATTATTTATGGAGGTGTGGTCTTTCTCTGTGTAAACAGGACACTGTATCCTTGGTTCTCGATTTCTTTAGCATATACCAGCTTCATTTTTATGGTTATGTTCTCTCAGGGAAAATAAAAATCCTTTCCTCATATTTAGAGAGCAGAACTACTTAAAACTAGAGCTCTGCTTTCCTAATTACCTTTCATACAATGCCATTGCTCTCATTATAATAATCAGGTTACTTTTGCTTAAATATTTTTCTCATAATCATCCCACTTTCCTATTCACTAGCCTGAAAAAAAACCCAAAACAACCCACCAAACTACTTTAAATTGTAAATAATCTGTTTAAGTTAGAGCAACCAAATACCCCCAGTAAACAAAGCTTTGATAACTTAATTTTAAAGAGCCCCTCACTGGGGTATTTCTCAAAACTTACGCTGGTCTGTCCTCTAAAATAAGTGCTGTAGTGGAAAGTGGTTCAAAATCAAGATTTTTCCTCACATTCTGCTTAGGAGAGAGTGGTCTGTGAGCTCGTCCAGTTTTTTCTTCATATTCCTTGAGAAGCAAGAGACAGGGGAAGTTAAAGGAGTGGAGAACACCAAGATGATGTACAGGAGAATTTCAAGAGGCTCTACACAATAATGTTTCCACAGCTCTGCCCCTTTGAAGTTTTCCAAACAGAGCAACCTCAGAAAAAAAATAATGTTAAAATTTATGTTCAGCAGTGTGTTTTGGTGTGCATGTTTTTTTTTCCATTCCTTCTACTTGTACAAACAACATTAAGTTCCCAACTGGCACCCTGCTTTTATCAAGTCCTGCTAAGAATGAGCTTACAAACAGCAGATACTATCTGAGGTACAAATAAGACCTATTTAAAATATTTATGGTTTGAGCTGATAATATGGTTTTGAAATCAAAGCCAAAACCAACCACAAGCTCATCTTAAAATCCCATTCTAAGGTTTCTCATAGCCAAACTATTTTCAGATGCAACAGCTCAAGGATGGGGAAAAAAAAAAAAAAGGGGTTAAAATCATGGTTAGTCAAAACCCCACACTTATTAAGATGCCTCTAAATACAACCATCTTAAATCATAACAGAGCATAAGATATTGATTTGTTTGTGTGCAGGCACTGACACACCAGAGGAGGCTGCTTAGGGATCTAGGGACAAAGAAGGTGAACATCAAGAATGAATTTGGGAGACACTTGTGTGAAGAATATGAAGAGGCACAAACTGCTACAGAGAAAATTCTGGTCTTAGAGGGGAAAAAAAATCATTAGGAATGTAGGGACTACCTGAGACACTGGGACAAATTTCCTGAGATGTGGTGCAGCTTCCAACCTTGAAGATATTCCAAGTTGATGTGGATGAGCCCTGGGCATTTGGGTTAAGCAGACTCAGCTCTGAGCAGAGAGTTAGTCCCTCAGAGCTCCTTCCATGTGCAATTATTCTATCATCATGATCTACATTTGAGGACTTGGCATCACATGCTATTTTTATTTTTCCTATGAACATTGTTCTGGAAGAAAATGTACCAAAAACAGGACCTAATGGGCTTAAAACAACCTTTACACAACTCCCATCTACTCCAAAGCTTGAAGTGCTATAGCAAACAGTAAGTATCCAAAATATCAGTGATATTTAAACAACAAACATGCTCAGTCTGACAGAAAAAAAAAACCCCAAATACATATTATAAATATTTTTACATTCAACATTGCAGCTAATTTTGCAACTTCCAAGACCCACCTGCTTTTAAGTGTAGCTTGCTTATACAACTTCTATTAAAATAAAAAAAAAGAAAGCTTCTCTCAACCCAATCTGTCAAGTATGTCAAAACCTTCTTGGGCAATAGATCCCACCTTTCCAACAAAATCAAAGCAGCCAGACAAGTAGCCAAAGCACTTCCAGAAAGGCCTTAAAAACAAGGATGGATAAAACCCACACAGGAATGCAGAGAAACACAGCTGTGGTTTTCTGCTCTGTGCCATGCAGTTCAATTCTACTTCAAGCCAGTTTTCTAGGACTCCTCTCCTGAGTGCAGCTCCCAGGACACAGAAAAACCCTCTTTTTTTTTTCTTTTTCTTTTTTTTTTTCTTGTTTGTGGACTGGGCACTGTCTCAGCAGTCAGTCCTGTGATGCCCACGTTGCTGTGAGGGGAAACATTGTCATGAATTTGGAATGTCTGGGTCATCAATCCCCCAGTTAATACTCCTATGTATGACAGCAGTCTGAAAACAAGGAAAAGAACCAAGAAAAATGTATTCCAAGTATTGAATAGTACTTAGCTTTGTTCTGTAAAGAGGGAGTGCTCACGCTGACAAAACTGTTCACTAAACCAAATCCTCCAGCAAGAAAATAGCAAAGGAAATAAAGGAGAAAGGGGTTGATATCGACAGCAGAAATCTAAGAAATTCTAAGAAATCTAAGATGTATTCTCATTTTAATAACTCCTTGCAAGCAGCTGATATGAATACACCATCAACCATGGAGCAGACCCCCTGTGCAGAAGGAAATGGCCATTCTTCCTCCCAGTTTTTATTACAAGACTGTTTTTTTGTTTGCTATTTTTCATAAATTAACATAGTCAAATATTAACTTCTATTACTGCTACCAAAGACAAGGTGAACCCTTTCCCTAAATACCACCTTTTTCCTCCCTTGATACACTACCAGTGAAACAAAAAATTCAACATCCACAAGAAACTAACGTGCACAAATCATCATGTATGGATCTCCCTAAAGCCTCACAGAGCTTGACATTACAACACATGCACCCAGAGCTAATCACAGCCAGAAAAGCTGCTTAATTTTGGCTGATGAGAATTATTTTCAGTCTTCTTTCACTGAAAGCAACCTGCAGAGCAAAATTGCTTTTGGAAGAACACTGTACACCCTGGGTGTATTTGGCAATCTCATTCAGCTAAGCAAGAAGTTTTCCAGGCCAGCACTCTCCCAATATTTTTTCTTTGTTAAGGAATCCTTTCTTTTGGAATATGGGTTGTTAGCTACAGTACTGGTACATTAGTGCAGTTATTCAAACCTCTGAAAGAACAAAACCCCACTCTGCATTTCAGCAAGCATTCACTGACTTGTTCTACTCAGCATTACCCTACAGTGAAGAAGCCAGACCAGCACAAAAATGGGAGTGGCACATTTTATCAGATTATGAGTCCTTTGTAGCAATGTCATCCTTTCCAGTGGTAGCAAAAAAAAAAAAAAAAAAAAAAAAAAAAAAAAGAGTAAGAATGTGTGTTGGTGACAGTCATTATCTACAAGACTAATTAAAAAACAAAACCCCCACTCCACCTCCCCCAAAAAATCCCTGACAAAACAAAAGTGCCTCAAATCCACACAAAAGTTCCTGAAAATGGTTTTATTCCAGTAAGGAGAGAATGTCATTTTGAACAGAGCACGATGTATCATACAGCATGAAGGACATTAAAGCCTCCACAAACTCCTATGACGAGTATCTGCTGACTGAGCAAGAGGAATATTTGCACATCCAGGCATACTGCAATAGGCTGGACCACACAATAGCTCATTTTAAGCTTTTTCTTCTTTTACCAAAAAACCCCCTAACACAACAGACTCAGATCTCTCTCAGGTAGAAATAATTCAGCATCTATTAGATCCTATGCTGGAATTAAAGGTTACAAACTTGATAGGGTTGCAATTTCAATTTAGATCAGTTTAGGATGAGCTGATCATTAAGGACATATCCTTATCACTGAGATCACTCAGGATTTCTTCCAGGTTTCCTCTGAAGCTATTCAGCCATGACAGCTGAACCAGGGTGTGAAGATGTTCTAAGAAGAACGGGCAGTATATTAAAGCTCTGATTTAAAACAAAACAAAACAAAGAACCAGAAAAACCCCAGAGGAACACACACCCGAAACCAGGATTAATTCTGGGTGGAACCCTGGCAGCTTGGCAATGCAAGAAGCTCAAGTTGTGCTGGTTCCTCTGGTGATTCCTCATCCCTGGGGATCCCAAACCATCCCTCCGGGGAAACACAACCCACCAGGACCCGGCTGGGAAGATCCAGGAGGGATGGGGGCTGTGTCACCCTTTCCCGGGGAGGCACAACCCAACTTACACCGGGCAAACCTCTCTACCAAGGTCATTTTGCCTTGGCCCTGTTTGTTCCAAGGTAACCAGGGCTCTCCGGGGAAGCCCAACACCCGGTACCCAGTGACCGCGGCAGAGCCGGGGCTGCCCCAACCCCGGGGGCTCCATAAAACCCTTCCCGGGGCTCCATAAAACCCTTCCAGGGGGCTCCATAAAATTCTTCCCGGGGGCTCCACAAAGCCCTTTCCAGGGGCTCCACAAACCCCTTCCCGGGGGCTCCACAAACCCCTTCCCGGGGCTCCATAAACCCCTTCCCGGGGGCTCCACAAACCCCTTCCCGGGGGCTCCATAAAACCCTTCCCGGGGGCTCCATAAAATCCTTCCCGGGGGCTCCACAAAGCCCTTCCCGGGGGCTCCACAAAACCCTTCCCGGGGGCTCCATAAAATCCTTCCCGGGGGCTCCACAAAGCCCTTCCCGGGGGCTCCATAAACCCCTTCCCGGGGTCCACAAAGCCCTTCCCGGGGTCCACAAAGCCCTTCCCGGGGTCTCACCGCCCTCCTCGGACAAAGGAAATCCCTTTTCCCCAGAAGTTGTTTCTCTCCCGGCCCCGGTGAAGCGATTCCCAAGGGTTCCCAGCTGCTTCCCCCGAGACCTCCGCAACTCCGCGCCCACCCCAACCTTCCCCCACACCCCCAAACCCCCCACCCGAACCCCGGCACCCACACAGCGCCTTCGCTCACCATGAAAGCTGCGATCCTTCACAGGCACCCGAACCCCATCCCCGCCCCGCACCTTGGGCCTGGTTGCCCGGGCCCGCACGGCCTGGCGGGCCGCCCGCCCCGAACCCGACCCAGCCCTTACCCCGCCCGGCCCGCAGCTCCTCCGCACCGCCCCGACCCGCCCCGCCCCGCCAAGCCCCGGCAAATCACCCGCGGAACCGCAGACACCCGATCGGTTCTCTCCGTCTCGGCCAGCGCTGCCTGAGAACGTAAGGACCCGCCCGGAGGAGGCCCCCGGGACACAGCGCGGTTCGGCCCGGATGCCCAGATGGGTTGGGTGGAACCGGCGCCTTGGCTGAGCTGTGTGAGAGCTGAGAGGAACCGGTCCCAAAGATGTCCCCAAATAACAGAGGCAGCGTGAAGCTGGAACGGTGTCCTACAGCCTTAGCATCTTGGCCCTACAACTCTGCTGTGCCCTCCTCAGACAGCTCAGGGATGGAGGGATGGATGTTGTCCCTCACAGAACATCTTGGGTTGGAAGAGACCTTCAGGATCCTCCAGTCCAACCTTTGACCCAAGCAACTTTCAACAAGACAAGAGGACATGGTTTTAAGTTGTGCCAGGGGAAGTTTAGGTTGAATATTAGAAAGAATTTCTTCACGGAGAGGGTGGTCAGGCATTGGAATGGACTTTCCAGTGAGGTGGTGGATTCTCCATCCCTGGAGATATTTAAAAAGAGCCTGGATGTGGCACTCAGTGCCATGGTCTAGCAACTGCAGCAGTGGGTCAAGGGTTGGACATGATGATCTCTGAGGTCCCTTCCAACCCAAACAATTCTATGATTCTATGATCACTAAGCCACGTCCCTGTTTAAACACCTCCAAGGATGGTGACTCCACCATCTGGGCAGACTATCCCCATGTCTGACAGCCCTTTCAGTGAAAAATGGAGCCCCCGGGAAGGGTTTTATGGAGACCCCGGGAAGGGTTTTATGGAGCCCTGGGAAGGGTTTTATGGAGACCCTGGGAAGGGTTTTATGGAGCCCCTGGAAGGGTTTTATGGAGACCCCAGGAAGGGTTTTATGGAGCCCCTGGAAGGGTTTTATGGAGCCCCCGGGGTTGGGGCAGCCCCGGCTCTGCCGCAGTCACTGGGTACTGGGTGTTGGGCTTCCCCGGAGAGCCCTGGTTACCTTGGAACAAACAGGGCCAAGGCAAAATGACCTTGGTAGAGAGGTTTGCCCGGTGTAAGTTGGGTTGTGCCTCCCCGGGAAAGGGTGACACAGCCCCCATCCCTCTTGGATCTTCCCAGCCGTGTCCTGGTGGGTTGTGTTTCCCCGGAGGGATGGTTTGGGATCCCCAGGGATTTCCTAATATCCAGCCGAAGCCTCTCCTGGAGTAGCTTCCATCCTCTGGTCCTGTCTCATGCCCCCAAGGAGAAGAGGCTGTCTCCCTCCTTACTCCAACCTCCTTTGAGGTGGCTGAAGAGAGCAACAAGGTCTCCTCCCAGCCTCCTCTTCTCCAGACTGAACTTCCCAGCACTTATCCCTCAGGATAATGAGCCTCAGTGCCCTTGGACATGCTCCAGCACTTCTGTGCCCTTCTTACAGTGAGGTACCCAGACCTGAACGTACTATTCATTCAACCAGACACCTTCCACCTCACATCTTGTTAAATTAAATACCTTTTCTCAATCTAGATGAAGCACATCTGCTGTTTAACTTTGTCCAAAAGCACTGTTATCTGCCTCAGGGGAGATGCCCAAGCTGCTGTGGCACCATCTCTGGTAGAGCCACATGATATCAAATTATCCATTCACCTGCAACTCTTAGGTGTCCTCAGCACCACTAAGGATTTCGTGTTTCTTAAATCTTGTTGACTCTGTTTTTTGCTGCTGAAGGCCTTATCCTGAGCCACAGAATGAGCAGCAAAGATTTGACACTTCAGCCTTCTGCTTTCAAGAATCAGAATGGTCACAGTTGGAAAGGACCTCTAAAATCAGTGTCCCACCAACCCCAAAAATATAAATACTACTAATAAAATTTTTTAAAAATTACTATGCCACTATAATATGTCCTGGGCCTCACCTACACGGTATTCTGAACACCTCCAGGGACGGTGACTCTACCACCTCCATGGGCAGTCCCTGACTACTCTCTCAGTAAATAAATTCTTCCTAATTTCTAGTCTAACCCTCCCCTGGTGCAGCTTGAGACCATTTCCTCTGGTCCTCTTGTTACTTACTTGAGAGAAGAAGCCAACACCCACCTCCCTACAGCCTCCTGTAGAAAAGAAGCATCTAAGAGCACTAAGAACTACTGATACACAGTCAGCACAGCTCACAAAAAGCACTCCACACTCCACTGCTATTGCTTTTTTTAAATCTGGAGCAGTAAATGATCACATGTATCAAAAGACATTCTAAAATTCTAGTGTAACACACACACACAAAGGACTTTTGGTCATGAGGAAGAGCAAGCTCAAAGGTGGACAACAGGATTGCTGGGGTAGATCTCTGTGGTTTCACACGCTGAAAATAAAAGGAAACTGCAGCTCTCCTGGCCATGGGAATTGGTCATTTGCTGAGCCACAGCAAAAGAAACTCAATCAACCATGGATTCTGCAAAACCCTGATGGGGAGAGTCGTGTCTGGTGAGGTGGTGAGGTCCTTCTGTGGGTGAAAAGCTGAGCACACTCTGAAACTCAGACTGTAGCACACTGCAGTCACTGTTCTTAGGCTGCTGCAACTAGAAGAGTACCTGAGGCTACTCAAACAAGTTGTACCCCACCTTTAATTACATGGGACTTTTTCCACTGGAATTCCCACCTCACTCAGCATATAAGATAGGACCTGGACCAGGACTGCACAAGCAAACACAGCTTAGCTTTTTTACTGTTTTTATTTTTTAAGTCTGACCACTACCTAAGTGTTGCTTCATTCTTCCCTTCTGTTGCTTCATAGCTTTCTACTGCACGTCCATCTGCCATCTCTTGCCTTTTATTTATAAAGTGGTTTACCAGATAAATTGAAGCTGGTAGACACTCACCACTTCACTGCCCTCACAGCCCCTCACCCCATTTTTTTTGTTGCCACCATAAGCAGCTGTGTGACTGTAGAACAGACTAAATGGGGGAAATGACACTGCTAAAAACTACACCTTTTGTTTTGTTGGGTCAGCTTGGTTACTCTGGTAACATCTGCTACAGATCCCCATGGAAATGTGGAAGGAAAAGAGCAAGCAGGACTGTTGGTTTTTTTTTTTTCAGAAGCTTAAATGAAACCAGCAGATCATGAAACTTGTGATGAACTTCGAGTTGAGGAACTAAGATCTGATTCTTGATATGGCACCGAGCCATAAAAAAACCCCCAGTAATTTGAATAGAGGCTCTTACACTTACAAATACAGTACAACTTCAGGAATCAAAGAACTTCTTGGCACCTCAGGCAAAACTGAGATCATGAGACTGTACTTCAAAACTTGAAAGAAAGAGAATACAAACTGCTGACTTCAGATTCTAAAGTTCCAAACAAATCCTTAAGGGAAACACATGAGGGCTTTTTATATAATTCTAAAACAAGTATGGAACCAGTCTGGAAGGCCATTTGTTTATTAGTTACTGATCAAATAAAGTTAAATACAATGAGTTGCACCCTCAACCTGCACACTTTGCCAATGTGATCTGGCAAGTTCTACAATTAATTAATGGTTCAAGAACCATCAGCCCCACTTGCTCTACCCATATATATATATTTATCTTTATCAAGCTACATATTAATCCTCTTATATTACAGAAAGGATACTTAAGCCTATATAAGGCCAAGTTACATCTTTCAAGAAAGAATAAGTTTGCTGTTTTGGAGTCTGTCACCTCTAATCAGGCAATGTGCTCTGTATCAGATGGCTTTCACCCTCAGGCTTCAAATTTAATTTGTGCTATATGTAAATAATCTAAGTGGCTCACATGAAGTGACAGGTTTTATTAAAAAGGAACCTAGGACAGTTCTCTGTATTTGAAGTACTCTGAGAGACAATGTACCTCTATGAACCATGTGGCTTCAGAGCAGTTTTTATTGTCAAATGTGGGATCTGTAATCAGATTGTGCAGCATCCTCTTCCAAGTGACTTCAGTGAGTCATAGTAACAAAAAAAAACCCAGCCAACTTCCTACTTAAAACACTGAAAAGTGTGTAATTTAATCTGTACCTACAAACATGTGCAGTTTCCCTATATACTGATACTATCTGATACACTATGGTTTCCAGCAAGTGGAAACATCTCCCAGAAAGGCTTCCAGCAGGGCAAGCATCTGGTGTCTGAGAAAGACAGTACAAGCTAAATGGGAATTTTACTTTTTAAAAAAATTATTATCTGCCAGAATAAAATACTACCAACACCTGCTTTCAGAACATCCCTGAAATGCCTCTTTCAGGCAGTGGAATTACAGTTGACAGGGACCTCATGTACAAACATTATTTTACATAAATGATATGTCAGCTCACTGATCTCCCCACCTCAACTTTCTGGACAGCTTCAGCACGTTACCCTTACAAATTACTTCTCAGCAACTTTTTCTTCAGACATTTCACCTCAGTGCTGATGTCCCAGAAGAAAACTTCTCTTCCCTCTCTGGTCTCAAACAACGTGCTCCTCACTCAGGCTGAAGAGCAGATCAGAACTCTGCCCCTCATTCTGAGCACAGCACAGAAATAAAAGGACTTTCTCTCCATGCCATGCCAGCCTCATGCTGACACCTTTCTGAAATGGCCAAAGCACCAGGGTTAGCTTTGGGGTACAGGAAAGGAGAGGAACATGGCATCCTGCTTTGCAAGTTCTCAAATCAGCTGTAAAGCAGACCTCAAATATTTGCAATCTCTGAGACAGTGTGAAAGCCACCCAAAAATGCCCTCTTTTTCCAAGGCACAGCAACTGATATTATTTTGCTGTTCAGATACCCACACACAGTTTGTGTCTGGAAACAGCTGTCTGGGGAGGTAAGGATGTGCAGGCTTGTGTGTAGCCAAACCAGTGGGAGGAAAGGTGCTTTGCTTGATACTTTTCATTAAATTCCACTTTGTCCCTCATTTCAAACCCCTCTGCTAATTTTTGTTCTGCTTCCTCAGCAAAATTAATGCATCTCTAAACATCTCTGACCTTACCAGGTTTGATTCCTGTCTGCCCTTAGAAATTACAGAAAAGCAAGGTGCTGAGTCTATTGTGCTCAAGCCTCTTTGAGTGGTTTTCTACATCCATGTTTGCTTCTCTGATTCCAGAAATTACCCTTGAAGCATTTACTGGTGCCAGTTACTGGTACCTGTCTAATAAAAGCTGCTTTTGTACTCTGATACTGTGCTTCTCTCATCATGTGTTCAGTCTGGCTGGTTCTTGTACATTCTGGTTGTGATTTTACAAAAAAATTATATTAAAATGTAAATATTCCTGATTATAATCTTCTTTACAATTTAAGATTCAGTCCTGAGAAGAAGAGACTGTAGCTTTTTCAAGCTGCACACAAATATAAATAAAATATATGAAGGAAGGCAGCATATCTCCATGGTCTAGCTTAGAGCTATGACTGTTTCCAAGTTTTAATATTCATGCAGCTGTTCCCACCGAAGTTCCTCACTTGGTAAAGAGAGAACTTCTCAAAAGAGCAAAGGAAAATTTATGTGGAAATTATTAACAGGCACAAAAGCTGTGTAATAAAATCATGTCAAAAAATAATAAAGTGTTCTGTGAGGGAGAATAAGAACATAAAAATTACACTAATATTTTCCGTTTCTTCAAAAAGACACTTAAAGAAAAAGTACCAGTCTGGGTTTTAAAATCCTTACATTCAGATTCTCAGGGTTTTCAGTGACATACATAAAATAATTCCACTCATTTTGCAGAGGCAAAAAAGATCAGAGAGCCTTGTTTGTTGTTGCCAGTGAGCATGGTAAGAGCCTTTCAAAACCTCCTCCTCTCCCCACTCTTTAATTTTAGATGAAGCTGGAGACATACAAACCAGAAGACAGACAGAAAACCTTTAGGTCAGGTTACTTGGGAGCTTGTGTTTAATACAAAACCAACATACTGAAGTCCAGCAAAGCTTTCTCAAATAATTTTACATTTTAGCAATGCAAGTTCTAGTCTCCTGTTAGGATAGACAGTTCCAGCACAAGATTTAGAGGCTAAGACACCTGCCTTTAAGGATTTATCTCCTGCTTTGCTTCTCAGTAATGCTTTCCCAGACATCTGTGTGATGCAACATTCCCAAGTATGTGTTGGTATTTGCAGGCTTCTCCACAGACTTCTACTTTCATTCTAAAACCCTTGGGTGGGGAAAAAAATACATCAAAAAACCTCCTGTGTGTTGCTTGTTAGATTACTGCACTGAAAAAACTTCCTGGCTGTGTGAAGATGCAGTTTAGGGTCTCTCTAAAAAGGACTATCAAACACAAATGCCACCTGCAAAAGTAACTTTCAATACAGTCAAAATTCTTGATCCCACTGGACAACTTTAAACTTACTGCATTTCCCCTAAAACCTACCACTGGTGCTGAAACAGATCTTTCAGTAGAGACTGAGAGTTTTAGAGATTACAGAGAAGAACCCAGACATTTTAACTGCACTAACACACCTTACACTATATTTTTCCAGAAGGTTAATAGCTATCCCTAAACATGACCTGTTAAACTTATTTAGGACCCCAAGGCTTTTCACCAAGACAAGTTATGAATTTAGAGAATGCTATAAATAAATAAAATAAAATAAAATAATAAAATAAAAGCTTTACAAGAGGAAAAGAGGAAAAAAAACTTCTCACAAACCACTTTGCAGTTTGTTGTAGCTGTTAAACTGATGCTCAAAGCCTGTTATTCTCTGTTAGCCCAATGCTTGTAACACACTCTGTCTTCTCATGTGTCATAAGGGAAGAAGTTCCAACAGCATCAAAAGCAGTTAAGAGTCTTTGCTAGATTATGATACCTTGGTGGGTCCTGTTACATTCTTTTATTATTAAAATCCTCAGGAACAATCCTTCTGCCTTAGGATTAAATTACTTTTTCATTTACTATGGATGGAAGCTATTACTCCTGCTTTCTCTGTTTAAATATGATAGTAATTTGTCTGAGGCAGGTAATTTTCAACTCAGGACAAGGTCAACACACTCTTTGAAGAGTACTATAGCCTACTGGAAAACACTGAATAATATATTTAGTACACTTCTTCCTGTTGAGAATTTTAAAAAAAAAAAAAAGGTATTTTAGGACTTAATCAGTGACAAAACAGGTTTCCTTTCTTAGTTTTATTTACTGTCACACAGCTGAGATGCCTTTCCCATACAATTACAATAAAATAAAAATATTTTTAACTGGACTGGAAAGAAAGACATGAACTGCCACTGCATTCTAGCAACTCAGTGATAATTTTTAAGTGGAAAAATGAGAGTTACACCTTTATTTCTGGAGACTGCAACAAGAGTAAGCACAAGGTAGTTTTAGACCAACTGCAGTAACTACGTCTCCTTGCACTGCATTTGCACTTTTTGTTTCTTTGTTCTTAAAAAAAAAAGAAGGAACTCAGACAGCCCCTGAGAGATTTCAACCCTGCCTTTCTGCAGGCTGATGAGTTGAAATGAACCTCTCAGAGGAGGAGAGCAGAGGAAGTGAGTCATGGACACCCTCAGACTGCTGTTGCTGAACAGGAAAAAATGCACTGGGCAGTTTTATCACCTAGAAAGCTTTAAAATGTGAATGAAGTCCATGTGCACTCACCCTCTGTCATTAACAGGTCACAATGACAACAGGTCATTAAGGATTTCTCCAGTGATTCATCCAAAGACAAACTCAGTCTGAGCAGAAGGCAATGCTTCACCCAAAGCTGCAGCTCCAGCCAGAGCCAGCTTGAAGCAACCACTTCCCCTTCCAAAGTCCCTGAATCCTCTATCTGAGCACAGCACGAGAAAAATTGCTCAGAAAAGCTCAGAAAAGCTCAGTATTTTTAAACCACTGCCACCCATCAGCAGAGGGCAAGAGGAAGTGGGAGGCATGGGAGCAGCCTGGCAGGCTCCTGCAAGGAACTTTGCTCTGGATTGTGTTTTTTTTTTTTTCTGGATAATACACATTCTTCTCAACAAGAGCTCTTGCTGTTGTCTGCCTAAAGCATGGGTTCAGAGAATCCTGAAATCATCATGGTTGGAAAGGACCTTGAAGATCATCAAGTCCAAGGATCAGTCCTACACCACCTTAACCACTGAATCATCTCCCAGAGAGCCACATCCACCTTTTTTTTTGAAGACCTCCAAGGATGGTGACTCCACCACCTCCCTGGGCAGCCTGTTCCAATGCTTCACCACTCTGCCAGTGAAGAAATTTTTTTTTCCTTATGTCTACTCTGAACCTCCCCTGGCACAACTTGAACCTCTTACCTCTTGTCTTATCAGAGTCACTGGGGAGAAGAGGCCAACACCCCCCTCCCTACAGCCTCCTGCCAGGGAGTTGTAGAGGGCAATCAGGTCTCCCCTCAACCTCCTCTGCTCCAGGAACCCCTCTTCTTCTCTTTCAGCCTTTCCTCATAAGCTGTAGTAATTTCTTTCAGTATTTCTCACTGGGTGCTGCTGCTCTGCAACTCTTCCACCTAATGGGTTCAAGCACCCAACCAGGCTGTTCTCAAATGACTCAAAGTGATTTTGACTCCAAAGTGATTTTATTAATCACCACGGCTTGTCTCCCCTTGGTGAGCTGCAGCAGGTACAGAATCCCAGGGGGGTTTAGGTCAGAAGGGATTTTTGGAACTAAGTGCTGCAACCTCCTGCTCAGTGCAGGGCTGACTTCAGCACTGGGTCCTGTTCCTCAGGCCCTTCAGTTCTTACTCTCAGACAAGAGCTGTCATCTGACTTTCAGTGCATGTTCACCCATCAATTACAAAAGCAGCTGGCATAACCAGTTCTGCTCAGACTGGATTCCTGAACATAATGAATACAAAAAATTAATCATGCAAACCTCCACTGCAAATGTACTTGCAGCTGCTCAGACAAGATCACTCTTCCTGCCAGTGTTTAAGCTTTGAAACATTTCACTGTATAAAAACTGCATAAAACCTCTCGGTGATGATGCAAAGCAAAGCAACCTTACCCACAACAATTCTTTATCAAAAGGCAAATATTAATGTATCCTACCAGCAGCAAAAGTAGGCCAAATACCAACTTAGCTGTGGAGTCACTAATTCTCACATTCTTACAAGGAATGATTCTATGTCTTACATACACCAGCTGAACAAGTGAGTCCTCTAAGTTTTTCCAGGACTTGAGAAAAGCCTTATGTGCTCAACAATCTGTTTGACCATTCTTTTGGTAAAACAAACAAAAAAAACCCAACAAAAAAGCTACTGCTCCTTGGAAATGGCATCTGGCCTCAAGTGTACATGTACAGCCATCTCTAGCTGTGTTATCAGAATCTTCAATTTAAATGTCAACTGAAGTTTGAAGGGTTGGAGTTTTCTTGTTTACTGAGTAGCAGGTCAGAAGGAAGTAAGAACTGCTATTTCTAAGAATTTTTAGCCCATCCACAGTTCAATTACTTCCTTCCCAGAAGTGTCAGAACAAAGTATATTATGATTACACTTAGAGATTACTCTCTTCCTAAAAGTTTAAAAAATGTCTGCGCAAATATTCCTATCTTTCAGAATGCCAAGTTTGCAGTTAACTCGTTAATTCATTCACAGACTGGTTTGGGTTGGAAGGGACCTTAAAGCTCCTCCAGTGCCAACCCCCTGCATGGGCAGGGACACTTCCCACCAGCCCAGGTTGCTCCAAGCCCCATCCAACCTGGACTTGGACACTGCCAGGGATGGGGCAGCCACAGCTTCCTTGGGCAACCTGGGACAGGGGCTCAGCACCCTCAAAATAAAGAATTTCTTCCTGATGTCCAACCTGAAACTCTTCCAGTTTCCATGAGCAGCTGACTTTGAAGTTCAGCTCTGTGTCTCCTCCATGCAAACTTCCTATTCCCACAGTGGTTTGAACAAGAAAGTGAGAACCAAACAAAATACAACAAAAGCCCCAAGCACATAAAATGCTTATGTGCAACCCTAAAGTCCCAGATCAAGTCAGACAGATTGAAAGAGGATGCCTTCTTCTTCTTCTTCCTGAAAGAGCAGCTCAGGAATTACCACACACTTGAGTTTAACAAGACTTTTCCCTCCTATCTGCATTAGATCTACTCTGAAATTATTTCAGTGCTATAGTTTGAGAAGTGACAGGCAAAGAAGAACAAAATGGCTTTTTTTTTTTTTTTTTTAATTCTCTTAAAACACACAAAGGAAGACCTGAAAAGATTTTAGTATAACCTCTTTCCTGCCCCTAAAAACAGCTGCTGAAATTTGACAACGCACGTACCTAACTCCTGGCAAACATAAGTACCAGACATATACATAAAAACCAGTGTCCAAATGAGTTAAGCAGCAGTGAAAACAGGGACAAAACTAAATTCCTTGGTGTTTGTCATGCTTCTAAAGTTTTTCTCTATCCATGGAACCACTTCATTAAACAATTTCATTTACACACTCCCTTTTGAACTATACTAAACACTATTTGTACTATAGTTTGTGAACTATTTGTGCTTTACTGTACAAGAAAAAACCCCAACCTATTTGATTCACTTATTCTCAACTGTGTTCTCTTGCTCCAAAATTTCAAGTTACCAACCAAACTTCCATTGAGTCTTACACATGGAAAATTTCAACTCCAAACAGCTAATACATCAAAAACTAAGAAATGGATGAAATCAGCATTCCAAAGCAGGTTTCTAACACTCTACTGCATTCACTTTATCTTGAATTGAAGTATTTTTAATTAATCTTAAAGCAAAAGGCCCAGCAGAACATCATTGCCCTTCAGAGAGCCTGTTAGAGATGGGTCTGTGACACAGAGGCCACAATCAGTGGCAGACAGAGCAAGATAAAAGAAAATTGAAAGATTTTCAGAATTCCTACTAAGCTTGATAAGAAAAACCAAACACATGTTCATATAATTTGATTCTTCACATGAAATGCTTTATTCCAAAGTGGTGTTCTTCATGGAGTACTCAATGCAGTGACCATAGAGAACACATCCTTTTGAATGCTGTTATAATGAAGTAAAATTTGAATGAAGAACCTTTTTTGATACTGTCCCAAGAAACTGTGCAAACCCAGCAAACAAACAGGCTTCACAATCATATGAACAGATCAAACTTATCTGGGTTCTACATTATTCACTAATCTTAACACAAAATTTAACAAATACCTTTTGTATTTTCTTTGGATCTTTCTGTGAGTTTTCTCTGAGAGGTACTTTTCCAAACAACTTCCATCCCACATCATTTTGTTTTTCAAATCTTGCACTTTGCTTTCTGGCAAACAAATTCCTACCAAAATTAAAAAAAAAAAAAATTGATTAAAGTTTATTAATTATAGTAAACAGAAGGACAGACAATTTGCTAACCTTATGTATTCCATCCACATATTCCAACTCCCCTCGTGGTTGTGTTTTCAGGCACTGTTTCCCATCCTCAAGAGGAACATTATGCAGTCTTATTGCTTTATTAGGCAATGGATTTGGTTAAATAACATTTCTAGGTAGACAAAACAAGTTCATTTATAACTTTTAGAAAGCAGCCTTCCCTTTTAGCCTTCCCCTCCAGATCATTCAGCCTCACTCTTTTAAAGACTAGGAAGCTAAATCTCTTGCTGCATAAGAATTCCCTGCCTGTTCCAGCATGCAACAGCAAAAATCACAAAAAAGCTGCAGACATAGCAGGATCTGATCTGCTCTCATTAAAAATTTTTCCTGAATAACCTTAGGAGCAGCTATCAAAGCACATGAACTATGAAGTCTCTCTAAACTGACAAATAATCCAGTTTGAATGTTGTAGTAACAGTCAGAAAACTACACTTAAAGCCACTGAGAGTCAGGTTCCTGACTTTGCTACTCAGCCATCAGAAAGGGATGTGCCAGACTTGCATCTTCCCCCCGAACTATGTTTTTCCAAAACTGGACACAGAGTTCATACCAGACTTCATGCTTTTGGTAGCTCTCAGATCTTCCAAGAGCTCAGCAGACTTTCAACACCCACACAATGTCTGGATTATTAAAATTCCAGATTTTTTGCTGTCCTACTGTCTAGGTCAGTAAATACTCAAATATGCTCAGGTTAGCTCAATTATTTACACACCCTCTGTCTGGGGCAGAGGTTTTTCTGGCAACTCAGCTACAGGCTCTTGCTCTCTCATTTAAAAGAAAAGAAAAACCAAACAATTCCACTAAGACAAAAAAAATTTTTGCTGCTTCAATCAGCACCTGCATACCATGGATGCTTCCAGTCTGGCATTCCTACTTTTCCTCACTTGCAGGTTGACCCAAAGATTTTTTCTTATTCATGTGAGTTTCTTCAAAGTGTGGCAGTTTGGGAAATAAAACTAAATTGTGCTTCATCTTCTAAAAGGGTTAAATACTCATCTGCAATAGGAATGACCTGGACACAAACCAACTTTCTTCCTGGTCACTTTGGGGCAGGTAACATGCACAGTATCATAAATACACCCACAGAGGTAACAGTGTTTGGAATACAGATATTAATATTAGGAAAACAGTTGTCAGAGTGCACTGGAATGTACTGTGAGATTAATAGGGTGCACTGCCATCCTTAAATATTCATATATTTACAAAAATTATCACATGCTGCTATATCACAAGGGTACAGTTACCTTGAAACCCAAGCCAGGAAGAGATTATCATATTAAAAGATAAGAACAATGTGCTTAGGTACAGAGATCACACAACAATTGATGTCACACTTCTACAAAACCCTAACCCACCACATACAAAACAAAAAAAATAGTATAAAGATGTGGGGGAAATAATTGTAGGGTAAGCACTGAAGAGCAGCAGCAGGGGAATGGAGCAATACACTGCCATTTTTTCTCTCTTTCCACTTTTTTCCAAAGCATGAAATTGTAATTCTACAGGTAAACTACAGGATCAAAACCTAAGATCTGCTTTGTCTCTAAAACCCCATCTAACATCATCTAATACTCCATCCCAGTGTTGGGAAGCTCTCCTCCAGTTCATCATTTCAGCTGTAAAGCTTTTCAGAGATTTAGATGCTAAGTAGAACATTTACCAACAACTTTGACTACACTACCACTAAAAAAAAAAAAAAAAAAAAAAAAAAAGTAATAAAAAAGAGGCCATCACAAAACCAATTTCCAATCAAGATATCTCAGCTGCATTTGCTTTCTTTCCAGTATCAATTCCTTCACTGTGGCAATATAAAGAATCCATTCTGTTTGACCATTTAATACCCTGAAGGGCTTCTGCATTTAATTATCTTCTTACCCCTTACCAAATTGACAACCATGTATGTGAGACAGCCTGAGATGGTGGATTTATAAGATTGAGACAGCTACCAGGGAAAAAAAGTGTAAACAGAGGCAGACATGAGATTTATAAATTTCAAAAGGGGAAATACCATGCAGGTTTAAACCACATCTAAGAATAAAAAGGCAAACATGACAGGAGTAACAGCAAAACCACTACAGGTAAGCAGGATACAAAATGCAGGACAGGCTGGCTGCTCTTGAAAGAAGTTTTATTACAGTATGTAGTCTGAAATTTACTTTTCTGGATACCATCTTTAGAGAAAACAAGAACTTGTAGCCAGGGACACTTGAAAAAGCCTCACAAGAAGGCACACATTCAAATCTTCCTTTGCAAGTAAAAGACTTTCACCATAGTTCATTAGTGCTGCAATAACTTGAAAATAAAAGGACCAACAGGCAATTTTCTCTCCCTATCCATCCACCTGAGAGATGGCCAGCACAGGTGCATAGAAGCAAGAATTCCCCCAGTCTCCTGAGGGATTTTACAAGCAGCAGTAGGTCTTTATCCTCAAAACAAAGACGAACTGAAATGATGAAGTATAAGAACTCCCCACTCCAAGTGCCTGCAGGATTTTTGCTGTACATTCCAGGGCATCAGGCATCTCTTCCTCTCTTTGTACTATGCCAGGGATTTCCAATTCACTTTCTTCTTATAATCTGATTTAAAACATGTATTGAGCTGAAAGCACCAGCCATGGTCAATAACCAATGCTCATTTTGTACTCACTCATCTTTTCATTTGCCCTGCTCACTGTCTCTGCCCAAGGCTCAGTGTTTTGCTGCTGTCCATGCTTTTTATGCACTCCAAAAAAAGTCTCAGAACTCCTGAAAGGCATCACTTTACCAGCAGCCACAAACCACAACCTGCTCTTGCTTTGACTGAGGACACACAATATTGTTAGACCCACAGCATAAAAAGGAATTCCTTTCTTCCCATGCTTACAAAGCTCCCTAAGATTTTAATGAGAAGTACCAGGTGAGAAGTACTTCCGAGTAGGTAAAATTCACAAAAAATCTTCCAGGCTAAGGAAGATCTTCAGAAGAGATCTTCAGATCTGAAGAGATCTTCAGAAGATGTCACCTAATGAAAATCACAGGTTAACAAGGTGCAAAAGGTTTCTTTTTGAGAAAAACAAACAAAAAACCAAAACCTGCAGAGTGGAGCTTTGAAGTCCTAGGGTAAAAGAGCTTCAAAGTTTAAACAGAAGTGGTTTAAGATATAAAAATTAATTTGAGATCTTGAGTGTAAAAAGGGCTGGCATGCTTGGAAAGAAGAGATCACACACTGAGCATTCTCTCAGCTCTCATTGTCCTCTTCACAGCCATCAGAGCACATCATGCTGATTTATAGAGGGATATTAACAGGAATATCTGATGTGATGCATCATGTCTGCAGTATCATTCGTGTGGAGCCATTAAAGTGTCATGGGTTACATTTGCATTCCTATTGAATGTGGGACTGTTTTATGCCAAGTTTCTGCAGCTGCTTACCTAAGGAAAAAACAAGCATAAAAGTTCAATTCAGATCACATATCAAATAGACAATGAGCCCTGCAAAGTTCCCTAAAACCAGTATTTGGCACCAAAGAGCTGTTTATCCTTATTTTAATTGAACTGTGGAGAGGGACTGCTTGCCTGAAGAGAATTTAGTTTTAACTCCAGAGTTAATGTTTACCTACATAAAAGCAGCATCCTGTGACACAGGACAGGGACTTTTGCATGAACATATTCTATAACCTTCTGCCCAACTGCTTTCCTTGTGGGGAAAAGAGAAAGAGCTGATGCTAACAGCTGAGTTAGTGCTGTATCCAGATTTGCAGTCCCCAACACCAGGACACGGAGCCCTTGGAGCAAGTCCAGAGGAGGCCATGGAGATGATCAGAGGGCTGGGAGCATCTTTGTGATGGAGCCAGGCTGAGAGAGTTGGGGTGTTCAGCCTGGGGAGGAAGAGGCTCTGGGGAGCCCCTGCCTTAGAGCCTCTTCCAGTGGCTCCAGGAAAGCTGGGGAGCGACCTGGAACAAGGGCCTGGGGTGATGGGAGGAAGAGGGAATGAAAGAAGTGAGATTTAGGTCAGACATTAGGAAGAAATTCTTTAATTTGAGGGTGCTGAGCCCCTGTCCCAGGTTGCCCAAGGAAGCTGTGGCTGCCCCATCCCTGGCAGTGTCATAACCCTGGGAATGGGAAAACTGTATGAAAAAAGAAAACCAAGGTGCAAGAATTTACGTTTATTCCATCTAATTTCACTCTGTTCACTGCATTTTTCACAATGCTGACCCCGAATCAAGTACTTTTTACAGTCAGAGTAATTATTTTTTTTTTTAATCATTTCTGTACTTGCAATAACTTGCAACAGCTGGTGTGGCTGATAAGGAAGTGAGGCAACAGAAAGTCAGTTGAGCATTAAATGGTATTTTGATCAGATAGATGGCAGTGTTTGTGTGCCCATCAGCAGTTCCCAGAGTTTCTTTTGACACAGGGAAAGATCAAGAAAGTTCCTGCAAATTAAGTGAAGACAAAGCCCACCAAACCCAGTTCTTCACCTAGACAACAAATTAGGAGAGACACCTTAATTGGACTCTTCTGAATTAGTTCTTGAAGTCTATCAAAACCCATGTAATCCTCTATCTACTCAAAAAGCAAGCAGGTAGGATGTGTGTAACTGAACTCCAGCCTTTCCAAACCACAGCCTCATGTTGGAGATGAAAGAGAAGGAATGGGAGGGAAAAAGCAACACTGAACACTGCAAGCAACATACAACACCCACCAATGCTACAAATCTCATCCAGCAGCCAGTGGGAGACTTCAGTAATGCCCCCCACCAGCCACTAGAAAAGAAACACACATATTTGACTTCATTTTAAATAACTAAGTAAGTCCTGACTGACTGCATAGTTTTGTATCATTACTGGAAAAAAAAAACACCAAACAAACCCCAAACTGAAAGCACTGCTGTGCACATTTTTATCTGGCTCCCATAATGAACAAATAACTTCAATAAGCCTCTTAGTTTTGCTGCCAAGTAAATGAAAACAGTTTTGCACAAACAGGAATTTAAATAGAACAGATTTTATCTGCAAAAGAAACTTCCCTTCACTTTAAAGAGCCACAACTCAACTCAGACAGAGTGCAAAACTTAATGAAGAACTAACAGAACAGTAAGTGTAAATAAAAGCTCCATTATTCCAGGCAGAAAGGGAAAACAGGGACTAAAATGACTGTGGACAGTTTCAGTTCAACACCTAGTGGAGAACAAACCACATGACAAAAGTTCAAACTGAATGAGAGGGTAGGGATTCTGAAAACTCTCACACCTTTCAAACTGTATCAAAAGAAAAGGCTGTTGTTACCTTTGCAGAACTCTGCACCTCAAAATATTTATTTCAGAAAAATTCTGCATTTTTTCTGCTGTTCACGTGGCTGTGCAAGCAGAAGGCAAACCATTAGGGCTTTCCTTTCAAGCATATACAAAGTGGCTTTCAAATTGGCAGGATCCAAAACTCTAAGGTAAAGACTGAAGCCCCCAGATGCACATCCCTGAGCCCCTCATGGGCTGCTGGGATGTTTCCAGCATCACCTGTTAACAGATCCATCCTCCTTCCCACACCTCTGACACTGAAGGTCTCTCCACAAACCTTTGGAATTCCCATTACTGACAACAATCAGCTCAAAAAGCACCCAAGGAAGAGTGGTGAGGGATGAAACTGCCACCAAATTCATCTCTACCAAGAGAAGGGTGAAACCCAGGGGTCAGGCAGGTGGGTGTCCAGGTGGGTTTCCTCCAGAGATTGGGGTCTTCTGGACTCCTTCCTCTCATCTTCTGGCCACCTCCACTGGTTTTTGTTCATTTCTGGTTAAAAGCAGTGTATCCATACCCTTCCCCACTCCACATCCAGCTCTTTCTCTCTGTCCTATACGTTTCACTCCCCAGCTGAGATGTGTGCTCAGCCCATATCCTCCCTCAGCAACTTACACTCTAATAGGCTTCATTTAACATAAGACATACAGGGAAGTCAAGACACCATCATATATAAATTTTAATAACTCAGAATACACAATCATAATTATTTTCATCCTTTCTCTTCCCTTCCATGGTGAGTGAATTCCCTTTTTGAAGAGATGAAAGTGGGAACCAAGCAGCGTGGTGCCCCTTGTTATTCTACCTCCCTTTTAACACCAAAATGAGAGAAGTTTGATAAGCTGACTGCTCATTAAAATGGCATTATGAAAGTGTCCTATTCATAAAGTCACTTATTGACTGTGTCCATGGACCTAATTCCTGAAGTTGAGAACTCCCAACTAAGTGTGGCCAGGCACCTCAAAACATGTGTGTGTGTGTAGGTGATAAAAATGGAGGAGTTACACAATTTAATGCTGAAACCAGCAGCTCCTCTTGTGAAATTTAAACCCTTTTTCCATCCAGACTCTCAGTAAGGCCACAGTCTGGAAAAGTTTTGTTTCTATGTATAGTGTTGGGTTCCTGCTTCAGAAGCTTCCCTGCAGATTGTTTGGAAATAATTAAAAATAATATTTTTTTAAGGTCCTTTGTTTCAGGTGTAGTCCCTGTTCTCTGCAGAGATTTCCTGAGCTCCTGCTGCTTAGAACATTCCGATCAAAAACTTCCAAGAGTGGACTGAAAGAAAGAGAATAGATTCCTGGAAAACAGACAATATCCACAGCAGTGGGCTAAGTAAAAACTTAGTATTCTTAGAACTCTAAAGGAAGGGAACAGAATGAACTCATTACTGAAATGAACACAGTCCTCTCTATGGTCACTCTACATGTAACTATAAGAAGCCTCCAAAATGATAAATAAAGAGGCTCTCCAAAATGATAAATAAAAGCAATAAATGACAAGTCCAGCTTCTGCAGTATGATCACAACAGTCCTGACTCAGCACAGCTGCTTAAAAACCTGAACATTTAAAAGGTCTGTGTTTCAGCAGTACTGTACAGAAGGAAAGTCCAAAGGTAAACCCCATTAACCTGTGCTACTCTGGGTCACCAGGGCAAAAGGACAGACAAGTCACTGCCTCTTCAGTCTCCCAGCCAATTAGTTGCTCACACTATTTCTCAAACCAAGTTCCTGCCATATATTCAAATTAAGGAAACTAATTCAAACTCCTGCTTGATCTGAAAGGCCTCCAGTCTTTTAGAGCTGACACTTGAAAATAATCACCATGTCAGGTTTCTTTGTCAGCATTAGAGATGCTTTCAGAAGCAGGAACCCATTTTCATGTGCTGAGCTGCACCAGTGCTCCACCCAGCACCCTACCTGGGATGCCTCAAGCTCTTTCAAGAGGAAAGCCAGGTGTGAGGAAGCAGGCAGTAGGTCACTTTTTCCTCACTTTGAATATTCCTGACACACCTGAAGAGCTTGAGGAGACAACTGGAGCTTTTGGAGTCTGAAGAGATAGCAAAAGAGCCAGAGGAGCAGTCCAGGAAATGTTCTTCACCGTGGTGCTCAAGAAGGTGAGGCAGGAGCACTCCATTCCCAAGTGCTCCTCAAGGTGCTGGGATCAACAGGCAAGAAGCCAACAGGATTCTCCTTTCTCCAGCCAGCATCAACACTTGAGAAGACACCACAGATCCTGCTGTAACACAGCACAGAGACTGCTGTGGAGCACATAGCCTCAGGCAGGAAAGTACAAAGGTACAGAGGAAAATTAAAAGTACAGCGTGCTGAGAATCAGCAGGAGCTTCTCTAAGCATCCTCTAGATATTACAGAGGATTTACCCTTAGCTGGTAACATACAGAGCAGGTGAGAGGGACCCTGCATCAGGCATCTGATTTTTGTCAGGACTATGCAGGCAGCTGTAAATCTGAACTGACCTGTCCAGACCAAACCCAATCTTGACAAGTTCAGAGAAATTACTAAATTCTCAGATGACAGACAAGCACAGCTGCTGTTCCAACAGAGGTTTCTCCTTTTACCAAATGTCAGCAACTTCAGAAAAACTTAAGCTGACTCATCTTTGCCCTCAGTGATTCAAAACTGCATCCCACCACCCAGAGTCCTCAAAGAGCCCAACCTGATGGAGGCTGAGAGCAGTGCAGCTTCACCCCCCACACCATCAGGCTGCTGGAAAGTAGAACTGTATACAAACCACTCAGGTGCTGCTTCTCCCATCTTGTGTACAAGTGTGCCAGCCACTCACCAAAGCCAAATCAGTTTGCATTTCTCCTTCCATAGTTTCTCCTTGGTTTTCAAGAGGGAAGGTTTATGCATTCCATCACAGAATCAGAGAATGGTTTGGATTAAAGCTCCTCCAGTGCCAACCCCCTGCATGGGCAGGGACACCTCCCACCAGCCCAGGTTGCTCCAAGCCCCATCCAACCTGGACTTGGACACTGCCAGGGATGGGGCAGCCACAGCTTCCTTGGGCAACCTGGGACAGGGGCTCAGCACCCTCAAATTAAAGAATTTCTTCCTAATGTCTAACCTAAATCTCCCTTCTTCCAGCTTAAAACCATTGCCCCCTGTCCCATCATTACCTGCCTTTGGTAAAAAGTCCCTCCCCAGCACATAATCTGCAAGACTGCATCTCAAGTAGAATTCCTTTCAGCACAGAGAGAAGGGGCAGGTACAAGGTTGGACTTTGTACCTACCACTGCAGCACTTTTTACAAACTACTTTAAGAAGCTCCCTTCTCAGCAAGTTGCTCTCCAAAGCTGCTACTCCAAATGCCTTCTCCTTGCCTAACCCTGTACACAAATCCTGGCACACAGCAGAGGGTGAGTTAGGTAGGGGAGGCCCCCAGAAGTCTGTTACTTTCAAACAAAACACTGCAGGACCAAAGTTCATTCCCTCGACTTCTTGTTTAAGCACTGGGAATCCAAGGAGCCCACAGAAACTCCAGGGAACCGTGGAGGAAGCACTTGCAACCCCATGGTTAGCAGACTGCAAACATAACAAAACCCAGCAACAACATGTTTTGATCCTTACCAGTGTTGACAGCATCAACACAGACACTGCTCCCTGCAGCTCAGAAAGGCCCTGAGAAGCTCCTTGCTTGTTCAACCCCTGTGAAAGTCACAACCAACCTGCATGACCCAAGAGATGGGATGCATAAAATATGGGGGTCTGGTGTGCAAGCAAAAAAGTTAGCAGCTCCTCTTTCCAAAACAGAGCAGAAAGTAGATGTTAAAGGGAAGGATATTGAAGGACAGGGCACAGACAGAGCACCTGGAACTTCAAAGCCAATCACCTGGTTTGTATTAATCCTCATCTTCTCATGAAGACTTCACATGGCCACCAAGATTACCTGTTTCCTATTTAAAAGGTAGTAAGGACAATCTCTGCTCTCTGGAATTCAACATGCCTGAAAAGATTCCCATTAAAAAGCTCAGTCCAGTGAGCAGCACTCTTTCTCTAACACTGGCAGAACCTCTGGAGACTACACTAGAACAGCAGTGGGACAGATGGTTTTATTTTGTTGGATAAGGTATGATGAGGAGCAGTTAAACACCCTACTTTGAGCAGGATATTAATGTTCCTGTTCCACAGTACTCCCCCCAGGCTGAAGGACAGCATTTGTTTGAGTTAGCAGTTGTTCTTCCAGAATGGGTAACAAAAGTTCACGTTTTGAAGCACCCAGAAGCCTCTGGTTAAGTCTGGTTCCATGGCAACAGAGGTCCACAAAAGCTTCAGCACCTCAAACATGACTGATGCCTGGAGTTCTGCTGCACAGCAGCTTTCACCCAAGAATAAAAACCAATAAAGACTTCAGCCCATTCAGTAGCTCTAAAAAGAAAATGCTCCTCTTAAGCTTCACAAATACAGCAGCCTTCCAAAGAAGGATGTTTGCCAATTCTGTAAGCATTTTATCAGCCTTTTCACTTAATGCAAAAACAAATTTACATGAGGGAAATAAAGAGATTAGCTGAAGCAATCACGTGTTCAAAACAGGTTAGATTTGGCTAACTCTGCTTGATGGCCAAAGTTTATTGCTAAAGCTGTTCCTTCTAAATATATCATTCTTCAGGCATTTATCCTAAAAGTAAGAGACATCGTGGTGGCTTTAAATAAACAGAAACAAAAAATACCAACAAACAACCCAAACTGTAAAAAGCAGGCTAGGACTTCTCCTCATTTGCCCCTTTCACTGTGTGTCTGCATTTAGAATACCTTAGCATTCAGACAAAGAGCACGTTTAGATGAGGTGGGTAACTGCTTTCATTTCAACAACTGAGTGACAAAATGTTAGATGTTCTCATTTCACACAGAAATGAAGGAAAAAAGGTATGAACAACACTGTACCTGAGGTTTGGAAAAAGCAGAGAAGTCACACAAGTGTTTGGCAAGTACATGTGTTTTAACCTTCATGCCCTCACACTGACCAATAAAATACTCCATTACTATTAGACCAATTTTGAATCATTAGATGTCCAAGTTCTTCAACAAAGGTGTGGATCCTCCCTGTATTTACTTATTTATGGGACAGGAAATTAAGGACCTTGGCTGAGATCACAGAACCCATCACTGGAGAAGGCAGGAAGAAAACCCTTGTTCAGTGGAAAGAACATTGTTTAGAATTAATTTTATTGTAATGTGGGAGGAATCCTGTAAGAAGCTTTAAGATGCTTCCATGTATCATAAAGATAATACAGAGTAGGATCAGAGCCTCAGTCCCTAGTAATATTTGCTGACTTACTCAGAACTGGGAAAAAAGTTAATATAGATTTAAATTAAAGTAGCAAGCTACTGCCTCTTTCAAACTACAATACCACACAAGACCTTCTTCCTACGACCTTACTTAATCCCACTGTTAAAATTCAAATATATACTTTAGGGAAAAATTACCTGGCAAAGAAGTTTGTGAAAGGTTCCAATATTCTTCGTTTGCTGTCCACATCTGCCTCTTGACAAGGCCCCTGCTGGCACTGATCAGTGGTCTCTTTAGTGGAGTTCAGGGTGACATCTGAGAAGTGTGCCTCATCTGTCTCGAGGTTCACAATTGCACTTGAGCTGCTTGTGACCACAAAGTCCAAAATGTCTTCGTTGCTGACTGATAAAGTGGCTGACAGCTCCGTGCTGAGGCTCGAGACGCTGCAGACGGAGACGTCGTCGCTTCGGCTCAGAGGTTTTGCAGTGGGGCTATAAAGTTTGACAGTGTCGTAGCCACTTCGTGGGAAAGTAGAGGATTTCCTCACAGCATGGTCCTGCTCAGAGGACAGAGGATTTGGAGGCACATAAGATGGCAGAGTGGAGGCGCTCTGAAAAGCCCTTTCAGGCACCACTTCAGGTTCTGACTTTCTTTTCCCATTTAACACGCTGCAGTGAACAGGCTCTGGGTTTCCTATTTCTAGAGTTGGAATCCCAGAATCCACTGATTTAAGGCTGTGACAATCTTCTAAAATGTTGGCCAGCTGGCCAGGCCCGTCCTCAGGTGATGAGAGAGATCTTGGGGTCCTGGAGTTCAAGTTTTGAAGGCCCTGGAGAGTGCTGCCTGCTTTGATGTCCAGAATTCCCACAAAGCTCAAACCATTTAAGGAGTTGGAGAAACTGCTGACATCAGTTGTCTTAGCCCAACTGGTAACTGGTTAAAAAGAAAGCAAAGATTATGAGGTGGCAGGAAGGTTATGGTTTGTTCTTGGCTGTTTGGTGGGGTTTTTTTTAAACACACAGTCCTGTCAGAATTTAGGCTTTTAATTTAAAGTTATTCATCTTCTCTTGCACATTATTACCAAGCCTTCCCCCTGGGTGAAGAAGCAGGACAATGGCAACTTAAATTAGGGTTCTAGAAAATGTCAAGCATAAAAAGCTTTTAATAAGCAGTTTGTGTGGCATTGTTTGTTTCATATAGATCTCCTGAGAGTGAAATTAAATGGTAGTATTTAATGTTTCGTGTCAATATTAAGACAAACGTTTGAAATTAACTTTTATGCAGTCATAAGTGCATATTTACTGAGGCTGGGGAGGGGACTACAAAACTTATTTCTATACACTTAGACCAAAACTCTGATGTGTTCATTAAAATGGAATTTCTTAGCCTCCTCCTGGAATCCATAAAACTGAAAATAAATGTCACTGAAAAGAATAACCAAATACCACTCTTGTTTTAAGCAAGAGGTGCAAAATCTGAATGCCTACACAGATATTCACATAGTGTTCAGACAACACACATGTTGCACTCCATCACTGCACACACAATAAAACCGACACTTGCAAATAAATTATATTTCTTGTCCTCAGGGATGGCTACCCTTGATATTTGCAGCATATATTCACAGTCTCCTCAGAGCCTGCCAGCTGGGCAGCTAATCCAGCCAGTGCCCCACTTCCAGCCTAAATCTGAGCAACCCTGAAAGAGAGGACAGTGAAGTGTGAGCTGCAGGTTAGATGCACTGTCCTGATGGGCAACTGCAGCCTTCCATAAACCTGGAACATCACCAGGACTGCAGCCCTGGCTCCCAAAACTGTTACTGACCCTTTGAAACACTAATTATTATTGTGACCTTACATACATCTTCTCTTTTTATATTAATTGTTAAATTACCTTGTTAAATTACCTACAGCTTTGGGTTTCTTCAGTCTGAGCAAAGTGTGGAAAATACTCCTCCCATCTTGCAAGACCAATTTTTCTCCAGTTCCTGTAGCCTGCTCTCCTCTCTCGTGTAGCACTTAATTAAAGTCCTCTACAAGGTCTTCTCCTCATTCTACTTTTAAAATGCTGCCCCCACCTTCCAAAACAAGACAAAACCCACCAACCACAGAAAAAACCCAAACAAATCCCAAACATCTCATTTAGGAGAGCTGGTGCCTCCTGGGGATTCCAAACCACTAATGGCACCTCAGCTCTGCCAAACACCAGGTCTGACACCACCTCTTAGATCTGAGCCCATCAATACACTTTGGCCCTGTGATCCTGGTGGGCAGTGACAGAAAACATATTTCAAACATATTCCACTTGTCTAACCTGTAACAATTTTTTCCACGAGCTTTCAGTCACACAAAAAATTTGTGAATCCAAACCTACTTCATATGCTGAAGCAGCTCTTTAACTTACTACACAAATACTATCCAGAAGCTGATCCAATACTCCAGCTCAACCACATGTATGGAAAAGTCAAGTAGAAACAACTCTGGATATTTAATCTTTCAGACCTTTTTAACTGCCAACAATACACAACCCATCCAAATCAATCAATTCATCAACTGCTTAATCCTTTGGATAAGCAAGGTTTCATATTTATTTTCTAATTAAAAAAAAAAAAAAAAAAGCTGGTGAAGATGTAGACTTTTCTCACAGAGCTGCTACAGTAATTTTCTACTTTCATACAAGCTTACATCCCCTATATCTAAAAAGTGATGTCTTCAGATAACGTAGCAGAGCACCTGCATACACCACATCAAAACTGCAAAGCTCAGCAAAAACAACAAACAAAACCCCCCAAAACAACCATTTTTCAATTCAGGCAGCAAATTATTTCATAAGGATTTTTATCTTCTACTTCATGAAGTGATCTTTGATATTTGAAGTGTATAGATATATTGTAACATGGAGCATGAGGGATAATTACTGCTTTATTCTTTAATCTCCCTCTTGCTCGGATTCACTTATTTTCTAACTTAAGTCTGACTGTTTTCTCTTCCCCACGCTCATCCACCCTTTCATAATATGTTTTATTGCCCTTTAAATCAACAGCCCACCCAGTCCCAGTGGTTCTCTAAAGCTTATGCACCATGGAACAGCACGAGCAAGGGTGCTTGCTGTATCACAATTAATACTTATTAATGCAGCCCAGAAATGTAATCAGCCAGGAACAGCTTGGATGATGTTTGGGTAACTAGCACAAACATGTTCCCACAATGAATTCCTCCAGTCACTGCCTCCACTGCTGCCCAATAATTTTCTCAAGCAGTAGCCAGTCCTTAGTTTAATTGTATGACTCTTCTCCACTAAGATTACAACTGGTAAACATGCAGGTGGCCTTGGAAGAGCACAGCAGCTCAAGAGGCTGAACAATTCTGTAAGCAAGAGAGGTCAAAGAGAAGTGAAAACAAATTTCTACATGAGGTACTGAAGCTGTCTTCACTTGGCTTTGTGTGTATTTTTTTAAGCAAGAAATTTTAACAGGAAGAGATCCTTTAAAGGGGTGAGCAGCAAATGCAGAAGTGTGTAACAACTACAGCTTGCTGGAGCAAATTATGCAACAACAAGCTAAAAAGGTTTTACACAATTCAGTGAAACTGTGGGAGGCTTTGAAGTACACCCATCAATGGCTTTAAATGAAAACTTGAGATGCAATTAGCTGGCAGAAACATCCATGAGGACTCGCTGATTCATTTTGCACCAGGTTCTTGTAGCACTGTTTTTAAGAATGCAGAAAAGTGATATTTATAGTCTTTGTTTTAGCTGCCTCACTGGTAAATGCAAAACCCAAGCCCCCAGTGTCCTGGTTTAGGCCAGGATAAAGGTGATTTTCTGGTTTGTGCTTTTGCTTTTAGCTAAGTCTCTTGTAAGTAGTTGCACTTGCTGGGGTTAACAGTAAGTTTCTCAGACATTATTAAAGTAATAGCAGTAAAATAAACTACTGAGAGACAGTAAGGGATTTTGTCTGCACACTTTTTTATTCCTGCAAAATGTAAATGAACTGCCTAACTCCTTGCCATGTTACACTGAGGATGCTAGAAGCTCATGAGCATGTAAGCTCAGGGAAAAAACACAGGATTTCTAAACAAAAAGAAACCCAGGAAATCCCCAAACTGCCAGTACCAGAATTTCAGGAAAGTATCAGTGGATGCCAGTCCTGCTTTTAGGCCCTCTCTCAGGTTTATTCCTCTACCCAAGAGGTGGAGTTTTGGTCTGTCCCAGTCCAGCTGTCCTTACAGCCTCAGGGTCCCCAGATTCTGATCAGAAGGCTCTGACAATAACCAAAGGTTTTAAAAGTTTTTGACTTTACACACTGCCAAATCATGCAGAGGGGATGAGTGATACTTGTTTATAATGCCTAAAATCTAAAATGAATTGGCTTTTTAACTCATTTTGATATAAAATTTGAAGAAAGTTAATTGCAGTGCCAAACAGAGTAAAACAAAGATTAGGAAGATGCCAACCCAAGCCACAAGTTCTTATCTTACAAGTTTGCTGTGACTTGAAGTAAAATTTATTTAGGCAACCGATTGGCTCAGAAGGAAGAGTAAAACAATCCTCTACAAAACAGGCTTTAGATGTTCTTGCCTCACAAGAATGAGAGGAATGGTTTACACATACTGCTCAGTTCACAAAGAGTTAACATCTCAATTCTTATCACTTTGTCTCTTCAACAAATATCTCTGCCAGCTTTTTATTTAACAACAAAAAAAATAAATTCAAGAACAAGGAATTGCCTCAAAGTTGCAACTGTTTTGTTTTTTTTTTTTTTGTTGTTACTTTCCTAAAGGGAAAAGATATTTAAAATAAAGGGTTTAAACTCCCTTTGCGTTTCACAGTTATTCAGTACCAAGAAACACACTGCTGCTATCAAGTGCAAACTGCATCAAGCTCAGTTTTGTTTATGAAACATTTTTAGGTTGGGGCTGTTTTGTGTTCATGTTCTGACAGCCACAGCACTGCCCCAGCAAAACATCCCAACCTGGGACAAAGCAGGAGAATGTGGTGCAGTGACTGCGGCGACCTATGGAAGCAGGGCCAAAACTTCCAATGGCAAAAACCAAACACTTTGGGTGTTTTGCTGTTGTTTTTTTTGTTTTTATTAAGTCTCTAACTTAACTCCCAGCTGGCGTCCTTCACAGAGTGTGAGCTTTACATGAGCTGAGTGCTTGCAGAGGGATTATAAGTAAACCATTCACTGCTCTTCAACCTTTTTCCTCCATCAGGCAGGCAATATAAGTGAGTCAGAGTGTTCTGACACAAGCAGGTTACAGGAGTTTTGTTTTGTTTTTTTTTCCCCCGTACCTGTATTACTACAAAAACCCATAAGTCTGAGTCCACATTAAATTAGCAGCAGTGTGGTAAGAACTTCAGCTGATCTTACTCTGAGTTTTGTTTTGGTCTTTGGGAAATCCCCCAGGAGATTGAACTGGAAAGAGAGTTTGAGAGGGTTGTAGGGGGAGAGGTGGTTCCTTTTCAAGGGTGACACAACACTGCGAAGGCTTCCTGGATGGTGATCTCCATTTAAAAAAATAAAGTAAAAAAAAAAAAAAAAAAAAAAAAAAAGACCAAACAAACAAAACAATCAAACAAAATCACCAAAAGTGAGGGCTTTCCCCAAAGGTCAGAGGGACCAACGCTCACTCTCCTTTGTGGTCTTTAAATCACTCAGTGAAGACTCCGCCGGCAAAGAGCTGCACCGCAAACTTTCCGTGGAGAGCAGAACCGGCGGGCAGAACCGGCGGGCAGAACCGGGAACCCCTCACGGCGGGGGCCGCTCCCACAGGTCTCGGCGCCCACTCCGTCCCCCCCGGGCCGTGCCCCTCACCCCACAGGTGCCACCGAACACCCCCCTGTCCCCAGCCCCGGCCCCGGCAGCACTCCGAACCGCCTCCCGAGGAAGGGAGAGCCCCGCAGAAACTTTGACGCCTCACCGGGGTAACGCTGCTGCTGCCCTCCGCCGCTCTCCTCATGCTGAGCCATGCCCGAGCCGCCTCAGAGCTGCTGCGGGATTACCAGGCGGCTGGAGGTTGCGGCGGGCGGTCCATATTTGCTCTCCGATCTTCCCGGAGGAGCGGGAAGGGTTCAGCGGAGGTGAAGAGGCTCAGCCCCGGTTCGCCGGTTTCCCGCTCGGCGCTGCTCGGGGCGTCCCATGGCGCCCGCCCCCGCGGAAGGGACGGTGCGGGGCACACCTGGGTGCGGGAGCAACGGCGGGAGGCTGCCTGCCGGGACAATCCGATCCCTACGGCTCGACCTCCTCCTCCCCCCTTCTTCCCCGTCGTTCCCCCTCCTCAGCGCGGCCCTCAGAAGCACCGCCCGCCGAGGAGGAAAACGCCTGCGCCGCGGGAGGAGGCGGGAGAAGGAGGAGGCGGCAGGAGCTGAGGGGTGGGCGCCATTTTGAATCACCTCAGCGGGGCCGCGGCGGGGGACGGGGTATGGCTGGGGTATGGGCAGGGGGTTCAGTCACCCCCGGGAGCGGGAAGGGTTGAAGAGCGGTGGGATTTAAGGGAGAGAGCCCCGTGCTGGAGGGGAGATGAGGTCTCGGTACCGGGCGGGTTGTGAGGTACCGGCAGCCCCGGGAGGCGAACGCTGCCGGGGTGGCCGGACCTGAGGGCGGATGGCTGGCCGGGTAAAGGAGTTCTGTGGGGGGACTTGACCTGATGTTCCTGGCTGCTTTTAAGAGGAAAACAAAATTCCGTGGTTTTATTTTTCCTCAAGTTTGGACTGTCGAAGGTTTGGGGCATCAGGTGAAGGTGTAGCCATAGGGCTGAGTCTGGCCTGAAACGCTCGAAGTGGAGGGTCTGGAACAGCTGAGTTGTTGTTCTAACGTGTTATTTTTCAGTGTTCTTATCTTTAATCTTAAAACTGCGGCCTTTTGGTGTTTGTATAGCTCACCTGTCCTGCATACACCCTCTCTCCACCCCCACACTGGAATTAAAGGAGTTACCAGAAACCGGTCCCTTGCAGGAGCAGAGCTCTCATGTTTCCTTATCATCTTTGAATTTTGTTATTCCTTTTTAATTTTTTTTGTTCTCTAAAGGTTATAGGCGTTTTGCACCCACATTCAGCTATCAGTGCTGAGAACGGTGGCAAGAGAAAATTGTCCCGTTTTAACTGGATGCATCTGACTCTCACCACCAAAAAAACCCAAATTTGAAGTAATTGCTTCAATATGAAGAAGAGTAAAGCCATGATTGTTCAAGCTTGGATGTGGGCAAGTTTCAGGTGGATGACTTATGAAAAAGGCTGAAGTAAACTTGTCTAAGGTACTTGCACACCCCCAAAAGTTGACTTTTTGCATTAGCAGTTAGCATCAGTTCTTTTAAAAGATGTCTCCATCCAAGATAATATAGTTTCTCCTTGAAAGTATTGCATATTATTCCTGGGTATTGGTAAAAGCTGAAGGGCTGACATGTGCCTAAATGCAGTGTCACACCATGAGCTCTCACAGAAGTGCCACATGTCCTAATTACTAGAAGGAAACAGAACAGGTACTACCAGGTACAGGAAGTATAAACACATAAATAATTGCAGAAGGGACCTTTAGCACCTTTGCTTTTCAGCTCTGAAAAATTTAAAGCTTACCCAGAAGGAAGAAACCAAGTCTTCCTATTCTGAATACATGGGTTTTAAGAAAATCATCAAAAGCAGGTTAAGTTAATTGCTTGGCGTGGTTATCACCAATGCTCTGGCATTTATTCAGAGCCAGGTAAACCTGTAGAACACTTAATTTTGTAAAAATTCTTGGGACAAAATGCTGATTTTGTTCAAAAGTGTCTTGCCTGTGGTTGGTATGTAGAAATGAAGCACTATGTAGAGCAGCCTCAAATTGGCAACTGTGGGCAAAAAACAACTGGTCTAATAATGAGAGCTAGGGAATTGTAAGTTTTTGAAAACGTTTAGTTAAAAACCCTATCACACAAACTCAATTTGATGCCAGCAGAATTTGGTAACGCCAGGTTTATGGTTGCTCTGCAAAACAGCTTGTAGGGTTTGTGCTCTCTTTTGTCACAGTGTTTTTTCCAGGATATATTCTGTATATGAAAAAAGTAGGGGAAGTAATAGTCCTTCCTTTGTTCCTTTAGAACAAGGGAGAGTTCAGGACTAGAAATGCAAGCTTCCCTCCTGCTTCTTATGCCTGTAGATGTGGGAAATCATTCTCTGCTTACACTTCCAATTCTGTTTTGAAGCTTCAGCACTTTTTCAATTGTTGAAAGCTTTATATTTGTTTAGAAACTAGATGGGAACATCCAGGTTGAATTTTCAAATTCATCAGAAGCCAAGTATGATGTAAACAGCTCTCAAGTATGATCTAAAGAGCATTTGAATTGGTTGTGCAGCTCCCTGTCCACCCTGAGGTCAGTGATCCTCTGTCATAAACTAGAGGACATCTCAATATAATTGTTTCTCTAATTAGTAAAAGATTTGTATGTTCTCAGGATACAACAGTTGCACGCTAACTGACCAACAGCTCCTGCCTCCATTTCCCATCACTGTAATTTGAGGTTGTTAGTTGTAGCTCATGCAGGCATGAGTGCAGGTGTACTAAGGGCAGCAAGTGATGGATAATCTGTCACAGGGTGATGGAAAAGTTCACTCTTGAAGGTTTTAGAACAGAGGTGAGACATTGACCTTTTTCCTCTTTACAGAATTCTGTGTGCAATGCACAGGAAAAGGAAACACAATAAATTCAGGTAGAAACGAGCAGGATGATGATTTGATCAAAAATACCACTACTTCACAAGTAAACGGTGATGTTGTCAGCAAATGGAGCTCTTCTACTGGGCTCTTCTAATTCACAAATTAATTTTGTTCCTGCAAAATTAGCATTTGCCTTCTGTGTTCCATAGCAGTCTGTGTCAACCACAACCACCATCTGCACGGGTGTTTGTACTGGCAGTGAAACATCTGTGCCCCAAACCACTTAAATCAGTTTGGGATGACTCAGGAACAGCTGGAGACCGTGCCATTTCCATCTGCTAAAAGGCTGCCTCCTCCTGTAGGAACTCAGACCAGTTAAAGGATGAGGAAAATAAAGCCAGGTTTGTAACTACCATTATTGTTAACTCTTCTGTTAGCACTGGGTAAGAATTTAAATGGTTTTGTTATGGTTCATGAGACAACAGTGAGAAAACAAAGAGCAGGGAAGGGAAGGGAGTGCTCAGAATTGCAGACTCTTAAGTGCCCATAAATAATTGCCAGCAAACCCTCCATGGTACTTCCATTATGATTGTAACTTGTCACTAAATCATACCAGAGAAGGAAACAGAAGTATTGTGCACAGCTGCATAATGAAAAGTTGGGATGCTGCAGCAGATTTATTCTCTTAAGCAAGCAGAACTTAAATTACATTTTCAAAAAGCAAGGAGATTCACTCTGTAACACAGTGCACCCCATGTGTGGCAGCTTCCTATAGGAATGTGGTAGGAAAGAGAAAGAAAAGAAGCACTAGAGTAAAAATTAGGAATTGTCCAATAGTAATGCTGAATGAAACCAAGTAACATTCAGTTGGGCAGGTAACAGATCCAATTATGTCACTATGGGTCTGCAGGGCTTCAGGGGATTTCGTATTTTTGAATTGAATAAAATTTTAGGGAAAAGGAGGAAAAAATCTTTTAAAAGCATACATACCAATTGAGACTTCTTGAAGAAGACTTTGTTGTCAAGCAGATAAGGGCTCCAGAGTCGAAAGAATCTAAGAGCTAAAACCCCATCTCAAAGTAGAGGCAATTAAAAGCCAAACAGCAGTACAAAAATGACAGCAAAAGTAGAGTTTTAGCAAGTTCTCCCAGAAGCACTTGCCCTACAGAAAGGCTGGCAGGGAGAACACAGGAATGTACACAGAAGTGTCTCCTCCAAATGTCCTTGGCACATTTTCTATAGGTGAAGTGATCCCCAAGGATGAAGCAGGGCAGGAAAAGCAACATTTTACCCCAAGTCACTTTCTTGGCAGGGTGCTGACCCCCTGGCAGCTTTGTTTTTCCTTTTAGTCCCATCACCATCCCCTGGGAGCACAGGGGTAGGCAGCTCATGAAGTTCATAAATCATCACATATTATAATGCATTTTTAAAGCAACTTGGACACTGGATTCTTACTGTAGAAAGCTAAAATGTTTTACTTAAATCTCATTTGTCTCAAACCTCTGGAGCCTCGTTGCTGCTACTTTCATAGGTCATAAAATTACCTGAGCTGTTTGTTGTATGTAAAAGGCAGAAGACATTCATTGGGGATAATATTTAAATGCTCTTGGCAGGAAAAGAATGTGTTACTGTTAAGGAATGTAGGAAAGTCTGGTTCTCCAGGAGCTTTCCATGTGCAGGCAGCACCCCACTCCTGTGAAGTCCTGATGTGATTTCAGAGCCTGCCCTGCTACCAACAGGCAGTTTGCTGCCTAGGATTTATTTAACACTGGGTTTTGCAGGACAGAAGCATTAGAATTCTCTAGGACACATGGAATGAATATGAATTCAGATCCAATAATTTAAAGGCTTGGCTGATTAAATGTAATTATTAAGCTGCTTCTATGAACACGATGGAAATATGTACCTTCTGCTGTATTGAAGAAATAATTAAAAATAATTTGTCTTTGAAAGTTCTAACCACCAAGTTTAAAGCACACGAGATAGTCATGAACAAAAATGTTCACCCAAGGGCCTTACAGAGCAACTATTTTCCATTATTTCCCAAGTGAGTATTTATGTGTTGTTTTCATGGCACTCCTAATCCAGGCCAGTTGCAGTCATTCCACCAAGCTGAATGTGAGCTGCTAAAAAACCAGGTTTGTCCTTTCTCCTTTTTATAAGAAGAGTTAGGAGTGTGCATTTTCTTGTCACAGATGCAGTTTTTATCAAAACAGAAGAAAGATAGTGGCCATTTGATGGCAAAGAGCAAGCTGAAGGAGAAAGTAAGTCTGCTATTTTAGATCTCATACTATATAAAAATCATTTGGCTGTTATGGCAGAGGGGGTCTGTGTCTGCTTGGGCTTTAATTTTTAAATTTTTTTAAAGAGGTCTCACATTCACCGAACTGTCATTAGAAATTAATTTTTAGAATGAGACTTTATACAGAAATAATGAAGTTCAGGGCTATGCTTATGTAATTGTCTTTTATAAGAAAATATGCAATGTATTTAATTTTCCTGCACTGTATTGAGGAGGAATAAAAAAATAGAATAAAAAATAGATTAAAAAATGAGAGCAATGAAAAGGAGTCCCAAATTAAGTACCTTTTGCTGTCTCTAGAATGTTTAATGCTTAACTTCTGTGCTGCATCTAAGTTACACACATCAGCCAAAAAAAAAAAAATGAACACCAACACACGCCATCCAATTGTCCTTTTATATTTTTATTCGGTGTTAAGTAACTCCACAAGAAAACAAAATCAGTTACTCTGGTGTACGTGAAATCAGAACAATACAACCACTTGAAGCAAAAAGTAGAAACAAATTTCAGCCCAGGAATGGAAAACTGATACTTCAGTGCTATGGATATGCAATGCGCTTCATACCACAGTGCGGCTCAGCGTATGCCAACCCTGAATGCTTTTGTTGTTGTTGTTGTTGTTGTTGGTTGTTGTGTGTGTTTCTATCCATACAGAAAAACTAAAAACCACACTTCAACTCTCACCAAAAGCTTTAGAGCTTTAGCCTTTAAACTATGAAAACAAGGAAAGACAATTTGTTATTGCCCAAGCTCAATATACAGTTTTTATTTTCCCCAAAGGTGCTGGAATTATTACGTGCCACAATGTAACTATAAGCAACACCTTTGTTCATTTTTTTTTCGAGCCCTTTCTCACCAAAGAAGCAGCTCTAGCCAAAATTAACTGAGCTGAAGTTTGTGTTTGAAATATGTCCATTTGGTCATTTCTAGTTCTCAAATGAAGTTCTATTCCACTCATCACAGTAGTGATTTGAAGAATTTGTGTGTAAAGTTCTCTTTTACTTCCATGTTACAGTTAACTAGTTCTCAGTGCAGGTGCTAAACAACCTCTCTCAAGGAAGCTCCAGAAGAAGGTAAAATATATAAAAATCTATCCAAAGTCTGCAAATAAATTAAAGAAAGAAACAGTAAAGTGTCAAAAGATTGGTTGTATGAATACAAACCCTAAAACGTAGCCTAAGAGGAGGACCAAAACAAAGTCCCTGGGTCAGGACAAACCAAGCCAATTTTAAGCAAGGATCTCAACAAAAAAGCATTGCACAAAGAGTGGCGTGGTTTTCCAGCCACAGATTTCAATTCTTACTCTCTCAATTGAATAAAGGCAACAAAACTCGGGTAACTCAGAAAACCTTTCTAGCACAGAACATATTTCAAAGGCAGTTCAGCTCACGTTCCCAATAGGTAATAGTTCTCATCGAGGTTTATTGCCTGACAAAATTCATGGTTAAGCTTTTCAAGTCAGTTATTGGACTTTCTGCACTTCCTGATGTTACAGCCATGCTGCTATTGTATAGACTAGTTAGTTGTTGTCCTTGAAACTATGAGTTGGTACAAACTTAGAATGTTTAGTTCTGCAAATATTGCTCCTCCTGGCTTATACATTTTTGCATAATGTGTTAAAAAAGCACAAGGAGTTGAGAGTCTTGTACAGATGCAACTCGACAATGTATTGACTTTCTAAGTTAACAAAATAAAATTGAAAAGCAAGTCACATAAAGCAACAATCACTACTGCAATCATACATGTATGCTGGAAGTCATCACTGTCCCTACCCCCACCCACCACACACAGAACTTGCCCCACACATTCTCTCAGAGACACAAAATGAACTACAAGGTCTACTAAATTACAGCCACAACAGCAGCTAACTGCAGCAGCCACAGGATTTCTTTCAAGTGAAGCACTGACCCTTTGCATTTAAAACACTGAACACTCTGAGCATTTTTAGATTCAGTCATTCAGGCTCAAGTCTGGTAGAGGATGCTTTTGCAGGTTACACAAATGCCATCATCTGCAACAAGACAACATTCTCATTACAAAATTCACAACAATCCACACATCACCCCAGCGGTTTATGATTTCTTTTGTTTTTGGTGTTACTTTTGAAACTTCTGCCTCACATTGGCAAGTTGCTAAAAAGGACAAAAAAAAAAAAAAAAAAAAAAAGGAAAAAGAAAAAAAAAACACCCCACCACCCCACGTTGCCTCCATACCTACAAAAAATCCTTGGCCTCTCCAGTTAGCAAAAATACAAACCATGGGATCCTCAGTGTTGGTTTGTGGGAGGGGGGGAATCATAGGATAGAAAACACAGTTTCTGTAAGTCTCTAAAGCACAACCCTGTTGTTCCTACTTCAAAGTTATGAGATTTACTGAATGAAGACTGGACAAGTCATTCATGCTTTGTCTCCTGCGCTCAGAAAGGCACTGATAGATTACAGTGTTAAGTATTTATCTCCCAGTTCTTAAAGAACAAAGCCTAATGTGCAGAAAGCTGAAGTCTCTGAATAGCAGAAGTAGTTGTAGACACTGCAATGCTAGGAAGATCTCAGTAGTGGTAGGGCTACAGTTACAAATGAAAATAACTGCAATTAAGATGCAAAAAAGCAGTGGTACTACTAAGACAAGCACATGCACATCCATTCTTGATTTGACAACACAATCTAGTCTAGTTCAAATAGCCAAGAATTTAACAGGTTTGGTTTTTTTTTCTTTTTTTTTTGGAAAAAAAAATCTTCAACAGGACAGCTGTGTCCTCATCTATAAAATAAGCAAGAAGAGAAAGATAAATACACATCTGAATCCATTAACTGAAGAGGAAACTCAAGTTGTTGTTTTAGAGCTACAGACCCTCAAAAGAAGGAAAAGTTTTCCATCTCATGTTACTTTGAAATCATCTGTTCTACTCTGCAGTTTTTTTAGAGTTGAGTTCGAGAAAAAAGCTCCTCCTCACACGGATCAGCCCATTCACTGCCACCTTCTGAAGCTGAGTCTTCAGAGCTGGAGCTATCACTGGAGTAGATCTTCTTCCTGAAGCCATTTGGTTTTGCCTCAGCATTTATATCATCTGCACATCTTGCTTCATAAACAGAAGAAACCTAAGGAGTTAAACTGACAGTGTTGATGGGGAACAACAAAAAACCCACTTGCTTTTTTGTTTTCTGCACTGGGAGGCTATACAGTTGTTCAAAAAAGATGTCATAATTACAGGGACCAAGTCCTTCATTTCCCTGAGTCCACTATGTCAAAAGGACTGCAGAACAGCAGGAAAAAAAAAATGAGGCCTTTGTTACCTTTTCCTATTCCTTCATTTTGGGATTTGCACACAACAGCAAGAGAATCAGAAGTGAACTCAGCAAGCACCAATGTCACAGGTCATGTTAGAAAATTACTGTAGGTGTCATCTCTAAAATCTGATACTAGGCACTAAACATCAGGAAAACACAGCACAGATCTGGCTAAACTTCAAGCAAAACCAGTGTATGTTCACTGAGTCAGTAAAGCTGTAGCAAGCATGTCACAATGGGAATTTAAGTGCTCTCATCACTATGAAGTTTCAAAGTGTATCAGTTACCCTACATCAAAAAAGGAGGGGTTTGTTTGTAAGGACAAAATGCAGCACACATCATGTTTACACCTTTAGTTACTGGTCCTTTCTGCTTCACAGTGCACATCAGCCCACTCTGTGCTTACGGAAATGAGAAGTGGAGGAAAAAGAGACAACACACACAGGAAAAAGCAGAGTGTTCCCAGAGGAAGCTGAATTTGCTTAACTACTGGTAGTACAACAGTGAGGAGTGTTCAGGAGAATGCTCAGGATACAGAAAAGAAACACAAAGAAAGGAAAGAAAAGTTTTGAAGATTTTTCACAGGAATTCTGTTTGAGGCCAGACTGAAAACTGTGATGAAAGGGCAGAGGTGGTGGCACACCTTTTTGAAAGAAACAGAAAAGAACCTCCTCCCCCAACCCAATGACACACTTACCATATTAAAATCTAAAAGATGTTCATCATCATTGGATATTTCCTTTACATCTGCAAATTCTCCTACACCATTCTCTCCCTTGGCATTTGTGTAACACTCTTACATTGTGATTGTGGGGGTGTTTCACAGGAAAGAGGAAGAAAAAAAAAACAGAATTGAGGAACACTGTTATGTACATTTAGCCAAAATGAAATCATCTAGAGAAAGAATTCTTGAAATTCACACTCTAAGCCATAAAAACTCTGAGCTTGTGGAGGATTTTATGGTTTGACATCTTTAAAGATATAAACGTTATGGAAACATCATCAAATCTTACCTGGATAACCAAGTAATAATAACAACAGAAGAAGTATCTACTCAGCTAATGGAAACATCTAAAATCGTAAAGTACAAAAAGTATTACAATTTTATTATAAATTTTTTCATTTCTGATACTGCATGGTTTTAGATTGCTCCTGTTTCTATACCCACATAAAACACAGAACAGTGCTCTGACTGCCTGAAGCTCAAAACCAAAGCTGACATGAATGGCTGTGATTTCTACTTACCAGACTGAAATTCCAAATACAGTATCAACACACATTTAAACCTATGGGTCACATGCATCAATATCCATATATTAAAAATACCCATACAGAAAACTATACAGCTAAGGTTTGTGAAATAATAACATTAGCTCTGAGGATAAAGCTCTAGGTTAATGAAAATCAGTCTAAAAGAGGAAATCCTGGAACTATTCGACTTTTTAGAAATTTTGCCACTCTGGACCCCATAGTATTTTATATATATATATATATATATATTGGGGATATTCTGCCTTCCTCTGAGGAACGCCACTGAGGCAGTTCTGCAGTTCCCCAGCAGATGTCAGCAGAAAGATGTCACAACTCACACAGGAACCCAAGAACTAACCCTGCCAAGTCCACTGCATTTGCTACTGCACCAACAAAACCTCTGCAATTATCACTGTGGGGGAAAAAAGCTTTACAAAAAGACTCCATTTCTACTTTTTCAATGCTGAAAAGGTAATTTTTTTCTTATATGGGAGGTTCTGTGAACAGTCTAGGAGGCAAATCCAAATCTCATGGGCATCAAATCAGTTCTCTTCCACTATGCAAACACATCAATATACTCAGGAGGGAAGAAGTTCAGATGTTCCTGAAAGGAACCCACGGTCCTGAGCACCAAAGGAAGAGCATTTAGGCACCAAGAACACTGCTCAGGTTGTTTTACTTTCAGATGCACTCCAGAACCAGCTCAGTAATAATTACTGGTCTCCTTCCAGCTTATGAAGGAACCAGGTCTCTGATAAATGTTTCTGACACTCAGGCTATCAATTAGGTACAGAGAATGTTCTTATTTAGTTTCTCTAAGGAGAATTGGTATGCAGACAGAAAAAAGCTGCCTGGATTCCTGCATGCCCACTGAAAACCTGGGCTTGGGCCAGCTGTCCAACATTACAAATTCCTGGGAGGCAGCAGAGGATGCTGGAAGCACACCTGCTCCTGCTTGTGAGCAGCATGGCTGGACTGTGGGGGGAGAAAAAACTGCCCAGACTGTCAGTGTGAAAGGAATGGCCAAGAGGCAAATCCCTCTCCTTCCCAGCTTCAGAGAAATTCCACACATTCACTGAATAGCTGGCATGTCAGTGGTGCAACCCATCAAAGGTACCTATCATGTTTTCACCTTCTTGTCAAATTAGCCACCAAGTAAAAATGTTTCAACCTGAATAATACCAAAATGTAAGAGAGTGTTTTCAGAGACAGATAATTAATATTCTATTTACTTAATTCCACTAAACTTGCATAAATGTCAAGACTTTTTTAAAAGCACTTTCATTTAAAAACCTAAAACATTCCAGAGACCTCCCACAAATGTGAACCGAGGCACCCCAGCTGCCTCTCAGATAAGAGATTTTCTTGTGGCAGTTTGCTGTTGTTTGGTTTGTTGTTTTTTTTTTTTTTTTTTTTTTTTGTAAAATACAGATGGCATTTCCAATTCCCCTCCAACAATCCCAGTCCCTAAGAGCACTTGATTCCAACAGGGATGTAAGAGGGAGGGAGTTCAAACAGGCACAGCTGCTTACCTTCACACTGGGATGCAGGAAAAAGGGGAGAATAGAGCGCCTTTTCCCACCAGCACTGCTTTTCCTGGCTGCCACTCATTCTCTGCAGATTAGTATTCAATACAGGAAAGGGTTTAGACAATAATCATGCTTTTTCTTTTTTTTCTTTTTTTTTTTTTAATGCCATAAATAACATACTTACATGTAAAGGAGGAAACTGCTATTACAACCCATTCGCTAGGTCTGAGAGGTCACAGTGTTCAATTTCTGGTATTAATGGCCAAGGACTGTCAAACTACCATAAAACATTTATTATCTGAACTCTGATACTCAATATGAATGCCAGGCAGGAGCTCACACTTTGCCAATACAGAGCTGTACAAATAAAAAGAGGAATTCCAGCCCTACACTGTAGGATCTAAGTACAAAGAGACAGCAGATAGGTACCTAAGAGATGGAAATACAACAACACAGCGTTGGTCAACATGAGAAACAGTGCAGTGGTAAATAAAACAGAAAAGAAAGCAAACAGAAGAGAAAAGAAAGCACATAAAAAGCCTCAAAATTCAATATTTGAAGTCTGAAAGGGTCAAATTAGCAGTGTCCAGCAATGGGATAACATAAAATGAAACTAGAGAATTAATGTGTAAGTATGAGAAAAAAATGGTTATGAGGATTATTAATAATTTGTCTTTATGCTAAAAATAATCTCAGCCTGCTCATTGAAGATGCCTAAACACTCCTCCCCTTATTTTGATGCTAATTTAGAGCCCTTTCTTTGTAAAATTGATGGACATAGCTAAAATACCAAGGACCTGTCACACAGACATGTCCCTGGTTTTATTGCTGATCTGTGGCAATCCCATTAACCTCCAAAAGAAGATGGGAGCTTTTCACACAGCTGTAGATATAAGACAGAATGATTAAAAAGCCACCTCTAGTTCCAGGAGCTACTAAAAATCATTAACAAATGAGGGTCAGCACTGAGTTTCCATCCAGCTTCCTCCTCTGCAAACCTGAGAACATGGAAAACTAACAAACCTCCTTTTGCCCCTCTTTTTGTAGAAAAAAGAACCTAAACTTAGGAATTAAATAAGAAGCCCTTCCCAAACCAAATAAGCAGCACAAGTGTTTGTATTCAGAAGCATCTGCCAGATCCCACAGAATTCTGCTGTAATGAATACTGACATTATCCACGCTGCTCTCCTCTTGTTACACTAAAGAATGGTCCTTTTGGAGCCACCCTCCAAAAGCTCAAACCCCCAGCTCTGAAAAAGGGAGCTCTCAGAAAGTGAAACAAAAGGTATTTTTAAAAAAGGTTAAAAAAAAAAAAAAAGATAAAAAAGCAAGCACCAAAGCTTTGTAAGAAATAGGTGCATTCCCAAATAAACTCAACCATGGAAGTCTCACTCTGCTGCTGACTACAGATAGAGGCATCTCAGCTCTGCAGACACAAAGCTTGAGTAACTTCAGAGCTTCCCACATGGCTGGTGGGACACCTGCACTCCTGAGCAGCTGGAGGAACCACAAGCAAAGGCAGCTGGATTCTGAGGAGGTGTAACAAACCCCAGGGTGCCTGCTTCCTGGGACAGTCCCCATCAGAGCCTTCAGATCTGCTGCAGGATGGTACCTGTGTCCTCCCCACCACCCCTGTGCTTCAGCAGCAGAAGAGGCAGAGAAAAGCAGAACCATCTCCTACAATTGTAAACTGTTACCATGAAGCTTTCTGAAAATTAAAGGCTCACAGAATGGTTTGGGTTGGAAGGGACCTCAAAGCTCCTCCAGTGCCAACCCCCTGCATGGGCAGGGACACCTCCCACCAGCCCAGGTTGCTCCAAGCCCCATCCAACCTTCAACACAGCCATGTCTTGCTGACTAGAAAATTAGAGCTCAGAGTCTTTGTAGGTGTTTTCATCATCTGCCATGAGCAGCACACCTCAAGAACCAGCTGGACCAACCCTTTCTCAGACAGGCCCAAAGACAGTTTTTACAAATGAAGTCCATTTCTTTGCTGTGATGACTCTCTGGGCTCTTAAACACTTCCCCCATTTGGTTCTCCTGTTTTTAAAGCATAAAGCAGACCCCACTGAATTTTGCCTCCCTCCTCTCCCTACCTAGGTTTATGGCACTACTGACTTCAGAACCAAGAGGGCACTGCCCTTCCTCTCCTGACAGCCCTTGCTAAAGGGGTTACACACTGAGAGTCAACCAAAGTACCTCACCAAATGTCACAGTCCAATTGAGTAAGGAGATCCATAAAACTACATTAAAATTCCCTCATCCCCAAATGCAGCATCCTGGGCACATTCAGCCCTCCCGAGTTTGGTACTGACCCCAACAAAACCCAGAAATCCCTTTATCCAAGTCAGGGACTCAAGAATCCCAGCATTCTCAGGGCAGACCCACTGGATCAGAGCCCAAATCAAACTGGCTGGCAAGGGATTCAGTGCTGATACCCTCAGAGACCATTAACTGGAGCAGAGCCCATGACTCCATGGCTAAATGGTCAAAGTCCTTACTTGGAGGAAAAAGGATTGCACTTCAGGAGGCATTTTGTTGGTGGTTTATACTTTTACATCTCAATTAAAAAAAAAAAATCTTAACCCTAGGTATATAATTATCATTCACTCTTTAAGAGCTTCTACAGCAGATTCCTTCTCCAAAATGTGCTACAAGTCTAAAAGTGCTCTAAGAGAAGAGGGAGGAAAGTGAAGCAGAATCTCCTCCTGTTTTATAAGCAGGATGTATTCAAAGATGTGTTTTTGCCAAGAATATAATTCAGGTTTATTCAATAGAATTCATGTTGATGTGATGGAAAATAAGAGTGTTTTACTATGCCACTGTGGTCTACATTAGTATTTTCATTATTTATGCAAAAATACTGAAGGTACCTCAGAACACAGCTCAAACTTTATGTTAGGTAACAGTGAGTTAAATAGTAACTTTAATTTTTTATTGCAAGACAGTAAAAGGATGCACAGAAGTTTCATTTTCAAAAAATCCTTTACAACTATTGCTCTATACTCATCAGTCAATGCCACAGCCTCTGCTCAAGTTAAGAGTTCTTTTTTCTCATGCATCTGCATGGGGGGGTGTCCAGGAAGAATGCCTCTCCTAAACCATTCTAATTCTAGGTATTTCATGTTGATTTTGTTTAATGCTCATGAAAATAAATAATATCACTCTTTAATGAACACAGAAGAGACAGTTGCATGACATGCACTCTTCTTGCACACAATATATAGTTATCATCTTTACTGATTAAAGTTTGCTTCATAACCAACATATTGCATTTGGTTTAATGATTAAAAAAAATAAATCTCTTCTTTTACAGACTTAACTGCAACAATAAATTGATATAAATGGAGCCCAAAAGCCTCTTCAGATGTACACCAATAGCTCTTAGCAAAAGCCCAGTCAGAGTCTGGGCTGTAACCAGGCTCCTCAAACACCCTAGGAAGAGGTTAATTACAAACCAAATTTTGAACTTCTTAGTGGCTTAGAATTTTGAAGCTATGAAAACACCCTGTAGGTGTTACAGGTGTCACAGGACCTGAGTAAGTTTTTGTTTTCCTCTTTCCTCTTAAGGAACTTAAAGAAAATACAACACCAAAAGCACTATTAAACACCAAAGGTTTTTTTTTTTTCTTCCAGGTCTCATAGCTACCCTAAACTTTGGAACCACTGTAAAGTTATAGCAGACTGGGATGAATCAGTGGTGGGGGTGAGGATGAGAATAAACATCCCCATGGAGCACTAAGCACTCAGAATGGAGATTTGAAAAGGGCTGGAAGGAACTTCAGCTCCTTGCTGTCACAAATTATTATACCATTTGCTCATTCATTATGTCCTCCAGCACGTTAGGTTCTCCAGAAGTTAGGTTCTGCTTACTCCTGGTAAAAGTTCATGCCAGAAGCTGTTCTAACTTACAGTCTGAGCTTCATTTTTTTGGTGACTCCTTTGGCAAGGCCTGGAACAAACCCAGAAACTTCCCAGTCTTTAGAAAAGATTTTGAGCCACTTCACTGCCAGCAACTTAGAGCTGAAGGAACCAAGATGTTTAGAAAGGGCCTTCAGAAGTCACAAATTTGCTTCTCTTGTGCAAACAGCACACATCAACTTAATGATGCCAGGGAAAGGAGCTGCAGTGGCAATTAATTTCAAGCAGGATGAGAGGTGAAACAAATAGGGAAAAAAAGGAACTCTTAAGGTTAGATTTGGTTTTAGCAAGAAAAATATTAGCTTTCCCATGCATGAATTAGTGTTTCAAAGTTGTAATGGAGGAGCACACATCAGGCAATACAAGCTGGGTGCAGCTCTTCAGTTGAAAATGAACAAAATCCCTCTTCATGTACATAACAACTGCTAAGTGTGTGGAAGAGGAGGCTGAAGAGGAAAAGAAGATGTAAGATCCAACTTAGAACTATCCAGACAACACTTCTGGGTTGTCCACAGAACTAAATGATCTGAGAGTAGAATAGAGCAGAGCAGAGCAGAACTGGTTCAGTTGGAAGGTTCAGCTGCCTGACCAAAAATTACAGCGTTATTCGAATGCTTCCTGATGTCCACCTGACACCTCCCCTGGCACAGCTTGGAATGTGTCCTGTCACTGGATCCCCAGGAGAAGAGGATCAGCACCTCCCTCTCCACTTCCCCTCCTCAGGAAGCTCTAGAGGGCACTGGGATATTTTGGGCAGAAAGGGGCTTCTTTGCTCTTGAAAACTCTGAGCTTAACCTGTAGTTACATTAGGCCTCCTTACAGTACTGTGACAGTGACTGAGCTTCTACATCTAGGATTTGCTTCTTGTTCTCTAAAGAGAACACTTTAATTCCCAGGCAATTAAGCTTCTCTACAAGCCCTTTTTTTTTCCTCAAGTTCACATCCAATAATTCAACTTTCCACTTGGCAGAAACTGGAAGTCATATTGGAGAGACTAACTTCAGCTCTTCCTCTTCAAAATTTTAATTTGTGTTTGAATCAAACCCAGCAAAATCTCAGTACTCAAACCTTATGCCCATTTTAACACATCACATGTGAATCAGAGAAGCTAAAAACCTAAGGTCAACAGATTTTTCAAGTCCCATGAGTGTGTGCATGCATATATTTTTAAAGGTATGCAAGATGACACTGTAATACCTGAAATTAGTCAATTTTTCACAGAATCACAGCATGATTTGAGGTTCAAAGGTGATGCTGGAGGTCACCATGTCCAGCTCCCCCTGCTCAAGATGGGCCAGCACAAGCAGGTTGCCCAGGACCACCATGTTCAGGTGTCTTTTGAATATCTGCAAGGATGGAGACTCTACAACCTTCCTGGCCAACCTATGCCAGCACTAGGCCACCCTCCCAGAAACAAAAAAAAAAATAATTGTCCTTGCATTCGGATGGTCTCTCCAGTGTTTCTACAAAACTCTCATTTTTCTAGAGAACTACACGGTAACAAATACTGAAATTGAGCGCTCACACGACAAATTGCTGGCTCTCAGCTGCCAGCTGCAAATTCCATAATTTTATATAGCCACATACCTCATCCAGCTCTGCTGAGGAAGCAGGATTCTCCTCGTAGGCAGGGAAGTGGCACCCTGCTTTACAACTGCAAAACCTGCCCGTCTCCTCCCGGGGCTCCACTATTCTGCAGTTCACCTTCGAGCTCTCCGTGGCCCTCCCATCCACAGCTTCCTTCATACTGCATTCTGAACAGGGATCTTGGTTTCCTACTGCCAACATCCCTCCCGACTCTTCTTGGGAATCCAAGGATGTCTGGGCACTCTTCTCCATCCCAGACTTTTTTAACCTGGGAAGGAATTTTCCAGATTCAAGCTCCGATTTTCCGTAATAATGCCCTTCTTTTTCTGCATCTTCTTCCAGAGGTTTGAGATCTGCCTGGGGATCCTCAAACACATCGACTTGAGAAGGGACAGCAAGACCTCCCTCGTCTTTCTCCGACTCAAACTCTGACTCACTTCCACCACCTGGAGACAGTTCAGAGGCAGAAATGGGGCGGAAGTGAGTCCTGGGAGAGATCCTGATGGCCCTGTACTGCGTCCGATCGACACCACAGATCCTGGGGTGCAGAACCTCACTGTCTGAATCCGAGCACAGAATCGACTTGGGTTTAAAACCAGGGCTGAAAGAAGCGATTCCTTCTGGCTCAAAGGAACACTCGACGTGAAGAACTTGTGAGAAGGGATTGTTCAAGTCGAAGGAAGAGAATGAGTACTCAAGCCCTGGTTCTTCGACTTGAAAGTTACCACAAGCTCCCAGGAAGTCTTCATGGAAGATAAAAGAAAACCCCTTATTTAATCCGTTATCTCCGCTCTTGGACTGCTCGTTCTGTTCAAAGGATACAAAGGGCCTCCAGAACTGCCTGTGCCCAGGGGCAAAGCTGTTCCCTGGAGTCATAAAAACATCTGTCCCAGCTATTGTCACTACGTCAGAAGCTGCACATTGTAGTAAGCTCCCTTTGGAGTGGCCCGGTGGCACCACTGCCCATTCCCCATCACTGTTAAACGTTTTGAGCTCCCCATAGACACCGCCCAGGATAAAGGAGTTTTCTTTATCCTGGTTAACATCCCAAGGTTTTGATGGTGTAGTATAGTCACCACCATCTACTTTTGATAAATCGTTGGAGACAAAGGCTCCCTTCTCTAAATTCTCCTTTTGACCTTCCCAAAGGTGATACTCTGATCTCTGCACTGCTTTATTGGGCTCCTGGAGGGTTTCAACTTTTGCTTCTGTATCCAAACAGCAGCAATAGTTACTTACATCAGTCGAAAACAATTCATCTTCTATTCCTTCTATTTCTACCACGGATGCAGAATTCCTGTCTGTCATATTTGTCCAAATATCTTTAATAACCCCTGAGCTGTAGCCATCTCCACGTGGACTGCTTTCACTACACCCTTGTGTAGCTTCATAGTCTTTACTTTCTGCTTTTTGTTCTAACTGAATACCACAGACAGATTCTAGCTTAGATTTTTTTTTGAAAACCAAAGTGGGCATCTCTCCTAAAGTTCTAGCTTGTTGCTGGCAGGTTTCTTCTGGCAAAAAATCTAGAATTTCTTCATCTACATAACTTGAAGACACTCTAGGAACTACATAATTAATATCCTCTGCGTTGAACTGCGTGGATTCTTCATACGGAATATTTAAAGTCTCATTGTCTGAACGTGTTTCTTCTGAGTGTGACCATGGACTACAGGTTCTCGTTGAAAGATTGGAACAGTGTTCATTTTCATCAAAGGCACTATTTTTGGTCCATATCAGCAATCTAGACTGTGTTTTCCCAAGAATATTAGCAGTGCTACTAGAATCTGCATTTTCATTTCCCAAGCTGAGTGTTTCAAAAGAAAATGGTAAAACAGAGTTACTGCATTGCACTTCAAACACTGAAAAACAAGAGTTTATACCAGACCCTTCATTAATATCTGAAAAGAGCTCTTGATTGCCAGCAAGCATGTGTGTATTAAGCACTGTGCTGTCTAAGATGGGGGAGAATCTGATCGGAGAGTCTCCTCCAAAACTTTCCCCATCTGCATCACCAGAACTAGAAGATGAACAGCACTCCCAAAATTGAGCTAAATTACTAAGGTCTTGCAAGAACCACCCTTCAGCACCAACAGAGCTGGTCGAATCTGTCCATATTGCACTTTCCCCTTGCAGCTCCATTCCATCTAACACTATGCAACATTCTGCCTCAAAATCAGTTTTCTCTTTACTCTTTTGTCGAATCATATTTAAAATCCGACTCTCCCCTTGCATCGTATCTGAGGCACCAGGATCCAACATGGATTGATCAATATCCACTTCATAGAAGTGTGTTAGTTCTGACAGATGAACATCATCTAAATATTTGTCGTCCTCTGGTTGAGAACATATTGAGGTCCCAGCGAGGTCAATCTCCTCGTTTAGAACTGCAGGCATTTCTACAAAGTGACCATCTATGAAAGTACCTGCTGCGAGGTATGTTTTATGAATATTATTGTTGCTAATACAAAGCCCATGCACTGATTCAGACAACTCTTCTACAGCCTCCGGGGTCACCCCGCAGAGATCTTCTCGGTTGCGGTACGTAGTCTCCAGCTTGCTTTTTCTGCTGAGGGGAACAAAGTACTCTGTAATGGGCTCGGTATACCACAAGGGTTCTTCTTTATATTCCTTTTCATTCCTGCTGTCAAAATACAAATCTTTGCCATCGCTGCCACCAGCTTCTTTCCTTCCAATTTCTTTCAGTGGCCTCTTCCCTCTCTTGCAGAGCTGTTTGACGGAGCCGCTGCTACAGCTGCTGCTGCTTCCGCTGGGGACTTTCCTCTCAGCCTTCTCCCCACATTTCACTGAAATTCTGCTCTGCCCACTGCGCCCCTTCTTGCTGCGAACCTCTCTCGTTTTGTGCCTGACTTTAATGCACTTTGTTGATGCTTTGTATTCACCTTGATTACCACTAGAACTGGAGCCAGCCTCACTGGAGCCAGACGACCAGGAGCGAGGACGCATCTTTCCTTCGGGCTTGTGGCGGACTTGCTTTTTGTACAAAACAGGCTTCTCTTCAAGGCTGTTGTTACTAAACTTGTTTTCTTTCTCATTTTTACTTTTCTTCTGTTGGGTTCTTTCCTGTACAGTGGCAGATCCTTTGTTGCTTCTGTCTTTATTTACTTCACTTTCGCTGTTGCAGTCCTTTGGAGAAGATGTGTCTGTGCTCGTTGGTGGAGCAGTGGATGAAGATGAGGAGCTAGAGTAAGAGCATACTTTGGATTTATTCCATACAGTCATAATTTCCTGCAGGCAAACCGGCTTTTCAGAAAGAGGAGGAAATGCTTCGTAGTACCTGAAAACAAAACAAAAAGGTAACATTCAGATTGCAGAACTTCAGAGAAGTGTTCAGATTAGAAAGTATTACTGAAAATCACATCAAAAGGTTACTCATCTGACTTGGCCAAAAGATCTAAGCTGCTCTGCATGTGCACATGCCACTCGTGGCACTCTGAATGATAACCAAAGGGAGATTAAGATAAGCTTTTGAATTAATTCTTTTAATAGGTTTAAAAATATATTGCCAACTAAAACAAACCCATTTTTAGGGAGTACTAAACCTCACCGCAGACAGGAGCTGTGGATGCTTTAAAGAGTGAAGGCCTGACTCCAAATTTATTAGATAATGTAGTGGATTCACTACAGCCTTCTCAAACATGTTTGATTAACAATATAAATGAGAAAGGCCTGAATTACAGTCTGTTCAGTCCTGGCTTTCAGTTGTTTTAAATTCTGCTTTGTGAAATGAGATACTGCCTGTTGAGTTCTACATACTTTGATTGTCAGATTATTGAGAAAAAGCTATTATAAAAAGGGTTTGTTCTTGAGTAGCTTCAGATGCTCAACAGCTTTGTGCAACAGGGAAAAAAAAATAGTTTTCTGCAACACTTAAAGTAACGTGTTTGACAGGAAAGAGATTTATCCTGAACTGCATGAATCTCAATGAAAACCTATTAAAAACATTCAGAAGTCAGTAAAGTTAAATGCACACTAGCACAACCAATTCCCTGAGGTATCATCCATTTAGCAACACTAAGCTAACACTTAGCAACACTACTAGCACCACTACTAGCTGTTGTAACCAATGGTTAAGAGATACAGGAGCAGTCATATCTCTAAGAGAAGTCAGTGATGAAACTCCTGGGTGCTCCAGTGGCACTGGACTCAGTTAATAAAAGAGCTCCGAAGTTACACATTTTGTTTTGCCATCTGCAACACAAACCAGTTCTGAACAAGATGGGACAAGGAGTAATGGCTTTACACTAAAAGAGGGTAGATTTAGAGTAGATAGAGGGATGGAATCTTTTCCAATGAGGGTGGTGAAACACTGAGCAGGTTGCTGAGGGAGGTGGTAGATGCCCCATCACTGCAAACATTCAAGGTCAGGCTGGATGGGGCCCTGAGCAACATGATCTGCTTGAAAACGTCCCTGCTCACTGCAGGCTCAGGCTAGGTGACCTTTAAAGGTCTCTTCCAACATGAACTATTCCAGCAATCTATGAAGCCAGGGAATGGATCCTCTCCCTGCAAGTCCAACGTGTCAATTAGTGCTGTTTTAAAGGCTTTTCTTTTGTCTGTTTGTCTTGGTCTTAAGGAAACTAAACCAGAGTATGGTTTGGGTTCTGCATACAGGTGAGAGAAGTAGTCATGACTTAGCCAGAAATTAATCTAGCCCATAGTACCAAATATTCACACAGAAATATATAAAAACAAGATTAACAAAAGAAGATGGTAGGAAAAAAAAAATCCTTTCTTAATAGCCAAGAAACCCAGTTAGCAGTGTTAACTTCATTGTGTTGAAATACTGATATAAAAGGAGAAAAGAGGAAAGCACCTCAGATAAGAATAAAAAATACATACATTTCTACTTGATCCTTTGCTGTGGGAGATAAATCAGTCTCAGGAGACAAAGAGCCTTCTAACTTTTTGTGAATCTTCTCCTCTGTTTTGGAAGAAAATTCCACATGCTTAACAGAAAAATTCAGAAGGCCAGTTTATTTTATAACAGTACTTAACCAACCCCAGGATATGTACCTGTAATAGCAGCAAATTTCCATAAACCACTGTAACTAACAGACCAATTCATCATCTGTTTATCATACACAGAGAAAGTACAAGTTACCACCCATAATTCAAATTTTCTACAGCTCTCTTATTAAACATTATACATTTCACCACACACAACTGGCCAGCAGCTGCATGCAGCTTCATGCTTAGGAAAGCCCCCACTAGGAGACTTCCTACTGATTTTTTATTTATTTCATATCCAAATCCTTCTCTTATTGCATTGCTACAGATAATAATTTTTTTTAAAAAGCAACTATTTAAGGAAATATTTTCATGAATGGTTGCATTTAACTGCTCATGTACTTCACTAACAGGAAGCACCCCTGCAGCAGTTGCTGTGTTTTGGGTGGATGTGTAGGCAGATTTCTTGTGCCAATGGTAACCCTAAACATTTCCAATTCTTTATTTTAAAAATCTGTGAATTACCAAGAAACTAACGCTGGGAGATGCACACTTAGTTCAGGGTGGGGTTTGTTTTTTTTTTTCCCCCCCAAATAAATGGCTTGGCTCAGTAAGAAAGTGTCACAACACAGCACTATGAAATACTAAGAGCTGTCTAGTCCTGCTTGTAAGAACAAAAGGAATGGAAACAGCTAAAATCAAGCTTCAGGCGGGTAAACATTCACCCCTTGCTTATTGCTATTTATGCAACATATTGATTTTATAAGTGTCAAAAGCTGCTGCAATGCACCTGAACAAACATTTCCATGTGATGAACTTTCACTGGAGACACCACAATTTTGTATCATGCTTCCTGCCCTAAGCTTGACAACACAAAGTCCCCATTATCATTCCCTACAGACCAGAAATTGTAAGAACACCTCTCTGGGATGACTCCTTGGATGTTTTTCACAGGAAAAAGCAAATATCTAACAGTTCTGAGGCAAATCAACTCTCCAAGTAGGAATCCACAGAAGGAACAGAATCAAACCTACTTTATTTTGATTTCTTTTGGTGGGGAGAAGGGATGCTGAATATGGAATATTTACTGACAAAAAGCAGGTATGGACAGTTAGAGCTTTTCAATAGGAAATTCCATTTGGGAATGGCTATTTCTTGGGTAAACAAAGCATCCTAGTACAGAACTGCTTAAAATATTTGAATGAAATTATGCAAATATACTTTAAAGTTGCATGGTCTGTATTAAAAGCTACTGAATTAACAGCCTGCTCCTCCACCCCCATGTCTCAGAATGTTACACATTTGATAAACACAGTATTTGGCCTCAGAAGCTGGAAGATTTATTTCTCACCTTGCTTACTCTGAAGGTCTTTCAGTTTGGAGCAAAGCTCCTCCACTAATGTTTCAATCCCAGAGCTCTGCACAACAAAAAAATGACAGGAGAGGGGAAAAAGGAAAAGAAACTCAGTAAAAAAAAAATATTCATTTTATAGAAAGACATCAATGCAGTAAACATATCCCAGCAGACATGCATTTTCCTTTTTGCATGGCAACTGTGGAACAGAAATTATTAGCAGGCATAAATCCATTCCTGTAAAGATATTAATTAGAGGTCAAAATGATTCCACAAAACCTGTAGATATATTCACAGTGGTTTCAAACTAAAGTCACATTATTGCATTATTGTATATCCAATGTTTTGCAAACTCTGTACCTTCACATTTACTGCACTCATCACTTAGGATTTAGCCAAGAGTCTCTGCATAAAAGTTCAAGACTCAACTGATCACTAAGATTCCTTTTCAGAAGCTAATCCTCAGCCTTTTGCTTGCACAGCTTTATGCTTGTAAGAACGGGCCTGTTAAAAGGATACAGAAAAATCAAGAGTCAAGGTGAGAAGTGGAACATGAGGAGCACACAGATGTGCAGGTGGCAGAGGGAGAGGAAAAGCTTCCATAGTGTCTTCAGGTAAAACCAGTTTACAATGCCCAGATTTTTTTTTTTTTTTCTAAACATTGTGTTGTTTGCTTTGGAGAGCAGAGGGAAAACCAAACACCTTATTCATCTTTCCAAAAGCCTCTGTTTTCTGCCTTTCTTCCTCTACATAAGTTTTCCATACACTCAACTTCCTTTTAAATCCTTTTTCAGGAGGATTTTTTCAGAGGTTTCAAAAACCTCTGCTTTTACTATTTGCCTACACTTGCAAGCATTTCTAGATAAAGCAACATCACTAGAACAACAAAGTCTTGAAAACTCACAAGATGCACACAGAACAGTACAAGATACTCCCAAGAGCCTCACAGCAGAAAACCCCATCCTGTTCTCTGATGGAAGAGAACTTGAATTCCAGTCAGTGAAACCCTGAATCCCAACCTACAGCCTGATGTGAGAATTCCTGTTGAATGAAAATGAGGGTGAAGTGGGTCCTCTGCAGATATTTGGGTTCTTAGTGTTCCCATGCTCAGGAGGCATTCTTCACCCAAAACCAGAGAGAAGGTTGCAGGAATGAGGAGAGCTGTGCACCTCAGAATCAGAATCAGTAAGGTTGGAGAAGACCTCTGAGGTCAGCATCTTGTATCCCATGCAGAGTTTCCTCCATAACACCACCAACATCTTGTCCCCATCAGACTTGGAGATATTAAGACACAGATAAACCTCCTACAAAATTCTCTCACCTTCTGAACGTGACATGAGCTTCCCTGTGGACAGTCAAAGAACAGACATTCTCTCCAAAGGGAACACATATCAAATACGTTACAGAAATGCATTAAAAATATATTGTTTTGCTGTGTCACCATGGTGGTATAAAGATTCCCTTTTCCCAAGATCTGAGTTTCTCCTGATCTCTGGATACCAATTGCTGAGAAACGTGAACATATGTTGCTCAAGTACAAGAAGATATGGAAAAGAAAATACTAATTTATACAGTGAAACTAGCTTGTTTTAGTCTCTGTCAGAAACATTTGCAAAATCATATAACCAGAGCAATGACATATATGCTAAATTGTAATTTTTAATTATTTGCAGTCAAGGGAGAAAGCCATTTTCTATTCCTAACTGCACTGCTGCACCCAAGTGCTAAATATAAACCTTTATGCCACATGCCTAACTGCAGATGACTTAGCAGTATTAAACTTTAGAAGGCATCTTCTAGATTAGTAAATTTATCAACACAAAGTAAATTGTTTAGAAAGAACCCATCAGCACAGGAATACGTAGTTGTAATAATAATCTCTTTATGCCTATATCACTCCCGACTCCCTCCTCCTCCCAAAAGGGCATCAGAGGAAGAGCTGGCCTTGTTTTTGTTTAACTGAACAGACATCTGTAGGAAACCTGCAAAAACTAAGGAATATAATTAAGTTAAGGAAGTGAATCTATAATATCATGTCAAAACCCAGCCCAAACTGGCAACAATTTGCTCACCATCACACCGAAGAAGTGCAAACTTTTGGATGCGACCCCTTCATTTCTTCCTGTACCATGAAATTAATACTTGAGTCAGCTGACAGGCTGCAAGCTGTCCTGCATAGCAAGCTGATGCAGCTAGTGCTAGCTTTAAAGAAAAAAAAAAAAACAAAAACCCAGCAGGAGGAGGAGGGGGGGGAAAGTCAGTGTGCAGAATGCCAAGTCACCAGAGACCACTTGCTCAACCTCTTACTGCGGTATATTAAGTAAAAAAAGCTGCAGAGTTACTGTAAGGAATGCCTCAGCAGTTCCCTCCTGTGTGACAAGAGGTGTTCTCTCAAGATGATTTTTAGTTACTGCATTCTATCATTGCTGAAATTCATGTATTGTTGTTGCAGCAACCCCACTGCTGGAAATTAAGGTATTTCTGGCACTGGCTGGGTTTGATTAGGGCACAAGGAGTTAAACTGAGGTGATCTCCCCAAAGTGCTTTATTTAGATTGAAATTTAAAGACGGTCCTCGAAATGTACAAACGTCAGAGTACCTTAAAAACATTTTCCAGTGTGGAAGTCTTGATGCCTAATTATGATCACTTTTGTAATTCCAACACAAAAGGCTTAAACCTTATGATCATCTGAGATGATTTAAACTACCACCCAGATTTCTGTCAACACTTTCCTGTCATTCAGACTCCAAAGGGCAGCACGTCAACTTTTTAAATTCATACTTTTCATTCTGCATAACAAAACATCCTCCATATCAACAACATTCTGTTTCCAACATATTTCTGTTTCCTTCCCCTGCTTTAACTCACAGCCAGTTTCACCAGAAGTTATTCTTTTTGGCTTTTCATCAGCTGGCTGAAAGCAAGGGAAGGATTACATAAAGGATAGGTGTTGTGTTACTGGCTTTGGAGTGACTGTGCTAACAGATAAATTAAGCTTCTGAACTCACCCAACATGAAGAGGAACAGTCAATCTGCCTGCTGGAGTTACAGCACTCCAATAGCCAGCTTCTTCCTTACTGACCAAGACCACTCTATACAGAGCCAAATTAATGCAACTCTGTGTAACGAGGGGTAAGAGCAATTAAAAAACCCCCAAAAAACAGCAAAACACACACACATATCTGTATGTGTGTGTAAAAATGTTGTTGGGGTTGTTTGGTTGGTTTTTTTTTTTACATATATCTGTATAATGTCAAATCTTAAAGATATTTTTTCACATGCTCTCCTTGGGAAGCAATCAGATGACAAGTGGTAACTCATCAATTTAAAGCAATCCAGGGATTTTTTGCATGCACGTTCACACCCCTGGAAAAAATTGCAGAAAATGTTCCCAGAAGATATTAAATCTACAAATCTAGTTACTTCTGAAATATTTTTATACATTTAAAATAATCACTTTAATTAATTGTGAAGGAAACAGTATTACATACACTGAATTTTTTGTGCACTAGGAAGTGTTGCCTGAGTTAGCAGTGGGCTATGGCTTCTACAATCTGAGAGGTTTTGGCTTCTAAGAAGCTCTGAAGCAATACCTCCTCTTGCATTCCTGATGAATAATTTCAATTCTTGTCGAAATTCATCTCTCCTCAGTCACCATCCAGGAAAATTAACAAGCTTTTCCTGAATTGGATCAGAAATGTTCACACACCACTATTATTTTACACTTTTTCTCTGAAACTGGGGACAGATGTGGTCAGCAACATTTTTTGGTTTTCCTGCACTTTCACTCCCTCCTGTTACCCAAGCATGATGTGTGGTTATGGCTCTCTTACTTCCATCCAAAAAATGCCATCCAAATATATATACTCTGCTCTGCACATCTACATGTGCAGTAGCCAAAAATTCAGGATGAAAAAAAAAAAAAAAAAAGAAGAAAAAAAAATTTGGTATTTAGAATGAGCTTTCCACATCTGACATAGATACATACACAGAAAAAAAAAAAAAAAAAAAAAAAAAAAAGGGAAAAAAATAGCATCAGATTATACAACAGAAATGGAAGGGGTTTTTGGGGTTTTTGGTTTAGGCTCCCAGCCTAACGTATGTTCCTAGCTTCCCTCCAGAAGCTTTGAACTGTGTACTGTAAATATTTGCTGGTTACTTCAGGCCTGTATCAGGAAAATTCCTTGTTCCTCTTTAAGCTTTTGGAAAAGACAAAAGGGTTACACTTCATTTTACTTGAACAATTAAAAAAATCACTTGTTTGCTCATAGGTTTTCCCAACTGAATTGTTTAGGTTGAAAGGAACCTCTGGAGCTCATCTGGTCCAAACCCTTCTGCTGAAGCACAGAGCATCCTCCAGACTCTCCTTTCACATAACCCAAGGTCAAAGAATTTAGAAATTGAAGCCAATCAATATATTCATGCTTTCAAATTATTCTTTTACCAGGTCAGGACTCTCCAGACAGAGATGGTTCTCTGCCTGTAGTGTAGCAGGACTGTTTTCCTGGCATGTAGCCTGTCACCAAGAGCAGGATTAGGGAGCTGTTCTATAGGAATCAGCTGCTAAGCCATGTGAACTGAGTAAGGCATAAAATGTGATTCATTGCAACTCCCCATCTATTTCTGTATTTTGTAGGATGATGAGAGTGAGATAAAAGTCTAGGGTTTTATTTTCTAGCATTCTCACACAGTGTAATTCAGCAGGGTACAAGTGCTCCACAAAAAGGTGCTCAAGAGAGAGAGAAACTCCTCCAAAAACTAAAAAAAAAAAAATACTAAAAGGAAGCCCTAACCCCAAGATCATCACCACATAAATGAATGAATAAATAACTAAACCCATAAAATGTGCTTACTCCAGGCAGAGTTCAAAGGAATAAAACAAGGTTCCAGTTTGCCTGATGGGATTTTCCTCCAGTATAACAAACACTAAGAAACATTTGGAGTATGTATTTGGACAACTCCTTTTTGCCCCTTGGAGTAGTGTGAGCCCAGTGACATCTTTATCTTTTCATTTGAACACGTAATGATTCCCAACAAAGACATTGCCTAGTCAGAAAACCAGATTTTGTTTATTAATTTCTCTTTTAGGGCTTATCAGTACTTGATACAAGCCACCTTCAACAGATGTGTGACCTTAAAATACTGATGTCCAGACAGACAGACTGAATTAGTATCACAAAATCCAGTCTCTAGCAATACAACAGCATGAGCTCTCCAAGAGGGAGATAAAAATACTTTCTTGCAACCCTGAGTCCTGTCTCCTGTACTAAAACAGCAGTAGGAAATGTAAATCACATCTCCAGGCTCAGATTTCAAAGCTACAATTCACTACTTCATACCACACATTCTGAGAGAGATAATAGCACATGTTATTTACTAAATCAAGATAAAAGAGGTCAACTACCTGCTCAAGCTAACTTAAAATAAACAGACTATCCCTAAATGTAGGTTACTGGAGCAGCTAATCTGATTTCAGTTTATTTAAAACTTAATTCTTGCAGCTCCCTCCCATAGAGGGCTGCATGGAGATAAAACCAAGAAGGGATAATTCCTCCCTGGAAACCATACTTTTTGATTACCATTTATTTACCACTTATTGCTTTTAAACAAAAAAATGCTGGCTTCAAAGCCAGAAAAAACTAGCCAAGCCTTGCTGTCCTTGTGAGCAGTGCTGCTCTGAGATTTCACTTCATCCCTTCAGCTTGCAGATGCTGAATGTTTATTTATATTCTCAGTGACACAGGAGAAACTCCTGAATCTCTGTTCCCACCTATGATGGGGAAGTTCTTTTCTGCATCAAGTGAAATGAAGAAGGGACACTGGAAATTTTCTCTGCCATTTGCACTGAAGTCTGCTTGTGCATTTTGTAAGTATTTATGATGTGCCCCGATTCAACTTTTTGGTTAAATATTATTTTTGCACATTAATCATAATCTAGTAGCAGTGTTGTGTAGCAGCACACAAGCCACTGCTCAGGAGAGTTCTGTCTCTGGGCTTTCCTGGCATTTTCACAGCCATGGTTTGTGTGTCAGAGACTCTGCTGCCTTCTACCTCCAAGAGATGATTTTGCAAACTTTCTTTCAGTCCCAGACACAGCAGAGAAGCTGCTCACCAGAGAATTGCCTTGCCCCATTTTGCTCCTGTCCCTGCTGGCAGCACAGGCAAGGTGAAACAACTTTCAAACATCCTCAACAAGAACTTGCAGCCTGCAGACAAAGTGACCCAGGCTGTGGAAGACACTTAAAGACAAGAAATAGGAGATCAGCATTTATTTACTTTTGATGGCAACTGAGAAACCAATGACACACAAAAAAAGTCATGAAGCAACTTGTGTGCAGGCAAAGCCCCCCACAAAGAACTTCTCCACTTCAATATATACTTCTTCTGTATAAAGAAAATTCATGAAAAATTGAAATAGTTAAAACTTTGTCAGCTTCTATTAAAGTTAATATTATACTCAGCAACTTTAGCAACCTGACAAATCAGCTAAGTGGTACTATCAATTAAATTCAAGTGGTACTACAAATGAAATTATTATTTACTATTTAAATGCCAAGGTCATAAAGAAAAAGAAATTGATTTATTGTAATTGTTTTACTCTCTAATGGTCACCCTGGCAAGACACATTAATTTCAGCTTTCTGTACTGTATCCAAAGTTAAAAACCACAGGCTGATACTGTTTTCCAAATTCAATACCACATACCCAACTCAGAATATGAATGCATAAAAAAGGAAACTTTTGAAGCCAATGAATTTGATTATATAGAACCAATCCAAATTAAATTATTGCAGAAAAACAATGACTGGTACAACATAGGAGCATAAAGTTACCACCCCAAATTCTCAACAATCCATTTGTGCCTGCAAGTGCTCTGGTATAATACTAGGATTGGCTTCATGAGTGAAGAAAGATCCCATGAAGTAGATTCCTTTGTTCATTCTTAAAATGTCCTCATCCAGTTCAGCAGAATTAAGACACAGGGATGGCTTTAAGTGGAACTCCAGCACCATCTTGGGGTGAAATTTCACCTGTAATGCTCCAGGTGTTCAGTGAATAAAAAATTCTATATGGTGCAGGAACAGCTGAAAATGTGGTTGCTCTATTGAGCAATGCAACCTTTAGCAGAAAAGTTGGCAGATAAAGGGTAAGAAAGCTTGGCTTTATGGCCACTGGACAAGCAACATCAGGAATTTCATTACTGGGAGGAAATAAACCCACTGGAAAGTCTTGGTTGTATCAGTCTCAGCAAGTAACCTCTAACTCCAGTCTTGCTGTGTCTACCCTACAACACCACAACACAGGTCAGTTTCTAAATTCTGACTTCTTTTTACTCAACTTCTGAGTCTCAAAGATACTGCTGTCAAGTTTCATGAGTCAACCCCCCTAGAAATTTACACACTTTCAGAATTAGGTTAAGAAAAATAAGAAAAAAATCTGGGAAACTATATGTGAACAAATGGACCTTCTAAGTTTCAGGTGTACCAGACATGAATCAAAATAAGCAACACCAAAAAAAAAAGAAAAAAATAATCCCTGAACCACTAACCAAAAGAACTCCCTCAAAAGAAGTCTCTACTCAAGGTCAATATTAATGAGCTTTTTAAAATGTGAACAATTCTTCAGCACATCTTTAAAGTGCTATTCAGACTCTATTCAAGTGTTCTGGAAAAAATACACTTTAGAAGGGCAGTAAGAATAGCAACTGAGTACTACATTAAAGGACTTGTCTTCAAAGTTCTACTCACCATTATTCTGTCTTTATTTTCAGGCACCTTGCAACATATCTACATTTGCCCTGCTTCTGGCTGTCTCTGCAGCCAAAGATTCATATGAGCATAGACACCTTGAGACACCAAAAAGCTTGTCACATAAAAAATCCTGTTCTCAGCACATCACCAGTTTGCATGGTCACAGAGCAGGTACAGTGTCTGTCAAAGGGAGCTTCCTCTCCCAGAAGCACTTCAGCCACAGAATCCTTTGCCACTGCCAGACACAGCTTCCCTGACTTGTCAGACTCTGTAACTGAAGAAATACTTTCAAAAAACCCACCAAACCAGGCTTTCTGAAGGCAAATGTTTGTTTTCTGCACCATCAGATCAGAATTAAATCCCAAGTTTCAGCCTCAGACCAGTGTTTTAACAGCACTGCTCTTTTTAGTAAGAGACAAACTGACCTCAAACAAAACTGTTACCACATCAAGCACTCCCTAGGAATGAATACCCTGTAAATGGAAATCCACACGAGACAAGACTGCAAAATATTGATTTCAAACACTAAATGGAAGACTGTCCAAATAGTTCTCAAGTTAATTTTTATCTAATCTATTGCATGACTTCCTCTCCCCATCAAGAATTGAAGTCATCACCCAGTCTGAGGGCCTTGGATGCCAGGTAGAAGGGGGGAAGCAGATTGCCTGCAATTCCTCAGCACATTACTTGTCTAAGTAATTAACTATAAAGATCAGAATTAAGGTACCTGGATCTCTGTCATATCCTATGAAGAGTCAGAGAAGTTTTTAAAAATTAACCCTCAGTGTTCTTTTTTCTTCTGCATCAAAAATGGATCAGGCTGTTAAATCCTAAAGATCTGGGGGTTTTGTTTGTTTGGTTGTTTTTTTGTTTGTTTGTATATGTATTCTTTCTACAAATGCACACAGGGTAAATATTCTAACTATTTCATTTAAACACAATATACTGAAGTTTAAATACACTAAGCCTTCTTTTGATTACTCCAAGTAACAGAGCTCCCTCCAAACCTTGTTTGCTTCACTCCAGTGCTAAGGGTGAAAGAAGGGAGGCTGGAGCAAGTGTTCCCTACCTGTGTGAGGATATTGGTATTTCCATACCCTTCTACTTTGAAAAAAGGATCACAGAAGAGAAGCAAAACTCTAAGCAAGCTCCAGAAGTGCCCATGTGGGCTCCTGCCAGAACCCTTGCAAGAAGGAAAACCTGTGAGAACAAAGCTGCTATTGGACATATTTATGAAGACCCTAATGAATGTAGCTGACTTTTATCTATCTGACAAAAATATCTCTAGGAGTAAACATTTTCAGATTATTCAGGAAACAAACAAAAAAAATTCAAGTGGCACTGGAAAAAAAAAAAAAAGTATTTATTTGTACCTCAAGGGTTTATAAATGCTCCTCACTCACATACCACCCAATTTTGGCTATACTTAACAGAGTATTTTTATCTTTTTGTAGAAATGAAATCATGAAACTTGCATGGAGCAGCTTGAATGCCTCAGCAGAAATAATATTTTAACATTATGTTTCACAGTCCAAAAACTACTGACCATTCCCATTGGAGTAGCACACAAACAGAAGTACAGAAAGCTGCATACACAGGAAATGTGTTTGAAAAGCAGAGAAGCAGATGTACCTTAAATACTTCACAAATATCATTAGTATCAAAGCAGGATCACCCTTTCCCCAACTCCAGAGTAAAAAAAATAATAAAATTTGTATTTCTCTTATGCAATACACGTTAACCTACCTGTAAGAGAGCTTTAAGTAACAACTGTTTATTCAAAAAAGGTTTAAAGGTTCCACCCTGTGTCTGAAAACACATTTTAAAAAATGCTGAGCTGTAATTTCATAAAGACAACAACAGTGCAAGCTCAATTGTCTGAGCATGCAGGAGAGGTCAAAACAGCCCTGAAATCACAGAAGTCTCCAGGCTGCAGATTAGAGGTTAATGCTGAACAACCAAAATCTGTCAAGGTGGCAGGAATCAAAGGAGGAAGTTACCTGTCCTACCTTTCAGGTCCCACATCTTTTTATTTGTTCAAAACTTTAGTGGGACAGTTTTTTCCCCTCCCTCTTCCATTTTAGGTGATAGCAGCTCTCAAGTGGAGTCAGACCAGGGATTATTAATGAATTTACCTCCTTCCTTCTTCTTTTCCAGTAGATTTCTCCATATAATGTAGGTTTAGCTGTAAATGATGCCCCCAGATTTTCAGCTCTGTGAAGATGCATCAAGAGAGTATTTCTAAAGCTAAAAAATGATCATCAATATTCCTGTGCTCTAGGGATGAGGCTGCTGCTTTTTGTTGTTCATAAAATGAGTATATAAAGAAGGGGCCATATCCTCAGGAAAGGCATTACTTCTTGCAGTGCTTTCTTCAAATTAACTTTCAGAGCAGTCAGACTGCTGACCTCAATATTCTGTAATTAGGAGAGCAAAGGAAATTACCAACAAAATGCTATTTTGTATCACTTTGTTAGGATGATAAGCAATGGGGAAATGGGAGCTCAGAAGTCTCCCAATTAGTCAGCACTTTTGTAACTGAGCAAATGCTCCAGCAGCTTCACAAACAGAAAGCTGCTATCTGATGGGATTACCTACAGAAATCAACCCCACTCCCTTCACTACTCTTGACCACTTTCCTGGCCCTTGCTGGCACAAATGCCTGTCCTACAAATCTGCCAGGAATCTCTCCCCTCAGCCAGGTTAGTATCAGGGAATCAATGTCCTATCCCCATTCAGTTCTCCACAGAACCACACAAGTGCTTGTGCAAGCACAAACTTAGCAGCAAGGATGCTGGATGGAGCAGTGATACAGAGCCAGGGGAGATTTTCTTCTCACAGCAGTGACAGATCAGAGTATTTGTAGTCCTGAAAACTAAAAGAGAGACTTTTCCATTCCTTCTGTCTCAAAAATCTGCCCAAAGAGCTTTCATTGCCCTGTGCTACAGATTTTTTTTTTCCTTTTAAACGTTTCCTTCCACCGTTCTCATTTTCTCCACTTTTCCACTGAGCTACATGGGATCTGCTGCCTCTGGTATCTTCCTTCACCTCTCCTCACCTTCACCACTCAGTGCACTTCAACTCCACTTCCACTCAGTGATGCAATCTGGAAAGTGACCATTTGCTGCTACACATTGCATTTTATTTAGCAATTCTGGATTGCACATACAGAACACCCAGAACAAAATTGCTTTCTGCCCCAAGATTTCATTCCTTGCTGCTCACACACGACACAAAGCAAATGTAGAATTTTAAGAAATACCTTTATGCAAAGTTTTGTGGTGATTTCAACACAAATTGGTGCATTGCAACTGTCCCTGAGAAGAACAGGTGAGGGTTTACAGGAAGGAAAGTGTGACACTACATGGTGCAGAATGCTTTGTGAAATCCTGCTGCCAAGACACAGATTTCATCATTTCCCATTGAAAAATAAAAAACTCCAAGAGAACTCTTGGGGAATTTGCATTTTTAAGAAGCCAAAAAATTAAAAGACAAGCAGCACAGGGTAAATATATCTAACATAAAGAAAAGCATAAAGTCTCAAGGATCTGTTAAATAGTCCCAACTTACTTCATCAGAAGCAGAGCGAAGACACTGGACAGCAGCCTGTTTTTTCATTTCCTCTAGTGTTAGATCAGAGCACTTTTTCTTACTCTTTCCCCATTTCTTGTAAGCTCCCTTTTCCCAGCCCAGGAAGATGTCATTCTCCTAAAACCAAAATAAAGAAATTATATTATTAAAATAAAGGAATGTCTCCGTACCATAGCAGAACAGGCCTGCAAGTAATAGACTGTTCAAAATGCAAACATCCACATCCTATCTACTAAAACCTACTTGTTGCTGAGTTAAAGATCAGTTTGACTACAGAAAACTTGACCCTACTCTTCAGAAAAGCACATATATTTTTCACAAGGCATGGAAGCTACTCACACTTCACTCCAATGTTTTCCAGTTGCACAGCATATCCATAAAGATCATTTTAGGGACAACCTACAGTTGAATGTATTACTGCAATTTATACAAAATATGTTAAGAGAGTTCCACTGACCTCTGAAATAGTAAGGATGAAAAGCAAATAGTTCAGAGTTAGGATCAATGTGAGGACACTGTATCTGTTGTATATTGCTTTTCAGAATTTATAATCAAACTTGCTTATTTTCAGCTGTCCATTCACACATATATACAAATGACTGCCTGTATTCACCTCAAAGAAATATTTTTGGCTACCAGGAAAATAATCTTGAGCATTTTTAATGCATCCTGGTCTAAATCACCTTCTACTGAGAAATCCACCAACACGTGGTCCTTTTCACCAATTCTGTTTCAGCTTCTAATGAATCCAGGCTAAAGTCTAACTTCATTTAAAACAATTCCCAGTTACCCATGGCTCCAAAATGAAGTGGAGGAAAAAAAATAAAACCTGCCAGGGAAACTAGATGTTTCTGTGCAACCAAAGAGTAAGGTGAGGAAAAAAGGGGGTGGAGTGGGTCCTATCACCTTCAGAAGCAGCCACTGGGCATGATTTTACATGACTGAGTCCCTTCAGGGAAGAGTAGAGCAATTTTTTTTTTTTAATTTATTTCTCATTTAAGTCTTCTTTGGTCACCAAAACTGGGGAGATGGATTTTGTTCTGAGAGAAGAAAAAGCTGCCAGTCACTCTGTTTTTCCTTATACTTTGGCAAGATGCCAGTGGGTCATTTAAACCCAAAACTTTTAACAGACTACTGGTCTGTTCTTAGAAGGATTAACAGAAATAAGAAGGGGGAAAAAAAAATTCCTTTAGATACAGTGAGGCTGAAACCCCCACTAGGTTCCTAAATCTGTCCTGATAATCCTGGGAACAACGTGGTTCATCACAGAAAACCTGGCAGAATCCCCTCCTTTCTACCTCTTTAGACAACACACAAAAATTTGTTTCTGAACAGAGGCTCCTGAACACTGGCTGCCAGTTCCTCACACTGCCTAAGGTAAATTTTATGGGGGAAAAAAAGTTGAAAACGTGAGGTTTTGAATTTTTTTTTTTTTTCTTGGACAAACTTGCTGATTTTTTAGCTTCAGGTTTTACAGGAGAAGAAACCACCCTGGGTGACAGCTATTCCACACCAAATTTTGAAGCTGAAAATCCTTCCATGAGCTGCAGTATTTATTATTTAAATTTTATTGAGGACCTTGCACTGCCTGCACACATATCAAACAGCACTTCCATAAAACACTACAAAACCATGAAGGAATAAAAAAAAAAATCCCTACATGTAATTCTTGTGCTACAATCTGCTGGAGCCAGATTTTAGCTGAAACAATTGATAAATAAATAAATTTAAGAAAAGAGAAAGAAGCATCACAATAGAATGGGTAAGATAAAACATTCTATTTCCTAGAGACTGAGATTGTAAAACTTCAGTGTTGTGTGACACACAAACTGAGTGAAATTCTGCTTTTAGGATGAGTACATTGACTGAAAAAAAAAAAAACCCAACCCCAACAACAAAACAAATACAATCCAAATGGTTTAAATTAATTTACTGCTTTTTTTCCCCCTCTTTGTCTCCAGTGGTCAGGAGCCTGTTAGTAGGTCTACTCCTCAGACTGGAAAACATTAAGTTCATGACAAACAGGAAAGGAAGCAGTCCAGCAAAATATTCTGTATGCATGAAGGCACATCAGGCAGTTACTTCACATGGAAAGAATCACTAAGAGCCTCTGTCCTGATGCCTTCATTTACCTTTGTTTCCTGAGAGAACTGGAGGTGATATAATAATGCCTATTTTAATGCAAGAGCCCAGCTCTAGCTTTGAATTTTCACCCTTCTGTTCAGTGTCACTGAAGGTTTGGTGATGGCAGTGCCACCCCAAGCTCAGGGGTGTTAAAAAGTCTGCACACACACAGAAGGAAAACTGAAACGTGGTTTAGGAAATTCTAATATTTCAAACAGACCTGTTCAAAATCCTACCTGGATTTGTAACTGACAATCAGGCAACATTAAATAATTATCAACAGCAAGCTGAGGCCATCTGGATACTGGAAAAATTCAGGTTTGGATGTCTGAACTGCTGTTTAAACAACTCTTCTTCAGAGTGCTACTGTGCCTACCTACCACATAACTGGGTTATTTTATATGAAAGATTTTTAACTGTAAAGACACTGAAAGTACAAAGTTTGATAAATGTGGCTGAAGAAATACTGATGAAGGAACTCTGGTCTTTCTGCTAATGCTGCCTCAAGAACTTCAGTATTTGGAGTGTTTAAGTCAATCCTGAATTAATACAGAGGTGCAAATTTTTAAAAGAGATTTCTAAATTGTTTCTCCTGGCCAATTACACACACACAAAAAAGCAGAAATTCTACCACTTCCCTCCCCATTACCAAGAAACTGGAGAAGCAAAAGAAAAGGAAGGTTGGAAGTGATTCTTCCACTTTTGTTTGTTATAAAGGTAAGAGAAACCAACTGCTTCCAGGAAGACAACAACACCCAGTGGTAAGACTGGAAATTATCTTCCAGTTCCCAGTTTTCATAAACAGCAAAGCAGTGTTAAAACATACTTGAAGAATCTTGCAGGAACTACCTGGATTTGAGAAAAGCTGGAGTCAAGTTCACTGCTGCAGAAACACCACATAACTCAAGGTCCCAGTTTCTAGTCAGGTAAGTAAAGAAGCTGAAATTTTGCCTTATCAGCAGAACACCCAGGAAAGTAATCAGATTTACCTCAGAAGCAAACTCCCCAAATGGGAAAATCAAATCAGCAGAAAAACTTGTTTTTTTTTTTTCCCCTCTTAGAAGTTCAGGGAAATTGATTCCCTGAGATTCTTCAGCTGTCCTGGTCTCTTCAGGCATCCAGAGTTTTTAAAGCATTGATGTTTAACTAAATAATCCAATGTTCACATAGACAGATATTCAAAATACTCCAAAAATCAACTCTTGATATGTTTGGAGAGGCAGGGAATGGAAGGGAATAGCCACAAATTATATCAAAAACAAAACAGGTCCTTACAACCTTGACAACTCTATGCTTCTATGACCTCCAAGAGCATCTCCTAATGGAGAATTTTGGGTAAACTACAGCAAATACAAGTGTGTTTCACCTTTAAGATTATTCCCAAACAGGCTGTATGAGAACCTTCAACGTTTGCTGAAAAAATAACTTCCCTTAGACTGGAGTTGGGAGAAACTCCCACAGATTGCTTAGAGCCACAGGGATTTAAGACACCTTTTCAGAATGGCTTTGTGTGAAAATGTGAAGAGACACTGCACCTCATTATAATTAAGGAGAAACCTCTAATGATGGGCTCAGACATTCCTCAGAGGCTGCCACAGAGTGAGCCCAAGATGTGAGATAACACAGGGGATGAAAACACAGCAAGAAGAGGTTCTGCAGACACAGCAGAAGGTCAGAGAGCTGCACAAGTCTCCCTGGCAAAAAAATATACTGCCACAGAATGAATTAAGACTGGAGAATATTCAATAATGACTCCAAAACCAGGTAAATCCTAGGCAAAGAACTTATCTGAGGCTTAGAGGACCAGCTAGAGCTGCTGTCACCTCTTCCTTCCCCAACCATCCCAGGCTGGGCAGTGGGACTGGATGCCACATCAGCCCACACCACACCCTGCTCCATCTCCAAGGTCCTCAGGGTGCTCAGGATGTGCAGGCCAGGCAGAACTTTACCCTTTATCCAAACCAATCAATCTGAGTATCAGGAGGTTTCTGTCAATCATGAACTCTTGCTTGTGATGCTGCCAACTTGAAAGGCCAGGCTGTGTGCTGTGCACTAATTAAAAGTTCCTCGAGGCTGAAACCAGCCAGAAGAAACTTGATCACACCCACTCCCAAGAGTGAGAGAACATGTAAATGTTGCATCTGTTGAAATCCTACATTTGGTGAGCAGGCTGCCTTTAGAGTTTTCCCATTAAAGTCAAAGCAGAGAATTTAGCAAGAGAATTTAGCAATTGTACTTGCACATCTTACCTACGTGGCAGAGGAGAAAGCCAAGAACTCAAAGTGCCACTAAACAGCCCAGGTAGCTGAAAGAAACATCACTGGAGAAGCTCTTTCACAGGATTTAGGGTTGCTTTCTTGTGTTTAGGAATGAAACTGTGTGGCAAGCATCACTGACCAGTGTCATGATCAGATTTCAGAGAGCACAGGCAGCACACAGCTGTGCCTGGAGACAAGGGGTGGAGGAACCACCATGCAGTGATGCCAAAGAGGCAGAATCTGAAACACTGCAACTCTATCAGCACAGAGATGGCTGCAAACAAATCCTGACTCTCACTTTATTTACCTAGCACTTCATTTACCATCTCTGCTTTGCCTTGTGGAAGCCTCTGTGAGAATACATGATAAGTTAACAATAAAAAGTGGTTCTGCTTGCACAGCTGTGATAGACACACCATAACCAAGCCTTAGATGCTCCTTAGGAAATCACAAAAGATTAATATTGTGCTGTTTTAAAAGACAGCTGATTGTTCAGAGCAGAAACTAATAGCATTTTACCTTTATTACACAGATGTGCCTACTTCAATAGGATAGGACCTAAGATGGGTACCACAAACCGTAAGTTTTCTATCCTGAAATGGAGGTTTCACACACCCAACAGTCCTGTTTGCAAAGGAACCAGCACTGCAACATCATCACTCACACTGGCACAAAGTTTGGAAAATAAATTTCTCAGATAACCATAGTCCTTGAGAAGAAATGCTTTTCTTCTGCACTTCAGCTGAAGCTGCCTACCCTGAAGCCTCTGCAGTTTGCTGAGTCCAGGATGCTCCTCATCAACCCCACATCTAATATAAAGGCAGGATAGGGAAGTTACCTGAGAATTAACAAATCAAATCTCAATTAAAAATGAGTAAAATAAAATATTTTTTAAAAATATTAAGAAAAACAAAAAAATAGAAAAGTATAAGGAAAAAGACAAAGAGTAGAAAATAGAAAAGTAGGAAAAAAATAGAAAAAAAACCAGAAAAGTAGAAAAAAAGTAGGAAAGTAGAAAAAATAGTAAGTCCCCCAGAGACACTGCCCCAGTTTGCACTTGAATTGCAGTGGTCAGAACTGTTCCATGATCTTTGGCTGGAAGTTCTTGGATAGGAACCCAACTGGAACAACTTCATCACCTGCAAAACAGCTCCTGGTGCAGCTGCTCCCCAGAAACCAAACCACAGGTGCTCTCACAGGACACAAGAAGCCACATCCCTGCAGTTTTTCTCTCCAAGATTGTATCCACAAGAATTCTTTTCCAAAGTTTCAATAGGGCAGAGTGAGACCTCAGTTACCCACTCCTGAAGGGAGGGGAACACAGCTGAGTTTTCCTCTATGAACTTTTAAACTTAGCAGTCTGAGCTTTGACATGAAACTATTTTTTATTAATAAGTAAGCTTTATGAGCATATTAACTTGAGGATGCAGTACTGTTTCCTAAACATGATAAATCTGCTCTTCTGTTTACACACAAGAAAAAGAAGGGGGTTATTCCCAAACCTGCAAACACATATTTGAATAAAGGACATCAAATTCTAGGAAAAAAAAAAAAGTCCAGACAAAAGTCTTGCTCTCACAGTATCTACCTAACTATCCTTTTTACATACAGATTTTCTCAACTTGAATTTCACTAATTAGTTGGGGTAATGACTCAAAAACTAAGGTCAGAACATCTGAAAACAGTTCCTGCAGGATTATGGCACAGCTTAGCAAGCAACAGCACAAACACAAACCAAACTGAATACACATTTTGCCTGCAAGAAATTTATTTCTACAGACTGCTGTTGAGCTTGGAAACTTACTGACCTTGTGAAGCAGTTGCACAGCATCACCCTACCTGAACTGAACTCTCCTCTGCATTTTTTAATGCATTAAAAAAAAAAAAAAAAAAAAAAAAAAGGGGTTTGAATGACCCACAGTTATTTCTCTGGGATGACAAAAGAGCAAGTTAATTATACTAGAACCTGCATTGTCATCTTTTGTGAAACAGGCATACCAGCCAGATTAACATTTAATACAGGGTTAGTGCTGTACAAAGAGACAAATCCTCACTTCTCCACCTATCTTTAGGTTATGGATGAGATTCTCACTTCAAAACAAAACACAACAAAAAACCCAACATTATCTCCTCCCTAAATGTGGAAAAACGAAATGCTCATTCCTGGGAGAGACACCCAGACATCAGGTCCCTCTGCTGGGTTAACATGGGATGGCAGGGGAAAAAAATGCACCAAGATCTACAAGAGGGGCAGGTGCTACTTCTGAAAAAATAACCCTGAAGACATCAATCAACACTCACATCTTTTTAAAAATAATTATTTTAAGTGTAAACATAAGTGACTGACAACACAATAACACCAATATCTTACATAGCTGAGTGGGGCTAGTATGGTTAGGGATGTTCTTTTAATTCTTTTGTCTTTGTTTTAAAATCTCTCTGTACTTACCTGACAGATTCTCAGGCCAGGACTTCAGAGCTCCATGTCCCTGTTGATGACACCAGAACACTACAAAGAAAGCAGGAAGGGAGGGTCCCTGAAGCAATTAAAACAGTGCTCCTGATGTCATCAACATTCTGAGCTGGAGAGATCTTACTGACCATCTGAACTTCAGTCTGCAACCTTCCTAAGGAAAAGGATTTCTGCAGTATCCATAAAATGAAGACACCCTACCCCTGTCCTCTTCACCACTCCCCAAAAAGCAGACAGCAGAGGATGTTCCTATGTGTGATCCCATTATGGGTGCTCAGAGACCAATGAATTCCTTCTAACCTGTTCCAAGCAGAAGTCACTGGTGTATTCTTTGGAAGAAGTGATGGATCAAAGTCATTTCCCACAGGAAGAGACTTCTAGAAGCAAAGAATCACTGAACCCAGAAAAGCCCAGATGGGAAGGGGCCTTGACAGATCACCTGCTCCTTCAAGGAAAAGCAATCCCAGATAGGATTAGCTAGCAAGCCTGTCCTAATACACCTTGAAAACCTCCAGGAATGAAGACCCTGATGTTCCTGAAGAAGCTGTTCCAGGGAAGCTGTTCTCACTCATTAAAAAGAAAATAAATATTATTTCTTTCTCCCATCCAGATGAAACTTCACCCAGCACAACTTGGCACAACCCACTGTCCCTTGACTTCTCCACCTGGCTCCCTGTAAAGACAGAGCCTCTGTCCTGCTTGTAGCTGTCCTCAAAAGTTGAAGAGAAACCATTGCAAGAAACACATAATTCCTTCCCTGGAAATTGTTATCTTTCTCAAAAATCAAAGGAATCATAGGGAAGAAAAAATTCCTGAGATGCCAAGAACAAACTCTTCCATGGGTATTGTTCTAAATTAAAGGAGCTCAGCAGCTCCTTTACAGGATTTTTTATGCCTAAATCATTTCTTATATAGATGTTTGGCTGCATTCCTCCCTGACTTCTGTGTGGGAGCAACAGTAGTATTAGGTTTTCCCCTCTTTTTTCTCCTTTGTCAACACCAAAATTGGACTGAAACTGCTTATATGCAAAGATCTGCTCTGGAGTACAGATGTTCTTGCTCCTGAATGCCTGAACTAAACCAAAATGATTTTTAAAAGCCAGGTCATACAAATAAACAGTAGGCAAGCAGTAAAATAAAAACACACTCAAAACAATAAAAGAAATACAAGAACAGGCATTTGTGTTTTTTTTAAGATTTCCTCAACTCTCTACATAAGACATTTTTTTTTGCAGCCTTTAGAGACTGAGCTGTTTGAGAAAGGATTTAGGTAGGTTCCACAACACATGCATCCAATCATTATTACAGAATATCACTCCCAAACTAAATTGGAGTTAGGTCTCAAAACTTGGAAAGCTGTTATTGGAAGGAGAGGGAACAAATGCAATAAAGATATGTTATGAGCAGGATGAAATTGGAGGAGCTGGGAAGGAAAATTCCAGTGTCTTTAATTCTCAGTGTTGTTCAGAAGATATTCTCTATGTTTCTACTCCAGCACCCTCTCAGCACCACAGGTTATGGCCACCCTGTCAGCATCTGGGATTCCTCCCTCTTTGGCTCATTAGGTTCGGATAATAAACTTGGAAAAAGAACAGACACATTCCTTAGAACTCTGCTGTCAACCCACAAAGCATCCAGTTAAGGTATCGAAACAAGAAATAAATTGAAGTTTTCATAATACATTTACCCTGCTTCTTGCAAAGCCTGATAAAAAGAAAACTCACACTAAAAACCACACAAATAAATCACCACACTAAAGTGATGGCACTTTAGCAATTTAAAACTCTCAGAGAAGCAACTTCACTGTTATGACTGTTCTCTAAATTGGACTGAAAAGAAACAAGTCCTCATTTTTCCCAGGGCCACAGGGCAATCTATGAAGCTCCTCCAACTCTGCTGTGGCTTCACTTGGTTTCTTTTTTTCTGTCCTTACCCCACATTTTCCTTTCAAACAGGTTTTGGAACTTTATTCTGTCCCCTTCCACACTTGGTCACATCTGACCAAGATCTAAGTAAGCTCACTGTTAAGATGTTTTCTGGAGAGTTTGTTTTATTTAATTGTTATTATTAATCACGAGGTTGTTCTTGGTGACTTCCACTGCTGCCAGATAAACACCTGCATATGGAGTTTTCTGTTTTGCCCAATGCAAGTGGGAAGATTTCTGTGCACAGTGGTGGGTGTTGAGTTCAGAAACTGACAGCACCTGAGATGACTTTCTGTCTGCTTCAGCTTCATTTACATCTATTCCATATTACCCTGCTCTGCTCCTGCTGGATTTGTAAAAATGTAAATATAAAACAATGAAAGTTCTGAAACAGCTGACTGGCAATGTGTGAAGCAAAACCAAAGCAAAAGAGACAAAAAAGAGTAAGAAAAGCCACCAACCAAGAGAGTATTTGCTTTCCTTCCTTTCCACTGTAATCACAGCCACCTTACAAGACAAAGTCTATGATCAACAGCTTCCCCCTTCTTGAAAGCACCAGAACTGAATCCTTTCTTCAGAAAACTCTACTATTAAAAGCATTTTGATAAAGGTTGATTATGCGGAAAAAAGAAAAAGAAGAAAAAGAAGAAAAAAAAAAGAAAAAAAAGAAAAAATAAAACAAAAAAAAAGAAAAAAAAAGAAAAAAAGAAAAAAAAAGAAGAAAAAGAAAAAGAAAAAGAAGAAAAAAAAAGAAAAAAAAGAGGTGAAACAAAGACTGAAAAATATGTTCTAGGGACATGAATTCCACAGCAATGGATTTGATATTGCAACACAGAAACAGTAACAGAGTTGTGCCTATCTGATAAGCAGCTTCACTTTTCTTTCCCTGCCCTTTTTGCATTACATGCACAGCAACTCACTGTTCCACAACCCTCCTGGCATGTCTTTTATCAAGATTATCAGCATTAAGATTATTTGAGAGAGGATGAATAATGTATGTGCAGCAACGTATTTAAATACTTGAATACTACAATAAAAAGTGTTGGGTTTGGGTTTTAATTCCTTAATGAAAACAGCAAATGAATGAAATCTTTGAGGGGAAGTGATGGTGAGCCTACAAACTCCTCTGAAGCATCAGTGTGCAAACTGACACACAGTTTACAAAAACTGTTGGTTTACTGATGTTCCAATATTCAGTTATCCTTATATTCACAAGCACTGAATGTCTGCAGTTATGACACAGAATATTCCACCTGTTAATAATTCTGATGGCAACTGCAGCAATGTGGAAACTTTGATTTAATTGCTCCCACAGCAAGCTAACTCCATCCAGCTCACTTCACCCAACAAATTGCATCCCCAGGTGATTTATCCCCTCCTTCCACCCACACACTGAAAGACAACCCCCCCCCCCAAGCTGAGCCAGGCCCAGACACAAAACAGAACTGATACAAAAACTCACTTTTCACTGGACAACATCTAAAATGTGTAAATACCTGTTCCTGCAGGTCGTAGTCATAGCTATCATGCAGCAGAAGACTGAGGACATACCGAGTATAAATCATGGCATCAATGCCACACTTCTCTAGCTCTTGTCCCAGCCAGGTCTGCACTGGACCCAAAGCATGTAGCAGAGACATTTCAGAAACAGCTACAGGGCCTGGATAAGAGCTTGAGGAGCTTTCAGATGGCAAACCATCCACAACAACTGTACAGATAGGGCGCATGAATCTAGGTGGTTGGCATCCTTCTAAGGTGAAGCATTTTCGGGAGCTGATTTTCCGTCGGTATCTGGAGGGGATTTTCACTCCAGTAAAGAGGAGGGAGGCTTCACTTCTAGGCCAATCATTTATATTTCCTGGCAGTTAGCAGTCTAGAGACGAGCATCACTCTTCAGGCATGAGCAGTGAATAAACTAAATCCTAATAGCAAACACATATGTAGCTGTGTTTTTTCTACCTTAATTTCACATTGAGGCCAGATGCAAGTCCCCAGCAGGACCTATAAAGAGGAAAAAATGATAAGTTGTGGTAAGATGTATCCAGACATGAATAATATTAAACAGTGAACAAGACAGCGAGGAAAGCAGTCATTTGTATACTGCTTTGGACATCATAGTATGTACATGTATTTATGTACATATATAGTACACCTACTCGGTGTCATTTTGAGACTCGTGGGAATGATTCCAAGTTTAAAGGTGACTTTTTGAATGCAGGAAAAGAGACTTTCATTAAAGACTTCCCAGATCATCTAGTAATTGAAATAGGTTTGAGCTAACTTGATGGCAAAGTTGAGAGTTTATTACTTTCACTACCAGCTAAAAACAAAACCTCCTTGATAAAAAAACCCCACCAGTCCCAACCTAAGTTCATTTGCCTGAAGACTCTATGTTTTGCATTACTGAAAGACAACATCATCCAACTGTTTTGCAGTGATTTGCATTTCTGGAACAGGAAAAAAAAAAAAAGTGTCTTGCTTATAAAACACAATTTATGAAATTAAGCTGGCCAGGAGTTTCATAAATCCTACCACTACATTGTTGCTATCTTCAGGCTTGGTGATTTCTTTTGCTGTTGTTGTTGTTTGTTATTTTAGTTTCAGTGTTTGCCTTGCCTCAGGATAGCAATACATTTTAGCATCCAAAATCTGTCCACATTAAAATATAAATCTCTCGAATCACTTAAAAAATTGGAGCAGAACATAATTTTTCAGAGCCAGAATTAACATTCAACCCTCTTTACAGAAAGCAAATGGTCTTACCTGAGAGCTTACACTCTAAACCATATCCTAAAATAGATAAACCATCCTAAGACTTACACCACCCACAATCCCAAATCAATCTCAAAAAGGGGCACACACACACACAGAGGCATTCTGCCCTTTAACCCAGAAGCCAGTCCAAAAAAAAAGCATTTTTGGATCTGTCTGCTAAGCCACCAGGTGCCAACCTGCCATTTGTGCCTTCTCTCTCCTCTCCAGCTTCTCAGCACGAGAAAACAAAGACATCAAATCCTAGCAGGAAATATCCCTTCACTGGGAAAAACCAAAAAACTAAAAGCACAGTTTGTTTTGTCTCAGCCCCACAGCAAGATGAGCAACACACTCCAGGGAGACATCACCCAACTTAACTATTTAAAGGAGATTTCACCTGTTTGGTGGCCAAACTAACCTGGGAGGTGACCTGAGAGTTGACACCTATGAGCACACCACAAAGACTGTAGCTTTTAGGAGCTTTCTTTGCACCACCACCCAGGTACAACTGTGAAGTCTTCACTAAGTCAGTTGTGAGACCATCAAATAGAAAACTCTGAGGTTTCTGAAGTTTCTGAAGAAATTTTGAGTGAAAAAAACTCTGCACTGTGCTAAAGCCACTTTATTTCTGAGAGCAGCTGTTGTTTTGAGGAAGCAGGCAATGCAAGGTTGTTCCATCTTTGTCAGTAACTTTTTTGTACCAGACAGAATCTCCTAAGCAAGCACAAATAACAGTAGATAAAAGCATCCTGGAGGTTACTGCTTTACCACACAGAGAACAGAAAGCACCAGGAAAGTCTAACACTGGGCCCAAGATGCTCCAAATCAAATCCCATGAGTCCAAACTCTTGGGAAGTCCATGTTCTCCTGATTGTTGAAGAACAACATTCCACTCAAACACTTGTTTTGTCCTTTTCCTGTTGGTACCCCCCATCACAGCAGGTGATGAACACTCTCTACAAGTCAAGGTCAAAACTCAGTGCTTCAAAGCTGTGGGAAAACAGATTCCATCTGTCTTGAGACATGGAGAAGAAATATCCAAAATGCTCAGGAAATCAATGCCTTGTTGACAGAAAGTTCCTCTGGAAAGGGAATTACAAAAGGGTGGACATGGAGGAGAATCAGGAAATTAAAAAGTGAGAAAGTGACCAAGCAAGAAGCTTATTTAATCAGCAGATCTCCTACCTACCCAGAATGTTTTCATTTACAAGGTGAGGAGGAAATGAAGTGCAAAGAGATGTTCCAAGTGGTCTTTGGTTTGCAAAAATATCACCAAAATCAGCCAAGAGAGACACCACTAATGCAGAGGGCTTCCTTAAAATGATCCCATTATTCACTGAAGGCTCTGAGGACCCAAAAGCAATGAGCTTTTTGGAAACCCAGTTATTTCAAACAAAAGCAACTGCATCAGTGGACATCAAATCACTCTAGATGTCACCTACCTAGACTTCTGTAAGGCCTTCTGACATGGTCCCACACAACATCTTTCCTGTTAATTGCAGAGAATTGGATTCAATAGATGGACTATGAGATGGATAAGGAATTGGCTGGTCAGCTGTGTCCAAAGTGTTGCAGTCAGTGGCTCCATGTCCAAGTGGAAACCAGTAAGAAGTGATGACCCTCTAAGGTCCATCCTGGGATGAACCCTATTTCATGTCTTCACCAGTTCCACAGACAGTGGGATGGAGTGCAACCTCAGCACCTTTTCAGGTGACCCCAAGCTGAGTGGTTTGATTTGCTTGAGGGAAGGGACTCCATGGATATGGATAAAAAACCTGAACATGAACCAGTGCTTGCAGCCCAGAAAACCAAGCATATGCTAGGGTGCAATAAAGAAGCCATGCCAGGAGATCCTACCAGGAGTATCACATCCAGCTCAGGGCTCTCCGGTACAGGACAGCCATGGACTTCTTACAGAAAACCCAGAGGAGGAACATGAAAAGGATCAGAGGGATGGAACACTCCTCCTGGGCAGAAAGGTTGGGAGAGCTGAGGTTGAGGCTGAAGAAGAGATGGGTTTGAGGAGAGTTTAATGCAGCCTTTCAATGCTTAGGGAGGGCTTGTCAGCAAGATGGGGACAGATTGCATGAGGGCAGCAGTGAGAGGACAAGGGGCAGTGGTTTGAAATTGAATTTTGACAATGAGAGAGGTGAGACACAGGGCAGAGCTTGTGCAGAGAAGCTGTGGATGACCAAGGTGAAATGTTCAAAGGTCAGGACAGGACTTGGAAGAACCTGACCTAGTGAAAGATGTCCCTGTCCAGAGTGCAGGATGTCTTCCCTACAAATCCTACTCAAAAATACATTATTAAATTATTTCAAGGGAACTTCTACTTACTCCACTTCCTGGTGGAATTTGTGCTTCTAAGTGAAGTGCAGTTTTTGTAATCCTAATCAATGACATTAGCAGGGTCAGTGTTAGATAAACTGTCACCAGCTTAACAACTCCAGAGCAGATGATCTTTAAAAGCTTCTTCCAAACCATTCTGTGCCTGTATAATGCAGGAAAGCAAAGGGCTGCTGGATACTGAGTCACTTTAATGACTTATTCAGGTGGTTTAGCTCCTTAGCACATAGTAAAGTCTGAGTCCCTGCTTCAACTTTACCATAAATAAGGTGATAAGATAGAAAAGTGAGGCCACATTAACACATATTTTGACAAAGCATTTGAAAAAAAATCAGTTCTTGGAATCTAGGCTGACAAAATCTGATTTACTTTGGCTGGCCAGTGTGTCTTGTTTTTTTGTTTTTTTTTTTTTATGTATATATGGGAAGGAGAGAGGAGAGACAGTGAGAGAGAGTGAGGCTATCACGGCAATTAAGAAATGAGGCAACAAGAAAATTTCTATGATGAACAAATATTGTAGTCCAGCTTTTTTTGATGATTATATTCTATTACCTTTTTACCACTATTTTATGTTTCAAGCTATAAATTAAATCAAACCCGGAAATCTGAACAAAATCTTGAATTAATATTTGAGAGTTCTCATTTTAAAACTGTCTCAAGCACTTTGTCTTCCAAAAAGTCTTATAAGATAATTTCATTACATTTTAGGATTAAAATTTCATGCAGTCTGAGTATTCTTCCACCCCATTGCTACAGAGGCTTCCCATATTAAATCAATCCAAGTCACTCAGAGAGTGAACAGATCTGCCAAGAGATGTGAAGCTCAATTTTGGGAGATCACATTTTCTGATAAGTTATCACCCCTTTTTCATCTTTTTCACACCATCTCGTTAAAAATAACTTTCACAATGGCCACAGCTAATCTGAACAGGGAGTCTTCCTTACAAATCCTACTCAAAAATACATTATTACATTATTTCAAGGGAATTTCTACTTACTCCACTTCCTGGTGGAATTTGTGCTTTTAAGAGAAGTGCAGGGTTTGTAATACTAATCAGTGACATTAGCAGGGTCAGTGTTAGATAAGTTGTCACCAGCTTAACAACTCCAGGCACATGAGCCAACTTCTGACATGTCTTGGAATTAAAATACAAGATTGGGTAAGCACTTTGGTTTTTGAAATTCAAGACTAAGAATAGATTCTCTTTCTTATAATTACACTCAGTGTGATAATCACTAAGAATTCTTTTGACCTAAACTGGGCAGCACAGGACAGGAACTGAGTTTTAGTCTGATGAAATCTACTTATGGAAAAGCAACAACTTCAGATCCTCTGGAGCAAGAAACAGGAAAATCAATGGTACAGAAACTGCAGGAGGAACACTCCAGGTCCATTCCATACAAGTTGCTCTTGCACAGGAAATAATTTTTTTTTAAGCCTAAGTAAGCCTTGTCTTTCCTGTAGGTGAAATAGAATACAGGTATTGTCATAACAAACACCTAATAATTTTTAAAAAACGTGTTTTTAAAGAGAATCTTGGTATTACCATGGTGAGAGCCACACAAACACCTTCCTGTGGCAGTTGTGTCTACAGGAATGCAGCACAAGAGTGTAGGATAACACTAAAATTACAAAGAATGCAGTAAAAGAAAGGTGGAATTAAAACACTCTTAAGTGAAGCTTGATACAAGCTCACCAAAAAAGTGCTAACCTAGGTAAATGTTCTTATCAGACTATCCACAGAGAGAGGGGACTGGCTAAAAGCTCAAGCCAGGCAAAACACTTCCAGCAGCTTTTTTTTTTTATTTTCATACTCCTTTTCATACAAAAAAAAACCCTTAAGTTCTTTCAAGGAGCTTAAAAATAAGGCTTTTTTTCCTCCCAATTGTTTCTAATCTTGGAAAACAGTGACCAAAGCCAAACCACAAAACTCACTAAATTAATCTATCTGTACTTTATCAGCACCAAAAGGCCTCTAAAAATTATATACCCAGACAGCAAGACTCTGGACAAACATTTTTTTGCCAATGAAAAAAAAATAAGTAGCTTTAATGATTTAAGAAGCTTTCAGGCTTTCTTAAAGATATACCTACTATCAACTCATAAAATAACAGAAAATACCAGTACAGCTGTTCTTATAAAACATTCATGTTCCCCATGATTCAAGAGTAAAAACCAAACCCCTCCATCCTGTCCTTTCAATCCATTACAAAGATTACAATTAACAGCTCTCATTTTAAAAACAAATGTTCCTGCTATGGTCTTCGACAATATATGATAATTTTTCAAAGCATAGAGGGTAAAAAAAAAACAAAGAATTAATTTTGTTGGGTTTTTTTTACCAGGACAAAGTATTTTAGAGCAGTATTTTTCCCAAAACAGTTGTATTAAAAGCAAAGACTCCTCACCCTCCACAACAGCTACATATAGCAAAACCACCCTGCAAATTCTAATTAGTATAAATAATAGAGAAAATTTTATCAAGTTTGGTCCATAACATACCCAAATCACATATTCACTTCAATAAATTTCAGCCCCCTGTAAAAGCCTGATCAGCTAAGGCATGGATTCACCATGTGATGGTAACAGATTTTTCTTATCCTTTTCCAAATTTTATCCTTTCCCAAATTGTTCTTATATATTTCAGGGGAATCAGCAATTTTATTATTATTTCTTTTGTTGAAAAATCTAAACAAACCCTTAAAACACAAACCAAACAACCACACACTGGGGAGGGCACTGCCAAAGCCCAGAAACAAAGCCTATTTAAATTCTAGCAAACAATGGAATCTGTGTCCTTAATAAATTTCACATGGCATTTCCAAGACATGTGAATTCAGAAATAAAAGAAGTTGCTATTTTTTTAACCACATTCCTTGGTAATCTAAGAAATTTGGCTGTATAGTCTTCACAGCAAGGACAGCTTTTTAATGCATGATGGTGTACAAGAAATAGCAGAAAAGGGACTTGGTTCATGCCCCAGGCACTGAAATATTATCTTAAAAAAACCAAACTGATAATGCTTATGCCACAAACAAGCCTCTCTCTCCATCCCAGTTCAGACAATTTCTGCTCCCAATGCCAAACACAGATTAGAACACCTGGCTGGAAGCAAAGCAAGAAACACTGAAGTGGTCAGAAAAATAAAAGCAGCTCTGTGAATTCACTTTTAGATACACAGAAATTCTTTTTTTTTTTTTTTTTTCTTTTTCTTTTTTTTTTTTTTTTTTTTTCTTTTTTTTTTTTTTTTTTTTTTTTAAGAAGTAAGTATTACTGGGAAATTTGTAGTGGGTTTGTTTTATGGACATGTAATGTTTATGGGCTTATGCTATGGTTCTGGTGTAACTCAGTCCTAAGTCAGAGATCTCTGGGGGTTTTAAGTTTATAGACAAAGTAGTCAAAGATATGGTTCAGTTAAGGACTTGTCAGGGTTAGGTTAATGGTTGGATTGGATGATCTTGAAGGTCTTTTCCAACCAAGGTAATTCTGTGATTCTGTGGTCCCAGGTAATTCTGCCCCCTGGACAGAAACCAGGCTTTGGGTGTTATTGTGGGATTTTTTTTTTTTTTTCCCCTTGTAAATCTGCAAGCTGATTTTCATAACACTTATCCAAATGAAAATCTGAAGCTGCTAATCCTGTATAAAAGCTTAATGGAATTACTCAAAGGATTCAAGAGCTACCATATAAGCCTTCATTGACTCAGGTCAGCATAGAAAAAGAACAGAGATAAAACCAAGGAGGGGAGTTCTGGAGGATTCTGCCCCAAGACCTGCACTGCTGAACCAAGCTGGAAGTGACCTGAAAAATGGGCAAAAAAATGAAGAAGCCACCAACCACCAGCAAGATGTCAGGGGCTGGGAATACAAAATCACTGAAAAAATGCAGAAGGACCTTATGAAACTGGAGCAGACATTAAAAAGGCAAACAAAATTTAGAATAGACATTGAAATTAGAAGAGGAATAAGAACTTCATGCTTTTAATACATAGAGCAATGAATCATGTGCTATTAATTAGGATCTATTTCCAAAGCAGTATGTTAGGTATTTCATGAAACTATAGACTTGAACCCTCCAGTAGTTAAAAGAGCAAATGACAGAAGAAAACAGAAGTCACTTTCATGTCCTGAATTGATGTTTTCCACAATATTGTACATTGGTCATGTAATATCAAAGATGGGCTTCTCCATAGCCAGAGACTGACTGTGCCATGGGGTGTTTAACTGCAAGTGCCAACAAGTTGGGCACAGCTATGTACAAAACTTCACACAACAGGTACTGGGAATTCCTTACCAGAAAATAGTGAAGACACCTCCCCCAAAAAAAAGCAAAAAAAAAAAAATAAATTAGATGGGCTTCAGAGAAAATTGAGGAGAGATCCCTTGAGAGTTTCCAACCAGACAAACCACATCAGGAAATCCTCTAGTCTGAAAATTGAGTCAATATTCAGTAGAGCTATCACTTATACCCTCCCTGATCTTTTTGGTCCCCAGACTGCTGCTGGATTTGACAAAGCCTTTGTCTGAACCAGTACAGCTGTTCTTCTAAAACATTCATGGTGCCCATAATTCAAGAACCCTTAAAAAACAACACAAAAAAACCAACCAAAAAAGTAGCTGGAGGAGTTGAATTTGCTGATGCACTCACAGAGCTGCACATGGTTAAGATTGGAACTTTGGTAGACAGTAACAGAACTTTCAGAACAGAACTTTTTTAGTTCTGTCAGAGGGCTGGCTCTGAGCCATGGGGAATGCAGAACTAACAGGGAAGGCTGAGGGTAAAGTTGGGGTTCAGATCCATAGCCAAGACCTCAAATTCTCACTAAGTTGAATATTCTCCACTTTCTAAACACAAAAATGTAACAAAACGTAGGGAAAACGTGCTGTTTGTAAGGGGAAAAAAACCCACAAGATGAAAGAGGAAAAATTTAAATTAATAAGCCCTAATAGTTGGTAAGTTTTGAGAACATGTTCATTAGGCATTTTGGTCATTTAGGAAGCAAATTTTACCTTTAAGACAGAAATATTGCTGTTTCATGGCATCCCTCAGGAAACTGAGGAGCTCAAGACTCAGTGTTAAAGATGCATTAAAAAAAAATTACTACACAGCACATAGCCACTGCTTCCATTCCATCACACATAAAGGAGCACAGATCATTTCTGACAAAATAAAACCTGACCAACAAACCAATTTCTGGTACCACAGCTTCTTGAGCAGTTGTGTGAGATAAAGGTAAGCACAGTGTATTTGTAACTTGCACCCCCCTAAACCCAAAGCATTCTGTCTCAAAAAATATCAGTATTCATTCCAAGGAGAACTTACAGCTTTTAAAAAAAACCTTCAAACCTTGACCAAACTTAGGAACTTGAAAGATATTGATAAGCTGGTGATTTAGTGGTTAAGGATGATTTAGTTACTGGTGATTTAGTAGTTAAGGTGGTGTTGGATTCTACGATCCTGAAGCTCTTTTCCAACCATGATGATTCCATGATTCTGTCTGAGCAGAGAGAGGACTCATAGTGCTTCACTAATTTCAAATGCCTGGCTATCAACTATGGCAACAAAATAATTTACATTATTTTCTTAAGAATTTGTCCAAACAAGGTTATCCAGCTACCAATACAGTCCTAATAATTCCATTCTTTTCTTAAAAAACAATGCACATAAATTGCCATGAGGCAATTTTTTTTTCAGTTTATTTTTCTAACTGTCTAGACTGGATTTTAAATAAATTTCACGCTTGCTTAAAACTGGTGTTTGAACAGAATTTTATTCCTTTACTTAAATGAGAATACAATTTTTTTATACACTATCTGAAAAAGACAAATGTATACACATCATTTAACTTAGAAATAGGGCAATTTTTGTAAGTTTAGAAATGCAAACCAGCATCTAATGACAAGGAATTTAAGTGAGTACTTGTTCACAGTAAAAATTAACATAAAATAGTTCTGCATATAACTAATTACCACTATTGCCAGCACAGGGACCAGCTTGTAAAGAACCAAAGTGATGTTTTTTATACCAGTAGTAACTGCCAAGAGAACACCACCAGCAGCAGCATCTTCTGCTCTTTCTCCCAGTCTCTGGCACTCTCAGCCTTCTGTCCCTTTCACTTAACCCATGGACTGCAGGGTTACAGGGGTGAACAGGATGAGTTTGTTCTAAATGTAAAGAAGTATTTTTGGTGGTCCAGTGGTCAAAAAATACAACATTTTTACAAAGATTCCCTACTGACCCATGCAACTGTTCCTCTTCTATCATTCACCAAGCCTCAAACCCACCAGAATCCACCACAACAGCAGCCTGGGGATGATAAAGAAATTACAGGTAAGAGAGAGGCCAAGGAGTAAAGCAAAAGCCTGGAATATTATGGTTTACCAAAGTGTGGAGAAACCAAGAGAAACTATGAGTGCTAGTGCAGAAAGAAGCATGTGTACACCTCAAACATGTAGATGTTGCCTCAGCTTATACTTAAATAGCACTCCCCAACCACTGGTGTCATTTCAGGATGACCAACATCAGGTTTCAGACTGCTCTGTCACATTTATTTTTACCACTGAAGACACTGGTAAGGTTTAAGTTCTTCAGTTTAAAACTGAACATCAAAGCCAGTGCCAAACACCTCACTCTCTCCCCTTCAGGTCTGTTAGGCAGAGGGATTGCTTGGATGGACTGCTACAGGGCTGAGAGCTCCTGGGGAGAAATCTCTCTCCAGATGTTACTTCAAGGAAGAGACAGTATTTTTTTTTTTTTTTTTTTTTTGCTCTGTGCCAGGAGACTCTCCACAGGAACACTATTTATCAAGAGCTGTATCATTCACAAGCAATACACAGCACATCATTGATTATCACCATCATACTTCAGGAACTCTCCCTCAGGTTTAAGGGAACATAAGTGGAGCTGATAAAACCCAAGTATAACTAAGGTCACATAGGATACACACATTTTAAGCTCACTGAGACATTTATCTTCAGGGCTCTGGGCATGTGATATCTGTAAGCTTTCTACTACTTGTATTTACTGTCTATTTCCTAGAATATATCACAGAATCCCAGAGTGCCAGGTTGGAAGGGACCTCAAGGATCCCCTGCTCCAACCCTGCTGATATTATTGTTTATCTGAGATCTCTCAGCACCCCACAGAGCTGAGACTTCAAACTTTCCAAAGTGGGGGAATCCACGTCTTCCCCTGGGAGACCATTCCAAGGTCTGACTGTCCTCAGGGGGAAAAATTTCCCTCTTGTGTCCCCTGGGAATCTCCCCAGGAGCACCTTGTGCCCATTGCCCCTTGTCCTGCCCAGGTGACTCCTTGTGACCAGGGAGTCTCCAGCTGATTTGTAGCCCCCTTTAAGTTCTGGAACATCAGCATAAGGTCTCCCCTCAGCCTCCTCTTCCCAAAGCTGAACAAACCCAGTTTTTCAGCCTCTCCAGCCTGTCCACATCCTTAACACCACAAGGGCAGATGCAGCCAACTAACAGAAAGATAAGAGATGCTCTCAAGTACCTCAATCATTCCCCTTCCTGATACCTTCAATTTAACCAACTTTTAGAGCAATTCAAACTACCTGTTACTAACAGCTATTTGCTTGGTTTTTAACTCCTTTCCCAAGGATTCTAATGGCTTGGAGGCTTGAGTGGCAAGTTCCCTGGGTGTCCATTCAACCAGACTTGCCCCCAGTTTCACAGCCACAGACCCCCAGGCACAGGCAGGCACCAAAAGGAATCACCTCCAGGCCACCAGTGGGGCCTCCCTGATAAAATAAAATATTCAGTGCTCTCCACATCAGCTGGAATACTACTGCAGCACCAACAGCCCAGCCAAAACTCTTCTCCTGTAGCCATACAGGATTTATTTCTATTAAGATACAATATATTCTTAGGCATACATTGCATCTTCCAGTTGGGGAGGGAGAAGAAGAATGAATTTTGAATCCCAAAGATGCAGCCCATTTAAAGGCTATGGTATTTCCCCAGTGATCTAAACTTACAAAGTTGTTAATTTAGCTATATATAAACATCTAACTAGTTAATGGCCACACTCTAAATTTTCCTTTCTTTTATTCTTCAATTTGGATGAAGGTCTGCTCTGAATGCTCACTACTGAATTTTTCTATCCCTGGTCTACAAGCTGAAGAGTTAATTGCTACCTTTTTGAAAGGTTTAAAATAACCTCATGAAGGGTTTAAAAACAAATATAAACATTCCCTTACTATACGGTCTATTCAAGAGTTCTTTTCACTACGAAATGTTGTCATAAATTCATCTGGAAGTCACATAGATGACTATTTTCATTAATAACAGTGTAGAAATGTACAATATGTGTCAGCCACAAGAGTCACAAAATCTTCTGACAAGTTGAATTTGCAAGCTCTATGGCTTCAGCAGAGAAGATATCAAGTTTGTAGCGATGACAATGCAGCAGAGCTCCAAAGGAAATTGTTTCAAATATTTTTCTCCTCCATTTCCACTGCCTCTAATCCAAAACGTTAGTAAGCTAAGTTCTATGTGCTTCTAAAATTGAGAGTAGAAGTAGGAAACTGCAATTTTGAGCAGAATAACAATTCACAGGACAGAATATATAGAATATATATAAATATATATATCTTTTAGCATTTATGTAGGCATTGTTTGTTCAGTTTGTGTTGGAAGACTGTCAGGTAAACAACTTTTTCTGCTTAGTTTTCTATTAAAACAATGGTGATATGTGTTGCCATTGCATATCTCTACTTACACGATTAAGTACCTTGCTTACAAATGGTATTGCTTACTTTAAAAAAAGGTTTACACACTGAACAGGGAGGACAGGTCAACAATACTTGTAAAATTATAAATTTTGCTGTTTGCTACTTCAAGTGACAACTGGAAATCTTACTTTACTACAATGCAAAATATTTAACAATATTACTTCTCTTCAAGGAAGTTACTGTACTGTTAACCAAGGCACTTCTTTCACAACTCAAGAACAAAGTTACTAAAAACTGGAACTCTGAGGTTTCTCTCAAGCTGATAAGACATCCTGTTCAGCAAAGCCAATGAAAAAAAAAATGATCTATGTAAATATGAAAACCGAAGTAATCTGGATTTACAGAAAAATTTATAACTCCCATGTCATCCCACACACTTCAAGGTGACTTCCAGCAACACAACTATGAAGATTTCAATTAAAAAAAAAACAACCTACAGGTAACCCAGTTCCCCTGTGAGAAGCAATGCTGAACAAGCTGCTGAGTGAACTTCTACCGCAGAAGACAGGACCAGGAGAATGGGAAGTCACCCAACAGCAACCTTTAGCTAATTTGCAACACTCATTACCTCCACATCTCCAGCCAGCAGAATTAAAATCTCCTGAATCAGTCAGTTTTTCCTTAAGCTCCCAAAGTAAGCAATCAGAAAAATCACTGGAAGCTGACAGCTTCTTCTAAAACATTCCAGTGTCCTAAATTTGATGTTTAAATGTTGCACTCCACTCAGCCACTGAGTCTTCAGCTTTTCCTCAAGTGTGTCATAACAAATTACAGTGTCACAAAGATTTAGAGCTGATTCATTATTCACCCCATGGCAGCAATATGCATTACTGATTTCTTCATTAGTGAGGCTTCCAGCAGCCTTTTTTCTTCAAGTTTTTTATTAGTCTCATTTGCTTCAAAAGCACATCAGACACAAGCTAAATGACCAGAAGAACTTCCTTAATCACTCTGGGTATGTTTCAGTGCATGTTCCCACTTTGCTGTCAAGGATTATTTTAATCTAAGTCCTGAGTCAACTACCACTACCTGGAATAACCTTGCAGGGAGTATCTTGCAGCTCGGCTCTGAAGTTAAAAATGCAGAAACTGAGGAAAAATGGCTTCGGGTTTTTTTCTGACCTTCAGCTACCCCTTGGCCTTCTACTCTCTTCTCTCCTTTCTTCCACAGTCTATAGATGGAAAACTTCTTCTGCAATGCAACTACGGCCCCCTTCAGAACTCTGTAACTAAGCCAGTCCAGCTCATCAAACCATGAACACAACAAAACCCCCTGACAAGCACAATTTTATAACATCAGAAAGGTGTAACAGCTCCTCCTCTCCACACAGCATCTTAAACATAGGCACATTAAGAGGAAACTGAGAAAAAACCACAAATCTCCTCAATCCCAGTCCAGAGTTCTACCCAGCAGACCTTGTTCCTTACATAAACTTAAGAGTAACTAAGGGAAGGTTTTTGAAAATTACATGATCACAAAATTATCCAGATCAAATTCCTGTTGCAATTTATTTTTATTTATTAACAAGTTTTTTTTGGTTTTTTTTTGCACATAGGATTAACTTTTTACATGCAATCCTTTCTAGAATAAGACAACTAAAGCTAATAGGGACCACAAATTCAAAATTTCCTCCACAATACAGTAAGAGAGAAATTTTAACATTCCCCAAATTCTATTAAAAGGAAAATCATCTTAGCAAACTTGAGCACAGACTGCAGAAACTAAGCAGGATATAATCCATCTATTACACAGAGTATCACAACAGTGAAAAAGTCATTTAAAACCTTTTTAATTGAAATTTCCACACTACTGCCTTAGAAATAAAACTCTTGGAAAGACAGACACCAAGGTGGACATAGAGAAGCCAAGTTATGAAGATAATCTAGATGATGTAGAAATAATCAATGAATTGCTTTATGCAGGTAAACCAAGACACTCGGATGCAATATTATAAAAGAAAGAGCAGATTAAAAATTTTCAGTTGCTCCCAATAAAGCTAGAGAAACAATTTCTAGCAAGAAGCCTGTGAAAGAATAAGATTTGTACTGAATGTGCAAACAACTTCACCTTTCCCCCTATCCCCAACCATGGACCAAGAAAATTCACATTCAGGCTCTCAGCATTCATTATAAATGCACCCAATCAACTTTCTGGAAAGCAGAACAAGATGCTTTTTTAGTAAAAATATTACAATTAACTCATGGAGATCTTTTCCTACTAAACCACCCCACAGTCCTGCTGTTAGCTAGTATTTCTGCCTTTAAAAAAATCTGATAATTTAATATTAATAAATTTATTAATATTCTGATAAATTATTTCCAAATTACGAAAATCCATTTGTTTCTCTACCAGCACATTTTCTTTTGTATCTGTAAGCTGAAGTGCAAGTAAGCATTCAAATATTTATCTGAACATTTTATTCTAGTAATAAGTTGTTATTTTTAGTCATTAGCTATTGGTTGTTTTTACCATTGTGCAATTTTAGGGGCTTTAGATTATCCACCAGACAGGTATGAAACCTATGCTACAAATGCATTTCTTAGGGAAGAAGGAAAACAAACTGCAATGGAATAAAAAGGAACAGGGGTCTCTTACATTTCAAAACTACACAAAACCCTAGATTACAAAAAAAGTTCAAGTTGTATTTTGTACACATAATATTTAGATTATTTTAAAGCAAATATTTAATATTTTCAAAAACCATCATCACAGATTTTGTACCTTTCTTTCCCAAGCTTGAAGCTGCAAACTGATAGGTGATTTTGCTCGGGTTCTAGCTAAGTAGACAGTCTATTATGAGTCTGCAGGACTATTCCTAAAATTCAATAAAATTCCCCAGAAAACTCCCCTATATTAAGTATGAAGCCACTGTCTTGGCTTTCTTCATTCCACCTGCTCACTTAGAAGATGCTGAAGAAGGGGCTGATAACTAGAATGAGCTAGAATGCACAGCAAAGGAAAATGCTGGCATCATTTTACCTCTGTGGAATTTCTCTTACTTGGAAGAGTAAGGAACAGCAACAAGACAAGCACTGGGACACACAGACTGTGAAATCAGAATATTAAGATAACATGAGTTCAAGGCCTCCAATTTTTCCTCTTGGGTCCCATATGTATCTCTCTGCCATTTCCTATTAGGAAAGGCTTGAGGGTCATGTATCCAGCCCAAATTTGTAGAGTATATGGTGTCAAAGAATCATTTACCCCCAGCACACAGAAGAAATGACCTGGCAAAGTTATCTGGATGTATGTGTGGGAATCTCTGCTAAGCAGAATACGGTGGGGATATAAACTGCTGATGCTTTCAGTGGAGTGTACAGATGAGGATTTCCCCTGTAATTCTTAGTCTTTGAAAATGAAGAACATTATACATCCCCTCTTTTACCTCAATCATCAAACCAGAAGGCTCTGAGACTGACACAATATGCTTTATTGATTGGAAGGGAGAGGCTGTACACTACCATTTTAGCATATCCATATCAACAAGAAACAGCAGATGGAGAATTAGTACAAAATAAAAATCTGTACAGTTAGATGCCTCGAGTTGCACCTATTTTAAAGCATATTTTTGTCTCAAACAATGAAGAGATGTCAATTTCAAGTCTCCCATGGCTTGTGAGAAGCCTGCAATACTTGGGATGTAAGCACTGCAGTGAAGTAGTTTGTTTTACAGAGTTATCTACTGAATCATCACGAGCTCACTTCTGACAGCTAAGATACCAAATCTGACCTACAATCCCCACCTCATCCCAGGAACACACGAGTGATGTATGGTGTACAGGTTAAAACCTACACATGTGTAAAAGGGACACCCTGTTCCAGTGTCCTCTGATCCCAGGACTGTCAATTACAACCTGAATTACTGATATGTGGGAAACACTGGGATATAGGAATGTCTTTTATTTGAAAGGACAAGTAATCTGTACTATATTTACCCTTCAAATCAGTGTCAGTGCAATGAGTAATTAAAAGGAGGGAAGAGAGGGAAGAGAGGGAAGAGAGGGAAGAGAGGGAAGAGAGGGAAGAGAGGGAAGAGAGGGACGAGAGGGAAGAGAGGGAAGAGAGGGAAGAGAGGGAAGAGAGGGCAGAGAGGGAAGAGAGGGAACGAGAGGGACAGAGAGGGAAGAGAGGGAAGAGAAGGGCAGAGCGGGACGAGAGGGAAGAGAGGGAAGAGAGGGAAGAGAGGGAAGAGAGGGAAGCGAGGGAAGAGAGGGAGAGAGGGAAGAGCGGAAGAGAGGGAAGAGAGGGAAGAGAGGGAAGAGAGGGAAGAGAGGGAAGAGAGGGAAGAGAGGGAAGAGAGGGAAGAGAGGGAAGAGAGGGAGAGAGGGAAGAGAGGGAAGAGAGGGAAGAGAGGGAAGAGAGGGAAGAGAGGGAAGAGAGGAGGAGAGAGGAGGAGAGAGGAGGAGAGGAGGAGGAGAGGAGGAAAACCCCCAAAACACCGCACTTTGGCTTTTCTCAAAGTTTCGCCTTAACGAATGTACATTTTTTTTGAAGAGAGGCGCCAGGACCAGAAGATGAGTTTGCTGGAATGAAGTCTCAGTTTGTGTCACTTCTGCATTCAGCTATAACCTTCGCCAAACCTTGCCGTGTCCCGTCCCCCCCTCCTCCCCTTCCTTTCCCCTTCCCTCCCCCCGCCTTCCAGCGGCTGCAGCCCCGCCATAGGCTGCGGATCCCATCACTCTGCTATCAGCCCAGCTCCTCCTCCTCAAGCAGCAGCCAGAGCCTTCCTATCCGCCTTTTTGCCTTCAATAGGCCCTAAAGGACAATGCTGTTCAAAAAAAAAAAAAAAAAAAAAAGAGGGGGAGCGAGTCTCAGTAGATGGGCTCCAGGGGTTAAAGCCCCACATCCCGGGTGCCATCCAGCCCGAGGAGTTCGGAGCCGTCTCCCAGCTCCTCCTGAGCTTTGTACGATCACGCAGAGGAGGAAAGGTCACGGCGTGAGCCATGCCCGCAGCCCGGCCAGGCAGGGATGGCAGCAGCCCAGGGGAGGCCGGGGAAGGGGAGGGGGGGGGATGAAGCCGGTGTCACTTCCACCTCAGGGTCAGGCAGGGCAGGGGAAAGGCTGCCCGCCTCAGGCTCTCCCAACCCTGACCCCGAAACGCCGCATCCGCCGCTTCTCCCATCCCCTCCGCCGGGTGACACCGGCGCAACCCGGTACCTACGACCGGGCGGGTGCTGAGAGCCGCCTTCCTCCTCCTCCTCCTCCTCCTCCTCATCTCCCGGGCGTGACCCGACCCGAAGGAACGACAGCCCCGGCTCCCGCCTCAAGTCCCTCCCGCCTCAAGTCGCTCACCTGACGCTGGGACCCCAGGGGCCGGGCGGGGAAATACCGGGACCCGGGGAAGACTCAGCACCCAGGCAGGAGCTCGGACCGGTGCACCCCGGCCGGGCCCCCAGCCCCGCCCCCGAGCCCTGCCTCACCGCCGGGCCGCAGCCAGCCAGCCCCCCCCCGGCCCGGCCTCTCGCTCTCCTGTCACCCCCTCCCCGGCCCCTCTCCTCCCGCCGCCGCTCTTCCTCCCCTCTCCCCCCCGGCACGCTTCCCCCGCGTTGCGGCAGGAGGAAGGGAGCAGCGGGAAGCAGCGTCCCAGGAAATCATCCTCCGAGCTCTCGGTCAGGCCCGGCCCAACTCCTCCTCTTCCCGGGCTGGTAGCGGAGAGGGGAGGAGAGAACGGGCCGGCGCGGGCCTCCGTAGCCCGGGCCTTAAAACCACCGGCATGGCGCTCCCCGGGGGCCGAGCCCGCCCGTCCCTCAGCGCAGCGGCGCGGGAAGGAAGGAGGAGGGAGTGCGGGAGGGAGTGCGGGAGGGAGAGGAGGGTCCGCCCGCTGCCTCCCGGCTCCGTCCTCCCGTTGCCACGCACGGGTAAAGCGGCAGCCGCCCTCCCTCCCTCCATCCCTCGCCCCTCCTTCTGTTCCCCGGGCCCGCGGCGGGTATTTACCTGCCGTGGAGGCGCGGAGCGGGGCCCTGGGGCCTCTGGCAGCCGGAGGAGGCGGCGGACTCCGTCCCGCTGCTGCCGTCCCCGAGTGAGGCGGGCGGGACGGAGCCGGGACCTGCCCTGGGAGGCGTTACGTAAACCGGCGGCGGCAGCGGCGGCTCCAGCGCCACGGGGAGGGAGGGAGGGAAAGGAGGGAGGAAAGGAGAGGGGGGGCCGGGCCGGGCGCTCCGTCACCCGGCAACAGGACTCAGCGCCCCGGCGGACCGCGCCGCAGGCTCCTCCCCGTATCCTTCCGCCCGGTTCCCGGCAGGACGGGTCGGGATGTGGCGGAGGTGGGGGGGGGGGAAGGTGGTTAACCGGAGTGCCGCGGGGAGGGGAAGGAGCGAGCAGCGAATCTCCGGGGCGGCGAGCGAGGGAGACTCCGTCCCCGTGTCTGGGCTGCAGCCATGGCGGGGACGGTGTCGGGAGGGGGGAAATGTCCCTTTGCCCTGGTTGTACGGCTCCGCCCGCCGGCGGGTAGCGCCGCGGGAATGCCTGAGGAGAAAAGGGGCGGGTAAAGGCGTTTGAAAGTCACCGTCCGGCGGGGAAAACGCCTGTGAGGGCCGGAGGAACGGGGAGGGAGAAGGGAGAGGTGCCATGCCGTGCTGTGCCTACGGGCTCTGGCTTCCCGCCTTCCTCCCCTCAGCGAGCTGGCGGCGGGAGGCAGCCTCGTCCCCTCATCTGTGCGGGAGCGACGGGAACACCCAGAGCCGGGGGAGGAATGCGAAGGAGGAAATCAGGGGATAATGAGGGAGTGTGGCGGTGTTATTTATTTATTTTCGGGTCATGTGAGGTTTTGTGTTGTTTTTTTGTTTTTGTTTTTTTTTTTAAATCCTTCGCGGCTCTTTGAGGAAATAAAAAAAGTTTGTGTCGCCGCTCGATGAAAGCCCCTCAGGAAGGAAAGTCTTCAGAAGGTTGATGGCGTTAAAAAGTTTGGTTTTAGTAGGTGAGCTCCTCAGGAGCCCGGAAAATTGTATTGCAGAATTGTTTATGCAGTCGTAAGGTAATGAAAGAGCAACATTTTTAGCATAGTAGACGGGTTAAAAATGGGCCACTGCGAGACTGAAAATATGACAAAGCCGGCACACCGGAGTACTAATTACACTTCTTAATTGGGAAAATAATAACGCCCTTTTCAGCTGTGCACCAGCACCTCACATTTCTCAAATAAATGAACCCATCCCAGCCAATATTATGTAAGATGCCGAAGGAAGTCTTCTGTCTGTAACTCTTAGGGGATTTCTTCCTTTTATTCACAGATATGTGTGTGGCTTTTGGAGCTTGGTGTGTCACCTACCTTGGCTAACACTTTTCTTTTGTGCACAAAGCATCCTCAGACACAGGAACCAAGCTCAGCTTTGAAAAGATGATGCACCCACCCTGGATTTAGCCCCATTCAGACCTTTTGACTGGTTGAGCCTGTATTTAAAAGTACATCTCATGAGCAACATGAACACAAGCCAAGACCATAACCACTGCCTCCCAGCCAATACACTCATTTCCTGATACAGGAGCAGCGTGACTCTTATTTTTATTTTTTTTTTTTAGCTAGGATTCACGTTGTTTGAACATCCCTAGCAGCTAATTTAGGCATAAATTTCATTTAGACTGGCAAAAAAAAGCCTAAGCTTTGGAGGGTAAACATGCCTGTAACTGATACGTGCATGTGGAGGTAATCAGCTTTGGCTTCATCCAAACCTTCAAGGAGTTTTATGGGAAAAAAAAAAAGAGAAAGTAATGTTTTCAACCCCGTGATAGGACAGCAGCATTCTCTGCACTATTTAATTACTGTTTAAGTTGTTTTCTTGTTAGGAAAAGCTGGGACTGAAAACCTTTGGGGGAAAAATCCTGCTGACTCTTTTTCTGCTGAGTCACTCCACGGGTTTATCAGAAGCATTTCACTGGCACTGTAACACCACTCGCTCCTATTGCAATCAAGTCACCTTTTGTTCATGAGCTCAGAATCTGAATTCCCCTTTTCAAGGCAGAAATAAACCATAGGACAATGTGGGACACCTGGGGTTTGTCTGTAATAGCAGTTGATAGCAGTGTAAATCTATCTCCATTCAGTTTCATGAATATATTCTCAATGTATTAGTAATGTATATCACGTATATGGATCCCTTACCTTATTTCACCCCTTTTATATATATACATATATATTTTATTTATTTTTTTTTCCTCCAAGAGCTCTGTAGAAGGGACAGATGCTCTGAGCATCAGTGTGGAGCAAGTCAGAGCATGCAAGCCACTGAAATTATTCTGAATATTCACATAGCTGCCGTGTGACACTGCAAATTGACAATTCTGGTTTTGTGGTCAGATCTCAGGAATCCCAGCAGTGGAATTTTTTTTTTTTTTTTTTTTTTTTTCTTTGTTTGCTGTTTGCCTGTCGGTTTTTGTTGGGTTTTATTTTACTAACAGCCAACCCAATCCCGGTTTCCATTTGGCAAGCACTTCAGAAACAGCTGGTGCCTGAACAGCCTGGCACTGCTTTATTTCCCACTTGTCCTCCTGGTCAATCAGAGCTGCTCCCTCTGCTGAAGGACAGCTGCTCCCCTGGCATCCAAAGCACCTAATGAACTTTTCCTCCAAAAAGCCATAAGGGGTAGAGCTCAGATCAGAGGCTCTTGCTTTCTGAACTACCAGCACTGGAAGTTCTCTATGGGGACGGTGTTTGTTGTCCCTGTGGGACTGACAACCTACACACAGCCAGGTGTGCATCGGGGGAGACAGCACTTGTTTGGAAATAAAAGCTCAATGATCTCTGTCACCAGGAATGCTACCCCTTGTCTGAGCCACTGATGGATTTGTGCTTTTAGCTCTCGGCCTCGGCAACTACCACTGTTTCCCTTTTTCATTCTGACCCCTGCTGGAAAGGGGCTCCAATAAATTTCTCAAAAATGTACCGGTGTCACCATACTTTGTTTTTTTTTTTTTTTTTTCATAGAAAGGAGCACACTGAAGGAGGAATTCAGCATTACATAGATACAGCTTGTAAGCTTTTTACTGTCAGCCATCCATCTTTAAAATTGCTCAGTTTATGATATTCCCTAATATTTCTGCCTAGATGCAATGAAAAATCCCCTGATTTTCCCTGAGCAGGGGTTCAGTGTCAGTTAATGTTGAGAGTGATGATAAGCAATCACTAGACAGCTCTGCATTGTTCACACTTCATAAACTGATGAAATGCTCAATAGAAGCAATCTGCCCACTCAGCATTTTGGAAATGGAGACGGAGTAACAGTCATGAGGGGATAGATATAGTTTAAGAACAACAACAACAACAAAAAAAGATCATCTAAGTGTGCAGCATCTAAATATTATATAAATTCACAGATATTTTTTAAATCCAGAAAATGGATGGACCTTAGTGTAAGATACACCAAGGAACATCCAACAGATACATGATGTGATATTTTTTTTTTTTTTTTTTTGACATCTTGATGTACGGCCTCAAAAGGATACAGTAATCTCTCTGAAACTACTTTGCTTACTTGCATGAAGGCTTGCACAACTTTTTTTAGTCCTTTTCATGGTCCATTTCAGGTTTCGGGCTCCTGCAAAAACACCTCCCAGAAGTAATAACTGGGTTCAAGTGACACATTCAAAAGGCATTCTTTAGCACTAGGTCAGGTTTCAGATTCCTGTTTGCTGATCCCTCTTTCCTAATAATATCCTGCACAGTGAAAAAAGGAGCTGGATGTACCCCCAAGATCAGAGGGCCACTTTGTTGTCTGCATCAAGGACCTGATCCACTGCAGGAAATGAAAATTCACTTTAAAGTTGAGTAGGATCTGCACGAGTCCCCTGTTCCACCTTTTTCCTTTCAGCCCTCTCTCTAAGAGGTTTCAGAATCTTTCATAGGAAGGTGAATTTGGAAGATCTGAGTCACTTGAAAAAAATCAATGACATAATTCAAAGTAAAATTATTTCCTCTTTGATACAATGGTATCACTCTAACCTCAAAAGGTATTCTTGCTTTCCCTGAGCACAAACAGCACATAGGAAACTTGCAGAAATTGCAGGTCAGGCAGTGCTGTTCTGGAACAAGAAGGTCTGGCCTTGGTGTTGCTGTAGCTTTGAGACTCTAAATTAAAAAAAAAAAAATAAAATTAATTCTGCTTCACTATACCCTTGCCCATTTTCTTCATACAGGACTAACAATTGGGAAACCCAAATAATACCTTGAGAAAGCTTTGGGAAATCCTAAATAATCCCTGAACAGGACTCTGCCTCAATGTGCTGCTGTCTGCATCAAACAGACCACCTGAAGTCTGTTGTAAGAAATCCTCAGAGGAGGTGTGGAGGAACCCCCAGAACTGCCTAATCCACTTTGGACAAACAGCCAAGCAGTCCACAAGAGAAAGGAAAGAAAAGCTTTGTCCTACATGACAAATGCAGAAGTCCAAGTCCCTAGGTACAGCATCTGAAACAAGAAACCAAGGAACAGCTTTCACTGGGCATGTAATGAAATCTGCAGAAAATACAGTGTTGTAGACAGGAAATATTTTCCACAACAAAGCAAATATTACATGTGATTGCATTTTAAGGACAGTTAGTCACCATGAAATTCACCAATACATAAAAATCTGATTGGTTTTTTGTTTGTTTTTTTTTTTTGTAATGCAAGTGCAGAAGAATTTGATGTCATAATGAGGTACTAATTTAATTGCATTATATTTGTTGCTGCATCAGCTATTGTCAAGCCATTAAGTTAATTACATGTCAAGTTTTAAACTAGATGAAACTCATTATGACATCTGTTTGGGTTTTTTTTTTCCTATTTACTATAGCATTCCAGAATTACCATGTTGGAAATGTCTGAGGTTTTGGCAGCTTGTTGTCTTACAAATAGTTCAGGAATACAATTAACCGGCCTTGAGTAGCCTGCAGCAGCAGCATCCAATCCTTGCCTTACTCATCAGAAATACAATCATTGTTCCACAGTACTTCCACCAAGGTTTTTTTTTGCAGATATTGGCCATAGTCAGTAAAAAATGCTGAGAAGAGGATGGATTGCTGGCAGTCTGGCTAGAGGTTTTGTAATGAACATACCAAAAGTGTAATTCCAACTTGATTAGTTCTAGAGTCCCCAAGATGTCCAGAGGGGAGTCACTAAAATGATCAGAGCATCTGAAGCACCTGCCCTATGAAGCCAGACTGAGGGATTGGGGTTGTTCAGCCTGGAGAAGAGGAGGCTCCCAGGTAACCCCCTCCAGTATCTGAAGGGGGAGAGGGATTTTAGCACAGGTGTGTAGTGAGAGGACAAGGGGTAATGGTTTTAAGCTGGAAGAGAGAAGATTTAGGTCCAACATTAGAAGAAATTGTTTAATTTGAGGGTGCTGAGCCCCTGGCCCAGGCTGCCCAAGGAAGCTGTGGCTGCCCCATCCCTGGCAGTGTCCAAGTCCAGGTTGGATGGGGCTTGGAGCAACCTGGGCTGGTGGGAGGTGTCCCTGCCCATGCAGGGGGTTGGCACTGGAGGAGCTTTGAGGTCCCTTCCAACCCAAACCATTCTGGGATTCTATAATTAATGATCTAAATGAAATGAAAATGTAAAGAAAAAGATGAAAATGTATTGAGTTCTTAAAGTAATTGTGTCAAAGGAATTACTCTTTTCCCCCAATGCATCAGTATTTTCTTAACATGCTATTCTGTTGCAGACCCCAGCAAAAGAAAACATCCTTGGTGTATTAATGACTTATTGTCCTGGCACTTTGACATTACGTTTTGACTGATCAAAAAAAAAGCCTAATTCTTACCTAATCCCATGGCAAAAACCTGCAAAGCAAACATGTTTTCAGATGTTTTTTTAAAAAATAAATATGTTTTGAAACCTGTGAGATGTAAGTGAATCTGTATGCGTGACTTACATTTATTCTGTATATTTTCTAGTGCATGAACAAACTGTTATATGTGTGGAAACAGAAGGGATAATGGCCACTGCTGCTTTCTAAGAGAACTGATAGCCTAGGAAGTGCTGTCATTAAAAATAGGTAATTCCATGGATATCCAAGAACCACAAAGAGTGGCTGATTAATAACAAAATAGGAAAAAAAAGTCGGGTTTGATAAAAGCAGCATTTGAAAAAGGGTATTGAATCCCAACAAAAATATTGCCATTTTCATCTTGAAAAATACATTCTGAGACCTTGTGCCTGCATTTCCAAACCTCTAACTACACCAAGGAGAGATTTCTAGGTTGTGTGATTGATTACAGGGTTTTCAGCCTGGAAGGGGAAAAATGGAGCAGCATGACAGAAGGAAAGAATATTTTTCTGTCAAGAAGCAGTTAATATTTCAATAATTTGCAGCTACACTGATATTCTTTCTGAAATATTATTATGTTTTGGCTTGTAATTCAAAGTGAATGATATTTGGATGCTTATGTGAAGAGTTGCTCACTGGAACTTGTTAATGGGAACAGAAGTATCTGATTTTCCAAGGCCAGTTTATGTATATATATTTTAAACAGTTTTTTTCTGTCAAGAAATTTATCTCTGTTGAGATGAAAAATCCTTGTTTCCAAATTTCATCAGATTTTTGTGTTGCAATTGGTGTTGAATTGGTTACTATTTCAACTGCCAAGAGACAGAAAAAAGCAGGTACAACTTTAACTGGCTGAATGAAAATTGCTGTCTTGATGGTAAAAAAACCCCATGTATTTCAGCAGCTGAATAGATTGCGAAATAAAGGAATAAATAGTTAAATTTGAGATTCATGCAGCTTTTTTTCACGTGTAGGGAAGAAGATGGAGGTCATTTCCCCAAAGCAAGCAGCATTTTTTTTCCTCTGAGACTGTTTGTAGGCCCAGGCAGAGCTAAATCATGAATTACTGTGATCAAATAACACAACGAGGAGGCAATAAAGGCCAAATTAAACCAGTGGTGGAGTATGGGAGGAGAATATTAGATACCAGGTTTGGGCCACAGCTACAGATGGGATTCTAATCCTATGAGATGGATCACTTGAACTTTATTTGTTAGAGGGGTAAAGTGAATGCTGTATAATTAAATAAGAGAATAGTTTACTTCTCAGAACAAATATTTTGCTCCAAAATGTCAGTGTTCAGAAGGGTGAATAAGAACTGGCAGACCAAGGGTATTGCTTTCTGGCTTGTTACAGTATTTTGATTTTTAGAGATTTTTTTATTCCTGTGAGTATCCTTTCACAGGCACATGTGCTTCTGTGCAAAGTTTTTCAGGTAGGAAATGAAGTCCTCAAGAAACAAGCTGAAAACTCCATACTTCACTGTTGAACATAAAAGTTGATTATTTTCACATTTGGAATTGAAGCATTTCTGTGCCCCTCCCAAAATATTATGGCATTGGGGTTGATTTGGGATGATTTAAGTCATGGGCTATCTCCAGATGATGCCAAGCAGTTGTTTTTGGCCAGCTGTGGGAACAGATAAGTGTTGTGTAGTCCTGTGTCCACATCCACACTCTGCTCTTAATTTATATCCCACTGTAACACAGCTTCAGAGTTCCAGTATTTAAAGGGGGCTACAAATCAGCTGGAGACTCCCTGGTCACAAGGAGTCACCTGGACAGGACAAGGGGCAATGGGCACAAGGTGCTCCTGGGGAGATTCCCATGGGACACAAGAGGGAAATTTTTCCCCATGAGGACAGTCAGACCTTGGAATGGTCTCCCAGGGGAAGAGGGGGATTCCCCCACTTTGGGAAGTTTGAAGTCTCAGCTCTCTGGGGTGCTGAGAGATCTCAGATAAACAATAATATCAGCAGGGTTGGAGCAGGGGATCCTTGAGGTCCCTTCCAACCTGATATTCCATGAAAATACTGTTTTGTGTCTTCAGGGCAGGCAGGTACCAGTGGAGAACCTGGCAGTGGCAGCACTCTGCACAGTCATCTGTTGATTTGTGCATTTGTCGTGGAAGATGGAAATGTTTCTTCTAGGACCTTTCCAGTCTTAAGTAAGCTGAACCCACTGATTTTAATTTGCCAAAGGAGGGAGCAAATGGTAGAATCCCCTAGGATACAGACCACTTTCCATCCTTCTTGTTTCAATCAAATTATTGTTTAAAAAGGAGAGGCAGAACCAAGAAGTAGGTAATGCCAGCCCCAAAGCCCCTTTCTGTTCTTTTTGAAGATACTCCTTTAAAAGAAAAAGTCTAAAAGTTTTGGAATTCAAACTTTATATTTGTACACCTGTAGGTTACCCAGCTCTGCAGTGCAAAATGCAAATGCTATCTCTGTCTCATGAGTGAGTTACTGAGAGTGAGGAGGAGGAGGAAGGATGTGGACCTCATCCTATTCTCTGGGCTGATGGTTTGAGCAGTCTTCTGGCAGAGCTCTCTCCAGAGGCAGGATAAGTGTGCTAATGCCAGCTGGGAGTTCTAAATGGATTTGGAGCTAAATTCACTGATATTCATGGATGCTAGGGGTGGGGATGGCTCTTTGGGGATGAGTTTAGGCACTTGTTCAATTACAGCTTTAAGAGTTCAGTTTGGGGTATATTTAAGTATGTGGAGGGGTCTTTGTAGAAAATAGTGCAGTCTGACATGGAACCCTGATTAAATTTTAAGCTCTTTCATGGATAATAAGTGACCTGAACAGCTCTCTTGGATTTTAGGCACCATGCAGACTGGAGCTATTACAAAACTGGAAGACCAAATAGCAGAGACAGGCTCTTAGAACTGAAATGTGTTATTTGCTCTCTCATCTTCAAGACATGCACTGTTGGAAAGGGAAAGAAGGCAGCTTCCCTGCTTACAGTCCAGCTTTTAAATGAGGGGGGAACTTTGCTCACTTATATTCAGCTCCTGAAGAGATTTGCTACTTTTCCTGTGTGTCTGTGCACTATTTCTTGTGGGAGTGGGGTTCACTATATATGTCCCTGTCCCTTGGTTCATAGACTGTCCCTACATGTCATTACTTGCAACAAGGGAGTTTTGAAAACTGTTCCAGGAGCTCATGTGAGAAAGAAGTGTTTCTAAGGTACTTTAAAAGTACTGCCCCATTGGTGGTACAAAATAAAAATTACACGAGATGATAACAAGCTCCCATGATTTGTGAAAGGTTTGGTTTTGTTATTTTTTTTTACCCATAGATGCCTGCCTGCATCATTTTTTTACCCTGCCTGCCCATCCTGTTGCAGGGGTTCACCTGGGGCATGGCTCATCAGGGGCAGCCAGGTTTTGAGTTTCTGCAGTGGCAGGTGAAATCAGCATCCTTCTTTGGTTAGGATGTTGATTTGGGAAGGGGAGATTTTCTTTTAATTCTGTAATGATACTGTTCTACAGTGCACTTTTCTTATTTCCCATGGTGGTAGGTTTTGTAATGCCAGCTGATATTAAATTCCTCTGGCACACCTATCATTTGCATTCACACAAGGCACTGAAGGTGCTAATTATTTTCAGCTAACAAGTAATCTTGTTCCCACTTAATTTGAAATGCATTGTTCTCTGTATCCTAATTTTGGCTTTTACAGTTATTTGCCTCATTGCATTTGGATTTAATACATCACATTTAAACACCAAAGATAAACCAGCACAATAAATAGATCCATAGATCTATAATTGCAATGGAAACATTATAGCAGCTAGGAAGGCTGACACAATAAATCACTTTCAAGAGCCCATCAGCAAAGGCACTGTGGACAGGATGGTGCTGCTCTGCTGACTGCAAGCTCAGTTTTTCCACTGGTTTCAACAGGCTTTCAACCTTCCTAGGGAAGAGAGGGGTTCTTCCAACACATTTCTGCCCTCACATACAACAGCAGAACTCTTGACACCCAGGCTCTTGTGCTAATATTATTGCAGCAGCAACCTCTCCTCAGAAGGAGCTGAGAAGGTTTATCAGTGGTTCACACACCTGCATTCTCAACTTTTAAAATCCTGGAGTGGCTGCTGGATAAATCAACCATTTTTCTTCTTGCCAAGCAATGGCAAACCATTTCATGGCAAAGCAGCAGCTTCTGCTGAGATTCATGCACCTCCTGATTCAGTCATTTCCTTTCATCTCTGCTCCAAGATGGTAATGATGGTAGGAGAACTGTCCTCTGGGCTGTGTGTGTCTTGCACAACACCCACAGCAGTGTATAATATTTGCAGACAATATCAGTTACTGCTTGCAGGGGCTGGATAACTTGGTAAGAGATTACTGTAATGCCAATGAAAAAAACCCAAACTTGATAATTACTTTTTTTTGGGAAAGTTTTACCACATACAGCCATGATTTCTCCTGTCATCTTGTATAAGTTTCTTTCACTTTTGGTCTCTTTTCCACGGGACATTTGTACACTGCAGTATAAAAAAGTCCCCAGAAATCCACAGCAGAATATTTCTATTTCTTTTCAGCCTGCTTCTGAAGATAAAGCACTAGGCAAAAATACATGTTTAGTTTTTAAAAAGAACAATCTATCCTGTAAGCCCCAGTGCCTGGGAAGACTCTGGGAAAAGACCATACAAGCTCTGCCACACTTGACTGGGTATAGCAGATGGATGTGTACATATATATATATATATATTAGAACCTTATAAGCTAAAGGTTCTAATAATTCCCCAGCTTCAGCATACCAACAATTTGGCTGTAGACTTCTAGGAAGCACAGAATAACAGTGATGCAACCAATTTTTCCGTTCAGAAAAATACGAGAGAAAACACTATACAGAGATGACTCTGTTTACCTGATTAATATAGACAAATCACTTACTTACCTGGGAAAAAGAAAACACTGGAGTTGCAAAGTTTGTTGCACAGGCCATAAGAGTGAAGGCAGCAATCCATAAGGGTACATGTATATGCTAATATATATTCATGTCTATAAATTACACTTTTTTGAGATCAGGAGTGCTGAATGGTACCTTTCTGCACTTCTCAATGTAAGTGTACATTACTTCCTTGCATGTTTTGAGAGCTTGGCTGAATTCTTGAAGGTGAATGATAAGAGAGTGTGGGTTGTGGAACACTGAGATAATGCCAGGAGTCACCTGGAGGGCAAGGGAAGGGTGGAGCTCCCAAACTTACCATGGCAGACTTCTCAAAAGTTGAACACTTAAGTTGTCTCACTACTGTTTAATACATTTTTCAGCATCTTGTGATCACTGAGGTCTCTTTTGGTGAATTTCTTGGAGTCTGTGTCCTGGGGACCAAGAAATACTGGTTCAGCATGATAATTATTCCTTCAGGAGTGCATGTTTTTTAGCTGGTTAAAGACTGAAAGGGAGGCTAAGCCTCAAATGTGTGCTCACATCTCCTTCATGCCATTAGGATTTAATCACAGGTTGAAGTGATTCCCTAAATTAGGCCCAGAAAGATCCACAATTCACTACTAAGTGAATAGAAAGAAACCAGCCTGTTGAGATCCTTGTTATCCACCTATACATATTTAAAATATCATTTTCATGGAAGTCTGGGCAAAATTAGAGCTTTATAAAAAGAATTTGCATAGGGTTTTCAGGTAACAGCATGGAACAAGACTGAGAGATGCAGGCAGGAAATTTGTAAGAGAAGGGAGGAAGCAGAGCAGAGCCTGCCCTGAACTGCCTCCAACTGACAAGTCATTGAATATAGAGAATTAATTCAAACCCATCCCTACAGCAAACACAATTTGGAATGGCCAGAAGATGTTGGGATGATACTCAAAGGAAAATGAATAAAACAAAAGCTATTCTTGTATTTCATGACATAGATCTTGGCAAACAGCTCAGTCAGTTTGATACTGATAATGCCAGTGGGGCCTGGGTCACTGATATCCAAAACTAAACCTTTAAATGTTGGAAAATTTTACCAGGATTTGTGGAACAAACTGCTTTTATACCTTGGGAGTTTCTATCTTACAGAAAATAATTTGTAATTGTAATTAAAAAATACAGTGCTATATGAAGAGAATTTCTTATATGTACCAAGAATACAGGAAAAAAAGAAGTAGTCCATTATGAACAAGATTAAATGATTTGACAATATTATTGAAATGTAGGCTTTAGATTATTTGCTATGATAAATCAACAAAAATAGCATAATATAAACACTTCAAACATAAATTTAGTAATCAATAGGCATAAACTGAGCCATCATATGCAAAAAAGAGGCAACTGTAAAGCAGAAATGGAGACAATTTGAATTGAGAGTAGCTGTTCTCCCACACCTAGTGTACAAACTGCTAGTTTGTTTCCTTTAGTCCAGTTGAACTCCACTTACATTTGATCCTTTACAGAAGTCAAGATGTAAAACTGAGACAAAATATGATCTTGCAGTGACAGAACACACTGCCTGGAAATTCCTTATGGGAACTTCTCCCAGCGTCAGTTGTGATCCTGAAAATATTTCCACTGTGAATAGTTTTATTTCTGTATTTGAGACCTGGCATAAAAGATATGCCACATGTCAAGTCATTATGCACAACAAAATTTTTACTCTTGGTTTTTTTTTGCAGTAGAATTGTAGTGAATTTACTGGTAAGGGCCAGAGAGGAATAATGAGCTCCAAATTCTGCCTTGGGTTGTTAGATCCCACACCTCTGCACTATATTCTCATTTCCTAATTTTCAGTATATCCTTCTCCAGCAGCCACCCAGTCCATGATGCCTTCAGTTCAGTATTTCATGTGACAGATCTGTCTGGAGTGGCAGAAGGAAGTGTGTTCAGGGATTCAGTCTAATGGAATTACTGGGAGCAATTGGTCCTGGAATTACTTGGAGCAATTTCTCCCTAAATACATAATGAGGGGAATCTTCAAAAAGAGGTAATGTTGCTGAGCAGATTGCTTGTGTCCATTTGGATATTCAGGATAATAAATGGGAACAAAATGTGTTTAATTGAAGTGCTCTGTAGCGAAAATGACATTTTCTGCAACGTGGATTTTTCAGATATTAATACCTCAAGCTGAAAAATCACATTCAAGGATTTGGAGCTTTGAACTTAATTTGAAATCTTAATTCAGAGTTGGATCCAAAATGAGTAAGTTATCTAATAAGCATTCAAAGCTGATTTTTTTGCCTTTAATAGTAGCTATTGCACAAGAAAAGAAGGTAAAAAAGTTAACAATTCCACCCAACTAATACATAGCACTTGTTTGTCACTGGTATTTCTCAGAGTGCTTTGCACGTTGACCTTCTGTCATTTTGTGAGAGGAGAAACTGAGACACACAAGGAGAAAGTGATTTACCAAAGGATTTGTAGGCAGCCAGAGGCAGAGTCCCATGCAGAAGCCCAGACTCTTCTGCCTGGTCCTGTCATCTGCCCACCAGGGATCCCTGGAAAACAAACATCTTCTTCAAAGAGTGTTTAACCAGCTTCCAGCATACTGCAGTGCATTCCTCATCCATATATATGCATATTCCCTGACTTTCTCTGTCTGGAAGAACGGGGAAAAATCCTTTCCATTTTCAAGATGAGAAACTGGGGCATTATAGTGAAATTAGTGCTGGCAGAAACATTTATCCCTCTGTGACCTTTTGCTGTTTTCTTAAATGAGCAGCTTCCCTGACTCCAGCTGTAGTGATTCCCTCTTTATTTCTATTCAAAGAATCAGTTCAGACTGATTCAAGTACTTTTCCAGGCAGCTGCCAAATGAATAAATTTCATTCCACTGAGTTGCAAATGCTGGTTAGGTCACAAGATGCTCAAGCATAAAGGGCTTTATCTTAAACACTGGGCATTTTCACTTCTTCCTTGCATGCAAGGGGTGTGTGGGGGGTAAGATTCAATGGTTCCTGTTTATTTGTGAACCAGGGAGTCTGGTCTCTTCATGCATCATGCACCAATTTAACTCTATTACCTGAGCTGGGTGAATTTTTATGAGACATTTAATTGCACTGTTGAAACTGATGCTTGGTTATACTGGTAGGAAGATGATTTACACTGCCACTCCTTGGTTTTTTATTTTTTGCTAGGGCAAAATAAGCTGTTCTGATACCACTTCTCGTATGTGGGTGATGTACAACTTTAACTGAAGCCATAGAGTTAGGTCAGCACAACTTTCTAGTGTAAAAAAGGCCTAGTTTAAAGGTTTAAATTATAAGTTTTAAGTTTTAAGTCTAAGGTTCCCAGGGTGCTGAGACATCTCATATAAACAATAATATCAGAAGGGTTGGACCAGGTGATCCTTGAGGTCCCTTCCAACCTGACATTCTGTGATTCTATGATTCTGTATTGCCCAGCTCAGGCTAGATTACTCAGGTTTTTTTTTTTCAGAAGGTGTGCCTACAGAAGATGCACAACCAGTGCAACTCGTTGTGTTTTAATAAATACTAATAATGTATCTCTAATTATGACAATTCATCTTGGCATTTCCTGTGTGCCTCTCACAGAATGGCAAAGAGCTCCTCATCTCACCACTGAGCCAATTACTGACTCCAGGCTGTCATTAGGGGCAGCCCTATATAATTTTCACCCTTACAATATGTGTAATTTCATAGTTGCGGACTGCTGACAAGTTAGCAGTGTTCATCTAGAAGAAAAATCCTGTCTGCAGTGGCTTTCAAGGGCTGAGGGAGGCAAATGTTAACTTGCAGGCACAGCTTTTCTGTCTGTGAATAGTCCTCCCCGGTTTCCAAGGGAGTAGTAAATATTTGTGGAATCAATGTGTTGATGCCACATGCTGAACTGTTTGGTTTTGCTCTCTCCCAATGTGTCTGCTAAAGTAGTCTTGTGATTCTAAACTTGAAGGTTTGCTCCTCTTTTGGAACTTCATTCCAGTTTTTAAAAGCCCCAGTCAAGCAAAACCCCTCTGTTAACTTACTCCAAAGTGTATTTTATGATTGATGTAGTGGTGAGAATGTCACACAAATGCTCCAAGTAGAAATAATAATCAGAAATTTACAAGGGATGAAGTTCTAATATTTTGTTAAATGGTGGGGTCTAGAAACTGTGGGTTAGATTTGTTGCTAGGATGAGCAGACACCATTCACTGGTGTCAAAGGCTAAGGTAAAATAGAAAAAAAATCAAGTAGAATATAAGGCTTTTATGAAAAGCAAATTGACATTAATAACTTCTTGCCTTCTTTTCTCCTTTCTTCTTTTAATGTAGAGGCAGCTCCTACTCTGTGTGTTTACTCTGGACTCTTGCTGTCATTTTTTGTTGTCTACACCTTTTCATACTTCTGTGCAGCAGTAGATCCAAGAAATCAGTTTTGCCTGCTTCTCTTAAGTCTGTGGGGTTTTTCTGCGTGCTTCTCTCTGCCAAAAATCAATTACAGAACTTTGGGTCTTCTCATTTCCCTCCAACACTTAATCTTTTGTGGGGCTTTAAGTAGTTTAGCAATGGAGGTGCTCACTTTCTCTTTTGTAAGAAGAAATGCCCTTGAAGGTGCCTTGAGCCCTTTCCAGGGAGCTCAGGGAAGATAAATAACATGTCTGTGCTGTCCACATTGATCTGCTGCAAATTTTGCACCTACTTCTTATCTTTCCTCATCCACTGTGCACTTGCAAATTCAGCCTGGCACCTGAGAGCTGGCTCTGCAGATGAGAAATTCAGATGTGGGTGATAGCTGCCTCCTTACCTGAGCTCCAGCTCTCTGGAAGCATGGGTGATTCCCCTGCACCCCAAAAAGGTCTTGAGACCTTCATGCTAAAGATGTAGTGGTGTACAGCACCTGAATTATGAAGGCAGTTTTGTATTTTGGCAGCATGATTAAGCCCAGAGTCACTTGGAAGAGAACTGGTTCTGTAGAAAGTGTTGCAAAGGAGGTGAAATTATCCAACAGCAGTTGTGTATTGCAGGAGCTGAATTATGTCTTTGTTCTATGAACTGCAGTAATTAAAATCTAATCCACAGTACAATCAATACATGTTGCCATTGCACACACTAATATATGCACATAAAGAAGAATATGGGGAGAAGCTGTTAAGTAAATGTGATGAGATTAATGGAGCCTTTGAGAATACTTCACTTGGTATTCTCATAGTCGAAATGCCAATAAACATAATTTAAATTAACATTAATAATTTTTAAATGGGAACAATTTACTGGCAGTAGTTCAGCAGAAAAATATTTGAGGTTCGTAGTAGAAAAAAAAAAAAGCAGATAGGAGTCAACAGTGTCATACAGCTGCACAAATAAGTGCATGTAAATAAAGCTAAGCAATCCTTCCTCACTATTCAGGGTTTTGAACATCTGAACTTTAAAATTGTTCACATTCTTTTTTTGCAGATCAATGAGAGCAAGAGTCCAAGGCAAAGCAGCAAGATCAATTCCTTCCCCTGACTGTTCAGGACCAGAACCACTAAGGAAGGAGCTGCAGAGAAATTCCCTGTGCACATTTTTGGATCTATATCAGAAGTGTTGTACTTCATCAATGAAGGATTTGGATATTCCTGACCTGCATGCCACTGAAAGCATTTGCACTCAGTGAAAAGTGTAATGATCTCCTGGTTAACAAAGCAGTTTACAACTTGAATGAACTGGGGCTAAAAATTTAGAGTTATGCATAGCAAGAGCAACTTAAAAATTGACAGAGGGAGGCATGCTTCTCCTGACCAAGACTGTCAGAAGCAGCACCATACAACAGAAAGTCAGACTAGGAGCCAACAGACTGAGTTCAAATTCTGAGTTTGATCTGCTCAGCAGTTGTGGGAAGGGTGCTGTAACTTCCCACAGTGCTTCTTGCTTTCTCCTTTATGTGTTTTGACCTTTTTGCTACCTTTGACTTTTATCTCTTTGGAGCTGTCCCATCTTTCTCAGCGTTTCCATCAAGTGCAGTACAAAAGTATCTCTGGATCTTTGTGCAAGACTTCAGACACCACAGTGCTAGCAATTTAGCAGGGAGGAAATTAGTGTCCTTCTTAGGCAGGGAAATGATCCCAAATATTCATTTTAACATCTGAGACTTGAATGTTAACAACTGGCTCTTTGGTTCTGTGGCATCTGCTTCAGCATGCCATTGACATCACAGTAAACATGGTCAGGACTGAAGTTATACATATGCTGCAGACACCCTTCCTTTGGCTAGAGACTGCAGAAAGCTGGAGTGGCATTAGCAGCTGCCTGAAGCACAGGTTACAGTAAAGTATATCATGTTCATATCATCATTACATACCTTGGATTCCACTGGAAGCCTCAAGTCTGGGGGTGAGGAGGGACCATAAATACATTAGCTTGGCATGATGAACTGTGCAGCTCTGTCCTTCAGCTAAGAGGAAAAAGAAAAACCTATTATTCAGGCTCCTGAAGGGCAAAGACAGGATTTTCTGGCTTGTCATGGAAAACTTGGAGGCATTTCTGCCTGTCACAGATATTACTGATATTCTTAATTCACCTGGATATCTGAGGCAAGGCTGGATGTAAATGTTCATTCACAATCAAACTTTGGTAATTCATGAGTGTGCTTATGGTTATTCTTATTCATTGTGCAGTTTGTGTAGTGCTTGGAAGTTTCTTAAGGGGAATTTAAGAATTATTGGAAATTATTAGAAAACTCGGGAAAAGAGAATTGTGGCTTTTATGATGCTTGAACACTGCAGAGAAGAAGTGGACCAAAGGGAGAGAGAATCAAGGATGAGGTACAGCAGAGGCATTCTGCTTTTTACAGGAAGAGGAATTTGCAGGAAAAGAAATATTTCACTTTCCTTAATACTGAATCCTTTCTAAAGCTGCAATGAACATGAGGCAAAAAACCAAACCCAGAGGTAGAAAGCCATCTGTCTGAGAAGGGATACAAAAGAAGTTCATCAAAGGAATTCATCAAAGTTCAGCATGTAGTTGTGAGATAAATTTTTATAAAAAGAATACATACATGGAACTAATAGTATCTGCAGCCACCAGGAGTAAGTTCAGCATGAAGAGAAATGCTTCACTGCCTTCAGTAATAAGGCAGAAAGGGCACGACATGATGTCTCTGATTGAAAACAAGTTCTCTTTTTTCTCCCTTGCTGTCAAAGTTTAACAAAGTTATTTGCATTCACCTCTCCCCAGTTTTCTGATAGCTTTGTCACTTCCAGGCAAACATTTGTGCCAGGAAACACTGGGTTGTCAGCTCATCCAAACAAGCTCTGAGCTGCGCCGTTTACTGTACAAAAAAATGAGATTAAACAAACAAATTCAGAATATAGGACATCAGGGTGTTTGTTTGTACTTGAAAATCATCATAATTTTTGATTCTTACTGGAGAAATTACCCAGCAGAGCAATTTCCCACCCTGCAGCATTCCCAATCCTTGCTAACCCTGGGCAGACAAACCACCCCAGGCTGCTGCACTCTGCTGTGGGGCAGAGGGACAGCCCTTCTCACCTTTCTTTAGGGACTACTCTCCAACAAGTCACTTCATGATGTTATAAAACCACCGGGAGCTGATGGAAGAGCCCCTACTCCCCCCTGCCAAGTGTTTGACAGCACAGGGCAAGGGGCTGTGGAGGTTTAACCCCTGGGTTAGCACCAGGACCCTCAAGCAGGGCTGGCAAAAGCAACCCCACAAAATGTTTCTCTGGTTGCTTTATGATGCAGAATGTGGGGAAGTTAGAAAGCGCAGATTTTTTAATCTAATTGCAGTGTTCCAGTATTTAAAGGGAGGGCTACAAATCAGCTGGAGACTCCCTGGTCACAAGGAGTCACCTGGACAGGACAAGGGGCAATGGGCACAAGGTGCTCCTGGGGAGATTCCCATGGGACACAAGAGGGAAATTTTTCCCCCTGAGGACAGTCAGACCTTGGAATGGTCTCCCAGGGGAAGACGTGGATTCCCCCACTTTGGGAAGTTTGAAGTCTCAGCTCTGTGGGGTGCTGAGAGATCTCAGATAAACAATAATATCAGCAGGGTTGGAGCAGGGGATCCTTGAGGTCCCTTCCAACCTGGCACTCTGGGATTCTAAGTTCTGCCTGAGCAATGGAATTGTTGGACTGCTACATGGGCTGAGCAGGCAGTTAAAAACCAGGTATTTCTTGAGTGTGTTTCTCTGATAGAGTCCACTTATTGCATTTCTTTTATTTCTCACTCTGTATATCTCTTGTATCTCTCTGTTTGTACACATGTCAAGAACGTTTTAGTATGAGCATCTGGAGGGTGTTTTTGTTCAAGGAGTGTTTGTATTCACAGATTTGAAAGTTTGAAAGTAGGGAAGGCTAATGGGATTCATAGCTGTAAATACGAGTCATGCCCAGAAAGCTCCTCTGTAAATGTGACCACTTTGTTCTACTCTAACTCTTACCATCAAATTAAATACCTGCATTGCAGTAGCTCCTGAAGACCTTGCTTATAAATCAAGATTGTGCTTATCAGTGGCTCTGGAAAAATGTGTTCTTCTGGGGGATGGGAGAGCACTCCAGAGATAGCTTCTTGCTCTTTCTGGTTGATGAGACATCCAGACCTCTACTAGTACAGCTGCCTTGTCATATGCAACATGCCAAAGCCAAACATGGCTCAACTCATGAAGTATGGCCCTAGTCCTGCAAGGGATCTGCAAGCACAAGCTTTCTGATCCCTACAAGAATATATGAGTAATGTTGAAGTCATCCAGTGGTAGACACAGAGCTGGATGAAATGTTTAGGTGCCCACATGCCATCTTTTTTTGTTTAATCTGTTGCCAAATCTCTCCAGTTTGAGCAGGAGTTGTGGTGTTAAAAATGAAAACCCTTTTATAAACAAAAAAGAAAGCATCATCACAGGATGCAACACAGCTTTGAAAGTGAACATGCTGCTAGGAAATTGGTACCCAGAGCCTTGCCTGGGCAGCTGGTTCCACACTAGCTCAGGTTCCATCATCAGGCCAAGCACAGAGGAAGCTTCAGGATGATTCTGTGATTCTCTGAAGCTCCAGTGAAGCCCCACGCACTTCCATCACAGTGTTACAGCTGCAGACAAAAATAACCACCCTCCAGGAGGCATAATGGGAGTGAAGTAACACAGCTCTTGATAGAATGTGGGAAGTGCCAGCAGTGCCTGAAGTTTTCCTTTTGGTTTCTCTCTGCAGAATCAGGGTCTGAGAGATCCGGGCATTTAATTCGGAAATTTTGCCCCTGGGATATTCATGTACTTCCCCTAAACTGGAGATTTGAAAAAAACTGAAACCAGTGTCTCTGCCTCACTGAACATTCTGTGGGAAAATGTAGCTGGTTAAAAAGTTTACTTCCATTTTTATCCCCTCGATTCCCCCCCCATTTTTTTAAAATCAGATTTTTCTTAAGCAAAACTTCAGAAATCTCAATTTCCTTGAAAACACTTTCCCCCACCCCCATCACCTTTCACACACCTTAAATTTCTAGTCCTAATCACTGCTTCCTCTTGAAATATTCTCCAAAGAAGTAAAAGCTGAAGCTGAGAAGGTCAGGCTCTCAAACAACTGAGAGTTTTTGCAGCTGTTTTAGCAGCAGGAGCCTGCGTCCTTTTCCCCTGTTTACCAAAACACTCTTTATCCTGTTTTATGACGACTCCGCTATTGCAGATTGTCCTCTTCAGAGAAATCCTCCCTCGTGACCTGGCAGAAGTCCCTGACAGAGATAACCCCATCCCTGCTGGGGCCCCCACCTAATCTCACCTCCCCACCCTGCCTTCCTTCCCATCCCAACCCCAAACACCTCCTGCAAAACTCACCCTGTGCAACCATGACAGCTGGATTTGCAATTTGAGGGAGTTGTTCTTGACAGCAGCTCCTTTGCAAGAACTCCTTAGGGTTTTTTTAGTTTTTTTTTTTTTATTTTTTTTATTTTTTTCTTCAGGATGAAGGTGGTTGCAGCTCCCTGTGGTTGTTTCATCTGAACTCAGAAGTGTTTCTGTGAAATCCTCGCGTCGAGGCAAAGCTGTGGCCGGGGTTTGCCAAAAAGAAAAAGAAAAAAAAGAAAAAAAGGTGTGGAAAAAGGATGAAAATTTTCAAGATTCCATTACTGTTGCTCAAAATGAGTCATCTCTACATAAAAATTAAGGAAACTTAAAAAAAAAAAAAAAAAGAAATGGCACATTAACATTCATCTCAAAAACAAGTGCATAACAATGAGAGAAAAACTAAGGCTCTATAATCTATAATTAGAGGCACAATTTTATGAGAGATGAAAGAGGCAGTTTTTCAGCAATTTGGTTCTACTTATTCCTCCAAGATACTAAATAAAGTTTTTTTTACTTTTGGTCCTGTGTCATTATTCCCACTAATCAGGAAATTTCCTTTATTTTCATGTCTTTAGTCATACTATTCATTGTTGGGGAACTGTGGCAAAACAAAATGTTTCACTTGATGGCTAAGGTAATACCAAAATAATAATAATATGGTACAGTAATTCAGATTACTGCAGGTATAATGAGCAATTTTCTACTGACTTCTAAAGATGTTAACTCTTTTTTTTTGGCTATGGTTGTGTCTTTATGGTAAGGGCTTACAAAATTGTTTGCTGCCTCTGCCTTCAGCCTTGTGACTCTGAGCCCAGTGTAAGGGAATTAATTTGAAAGAAAATCTGAAGACAGACACCAAATTTAAGCTGTTTTCTTGAAGACTTTTTCTGCATCTTTTAAGTTTCTTCCCTCAAGAGCAAATGGGGAAGGGAGATAGGATTTAATTCTTCAGGCAGGTGTAAGCAGGAGTCAGGGCTTGTCACTGAACTGGTATTTCCCAGTGGATTTTCAGTCTTGGAGGTGTCTGTCCTAGTTCAGACAAAGAGTACTAGTAGTGATATGAAGGGTACTGGTAGTGCTGTGACCAGTACTTTGATTCTTGTCTTTTTTGCTGCAATCAGATATGCTTTTGGGGTAAATCCATCAAACAGTGCATCAGTCCAAGCTTTGCATAAAGCAGGAATCAGCTGCTCTCAGCTTGGCATTTTCTGGCTGTCTGGGTCGGATTTCTGGAGCCACCTGAGAAGTGTGCTGGTGCCTGGATCTTTAAAACATATTTAAGTACAGTTCTGCTGAGCGTGACAGGGCTTCTGGGTGCTGCATGGCTGTGGGGCATTTCAGAAGTGGCAGAGGTGCTGCCAGGTCTCCAGATGTTGTTGTGACAGCATGCATAGGTAGCCAAATGAGAGGCAAACAAGGTCACAACTGGAAAACAAGGTGGCTCTGGAACTGAACTAAGCCACCAACCCACCTGTTGGTTCATTAGCCCTGCTGAGAGTGAGCCTGCTCATTAATCTGGGTGCTGCAGCATCCTCATAGCCACTTGAAGGCTGAAGCTGCTATTTTTGACAGACAGGTGGCTGTGATATGTGGATGTACTCATTTGCAGAGAGGCTCCTGGCGTGGCGTGGCTGGAGGGAAGGGTGCTGTGGGTGGTGGCTGCCTTTGGGTGACATTGTGACTCCTCAGTGCCCACGGGGCCTGAGGCAGGAGGAAGAGCAGCAGCTGGGTGGGCAGGTCCACAGACCAGTTGTTGGTGAACTCCACCAAGGGTGCTTGGCTCCAACCCTGAGTGCAGGAGATCCAGGCAGGAGCAGAAGAGATGTGGGCTGAGGGGATGGTGGCAGATGTCAGGGAGAGGCTCAGGAATCCTGGAATCCTGAAATCATCATCATGGTTGGAAAGGACCTTCAAGGTCATCGAGTCCAAGGATCAGTCCTACACCACCTTAACCACTGAATCATCTCCCAGAGAGCCACATCCACCCTTTTTTTTGAATACCTCCAAGGATGGTGACTCCACCACCTCCCTGGGCAGCCTGTTCCAATGCTTCACCACTCTGCCAGTGAAGAAATTTTTCCTTATGTCTACTCTAAACCTCCCTGGCACAACTTGAACCCCTTACCTCTTGTCCTATCAGAGTCACTGGGGAGAAGAGGCCAACACCCCCCTCCCTACAGCCTCCTGCCAGGGAGTTGTAGAGGGCAATCAGGTCTCCCCTCAGCATCCTCTGCTCCAGGCTGAACACCCCTCTTCTTCTCCTTCAGCCTCTCCTCATGAGACCTGTTTCTCCAGACCCCAAAGCAAGGTGCAGGGGAGGGAGTGGAGACAGAGAGGTGGTAGTGATGGAGCCTGAGTTTAGAAAGCAAAATCTTGGAGGTCTTCCAGAGCATTGGTTAACCTCCAGAAGTACCTGGTGAACCCACTGCATGGACTAGCAGGCTTAGTCTTCTCTGTTCATCAAAAGCCTCATCAACACCCAGATTACATTCTTCTGAAAACACAGCCATGCTGCACTGGGATGGGGTTTTGTTCTCAGCACAAAAATATGCTTTGATATTTCATCTAATCAGAAGGAGAAAGGCAGAAGGCAGTCAAAGCTGGGAGATAAAAGGGAAAGGGCAACCTGCTCGGGTAAAGCTAATCTGACAGTCCATCAATCTAGGGATGAAAGTGGGAAGGGTTAGGCCATAAGCTTAAGGCTACCCTGGAAGGGTACCCCAAGAAAGTGTCACCCAAGTGGGGGCTGATTGTCACCTTGTCTTGTAGCTCTGCATCTCCATTGCTTGCTTTTCAAATTAAACTATTCCTTCTAAACCACATCCTAATACATCACTGAACAGTGCTGGAAACTTTTCAACATCATTTTCAAATGCTGTGGAAGCACAAAGTAACCACCCAACTCCTATTAACACATATTTGGGGCTTCTCAAACTGAGGCAACTCTATGCTTCTTGGTAGAGAACTTTTGAAGTTCTTAATATCCTTTTATTCATGGTTTCAGGATAAAATTTGCATTATTTTTATGATAATAAGTTTTTCACCCCTCTGAGGTACACCTCTCTTTGAATTTCACTGTGATGAGCCTTGGGTCTCTTGCAAACTGTCCTTTAAATCTGGCTTGCATCCATCACCAGGGTGATCCTCTGAGGGATGAATTCCACTGTTGCCTCTTTTTACCATTCTATGGGTTTGCTGGTAGTCCTGAAGACCTTCTTGGGTTCTCTAAAATCATGCTAAATATTCAAATACAGTGAATATGCCACTGCCAGAAGTGCAGCCTTGAAACACTGAGCAGTAGCTTAGTGTATATGAGACATTTGTGCCTGGAAGTATCTAGGACAAGGTGTTGCCCTGATTTACACACTTTTCATTGGATGTGAGGTAAGGATTTTCCTCTGGACTTCATGGGAAATATATTTTGGGCCTTAAGCTACAAGACCAATCCAGCTTCAGTCTGCAGGAAGGATTTCAGAAATGTTAAAAACTATCCAATAATACTCCATTTGTCTTTAAAGTTCACCTTTTATATCCTCTAAAAGCCTAAGTGTTGGTTTTATAATTCATACTCTCTGAGCAAGTGGGTAAGAAAAATTCTGTAGCACACCCCATGTGGTTGGTAGTTCTGACTGTTCTGTCTTAGGCAAGGGAGTTTCCAAAGGAGTCCCAAAGGAGGGAAATTACCATAGCACCTCCTTAGGCAGCCTGTACCCCATTTTTGAAACTCTAAGCCTTGGTAAATTCAGTGGGGTGAAAATCAGACTTTTGTGCAAAAGCTATTGCTTTGACTAAGCATCTACCCCACAGAGAAATGGGAGCACGGGTAGAGCATGTGTTTTGGAAAAGGTTTTGGAAAAGGTTTGGGCATGCAGTGGGAAGTAGGGCAAGATATCAGCATGACTGTCCATCTCCTAGAGAAGTTTTGCCTGCCTCTTTCCAATTTTGAATGAGTGGGAATATGTTTCCTAAACTGAGTCCTAAAAGGCCAAAACAATCCCTGGTTGGATTTATTTTTGTCAGGTTTTGTACGGATCCTTCTGCTTGTTCACCTCTCCATCAGTGCCACCAGTGACTTCTGGAGCTGCTTATGAGGTTTGATTGGAATCAGCCAGATTTGGGTTGTTAATTATAAATGAGATTATTCCAATCTCCCTGTATTCCTACAATCCCTGGGGTGTATGCCATTTAGTTTGGTTCACTGTTTCTTGCTTTGGGTTGCACACACCTGGATGGGCAGAAAAGATGCCAGTGGGTGTTGGTGAGACAGAGAGTGAGGAAACAGAGCCAGGATGTGTCTACAGCTAAACTCACTTGAACTACAGTGCCCAGATAAAGGCAAAACTTTCACTCTCCCCTCTGTAGTCAAAGAATTGTCTGGACAGCAGGTATGCAGCAAGAGTCAAAGCACAGTGGAAACCTTGATGCTGGTCAGCTGTCTGTCCTTGTTAGCTTAGAGTACAGGTGGGGTTTTTCAGCTTAAAGTGATGAGAGTAATATAAATTCCTTGGCTTCATATTTCAACCAGCTGTAGAACAATATATTTACCTTGAAGAAAGAAAATACATTGGTTGGGAAAAATACTCACTGGAGAATCCTGGAAAAAAAAATCTTCTGTTACTTCTTGTGCTGTTATTATTTGTTACAGCAAAGCACAGGTTCCCTTCCCTGCCCTGTCACCAAAAAAAAAAAAAAAAAAAAAGGGTCAGGTTTGATTTGAAGAGACTAGATTTATGCAGAATGTTCTCAGCTAGTCAGCCCAGGTCCCAGCAGAGGAATTTAATGAGGCTTGAATGATATTAGAGTTGGAAAGGTAATTTGTATTATGTGTGCATGATACATTTGCCCCTTTCGTTATCTCTGACATAGTAAATAAACTTTTTTGGAGAGCATGATTAATTTAAGGGCTATCAGATATCAGGCTTTTAAAAAATCCTTCTGTAGTGGAACTAGAGGAAAACTGTTTTCCCAAAATGGAACCCCAAACTTTTCAACTGAATGGAATTGAGTGTTAGATGTCTCACAGGCAGTCTGGTTTCACAGCTTTGCAAAGCTGAGGCAGGAGGAGAGATGAAAATGAGCACTACTCACAGAAAGCCAGATTACACTGTGAAAGCAAATGTGTGATTGAGTACCAGGGAACTCACAGGAGGGTGGGGAGAGCTGCAGCAAATGCTTCAGTGCCTGCCTGCACCTCATTACACACATAATAACCCAACACAGCACACAAAGCCCTCTGAAACCACCCTCGCTCAAAAAATTATTGATTTGTGAGGCATGCCTTGATTCTTGCTCACAGGCCAACGAGGCTGGAGCATCCTCTGGAGCACAGATGTGTCACTCAGCCCCATCCTGCACACACACACACACAAATACTGAGTACCTGCTCTGCCAGGTCTGAAGGATTGCAGGCTGCTCAGGGACTGCTGTCCAAACACCCCACAGCTCCTCCACTCTCAGCCCCGTCTCTCCCTCCCTCATATTTTTATCCTGGGGCTGCAGCAGCATCAGTTGAGCCCAGATATTTTCTAGCCACAGGAAAAAAAAAAATAAATTTTAGAGCTCTCAGGGACACTTTAAGCAAACTGATGAGTTTCCTTTCAAAGCAGTTTGCTGCTGAGAGAGAAAATGCCAGGCAGCACCTCTTTTTAATCAAGAGTGGAAGACTTTTTGCTTTCTTTCCTCCACTAAAGAGTTTCCTCCACAGCTCCTCATCTCCTCCTTCCCTCCAGCAGCTCCTTCCTTGCTGCCTTCAGCTCAATGGAATACCTTGGATTTTTTATCTGGCTCCCAGCCATGAGCATGCAGGGGTTGTCACACACTTTTCCAAACGATGTTAAAAGGTGATGATGAGTACTCTGGTGAACTCACCTCAATCTGTAAGGAGTCAGCTGTGCAGGTGCAGCTTGTCCCAGATATTACTTTGCCAATTTAAAGGATTAGCTGTGTTTCTTCATCACACATGCAGTGCTGTTAATTGAGAATGTCTCAATGACTGTGACTGGCCTTGGAGCTGCTTTAAGAAGCTTCTCATCCATTGAATCACAGAATGGTTTGTGTTGGAAGGGACCTCAAAGATCATCAAGATCCAACTCCCCTGCATGGGCAGGGACACCTCCCACTAGGTTGCACAAGATCTCATCCAACCTGGCCTTTAACACTTCCAGGAGGGGGGCATCAACAACTTCCCTGCAAGTTGTAGTCTTGTCCCTTTAGTGTCTTTATTTCTACAGCTTGCTTCCAGGGAAATCAGTAGCAGTAGTGGCCACAGTGGGAGATATATCTATATCCTTCTCTCCCTTTCAAGAGGAAGCTTCTTGGTTAAGCAGATACAGCAGCAATCCCATAGGAATGGGCACCTGGGAAGTCACACTGGCCTGGAGGGGAAAAGGAAACCCAGAAGAGAGCACCTGATTCCCAAAGGAATCATCAGAGTCTGCTATCAACTGGCCAGATTACTGAATTATCCATCCCAAACCTCGACAGTTTCCAAATTCTACACTGCAGATGTAGCTTATCTAATCAAATGTGTTTCAGAGCTTTGGCTTCTTGCTTTGCCTCCCCCGAGTTATTTTGCACAAAATGTAGGAAAAAAGACGCAGCTATCTTTTTTTTTTTTTTTTTCTTTACACCACTATAATTTTTTTTCCCATTTTTTTTTACACCACAAATCCAGATTCTTCCCCCGCTCCAAGGTGGGCACAGAGTCCTTCAGGAAGCCCTGGGCCATGAGTCCCTCCCCTGGGGTGCAGTCCCTCAGGAACTGCTCCCGCCTGGGTGCCCACAGAGTCACAGAGCAGTCACCTCCTCTGCCGCGGGCTCCTCCATGGCTGCAGATCCACATCTGACCCTCTCCGTGTCCCCTCCGGGGCTGCAGATCCTCATCTGCCCACCTGTGACACTTCAGGGGCTCCACATTTACCCCACAGTTCTCCTTCAGGGACTGCTCCACCTTCTCCTCCATGGGCTGCAGGGACACAGCCGCCATCTCCCCATGGGCTGTGGGGACATCTCTGCTCGGGCACCTTTCCCCCTCCTTCCTCACCGACCTCGGTGTCTTTGCTCGGCCATTGCTCTCACCTCCTCCTCTCTTCTGCCCTGCAGTCTTTTTAAATTCCGTTTCCTTTCCCCTTTCTTGACTATGTCCCTGGCAGAGGCACATCCACCTTCCCTCATCAACTTGGCCATGGCTGGTGGTGGGACCAGACCTGGAGCTGGGGGAGCTTCCAGCAGCTTCTATCAGGAACCACCCCTCTGGCTCTTCCCCTGCTACCAAAACCCTGCCATACCAGCCCCAAACTCAGTCCTTTTCCCCTAGCCAGACCCCTGTCCTGCATTATTAGCCAGCTGAGTCCTTGCAGTATCTTTAGCAAAGCTTATGGACACCCCTTGGACATCTCCTGTGCCTCACAGAATCATTTGGGTTGGAAAGGGGCTCTGAGGTCACCAAGTCCAACCCTTGATCCACTCCCCCCGCGGTTCCCAGCCCATGGCACTGAGTGCCACATCCACTCTTTTCTTAAAAACCTCCAGGGATGGGGAATCCACCCCCTCCCTGGGCAGCCCATTCCGATGCTCCACCAGGACCAACCTGCACAAAGCTCCCCTTGCATCTCTCCCTCCAGAAATCAGGCTCTGACTTCTGAGGAAAGTAAAAAAATCCACAGTTATGTCCCACCAGGGCAAGAAACAGAGACTTTAATTATAAAAGCAGGTTTTACTGCACAAGAAAAATGACCTGGGCTGCCTTTTTGTTCAGTATGTTTTTAATACTTCCTGATTGGCAAGAAAAAATATCTCATTACGGCAGCACTTGGCAAATCAACTGCTGTGTCCCAGCCACCTCTGCAGAGGGGCAGGAGGTCACCTGGATGTGGGCACAGAGGCTGAGGATAGTTTTTTTTTAATCACATATCACCAGTTTCAATATAACCCAGGTTTTCAGCAGTTATTCACAGGCTATTTTATGACCCCCGTGACATCACTCTGGATTTACTCCAGTTTTCAGTAGGCGAGAGCTCACATGTTTCACTTTCGTGTTGTTTTCAACCCAAAAGTCTGCAAAGGCACTGAGGATGGATTCCCAAATGACCATGGGGTAGGCTGTGCACACTAGTGATGGATGAAGTGAAGCCATGCCTTCCTCACTGCCTTGTAAAGAAGTCCTGGTCATTTGGCCACTGTATGCATGGACAGGTTTCAGGATGTATTTGCCAGTTTTTTTGGTGGGACTTGAACCAACTGAAGTGCTTAAGGACTTTCTGAAGCCCATGACATGGTGGAAGAATTCAGCTGGTAAAACTCCACCAGATAATCCTTGAGTAGGAATTCATAGCAGTAGGCACAGGCATTTGCTGTTGTCTTACTGTCTGCCTTCTTATTTATGACCTTGTCCTCATCCTCAGCACTAGAAATTGTATCTCTAACTCTTCTGTATATCATCCTGAAACAGACTTTTAAAAACTTCTGTTTTCTCTTACCATAACCTGGCTCTGCAAGAGGAAACCTCTTCCATTCCTAGATAACTACACGGTGCAAGTCTTGGGCCCTCCTGAGAGCCCCTCAATTATCCAGCTTTAGGTTTTTCACCTTAGCATCCTTACTTTCTTCTTTTTTAAGACAGGTACAGGAGGTGCATCCTTGCCTCCCCACCTCTCCTGCCTCCGTGGTTCTGCTGGCAGCAGCTCAGCTGGAGCAGGGGGACCTGACCCAGAGGAAGGAGACACTTCAAAACCTTTCCTCTCAGTTGGGAGCATGGAGTGACAGGGACAGGTAAATCCTGCTAATTACTCAGCAGCCACCATAGTTGTGTTACTCGTTGTGTTTGGTGGGGTATCATCAGCACCAATGATGGTGATGTGTTTTTCAGGGGTCTGTCACTTGTCCATGGCTGAAATGAGGACATTAATGCAGTGTGATTGGTGACACTTATGGCTCTTATTACGAAATTGCTGTCAGCCATTCCCATACCTCCCTGAAGCTTCAGTTTACTAAGACCAGCATAAATATGAGTATACAATTTCTTCCCTTCTCATATTTACAGAGAGAATTAAATTGCTTCTCTTTTTCCTTTGGAAAACAAAGATGGGACATTTTTCTTAAAGTCATAAATAAAAAAGCACTAAGAATGGGGAACATCAAGTTTAGATGCCCCAGTTTCTCTGAAAATCTATGCATGAAGCAGGAGAATACACAATTTGCTTCATTTAGCACTTAAGTTTGTATAGTATATATTGCTCTGTAGTGAATGTGCTTGCCTATTACTGGATATCTCCTTTCTCCCCAAATATTACAGAAAGCAGTACTATAAGCACTAAAAGCACAGCACAACTTAGTCCTATCTGCTACTGGAGAAAAAAAGTTATCCTTACTCCTAGAGTACAAGCTTTTTTCTGGGGCTGGGGTAAGTGAACTTGAGGGAGCCCTGTGAGAGAAGAAGAAAGGTACAGGGAACCTTCTATCACTATCAGAATTGTTGTCATCCATTTTTTTTTAATTATTTTTTTATTTTTTTAAGCAAGTTAAGATATGTTTAAAAACCACAGATAGAGGGATTGTAGATAATGGGCTCCATTTGGGAAAATAATCAGGTATTACTCAAAGTAGGCATGATTATATATTCCAGCAGGTACCTGTCTGGGAAAAAACCAAAAAGGTGCGAGTTCAAGTGCAAATACAGCAAAAACATGAGTACTGAATCTGGGAATCCAAGAAGAAAAGATCATGGGTGGTTGGCCTTTGTGACTGTAAGAGTCACTTGAAGTCCTGGTTTCTCATTAAATGCCAAAAGGAAAATGTTGAAGTATCCCATCAAAGTGTTGAGAGCATCCAAGAAGTTCTCTGTTGTAGGGTGGTGGGGGCAACTTCTGGTTTTGGCTGAAAAAAAGCAGGAGGCTGATCTGTGGGTTGGGTGAGCAGAAAGTGACTGCTAAAGAGGGAAGAGATTTTTCCCATTTCTGATTAATTTTAACGTTCTGCTCTGAATATTAGAAAGTACATTTGCAACAGATGTTTCATGGGGAGAAACCTTTTTAATCCCTTCCTTCAGGCTAAATGGCTTTACAAAATCCTCCCCAGAGCTTTGATAACCCAGTAAAAATAACAGCTGAGCTACAGATCATCACTAATCTTGCTGTATGCATTCGATCACAAAATGGAAGGCCAGTAATTTCTCACTTGGAAAGGGTTTTTGGTCAGATATGACATGAGTTGTACTACAAATTAAGAAATCATAAGATTTACTATGTGCTTGAGTCATCAAACATCAACCACTCTGAATGACAAGATGAAGACAGCATCTACTGGGATAAATTATTTCAGGGCTGTCATAAGACTGACTTAATGTGACTTAACAAACAAAATATTCTTTCGTAAGGGTAGGAAAAAAAAAAACAACAAACCCTACCTCTGTGTCCCAAATTATATATATTCATATTGGGATCTATTTTGAATGAATGCCTCAGTCACTGGAAGCAACAAGCACTGAGCAGTTTGGAAAAACCCAGCCCTGAAAACTGTTAGAAGTCATGTAAACAAGTAGAGACATAGAATGAGAGATATTGTTAACATTTTTTACTTATCTTGCCATATTGCCTGGAGGCTTATGTCAGGAATTTTAGCCTCCTTTGGGCTGGGCAGTTTGCATACATTAGAGCAGACCTCTTTAAATTAATACAAATCACTGTGTAATGTATCAAAAAATAAGGTTTTTTTTGTCCACTCACCTATGCCTCTGCCATTCAGAACTAAACCCTCCTTTCACAGAGATTTTTAGAGACAAAATCATCAGGAGCACAGGGTCTGCCAAGGTACAGATCCAACTACTTGCTTTATGGTCCACAGCTTCCAGAGTCACACAGCTACAGCAGCATCTGAATTCTTCCTAAAGTCAGATTATTTTCAAAAAGAAAGTTCATCTTTGCCCTTTTTTTTTTTTTTTTTTCTGTACAAAATCATCATTTGCCCTTTTTTCCTGTAGCTCAGCAGCCAGGCTGTTGCAGCAAACAGTCCTTGATCTTGCAGAATCTGCTCTGGTAAGAAAAGGAAGATTCAAGACTTTGTTGGAAGGGTCTTGTTAAGTGAAGCCAAAAGCTGTTGACATAGCTACTCATTATAATTTGAGCTCCTGAGCTTTTAAAAGGCCCAAGCCAGCAGCATGTCTGTTAACATTGCCTGTCTTTTGCAGAATGTCTTTTATCTCAAGGCTCCATCCTGTTCCACGTGTCCTGAAGCAGTTGCTGTTGGGATTTTCCAGGCTGGACTGGGAAGGCAGAAGCCATGGCTGTTCAGTAGATCAGGCTGGGGCTGACCACAGAACAACAAAGCCACCACCTTCAGTCCTTTGGCTACTGGCTCTGCACAGTACTTCTTCACCTATGGAAACAAATACATTTGGTTTTCTTTGGCTAACAGTGAAGGGGTTTGATCTTTCCAGCACATAACTGCTGTCTTGCTTTAATGCCCTGGTGATCCTCCCCATCCCTGCCCTCTAGAAGAGTCCTTTCCCTCACCCATCATCAGCTGCTGTCTTCTGGGGTGCTGCAGTGATTTTGTAGCCCAGCTGCAGCCTTCTCCTGGGGTGGAAGCAGATAAAGCCTGGACAACATGCAGGAGAGTGTGCAGGGGAGCAAAGGGACAGCAATGCTCCTAGCAGAGAGCAGGTGATGACAAGGGAAGGAGGTGGGCATAGGGCAAGGGAGATTCAGATATATGAGGGGAAGAAGTAAAGCTGAAATGAATTTGCTGAGCAGTGCTGTGCAGGCACATCAGTACAACGTGGATATACTCTGTGTTTAAAGCTTGAAGCATTCCTTACAATGGGCTAGGGCAGACTGAGGCCCCACCACCAGCAAAAGGAGGACATGAGGAAAAGGCTGGGAAGAGAAGTGGACATGAGCTCTGCATCTTACATCCAGGCAATGCAGAAAAAAGTCTCCCTTCCCATTCACAATTTGAGCTCTAAAGATAGTCACAGGAAACTGTTTTCTTTCTTTCTTTTCTGATGCTTCTCCCAGTCTTGATTTTTTCTGTTCCTCTAGAAACTCAACCTATTGTTCACTTGAGATCCAGAGCTGATGCCTTGTTTGCTTTCATTGTCAAGTATTGCTTTCTGTTTGGCTGCTGTTATCCTTCACTTGTACTTTGAAACAATGGCACTGTGTAAAGAGAGAACAAAAGATATCCTATGACAAAGCATCCAAGGCTCTTTTGTGTCTTATCATGAATCATCTTCTATCACCCCATATTGCTGACCAGTTGTGAAACTTTGTACCCTTTGCTATCATCTGGAACTGGGGACCCAACACTTTGGGGGATTTTTTCAAGCAAGGATCTTAATCTCCACATCTTTCTGCCAAGGTCCAAGTCTTGTTTGATGACAATATAGGAGCATTCTTGGAGCCTGGCAGGAGGAGGGCCACTCATTCTGGTCCCCAAATATAGCTGACATTTGATGTCATTTGAAGAGATCATGTGGTTATAAAGTGGGACACTTACCAGGTCTGTATGTTCTCCTTTTCTTCTTATACTCTTTTCCAGCTGTGCTTCAGTACTGTGTACATTTTCAAAGATAAAAATTTCAGGAGAAGGTGGGTATTTATTGCAAAACATATCAACCTATTAGCCCTCCCCAGGCAGTACAAAACCCAAATCTGGTTTATTTGTACAATTCTATATGAAGGCCAAGTCTTTAAAAAACAACAACAACAACAAAAAAATATATAGTATTAGACACCACAGAGCAGTAAATATACTAATAACGGATTTGTGTTTGTCTGAAGATTATCCCAAAGAACAGGGAGGTTTAAAAAATGGCAGAGGTCATGAAGCCCAGCAGCAAGGACTCACTGCTAAAATCTTTGGTTTAAAGATGACCTCCTTGAGTTACAGAGAAGTCTGTGGATGGGACAACGTGCAGCACTCCTGAATTTCTGTCCAGGCATGGGACCAGCTCATAGCAGGCTCCAGACACCATCTCACAAGCCTGGAGCCTCCCAGTATGTTTTGCACTTCTCTGTAGGACAGAGCTCTGCCTGGATTGTGTTCTTCTGCAGCAAACACACGTGTTGGATGTTTTCATCTCTGAGAGGCAAAGTATTGAAGTCATCAAAACTATGCTTTGCAAGAGTAGAACTCCCTATAAAGCTATTTCTTCCCTCTATCTCTTGTCCAGACTCTCAAAGCCTTGTCTGTGAGGTAGGTGGAGGGGGTGAATCTTGTCTCCCCCTCCTGTTTAGGGGTGAGCATCCTCACTCATTATTTTTTAAAGCACAGCTTTATCACTAGCTGTGCACTGCTGTCAGCCACTGTGTTCCTGATAGCCCAGAAAGGTGATCCAGAGGTCACCTGGATCTCCCTAAAAAGCCTTCCCCCAGCTCTCCTGAGTGCACAAAACCTTCATGTGGAGGAAAGCTTAATCCTAAATTGGAGCTGCAGAAGGAGCCTGGACTTGGGTGGTGGAAGGAAGCACCACACTCATTTTGCCAACAGAATTTTAAAATGGATATTTAAAGCTATTGAACTGAAGAGCCATCCTGTCCTAACCAAAGGGAGTCAGGAGAATAAAATTATTTCTTCTGCTGCTTGCATTAGCACTGAGCTCTGCAGAGGACACAGAGAGATCTTTAGCTTTGTGCTTCTGGAGCCAATATCCCACAGAAGGAAAGTTAACATTGCTTCATTTTTAGTGCTCGGAAACTGGGAGCCCTGCAAAAGCAAACCTAAAGCACAGCTTTGTTTTATCTGAACCCTGCTGCAAACCAATCCATTAATAAAGTAATTGGGCATAGCCTGAGCAAGTTGGAAGCAAACATTGCTTATATTCAGCTCCTGATGTCCTCATTCTCTGAGGGCTGAAAGAAGGAGCTGCTGGGGCTAGAAAGGGCTACGTTGTGCTGGCTGAACTGCCAGCCAAGATTGCAGCCTCCTCTGTCAAGAGGAGGACAGTTCTTTCACTTGATTTTTGGGGACTTAGCAGGAGAGAATTGCTTCAGTTTGTTGTTTACAGAACAAGCCACAGAGGGGCTTTCTGCTGAAAGGCTCCTTCATCTTTGGGCAGGAAGAAAACAGGAAGGAAAAGAAGGAGGAAAATGAGGAGAGGAGGCAAAAACAAGCATTAGGTTCAAAATGAGCTGGGGAAGGGTCCTTTCCTGCAGGTCTGCCTCCTGTCCTGCCCTTTGTCACCTCCCCTGCCTCTCCAGGTGACAGAGATGTGACATGCCTGTAGAGCCTGTGAGCAAGAAAGGATCTGCTGGTGCCTGGGGATGTGAGAAAGCCAGCAGCCTTCCTCCCAAAAGATGGGTGGGCAGGAGCTGGGTTTGCAGGATTTGTACCTCTCCCTGCCAAAACCAGACTCAAATCCTCCTGCCTCTGGGAATGACACCAGCCTGGAGTGTGTGGCTTGCAGAGGGGTGGGATGTGGCTGAGCACCCAGCTCCAGGGGGTCTGCAGTAGTGAAATCCAGCAGCAGCCCCCAGTTAGCTCTGGGAGATGCTTTCCTGCACTTTAAAATTGCAGCTCTGGGCTTGCCATTTCTCCCAGCCCTGTCCCAGGCTGAGCCCCAGGCAATGCACACATCCTTTGCCTCCAACTACAGAGCCCTCAGAGAACAAACCTAGCATCATCCTGGGTTTACTTGAGATTTATTATTAACTTTAGATCTTTTCCAGGTCCCTTACAGCAGCAGCTCTGGGATTTCTCCAAGCTGTTTCATTTGGAAAGTCAGTGATAGGAAAGAAGAGGTTATTTTTGCTATGGGAGACTGAATTTTCATTTCCAGACTCTTAGTACCTGCAGAAAGAGCAGCAGAAGGCAGAGGGTTTTGGGCCTTTTACATGTTCTGCAGGTTTTACTGCTCAGCCTTTTAACCCTGTTGACTTACACTGAGGTGGATGAAACCTTCAGGAGACTGAACAGCTGAGGAAGGTAGTTCAGAAACACAAAATTAAATTTGGTGATGTTTCAGTGGCTTCCAGAACATCTCCAGAACATCCAAAACCACTTGGTCAAGGTGTTAGTGAGGTTTGGAAATGAGGAGGAAGCAAGAAGCTATAATCACTATAGCAAGGATTCAGAGGCACTCAGGAAAAAGGAATATTTCAACAATAAAATGTCTTCATCAGATGGAAATCCTTTCAGGTAGCAAGGCTGAAACTGCTGCAGGGACCTGCAAGGTGGGTCAGTCTCTCTGTGCATCCTGGAAGGGACATTCCTGGCTCTTGCAGCACACCTCTGCTCACCTTTCCTATCCATTTATTTTCAGAAACCTTTTATTCTTTCAATAAGCAACAGACAGTAGTTAGCCAATACTTTAGGGACCTACTTCTGCCTATCATAAAACAAAACAAAATGTTACTGGCAATTACATCTAAGTAGGATGCTATTAAATAATGAGAAAAAATCAGTGCATTTGTTTGGATATACTGGAGAGGTTTACTAGGCAAAATCAAACATATTTATAGACTATTCTGGTGCCTGGTCCTGCAGGATAATATGCTGGATGCACCTATTGATCACCTTTGGAGAGTAGCAGAGATGTGCCCTTAAAAAAATTAAGAATGTCCTCTCCCTTCAGATGATGAGCATCTTCCAGAACTGATCTGGAAGGATTTCAAGTTGGTACAGGAGTAAAAAATATATTAACAGAGGGAAAAAAGAAAAAAGGAATTAAGTCTGGGGAAGAAAATGTCCTGAAAAAAGCTGTGCAAAAGCACAGTCAATTAGCTGCTGGAATGACTAATTTCCAGGTGGGTGGATCTCAGCAGCTGCAGGAACCCCGTGTTCATCCCAAGGCTCTGCTCCCAGCACCTGGGAAAGGTTTCTCAGGAAGGGACCCTAAAGCAGGAGTCCCCAGCCCCTGGGGAGCTGCAGCAGGGACTGACCCAGAGGACACAGGGAGCTCACCTCCAAACATTGCAGCCCTGAACCTTTTTGAGCAAAGCAGATGTCTCCATCCTTCCTTCCAGGTATCTGAGCAGGAGTCAGTTGGGTTTTTGGTTTTTTGGTTTTGGTTTTTTTTTGTGTTTTTGGTTTGTTTGGGTTTTTTTTTGTTTGGTTTTTTTTTTTGTTTTTTTTTTTTTTTTTTTTTTTTTTTTTTTTTTTTTTGTTGTTGTTTTTTTTCATTTCAGAGCTGCCCTGAGCACTGCTGAGTGGTTAGGGGGGCAGGACTGAGCATCACCCAGTGTTCTGTACTGGCACACAGGGGTTGCTGGCTCCTTGGAGCAGGAGGAGGATGAGGAGGAGGAGGAAGTGCTCCCTCCCACTCTGTTGTGACCTTTTCAGCCTCTTGGGGTCCAAAAGAGAGGACCTGAGCAGTGACTGTAGCTCTGCCATCCAGCAGCTTGGGAACTTGTCTGACAAGGAAATTATCTTTTCAGTTTTGCTGTCTATTTTGCACGAGGAATTAGTGGTTCCAAAATACAGAATTTGCCCTTTTAGAGCAGATCTGGGCCACAGACACCTGCACAGCTGTAGAGCCCAGCTCCCAGGCTACAGAGATGTGCTGCTCCCAGCAGAGAGATGTGCTGCTGTTCATCTGCCCTCACTGGTCTCTGGCAGGCTGGAGGGAGGTGCTGGCAGGGACCCTGGACCTCTTATCACCCTGGGTCTCCTGCCACCCTGGACCTCTTATCATCCTGGACCTCTTATCACCCTGGGTCTCCTGCCACTGTGGGTTTCTTATCACCCTGGATCTCCTACCACTCTGGGTCTCCTACCACTCTGGGTCTCTTATCAGCCTGGGTCTCTTATCATCCTGGGGCTCTTATCACCCTGGGTATCCTGCCACCCTGGATCTCTTATCACCCTGAGTCTCCTGCCACCCTGGGTGTCCTATCACCCTGGATCTCTTATCACCCTGGATCTGCCACCCTGGGTCTCCTTCCACCTTGAACCTCTTATCACCCTGGATCTCCTTCCACTTTGGGCCTCTTATGACCCTGGACCTCCTGTCACCCTGGACCTCCTGTCACCCTGGACCTCCTGTCACCCTGGCTCCTGCTGCTCAGCTCACTCAGCTGGTGTGGGTGGGTTTCAGCTGAGGAAAGGTTTGAAGGCAATTTCCCAGCTCCTCCAGGAGCATGTCACTGTCAGACTGTTGCATAAGATACGTAGCATCTCCTCCTCCTCCTCTCCCCACCTTTTATAAGGAAACCAGCAGCTAAAATCTGCTCTGTAAAGAGCTTCATCTTGGCACTGGAGGTCAAGTGCTGAAGATCCATGTTGTTAGTGCGGGATCTTGCTAGGAGGGCCTGGGGAGGAGACAGAACCAGTTTCCAGCCCCAGACTGGGTTGACTGGGCAGATAAACATGATTCTTGACCGAGTGAAATATTTTTTCCCAGTGAACTTGAAGGTCAAATAATGTAAAATAATGAAGAACCTTCCCCAGTAAAGCTGTAGCATAAGGGACCACGAATGACTCCAGGGTCAGGGGATGCTGTGTCTCTTTTCTCCTTTCTCAGAAAAAAGATTTTTAGTATCACAGAATCATAAAATGGCTTGGGTTGGAAGGGAACTTAAAGATCATCTCTCTGTATGTCATTTTAAAAATTGGAGGACTTTGACAGCAGATTGTGAAATGGCAAATACAGAATTATCTGATGTCCATATGATTTTATGTATTTTCTGTGTAAGGTAACAAAAGTACCTGTTGGTTGCTTTGCTGCCTTTCTGACCTCTGCCTTAAAGCCTCACCTAATTTGAAACTCATCAGAGATGATGATTCCCCTTGTTGCCATTTGCCAGTGATATCTTTTTCCCATATCTTCTTTTCCATTAACATCAGTTAAACAGATCCTGCCCACAGCTGTTGGCTCGTGTTTCCTGGGCTGCTTTTTTTGTTGTCTCTCCCTTTCCCTTACATCTGCCTTCTCCTGTTTCTTAAACTATCTCATTCTCTGCAATACACATAGGCCTAAGAGCTGGGATTAAAAGTTAGGTATAAAAGCAGCTCCAGCAGCTTCAACCTTGAATGACAAAACTTTACCCAGGGAAGGAAATGCACAGAACATTCTGGGGAAGCTGTGGGCTCAGAGCAAAAAAAAAAATCATAGTACTGGGAAAGAAAGTTAGGGGATTGAAAGATATTAAAGTGACACTGCTGAAGTGCTTTTAGGTTAAATAATATATTCTGAAAAGTGTCTTTTGTTCTATGATGAGGTGGGAGCTATATGTTAATTGCTTTTATTCCTGGATGATTTTCTCTCCGAGGTGTCATCAGCTGCATTTTCAGTACTACATTGAAATTAATATTCATCATTGAGCTACAGCTTTTGAACGATCTGCAGGGGAGAAAAAAATGAAGGAAAAAAACAAAAAAAAACAACGCAACCCCTTTTCTTCCTCCTCTTTTGGCAGCTCTGAACATGCACAGCTCCCTCTGGTTAGCAAAGCTGCACACAGCATCCCTGCTCTGGCTCTTTGGGCTCTCCAGGTGTCCCCAGAGGGACAAGTGGGACCAGGGGACCTGAGGAGAGGTGACACAAGTGTAAGAATTTATAGGAACAGTGAGGAAAATAATACCCACCTTGTTTCACAGCAGATTTGAGGTGGTGGCTCAGGTACTGCTTGGCAGAGGGGAAGGTGCTGGAGGGGGGGTTTGGGAGGTGCTGGGCTTACAAAGCAGCTTGGAGTTGCTGGGAGCTAAGTCAGCCCAGCTGCAAGTGCCCTCCAACCACAGATAAAACCTGCACAAAATCAGGAAAACGGGCAAAATGGCATTAGAGAGTGAGTGAAATTGTGTCTATTGGGCACTGAGGGGCAGGAAATTGAGGAATAAGAGGGAAATCTGGGGTAAATTAGAGAACTGCTTGTGTTGCTATACAGCAGAGCAGCAATAGATCCCATGGGGTCACCAGGTAAATCTCTTGGCTGGCAGGACAGGAGCTTTTTACCAAAGATGAAAATTTTTTTCACATTTATTTAATGTGCCAGTGTTTGTGCTCTTCTAAATTTAACTTATTTGGACAGAGTTTCGATTATTTTTCTTTAAATAAGCCTCCTTCATTCCTTTGTTTATCTATGACAGCTATTTCATATCCTTTCATATTCTCTTTTGAGTCTTCAGGATAGTGTCTCTACAGTCTTTTTGTCACCTGGAAGTATCATATCCTTTTAAGCTGCCCTTTAACATTTCATTTTTTGCATCCTTTTCCATTACTGAGCATTTTCGACAAATTCAGTGTTACTGGCAAAAATTTGTGGAGTATATAATCCATACCTCTTTTAATCACTGTAACAAAGAATTTCTGGGGTGCCAAACAAGACCCCAGGAAACTGCAGAAGAGATATGCAATTTGTGAACCAGGGGAAATAACTTTCCGAGGGATAAAACTGGAAGCCAAGCTTTCCTGAGAGCCTCAGGGATGGAGCCTCTGTGGGATTTCAGCTCCTGCTGCTTCCCCTGAGCTCAGGGAAGTGCTCACAGTGGGGTTCAAAGTGTTGGCTTCGAAATAAAATTGCTGTGATGCTAAGAGCACTTCTGCTTTTCTTTTAAATCTCAACACAAACTCTTTTTTTCTTCTGCCTCAGTAATGGTCCGGGGAATGAAATTGCTGCAGTTAGTGCAGTGGGTAATAAAAAGGCTGCGTTTAGTGCCACACAGTGGTAAAAAAAAATAAAAATAACAAGGATGGGTAGTACGAAGCAAGGCAGGGAAAGCCTGTGAGATGCAAATGCTAAACTTGGAAATGGAAAAATGCATTTCATAAAAACGAGGATGCACCAACCCATTGGTGACAGGTATCAGCTACATTTCCCCACCTGAGGATGGTGTATGCCACCAGCTAGCTAAGCAATATACAAAATTTACCTCTGTCATTTATCACCAGCTTCCTTGGAAATAAGGAATAATAAGGAACAATCCTTTGCTCATTTTTATAGGCTTGGCAAAACAGCAAGGGATGTGACACTGGGATCTGCCAGCCCTTGCAGGGGATGAGCTGCACAGCAGTTATCAGGCAGGGACATGTGGGATCAGAGCTGTAAAAGTACCTCAAACAATAGCAATAATATAGAGAAGTCTCTGGAAAAAACAGCAAAAAAGGCTGATTTGAGATCCCTGGGCTGGGAAGACTTTTGTGCTTTATCAAAACCAGCACTTTTCTTGCTGGGGCAGTGCAGTTGCCAAGAAAACAGTGTGCTACTTCTGCAAGTGTCATACAGGTGATGCAATTTAGGTTCAAGAGCTGTTGAGCATCATTTTGTGCCATGGCACAAGGATTTTGTTCAGAACCATCTGGCAGGGTGCCACGCTGTTGCTGTCCCTTTTGGCAGGGGACAGGTGTGCCCAGACACCTGCACACAGTGTTTCCCCAGAGATCTTTTGCCCCCCTAGATTCTAGTTCATGAAATCTGTTAGAGAAAGAGGAATAATCCACCATTATTTTTTTCTGTTGCATCTTTACACCCAGCAGATCTCCTCTCAGCAAGGTGCCAGGGAGAAGGCATGAATGTGGGTGACACTCTCTGGTTTTTGGTTGCATGTTAAGGATGGTTTTGGGCTGACTGAACCATGACCACAGGTTAACAGCACCTTTTGCAGCTGCCCCAAAATTGGTGGGACAGAGAAGAGCAGAGCCTTGCCTGAAGCAGCTGGCACTCACATCCATTTCAAGATGCTGGGACACTGCACTCCTGCTATTAAGAATAAATATTTTAAGTGATATTAAATAAATCACTAAAATAAATTTTAAGTGATGTTAAAATCCATTTAGTCAGTGCAGCCAAGCCAAGGGACAAAATGCAGCCAGATAAAAGGGCAGCTGGAATGCTTTAAAACAGGCTGAAATAATCAAATAGGGCCCAAAAGATGATAATTCATCTTGAAAAATATGAATATACTTAAGCATATATATGCTTAGGCAGTTATGGATGGGTGGAAGCTCTGGATTAGCTTCACATGGAGGAAGTCACCAAAACTAAGAGAGGTCTTGCTCCTATAGCACCCAAGAAGACAATTCTGAAGATAAAGGAGCTAAAACTGACTTTTAATATTTTTTTCTTTCTTTTTTTTTTTTTTTTTTTTTTCTTTTCTTTTTTATTTTTTTCAGTTTGCACTGGGGATGCTTACCTGCAGAGTGCTCCGAAATCCCACTTGGCTCAGGCTTGCTCCAGGTGCTGATTCCTGCTGCCTGCTCCACTGAAAGCAAACTCTTCCATTTCACATGGAAGTTTTCCAGGTAAACAAGCAAGAAGCATCATCATGGAATGGTTTGGGTTGGAAGGGACCTCAAAGCTCCTCCAGTGCCAACCCCCTGCATGGGCAGGGACACCTCCCACCAGCCCAGGTTGCTCCAATTCCCATCCAACCTGGACTTGGACACTGCCAGGGATGGGGCAGCCACAGCTTCCTTGGGCAGCCTGGGACAGGGGCTCAGCACCCTCAAATTACAGAATTTTTTCCTAATGTCCAACCTAAATCTGCCCTGTTCCAGTTTAAAACCATTACCTCTCATCCCATCAGCCCTGTAAAAAGTCCCTCCCCATCTTTTCTGTAGCTCTTTCAGGTACTGGAATTCTGCTCTAAGGTCTTTCCAGAGCCTCCTCTTCTCCAGGCTGAACACCCCAACTCTCTCAGCCTGTCTAATGGGAGAGGGGTTCCAACCCTAAGATCATCTTTGTGGCCTCCTCTGGACTCACTCCAAGAGCTCTAAATTGGAGTCAGGCCATACTGAGCCTTTTGGCTAAGAACAGAATTTTTGAAAGCAGAGAAAAATACTCAGTGGGAGCCATTAAACCCAGGCTCTTCCACAGAGGAACCAAAATTAACATTCAAGACAGGGCAGTAAGTGCAGCAGGGTTTATTTTTCACAGCTCAGCATGCCTGAGGGTACATGGCAGAAGTGAGGGGACCCCATCCATGAGTAGGGAGCAGAGGCAAAGGCAGCTTCTGGTGAGCAGTGCCACAAATCTCAGGCTGCGTTTTGCTCAAAATATTTGTGGCAGCAGCAAGTCAGAGCTGCCACAAAGATCATAAATTCTTTGAAGTCCACTTGGGAATCTCCATTGTCATCCAGGTTCTTGAAGACTTTATCGATGGCATCCTTGTCCTTCCCTGACTGCAAAGGAAAAGGAGCAGACTGAGGTGAGAGGTGGCACAAACCTCTACTCCAAACAAGGGCCCTGGTGGGGTTCTGGCCTTTCAGTGAGGTGGGAGGACACGTGGGGACCATGAGGCTGACACCAGCTTGGCCACATTGCACCTTTCCATGGGGTGGGATGGAGGTGCCAGTAAGCCACCTGCAGTGCCAAGTTGTCACCTTTTCTGCAAGCCAGACTTTTAAAATTGCCTTCCCTTCTTTTGGGCATCATATCTCTGGCGAGCATACAATCCCAGAATGGTTTGGGTTGGAAGGGACCTTAAAGCTCATCCAGTCCCAACCCCCTGCATGGGCAGGGACACCAGGAGGGGTTTTTGGCCTGAGTTCTTGCACTGATTAACTCAGTGCTTTTAGAAAATGCAGTTTTGAAAAATAACCAAGCGATGGCAGTAGAGACCTATTTGATGCAGGGAACAACTGAGCTAAACAAAACCCAAATCTGGTGTTATGCTGGAAAGAAATCATAAAAACTTTTAGAAAATTTCCAGGAACTTCAAACAATTACTGCCTCAACTGAAACCTGAAGGCACATCTTGGATCATGGCCAAATGAACTACATTTCTCATTCTGCAATTTCAGGTTTCATTTTAAAACACAGGCATTTTAAAAACCACTACAAATCCAGCCAGTTCCCCAGGTGTGACTGATACAGAAGTCTGGAAGATTTTATTCCTTTTCATTTTGTGTATTGGAATAAATTTAAATTTTGTAAAAAGTATTTTAAATTGTTTAGTGAAATATATGAGCTGAAGCTTCTGGAATGCTTATGTGGGAATTATGCTTTTTTGTGCTCAGAATCCAATCCTTCAGTCTTGTGGTATGGATTTATTTCAGTCTCTGATTGATTCAAGAGCTTTCCAGGTAGTTGTGAGCTGTGTCAAATATAATAATTTCTAAGACCAGAAATATTTAAAAGATTCTATTTCCCAGAACAGTTCTGCAAATGAAAAAATTTTGATAAAAATGTCAATGAAATGCAGCTGAAGCTTTTTTTCTGAGGTCAGACTCATTCTCTTATTTTTTTTTTTTTTTTTCCCCTCACAGCTTTTAGTCTGCAAGACAAGATGTTGGTTTAAATTTGTTTGAAGCATGAAGTCTATATTAAGTTAATACTTAGTATATGGATAAATCTTTAGAGAGATTCCCCACCTGCAATCAAGCCTTTTGAGTGCTGACAACCTAAGTACTTTCACAGAAGTTGTGCCATGATGTGAGCTTATGAATTTGGGAACAAAGAGAAGAAGCAGGTGACTTCTGAAGATGCACCCCAATCTATTTCAAAGCCATTGGGTCTCCAGTCCTGCTAACTGGAGCAATGAATTTAGCAGCCAGGGAAAAATCCCCCAACACTTTTACCTTTTCCTTTTTTCTTCCTTTTTTCTTTCAAACCATTGGGTGTTCCCAAAAGGAACATCTCCTCCCAGGTACTAAAGTTCTCCTCCCAGGCAGCCCCTGCACCCACTGCACATGAAGATCCTCTCCTCTTACCGAGATAAAGTTTGGGAACTCTTTTTCCAGGAGGCTCCTGAGTTCTGCTTTGCTGAGGCTGTTCCTGTTCCCATCCGAGTTGGCATATTTGTCAAAGACAGCAATGAGCATTCCCATGGCAGTTTCCAGCTGAGACATGTTGCTGGTTTCCTTCTGAAGAGGAACAGCCTCAGGGTTCTCTTGGAGGATGGAGCTTGCTCTTACTTTCAGGTTTTTTATGCAACTGACCCACCCAATCCTTGCTGGCCCACCAGGGGGGCACAGTTATCCCTTGGCAAACACTGGTGCCTAACCCACACCTCTCTGCTCCCAGCTATTCAAATCTCCAGTTTTATTGCTGTGGCCAGCACAACCAGTTGCTCACCAGTAGAAACCAGCCTCTCCTTCAAGGTACACAGTGTGACTAACACAGGGAAAGCAGATTTGCATCCTGGCTGTTTGCTCAAGAGTGAGATTGTTCCTTCAGATAACCCTGGCTGAACAGAGAGCCCAGTTTGGGCAGAGTATGTGCTGGCTTGCTCAGGAGGAAGAAGAGCACCTCACTTCTCCTTCACCCCCATAGTTAGGAGCTCTGTGGGGTGCTCAATGTCCCAGATTGTCCTCTCTGCCTTGCTGCAGGCCAGCTGGCTCTCTAGGGGTGGCATTTGCCTGGTTCAAAGGGGAGGTGTGCAAGGCAGACAGGTAACTTAGTGCCCCTGGGCTTGCCCTCAGGTCAGAGTAGATGTCTCAGCCAGGTCCCCAGGGCCAGGAGGAGAAGCCTTGTGGAGAGGCTGCTCAGTGGAGGAATAAATCTGCTCCTTGAGCAAACAGCCAGTATCAAAATACAGCTGGAGCTGCAGTGGAAAGAACTTATCCCTGACCCCATACAGTGTCACACCTTGCATGAAGATGGACTTTTACTGAAAACAAAAGGTCACTTGGCAGCCCTGTGCTCCTCTGAGGCTTCTGGAGACTGTGGTGATGGAAGTGATGGTGATGGAAGTGATGGTGATGGAAGGTGATCAGCTACAGCTACACCGCTACACCCAGCTTTCAAAGTTTGAATTTCTGGCCAAGCAGCAAGGAAACCTGAGCTCTGTCCAATGAGGTCTGAAGCAGCTCCTTTAAGAATGGAGTCTGCAGAGTGGACACACAGTGAGCAAATTATTTGGGGGATCACCCCAAAACCAGGGCACCATGCATGAACAGTGCTGATGGACCCCAGGGTGCAGTGTTCTCTGCAGAAGACCCTGACTCTGAATTTCCAAAATTGAACCCAAGTTTAGGTGTTTTTGGACATCTATCTGCATGCTTGAAGATGAGTTTTCCACTCATTATATACAGTAGAAAAGTTAGGAAAAAATGCTTTTTAATTGAGAAAAAAATTTAAAAATTAAACTCCTTTCTCCCAGACATCTAAAGCCTCCTGTTCCCCAGGCAAAATCTGTCCTGCAACATCTACAATACCTCAAGGCAAGACTACACATCACAAGCCCATGGACATTTAGTATATCCCTGGAAAAAAACAACCCACAATTTTCCACCTTACATTCTGTAAGAAGGGATTCTGCATTTCCCAGAAAATCCCACCAATGTCTCAGGCTGTACCCTTTATTCAAACAGGCCATGCATGAGAATCTGTTGTTCCTGTGGCTTCAGCTCCATGACATAGGAGCAGCTGATTTGCATGAAGTGGGAGTTTTAAGTCGAGTTTGAAGTTTTTTTACATTAAAGTAGACATTAAATCCTGTGGGATTTAACAAGAAGATGGCAAACAACTCACCCTCATGAGCTATCAGCATCATTTGGTGTGCCAAGTGTCAGGAATTGTTATTTGGCTTTTTCTGTCACATATCTGTAACATGAACATTAAACGTGGCCATTAAAGAAAAAAAAATAAATCAAGCCTTCCCTCTAAAGGAAATCCTAACAATAAAAAATATTTAATCCACACCTTCTTATTACTTTGAATGAGGAACATGGCTGTTAGGCAATAAAATGCCCTAAAAAGGCAGAGGAGGAGCTCCCCAGCTTCAGCCAGCAGGATGTGTCAGTGCATCCACACCTTTGCCACACAGAAAATTCGTCCTTGACCCATTTCTCACTGGAAACAGAAGTCACACACCAGTTCTGAACACAACTGCCCCATACCTGCTAAAACACAGAGCAAACCACAGGGCTTGAATCTCCCCAAACTGCAAGGTTACCACGGTATTCCTGCTTGCTTGGCTTTTTTAACCTGTTCTCTTTGTATGCCTGCAGCTGCACACACATCAGCACTGCTCAGACTTGACAATTCGTATTTTTTTTTGGTTTTTTTCATTATTTCTTTTTCATTAAAAATAGCAGAAGGCACAGGCATCACAATCCTTTGCAAACCCAGAGCAGAGTTACAAATAGGAGGCAGGCACAGGAGAGGGAGCAGTGTTTGATGCCAACCCATCTGTCCTGCTCCCAAGTGGGATAAGCCACTTTCTGGGGGCTTGTTTAAACTTCTTGTTACTATTTTAATGTAAAAAAATATCCATTCTTCCTTATTTCAGCCTTCTTTCTTTGAAGAAAGCTACAGACAACAGCTCAGACGAGTATTTCCTGAGGATTTATACAAAATTAGGTCCAAAAAGTTTATTTATGTGATGCAAAGGGGGACTTGTCACACATGTAATTTTCCAAAGCCTTTCAGACACACACAAATTTTATGGCATTTGCCCAGATGTTCAGGCTTACATGAGATTTGTGTGACCTTGTGGTGATTTTCTCTTAAGAGAATGAATTTTATCCTCTGCCCTTTGCAGCAGTGTCTGTTTGGGACACGTCTGAATAAATACATTTATCAGCTTTACTCCACCATGTCCTTTGTGTCACAGCCAGCTGAAGAGCTGCAGTGGGATAGCTGAAATGTTCAACTTCTATTAGAGCTTATCACCCTTTAAAACTTATTCCAAAAGGTTCCAGGAAGTTCCATGAGAAGGGTTTTTTCACAATCCCACAAATCTGTTATGTACCTGAATGGAAGAAGCACAGGAGGAGGAAGCCACAAGCTGAAGTGATGAATTCACTGCTTTTCTTAAGTTGCATCTTGACAGCAGCAGGAAAAGCACTTTATCTTTCTCTTAGCAAGAAGTTAACATCTGCACCATAAATAATAATAAAAAAGGATTTTATATTCCACACTGAGCTAAAATTAAAGCCCTCAAATTTCCCAGTGTCCCGGATTGATTTGCTGAACTCAGAGAAACAACACATTCTGTTTACTAAAGAGCAAGGTTTTCCTTTGCATTTCTGAAAAGTTGTTTTAAGTCTGGTTAGCAGTTTTTGAAGGTCATTTCATTTCCTCAACACATGGGCAATGCATTTACAGCCAGTGATGAAATGATGTGATTAATCCATTGGCTTCCAAAACAGAGCTAGAAAGAGGAGACTGAAGAGGCAGTGGTGGAAGAGGAGTTTGTGCAAGCTTGATGTGATGCTCAGGGACACTGTATTAACCAGATAGAAAGGTGTTGAGGATTTTAGTATCATTTACTTCTTAAAATGTCCTCCACAGGTATTTGACAAATGCAATTAACGAGTTCACACGCTGTTTCAAGGCAGGTAAAGAGGAGAAGATGAAGGTGAGCTCACTGGCTGGGGGACTTGCTGGGGTGGGAACACTGGGGTTTGGCAAAGCTGTGCCCTGGGAGAGAGATTCTCATCACTGGATATTGACTCTGCTCAAACACATTTCTCAGTGCACGAGGCACAGGCACATTACACTGTAAAAGCAATGAATATATTACAGCCAATAAATTAATATTTGCAGTGTAAATACTTCTGTCTAGTTTTCAGTCCTTGATTGAATCATTTCCTGGATGCCATTCTTTACAGGGGTTTTATATTTCAGCTTTAAGGATACTAAGGCTTCCAAGCCTACTATTTTTCTTTTTTTTTTTTTTTTTTTTTTTTTTTTTTTTAGTTGTACTGCGAGAAAGAGAGGTCACACCCTAAGGTAACCTCATATTGTCCATGTAGGCATGGTTTCTAAACATGGTTATTCTTCAGCCAGGCTCACACAAGCACTCTGCCATTTGCTCTACCTCAGCACATAAAACCTACTCAGGTGTAAGCTGAATAGAGGTGAGGGTTGTAAAAATTTATTCTATGGCATGGCCCAAAAGAAGAGGAAAAGACGACAAAGAAAAAAGAAAATAAAGAAAAAAGGAAAAAAAAAAAAGGGAAAAAGAAAAAAGGGAAAAAGAAAAAAGGAGAGGGAGCCTCTTTTGTAGGATTAAGCCAAGCACATTGCCAAGAAATTAAAACACATCAGAAGAGATGAGGCTTTAAGAATAGTCTTGCTCTTAAATGTGAATGTTTTAGTCTGTTCTTAACAAAGGACTTTGAACCTCAAATTTAACCAGAATGGAACATTCACTTATTCAAGAGTGAATAAGCACAAATATTGGCAAAAAGCAAAGCTGAGGTTTCTTTTCAGTTTCTGTTACTAGGCAGATGGGCATCAATATACACTGAGCAGTTAAACTGAGATCATGCTTGACACTAGAATGTATCCTGAAGTTAATCACAGAGTTATTTTTATTTTAAACTATCACAATAACTACAAAAAAGTAGAAGTCTGCCTGCCTTGGAAAAATCCTCATCAGGGTTTGTTGTCCCAAGTGGTAAAGAAACAGAGATGATGTACATGATGCAGAGGTGACCAAGCAGGACAACCAGCAGGTTGAAAATCCTCTGCTCTCTACTGCCAGCCAGAGATTAAGAACAGATCAAGAAAAATTTGGTGTAGTCTTTATCTGCCAGATGCTGGAAATTACAACAAGTTATTTCTCTCTGCTTTGCTGTCAAGATGATCTAACCTCCAGCTAAGCTCTGAAAAAAACTTTTAACGGGAGATGAAATAACCTTGGTGAGTAAAAACATTCACATTCCAGATAATCTGCTTTTAGTAGTCAGCAGTCCTTGGATGACTGCCTTCAGCTTTGCTGTCAATACTCCTTACCTCTGTTCAAGACCTTGGAAGCCAGGTTTGTACTTACATTTTCAGCTTTGATTTTTCTTCAGTGACATATCCAGCATTTTGAGCTGTGAGCATATAAGTGTTCAATATACTTGTGATGCAACACCAAGGTAATTTCTGAATTTTTTTTAATTGAATGTATTTCAGAAGAAGTTGTAAATAATTAACAGATAAAATACCCATAACTCAGGCCAGCAGTTAAATTAAAGAATTTATTCCAAAATTCCTTTCATTAACAGCAGCAGACTTTTTTTTGACATCATCACTCATATCTTGCAATAAAAATTGGAAGCCATTACAATCTCAACCCTAAAATACAATTTCCATCTTTAATGGCCTTGAAAGTATACAAAGAAAGTCCTTATTTCCTTTGGGTGAACAGTCACTATATAATTTTCTGAAGTCTCTGTATGGTTGGAGAATCCTGTAAAACACAAAATCAATGGTAATTTATTCAAGCAGAAGCTTTACTCAAATGCACATATTATTCTACCTCAACAGATTTAACTCCTTGGAAGCTGGTGTTTGAGCAGATTCTCCTCCTCAAAGCTGCAACCAGGATGGAACCTAAGATGTACCCATTGATAATACCAAAATTTACACCAATCCATCTGGTTTTCACACATGGACTCACATAGAAAATGAATGAATCCCCACTCATGCATCTTTTCTTCATCATGAGCAAACACCAAGCTAAGTCCTAGTGCAGGTCAAGCAGAGCTCTAACTCCCACCTAGCCCAGCCCAAAACCTCTGCAAGGTTTTTGCAAGGCACATTACAGAGGTGTGACAGTCAGGACAATGTCCAAGTGACTAACTGGAATGAGGAATGAAATGAGGTCACCCACAGTATTTGACTTGAGGGCCAGCCCTAACTTGAACCACATCCACACAGCCCTTTAAGCTGATTACAGTGGGGATTTTGAACTGCAGCTTTTTTTTTTATATTTTTTTTTTCTGCAGCAGAGGCTTAAGCTTAACACAACTCACCAGCATCTACCAAAATGCTGCAAGTGTGACTTCATAAAGTAGTCATCTCTCTTTGGACAAAGGTAACTCCAGAAAGATTTCCAGCTGTTTAACACCTCTAGGCAATAGAAGTCATCAGAGAAATACAGCAGCACTTGCAGGGAATCTTTGCTAAATGTCATACAACCGGACACAGCACATTTTTAATCTTGCAAATGTTTTTTATATTTTGAATTAGACCACTCCTCAAGCTTCATCAGTCAATAACAGCACAGACAGCAAGCACCTTCTTCCACCTACCTTTGCTTGGATATTGTGCAGTCTTCCATTTCCACCTCTTCAAAGTGGTTACATCCCAAGTGCCTGTGAGTGATCGTTCTTGCACCAGCACCACTGATCCTAATCCCTTTAGCAAAGACTGAGAGAGTAAGGAGAAGACAAGGAATCAAACCAGAGATTACTGAAAACTGCTGCAACTCACAATGTACTTTTTAAAAAGAACACCTGGCTCCCCATGTTTCTGTCAACACAATAAGCATTTCAATATTTCAATATAACAACCCCCTGCCACGTGTTATAAAATATCACACTTCATATGAAAGACCAAACTAAGAAGAAACTGAAAATGCACAGTATATGATGGAAGTCACCAAAGTTTCAACAACTTAGACGTTAGGAAAAATTCTTTATTTTGCTGAGCCCCTGTCCCAGGTTGCCCAAGGAAGCTGTGGCTGCCCCATCCCTGGCAGTGTCCAAGTCCAGGTTGGATGGGGCTTGGAGCAACCTGGGCTGGTGGGAGGTGTCCCTGCCCATGCAGGGGGTTGGCACTGGAGGAGCTTTAAGGTCCCTTCCAACCCAAACTATTCTATGCTTCTATAACTTGAAGAAATAAATGACAGAGGGGAAAAAAAGGTTTGTTTCTTTTAACCCTGTCTGTATTTTCTTAACTATAGGTATAACTTGCAGTAACTAAAGAAAAAGCAACAGTGATTCCCATTTTTCTGGGAACACTGGTTAAGGTACTGCAGAAGTGTTACAGAACCAAGAGCTCACAGAACCAGTCCTGCAGATATCAAGACAGATCTTTGTGCTGTGCCTATGGCAACTTCATCTGAAGAATGGCTTCTGTGTTGCAAAGCCCAGTAAAAGGAAGACAAGCTTCCCTCTGAGGTTGAAGTGATGCTAGTACATTTTTGTATTCATCTTTTGTCAAGTCTCAAGCAGAGAGGATGTTTCACTCCAGAAGCAGTTCTCTCTGCATCAAAAACACATCAAGTGGTTTTCTTACTCAAAGGATTAAATTTACCTTCAGATTTACCATCACAGGTTGAGACAGCACAGAATCCTCTCCAACTTCATACAAGTGCCTAATTCTTAACAGGACACGACTGAAGTCTGCATCACCTTGCTTCTCTTTACCTTGAAGATAAAACAAAGTGTGAGCATTTTCTTACTTTAAAAATATTACCATTTTTTTTCAGCTTTACACTCTCATAATTTCATTTTAATTCCCATTTTTTAAAATCAACAAGGACTGAGAGCAGGAAATACTCAGCTCCCTCTGGGAATTACACTAACAGGCACGACACACATGCAGCAGGAATATTTCACTGCTTGAGTAGAGCAATCATACAGCACAATTAATTTTCTTGATGGAAGAATGTACCACTTTGAATAAATAAAAGCAGTAGCAATAGAAGACAGACAGAAAAGCAATCCATCTGCTTGAAGTGTTAACATCCAGCCACCCTTTTGAGAGCACCTACCCATGAGGATGCTGTGGACCTGCTCTTCATGATTAGAGCTGTAATTCCAACCTGGAATGCTCAGAGTCTGGAGATGAAGATTAGGTGGGAGAGTTACAGGTGAACCATGGACTGAATTCTGCTGAAATTGCCTGGGTGGCTTTGGTTTATCTCCTCCATGCAAAGGGAAAGAAAGCAAACATCAAACATCCATCATACACACCAGCCTGGCATGATTTGAACTGCTGGAGAAGTGTAATATATGAGCATTCCAGAAAGCAAATTTCATTGCAGCTTGAAGTTGCTATTCCATTACCAGGCTTCATTTTCAGTTAATAAGCCAAACTTTAAAAGAATGACTCAAAAATGGTCATTAAGGAGTCAGAATCCAGGAGTTGATATATGGTGTGTTAGCTACTTTGCACCAGTTCCCTGTGTGGACATTTTGTTCTCATTAGATGCTTTAAAATTTATTTTCCTCTTAAAGTAGAGATAATTACATAACAAGAGAAACATTTCATACACCTGGACAACTTCCATGTTTGGAATGAATGCAAAGTAATTAGCAGACTCTAAATCTGCCTCCTAACTCACTGTATACTAACTTTCCCACACAGGAGGCTTGAAGACAGCATTTATAAACTTGACAGCATAAATCAGAGCAAAATAAAGAAGCCATTCAGCTGCTGAAGACAGCAGAGGAGATCAAATGAGTTACCTGCTAATGCTGCAAACATTACTACAGGTCTGTGTTCTAATGCCAGTCCACTCATCCTGGACAAACCATTGGTGACAGCCTTGGTACCCAAAAGAAACCAAATCACAGGGTGAACCACTGAAGAGTCATTCAAAGTGAGATTGAAATCCAGGTCCCACTGAAGGTTGTTCCAGAGTCTTCTGTGAAGCATCACCTTAAGTGGGAAGGTAAATTAAGCCATCACCACTGACTGACACTATCAGCAGCTACAAAATGCTGCTCTCTGAGAAAATAAATCTTTTTTTATGTTACCTCCACTTGTCCGTTTCCCTGACTTGAGACACCATGAGCTCTTTCTGCAAGCAGCATCAGCCTTGTGCTGTCATCTTCAATGTAGGCAGTCTGGACCATGGGATAATAGTTCTGCAAACACAGAGTAAACCATAGGGTGTTAAGATTAACTTAAGGAAAACTCATGGAAAAAATGAAGGCACTGACATTACATGACACCTTTATGCCTACCCGAGCCACTGTGTTATTCAAATATGTCTTGAATGCTCTTTTCTGCATCTGATATCCATTGTTATCAGTGTAGAGCAGCTGCCTGGTGTTCAGCCCTGTGCTTGTTCTCAGGACTGCTTCACGATTGAATTCCAAAGGCCCAACCCTGTATTCCTGCTCTATCCTATGGCAAAGCAATTTCCCATCGTAGCCATCTGGGACTGCATACAGCCGCGTGTAGATTGCATAGCTGTAGTCCTGAGCACTGATATTGCTGCAAAAATGAGAGCAAAGAGGTGCAGAGTTGAGCACTTGATTGGTGATGTCAAGACTTGCAGATTATTCCTGGTGTCAGCCTCCACATAGACAACTTCCTTGCTTTAAAAAGTTTTAAATATTTGGAATTAAAAGAAAAATCTAAATATTTTATTTGATAATTTAATTATTTTCCTGCTGAATTTTTAAATGTACAGATATTCACCTAGACCAGAAGATAACCTACAATTTTCTTTACACTTGTCATGCTAAAGAGAACTCTGTTTGATTAGAGAGACTTTGTTTTTCTCAAAATTAATAAAAAAATTTTAAATAATTCTGCCTCCCCAAGCAACACATTTACATTCTACAGAGCACATGTGTTTTATTCAATCTGGACAACGCTAATTATGATGCAAGAATTTCACTGTTTTCCAGAGGTCCTTCTCAACAGTCCTGTCCAAATGCCATGTAAAGAAAAAGCCTTCAATCAAATGCCCAGATTCAAGAGGGTGAAGGAGTTGTAGATTTGTACAATTTTCACCCAGAAAAGTAGCTCAGTCATCGGGGGGGGGGGGGGGGGGGGAATAGGATTAATTTCTCCTTTCTCTAATTCGCTTCTAAGGAACAGAGCCACAGTTTTAAATACAAACCATTACATCCAAATTGCACTCATGAAAGAAGACATTAACTGCAATTTTCATTTTTCTCTGTTTTTATGGATGCATAATAATTCTTTTGTTTAAATCCTAACCAGTACACAGAGCTCACTGTATAGGATGAACCACAAAGAACTTATCTACAAAGAATTAACCATTCCACTGAAGTGGAGCTGGGATGGTGCTGTACCTGTAGAAATACTGCCGGATCTCTGTCACCAGATTCCCAAAAACCACTTCCAAGCCCACTGCTGCTGCTACTGGAACAGCTGAAGCATTTGGGGCAAACAAGTAGTTATCTGAGATAGGTCCTTTTGTCACATCTCCATTCACGTGGTACTCAAAGAACTCTTGGGTCAGCTGGACAGTCTGGTTACTCTCTCTGTGAAGCCACAGAATAGGAAAAATTAGATTACTTACAAACATGGTTTGTGGATAACAGGTGGAAAGCTGAACTGCAGCAGGAATGAGAGAGAAAGAAACGAAGAACAAAAAAAAAAATAAAAGAAATCTGTTTCCTCAAAGTGAATAAGTGATTTTATAAGATTTAGGAAATGAGGACAGCAGAGAATTACAAGTGCCTCCTGTCAAGACATCTGGTGGTGTGTAAATAATTGGAGTTTTGGTGTAAATTTATACTTTTGTAAAACAGAAACACTGGAAGACAGAAACACCAACCCAGGGTTTTGAAGAGAGAGTTGCTACTGGATCAAAAGCCACCCACGGAGCACAAACTGAGCCATAACAAGGAATAACCAGGTTCACTTCACTGCCTCTCTGCTCCAAGTTTCCACCTTTAACACTGGTAATGAACATAATGACAACAGCAAAGCCAAGCACACAGTTGCTCAGCACCTACTTTGTCTCCTTTCTGCCCTGAGGCTTAGTTTAGCTCTTCAGAACCCTGTATCACAGGCTTTGGAAAGTCACATCAAGGCAATTTAAGATGCTATTGCTCTAAGATACCTGTCCTGCTCCTCTTCTACAACCTTGCTGGCAAAACTGGAATAATCCCTGAGTCTGCCATATAAACTGCCAAACTCTTCAGCTGGAATTACTACAGTCCCTGTAATAACTGGAGAGCAAAACATAGCCAAGTCTAACCTATTACTCCTGTTCTAGGGTATTTCCAGTCCAGGGGCAGGATCTAGAAGTTTTAAGTGTTGTAGCTAAACTTAATAAGGCTACACAGCTGAAAATTCCAACTTTTTTTGTCCTGCCTCCCATTCTGAGCTGCTTCTTCCAGTTCCATTCCATTCTTCTCTGCTCTTTCCCATTCCCCCAAAGAAAACTTCTTGAAACTCAAACACTGGGCTTGACTGAAGGCTTGTGAAGAAAGTGAGTATCTCATTTCTCCTACATGCTGAATTCCAGCTCTTGCTAAATGGAGATGGATGAAAGAAAGGATGGAGAAAAATGAGATTTGAATTCGGATTTTTCTTCATTATATTTCTTATTCTATGTAAGGTCCCTTCTAACCATTCTATGAGTCTATGAATACTGTGATAAATCAGCTTAGATAGACTGCATGGTTAAACAGGGAAAGAACATTACAGAAAGAGCATGGAATCACACCCACCCTAGCCCTGATGGTCCTTTTGGGATGGAGGACATGTGAACTGGAGATAAAACCCCAACAGTTTTAAAGGGTATTTTCTCAGCTAAGTCTCAGAATTAAGACACAGGATAGAGTCCTTGGATTTATTTTTACAAAGAGGTTGAGAGAATCTGAAACATTATTAAAAACAAGCAGGCAGCCTCACCTCTCTGTAATGCTGTGCATGAGGTTTGTATTTGGGTCAAACAAGATCTGGTAGCAGTTGTTACCCACAGGAAGCAACTTTTGACTTTGTTGATGTGCACCAGTCAGGTCTTTCCTCTTGTACTTGACTGATCTTCCAATAAATGCAGACTTCTTACCATCCAAGGGTTTAACTTGGTATTTTCTGTAGCTCAGACCACTTATTTCTACCAGAATATAGAGATCATAGGTAGAATGGGATTCTGCTGAGCTTTGAACCTGTATGGTGACACACATGGCAATGCTCCATTAGGAAAAATTACTTAGCAAGGCAACTACCTTCATGTGTTGTAAGCCTTAAATTACAAAACTTAAGTCCTATTTGAAAAATAAATTTCTAAACAGCCCATCACCATAATTCTCAATCATTATGTGGATCCGTGCTGCATTTACTTGGGAGTTTGGTGAACCTGGATTAAGCTTTGATGCTCTGTGGAGGAAAGAGAGTCACCAAGAAAATCACCAAGTTAGGTCTTACTGTAATGTGAATTGTAGATCTTAAAATCAAGATCACATCACAACATGGCTAAATGAGCAGAAAGAACCAGAAATTAAGCCAAGTCAAATGCCAGAAGAGACTGAAGCAGAAGGGAGAGGACTAGTTTAAGTGTAAGAAAACTTGTGGAGAAAGCACCCAGAGGTGCCCACCCTTCAAGCAAGGCACACAGAGAGGGAGGTAGGAGCATGTGCCATAAAAAGAACACCAGTGTTAATTAATATCAAAATACCTCATACAACATTTTAAAATCATCTTTCCATTACAAGTATCAGGCCCATCCATGTCATGCAATTTAGTGCTTTTGGTTTGGGGGAGGAAAACATGACTAGAGAAATAAAGACAACATAGAGAAGTAAGTTAGTTATGAGTAACCAGTTACTCCCACTGCAGATTTCCCAACTTTACTGGTATGCACTGGGAATACTCCCATGCTCTCTCTTCCCTACACAACTCTCCCACCCGTGGTGCAGAAGGCAGAGCACTCTCAGCCACATCCTCACATCTTCATCATCCTGAAGGTCCCTGCCAACCCCACCCATACTGTGATCCTGTGAGCAGGGTTCAGAGATAAAGATTTCTTTCTCTCAAAAGGAAGGGGGGTGTGATGTGAGTGCACTTTTGAGCAGTACTCACTGGGAGAAGAAGACCCTAACCCTAACCTCCTCATTACTGGTAAAGAGATTTAATTGAGCCTCTAGTGATTACCCATGTGCACTTCTAGCAAAAGAGTACAAACCAACTCTGGAACAGAGAAAATTTTTTTTTTTTTTTTTTTTTTAAAGAATGATAGCTTGACTTCAGGAAATCCCAATTGTGGGAAAGGTCTTCAACCAAAAAAGCTTTACTGGAAACTTGTTTTTATACAGAAGGAAAAGCGCGGTAAGAAGTGACAGGTTACACACAGCAGGCATGCAAAGGCCAAACCAAACACACTTCAAGAGCAAGAAGCCCTTTTGGACATTAAGACAACACAATTCTAGTTGAGAGAACAGGCAAGTGAAAAAAAATACCAATCCAGTTTGAACTAATACTTGTTCTCACTGTAATTCCAGATATTTCCACATTTTCAAGGGAGGTGGGAGCAAGTCAGGGAAAACTGAGGAGTGAAAGAAAAGCAACACAAGGAGACAAAATTGAAATACCTGTGCTGGTACAGGCTGTCCCAGCTCATCATAGACACCCATTGCTGAGTGGCTGACAGAAACAGCGACAAAGGTGGTGATGTTCCATGCCAGTGGATTATAGACAAAAACATACTGGTCAACATCAGCAGCACCTTGATGCACAAAAACAAACCTATCAGTCACTCAAAGTATGTCTTCTTAAAATATAACATTCAAAAGTATTTGAGAGATCTGTCTGGGCACAACCATCTTACAGCTCTTAACATAAATCCAAACAGTAAAACTTCATGGTTGAAAAAAGGAAAATGTTTCTTGTGCTTTATAAAGCCTCTTCTGCTTTATTCTTCCACTCTTTTACCCAGTGAAGAGACTCTGTATTCACAAATTGCCACCTGAGCTGAATGTAAATGCACTTAGGGAAAATAAGCAGCTTAACAAAACTCATTATCATGCAGTATTAACTTTATCATTGTCACACAGATGATCTAACAAGAAGCCTAATCTAAAAACACCCCTGTAAAAAAAAAAAAAAAAAGCAAACTGGTCTGTAGCACCACAGCACCACTTGTATATGACAGTTTAAAAAGTTTCCAAAGCAAAGACTAAAGGGCAAGCACAGGCTTTAGAAGAGACTTCTTAAAAATTCCTTTCTGCTTTTTCCACAGCCTGGCAGCACACTACAGCAAGAACACTGAAATGTGACTGTGCTTCTCACCACATAATCTTATGTTGCACAATAAAGGTTAGCTCAGAAATTGCCCTGACCAGCATCTCTTCCTTCCCTTTTTATCCAGTTGAGGTCTGAACTGGGGAGCCAGGCCCAATGGATGCACTGGGGCTCTGCCTGCCATCACCTTAAAGGGCTTGGTTTCAAGATGCTTCAGATCTGAGAACTCATAATTTCATCTGAGTTTGCCTCCTCAGGACCAGGAGGTTTCCTAAGGCAACCAGGATTTTCCAGCTGTGGCTCACAAAACTTCTATGGAGCAGAGTACATTGATTGCTTTGGAGGAAAACATGGGAACTTTTATAAGTTAGCCTGAAAAAGCTGTGTTAAAAAGTACCTGGTATTCCTGAGTCTTGATTGTAAACAGAAGAATAGACATTTCTCTTCTTCTTTGCATGGTTCATGTCCAAGACTATGGAAGCCATCAGCTTCTTCACGTTGAGCATCCCATACATCAAGTTTTTCATGTACATGTCCTTCACCTTGGGAGACTCAGTGCCTGTTATCCCATCATGGTGCTGGACCTTGGATTTAAAAGTAGTTTGAAAAGTCAGAGTGCAAGAGGATGGCTTCAGGTTTGCACTGGTATTAACATGCTCCACTAAGCTTCAGGCACACAACTTCAAAGAATAAAGTGTTACAGCTATACTCAAAGACACATTTTGCCTACTCCAAATTGCTTTAGATAGGGTTTTTTTGTCAAGGAAAAAATGCACACAGATTTCACTCTATACGTATCCCTCTCTTAATATTTAGAAATTACTACATTTACATTTAAAAAAAAAAAAGCCACCAAAACCAAGAATACAGAAAAAATACTCTAGGAAAACAGGTTTTTGACTTCCCACTAAGTTCTAGTCAATAATTTTGCTGGCAAAATATTTTATTACCAGCAAAAGCACTGAGGGCTTTAAATGGTTAATGGTATGAGACTGATCTGAGCTGTTGAATTCTAAATCCATAAAGCTGCCCTTCCTCTTCTAACCTGCACAAGTTTTAGAGACTGTAAGCAACCTTCATTAAGTTCAGGCTTTGTTTACTTTTATAAGCCATTTTTAAAACAATAACATTAAGAAAAAAAATCTGTTTGAGCCACAAATCCTTTCAGTGGCTGAAGAAAACCTTTACCAGTAACCCTGTGTTGAATGCATGACTAAGGAGCTGAATTTTGAAAAATTGATTTATTTTCACTTATAACTGACTAAAAAGGCAATTTCTTTCTAAAAATACCCAAGCAGCCTCCAGACACTCTAGCTGAAAATATTTCAGCAAAGCTTCACCTTTGGGCAGTAGACATTTTCATTCCAATTAAAAAACCAGATCAATCTTACCTCTGAAACTGCCCATCTAAGGCTCTGAAGTTGCTTTAAGGCTTTACATTTGCAAACAGAACTTGCTGGGTGTTTCAGGACATACTGTGTAAAAAAGGACTCTCCAGCAGAAAGCAGTGAACTTGCCCTCCTTGCAAATCCTTTTAATGTGCTCCGAGAAGTATAAAACCCAGTCCATGCTTGAAATGGCTCTGTTAAGAGTTGGAAAGATCCAGTAAATGCTAAAATATCATTTCAGATCTCACTGGTTGCTTATTAGACTGCTACTACTGTACATCCTCTGATACAACACCTGCCTGGGTTTACCCATCAGCCATCAAATGGAATTGTCACAAACCCTATAAAAAATCATTCCCAAATATGTGCATTTTGGAAAAGTATAATCTTACTAGAGGTCTAGTAACACAGGTGTTGATAAAAACCTGTTATCTATTACGTGGACCTGTGTCTGCAGAAATTTATTCTTTATGCATCCGCACAAACCAGAAGTTTCATGGAAGTATATTTTATTATTCACTAATAAAGAAAGTGAATTACAATCCTTGGTTGCTGCTTGACACGTGCCCTCTGGATTACCCCTTTTTAGTCACAAGGGATTTATCTTAAATTTCATTTCCTCAAAATGGAGCAGAAACAGAGGGAACTGACTCCAAACCACCCCAGCACTTCAAACTGCATCAGGAGATGCCCCCAAGTGGTCACTGTAAAGTACATCTACAGTTAACTTGGGTTAATATGTTCCACAGAATAATTTAGGGAAAAAAGTTATTATTTTTAAAACCTCCAAATCTCTACTTAGTGGCTTTTAAAAAGTTTTTGAAGGATTTTTAAAAAGATACCACTGATAAACTGTTTTTCCAGAGAGAAGTGCTTCCTAAAGTGCATATATGCACCTGCAACAAGCTGCCATCACAGCCTAGGATCAAAGGCAACCTTTAGAAAATGACATCTTTTACACAAAAACTCCAGAAAAAATTCTTTTTGGCCTGAAAAATCCTGGAAGCTCAAAGAGAATGACTTCCATTTCAGTTTTCAAGGTTACAAGCAGAAGAGTCCCAGATGGGTACTAACAGTTACCTGGGACTTCAAATTTGAGTTTCCAAGGTATATGTCAGAACTGACACTGAGCCCAATAAGTGACTCATAATAAAATGGTATAAAAGACTGAGAGAAGGGATTAATCATCAAGAAGCAAAATAGCATGTGGGAGAAAGTGCACTCAAATCCATCCTGCAATTGCAAGGCACTGTAAGCCATTGGGGGAAGAAATTGTATCTGTGTGTGGGCACTCACCTGGAACATTGAAGGTGCTGCTATTATACAAGTTAATGACAACCAACTACTGTCTGTAAATTATGCCAAAAAGATACAGGTAAGAGTCCAGATGGAAAAGGTTATTACCAGTTAAAAATGGCAATGCATTTATCAGCAAGTGGTTAGATGTGACATGATGCCCTGAGGGAGGTGAATAAGGGAGCAGCCCCTGCAATGATTCACAGGAAGCAACACTTATTTTTATTAATTTAAAAGCTAACAGCCACACTACAGAGTATTGGATGTATAAGCTGAATTTGGGTTGTAATAGTCTGAGATACACATCCACAGTGCCAAAAAAAAAAAAAAAAAGTGATGGAGTGAATCTGTAAGTCACCCTTACCTACCAAGCTTTGCTTTATAGAAAAGGTTGAGTTTGGAGCTCACAAAGTGGATTTCTAATGGTATGTGATAAGCATTAGTGGGCATTTAGTCCATATGACCAGATTGTACATAACTCCAGGAAAAAAAGATACAGTGTGGACACCAAATCCTCAGCACTGTTTTACTTTGACAACCCCTGTACTACCCAAGGAATACACCAAGAGCTTTCAGATTGCCTTGGTTACTTTCCTTGTTTCTTCTCCAGACTTTTTCATGTCTCCCATCTCTCCTCTAATCTTTGCCCAGTCCAGTTCCTTTAATGGTAACAATGGGACATGGCTCTATTTGGCCAGGCATCCATTTGTTTCTAGGTATCTTTCCATTTCCTTTCAGTTCCTTGGATCCTGGAGCACTGATCCTTACTACAGCTGTTTTGAGCTTCATTAAATATCTTCATTTACAGCTCTAATGGCATGAGAGAGTTCTATCAGTTGTGCTGCTACACCTCTATGAAGCACCTTTGCTATTACTGCTGTCTGCTATTACCAGCTTGCAGTGTGGTACACACTTTAAAGTCCTCTTTTCCTTCACCCATCCACCAAAATATCTCCCTGAATAAGCCCTACATGTTTATCACTGCTCACTCTGAAACAGAACCTGATGAGTGCAGTGTCTGCATCCCTTCAGGTCACTGAAAAACTTTGGATGCCATTACACACATGAATATACCTTGTGCTTAGCTTCCCTTTGCACCTTATTGTTATCTAAAGACTGTAAAACAAAAAACATTCAGTGAGACTTCTTGCTGAGTTTGCCTATTTCTTTACTCTTTCTTTTAGGGGTCACCTTAACTCATTGCTTGCAATTATCCTTAAAAAATATTCCAACCACTGCCCTACCATCTTTCCTGTACCACTAAGCTGGGATCAACTTATCTATTAGAGGACCCCTGGTGAATAAAGGTTGTAAGGAGATGGTGGTTCTCCTCTTTCTTCCTCATTTTCCATTTATTAAAATTTTAAACATGTATACTCGAGACAGCCATGCAGCTGGGAACTGAGTTACCTGTTGAATATGGAAGAAAGTCTTGAGAGCCCTTAATTTCCCATGTTAGATTCCTGCTATAAACAGCCTGGAAATAATCTCCAAGCGTGGCATACTGGGCAGTCACACCAAGCTCCTCAGAATGCTGGTTAATGTAATCCAGCAGCAGGTCCATGTTGGAATACTGAACAGATGCATTGAAGAATTGTTTGTCACAGCCCTGAAATTTCAAAAGCAGAAGAGTCAAATGATTTGGGGCAAGGTAATTTAGCAGGATCTCTGTGAATGCCAGACTGGGTCACAGTGGTATTTCTTTACATCTGGACTGCCCATATAGAAATTATTTGCTACAAAATGTAAAGAATGGACAGGGCTACTGGCCCAGATCAGCTGATAGCCAACCAGCATCACAGACAGGGAGAAGTCTGTTGACATCCCATATTGTGCAAGAGCATGAAATGCCACTGGAAAATGTATGCCTGCAAGCCTGGCAGGACAACCTTTGTTCCTTTTCACACAGCATTTCTCCCACTTAGCAGGAGATAAGTTCTTATTTTAAGTTCTTATTTTCTGGTGGTGAGAATGGTGACAGCTTCAAGAAGTGTTGAGGACATGATGTGAAACAAAACAATCTGGAGAGAGATCCCTGTAGTACAAATGGAGCCTCATCATTGGAATACTTGGGATGAGCATCTGCAGAGTTACCAGAGGTGATACACTGTATATTAAAACATCTTTTTTTTTTTTTTTTTTTTTTTGAGCATGCTTGCACAAATTCTGCTTTCTCTTGAAAGTGTCTTGATACAGACTATCTGAATGCAGAAACATTAAAAAACCCTAGCATGATACAAACCCAGACAAAAGTAATGATACCTTTGTTCAGCTACAATGGCTGAAGAAGAAAAAGAGAGTCAGTCAGCCAAGACACCACACAGATTCTCTATTAGAATAGGTATCAGTGCAGGCATCCATCTGAAGCACAATAATATTATAAGAAACCTCACATAAAAAGGCCCAACTGAAGCCTTCCAACACTGACCCAGCTTAGTGCATCCTCCCCTTCATGTATCTGTGCTGGAGAGAGCTACAGAACACTGCACAAATCAATCCCCATCAAAAAAAAAAAAAAAAAAAAGGAAAAGAAAAGAAAAAGGAAAAGAAAAAGGAAAAGGAAAAGAAAAAGGAAAAGAAAAAGGAAAAGAAAAAGAAAAAGAAAAAGAAGAAAAAGAAAAAGAAGAAAAAGAAAAAGAAAAAGAAAAAGTAAAAGAAAAAGAAAAAGGAAAAGAAAAAGAAAAAGAAAAAGGAAAAGGAAAAGGAAAAGGAAAAGAAAAAGGAAAAGGAAAAGGAAAAGGAAAAGGAAAAGGAAAAGGAAAAGGAAAAGGAAAAGGAAAAGGAAAAGGAAAAGGAAAAGGAAAAGGAAAAGGAAAAGGAAAAGGAAAAGGAAAAGGAAAAGGAAAAGGAAAAGGAAAAGGAAAAGGAAAAGGAAAAGAAAAAGAAAAAGAAAAAGGAAAAGAAAAAGAAAAAGAAAAAGAAAAAGAAAAAGAAAAAGAAAAAGAAAAAGAAAAAGAAAAAGAAAAAGAAAAAGAAAAAGAAAAAGAAAAAGAAAAAGAAAAAGAAAAAGAAAAAGAAAAAGAAAAAGAAAAAGAAAAAGAAAAAGAAAAAGAAAAAGAAAAAGAAAAAGAAAAAGAAAAAGAAAAAGAAAAAGAAAAAGAAAAAGAAAAAGAAAAAGAAAAAGAAAAAGAAAAAGAAAAAGAAAAAGAAAAAGAAAAAGAAAAAGAAAAGAAAAGAAAAGAAAAGAAAAGAAAAGAAGAAGAGAAGAGAAGAGAAGAGAAGAGAAGAGAAGAGAAGAGAAGAGAAGAGAAGAGAAGAGAAAAGAAAAGAAAAGAAAAGAAAAGAAAAGAAAAGAAAAGAAAAGAAAAGAAAAGAAAAGAAAAGAAAAGAAAAGAAAAGAAAAGAAAAGAAAAGAAAAGAAAAGAAAAGAAAAGAAAAGAAAAGAAAAGAAAAGAAAAGGAAAAGGAAAAGGAAAAGGAAAAGGAAAAGGAAAAGGAAAAGGAAAAGGAAAAGGAAAAGGAAAAGGAAAAGGAAAAGGAAAAGGAAAAGGAAAAGGAAAAGGAAAAGGAAAAGGAAAAGGAAAAGGAAAAGGAAAAGGAAAAGGAAAAGGAAAAAGGAGGAAGCCAGGGTTTTGGTTTTTTTTTTCCCAGCTCTGAAGGGGAAATGCTGGGTTGGCTGTGGCCCCTGAGAGGCAGGTTTCAGCATTTTACTGCCCCACAGCCCCTTTCTTCAGATCATGAACCAACACTTATTTGTCCATGTAACTTCTCACAAAAGTGCCTTAAATGTGAAGGTATTTCCTGAGCTTTTAATGGAAAGGGAAATAAAATAATCTAAGCACTCCAAACAATTTTTTATCATGAAAAAAATAGCTAAGCTTTGCTATAGAGGTATCTGTGTATCTGCTCTCTACTTCTTCACAAAGATGTATGAATGAGTAACAAACTTTTATGACTTTGTTTGAAGCACACATATCAGGAAGTCAGAGATTGAAATTTTCTTCATTCCTGCAAACCTGTAGGTTCAGATCTAGACATTTGGAATTTATTACTGTTCCAAACTTCCTCCTCTTCCTTCCAGTATAGCTATCACTACAGCACTACTACAGAATATTATATCCCACTTCTACCCTCACCCTTTACAAAAAAAAAAAAAAAAAAAAAACGAAAAAAACCAAATAAAATCAATATCAACAGTGTCAAAAATCCAGGAGAAAAAACAAACCAGTGACTCAAAGCTGCATCAGCCAGAAAATGTTTGTTCTCTTTCCAACAACAGATATTGTGGTGAAACAGCCACCTTAACATCACATCCTTTAACATTGTAATTATGGGACCTGCAGCATTCACCAACTTTCAAAACCAGACTGCGGCTTTAGTTTTGGAAAATTTATTCTTTTGTAAGGACTTAAAAATAGCAAGAGAAGAGCAGTGCTATGTTTACATGTAGGATGTAATCACCACAGCATATTGCTGAAAAAAGGGTTTGGATGACCAAGCCAGGATTTTTTGCTAACTAAAATACCAAAACTCTGTAAAATTACCCCATAAGAAAATTACTATCAATTAGAAAAGACCTTGTCTACCTAACATGTAAAGCAGTGTCCTGCAATGCTCATTTCTGTTAATGTGGGTATGCTGTAAGGAACTTATTGAAGTAGACAAAATGAGAGGAAAAAAAGGAAGTAATATTGCAATGTGTATTTTTACAAGAGGTTATTTTCACAATTTTGTCATATTTCCTTCTATATAAAATAGGGCTTGGTAGGCAGCTGGCAGACTCTATGAGGAAACTGTGTTTTTTAAAAAGTTATTAATCAGCTATTTGGGTACCACTAATGAGAAAAACACTTTGAGATGTGGCTTGCTTTTTTTTTTTTTTTTTCAGTAAATGTTGTAGCAAAATATAGCAAAGTACAGGTGCACTTCAAAACTGATCATGCACTTACCCATGGCCACAAAACATCCTTGGTTTGGAACCAGGCTGCTCTCTCCTTAATGTTTGCCACCATGGTTTGTGCATAAAGCTGGAGATTTGTTGTGGTAACTGGGAGACTCATGTTTGGATAAACACCATCTCTTGGGGGATCTGGGAAAACTGCAATTCCATTCCAATAAAATCCTGATCTAAACAGAAGGAGAAAGCAATGGGATGTAAATGGGATTTATTCTGCTGGGGAAAACACATCAGGAGGTGCTGGGATAAAATGCAAACAGGCAGGGAAAAAGAATTTAAAAAAACCCAAAAAACAAACAGTTTATAGTCATTGCTAGCATTTAGGCTTGAGTGTTTATTTGGGGGTAGAGATGGGGGAAGTTTCTCCAGTTTTCTTTTTGCACTGTGCAGCTTCCCAATTCCCTGCTGCTTGCTGGCATAAACCAAGGAAGTCACAGGACAAACCAGCAAGTTTTGGAACAATGAGGATGTTCCCCTAAGTAGACTTTTTTACAGAGAGTATTTTACCAGATAAGCCAATGAGCAAAATAAAGTTTTCAAAATCTCTTGGATTTTTTCATTAAGTGAATGGAATATTTTAGTTGCTTTAGTTTATACACAGATACTAAGATAATCTCAGCCAAATATAATGCCTAAAATCTCCCACAGAAAATCAATCACCAAGCCCATACCGAGCTTCCTGGAGTTTTAAAATCCTAACTTTCCACATAGAAAAACAAAAAACCAACGCTGATTTGGTCATCTTCTGTTCATAGCAATTGATTTGTTTCATATTTTTATTCTATATTTTTTATAAGGACTGGCATAAGATATTTATGTAGATAAAAGCCAGACATGGCTTTCAAGCTTCCTGGTGCTAGAAGACATTATTTTTAAAGTCTGTCAATATTTTGAAGCATGTTTAATGCCTGTCAGTAATGAGAGTCACTTCTGAGTATTCAACTGTACTGAGCAAACTTCACATATTACAGTGGGATGCTTAAAAATCCTGAATCAGATCCAAGGAATTCAGACATCTCCTTGCCCTGCTGCAGGTCAGGAGAAAGCAGCAGAATGGTGTTGAAACAAAACACTCAAAGAAAATGCATCAATTCCAACAATCTCAGAGGCAATCAATATTTGTATTTGGGAAATATTCAGACCTGTTTGAAAAAGGTAGTTGTGATGGGGTACAGTAGCTGTACTGATCCATAACGTGGGTGAAGATCTCCTGGCTATCAGATAAGGAAGGAGAGCCTTGCCATACAAACTGAAGCTTCTGGAAAACAAAACAAAACAAAACAAAAAACAAAACAAAACACAACAAAACCAAAAAAGAGGTAAGAAACCATTACCCTTCATGACAAGCACAGAAACCCCATCATTCAAACCTTCAGGTTTCAGAGTGCCCATCTTCCCTTCTCCCATTTTCAGTGTTTTAGATGAGGCCAAAGCCCCAAGCAGGGTGACACAGGCTATATAGGAGGCTCTGTGTTGTCTCTTCCCATTCCAACTGATGGAGAAGGAGAAGAGCCAGGACCTTGCCAGTGATGCTAAAATCCAGATATAAGCCCATTTAGCACAGGCACCACACCTCACTTCTTTCAGTTCAACACCTCCAAGGTAGGAAAGATCCAGGTGTAGCCTGGATTGCACTGCAGACAGTGGGAATCTGTGCTTCATCAACAGAACTGGATTCTTCCAGTTTTGTGTCAGGTGCCAGAAGTAAAATTAAGTGGGGAAAAGATTGCCAAAAGGTCATAAAAGATGCTAGCAAGTATTGCAATTCACTGCAAGCATCAGGTGGTAGGTTCTGGCTTCACCAAATCCAACAGGAATTCTGCTGTTTTCTTCAGAGATGCTTGAGTTTCACTCAAGAGTCATAAAAACCCTAATGCTCACTGTACTAATGAGAGCCCCTTATTTTCACCTGATTTAGGGTGCAAAATGGATGATAGGTCATGGTCCAACACTGTGACATGAAAAGAAAACCATTTCCTGTGTATGGCCCCCAGAGAGAGAAGGCAAAACATGAAACAAAAATGGAATTCAGCAGAATTTTTAGCTGCCAGCCCAACTAACCCAGCAATATCATTCTGCCAGGCACAAATATATGTTCCAAGCATGACAAGCAGTGCACCCAACCACACACACACCAGTTTCAAAAAGTCCATTAAAAAAAAAAACAGCTTATCTAAGATTTTCTCAAGGGAAGCTGAAACCCAGTCTAGATGCCTCCAGTTTCAATACTGTTACTTCAGTGCCCACTTCTGCCTTGCCCAACTGCTTACAGTTTACTTCTTCTTCAGGCTAGACAATATTTTATCCTTTACCAGAAGTTATGGAGCTATTACTGGCCACATGATAAGGTTTCAATATATTTCACTGTTACCACATGCAATCAGCATGTCACTTTTTGAGAACACCTACTTTTTCTTGCACGGATCAGGGGGATGTTGATCTTAAAGTCATGGTTTAGATTACTCTAAGTAGAGGCTGGCGATGGGTTCCATTGCTGAGGGTTATTTTTTACCTTGTTTTTCTGCATGTCAGCCTTCAGATCATAGTCGATGCGAGAAATTAGATGAGCATTAAAACCAGCCAGAGCAAAAAGAGTTGGTGTTGTAGCTGAAGCTCCAAAAGGATCAACGTGCCAAGAAAACTGAGGCCTGACCCCAAAAGTTTCATACAAAAATCCATGGCCTTCTGCAAAGCAAAATTTGTTTATGTTAGGAACCCTTCCACAAATTCATGTTATAAATTCAGTAGGTACACAGCATTACAGATAAGCACTTAACATTTAGCTCTTTGTTGCAGTTTTCCAAAGCATTTAAAGTGTCAGGAATTTAATGAATACATTAAATTTCACAAATACAGCAGAAAGTTTCACCCTGACAGTATTTATTTGGCTGTGACAAGTACAACTTATTAACATCATAAAAGATGAATAACAAAAAGGAACTATGATTAGAGGCAGCCCTGGGAAAATGTACTAAGAGACAGATTAGCTTAAGGCCAAGTTGGAGTCTCATGAAAAAAAAGTTTTAGTTGGGTTTTAGTTTATACAAACTATACAACTCATTCTCAGAAGGTTTCAGTCTCATATCAAAGCAGGGAAGCCATCCAGTAAACAAAACTACTATAAATATGACCCTCAACTGTAAAAAAAGAAAGGTTAACAGCAATCTTGACACAAGATATTACTTACAACCAATGTCAATAAATTTGTACTGTATTTAAAAAAAAGAACCCCCCAGGCCAGACAGATCAGACAACAGAATAAACTCTGAGAAATCATTTGAATGAAAGTAAAACAACCAGCTAAGCAATTTTATTCAGAACTCCAGTGTACCACACTAGGATCATCATTATTATTAAAAAAATATATTTATTGCAGATCTTCATTTCATAGTTGTGGAATTGTGCTCAGAAGTATTTGAAAATGCAGCCACATCTTCCCCATTTTGGACTAACTTGATTCCAAAGTTTTGAATGGTAAATATCTTCTCTACTGAATATATTAATAAATAAAGTGTTTATTTTAGGTCTCCTGACTGAAACACACTTTAGGCAGAGTTTGTTAAGCTTTTCCAAAACACAGCTGGCTGGACAAACAGAAGGAGGCATGAAATGCAGAGCCCAAATGTCAGCACTAGCTTTGTCATCTCAAGAAAAACTTCACACAGAATACAAGGATGCACTTTTTTGTTTGTATGTACTTAAACTGAGCAGAGTCAGGAAAAATAAATGAGAATTTTAATAGATTTTAATATTTTTGTTCCTTATGAGTAAGTTACCAAACTTGGATTTTCTTTTTAAAAGGTTTATACACAGGATGAAATATTACATTGGAAACAATCTAACACCACTGAAAGAAAAAGCTCTATTTCCATCTAACAAAAAAAATTTAGTCAATATTATTGTTTTCTTTGGAGAAATCTGTACTAAGCCCACAAAACAACCTTTAAAAGTGTTTTAACCTTGCATGTAGAGAGCTGCTCTGAAACGGCCCTGAAATGGGGCGATGACAGAGAGCTGGTGCTAATTCATCCCCTCTCACTCCAAAAACGTGTGCTCCTCCTTCCTGGTACATCACAGGCATCTGTAGAACAGGGGTGGCATGATTTATCCTCTTTCTTTTCTCACTTACCAGATGGAGGTAAACCCAAATGCTACAGGACTCTTTAAACCATCAGCTGGAGAGGTGTAACAAGCATTTTCTTCCAGGGCATTTCATACCAACAAATTTCACCATAACTGTCTTCCCAAGAGATTAAACTCTCAAATATACACACAAAAGTTGGGTTTTTTTGTGTTGAGCGGTGGGGTTTGTTAAAGTAAAGTTTTTATACAGATAACTCCTGGGCAGCTAAAAAGAAAAGTTGCTTCAGTCAAGTCTAAAAGAGTAAGGGAATAACAGCAACCTTGGGGTGGAGAAATGAAAAGCAAACAGAGCTGCCCAAGGTCACAACAAGGAAAAATAAAAGTTAAATGCAAATTTGCATACCTGTCAGCTGTAAAATTTGGTCATCAATTAGTGTCACAGCTTCATCATGCATCACTTGCCCTCCAATGACAAATTCCAGTTGTCCTTCCTGAAGTAACTGATGGACCTATGATAATGAAATTATAGACAGACCAAAACCATCACTGCAGCCCAGAAAGGCTGCAAATTCATTCCAGATCACAGCACATCACCTACACCACCAGACTTTTCCCCATACACTGCCCTGGCAGCAGCTCAGCATCCTGCCTGCAGGCAAGCAGAGCTGGAGGATTAAACCAGAGATATCAGTGCTTCTCCCAAAATCTCCCTCCTGCTGCATCTGTCTTGGCTCAGGAAAGGCAGAGGGTGGCTGGATGAGAAAGCAAAATCACCAAGCAGCAAAGGCCAGGCTCCCAGGGTTTTATTTTAACAGTCTGGAGACTCAGATCTGTGGGATTCAGGGGGGACACAGAGTGGCTTTGGCCACAAATACATCCCTCCTGCCTTGCCTTCAGAGCACAGACAGCCATGACATGAGAGGCAGGATGCTTTGCTAAGAAATAGTTATTTCTGTATTAAGAAACAGTTATTTCTTTACTAGGAAACAGTTATTTCATATGTAGCATGTTTGCTTGCCCGATAATCCCACTGCTTACCTTCCTTCCTGGTTTCTTGTTCCTAGTTTAAAAACTGTTGATTTATTACAACTAATTCAACTGTTCAAGATTTTCTGTTTTTCTTCTAATTTGATTATTTTATTGCTTTTCAGCCACTACAAACAAGTATGCTGTCAAGTACTACTTTAAGCAAATGTGCTGGATGCAGGGAGTAATAATCTGTGTCCCTTTCTGGAGGCATTAGGGAGACTTCTGGTTTTATTATCAGTACTACACTACCTAGAACTTCCAAAAAAGAGAACTGGTATAAATATGTATTTCAATCTCCACCTCTCTCTCTCTTTTTTTTTTTTTTTTTTTTCCCTAAATCTGTCATGTAGGATGCCAAATCCAGAGCTATTATGTTTATTTCCCCAGGACCCTTCAGTGAATGCCCCTGTGTCTGCTCAGATATGATGCCAGATTGTCAATTTTGATTATACTCATTTCTCTCCTTCACAATGTTGTGAAAATGCTTCAGGGCTCAGCATTCATAAATTAGTTCCAGCCAACTGTGGTGACTGATTAGCATGCTGGGAGACCAGATAACTGATATCTGGTGTCAGCACAGGACTGGTTCTAACCTACATGAAAAGCATCTCTGGCTGTTATTTCCCATTTGGGTGGATGTCCAAACAGACACCTCTGGATCCAAACTTTGGGCCATGGAAATGTTTTAATATAAGGTTTGTGGAACCACTGAGAGGTTGAAAACAGAAGAAAAATAATTCAAGCAATTTAAATAATATCCAGTCTTAGGGGAAAAAAAAAACAACCCAAACAACCAAAAACCAACTCTGACCAGAACTGGGTAAAAGCAAAGAGGAACCAAGGAAACAGGCACAGTAGTACTACAAGGAGTAGCCTGCTAGCAGTAGTAGAACATATCAGTGTCCTTGGAACAACTACTACTACTCTGACATCAACTCAGCCCTACAAACCAGGCAGAAGGGGCTACACATTTTTTTTCCCTAGTTAACACCAAGCCAGGGGAAGGCAACAGAAGTGGTTCACAGAAGAATATACTGTGAAAATAACATGCACTGAGAACCAAAAGGTTCCTGCCTGGCTGAATACCTCCACATTTCACTCCTATAGATTCTCTTGTCTGAAATGAGAAATTAGCTTTAGCACCCAGGCCATACCTTTTACCAGTTTTTAATGCTAGCAACCTAATCCTAGGTAAACATCCAGAAAGAATCCAGAATGAAAACCTGTATTCTGAGCAAAATACTAAATTGTAGGGTGACTGAAATTCAGGTGACCTAATTTCAAGTCCCAATATTTGCAACATGTCACTCCTCAGGAAGCACCATAGTTCTTAAATACTATTAGAGATTAAATGTTTGACAAACAGGTTTAAAATTAATTTGGTTGTAACCATTTTACTGTTCAAAGAAGCAACTATAAATAACTAGAGAACTGACTAAAATGCATAAAAGCAACAATTATCACTAATTAGGCTAGGAAATTAAAGGCTGAATCATTTGTACTAGTGTGACTACTGAGGTCAAATACCACACACATTTATACTTCTGGATTGCAAAAGCAAGAATAGATTTTAGAAAAACAAACCTTTATATTGGGGTTACAGCAGCATAACCTACATGAAATAGGATCAATTTACCCTAGAAAGTGACTCTTCTGTCCCTGCAAAAAGCAGTTCCTATGCTCTTTTCTCTAATTCCTTCACCAGACTTACAGGACAGTTTTCTAATTAAAAACAAGTAAATTGTCCTGCAACAGGCAATTATGGACAAAACCAGTGAACAGCCTATCCACAGCAAAACCTCTCAAAACATCACACACAGCAAAACATCTCATCCAAAGGTTGCAAGCTGCTATTTACTGAACCACCAGAGAAAATTCAAAATTAGGTGAAGGAGTGGATTAAAAATAAATAAATAAATAAAAAACAGACAAGAGGAGTCTTTTCTACGTAACACTTTAAACATCTAGCATTTAAAATAATTGAAATACACTGCATGGAGTACAGTGGTTTTGGCTGGATTCTGATAACAAAACAGACCATGGTGCTCTGAGTGTGTACCTATGGGAAGCTGCACCTGTACATCCTCTGGCTTTAGGATCCAAAACTGCAATATCTTGCACTGCCATGCAACACATGCCAAGCTGCTCATCCATCTGCCTGGCCTTAGATTTCATCATGTTTGTTTCATGCCAGAGGAAAGAAGAAATGACAAAATTTCTGGGTCACTTTACCAGGAAAAAACCCCCAATCCTCAGATCAAAGCCCTGAAGACCGAAAGGGATGTCAGTTTGTAAATCAAAACACCCAAGAAACAAGTTATTGCTGCTGAATCTCCTGTCACCTCTTTGCTGCATGATCCTTGCTTACAAATGGCAGCTTTTTCAGCAGTACTTAACAGGAAAGAAGAGAAAATTCTTTCTTGAAACCAGCCTGTTAGGCAGCAGTTTGTAAGCTTCAAACTGACACAGAATTGCCCACATCTGAGAGATGAGATCTGGCATGTCCCCAGGCAAGAAAAGTCACTGATGAAAGAAGAAGTGTAAAGTCTTCAGTGCAAAGGTTGCTGCCTCCCCCTGCTCTCATCTACACCTGGGGATTTAACCTCTTGCAGCTCCCTTTAGAGCTCAGGTCCTTTCATGGGGAGCAGCAGATTCAGAGACAGCTTGCAGGAGACCTGGGTAAAAACCAAATGGTGAAGGATTTTGCCCCTCCTTGGCCCCTGAAAAGAGTGTGGAGTCTATGGGAGCATAGAAGTCTGGCAGGGATACAACTTACCTGCTGCTTCTGCTGGGCTGTGGCAACCTCATCCCACCAGAGCCGGAAGAATTCCTGCTCCACAGCAATAAATCTGCGCTGCTTTCCTTTCCTTAGCTCTTCTACAACAGAGCTGTAGACATTTGCTGCATAAGCCTTCATGCTTTCCTGAAAGAGGGGGAAAAAAAAAAAAAAAAAAAAAAAAGGAGAAAATAAACTCTGTTCTGCCTTCCGGGGCTGTGTTCAACACTCACTGGGCTTGAGAAGAGAGATCCCAAACTTCACACTTGTTGCACACTTTGTACACTCAGAAGGATGGAGTTCTCTCTCCTTACATCCACCACGGGGGCCTTTCTGCACCAAAATACATCCTCTGCCTGGGGAAAGACAGCTTTCTCTTGGGGAACAGCTCACCCTGTCCCTCATTGCTTCCCTTAAATCAACACCGCCATAAATCATGAGACAATATAACAATATATTTTAAAACCCCTCATGCACACTTTTTCCTTGAGTTTCTGATGGTCTGAATGATCAGAATTGTTCCTCCAGAGCAAGTAGGACTCTGTGCTGCTGGTGTGCTTTGCTGGTTTAATCCACTGATAAATATAAAGCAAAATAAAACGTTTATGGCAGTTTCAGCCATGAAAAATAACTCCATTCTGCTTGATGTTTTAGGATAAAGTAAAACCAAACTGGCAGAGCACAAAAGGAGCTTGACTGTTGGTGCAGAATCAACCAGCATCTCTGCATCCATCCTGCTCGTGTCCTTCTCAAAGCATCCTCTATTCCAGAATGAGGCCTGTGGATTTTACTGGAATGCCAACATGACAGCTGTACCCACCAAATCATCTATCCCATGGTTGTAGCCTGTCCCATGGTACCAAAGGAACATCATCATGTTAATTTAAAAGTTGTGCACATGGAGGTATGGAGTGTACATGCACCCTTCCCAGAACAACTTCTGATGATCAGCTCCAGTCTTCCACCCCTCACTTAATTTAAAAGTGACACAGAATGTCCAAAGGCAGCAGTAGAAATCCCAGAATTTCCTGCAATGGCTGTAACAAAGATGCTTCTTCCAACAAAGTTATCTGCATGTTATAACACAGCTATTTGAACACTAACCACAACACCTCTACTTAAACTACTGCTACTTGCTTAAGAACACACACCACGACCAACACACCTACATCTGAAAATCATTGACATATGGATCTCACCCACCTAAAAATTAACATGCCTGATATGTAAAACAGGAACCCACAGTTTTAATTTAATCAAGTTTCCTATACATTTTAACAGCAGAGGAACTAAAACCTCAAGCAATTGCATCTTCTCAACAATAACAAAATTGAAAAACAAATAATGATGTGTTTCATTTTCCTTGGAGATCTTCAACTACTAAGTAACCCAAAACAAAAATTAGTTTGGTGTTCTCTGATGCAGTTTTCTGAGTAGAAAGTAGGAATTGGAATTACTACAGGAGAAATTCACTTATCATCCCAAGGAAGGGAAAAAACCCCACATTTTTGGTGCTTTTTTGGTGAGCCATTAGCTCTCTTTTATTATTACTCTTAAACATCTGATGCCATATCACTATACTACTGAGGTACCCACAGCATCTTTCATGTCAGTGAAAAAAATTCAGATTAATGAAGAATCCAGGAATTCAACTAACCACGCTATTAACGCACCACCTGATTTATTTTGCTCTGCATCTCCTTTATTTTTCAAAACTTACTTTGCTACTGGGTAATGAGGCTCCAAGCCCACCCTGGCCACCAAGGACCTGAGGTCCTCCTCTCATCTCTGAGCCAAGACAAAAAGATTCCTGGGGTTTTGCCTTAGCAGCATGATAAACAAGAATAGGAAGAAAAAACTGTATGATTCCATGAATCTGCCAGCTAATCAGAGAATCAGAAAATAATCCTGAGTTGGAAGGGACCTGCAAAGGGTCTCATGGTCTCTATTATTCTATATATTCCCCCAAGGGATGTATAGAATCAGCGCAGGGGATCAAAGCGCGCCGAGGACAAGGCTGAAGATTTTCCTTTCAAAATTAATAATAAAAAAGAAAGATTAATCCATCGGGAGCATCCCAGGCAGGTACCAGGTGATGGAGAAGAATTCCTGCCTTTCTCTGGGTCACCCCCTCCTCCTCAGCCAACCTCACACAACTCCGGGGACCTCTCCAAGCTCCAAATCCCTCCCCAGAGACTCAGCCCCCCCAAAACCCCACAAATCCCCCCCAAAACCCCATAAATCCCCCCCAAAACCCCCCCAAACCTCACAAATCCCCCCCCAAACCCTTCCCGGCCCCCCCACCTGCACCGTGTACACCCAACCGACGTCCATGTGGCTGTGGGGCACCACGAAAGCCCGGAGCTGCCCCGAACCCCACGTCCCGCCTGGGACGGAACCCAGGAGCAAGAGAAGAACCAGCGGAACCATGGCGGAACCGCCGCTCCCCTCCGCGCTTCCGCCTCCCGCTCGCAAATCTCGGTACCGCCTCGGAACCGCCTCAGAACCGCCTCGGTACCGCCTCCCGGGGCCGGTGGGAGGGGAAGAGGCGGTGGCGGCCGCGCCCCGGGTGCCATCTTCAGAGCCTGGGGACAGGGCTGGGGGGGAGGCTTTGGCCGGGGGTGGGTGTTAACAGCAGCTTGCTTTCAGGAAGAGGTTTTAAAAAAATTGCTTTATTTTATTTTATTTTATTTTATTTTATTTATTTTATTTTATTTTATTTTATTTTATTTTATTTTATTTTATTTTATTTTATATTTAATTTTTTTATTTTTTATTTTATTTTTTATTTATTTTATTTTATTTTTTTATTTTTTATTTTTTATTTTTTATTATTTTTTATTTTTTATTTTTTATTTTTTATTTTTTATATTATTTTTATTTTTATTTTTTATTATATTTAATTTTATTATTTTTTATTTATTTTTCTTTCTTTTTTTATTTTTTTTATTTTTTATTTTTATTTCGTTTCATTTTATTTTATTGTTTTATTATTTTATTTTTTATTTTAGTATTTTATGTTATTATTTTATTTTATTTTATTATTGTATGTTATTTTATTATTTTATTTTATTTTTTATTTTTTATTCTTTCTTTTTTAAATTTTTTATTTCTTTATTTTTTCTTTTATTTTTTTTCTTTTTTCATTTAAAAATTTTCCTTTCATTATTTTATTTTGTTTATTTTTATTTATTTTTATTTTTTTAATGGCTTTGGTTTAGCCCCAAGCTGCTCTCAGGTGTTGGGGATGCCAGCAGCCAGGTACCAGCTGAGCCCCTGGTGGGTCTGGGACAGGTTTTCTTGTAAAACCAGATTGTTTTGAGCAATGTGCAGTGCTGCATCTCAGACGACTATAAATCCATTATTATTATTATCATTATTATCATTATTATTATTATTATTGTTTATTTACTTATTTTCATTATTTTCCCACCCCAGGAAATTAATCTGAATTGAGCGTGAGTTCTTTATTTCGGGTGTAACTCTTCATTATAGGTTACCATCTGCATCCCTCAAGTTCAGAAGCTGTAGAAAGATTAAATGTGATGGGGTTGACTTTCTGTTCCCCTTTTCATTGTTTTTATGATGTGTTTTACTGCTGCTAGCAAGAGGTGGACCCTGGCTTGGGAAATGAAGACAAAACCTGGTGTTTCCAAAAGGTCCTCCTGAAAAAAGCAAAAAAAAAAGCCCAAACCAACCCTTAATTAAAAAACATTGTAGCATAATGTAGCCCAAACCACTTCCTCAGAAGTTTTGTCTGCAGGGGCACCAGTTCCTGCCAAATAATAATAATAATAATAATAATAATAATAATAATAATAATACCCATAATATTTGCTTTTAAAGCTGGGACTCTCTAAAAGAGAGGAGCACAACTTGGCTACATTCTTTATGTTCTAGTTTTGAGGAAACCACATGCTTTTAACAATGTTGCAGTCCTGAAATGACAAATTAAGGTCATCCCAAACTCACAGTGGAAAAATGAAGAATATCAGCTGAGGGGGATACCTGCTCCCACCTTCAATTTTATAGATTTAGCATTGCTAATTTACCAGCCCAGTTAAACCACTCACTCTCTCTGAAGGAAAAAAAATCATAAATCATAAGCTTAAGAGTGTCCATCTACAGGCTTACAATGATAAATGTAAATGATTAATTTAAATTAACCCACTTCAAGATACCTCTAGAAAGAGATTACCGTGCAAATTGGGATTTGTATCTATGCCTTCATTTTAGCCAGAAAAAAATTAAATAATTGTGTGCTGTATTACATGCCAAAATGGGTTAATATTTTAACATAAAAATTTGTACAGGTCCAGAATGAAAAATGCTATTTAAATCAGTACCACTGAGTTGAACAGCATCAAATTGCTACATTTTACACAAAATAATTCTAATACGAATGTGTTCTCTCAGAACAGGGCCCTTGTTTGCTAAATATCATGGTAGAGTTTTATTTTAAAAGAAGAGGCTAAAACTGGAAGGCTAAGGCTAATTTTATTTATATTACTTTGTTCTGAAAAGCAGTCAAGGCCTGTAAATGATTTGTAGCAGGAGTTAATATCTGATGAAGCTTTACTTTAATACAGCTCCATGACACTTTTTTTTTTTTTTTTTTCTCTTCCAAATCATCAGCTTAAACCTTTTCAGTTCCAAGAAAGCTGGTGCACATCCAGCAAACATATGGCTCAGGGATATATATATACACACACTGGTATTCTTTTACCTCAGAAGGCATTTTTTATATTTAGGTGAAGTTCCCAGGAAAGCTTAAGTGTTGGGGTTTTGCTTTGTTTCTAAAAGCTGAGAAGGTTTGCAGGGTGTTACTTCCATTTTAAACCTGTTTCCCTCAGAAAATGAAATTGTTCTCCTTTCAAAAAGACCACAGTGTGACCCTGTCTTGGAGGCAGTGGAGGAGAATATAAATATTTGAACAGAATACCTTTATTAGGAAAAATCAAAGCCAAGTGCCCACAGTTTACACACCTACAGGCATCAGGGGGGTCTTCCTGCAAAAAAAGCATGAATCTAAGTATATCGTGCTGAACTTTTCCTGAAAATAAAGCTTCTCCACCATTTCCATAGCATGTCACCACCAGCAGCAAGCTAGAGAGAGAAGCCAGTGTAATTGTGCCATGACAGCTGCCTCCATCCACATTTTATCCTCTTGTTGGCTCCTCATCTCTTAGTATTGCTTGGTTATAGTCTTCCTGTGATATTTCTTAAGCTTCTCTCATGCCAAGTGGGTTTGCTCTCTTTGACATCAGCTCTGCTCTACGTGGGCCTCTGACACTCTCACCTCAGCAAGACAGGAGACGTAGGCAGGGTGCTGCCAGCTACAAGCTAAGCACTCAAAATCATCTTAAATTCAAGGACCAAGAAAGCCACAGAACAATTAAACACACCTTTGGGTTTTCCCTCCTGCGGTGGGATGCTGGGGTGGGTTTTCAGGGTGGATGTCTGGGAGAAGCAAGGCATTTATTGACATAAATTCACTCCAGATGACTCTTCCAGTGGTTTAAACTTTACCAGGCCCCTGAACACTTTGTGGGGGAGGCACAGGGCACTACAACAGGGTGGTTAAGCTTTGGTAACAGGTTAACTTTCTTATCCCCTCTCCCAGGGATGCTGTGAGGAGAATTTGTGGACCCAGGGAGGCGAAATGCTTCGTGGATGAAAACCACTCTTTGTGCCTTGCAGCTTGAGGGTTTTACCTGCTTTTTTTGTTTGCTGGGTGTCTACAGGCCCTAGGGATGGGGAGAGAACCCAAAGTGGAAGTCGATAGAGAGCCCCTGGGGTGCGGGGTCCTCTGGGGGTCCGTCCGAGGAGGGAAACGACAGCACCGGCAGCCCCTGATGGGGAGGAGCTGATGACTGAAGTTGAACCAGCATCGGGAAAGCCACCTCTAACCCTGGATTTCGGAGAGAAGCCGTAGGGAAGAGCATCCTTGTCCCGCCTCACCTCAAGCAAACCCCTGGCCAAAGCTCCAAGCTGCTCCTGGGATGGCTGAAGCCATCCCTAAGGCCGGTGACACCTGTTGGGACACTGTCCCGGTGGTCATGGGCTCGGCGGGGTCTCTGCACCGCCTCCCCCGGGAGCTCCGGGCGGAGCCATCCCCTCCATCCCCTCCTTCCCCTCCATCCCCTCCTTCCCCTCCCTCCCCTCCCTCCCCCGGTTCCCGGAGCGCCCCGAGGCAGCGCCCGCTCCGCTGGGAAGGAGAAAGGAGGAAGCTCCGGGAGCTCCAAGCCTTTGGAGCAAAGCAAAGAAGAGTTGAGACAGCACTGGGGAGCTTGTCGGAGGGCACCACACAATGTCCCACAAGCAGGGTAGCTGGAAACCCTCTCCTTCCCACCCCCCCCCCTCCCTCCACCCCCTCCCCATCCCTGCTTATTCCTCCATTCCCTCCTTTGCTCTCTCCTTCCCGCTCCTCCGACTCTGCCTTTCCCCCCCGCATTCCCCTTTCTCCTTTCCTCAGCTTTCTCCTTCCCCTCCACTAGCCCTAAGGGGGGGCCCCCCCGAACTGACTCTGCCTTTCCTCCCCTCCCAGCTGGCAGCCCCCCCGGGGACAGCCCAGGGGACTGGTGTCTCTACCAGCTCAATGGAGCAGCCGAGTTTGAGGTCTCAGAAGGTGAGTACAAGGATGCTGAACTGGGGTCCCCTCCATCCCTGCCCGGGATGGGGGGGGTCTGGAGAAAGGCATCTCCCCCCCCCCTCCCTTGGGAGAGGAGCTGTGGCAGAGAGGGTGTGGGGATTTTGTGTGGTCCCAGGGTAAGAGGGGACCACAAAGGTATGGCCACTGGTGGTTTGGATGGCTTGGGCCTCATTGGTTTGTGGTTTTGGGTTTTTTTGGGGGGTGGGGGAGAAGTCTGGTTTGTCACCGAGCATCCTAAGTGGTGTCAGCCTGCTTGGTCTTGTGGTGGGTGTGAGCCAGGCTCTGGTTCCTACCTGCTGGGAAGTTTTCTGGCTTTATTTTAGCCCCTCATCCTTTAACTCTGAAGAGAGAGGTCAGCTGGAAAGTCGTCTTTTTGGGGTGTGAGGAAAGGAACAGCCTTTGGGTGCCAAGGGCAAGGAAGTCTTCCCCCCCTGTCTCTGAACCGCCCAGAAATTATTTCAATATTTAAGCTTATTAACAGAATATTTAAGCTTAGATGCCAACCTGTATTTTCCAGCATGCTGGATTTGTGTTGTGCAGTGGCTGTGAGCAGATTTCAGTGGCTTGTTTCCAGTGGATGAAGTGGAGGTAGGACCTCATCTGGATCCTGGTGTCTGATGGTGTTGGGCATTTCCCAGGGGAGTGCTTTTCCTCCCAGTGCAGGAGTTTGTAGCTGGACTAAAAACTTTTCAGTGCTGAGGAGAGTGACACACTGTCACTGGCTTCAGGCTAGACATTAGGCATTTCACTTTTCAGCACTGAAAAGCCAGAATACCTGGGGTTACACAGTGGAATCTTGCTTACCTGCTAGGACTGAAGCTTTCTTTCCCAACCATGGGTTAATAGGATAAACCTACAGCTCTCACCTTGGGGTACCTGGATAGCTGCCTGGGCTCTCTTTTAGCTTTTTTCTGTGGGATGTGAAGTTTTCTATTATGCCTTGTGTTTTGCTGTCTGGAGATGTGATTTAAACCCCAGTGTAGTAATGAAAAGCTACAGCTTGAGCAAGGCTTTGAAGTAAGTTTGTTTTGTGTATCCCCCGGCCCCCTCCCCAGTTATTCCATGGTGATTTATATTTCAAGGTATACAAAACACTGCGTTGTTATTACCCACACTTGTTTACTAAATCCTTTCTCAAAATCTGTTGTCATTTTGTGCCTAGATTAAATTACTGAATTTTTGGGGGGTGAAACTGCATACCAAACCAGATGTGGTGACGAGAGCTGGGGGTGGAAATTACATCCGTGTGAGGGAGTGTAGAGAGTGAGTGACAGCATTGCTGAAGCATCACAGAATGTTAAAAGCAAGATTTAGGGTGGCATTTAATTTCATTTAAAGATCTGAATGGGTAGAATATGCTTCTTATTTGTCTGGGTAAATCCCAGTGTTTCAGCACTGCTTTAAGACTAGATTGTGTTCTTCTTTACAGGTCTTCTATTCCTTTGATTTTTGGGGGGTCATCTTGTGTCATACGATGTAATTTTAAAAATTAGTTTGCCAACCCTGACTTCAGTTTGCTTTACACACTGGCAATTTAGGGCTGCCTAATTTTATTCCATTACTTAAATGGAAATCTTCTGTTTTCTCTTCTTTACTCAGCATGGGAATATGTGAAAATCAGAGAACAGGAAACAGGTTGAAGCAGTGTGGTTTGGTCACAGATGCTACACAGTCAGTCATTTGCAGGTGGTGAACCCTATTTATGTTAATAGGATTAAATGTAAATATGAAATGCATTTTCCAGAATACATGTAATCTATTAAATGCCACTGATATCTAGGAACACATACAGCAATGTCATCAGCACACTTTGCAGATGTGACAAAAATACTTAAAAGAAAGGACCACTGTGGCAGGTGGCTTGACCTCTTCTGCAGGTCAGTGTTTTGAATAAAGTCCAAACATTTCCCTTTGCTGAAGTTTGCCTCTAAAATAATTTAAATTATGCAGAGCCATTTTAAGATATCAACTGTGTTGTTCTTGGGACTTCCCATGTAGATTGTTTTTTCTCTAGCCTTATCCCAGTTCTTTTTACTTTTAAGAAAGTCTACAACTGTTGTGACTGCAGCTGCATTGGTTAGGAGCACCTAACCAAAGGACAGAAGGACTAATTAATTAATCTATATTAAACATTATTGTGTATTTATCTGGATAGATGCCTTTATAGATAAATATTTACATGATAACATTCCAAGTTCACTGAGTCCTGTGGGCATCTCTTGCTCTTGAGTGCATGCAATGACCTTGTGGTACTCTGTCAGTTACAGTTCAGAATTGTGTTCTGCATTTTTCCTGCCTTAGACTAGGGAAGAAAATTGTTCTTTTTCCAAAAATAGACTTGTTAGGTGAAAAACATTCATTTACATAACAGAAAAGCAAAACTGCATATTTCAAAAGCAAGGAAAAATAAAGTAAACCATCACAATCAAAGCCAGGAGAATCATGTTTGGTTTAGTCTTGCTGCCTTGAAACAAAACCCTGCTGCAAATATTTCTACAATTATTGTCTAAGTGCAAAATATATTTTATTCATGCTAAAGATCTCAAACCACTTTGCTCACGTTAAGTGCAGCCTCACAAAAGCTGCATGAAGAATAATATTAGAGTATCCATTTACAGGCTAGGGAAATGAAATACAGAAGTTAAGGAGCAGATTTTTATAGAAGCTGAATGTTGGCTATTAAGCAGTTAGTACTTGAGAAAAGTCAAGTCTTGCACTGTTTGCACAGGCTATCTGATGGACTGTGAACAGGACTGCTTATTCCAGACCCTTTGCTTGAAGTTCCAAATTACATTAACTCCTTGCAAACTTTATACAGGTTAAAGCATGTTTGGAGTATTTTGTGCTGTGACTTCTAAGCTGGCATGGTGTTCTTCCAGCTAGCATTGCCCTCAGGGATGGTTGTCTAGTTTATTAAAAGTTGACTCAAAAATCATATTTTAAGTTATCTCTTTGAACGTTGGCTGATCAGAGACTTGGAAGTGGTTTGCAGTCTAAATTTTCTTTTCATTTTTTAACTTGATGCTCTCACATGGCTGGAAGCCCTGTAAGGTTTAGTGATTTGTGAACTGCAAGGTGAAATTTCCTCTGACTTACCTTATGCTGCTCCAGCATTCCCATTTATTTCTGGGAAACTGGAGATTTATTGAGGATAAATATCTGATTTTGTTGTGAAGGTACATTTGAAAAATACACCATTTGAAGGAACTAGAAGACTTGTGAGCTAATGAGTATGGATTTAATCACTCTCAGGTTTACCTCCAGTAGATTTTATTTGCTGTAGTTTTCAATCAAAGACAGTAAATCTGGATTTGGTACTGCCTTTTCCATTATTACACAAATTCCATGGAAAGCAAAGTGCTTGCACAACCTTGTAATTGAATTAATGTCCTTTTCAATCATGCCTTCATTAGTTTAGGTATAATTAAGGAGGAATTCTGTATCTGGAGGTGCTTTTTGCATCTCAGTTTTGTTTTGGCTGAACCAAACAATGGATTTTTCTTTTTTTCCCCTCTTATAGAAATGCATGTTAGGAGCTCTTCACACTTCCCAGTTTGCCAAAGTTTCCTTTCAAGTGTGAACACCATGAATGGATGGATGCTGCATTTCCAAGAAGCCTTACTTGGAGGGCTGTGCTTTACAGTTCTGGGCTCCCAGTTGGGAATTTTAGCAAAGCCAACTCTGCTTTTTCTGCACCTTCCATCAGAGGAAACCAAGGTGCTCAGAAGTCTGGCTCCAGTGTATGTTTAAGACACTCCAAGGCTGCAGACAGCCCTGGGAAATGGATGTACTATTCCAGTCCTATTTTTGCTTGGCACAACTTCATATGTGGCTGTGAAAAACCAGACCCAGGGCAAGACCCTGGAGAAGAAAATGTGGGGATTTGATTGTTGCTGCACAATCTGATACTGCTTCAATCTGAAAAGTTCATCATGGTAGACAAAAAGGAAGGATTGAGGCATTTTGAAGTTATAGTTTTCTTTTTTTAATATATTTTTATTTTATTATATTAATTATATGCTCTCTCCTTATTTGGTGTGTTGAATAAGAGTTTGTATGATTTCTATGGAATAAATTAATGAAGTACACCAAGATCATTTAATTGCAATGATTTATAACATCCTTGCTTTCATAGAGTTTCTATTGAAACTTAATATGGGTGATAGGGTGTATTTTCCCCCAGCTGTCATTTGATCATAAAACAAATACTTTGTTAACACACTTTGGTAATTATTTTTTTTGTAAATATCTGACTGAAGATGTTAGATCCTTTTTAGTCACCTGAAAAGCACTGTTGCTCTCTAGATGTAGCTTGAAAAACAGAATAAGGTGTTTTGTTTTGTTTTTTTTAGAACCAAGTTCTCAGATTTTCCTGCCCTTTTCAAGGATTCCACTCACTCCCTCTAACATGCTGTACTTTTTAAGCTAATTCTCTGGTTTTTATATATCAGAAGTTGTAGCCTTCATCATCTCAGTCTCTAGGATGTAGTCTGCAGCCAACTTTTTAAATTCTCTAACCTCCCATTGATACTTATTCTTTCCTTCCAGTCTGCCCCCTTTTAATAGCCTTATTTACATACTCAGGTTTTCCAGTTTAGGTTGGCTTTATCACTTTAGGTTTTACTTTCTCATTGTCTTCTGTAGCTCCTCTCTCTGCAGAGGGGATTTTGGGGAGCTCAGTCCTTTGGCTGCTGTAGGGTCTGGCAGAGGTCTCTGTGTCACTGCCAGTTTGCCATTTCTAGCAGATGCCTGGACAGCAAAGCTTCACTTTTTTCCCTCTGTCTCTCACTATTTCCAGGTCTCCAAAGCTTACCATTTTATATGATCCTTCCAGTTCCACCCAAATAACTCTTGGTAATTTTGGTTTGATCCATGCTTGAATAATCAGGATTTCCTTGGGTGTTTCAGTACTCAGCATACACATCCTGAAAGATGAAATCACATTATTGTGAACCTGATTACACGGGTCTTAGCAAGTCAAAAATTGTGCTTTTAAGTTATCTAGTCCAGAATTTACAAGAACATCTTTTATGCTCCCTCTTTCTCATTAAATATCCAATAATTTAAATTATGTCATGATTTAGTTATAAATTATAACACTGGTGAAGTAAGCAGTGATTTCACTGGGGCCACAACTTTCCCATTCAGACTAATTGTTGTATTTAAGTCAAAATTTATCATTCAGCTTGACAATTGTGTACAATGGTCTGTGCTTCCAGCTGAGATGCAGAAAATCCCCAAAACCTCCTCTTCCATTAGGGGTCAAGTCAGAGAGCCAGGGTTCCTTTATGTACCTGATGTTTATGTAGGGGTAGAGAGTGCCTATTTTCTGAGCTTTCCAATTCCAGATTATAAATGTGTGCAGAAATTGCCTAGACTGTCTTGGGGAAAGTCTGAGTAGCTGATATGAAGACAATTTTTTCCTGCTGTGCAGCTTTTTTTTTTTCTTTCTGTATGAACCTGTCAAAGCTGAGAGAAATTCCAAGCAGATTCTTCTGTTTCAAGGGTAACAACCTGGAAACTTAACTTCTACAAATACAAGTTCAGAAGTCATCTTGCAGGCCAAGCAGGTGGAAAATTGACTTGGTTTTTTAATACCCTTATTTATCAGTTCTGTAAAATGCAGCAAAAGGCATTCATCTTACTGGAATAGTAAAATGCAGGGAGATTTAAAGGAGAAGGAAGTATCTTTTGTATGTAAAATTGTATGTAAATGTAATGTATGTAATGGTATGTAATTTTGTATGTAAAATTATTGTATCTAAAATTAGATTGATCTCTTCAGGGGTTTTAACTCCCTTTCCCTCTTGCTCAACTATAAACTCCTTCTCTAAGGTGAGGGTCAGGAGCTCACATCCTCCTGAGTCTGTGTCTCTGCCCAAAGTGATGGAAGGGGTTGCTCAGGACCCAAATTCTCCACATTTCCACTGGAGTTGAATTGCCATTGTTTGGTGATCCAGGAGAGGGAGCTACCTCATAAATTTCTAGCAGTTTAAAAGTGAACTTTGCTCTTTGAATGGATTTGATTTATTTATTTTCAGGTTTTCTGGGAGGGGTCAGTTTGCTCACCCAGTTCAGAGTTTGCTGGTTTGTCAGGACATCCTTTCAGACTTCAGTTCTTTCCTTTGGTTTTCAGCATCAGTTCAGTGTTTGTAAACATTGTGTTTGTGTAACCCTCTAAAACTTTTGCTTGATAGTGATTGATGGACCTTTTATTTAAAAGTAGACTTTTCTGACTGGCATGCCATAGGTGTTTGTAGACTTTTTTTTGCAGCATGTAGGAAGAACTTGGTGGGTGGTGGCAATGCTCAGTGCAACCCCATCTAAGGTTAAGGTGGCTTCTGGGCACCTTTTTTTTTTTTTTTTTTTTTTTTTTTTTTTTTTTTTTTGTGTGTGTGTGTGTTTTTATCTCTATCTCTTTCTCTTTTTCTTTCTCTTTTTCTTTCTCTTTTTCTTTCTCTTTTTCTTTCTCTTTTTCTTTCTCCTTTTCTTTCTCCTTTTCTTTCTCCTTTTCTTTCTCTTTTTCTTTCTCTTTTTCTTTCTCTTTCTCTTTTTCTTTCTCTTTTTCTTTCTCTTTTTCTTTCTCTTTCTTTCTCTTTTTCTTTCTCTTTTTCTTTCTCTTTTTCTTTCTCTTTTTCTTTCTCTTTTTCTCTCTCTTTCTCTCTTTCTCTCTTTCTCTCTTTCTCTCTCTCTTTTTCTCTCTCTCTTTTTCTCTCTCTCTTTTTCGCTCTCTCTTTTTCGCTCTCTCTTTTTCTCTTTCTCTCTTTCTCTCTTTCTCTCTCTCTCTTTCTCTCTCTCTTTTTCTCTCTCTCTCTATCTCTCTCTATCTCTCTCATCCCTTACCTGAAAGAAGGAATGTACTCAAACCCTGTGGGTAAAAAAGTTACAGAGCCCAAGGAAGATAGGAAAACCCAGCCTTTTGATGACATCATTGTGTATTTCTGTAGGGAACCTGCTGGGTTTGCCTGGTTTGCTTCTTGGGTGTGCATTTTGTGAATCAGAGCTCCAGACTGCTCCAGACCCAGAGCTTTCTCTTGTTTCTTTGGTAAGAAGAGTTCAATAGGTAACCATTCCTATGGATTCCTTTTTCCTCTTCATGGAAAAATCCAGCAAGTGCTTACCTATGTTAATGTAACATTTGAGTCCAGATGATAGCACAAGTCAAGAAATTCAAAGATATAGTTCCCACAGCAACCGTAATTCAACCTCATTGCTGTGAAAGCACAAAAGCCCACACCAAATACCATGCAGAATCCTGCATATATGCAAGAGTGTGAGATACAGTTGCTAGGAGAGCCATAAATTTTAATTTCCAGGGGTATTTAGATTCATATTTTATAGCTATTATTCTTCTTATTAGTGGTAGTATTTTATTGAAACAGTGCAGTAATGAAAACTGGGAAGAGGCTGGTTGGCTTACTGTGTCTTTTTGCTTTCTTATAATGTTCAAACAATAGATTAAATTACTATCTCTGCCTTTTTGTCAGGTTTTCCTTTATTTCTAAGTGAGTAATACAGAATGTGAAATATAATCTGGCCTGCTTCCTTATCTGATTCTGTTTTTTCTTTTTTTTTTTTAAGTCCTCCTGTTCCTGAGCTGCAGCTACTGAGGTTTATTTGTTTGCCTACCCAGGGTAAATAAACCAGATATTTATCCCTGTGTAGTCATACATCTTGTTATTCAACACATCTATTGCTTAAGGTTCTTTTCTAAAAGATCTCAAAGCATATGGAATATATTTCTTTTCTGTATCTATTAGGATTCCTTTGGTTTCTTTGTTTGCCAGCTAAGTCTGCCAATTCCTTGATTTGGTCCTGTTAGACATTTTTCATGATTAGCACAGTTAGTGAAGAGGTGGAAGTGTCCTTGTTTTGAGATGAGAAATACGTAAATATTTCAATGCTGGCACTTAGTTGGAACAGAATATGTTTTGTAAATATTACTTACAGAATTTGATTATCTAAAATATCTAGTGGATGGGTTTGACTTCACCTTTCAGATCTGGCCAGCAGAGAGAGACTGAGATGTTGAAGATGGGTATATTGAGCCCCATTCATCTGGCTGATCTATAGGATGAATACATTATTATTTTTTTAAAAAACAAAAATAAAATCCCTTTGGTTGAGGCTATGGTCATGCCTCAACCTCCAGCCCTGTGTTCAGTTCTGGGCTCCTCACTGCAAGAACCCAGAGGTGCTGGAACAAGTCCAGAGAAGGAAAACCAAGGTGGTGAAGGGTCTGGAGAACAAATCCTGTGAGGAGAGGTTGGGGAAGTGGGGAATTGCTCAGTCTGGAGAAGAAGAGGCTGAGAGGAGATTTTATTGCTCTCTACAACTGACTGAAAAGAGGTTGTGGGGTGTGGGTGCTGGGCTCTTCTCTTGAGTAAATAATGACAGAACCAGAGGAAATGACCTGAAGTTGCACCAGGAGAGGTTTGGACTGGGTACAAAGAAGAATTTCTTTACTGAGAGGTCAGGTGCTGGAGGTGGTGGAGTCACCATCCCTGGGAGTATTTAAAACTCTATAGATCAGGCACTTCAGGACATGCTCTGGTAGGCATGGTGATATAGATAATGTGGAATCATGGAATGGGTTGGGTTGGAAGGGACCTTAAAGCTCCTCCAGTGCCAACCCCCTGCATGGGCAGGGACACCTCCCACCAGCCCAGGTTGCTCCAAGCCCCATCCAACCTGGCCTTGGACACTGCCAGGGATGGGGCAGCCACAGCTTCCTTGGGCAACCTGGGACAGGGGCTCAGCACCCTCAAATTAAAGAATTTCTTCCTAATGGCCAACCTAAATCTCTCCTCTTCAAGTTTTAACCCATTTCCCTTCTCCTGTCACTCCACCCCCATGCCCAAAGCCCTCCCCCAGCTTTCTTGTAGCCCCTTCAGATATTGGAAGGTTGCTCTGAGCTCCCCTGGGAGCCTCCTCTTCTCCAGGCTGAACAACCCCAAATTTTTTATCCTGGACTCCCAGGGGAGGTGCTCAGCCCTCTGTGCATAAATACATATATACATATAGACTTTTATTTTATATTTTTTATTTTATATTTTTTATTTCATTTTATTTGGGTGGGCGTGATATTGACATTTGGACACAGTGATCTTAGAGATCTTTTCCAGCCATGATAATTTTATGATTTTTTTTTTTTTTTTATAATCTTTGTTGTGGTCATGAGCTTCTATTAACATCCTGACAATGTTTCTTGCTCCAACGAGTTTAGCTAATATTTTGTGGCTTTCCTGAAGTGTGAATAGCTACAAGGCTGTATTTATATTCTTCTTAGACCTAATAGTTGTGCTGTTGGTGTTGGAACTGAAATAAATCAGGTGAAACTTTTGTGGAAACTTTAGAACTGCACTGCGATGGTTAAGGGTGACTGGGAAACAGCAAAACATTCCACTGGAAATTGAGCTACTGCTAGAAGTCTGGAAGATATGGACAGACACAGTCTAGACAACACCAAGTCTGCATTCATGTTTCATCACAAGATGATTAAACCCAGCACTGCTGGGTGGTTTGCTGCAGTGATAACACTGGGATTTTATACAGTTCACCACTCTGCTTTTACACCCAGGGCAGTGAAATGGAAATTCTGGTGAGCTTGGTCAGCACGTTTTGTTTTGGAGAGGATGCTGAGCAGGGATCTGCTTCCTCCTCAGTGGCAAAAATTCCTGATGCTCTCACCAGGGTTTCCAATTATTGCCACCAGAGGAAGAAACTGGTGGAACTCTACTCATGAAAACATTTTTCCTGAAGCATTTGTCCTCCTCAGTGCACGTATGGCCCCAGGGACATGGATTTGCTGATGGAACAGAGGGATCTGATGGAGGTGGATGGCCATGTCACCTCAGTTCTCACTGGAGAAGAAAATCTGCCTCAGTGGGATTCAAACCATCTGCTTGCATCATGGGCTGTTAGGTGTGGGACATGATTTGACTTTCATTTATTAGGAGCAATTAGCAGGCAGAGGGTTTTTGTGGTTGTTGATGGTATGGAGAGCACAATGTCCCATCTGCTAGGGATTTTTGGCATTTCATTTCAAAGTATGTGTTTTTGTCAATTACAATTAGCAGGAAAGAATTAATGAAAAGGTTTTTTTGCTATTTAATTTTTCAGAATTTAGAGTGTTCTGCGTCTATCTGCAGTCATTTATTTTGTCATTCAGTCAAAAGTGCCACAAAGATGTTTAATGACACATGTTAAGCAAGAGGGGCTGGGAGTGTTCTGTAATTGAAACTGGCAGTAAAGTTCCTTTTGCAGGATGGTATTTCCAGTTTGATCACCTCCTAACCATTGGGGCTGAAAATAATAAATAATAGTAGTAATAAATAATAATAATAACACTAATAATAACTAATACTTTTACTATTATTATTTTCTATGTTTCTGTTTTTTTCTGGTTCCCAGGCTGATTTCTACAGAAAATTGTAATCAAAACTATCTATTTGGCTTTGAGCATAAGCCCCACAAAAAAATGCCTATATCCTTTTGCACATTAAAAAAAAAAAAAAAAAAAAAAAGAGAGTTCCATCAACCTTTCCTTTGAAAAGCTCTTGTACTTGCATGCTTTGGAGCAGGAACATCAATTTGACAAGGTGAATATAGTCAGTTTGACTGTCTGGAGGAGTGTCTTTCACAGCCCCTGTGAATACCCATTCTGCTCTGACCAATTTATAAACCCCTGAAAAATCACAGTTCAAATAATCACATTTAAGTTGAGAGATTTGCTCCTCCCCAGGCCCCTTTTCCTTCTGGTGGTTCTGTATGCAGTGAATGTTCCCCAGTGCAGAACTGAATTGACCTCTCTCTAATTGCAATTCTGGTCTGATTTTTTGGGGGTATTATAGTCTTACAACTTTCTGTTTCTCACTTGGGTGGTGCTGGCCCCATCCAAAGCCAGGTTGGATGGGATCTTGAGCAACCTGGTCCCACATTCCCATCAGTGGGTGGAGTGATGGGTTGGAAAACTCAGATTTCAGCACATTCTGAAGTGATATAAAGCCAATTGAAACTAAACTTATTGAACTGCTGTTGGGTTTGGAGAGGTGAAAAGCAGCTGTGCAACCCCTTCCCCATCAGCTCCAGATGCTTGGGATGATTCCAATTCCCAATGGCATCAGAGAACTCCAGACTAATTGTAACTTTAATGAGCACTCCTGACATTATTCCAAACTTCCCCTCAGCACCATACTTTGTAAATATACATAGGAGATTTTGTGCAAAGACTGAGGGCTTAAGTCTCCAAACATTTCCGAGTACACAGGATTTCGAGGGCAACTGCTTTCTCTGTTAAGAATGTCTTAAATATCAGGGGCAACCTTTCATAGATTTTTAAATCCAGGGTTTTTTTGTAAAGAAATAGCACAACTCCTGACAGAGTCATCAGAGATCAGGCAGGTGAAGCTGTTAACAGAAAAGTATCAGCCTTTTGGGGGCTTGTACATTTGTTTTCATATAAACCCCAGCAAAGTGGTTCAACTGACTAGCAGGTTATAGAAATACTTAGAAATCCATCTGTAGGCATTGTCAAAGTCTTGCATTAATGTTTGGTTTCTTTTTTTTTTCCTAGTCCTTTTTATATGGCATAATAATCTTCTGTGAATAAACATGTCAGAGAATACATATTGAATTGTACTCTTTTTTTTCCTCTTGGTGCTATCACTTGTTGCTTGGCTAGACCTGCAGTATTTTACTGCACTGATTGCAGGTTTTCTGTAGGGATATTTATGGGTAAAATTTAGAAAATGCTCTATAATTAAGATCAAATATATAGTACAAGCAAAAAAATACAGATTCTGCAGGGTTTTATTGGTGTAATTAAGATCTCATATATAGAAATTGGGAAAACATTGTTATACTGCCTAGGGGAGATGCACACAAAAATTAAAGTGTTGGAAACACTGTGCTCAGTGTAATTTCAAATTGTCAGAGCTTGCAAGCTGATGTTATTATTAGACAAGTTGAGAAGACAGCATGAAATGTTTGGTAACTTGTCATTGAAAGGAGAGATTCAGTGACTTACAGGAAAATTTTTTAAAAAATACGTTTTTGTTAAACTTTGATTATGGTTTTTTTTGTTTTGTTTGCTTTTTACTTTTTAAAAACTTTTTTTTTTTTTTTAAATTTATTGGGTTGTTTTGGTTGGCTTTTTTTTATTGTAGAAACTTTGTTTCTATTCTATGCTAGAAAAAGTGTCTAGTTAGGAAATTACTCATTATTAGTATACATGCAGTGAGTGACATTTAGTAAAAAAAGATATATATATATATATAGCTAGACTGTTTTGAATGACAGTTGGTGTGCATTTGATCTTTAATATTGAGATGTTACTTGGGTAACTCTTTTTTTTGTTTGCTTGTGGGTTTTTTTGTTTGTCTGGTTTTTGGTTTTTGATTTATTTTTTTTTTAATTACCATAGGATATGTGCTTAGAGAAACTGAAAACTTTGTGTTCTGTTTGTATTTAGTGCTTAGAGTTCTTTATTTGAATTGTAGAAGGTGAGTATTGAGATGTTCTGGAAGTGGTGCTGACTGCATTTTCCTGGCCTCATCTACCTGGTGCTGTGATAACTGAATCATCTGCATAAATTAGCTGTTCTAAGATGAGATAAAGAAAAAAAACCAACTTTACACAAGCTGAGAGGGTTTCTACTGCTATTTCTCAAGTGTGTTAAAAGGAGGATTTATACTAACCTGTTTTTTATAGTTCAGGCTGCCTGCATTAGATTTCTACTCAGAAGCCAATAAATAAATCATAAGTGCTACATATGTGTTAATCTAACCAGATCCTCAAGGAAGAACAAGTAGAGCAGCTGTTATTTTTACAGCTGTAGCTCATCATTTGAGAGCTTTCCATTTAGCTAAGTATTTAAATGCTGGCAATTTAAATACAGTGCAGGATTTAGCCTGGTGGGAAGTGTCTTGCTACAACACATCAACCTCCCTGCTTTTTCTGGAGCTCTAATTATACATCTGAAACTAGCTTTTCAGCTAGTTTAAAATTGTTAAGTTGAAACTGTGTGGTGCTCTCTCAGGATAAATATGAAATAAAAATGTTAAAGTCTGGCTTACATGCAGCCCTCCAGCCCAAGGGCATGGAATCCCTGAATTCTCAAGAGCTTTGCCCACCAACTTGAATCTCTGCATGTTAAAGAATTGACCTCCTAGATCCTGAGGGATGTCTTTAAGTTATTCTCCACTGAGTCATGGAGAAATTTTAGATAGGTAGAGTTCTGTTTTGTGACATGAAATGGTTGTGTCTTTAGTTTATTTCACACCAAGGGCAAAGATTTTGGTACTTGGGCTAAGATTTTAGGAATTTTATACTGAACCCTGCAAATTGCTTCCCCAAAAGCTCTTTATGAGGGAACAGGAGATGGTCTGTATGTGCTGCATATGGCAAGTAATTACTGGTTTATTCAAATGATTTATGGGTCAGACATCATTATTAATTTTCTGTTTAATATTTAAGGTGTCTCCAGTGAAATTGGCTGTAAATGACATGAAAGTCACTCTGGAGCTGTGCCTTTCTCATACATACTGCATTTTGGGTGGTATTTTAAGCCTTTAGAAGAACTCTCAGTAATTCTTCGTGGTTGGGATGAAATGCTTGTGTGTGTTTGAACAGCAAAGAGCAAGCTCAGAAACAATTGTGGTAAAGTAGGGTTTGCTTACTGAAGTCAAAGGAAAGAAACTGTTCATTATCCCAAAGATGCCGTGTTGTGGCCTGGCATATAGAGACACCAGAGGGTTGTTTTTAAGTTGGGCAGATGGTTTCATTAATTCTGTTAATAGTCAAAGAAAGGCTGGGAGCTATAAATGAAATCAAATTTGTTAGCAAGCATGCTACTGAAGGACAAATAATCTTTGAAATGTTGTTTCTTGGTGCTGTTTCTTAGTGTTGTCTCTTTCAGCTGTATATGGGATTTAAATAAAATCAGTAATTCTTCAGCCTGGAGGAACTTTTTTATGTCAGCAGAATGAAATATTGTCTTAATTGCTTTTGAAAGATGAGGATCTAGAGCTGGGAAGGGAAGGAAAAGGCCCTAATGTTTCCTCTGGCTTCTAGTATTCAAACAGGTAACACAAGCAATTTATTGGTGAATGATGCTCTATATGAGTACACTTCATGCCCAGTTAGGTAACAACTGTCTGTCACTTTATCAGTGAAGAGAGGAACTCTCATGGATTTCAGAAGGTCAGTAGTAGACCCTGAATACCTTTTGGAGACTGTTTTATGCTGAGTCAGTAAAAAAAAAAAAAAAAAAAAAAAAAAAAAAAAAAAAAAAAAAGCAGCTTGCTGAGGGTGTAGAATCAAATGGTTTGGGTTGGAAGGGACCTTAAAGCTCATCCAATCCCAACCCCCTGCATGGGCAGGGACACCTCCCACCAGCCCAGGTTGCTCCAAGCCCCATCCAACCTGGACTTGGACACTGCCAGGGAGGGGACATCCACAGCTTCCTTGGCCAACCTGGGTACCACATTAGAAGGTTTCTGCATCAACTACTTCTGCTGTGTCTTATGAATCAGACTCAGGTTCTCTAGAGCTGTGTTACCATAGTAGGGACCTGATCTAGGATGGAGTCTGAGAGGAAGAGATGTGTTTTTTGGCTCTGATTTATATCTCTGCTTTCATCTGAACTGCATTTTGCTGCTGCAGCCATGGTTGCATCCTTAAAAGCTGCATTTTTGGTGCTTTACGAGCTTTTGTGATTTCATTGGGAATATAACTGTAATGAGTTTTGTTTCTGAGGCACCTAAAAGACTTGTTTCATTCTATTTGGCACCAAAAAGCCCTTAGAAATGGTGTCCTTTATTACTGAAACATCAGAAGTTCCTGTTATTTTGGTGTGATTTTTATTATTCCACAGGATACCTTGGCAGTACAGATAGTTGTAAAGTCCAGAGGAACCTGGGACCTTAAGGGTCTGGCTGCCTGGTGACTGCTGAGGTTCAAGAGGCTGTGGATCACTGAGGGCAGAGGGTTGGTTCCTTTCTGTTACTCATTAAGGGGACAAAAAGGTCCAGTTGTAACCAGATTTGGATGTAGGTTTTACTTACAGCTGCCTCAGAACATATATATTGCTGGTAGAAGCAGAAATCTCATCTTTATTCTGAGTATTGAGTTAATTTGACTCTTTGGAAGCAGATGTTTGCATTATTATCCACGTTAGATTACCTAACAAAAATAATGATATTTGTTTGCTTTAATAATTTAATGCAATGTCAAATTTTACATGTGAATATTCCTTTCAGAGACTGAAATGTAGCACTGTGACAGCATTAAAAACTTTATCTGTTTAAATAGAATAGAAACAGCTTAATAAACTAAAATGTTGTTGTTAAATTGGAAATGTGGAGTCAAACCCTAAACGGAAAATAAATTTCCTCTCTAGAATAGTTTCTTGTTTCTGTGCTCTCCAATTTCCAAAAGAGGCTGAGGGTTTTTCTGCAGGTTTTTGCCTGGGTAATTGAGAGCTTTAATTTTCTTTATATAGATTTAAGTGATAATAAGGAGAATACGAGGTCAATACTGTGCTCAGTAGACAGAGCTTATGATTTCATTAATATTTATAAAGCTAACAGTCTGCTCCACAAGAAGTGCCTTCATAATTGAGCTGTAGGAAGATTAAGTAACTAAACTTCTGTTAAGTAACTTCTGGTGATCTGTAGAGAATGAAAGGAAGAATGAAAAGAAGAAATGGAGATGAAATTGCCCCAATTTCCAGGCTCTTTTTGGAGGCTCTGCAAAGGATGCCTTTCATGTGTGTATACTGATTGGAGACATTAGGAATGTCTGGTCCAGCTGATTTCCAGAATGCTTTTTGTCCAAGATTTTTTAAGCTGTAAGGAGATTTTTTTCCTTGAGAGGCTAAGTTTTGAATCTCTAGGAAGAAATAAGAATTGCTGTGGATGAGCTGCACGGGCTGGCTGGAAACTCTTGAATTCAGAGCTCAGGGGGTTGCTGGCTGGTTAGTGGGTCACATTTTGGAAAGTTTGGTGTTTTCAACACCTTTCATCAGTCAGATGAGCAGGGCAGTATTGCATGGAGCTTTGATTAACAGGAAATCACCAGGATTTGTTCATCCATCTTTTGTGCTTGAAAAGAGGTCATGCAAGGTGTGTTTTTTTGGGACATAACAGACCCCTCTGTCTTCAGCAGTAAAGTTTTTGCCAATTACCCTATCTTTAACCTTCCTTTTATTATGGAGTATTAATTAGAAGGTTCTGGAGAAGAAATAGGAGCTAACTGGGGTCTTTATTTTTTTTATGGCCTATTTAGCTTTGAAAGCACAAAAGTATTTTCCAAACATTTATAACGAAATGTCTCCTCTCATTTCTCTGTCTTGGTGATTACAAAACAAAAGCCCAGTCTGTAAGGCTTCAGCCTGTACAATGGGACAAACAGCAGCTTTGGTTTTCCTGTGCCAGCTGAAACAGAAGCATGAAGAATTTAACTCGGGCATTGGGAGATGTGGGGAGACACAAAAGTCTTTCTAAAGCAAAAAAAGTTGGTGTTCTCCACGTTTGGAAGCTGGCAGCAAGATAAAACAGTGAGAGCTGATCTGATAGAATCTGGCTGCTGAGGGGAGATTGAATCAGCAAAATGAAACAGGTAATTCTCAGGTGATGCTTACAAGGAATACATCTCCTACTTAAATATTCTGAGGTGATTTTAGGGAACTGAAATCACAGGCTGATGTTCAGCCTCTTCCTTAAAAAGCAGGTGAAGAAGTTTGCAAAGCCAGGAGCAGCAGAATTTCAGTCTGGAGGTTTGTGTCTCTGTTTCCATCTGACCTGGCACCTCCCTCCCAGCTGGAGCCCTTGCTAGGAGCTGGTCCCTCACAGATTGATAACCACAGAGCAGATGGAGAACAGAATGCCTGGACTGTTATATTCTGAGAAGATCAGGAATTATGACTTTATAATCTTCCTTCTTGCAGTTTTGGAGTGGAGCCATGTTTACTGCTTTTACAGTAAGCATTAGCATAGCAAATGATGCTGTCAAGCAGAAGGAGCAGTGCTGGGGGGAGAGGAGGTGAAGAGTCAGATTGCAAAAGAGAAGCCTGAAGATGAAGAGTTGTTGATTTATTTCCAATCAACATTGGAAATAAATGTTGATTGTGCAGCCTGAACCATCAGTGTCTAACAGTGGGTCAAGGCTGAGGTGAAGAGAAACAATTTCTCCCTCTGTATTTCTTTAACCAACACCTGCAGACAAACTGGGAAAACTCAGATAGGAGGCAGGTGTGTTAAGCATGTTCTTTGCAGAGTACATGGATAGGAAGCATTAAAGGAAATGGTAGGGTTTCTGCAGAAACATTTTAAAATATAAAATCCATTTATTAGTATTATTGCTGTCATTAATTTTTAAGTAAACACACTCCAGCTTCAGCCTCCGGGAGTCAAATTAAGAAGTGATTTATTTCATTCCATGTGTGGCATTTTAATATGTGTAGAGCCAAGCTGCACTGTTTGCTTTGGGTCAAGTGTATATTAAATTTTCTTTATCTGTGTTGAGCTCTTGGGATTTTTTTTTTTTTTAATAGTTGTAATTTCTTCTCTGTGAGTCTGTGTTTCTGTTGTACCTGCCACACCACACAGCCCTTCCTGTTCAAGACATCAGTATGATAATAATTTAAAAATTACAGAATGAATAATAAGAATCTCTAGTACTCTAGAGAGAGTGGTGCTGTCACCATCCACCTCCCAGCTTTCTACACTGACATTAATTTTGTAATTGCAATAGGTAATCAGTTTCACAAGATTTTTGTGTTTAATTTGATCACCAGTTGTGATCACAAGTAAGTGGAGATCCGTGGCTAAGATTTGTTCTTTAATTTGAGCTGCACCTTATAGGTGATGAAAAATGCTTCAGGCCTTACTAAGCATGTTGTAACCCAGGAGGAAATGGCATTTGAGATACATTTGTGGGCTTAATATAAACTACTTTGACTTCAGGTGATCCTGGCAGCTCCTTACCTTTCTGTTACTGTAATTTTATGAAGATAAATATTGATTTTCTGCTTAAATGGTTTTCTGCTTAAAAGTAAGTGGCTTGCTGGTGTATCATCTTATGCTTTAGTAATACTATGGTCCTGTGGGTTACAGATTTTTGTATTTTTGAATGTATTTACTGAACTTGTAATCCTGGTCTCATCTTTTTATAGTGGCTATTTGCTTAATGCACAATTTTTGCAGTTGCTTAAGCTTATCTTTGCATTGTGCCTAATAATTCTGAAGAGACACTTGGGCTTTTTTTCCAGTTTTTGTGACCCTAATGTATCTCTTGAGATTGCTATGGTAATAACCTCTTGTTTCTTATCTTCTGTGTCTATTAATTTTAGTCTGTACTGATTTTAGCTATAACAAAAAGAACTAGAACAAAAGCACCGACCTCGTTTTATTGTGTTAGATAATAAAAATCTTGAGTATAAAGTCAGGTGCATCTTCAAAATGGGTCATGTCCTGAAATCCTGTGTAAAGTTTACTTGAAGTTCAGCATATTTTTAAAACTGAGACACAAGAGCCTCACTACTATGGTATGAAATTCACCTGTAAGTAAATAGTGAGTTCACCAGAGGATCCTTGAGGTCCCTTCCAATATGACATTCTATGAAATTGCATTAAAATATTATTAAAGGTGTAACAGTTGAAGTTCTGTTGTTCCTGATATGTCCCTAAAACTTCTGCATTTTAATAGTTATTATTTAGTGGATGAGACACAAAAAAGAGATCACAAATCTGTGCTTATAGTGAAGATCTCACATTTTCCTACACTATTAGTGTCCAGTTACATCATATGTATAACTTTGTATACATGGACTTCAAAATAATACTCCATATGGTGTTTAATATTGATGGTGCCATTCAGATGATTTCTCTGTGACTTTCCAGAAGTGTAAGTGATTTTTAAAAAAATTAATACCTTAATCGTTGTAATTTTGCGTTTTAAATGTAGCAAAATTATTGAAGATGCTATATAAACAGTGTATAATAGTAAGGTCTTTGTCCCTTCACTACTAATGTATGTTTTGTCTTTATTGATTATTAGATTCTACATCCTTTGCCCTTTAAAATTTCTTCCTGCAAAGAGTCTTCTTGGGATTAATAACTGTACAGCCAGGTCCCTAGGCTGTAAGTGCTTTGGAAACCTGGAGGCAGTAACTTTCTTGAACTGTAGTGTTTTGCATTAAGAAGGGAAAATAACACTTGAGTTCTTCTCTTTAGCTGTTAACATTTTACAGCTATGCAGGCATGTCAGGAAAAAAAACCATGTTGTGCTTCTCTCTGCCTTCTTTTTCATTCTTTAAGCCCCCAGTGGGAACTGTAAATCCAAGTTCAAATGTGGCCTTGAGTTGGTTAAAAAAAATCTAAATTTCTCTCTTGTTCTTCACCTTTGCAATGAAGTCTAGAATACTTAGGAGCTCTTCTTAAAAAGAGTCAGGTTTCCTTTGCTTATTTATTCTAAATAAGAGAGAGGAGGAGAGGAAAAACAAGATCTTATGAGAAATAATAAAGTGACAATCAGCCAAACAGCTTATGGAAATAAACCAGTGGCCATTTCAGCATGTCTTTGGTAAGTAATAATTTAAAACTTTAGGATGTTCTGTCTGACAGTCGTGACCTTCACAGTCCTTGAGGAAGCCAAAGGGCTGAGGGTGCAGCCTTGGATCCCCTTGCTGAGTTTTTTTGCTGGTGGAAAAAAAAAAAAAAGCAGCCCAGAAAAAATTGCAGATGGAATTTGCCATTCAGAGGCAGATCAATGACATTCCCATTCTATAAGATAAGAAAGGGCAGCAGAGGCAGGAGGCTGCTAATTGTGGATAAAGACTTAGGAGGTTTTTTAACCTTGCAGTCTTCATTGTGGAGTGATGATTTTAGGGATGAAGCTGGAGAGGGTTTGGAAGCAATCCAAGTGTCACTGGTGTTACTGGTTTAGATTTTATCACAGCATCCAGTCCAAAGGATGGGTCTGAATCTTCGTCCACTTCTGAAGCAAATCCAAGTGGTTGCTTTGGTTTTTACTGTTCTACTTATTCCCTTTTACCCTTTTATAATTATACAAATAATTTTTGACAGAAAATTCCCCACCCCTCTGCTGGATGAACTATCGAAAGGAAGAGTTGCCAGAATCCTCTTAGCTTTAGTTTTGGGATTTATGTGATTTTTAACATTACTGGCATGTGGTTTACTTGTCTTGTAAACTCTATTGGTGAGAAGATATCATCCCCTGAGCCTGCAAAGCTGAGAATAATGATCTGAAGTGTGAGGCCTGTAAAAAATACAGCTCAGCCTGAAGAGTGAATAAAAACCTTATGATGCTTATAATGACATGAAGTGATCCATAATACCTAGGTATTGTTGTGAATAAAAATAAAGGAGGAAAGCCAGAGCAGAAATCAGGAACCATGTGTTTAAATTCTGAGGAATATGAATATGTTAAAATAGCATAAAATGTATGTTAAAATATATTTAGAGGTTGGACTAGATGTCTTTTAAAGATCTCTTTCAACCCAAACCATTCCATGATTTTGTGCTGTGTTTTTTTGTAATAGTGCTCATTGAGTTTTGTTTGTTTTTTTTAATAGAATTTTTAAGTAGCAGCTACACATGCCATTTCATACTGTAAAATTGCTCGCTTGTTTTGGTAGAGGGTAAGTAATTAATGGTTCATCTGTTCTTATAGCTGGCCAATTTATATTTTATGTTGCCAGCTGGTTTATGATATGTCAAAGACACAGGGAAAGGTACCATGGGTGTACTACATTAAAAATACAGGTTTCATCCATTGCTACAAAGATATGAACTAATCAAAAAGTGGGATTATGACCTTGCATTACTGAAGATACAATGAAAACTGTGTGGTTTTAAAATTATGGCAAACAGCATGAGAGCAAGACAAGACAAAGGCTCAGTGACTGCATTTCCACAAATGAATGGAGCTTTCTGTAACTAGAAATGGAACATTAAGTTACTTTCCAATGAGATTTTTACCAGCCCCCTTAACAGGATCATCAATGTCATATGTTGAAGGCACTCCTACTACTGGGTGTTCTCTTTAATTTTATCATTTTTACTATGTCAGCTTTTATTATCATTAACAACTAGGCTCACAGACTCAATTGGGTCCCAGCAGGATTTCAGATTATTCCTCAAATTACAGCAATTTGTCATGATGTCAGTGGTTTCTAACCTCTAGCCCTAGGTTACCCGTGCCAGGGGTTCAATAGATGTTGTATGGAAACAGCATCAGGGCTTCCCAAACAAAGCCAAAACTGAGGGTCAAAGCCTAGCTTGTGAATCCATTCTAATTGGATTTTTTGGGTGTTTTTTCCCCCTCACCCCCCAGCTGGGATAGACACAGTGCAATAGTGTTGGCTCTTTACTGAAGTAGGGTTGGGTCAGGCTCTGCTTAATGTCAGAAATTGCTGGTGTCAGAACAGGAGTTAGAAGATTCACTGTTAAGTCTTCTATTTCCTATGATATGTGGCTTTAAAAGTTACTCAGAGCTTCAAGGCTATTATAAAAGAGAAATGGGAAAAATTATCTTGAAGCTATCAGGGCCACCCAAAGCTGGAGAAGAGGAAAGCCACAGCTTGATCTCTGGAAGCTCCTGTGACCTTCCCAGGTGTCCTCAGGGCTGTCCCCTGCCACCTCTGTGTTTATTACAACTGAATGCTGTCATTATTTCATGAGGTCACATTTGGATGTTGGTTTATGACATGTGCTGCAGTCTGGAAACTGAGCAACATTTCGGCAAAAATGCTGAGTTTCATTTCACCAAATGGTGAAATGCAAATGTTTTGCTTTTTTTCCCCCCTCAGAATATAGGATCATCATAGTGAACATTGTTTCATACAAAAAGGTGAATTCTGGGGGAAAAAAAACTGGTAGTCTTGCAGAAGTTTGAGATTTAGGAGAGCTAGCAATAGGAAATGACTTGAAGTAAAGTGAAATCCTAGTAAAGGCTTCTTACAGGGAGGGCCCTGTGGCCAAGGTGAGGATGAAGGAGCTGAGGATACCCAGAAAATAGAAATTATAGATTTAGGATTTTTGCAGCATTAGCCCTTTTATCAAATCATTTTGGTGTCGTATTGCAAGAATTAAAAAATAGCTTTCAGGGGAAGTCTTGACTAGAACAGAACAAACTGAACATACTATTAAAAAAAATCTCTACATTTAAAACTAGTTTTCTTTATAATAATTAAGAGGCTGCTTTTAATTACTGTCTAAGGAGTCATCGTCACACAGTTCTAAGTGTGTTACCAAGTAAATCTTTAGATTGATTTGCTTTACAAAGAGCTATGCAAGATGCATTCTGCCAGAAGTTTCTGCCACATCTTATTTTGAAATAATCTTTTAGAGTCTAATTGCATTTGGTTAAAATTTTTAAAAGCCCTTACTGATGTAAGGATGAGATTTCTGGTTAGATCCGAAACAGAGATGAGGGAAATGCTGAAACACAAATGGCAAAAATACAAATATATGGAATTGAGGTCCCTGGCTTCCTAGCTGTGGGAATGACTGGACTTGTTGGATTGTTTCCATTGCTTCACTGAATTTCTGAAAATAAGGAGGGTATGTTTGTAAGTAGCTTAAGCCAGGCTTAGGGTATTTTACCCAAAAGCAAATAGATCTGTATTCCCTTTTGTTATGTTTTTGGCAGTGTGTTAATGGGGGGCTGGTTTCTCTGCAATAATATTATGTAGGGAGGAAGAAGAGTGGTTACATCAGGGGGTAGGTAGGGGTTTTAACCTCCTTGGAAGTGTTTGTGGACAAAGCAAAGCAACGACAGCTGAGAATCCAGTAGAATTGAGCTATGGGATGAGCAGAACAAAGAAGGACCCCAGGCAATCTCAGGAATCTGAGAGGGGAAAGTACTGATGAGGGCAGGGAGGCAGTGGGTGTTGATGGAGGAATTCTGCAAGTAAAGAGACACATAAATGTCAAGGGGTGTGAGGAACAACCACAGCCATAAGCCATATAAGACTGAGGTTATGGCAGACACTTCTACTTCCAGATGCTTGAGCATCTCCCAACCCCTGGGGGACACAAAATTCTTCTCTTGGCCCTTACATCCCACAGCCATGGCATGGAGGATCCAGGGATGTCCCTCCTGGTGCATCCAAGTTGTTCAGAGAAGCACTTGTCTACAGCAGTAAGGTTCTTCTGCTGGGGTCTGCAGGACTGAGGCTCCTCTGTTGCATTTGTTGACCTGCAAATTTGTCCTTTATCCCTTCAAAAATCCCTTCAAGGATCCACAGCTTCTTGCCTGGCTGCTCACATCTTGTTTTGCTGCCTCAGGTGACTTGGTCACTGTGTCCTTAGGCACCTTACCTGGTAGATGGTAGATACCCCTCCCTGGGGAGCTGCTCCTTTGAAGTTTAGAGTCATCATTCTCTTGCCTTTGATTTATAATTGTCTTCAGCTTAACCATGCTTGCCTGACTTTTCCCATGCTCTGCTCCTTTCATCGTGCTGGCTCAGCAGTTCATTAGTTGAAATGAGTTCATTCTATTACAGACTGTAGATATTTTAAGGCCAAGCATTTGTGCTTGCTCAGCAGCTGCCTTAGTCCCTGCCTAGCTGTAAGGAAAGTTAAATATAGTTTTTGCAGAGCTGAGCAAAAATTGTATCATTAAGTGGCCATCCCTCCCCTTCTTTTTTGTTCAAGTGGTTAGTGACACAGTCAGGCTTGGGTTTGCTCAGCAGAACATCCTTTTCTAGCAGTAGATTCTGCTTTTTGAGGCCTTTTGGTCAGTGTTGGTCTCCCTTTTGGGAGCTTTTGTTGCCTCTTATGCCAAAGGGAATTTCCTCTCACACAGGGTTTCCTGGAGCTGTGCTTCCAGATCCTGTTTGGATGCCTCTCATGTCCATAAAGCAAGTGCCAAAACTTGAACTAACCTCAGGTCAAGCTCAAAAATGCCCCAAGTTTTCTTGTGGTGGTGGTTGTCTCAAGCCTTAAGTCATAGATTTGTGTTGGATGTGGTTGGGATGAGTTTTGGTTTCGGAAATACTGTGAGGGTTTTTTTGGTTTTTTTTTGTTGTTGTTGACAACTTCAGCAGGAGGTGGGATACTCTTAAACTAAAATGAGAGAAGCCCTGAAGAGAAGAACTTGGGGGTGTTGGGTGATGAGAAGCTCAACATGAACCAGCAGAGTGCTCATGGAGCTCAGAAAGACAACCCCACCCTAGGAGACATCAAGAGGAGCATGGCCAGCAGATCCAGAGAGGGGATTCTCCCCCTTTACTCTGCACTTGGGAGACCCCCACCTCTAATACTGTGTCCAGTTCTGGTGTCCCCACCATAAGAAGGACACAGATCTGCTGGAAAAAGTCCAGAGGAGGGACACAAAGATGATGCAGGGGCTGGAGAACCTCTGCTATGAGGAGAGGCTGAAGGAGCTGGGATTGTTCAGCCTGGAGAAGACTCTGAAGGGACCTCAGAGCCTTCCAGTACCTGATGGGAACCTCCAGGAAGGGTGGAGAGGGACTTTTCTTTAAAAAAAAAATGGAAAAAGGAAGGGGAAATGGATTTAAAGTGAAGAAGAATAGGTTTGGGCTGGATCTTAGGAAGAAGTTCTTCAGTATGAGGGTGGTGAGACTCTGGAACAGATTGCCCAGAGAAGCTGTGGCTGCCCCATCCCTGGAGGTGTTCAAGCCCAGGTTGGATGAGGCTTGGAGCAACCTGGGCTGGATGAGAGGTGTCCCTGGCCATGGCAGGGGGGTTGGAGGAGATGATCTCTAAGGTCCCTTCCACCCTCAGCCATTCTGTGATTCTAGGATGCTGGATTTACCACCCCAGATATCAGGGTGCTGTTGTATAATAAGGTCTCCCAGTTTTTTCAGGGAATATTTAGTAGCACCAACTCTTAGGACTATATTCGTACTCAGGCTCCAGAGCTTACATCAGGAAGCACATCCCCTTTGTGGGTTTGTTTGAGACCTCTCAGCTCCAGAAGGGGATGGAAATCTCTGTGTGTCTGTTCTGTGTCTGGGCTGTGAGGCTGGTCAGAAGTGGAACACAACTTTTAGATCCATTTGCTCTTTCCTGCCCATGTAGTATGAGGTTTTCTACTCCTCAAAATTAAATTTGAGCACGTCTTGCAGACTTTTATTTTCATTCAGTGCTTGCTTGCTTTCTATATTTCTACTCACAAATTAGTTTTCTTTTTTTCCCCTCAGGCTGCTGAATGTGTTTTCCTTTAGGCTTTTTTTTTTTTTTTTTTTCCTTTTTAATAGCTTAAATTTATTTTTAGCTTTTGTTTTACCAACTATTTCAAAGACTGCAACTCTTACAGTAGGTGCAGCATTTTTTATTGTACTGCAGATGCTACAGTAATTAAAATATTTGGATGCTCTGGAGGCAAAGCTAGCAGCAGAGTCATTGTTTATAAAGCCACAATTTGTTTTCCTCTTTCCCGTGGCTGTAGTGGTGCAGGAGATTTTATATATAGGGGAAAAAAAAAAAAGTGCTGTATCATTGTCTAGAACATCTTTTTTTTTTTCTTTTTTTTTTTTTCTTTTTCTTTTTTTCTTTTCTTCTTTTTTCTTTTTCTTTTTTTTCTTCTTTTTTTCTCTTTTCTTTTTTCTTTTTTCTTTTTGCTTTTTTCTTTTTGCTTATTCCTTTTTTCTTTTTTCTTTTTTTTTCTTTTTTCTTTTTGCTTTTTTCTTTTTGCTTATTCCTTTTTTCTTTTTTTCTTTTTTCTTTTTTCTTTTTTCTTTTTTTCTTTTTTCTTTTTTCTTTTTTCTTTTTGCTTTTTTCTTTTTGCTTATTCCTTTTTTCTTTTTTCTTTTTTTTTCTTTTTTCTTTTTGCTTTTTGCTTTTTTCTTTTTGCTTATTCCTTTTTTCTTTTTTCTTTTTTCTTTTTTTTTTCTTTTTTCCTTTTTTTTTCTTTTTTTTCTTTTTTCTTTTTCTTTCTTTCTTCTTTTTTTCTTTCTTCTTTTTTCTTTTTCCTTTTTTCTTTTTTCTTTTTTCTTTTTTCTTTTTTCTTTTTTCTTTTTGCTTATTCCTTTTTTCTTTTTTTTTTCTTTTTTCTTTTTGCTTTTTGCTTTTTTCTTTTTGCTTATTCCTTTTTTCTTTTTTCTTTTTTTTTCTTTTTTCTTTTTTCTTTTTTCTTTTTTGTTTTCTTTTTTCTTTTTTCTTTTTTCTTTTTTCTTTTTTCTTTTTTTCTTTTATCTTTTTTCTTTTTTCTTTTTTCTTCTTTAATTCTTTCTTTCTTTCTTTCTTTCTTTCTTTCTTTCTTTCTTTCTTTCTCTTCTTCTTTTCTATTTTTTTTCTTTTTTTCCTTTTTTTTTTTTTTTTCTTCTTTTCTTTTTTTCTTTAGCAGTTTTTTCTCTCTGGTCCAGGATGGGTGGAATCTGCAGGCACTCCTGAATCACTGGGTTCACCTGGCTCCTCAGTTATTGTAGAACTGAGAAATATCTCACTGCTCTCTCTGCTGTAAGTTAGTGCTGGACCAAAAAAAAAACAACAAAAAAGCTATTTGCATTCTGCCTATCTGAATTAATTAAACACATTGGTGGAAGGAAGGAATCAGGATCAACATCCTGGCAAGATGTAATTTCTTTGCAGTTTTCTGAAAAGCACAGGCTTTTGGGAAAGTTTCCTTCAAAGCTGTCATCTTTGTATGACTGTGTGTGGAATGCAAAGCCACTAATAAATGATCCTCTGTGTTGATTTTGTTTAATGGAGTTGCCCTGTGCAGAAAGCCTTCTTTAATTATTATTTCCTGAAATATTTTGAGTTCTGAATTAGCAAAATGTTAGGAGGAGTGGCTGCATTTTGCTTTGCCATGGGGAAGTCAAAGCAGTCTGCTAATTTGATAGGATTTTTAATTATTTCCTCAAGTCTCAAAAAGGTTTTAGAGGTGTTACAAATTCTCAGGCAGCTTGTGATATTTTCAGGACAGTTTGTAGTATTTAAAAGAATTCCCTGATTCTTCATCTTCTGCAGAAAGTTTGTCTCTTCTCTTGATTATTTTTTTTTCTGTTGAAATTGTTCAAGCTCCACCTCTTCAGGATTTCTGTATTTTATGAGCGTAATCCTTTAAGAATGCTGATTTTTGGGAACTGTTGTAGGAAGCGCTTTTGTTCCCCAGTATATAACTGTGTAGCCTCCCCAAAGAAGTTTCTCAGCAGGATACTGCTTGAATTTCTGTTTCAGACCCTTGCTATTCAGGAAAGATGTAAGCATCCTGGGTTTGGATCCTGTTCTCACTCGAATCCATCTCTCTCTTCCCAGCTCCTTCCTTGCACAGAGATGCAAGTCCCCATGCTCTGAGCTTAGTACTTCCATCCTGCTCTGAATTCTCTTTTTAGGCCACTTTCTGATCCATGTTTTTTCTGATCCATGCATTTTTCAAAAGTTTTTCTCCTCTAAACAGCAGCAGAACATGGGAGTGATTTGTTGAACCCTGCAGGGCAATTCAGAGAGAGGATGCACTTTGGTCCTATACACACCAGGCAGTTCTAACAAGGGAAATGCTGCCTGTTGTACTTGGTTTGGGGCAGCATGCAAGTGATGCTATGAATATTTAAAGTCAACTAACATCTGTATGAAGTATTTATAAAACTAACCTATATTTGCAAAATGAATAGTTTGTGTGTAACTCAATGATATCAACCCCAATACATAATTTCTCATTTCGAATATATATATAAAGTTTATATTAAAATATGAATCTCTTTAGAAATTTATTTATATTTGTATTCCACTTTGGGAAACTTTTGGGAGCAGAGTAACCTTTCTTGTAAGTAAAGGCTAAACTGAAAGCATTTGTTTCAGTAGTTACTGAACTCCAGAGTCTGCCTTCCTCCTCAGGCTCTTTTTTTTGTCCATCAGTGTGCCTGGCTTTCCTGGCAGTGACAGGCTCTGCCAAGTGACAGATTTTCTATTTTGGGTTAACCTCAAACCCTTCTTGTAGGAGACTGTAGTTTCTACATCATCTTTTTCTGCTGTGCTGCTTCTGTGGAATAAATCATCTGCCTTTTGTTTTATAAGACACAGGAGGTTGTTTTAGCAACAAATGAACTTTATTATCTTGGAAACAGTGTCTCCTAAGTACCAGCATGGCTCAGGGGTTCTCCATCAATCTCCATTTAATGAGTGTAGTAGGGAAGATTGTGTTTGTGCCCATTTAATTTTTGGTTTAAACAGGAAAGACAGTGGCAGAGGGAAAAAGAAGCCCAAGGAAGATGCCTCACAGCTGGAATTAGTGCTTGGTCTTTGATTCCCCCAGTTTTTTCCTTTGGACCATTCTTTCTCTTCAGACAGTCACTGAGTAGGCTTAATCTGCAAATTAATAAGTTTTAGGAAAACTTCCATCTTCTCCTGTTGGCCTTTTCCCTGTTCTTTCTGCTTTTCCTTCCCCTAACAGTTTGCAACTTTGGTTTCCATCTCTCCAGCTAAAATTAGATCCCCCAGGAATCTCTGATGGTATCCTGAAATTTGCCAGATGAACACTTGCCCCTAGATTGTGCAGCACCTGCTCAGTTCATGCTGGTGAGAATTTCTTCATGTTGTTATAAACTTGTTCCTTGAACTCATTAGCTGATAGAATACAACATTTGGTTTAGATTTGATGGGGCTTGGAGCAACCTGGGCTGGTGGGAGGTGTCCCTGCCCATGCAGGGGGTTGGCACTGGAGGAGCTTTAAGGTCCCTTCCAACCCAAACCATTCTGGGATTTCTGTCACCCTGGCTGCATTCTCTCAGTTGTGGAAAAGATGATGAAATTAGGTCCCCAGCTCTCCTTCTTGGTTTGCTCCACCACTATCACCAGCACACTGGAAAAAAAGAAGAGCAAAGCTGCTGGTTCCTATATGAGGAACTCTGACCATCGTGTGGATTCAGTTCACCTCAACCTCTGGCTTTTTCCAAACCTTAAGGTGCCACCAACTCTGCTAAGGATCCTTAGGCAATGCTCACCCGAAGAGATGGAGTGAAAGATATTGGAGGAAGTTGGCTTCTATCATTTAAATTACATGATGGCAGGTTTTAATTGCTTCATTTCTAAAACTGCCAGGTGCTGGGAGGCATTGGTTGTGTTCTGTGCCTAGAGTATGCAGGCTAAAAAGAAATTACTACTTTCTTGGGGAGGTGGGTTTTTTTTTTTTTAGGTGTAATGCAGCAAAAGGTAGTGTGTTGAAGAAACTACCCCTTTGTGAATAACAGAATAATTGTGATAGCAGCCATTAGGTTTTTCAGAATTATTGGGCTACATGATGATTTTTAGTATTAAATATTCTACTTAGTATACTGTATCTGAAGAGTGTGTATTGAAATGTAAATTAAATGCTAGAAATGTAAAGATTTGGAATTATTACTGTTGAGGTGTTAGAATAAAACAAAACTATTCACTTGTTACTTGAGAGCTGTAGAGCTGCTCTCCCATTACTTTTTATGTTAAGTCTTGGCAGTGTCTCTTTTTGTTTAGCTGTCAAAGAATAAAAAATGGACTTGCATGGTAGTATTGTACACTATGGTTTATTTGTCTAGATATAACATATTTTTATATAGACCAATATAAAGAGGACTGCTCAGTTATATATGTGAATACAGAATTTCATTTTTTCAGGCAGTCTGATCAGAGGCATTCATGATACAGTCCTTACTGGCACAAAGCTATGAGTATTAGGTGTTAGTTTTATATTTTATAATCTATTTATATTTTATATGTTAGTATTAGTATGGCTAATATTTCTGCTGCAATTTGCAGTGTAGATCTAGTCTGAAATAGAGGCCAGGCTGTGATCCAGACTGAATGTTCAATCTGATTAGAAGTATTAAGAGAGGACTAGATAGCAGAGAAAAGAATTATTTTTAAGTTATCATCCTTAAACAGAAGTAAAACTACTCAAGCCCCAGGGAGAGGATTTGCTACCTTATCCCTGGCTCTGAGTCCTTTCTCTGTCGTGCTGAGCAGGGCTGGAGAAAGGTGAGGGGAGTAGTTTTTTATCACATCCTAATTCCTTGTTGCTTTATCCTTTAAATGTCAAGCAACCAATGAGCTCCAGTATTCCTGAGCAGGAGTATGAGCGTACTGTATAATCCTATTTCCCTGGATATTATGAACAAATAAATAAAGACTGAAGCTAATTTGCTGATGGCCTAACTAGAGAAATCAGTAGCTAAGCTTTTTATATCTCTACATAAACCAGAGATGCATGAAGAGAGAATATCTGGCTCACAAATACTCCCTTTTGGTAAGCAAATTCAATTGCAATGAAATGTAACCAGAAAGGGTTAGCTAAATGTTTGGCTGTATTTTTCTGTAGGTGACTGGCTGGATGTGTTATCTTGTTCCATTTGAAGATGAAGTTTGCCCTGTGTCACAGCTTTCTGACATTAGGCTCTGGTTAGAAGCAAATTTTGACAAAGAAAACTTCTAATGCCTGATAAGAAAACTTCCAATGCCTCCACATTAAGCTAAGTATTTAGTTTTTTAAGCTAACCTGCTTCTTGTGCCATGTATGTAACTTCTAAGGATTTTTAACATCCTAGTTAAATATCTTGTACCTAAAAAAAAATAAAAAATTGATAGTGCTGTGCCAATTCAAAACTCAGTTCCATTTCATTGCAAGAAATTTTCTTTTACTAAATAAAGTACAGAATGATCAGTGTAGGAAAAATTTCCTTAGACAAATTATTGAAGTTATTTGTTGGACAAAATATTTAAAGTATTCAGCCACTATTTCTTTCAATTGCAGTTCAAGCTTAATTGTTCTGTTTCAGACTGAGTAATGAATTTGGGAGTAGGGAAGTGGAGACTTGAGTACCTAGTGATGCTCTGTTTCAGATATTGAGAGTTTGAATTATTAAAGGCTGTGTGCTGATGTATCCAACAAAGCTAAAGAGCAGCTCTGTGTGAGAATGTGTTTAAGAGAAAAACAAAACACATTTTGCAGGAGCAAAATGGGATGGCCATGGGCTCAACAGTTGTCTTCAAATAGGATCACACAGGAGACCAATTGCTTTTTACCTCCTGAATCTTCCCACTCTGCCCTCTCTCATCCTGCAAAGCATCCTGATGGAAATGCAATGAACATGATCAGGAGTGACACAGGCAGAGATTTGTTCTCATCTTCTTCAGTTCCTTAAGACTTGGTCTACACTGTTACCAGGTCTTACATTCTCCATCCCATTTCTATCTTGGCCAGTTTTGATGCCTTCCTCAGGGTCTTGGCTGTCTCCTGCTTCAGTTCCTGGCTCCTTCCTTTTTCCTTTCTCTGCCTTTCCCTTTCTCCAATCCTTCTCCCAGGTTTCTTCCTCTCAAGACATTCTCTCTCCCTGTCCTATCAGGTTTGTATCCTCCTGGCACAGATCCAATTTTTAGTTGGTGTGCTCCTTTTAACTCTTCTGTTTTCTTACTGACTCCTGCAATTCTGTATTGGCATCTGTGTCATGCCTGCCCTTGTCTTTTTCCTTTCCTCCTGGTCTTTTCCTTCCTTACCTCTCACTCTCCACTGAGACTTTCACCAAACATCTCACTCTTTGGAATGCACCTTAATCCTCTGACTCTCCTCCTTTTTTGTAGAGCAGAAAATAAAGAAATGGCTCTTGACCTGGAACCATCCTTTCTCTCTTTTCCTCTAAGCTCCCTTTACTCTTGTTATACTATTTTTTTTCAACCTCTTGAATCCAGTTTTTGTTTATTGCTGCTCTCCACAAAGTCTCTAATGATGTTCTTTTGCAGAAAGCTCAAAATCAGGACTACATCCTCATTACTGACTCACTGTTTACTTAAAGGTCTCTGCTGACCTGCATGTAGCTCTTCCATTTTATAGTTTGCTTGTAAATTCTTTAGGACAGGGCAGTCTTTTCTTTTTTTCTTTTTTTTTTTTTTTTTTTTTCTTTTTCCCCTGTGTTTGTACAGTTTCCAGCTCAATTAGTGGATCAGGCTGTGAACTACTGTGAAAGCACAAATAACTACTACATTTTTGATCAAAGGTTCCTTTCCTCCATCCTTCTCCCTGGATATTTGACCAGACCAACTGGTGGAGGTTATCAGTGGGTTTGATAATAAGCAGCATTTTAAAATGGCCCAGCTAGTTATCCACATCCACCTCACAAATTTGCATTACACTACAAATTCAGAGCAGAATTTTGCTAATCTTTCTCATGTGAACTGACCTACTTAAGTCAATGGACTACTAATACTTGCCACACAGTGAGGATTTGGCTCATAATCTTGGGGAAATTATTTGCATGCACACAGGGAATTTTGTCTCATTTTTTTGTTAAACATTTCCTTCTCACTCCCTATCCCTCCTTATGAGAATTTTTTTTTTTTTTTTTTTAATTAAAAGTGGGAAGATCAAGGTATCAATGATCTGACCCAGATGTGATGCTTAAGAAAATTTTCTGTGGACCTCTCCAGTACTAATGGTGGGAGAAAAGCATCCTAAGGTGAGAGTTAGGATTTTAACTTCACCAAAAAAGCCCACTTGGCTCCTAGGAGAAATGAAAACACTCTTGAACTGCTTAGTTTACACCTAATAAATAAGGGGAGGAGGCTCAAAGTAATAGACCACAGAAACCCCACATCAGCAAGGTCACATTTCTTGCAGTTTCAGCAGTCATTGTAGCAAGGGGAGGAAATTACTCAGTGGTTCCTCCACAGAGGAATCCACATGCTCTAAGGCTTTTTTTCCAACTTGGGTGCCTGACTGAGAACCTTGAGCATCCAACAGACAAAACAGAGACACTTTTCTTGATGCAGATGCTTTTAATTGCCCTCCAAAAGCTACACTGAGTTTATAGGGAGCTTGGGTTCCTAAAAGAAGCACCCAGTTTATTTTTCTGAGATAAAACAGTTTGACTGCATCCTGCATGGATGCTGAATGCCAGGGCCTTCTTGGACCAAGTGGGTGTAACCATGTTGTTAAATAGTTGGGTCTAAGCTTGTGGATTCTTTGCCAGTGATTTCAGCAGAGTCCTGTGCAGTATGTGATCTTGGAAGAGCAAATCTAAGATGAGAAAGTAATGTGGCAGGGAAGGGGAGTCACCTCCATCACATAGGTTGGGGGAATTTTATACAAAATAAATATCACAATTTGCAAGGTCTCCTTGTTTCAATCAAATTCTAGGCATACTTTCTCATTCATTATCTTTGCATGACTTTTTGAACTGTAGCTAATATTGTCATCAGGTATTTTTGCTTCCAATAAATAGGCAGAAAATTCAGAATAATGGAGTTCACTTGTGTCACCTAAAGCTCCTGGCAGGACTTGATCCTTGGTTTGGGATACCACCTTCAGCATTTACTGATCCTCTCAGTGCAGATACAACATTTCTAATGTTGTCCTCTACAAAAGGTGCCAATCAATACAATGTGTTATGCAGGTAAAAGTATTGAATAACTTTTTGCATGTCCCCAGTGTCTCAAAAGTGAAGATTTGAAAATATTTATTGGTCAGGTTGAAGATGGTTTTGTTTTTATTTTGTTTCATCAATGTGAAAGGGAAGAAGGTTATTCTTTCCCTGCTATTCCTTCTCTCCCAGTGTTACTTCATCCAGAAATGAGATGTTTATCCCTGGGCAGATTTTTACCTAATTCTCTACTTTTTCCAGCCACATGCTTGCTTTACAGTAATAGCAAGGTACTTGAATTTACCTTCAAGAACTGTATGTCCTACTTCATTAAAAAGAAACAAAAAGAAAACAAACAAAAAACCCAAAACTGTGCAAGGTTCAAGCAGGATTACAGAAAATGCTTTACCAGTGCTGCCAACTGAATTGTATTTTTTCTATTCTTCTCCCCAGGACCATCCCTGTGTCCTTTAAATTGATTTAAACTGAGTTGTGTACTCCCTTTCTCTTCTGTAGTGATGGCTTTGGTACCCAGCCAGTTGTTTTCTGTTTAGTTTTCTAGCCCTCAGTGGTGCTTACACCTTTTCAGAATACACACCTTCTGCAGCAAAGAGTTTGTGGTTTCAGGAACCAGAGATTGAAAGTTTAAGGAAACTGCTTGTCTCTTCAGTTGAGAGATTTTTGCTGTGGTATAAGGCATTAAACATTTGGACTAACAAACAAGCTTTATGCTCTAATGCAAGGGAGGAACTTTCCTACTCGTTTGCCTATTTGTGAGTTTGCAGATCTCAGCACTGCTTTTTCAAGGTGATGGGATGCTGCAGCAAATGCAAGTCACAGGTCTAAGAAAAACCCCACGACCTGCAACCATTCCCTTTGTCCAGCCTTCCTTCTTCTGCAAGGAAGCCACAGGGATTGCTTTCTGGCTCTCATTTTTCCCCCCACCCTTTGTAATTTGTCTTAAAAAAAAAAAACCCAAACAAAAAAACCCCTCCAAAACCCAGAAAAACCCAATTATTTCATCATCCTTTTGCTAAATGGCTGCTTTGCCTCTATTGAGTCTTTATTTGGCAATCTCAATACCATTTTTTCCAGGCTGACACTGAACCACTGTTGCTTTTGCTGCATCCCACCCCATCCACCACCCAAGCTCTCCATCACCCCTTGGCATCCCATCCCTCTGGGTGCAACCCCACTGAAGAAGTCCTTGGTGGTTTTCCCCTCACCTTAATTTAAAAAAAAAAAAAAAAAAAAAAATTATTTTTTGTTTCCTTTGCCCACCTTCCCAGCAGAAGAGCTGAAATAATTCCCCTGCAGCCTCATTTTTCACTTCCCTCCATGCAGCTCTGCCGGGGAGGGGCCAGCTCTGATGCAGCAGAGCCTGATGACAGCAGCACCAGCAAGCACAGCCCTGCTCCAGGCTGCTTTTGCTGCAGTCTGCTGATTCCCACTTGACACCAACCACCAAGATCCCCAGCAGCAGAACCAGAACCAGAACCAGCAGGCACTTGGAGGAGGCTCAGCGTGGGCACTTTTTTTTTTTGTTGTTGTTTTTTTAAGGAGTACCTACCAAAAAATTGGGTTATTTAACTGCGGGAGAAGTGCCTCTTCATCCCTCCAGCTCCCTGCATCCATCATCATTTCTTTGGAGCTGTTTTTCCCTTCGTTTTTCCTTCCATTCCTTCCGTTGATTTACTTCTTTCTTTCTTCCCATCGCTCCACACCCCCTCTCCGAATTTCCCCCTCCCTCCCAAAATCTCAGCTGCATCCCTGCCTCTCAGGATGCTGTGCTGGGGAGCCCAGGCTGCTCTCCGCCTCTGCTAGGCAGTGGCAGCATGGATGGTGTTCTTCTGACGACCTCTGGTGATGCTCTCAGTCCACTGCGGCTCGGCATGCTGAGTAATCCTGCTGTAAATGGGCGAGGACACGGACACGCGAAAAATTAACCACAGCTTTCTGCGAGACCACAACTATGTGACTGAAGGTAACAGAAACCCCGTCCTTATTGCCCTTCTCTCATTACTTAAGCTCTGCCAGGGATGCCTTGTCACCTTGGGCATGTTCTTCCTTTTTTTTTTATATTATTATTATTATTATTATTCTCTTAAGGCTCTTTTTTTTTTTTTTTTCCTGCCTGCTATAGCCACAGAATGGGGTTAAACATCCCCCCCCACCCCCCCCAAGGCATTCTGTCGCAGCATCTGAAACTCCAGGGGCTGCAGAAGGTTTTGCATTGTGCTGAGTTTGTGCTAGGGAGGTGTGCAGCACCTGGCATTGGATGCACAGCAGCTGCAATGTGGGAGGTTGGAAGCACTTTGATTACTTTAAAAAAAAAAAAAAAAAAAAAAAAAAAAAAAAGGTGAAATATTTGAGTGCTCCAGTCAGAGAATTAGTCTGTAAAGTTAACTGGTTGCTGGTGGAAGAAAGGTTATGCATCTCATTTTGCTAATTATAGCCTGAGCATCCCAGACATTGCTGAGTTGATTGTTCCCTGGAGAATCTTGTACATTTAGAAGGGATATGTAAGCATAATCTTTAGCAATGCTGCTGCTTTCTTTCCTCTGTGCAAGGTACAGGAGGAAAGAAAAGGTACCTTCATTTGAAATCATTCAGTGGCTGGTAGCTTGTTACATAAAAAGGAATTTTTCTGCAGGTGACACATGAAATGCTGAGAGAATTTACCTTGAGACCAATGAAATGGGCAGGTCAGGGACTGACCCATATTTTCCTGCCAAAAAGTTGGTTTCAGAGCAGGATCTTTTAGGACTGATTGATTGAACAGGGGGGGGATGTTTTTGTAGGTGCTGGAGTTAGCAAATGTATTTGTGTGTGCAGAGTTTGAACAGCACTTTTCCAGCAGCAGAAACACTAAGTCAGTGCAGGTTTATATAATATGAATGTATTTAACACCAGGGTCAACTGATCCTACTTGAGCCTCTCCTCCAGATTCTGCCATCATTTGATCAATGCTTGGTCACTTAATACTCCCATGCTGCATCCTGAAATGGGATCAGCTGATGCTCTCTTGATTCTTGATGATTTGCATTTTTTTAGAATGTCGAAAACAGCAGCAGGGAGGACTTTGCCATCTTGGAAACACAAAGCAGATTGGTTTTCATTTTTGTTTGCAGAAGAAAAATTGAAAATGCTGTGTACTGTAACTGTTACCACTGGCTGGTGGATTGATTTGCTAATCTTGCCTCTAGGACATTCTTTGCATTCCAGTTCATGTTTTGGTACATTTTAAAATTTGCTTTGAATCTTGGGTTAATTACTTTTTTTTTTGTCTGAGTGGTGCTTTATGTTTTGAGATGTGGTGGTCTGTAATATTTGAAGAAACTTTATCTTAAATGCTTAAATTGATGCCTTGGGTTCTGCAAAATGCACAGTATGATTACCGCAGTGTATTTGCTACATGTTGAGAGGCAGATGTATATTTAATGGGCATGTGCAGCTATTTTAAAATTTGGACTTTCAAACCTGTCAGATTTTTAATCTGAGGAAAGTAATACCTGGTAGATTTTGCAAGTCAGTATCCTACTCTTTTGTATGTTGTGGGTATTTTGAAAATTGGATGGGGATTTTTAATGGTTTTGGGGACACTGCCAACAAAAGTTTTAGGTTTTCTCCTGTTTTATCTTCACTTGGTGTTTAAGTCAGAGGGACTGGGTGTTCTGCTGTGATTGAAACAGGGAGTGGCTTGTTCTGAAATAAGTCAAAATATACCTTGGGTATCAATGTCAGCCTGTATTCTATTTTTTCTTTGATAAGAAATCATCATGAAATAGCTGCTTCTGAGGTAGATGAAGTGTGGGAGACCTTCAGTAGCAAAGTGTTTGTTCTTCAGCTCTGACTGTGTAGTGTTTCTTGGGAATACTCACTTGTAATAAAATTCTTCACATCTGTTGTACTGCCACACCTTTTAAAAGAGCATAAAAATCATGAGGGAATGGATTTATCTGTGAAAATTTTCCAGAGACACCTTCTGCTCAAAGAGGACTAGCACACATTTTAATTTCTCATTGATACACTTGGTTTAAAATGCATAATGAACACAGGAGTTCAGCTGTGCTTTGTTTGGTCTGGTGTGGTTTTCTTTATTTATTTATTTTTTATTTTATTTTTTTTTTAAACTTTAATTTTTTTCAAAGATTTGGGTCCATGAAACAACCTTTGACATTTCTTACCTGTAAAGTCCTGAAGTCCTTGCATTTGGCCCTTTGATATGTTAGTGCTGCATGGGTGGTAATGACATAGATACAGAAATGAAGTTTTAGGCTTTGCAACAAACAAAACAAGGGATGTTTTGTTATAGCAGAAAATAATTTCACTGGTGACAAACCAGTTTTGGGGGGGAGTCTTTGGCTTTGGTGATCCAGTGTTTCAAACCAAGAAATACTTGATGTTGTATGCAATGTATTAGAGAGGTTTTGATTCCTTTTTGTCTGTGAATAACTAAAACCTTCAGTTTTCAGAGTTTTAAAATCTTGGTAAGAGGTGTCCTCTGGTCTATGCAACAGACTAAATGAGTTTGCAAAAGGAGATATTTCTGACCTTCAGATGCACATTTTTTCTCTCTGTTCCCCAAGGAAAGTAAAGCCATCAGTGACTGAGAAGATGTGAGTTTGCAGTAATATTGCTTTAATTCCCTTTCTCCTTCACTCCTTCAGTGATTTTTTTAAAAAAAATAAAATAATAAATTAGGTGATATGTGAATTCACAGGGGGGAAGCAAACCAAATCTGCTTTGCTCTGCAGCGGACCTGGTGTGTTCCCAGTCAAATTTCATCTCCTTTGATACAGGCCATTGGGGTCATCTGTATCAAATGTTGCTTCACCTGGACTGTGGAAAAGGGAATTACTTTTTAAGTCTCAAAAAAAAATTCCTTGATTTGATGGTTCATGTTTTCCTGTTGGTGTTTTCCTGGTGACAGGCATTGTAGCCATGCATATGGCAGCAGCAACCACCTGGACTTGTTCCTGCTGGTCCATGTGCATGCCTGCAATAAAAGCAAGGGAGTGGAAACAAGCAGGACTTGAATAAGTCCTTTAGTCTTCAAAGTATGGTAGGGTTGGGCAATGGAAAAAGGCAACTTAATCCCAGCAGCAATACACAGAAAGTTTTTCAGCCATTGCTTTCATAAATGCTTTTGGAAGGAAACTGCTTCTGTTTCCTTCAGGAGTTCTCTGTGTGGGGAAAATGGAAAAAAAAAAAAAAAAAAAAGAAAAAGAAAAAAATAAAAGAAAAACCTGATATGACTTGTAAAGAATGAGAGGACAAAACCCTGAGGCCTAGAAAATGGGACCTGTGAGGGAAGATTGAAGTTTTCTATGTGAAGGTGGTGAAACACTGGGATGTGTTGCCTGGGGAGTTTGTGTAGCTCCTGTCACTGAAGTTGGGAAAAGCAGGTGACATAGAAAATGACATGGGGATAGCTGAGCCTCCCTTGGGGCAGAGGGTTGGTCTAGATGACCTCTGAGATCTCTTCAGGCTTGTGATTCATTGCCAGACTGTGTTTTATCTCTGTTGCCTGTTGTACCTCACCTGTGAGAACCACCTGTCCAGGAGGCGTTGTGTCATTGACATGTAGGTGTTATTCTATTAAAAATATAATTCTTGTATTAAAAACTTGTGGGGAATGAGGGTGCTGCTCCTCAGAGCAACTGCACTCTTAATTCAGCTCCTCCCATCTTCTACAGATTTAATGATAGAGAATAATGAGCAAAACTCACTGTGCTCACCAAACTGTGCTCAGGGATGGGGGATTCATGTCCACCAACCCAGATTTCTCTGGGGAAATGCTGCTCTGCAGGTTTGCATGCAGGCATGGCCAGTGTATTGATGAATCCCTGCCTTTTTTAGGGAGTTTGCTTTGGGAAGAAAAGTTTCTTCTACTCTGAGTTTCTAGAGGGAAAGGTTCCTCCCTTCTGCTGGGCCACCAAATCCAAGAGGAGGCCAGCAAGTTGCAGAGGGGCAGTGGAGAAGAAGCTGCCCCTCACTATCTACTCATTTATATGGCCAAATGGTGCAGATTGGTTCCATATGGCTTAACTTCTATTAAAAAGTTAATCATGTTAATGGTGTATTAACCTCCTCAAATGTGATCTGTGAAGAATAATGAGAATTACTAGTGTAGTGTAAAACATATTGAATTATAACCATGTGAAATGTTTGTTACAGAGGATGAAAAAAAGACTTTTTTTTCCCCCCCAATAACTTTAAAGGAACATCCTTTGTTGATAGTGAAAACTGATTTGGGGCTCTTTATTCCCCTGAATGAAAGAAATGGGTATCTCTGTTCTTCATTCATCAAATTTGTAGGCAATTATCCACTTTAACCTGCCAAGAAGAAATTTATTTATGAACTTGTCGTTTATAAACATCTCAAATATAATTTGAATAAGAGCTGACTACCAGGGAGTATTGGATGAAGATAGCAAGCAGGTACTGTTCTACAGGTTCAGGCTCATCACCAACCCAGTCTGTTCACTTGTTTCTCAGAATGGCTGCAAAAAAGATTATTAAGAACAGTGCTGGAGGTAACTTCCTTTCTTTACCTCCAACAAATCATTATTTATATTGTGAATGATTTTTATTGTTTTACAAAACTCATTTAGAAACAGTTTTAGGATGATCCTAGAAATTACTGCTTATTCTTACTCCAGTCACTTGTGTTATTTATTCCTTTCCTTGGGTCAGGTGTGAACAGAGGTAAAACCTTGTTCAGGCTTAACTTTGTCCCTGTTAACATAGTTGCCCTTTTTTGTGCACTGCTTTGGTTTCTCTCTCATTCACAATGCTATTCAGATGAATGTAAGAGGGAGCCCTGAAGATTTGGATTAGTAAGGTTTATTCCATCTAAGTGATGTGGCTGACTTTGTAATGTCTTTATCCATGCAGCTTAGCTGGGAGAAGCCATGGAGGCAGGGCTGGAGCACAGTGGGCTTCCTGGCTCTCACTGAAGCCCAAATTTTTTGTTTACCTCCCCACAGACAGTTCAGATGATGTCCAGAATGGGAACACAGGGCAGCAATTTGTTAAAAAAAAAAAAAAAAGAAAAAAAAAAAAAAGCTATCTAGATTTAGACAAAGTGAATTATACTGATAGCAACACTTGTAGAATTTTCACCCTGCATCTGTTAGGCACTCATAGTCTCATCATCTCTGTTTTATTTGTCAAATCTGCTTTCATAATCAGGAGTAGGATTAGGACAGTTCTGCCCCTAAGCTTGGATTTTGCAGTTTCTTAATATGCAGCATTCCCAGAGAGCAGGGACATGTTAGTGTCAACTTGGTACTGCCTCCTCAGGACAGGGTTTGCTTTAACAATTTAGCTCTTGGATCCTCCTGGGAGCACTTGAAGCCACTCTGAGCTGCAGAAGATGCTGAAAGGGCATGAAGTTGACTTGGTTTGGATCTCCCATTCATGACAATTATTTACCTGTACCTTGTAAAATGTTGCCAAGTGTGAGTTGACTGTGTTGGAATCTTTTCCATTTCCAAACCACTGCTGGGTTTGTTGGGATGCCCTCAGGGACTGATGCTGCCTTTGCATGCAGATAAAATCAACAGATGATCTCCCACTCAGGAACTAAATGAAAACTCTAGTGTTTGAGGTCCTGGAGAAGCGACTAAGATGTATTAACAAAAGAAAAGAATTGTCTAGAATATTAGGGACATGATAAACAAGCCAAGCTGCAAAAAAACCCACAAAACCCTGCTTTGTACCAATCTGGGGCTTTATATCTGAGTGGCTCAAAAGCCCAGTTAGTTTCATCAGTTTAGCCTGTCTGTAGTTTATTCATAATGTATATATTATATAAATATGGACTGGAAACATTATGAACAGAAATATCTATTATATTTAATTAGATCACTAATATATTTGTTAGGTTTTAGCTATATATAAGCCTTAAAAATGGAAGTTCAGGAGGTCAGCAGCACAGGACCCATGTAGGATAAAATGCAGGCATAAAATGTGATCTATACAATCTCTCTCCCTGTGCCAGATTTCTTTCTAATTGAAACTGACAATTCAAAAGCACTGAATAATGGAACACTAAACAACAGTGTGCAGGTGGAGTCAGTGTCATCGTTGACTGCAGGAGCATTTTATTTAGTGTACACATCATTATGGCAAAAAAAGTCTGTACTTTGCATTATATTTTGTTTTCTACATAGACCTCCAATATTCCAGCCATGCATCATACAATGAAATTTTAAGCCTAGAGAACAACAGATGGGGTTCTGATGTCAGTTTAAAATGTGAAACACAATACAGTAACACTAAATGTTTTATAACACAGCAAGAACTGAGGATCTTTTATTGCAGCCATAAAAAGGTGATCAATCATTGCTGCTTATGTCATGTCACCACATCATTACTAGTTTCTGGATCTTTGAGAATTTCCTTCCACAGTTGTTTTCATCCACCTTAGCAAGCATTTGTCTGGAGGAGTGTATGATAAGAGGAGGCAAGGCACTTGCTGGCTGATATCAGTGCAGTTGTTTTGCCCAGAAAAAGGATGCTAGAATAGGTGATTATCTCAGAAAACCAGTAAAAATTATCATAGAGATTTTTACGTTTTAATTTTTTAAACAAGAAAGGGGTGTAAAATGCACTTCTAGCCATATTGAGGCCCTTTCTTCATCTTCTGTACTGTCTGTACTTATAGTTCTGTAATTCCTAGGTTAACACTAAGCTTGTCTTTAGTAATGGATGTGATCTTTTTACTGGTTCCTGGTGGCAGATTCCCAATTCTTTACCAAAAAACCCACCTGGCAAAGCAGCTTTTTATTTGGTAGGACTATTCCTTTTCTCAGCAGTGTTTCCTTGATCATATCTGGTAATTTTATTGCTTAAATGCAAATGAGAGCAGTCTGTATTTTGCCAGTGCAAAGACAAGTAATGAAATGAACATTAAGATACTCAATTCCTAATAAAAATCTTTCAGCACAACACATCATGCAGTTCAGTGAGTTCTGTGAATTATTAATATGACAGGGATTTGGGATCTCTATTGTTAAATATAGCAGAGCTTTGCCTTTTATATTTACTGATTCATCTGTTGGAAAAAAAAGAGAAGATGGAAACATCTGTGTGTAATAGGACATTTGTGATTTACTCAGAAACAAGGTACAAGTGAAAGACTGAGAGTTGGTTTATTGTCCTCTAGTTTTTCAGTTCAACTCAAGGTTCATTTTTTAATAAATGATGGCTTATTTCCTTCTCTCTGTTTTTAATTATTTCTCTCTAATCTAAGGCTTCATAGTAGTATTTCAAATAGGATAAAAATAATTCTCAAACAGCAAGCTGATCACCATATTCAATAACTTGTTTCTAATCTTCCATCCAGTCCGTGCAGCCTCATGTTCTGTTAACTTTGAGAGGTTTCAGTTTATGATAGATCTTGGCCCAAGGTCTCTCATAAATCTTCCCAGAGTTTTCAAATGCATGGCTGTAAATCAGGCTCTGTCATTACTTCAGAAATAATTTCTGATTGAGTGCTGTTCCTTCTTCACTGTGATATGGTAAAAATTCAGTGAATAAATTCAGTAAGAATGATTAATCTTTAAAATTCAACAAATAGGCACAGAGGACTAAGAAATGCAGGGCAAAATTGGCTGCCAAGGTAGCACACAAGGGTCTTGTCATGCTACATGGTAATTTTGACGCTCTGCTTGATTTGAGCATCATTAATTTTTCCATGCAGGTGTGTGATAGGGGGTGAAACCAGTACAAGGTGAAGTCAGGTGTATATTCTGTAGTCCTCTTTTGAATGGAAGGTTTCTCTTTAATCAGCAGTGAAACTCAAAGCAGAAGGTACATGTGCAGTGAAATAGGGAGCTGTGATTTATTACATCTTGCAGAGAAATTCCTACAACAAACAGGTGATGCTCAGAGTCAAGCAACGGTCAGTGGTGGGCTCCCCATTGCCTGGGGCAATGTGAAGATGATTTTGTGTGTTTTCTGTACACTTCTGGCCTTGTATAAATAAATGTTACACTGCAGAAGTCTTGTGGATGGCTGCTGGTGTGTGCCTGTCTGCCTTCCAGTTAGAGAGCTTTTGGGACACTGTGTCAGTGTTATAAAGTTTGCTAGAGGAAAAGCAGGTAAAGAATTGCCTCTGTTTATAGTAAGGATATTGCAAATTGACCAATTGTGTCAAAACTTTAAGACTGAATACCTAAAAAAAGCCTAGGCTGTAACCAAGTTACAAAAAAGCAAAGTGAAATGATGAGCTCTGTGCTACCCTGGTTGTTCTGGTAGCTAATTTAGCTTCAGCTAATTTCAAGCTATTTGGGTCTTCCTGTACCTTTTATAATCTCCCCAATTTTTTTTCTTATGTCACCGTTTTGAGTTGAGGTAAATTTCATTATACCATTGGTTTTCAAAATTCTCATAAATTTTCATGTCTACAGCATATATTTACAATAAGTGTGCTGTAAGAGATGAGCTGTAGCTGGTTTGGGTTTAAGATGATTTGATGCAGAACTAGCTGGCATTTTCTAGAATCTGAATGTCAAATAACAGACCTGAAGAAGAGAGAAAAGATGTACTGATCAGTTCTAGTTAAAATTTGGGGCTGAATTCAAAGAACATCTGTTCTTTTAGATGTCTGACACGTGGTCAAGGTTTGAAATTGTACAGGAGAGTATGGGTATTTTGGAACTAAATATTTACATTTTTCCCTGCTTCATGCAACCTTCTAACCAGGCAACTGATGCTTTCTTAAACCTCATGGTCTGCCTTGAAGTCTGCTTTCATGTGCTTCTGGTGTGTATCTTCATGCTGCTCAAGTTCCTTTGATCTCCTTTTGGCCACTTTCCAGACCATCTCTTAATTCCTTTTGTGAAATTTCCATACTAGCTTTAATTCCTGCCAGCAGGCAACTCTTCCATCTCTGTTCCAGCAAGGCCCCAAAGCTTTAAAAATTCTCAACAATTCTTTCTCTGGAAGGAACGCTCCCTGCTGAGACTTTGGGAAAATCAAGAATTATGTAGATCTGAGCAGTGCTGGGGAGAGAAATAAGAAATGTAGCTCTTCCTTCCTTGGCTGCCATTGTTCTCTTCCCATTTTCTGCTTGGCTTGCTTGTAGTGATAGGTGGCATTTATCTGCAGTGCTTGCTAGTCTCCAAGTTCCTGAAATTTTTATTGAGAAAAAAAAAGGAAAAAAAAAAAGGAAATCCAGCCAAAACCATAACTCATTTGGCACCCTCTCCCAAGTTCTTGCTACTTTCTATACTTATTATCTCTCCAGTGAATCTTGTGAGTGCAAGACCTGGGATTGCCACCCAGTACCATGCTTTTGCTCTCATTTAAGGACACTTGGTTTGACTCAAAATCATCTTGGATTCAAAGTGATTGATTAATCTGTACATGGCCCTCAGATGGAAGGGGAGGAGCTTTTTGAAATTTCCAGAGTCCTGACTTCAATACCATTCTATTGAGAAGGACTTTCTAATTTTGAAGGGGGGCTGCAGGTCCTGGGTAAGGTCCCAGTTAAATAGGTTAATGGAATAATGGCACCTGGATGAAGATTATTATTATTCTTATTCTTCTTCTTATTATTATTTTAAATTCAGTTGTACTTTTTTCATATGGTTTGTAAAACCTGCAGTGCACTGCAGAGTCTCCTAGCAAAACCAAAATCCTCCTTTCCATCCAACAGCAACAATTTATTCTCTGAAATCCTGAGAGCTTTTGTGTGACTGTGATTTAGTTTTCAGTGGAGTCTGAAGAACCTGGCACTGACTCCAGAGCCATTGGCTTTGCAAAGCTGTATTTTAGGTACCTACTGTAAGTCTGCAAAAACCTATGTCTGTAAATAAAAACCATGGGTTTTCTTTCTGTTTTGACAGTCCTGAAGTTTCATCTCTATGCCTATTTTTTTCTAGTTACTTTGTGCAGTAACCTTGAGTTATTTTTCCTTCAGTAGGACACTATGTATGTTTTTGGGATGTTCTGTGTACCCCTGGGACTGCAAGAGGTTTTTGGAAGAGTTTATTTGCCTTGGAGCAAGAATGGATAAAATAATGGCTCATCAGAAGCCTTTCTGTGACTCTCAGTGTCAGAAATTAAGAGCAATTACTGTTTCTGTTCCTTAGGAGAAAAATAGGTAAAGGTGGAAATGAGGCTCTATTCAGAAATCTTAGATTCTGCAAAACTTAGGATTTTCTACTTATACTGCAAGGCAACAGAAATACATTCTGCAGTTTCACAAGTCAAAAATACTAGGAGCTGAAATTCTGTGGATTTGTTAAAGGTGTCAGTTAATTTTCTTAGTGTCCATTGCATTCCTCTTCACCACCAAACTCTACATTTAGCCCAAGTATTTATTCTTTAGCCAAAAGAACAGATTCTCTATAGTTCCTATAACCTTTTAGAATTATCATTTTGGTTCTTTCTTTAGTGAGTTAGAAAATCTACTTGGAAATTCTCATGCATAATTCAATTTTTAAATTTATAGTATAACTATTAAAATGATTCTGTTGAATACTGTGACCTTAATACTGTCTTTGCAAGTTTCCTTAGCAGATGATTCAGATTTATAAAAGCATGGGTAAAACCCATTTCTTTTTCTTTGACCTTTTTGGCTGTTCTTTCTAGATGATTTACCCCTGCTGAATATTGTTTTCTTTTAAATACTCATGTATTTGCTTAAAGCAAAACTACTGTCCATCTTTTCTCTTTTAGGTAATGTTCCTGCAGGCTACTTTTTAACTTTCTGAAATGCAAAGTTATTGTAGTTCAGGTTTTAATTGTCTTTGTCTTCTTTTCAAGACTGTACTGCCTGGACACATTATTATCAGTTTGTTAATTAAAGGGCTGATAAATGTGTCTAAGTTCTATTAATTTATGTTGTAATAGTATTCAAATTAATGCTAACTAGTAGATATTTCAGTGGATGAGTAGTATGAAAGGTATAATTAAATCTCTCTCTCTCTCAAAAAAAATACAGGATATTTCATGAATGTCAGTAACAGTTTCAGCCCTTAAATAAATCTTTTTGTTCCAGCTTTTTTTCAGGGTTAACTCTACCAGAGATATAAAAATGTACATCTTAACAAAACAGTAACTCTGCTCCTTGATCTGCCCATTTGGATTGGTTCTTATTTGTTGGGTTCATATTGTCCCCTTTAATTATGCTTTTATAGCTTCTAAAAAGTTCCTGTTGTGGTTGTGTAATAATGACACAGTGGCTTTTTTTGAGCTATGTGCAGGACCTTTGGGTAAATCCTTAACCTGCTGAGGAGTTTCTTTGCAGTTGGTGATTTCTGTAAAGAGCATTTTGGAGGGTTTTAGTTGAGGCATTCCCCCAAAAGATTAACCCACTCCCGAGGAATAGGTTGTGGCTAGAGAATTAGCACAGTTGCATTGCTGGGATGCAAACGTTTGTGCCAGAATTAGTCACTGAGAATGACAGAATCACTGTGGTTGGAAAAATCCTTTTAAGATTGTGGAGTCCCACTGTAAACCTAGCACTGCCAAGCCCACCACTAAACCATGTCCCTAAGCACCACATTTCATCTTTGAAATACATCCAGGGATGGTGACTCCACCACTGCCCTGGGTAGCCTGTCCCAATGCTTGAGAACCATTTTGGTGAAGAAGTTTTTCTTAATACTCAATCTAAACCTCTCCTGGCTCAACTTGAGGCCATTTTCTCTCGTCCTTGCTACTTGGGAGATGAGACCAACCCCTACCTCCGTGTCCAACCTCCTTTCATGGAGCTGTGGAGACCAATAAGGTCTCCCCTCAGCCTCTTCTTCTCCAGGTTGAGCATCCCCAGTTCCCTCAGCTGCTTCTCATATGAAATATGGAAGCTACACCAGCTTCATTGCCCTTCTTCAATCAGTCACAAAAATCGTGGTTAATTTTTTGTCCCCTGGTTCAGTCACTCGTGGGAGTGTCTCAACCTCTCGTAGTCAAATCTAGGAAACTGTAGTGAAGAGCTGATTCAGCTTTTGAAGCTTGGGCTTCTCTGAAGTGCAATTCTTGGAGCAAATATTGTGAGGGACAAGGAATGGGCACAGGGATGCAGCCTTTTGGAACAGGCATTTGTTGGCTTACCCGTGGTGCTGTAGAATCTGGTTTTGCATTGACACTCAAAACTTGTTAGTTCCTCTCTCTGAAAATATGGCAGGTTTGTTCACCAAAAACACCAGAATCTCCCATGTCTTGTAAACTGGCATGGTGCAGAAGTATGGAACATCTGTATGGGGGACAAGGGTCTCTGTGGGGTTGTATGTATTTCAGTGTCCAGCTGGAAACATGATCATGCCAAAACTAAAGATGAAGTCAGCTGTGGATTTGTATAGCTGACTTGAAAACCTTCTGAGGATGATGTCACAACCTTTTTGGATAACTTTTCCAGTTCATCATTACCCTCCCAGAATAAAAACCATTCTAAGCTGAACCTCCTGAGCTGCCACTCAGTTGCTTTGACCTTACAAGTACCATTGGCTCCCCCACTGCCTCTCTAATGCCTGTCAAGTAGTTATAAACTGCTAGTAAATTGCTCTTAGTCCTCTTTTCTCTGCATTAAACAATCTCAGCTCTCTCAGTCTCTGCAAATTTCCTGAGCATCTGACAAACTTGGTTGGATTTTCTCCAGTTTCTCTACTTGAGCTAAGGGGGGGTTAGAATCTGGACAGAGTGGTCCAAGTGTAACCCCATTAGCAATAGGCAGAGAGGGATTTCCCTCTTTTTTTTGCTGGACACGTTCCTCCTGGTGTTAGCCCAGCATTTGGCTTGCTGATCTAAACTCACTTCTGGCTCCTATTCCACCAGGCATCAGGGATGCCCCCAGCTCTGCTACGTGGCCAGATGTGTTCCAGCCAGATGTGTGAAGCCCTTCAGTCAGCTCCAAAGTGCAGGATTCTGTAGAACACCGAAGCTCCTGAAGGTTCTCAGGGTCCATCTAGATAAACCCAGATGGCATTTTTGGTGCTTCACAGCCATTTCTTGTCTTCCCTTTAGTTTCTAACTGAGAGGTGGAGCACTGATTTGTAATGTTCCATCACTAGGGATGGTTTTAGATGGGCAATGTCTTACAGTCCATAGTGTAAAGTGAACATAGACTAAGCTGGGATGGCACCAAAGTGAATTTGCAGTATGTTCTTCCATCAATCAGTGTAAGTTTTTGGCTATCTCCAGCTGACAAGATTGTTTGAAATACACCAAAGAGCACTGGACGTTTCTGCTTTAAGAAAGATTCACTGATCTTCTCTTGGTGAGAAAGATGGCATTTTTATCTAATACCTCAAAGAGCAACATGGGGGGAATTGCATTTCCTGTGCAGTGATCTTGAAAGAAATCAATATTATTTTTCAGTTTTTGTTAAAAAAAAGGAAAAAGCGCACAGGTTCTTAGCAAAGCCATAGCATATAGTTTATTGAAACTGTCACAATTCCTTTTTTTCTCTGGAGACCACCCTTTAAAGTTCAGATCCTAGCAACTTCTGGGTGCTGGAAGATAAATGTGGGTTCAGAAAGAAGTGCTTTGCACATCAGTCAGAATGGGCTGCAGGGAGGTTTAAGAACAAGAGCTAACTTGGAAGGGGGAAAGCAGGAGGATGTAAGCAAAGGGAAAGCTCTTTGAAGCACTTAATGTGAAAGGTCTTCAACACTTAACCCTTGTTTTTGAAAGAAAGGGAGGTTACAAAGTGGGAAGTGCTTGCCTGGATGTTTCTGTAGATGATTAAAGTGACCAAACAAAACTGGGACTGTTCCAGCTCCTGCATTCCGTTGTAGCTTGCCTTTTGCTTTGGTTTTGTTGTTTGGGTGGGGGGTTTTTTGGCTTTTTTTTTGTTGTGGTTTTTTTTTTTTTTTTTGGCAAACCAACATAAAGAACACACCCTGATGTCTTTGTCCAGGAAATTTTGCCTAAATAAGAAGTGGAACAATCTGTACAGAAAACTGTACCCCTACATTACTCTTTAGCATCCACCTAGCTAAAAGATTTGGCTTAAGTAGTAGATTCAATAAAAGTTGGGGTTTTTTTGTTTTTTTTGTTTTTTCCTGGATGGAGGAGTTATCTCATTTTTATAACCATGATTTTCTTGGCTTGCTTTCCATGCTTTTCAGACATTCTGAGTTATATAAACCTCACCTGTGTAGGCTTTGTCTTTCCTCTCAATTCACTTACAAGATTAACAGTGCTGTTGACCAAAGCAAATGCAATGATGAGTTTCCAATTAATTATTGGAACTTGTTCCTGCCTTTGAAAATCAGTATTCAGTGATTCACTGCACAATCCTTCCAGAATCAAATGGTTGGGCCTTAGCTTCCAGTTCTCTGTGTCTAAACCTGAGTTTTCCTCTAACAAAACCCATCATGGTACACCTGAAAGATACAGAGAAATCACTCTTGGAAGCAAACTTGTTTTACTAAGGCTTTAGAAAATTGTTTTAGAATTTGTAAAACTATGCATTCATCACTACACCCAAAATAATGATTTATTAATGTATTTCAGGTAGAAGGGGGTTTTTTGGTTTTTTTTTGTTGCCTCTCTAATGGACTGCACTTTCATATATACAAATCATTTGTCTGTGTCACACTAAAATCTGGTGGCTGAAAATCATTGTTCTATCTGGAAACCATGAGGCCAGTGGAAAGTTTTCCTTTCTTCCTTAGGATCCATCCTTATGGTAACCCTGTTTAGATTCATGTGGAAGTTAACTAAAATACCTCTCTGGAATGGGTGGGACAGCAGAAGCAAAATAACTGCTTCTCACTTAAATAATCTATGTGGTAACACCTTCTGTAAAGGAAATGTGAAAAGTGCAGATAAGAAAGCTAACATTTTGAAGGAGGGGTAGAAGGGAGAGAGTGTGAAGGGAGAAGGGAGCGTCCAGTGGCAAGGACACGTTCACATAAAAACGTCGAGGTTCATTTAAACATAATTTCCTTATTTCTTTTATTTAAGCTGTCTAGTTAAGTTGACTCTCAGTGGCTCTGTCTCATCTAGATATATAGGTAACTGGCAAGAGCATCATCAGCTCATGCACCACAGAATCCAACTTGTTGGCCGGGCAGAGAGATGGAGCTCCACAGAAGATGCGAAAGTAACCCAAACCCTTCAGGAGAAACTGAGGATTCTTCACTCTTTCCCAAAATATACTCACTTGAAGCAGGCGTTGTCAAATTAATTTCTTTTTTTCCTTCACTTGTAACGTGGCAGGTGCTGCCCAACAGCCCTGCAAATGAAGTCCTCTATTTCTCCACAGGCCAGGTATAGCAAGGGCGGCAGCAATGCAAGCTTCCCCACAATGTCCCACCAATCTTCCTCAACCCAGTTCTGAAGAAGTCACTTCTGGAGGTGAGTGGGTGGAAGAGTCTCTGTCCATGCAGTCCTTGCTGCTGGGCAGTGGTTCTTGCAGGACAGGCTGTTGGATGGAGACTTTCCCCCTTGTCTGGAATGAAGCACCAGTCTTGAGCAGATCACTTGCTGTACCGTCAGTCGGCGTGGGTTGGATTGGTTGAGGTTGCATTATTCTGCTTGACTGACTGCTGTCACCTTTTGATATTTCTTTGTGGTTGGATGGCACCTTTTGCATTTTTTCTTGGTTCAGTTGTTTTGTTTCTTTTTTTCTTTTCCTTTTTTTTTTTTTTTTTTTTGCACCATTTTGTTTTCAGAGACTTTGCCAATGCTTGTTGTACACGTCTACGAAGCAGCATGCAAAGAGCTGAATGCAGTCTGGTTGTAAATGTGCTATGGAAAAGCAGTTCCTGGTGGAAGCAATGTGTGCAAGAAGAGCTTTAGAGCACCAGGCCAGGAGGCATGCACCAAAACTTGATAAGGAAGTGAATGTTGGCTTCCAATATCTAAATGAACCATTAGGTTTCTTAACATTTTCTCTTTTCCTAATTACTGTGTAATTTTGATATTAATGCCAATTAAGCTGGTAAACTGATGTTCTTTTTGAGATTATTTTACAATTAAGGAAATCTGCCTATCTAAAGTTAGGCATGCAACATTAAAATAATATGAAAATAATGGGTATGTGCTGCAGTTACAATAGGTGTCATCTAAAGCAGAAAACACGTGATAAATTATGTGAGAAAAATTAATATAACTGATGCAAGTCGAGAACAAAAATGGTGAGGGCTCACAGGCTTGGCAAATAAATTCTCACATACATTGCTGGATTTATTTCTTTTCCTACAGACTTAAAATACAGTGAGGAGTATTCTGTTTTCAGCCAAATTTGCATCTCTTAAATGTAGAAATACAGTTGATCAAATGGAAACAAAGGCTCAGTGAGGCTGTTAGATCATGGTGACTTTTGTAGCTTCAGATGCTGTGTGAAGGATTTACAAGGACTTGATGGGCATTTCTAGCTGAGGCCCCTAAGTCTGTTAAACTCTTTTGTAAACAGGTGTGATAACATCAGAATGTAGCACAGAGATGGTATAAAATTAGCATTATTCCTGGCTGTGAATCTAGAATAAGGAGAGTTTGCTTTCCCAACCAGAACAGACTTCCTGAAGGGATTTCTTGCCTTTTTTTACTTTAAGGGAAATGAATCAGCATACTATTAATTTCATATACAGCTAAACAGTACTTGACTGCTTTTTTTTTTGTTGGGGTGGCAAGGGATACAGGGTTTGGTTTGTAACTAAAATGAATGCTAGAGTCCTGTTGGATGAAGGAAAAAACCTCAAAACAACCTTATGGGTATTCTTGAGACAGAATCATATTCCAGACAACTCTGGCAGCATGTACAGCATCTGCTCTGACCCAGAGCAGAACAGCTGTTGCCCTTCTGTACAAACTGATGCCTTCAGGGGTGTATTTTCTAGAAAAAAACACAAAATTCTGAAGGTGGGAGTGGGTACACATACCAGGAGAGGCTAACCCCATGAAGCTCAAAGTTTGCAGGATATCAAATATACCAATATCTGTGTGTTTGCAATATTTGCATTTTTTACTTCCCTCAAATTAGTATAAGGTCTTGCATTTCATTTTAAATGGTTTCTCTTTCTTCTGCCTCTTCCAAATTTGATTGAAGGAAACAGCATGTTGTGTTCTTGAAACATGGACTACTCTGCTCTGTTTTGAATTCTTTAGGGTTGTGATGGGTTTCCAAAGTAATAAGTAAAAAAAAATGGAATCTGTAGTAGCAATTTTGAAGATAGGAGCTTAGTGTGCACACATCTATTGTGTATATTTGATGCTTCCCTTCTCTCTCCCTCCCCCCATTTCTCCTTGCCTTCCAAATAAGCATTTTGTAGACTTCACTTTTCAGTATTGTGAACTTGCAGTGCTTGGTAACACCAACCATGGTTCTGTGACTATAACCATAATAATATTCAGAATATATAAAAGAGAAATTCTTTTACCTGCACAGTTTTCTTCTCCTCCTATTGTTGTGCAGACTCTGATTGGCCCTGTAGCTGCCATGCTAAAGCCTTAAATCTGGCTCGTGGTACCTTTTACTATTGGAAGTTTTTGAGAGTTGGGAAGAACTTGGCAGATTTATTTTTTTTGTTTCCACTGGCAGATGGTCCTTTAGGGACTTTTGCCAGCAAGTGCAAGTCTTGAATAGCCTCCAGGAATGAGTGCCCTGATGGGGATGCTGGGCAGCCCCTGCTTTTTGCTGAGCTCAGCAGAACCAGGCTGCCACTGAGCCTCATCTATCCCTTTCCAACTGATTCCAGATTTTTCTCTCAGGGGTCACAGGAGGTGCAGAGAAGAGCATGTAGCCCCCCATGGGAGCTGTAAAACATCACAAAATATGAAATTAAATGATTGTTACAAAATCGATGCCTGGAAGAGTGAGCTTCCAGTCTGAAACAACAGAGGGACCTTTTAAAATATAAGCTTTAACACAAAATTTCTGTTCTTCCTGAAACATAAACTCACTAAAGAGAGTTTTTCAGGCTGGAATAATTTTCCTGATGCCAGTGGATGCTGTTTCACAGCATTGTTCTCACTTCCATAATAGTTCTGGATATATTCAGATTTAACCAACAGATGCTTAATGATTTATTTTTGTATAAAAGAGTGGAACTTCATTTGGAGGATGAGAATTCCTCATTCTGTTTGAACTGATATTTCTCGTGCTCTTGTAGTTTGGTCTAAATCCTCCCTCCCCTTACCACTTGCCTCTGCCTGACCTATAATACTGTGGATTAAAAAATAAAAAAAAGCAGGACTCCAGATGGTCCACTTCATGGAATGAGGGCACCCTTGTCTGAAAAGAATTTCAGTGTGAAACCAGGCATGTGAGTTAAAAATCCAACTAAGAAAATGAACAATCTTAATCAGCAGTCCTTAAACATGATGTGTGCAGTTTCAGCCATCCCTGAGTGGTAGCATTGACATTGGATTTCTCAGACTTTTAGAGATCTGCCAAATTTCTTAGAGGCTATCAGAGAGCTATCTGACAAGTAAATGTCTTGGGGTCCCATAGCTTCTGATGTCTTTTCTAATTATTGTAGTGGCCTTCTGGATTTCTGCAGAAAGCAGAAGCAGGGTTTGGGGTCTGGTCATCAGTAAGAGATCAGTCCTGTCTGTGCCCCTCATGGACCATGGCAGATGTTTTTTTTTGTTTGTTTGTTTGTTTTTAATAATCTTTTGATGGATATCTTCCAAACTGCAGTAATCTGAATTCTGGAATTTTCTCAGTGTGCCACTGGGCTTGGGAGAAATGCTTGAGAGAAAGAGATCATTTAAGATTTTATGTCAGTGTGGTAATACCTCTAAAGTATCAGAGATGATGGGTGACTAAAAAGAAGTTTTTTTATATGTGAAAGAAGATTTGAACCAAGAACGTCCCAACCATGATGATCCAACAGGAAAAAAACTTAGCCAGAAGAATAAAAAGTTCTATTAGCTTTGATAAAGCAGGGGTATAGCTGAGTGTGTTGTTCAACTCTCAGCCATAAATCATGATCAGATTTATATCTTTCCAATTATTTATACATAAAGAGTCATTAGGCACAGCTGGCTCTGTAAACACAAGGAGAAGGTGGGTTTTGCCCAGAGGAATGTTAGTGTTAAGTATGAAACCAGAGAAAATGTGAGAATGTATTAAACCAGGGGTAAGAGGAGGTCATCACAAAAAGCAGCTGTATTATAAACTTGGCTGCCAAATGTCTCTGTTTGATTCCAATCCATTTCTTGTTGGGTCCTGAGGAATACAGTTTGAGTTGAAGCAAGATCAAGCAGATCTCCCTGCCTTTGGCAACATCCCTCATGCTGCAAATATTCTTTTGTTGCCCTTAGTAACTCTTTTCTGCACATCCTGATGCAATAATCATCGTGGGCACCACAATCACTGACTGAGCACTCAGTGCCATGCAGTTGTGTGATGGTTTTCCTTGGATTACCCCAAAACCTTGTGATAAATTAGAGGGCTCGACTGCTGACCAGTGAACTACAAAAAATGTTTTTTCTGATCTGTGACTTGAGATCTTCTGATCTCTGACTTGGTTCCCCCTTCACCCACGCAGTAAAATATACAGAAATGTACAAAAATCTGTATCATAAATTGGCAGAAAAGAGAAAATCCATGGCACTCATCTTCTCTGGCCAAGCTTGGTGGACTTCAAGTGGATGAGACAGTCCTAAATAATTTAATCTTGGTGTAAGTAGATTAGACATGGATTGGTTTTGTGTTTATAAGTGCTTTCCAAAATGGCTTTTCAGCAAAGGTACTCAGAGATTTGCTTCTCTAAAAGCAGATCCCAGGCAGATTCAGTCTCTCCCTGTCTCTCTGATGGGATCTTGTGCCAGAACTGATTGGTAATCCATCCTCAGGGAATTTTGTGTTCAGCTGGGATCCACAACTGAGGTCAGGTATCACTAAACAATGAAAGGTATGAGGTATGAGAAAGGCAAGAATGTTCACTTTGTCTGTAATCTTGCCCAAATTAATCTTTTTTGCATGTTTGTCAAAATTGTTTTGTATCTTAACTATCAGTGAAATACCTTGGATATAGATAATGAATTAGTATTGCTGTGGAATTGAATCAAATTACATCGGGAATGTGTCTTCCTTTGGTGTACTTTTAATTCATTTTTCACCCATTATTAAATGTTGAAATAAGAAATAAGAGAATTACAAGTAGTACCATAAATCAGTGGGTGTCTTGAACTGCAGAGGAAGTAATTTTTATGAGAGCAAGCCCCTGTATTTATAATAAATCAAGTTCATTATCTTTTGAGCTCCCTGATTAAAGTAATTAGTCATTTATGCTGCTACAAAGCCATCAGTGAATATGTTGCTTTGTTTCACAAATATTGAATCTTAAATTGTTTTCTAAGGGTCATTGGTGACAAGGAGCTGCACATTGTCATGGAAATTTTGGGTTTGTTGGTGGGGAAGTAGTTTCCTCTAACCCAAATTCACCCCCCAGGCAACTCCCCCCCACCCCCCAGTTTGAAGAAGCTGGCTTGAAGATTTGAACTTGAAAACTAATTTTAAAAGCCAGCTAGGGCAGAGGAGGAGGAGTTGGGTAGGGTCTCATCATGAACTGGTTCTTAGAGCTGGGTCTCAGGGTGCCTCTCAGGAGGGCTTTCTGGGTGGGTGTCCACGACCACGGCAATACCTGCCTCTTGCCACAAACATCCCTGAGTGAGGTCTGCTTAATGACATTGGCCAAATCTTTGGAAATTTGGGAATTTTGTACGCTTGTACACCTGTAAAATACTGCTGGTACCTGGTGGGGTTTGGTTGGCAATGAGAGTTCTTCTCTCCATCTCTGGACATAAGACACAGGTCATCCCCAAGCTCAAATTCCTGCTCTTGACCTAGGGAAAAGCTGATTTTTGGACATGAAGTGGGCATGTGTGTGTATAATTAGGAATGGATGAGTCAAGATATTTCAGTGTTACGTCCAGCTTCTCCTCTGATGGCATTTTTGGTTTTGTCAGTACTGCTGTGCCAGCTTGGGTACTCCCAAGAAATCTACAGTCAGACATAGACTCATCAGATGGTTTGGGTTGGAAGGGACCTTAAAGCTCCTCCAGTGCCAACCCCCTGCATGGGCAGGGACACCTCCCACCAGCCCAGGTTGCTCCAAGCCCCATCCAACCTGGACTTGGACACTGCCAGGGATGGGGCAGTCATACTGGGAGAATAAATTCAAATACATCAGGAATGGAAGGTGTGATTTTAAAGAGATGCAGCTTTGTTTACAGCAATGTTCTGTGAATGATAATTGTAAAATATTAATAGTAAAACATTCCTATAGTGTTTTTATTTTCTTTTAGCTTATACTCCTGTGAGAAATAAATGATTTATACTCCTGTGAGAAAGAAGTGATAATCACACAGAGGGTGAGAATTTGAGAGATTCAGCTTAGAAAAAAGGATAGGTGGGACTAAGTGCAGGTTAACACATGAGATCTGGCATTCTTTTCCCTGTTAGTGTTGCAGTACTGAGCAATTTCAAAAGGAAGCTTGAATGTGTGTTAGAGTTTGCATCTGCCCGAATAAAGAAAACAGGTATTTTTCAGAGATTCTATATATGTAGGCATTGCAGCATTGTACATATTAAAAAACAAAACAGGCTCTAGAAGTCCTCTAAAAGGATGAACATTGCCATTTGAAAAGAAAATAGGTACTTGTGACTGTGCACCACCTGGGTATTAATGTAGCCAATTACTGTGTCCCACCTTTCAAACATGATTATGTTAGAGCAAGAAAAAAGCCAATATTGTATTTTCTGTGACCTTTCTAATGCTATATGTACACATATAGATTTGTGTTATTTGTCTCTCTGATTTGCCAAATGTTTCTTATTTGTGGCTCAAGGCATTTATTTATTGCAAGGCTTCAAGCTGTGGTAAGCAAGGTCATAGATTAAGAATTGATTTCCACAGTTGCTCCAGCATACAAACTGAATTTCTCTTGGGTGGTTATAAAATCTACAGCTGAGCATAAATGCAGCTTTTCTACATTGTCTTGAAAATTCACATTAAAGCAAATTAGAAAATATTCCTAAGTATGTATTGCATGCTTAATTTAGGCCTTCAGCTAAAGCCCAGGGAAAGCAAATTGTTTTTATGCTGCAAGCTTCTGAGTAAAGCCATGCTAGTACTGATTTGTTTTCTTTATTTCACTTGTTCTTTTTTATTTCCTATTTGTTTCCCTCATTTTTTTTTTTAATCAGATTTTCAGGGCTGTTTGTTGGGCAAACCCTGTTGTGATCTATATGTTGATTAGTTCCTTGGGTTCACTATGTGCTCCTAGAATTATTGCCAATTACAGCAAGAATGGGGGCTTTACAATGGAATATAGTTCTCTCCTTTGGAAATAGCCCTGTTAGAAACAGAAAAATCTGCTGTTTCATTAGCATTGTTTCTAATGTGAAACAGAAAATCCTGTTGAACAGCAGGAATGGAACTGCAAATTCACCTGAATCAAGAAGGGATGTTTTGGGGGTGTTTTTAAAGTGTTGTTCCTGTTTATTATTATTAATTATCATAATTATCATTATTATTATATTTTATTTCATTTTAGGTGTGCTTGTGTTGGTAATGAAAGTAGATCTTCACTGTGTCCAGCAGTCAGTTTGTGTAACTCTTGGCTGAAGCATTGCTGTCCTACTTACTCTGTAATAAATTTTACATTGCAGAAATTGCCTTCAGAAAATAACTCTGATAAAATACCCTGCCCTTTGTTTTTGAATTAGTATGCCTAGAGCAGAAGCTGTATTATAGGTAGTGTGTGTTTTCAGATCACAATCAACATCATCAAGTGGCTTTACAAATATTAGCTTGGCCTCTACTCCTCCTGCATGCATCAGAGTTACTGCTTCTGCCATTAGCAGAGGAACCAAATTGCAAAATGATTTTGGGGGGGTAACAGTGTTTTGGGAGTTTTCTTGATGGGAAATTTTTGTTTGCAGTGCCCAAGTTCACCCTGTGTCTTATAGCACAAGGAAGGCTAAGGTGGCAAATGTTTTGTGGTTTGGTTGTACTACAAGAGAGGCTGAATTCTCAGTCCTGTTGCAAGCACTAAAAGAGTTTGGAGGTAAAACAGATATGGGATTGTTTGAAAAGATAAACTTTGTTAAGGAAAAAAAAAATACTTGCAGAAATGAGGTAGCTCAGAGATAGAAATCACTCCTCTTTCCAGTTCGGGTGGATGTTTTGGATGAGTGAATGTGTAGAATTCACCTGCAGGTACTGATTCTTGTCCCTGTTGTGACTTGGATCTAGCAGGGTTAGAATTCATGGATCTCCTTTCATGGCTGTTCCCATCAATCCGTTTCATGAGCACTTTATTTTTGCAAAATCTTGAACTGAAGTTTATTTGAGTTATGGAAACCCAAGGATTGTGTTTGTCGTGTTTGAAATGCCCACATCCACAACAAACTTGTTTTTGACTTGAAATTTCCATATTGAGATATCTCAAAAACACCCCTACAGCTTTGTGGGGAAATGAGGTGAATCTATTCAACTCAGACTTTCTCTGAAATAACAGAACAATCTCACTGAAACCCTTGTGAGGAAGGAATTACCATTATCTCAAGTCTGGTAGTCAGGAAGGCTTCTTGTTAGGGTATTCAGGACTAACTCATGCATGGTTATGCCTGACTGAATACAAGATTTCCACCCATTTCCAACATGGAGATTTCTTCTTTGAAAAGCACTTAAATATGTATGAAGGATGTTGGACTGATTCATTAACATGGAATAAATTCTGATGGCAAATGAGGGAAATGAAGAGAAAGCACAAATAACTACTCGAGCAGGGGATACCTTGGGTGCTGTTGGCTGCCTGCAGAAACACAGAGCTGGGTCAGAGAGAATTCACTGGAGATCCTGGAAAGTTATGGATTTGATGGATGGGCCACTCGTTGGACAAAGAACTGGCTGGATGCTCACACCCAAAGAGTTGTGATCAGTGGCTCAGTGTCCAAATGGAGATGAGTGGTGCTCTTCAAGGGTTGGTACTGGGACCAGTGCTGTTTAACATCTTTGTCAGTGACATGGGCAGGGGAACTGAGTGCAGCAAGTTTGCTGAGGACACCAAACTGTGGTGAAGTCAACGTGCCAGAGGGAAGGGATCCATCCAGAGGGACCTGGACAGGCTGGAGAAGTGGGCTTCTGCAAACTCCATGAAGTTCAACAGGGGCAAGTGCAAGGTTCTGCACCTGGGTGAAAGCAGTGCCATGCAGTAATATAGGTTGGGAGGAGGAAAGACTGAGGACAGCCCTGAGGAGAAGAACCTGGCGGTGGCAGTGGACCAGAAGCTCAACATGAGCCATCAGTGTGTGCTTGCAGCCCAGAAACCAACCATGGCCTGGGCTGCATCCCGAGCAGCACTGAGAGTGGCCCAGGGAGGGGATTCTCCCCCTCTGCTCTGCTCTTGTCAGACCCCACCTGGAGTACTGGGTCCAGTTCTGGGGTCTCCAGCACCAGAAGGACACAGAGCTCCTGGAACATGTCCAGAGCAGAGCTACTCAAATGCTCAGAGGGCTGAGCACCTCCCTGGGAAGCCAGGCTGAGGGATTGGGGTTGTTCAGCCTGGAGAAGAGGAGGCTCCCAGGGGAGCTCAGAGCAACCTTCCAATATCTGAAGGGGCTACAAGAAAGCTGGGGGAGGGCTTTGGGCATGGGGGTGGAGTGAGAGGACAAGGGAAATGGTTTCAAAGTGGAAGAGGGGAGATTGAGGTCAGACATTAGGAAGAAATTTTTCATTTTGAGGGTGCTGAGCCCCTGGCCCAGGCTGCCCAAGGAAGCTGTGGCTGCCCCATCCCTGGCAGTGTCCAAGTCCAGGTTGGATGGGGCTTGGAGCAACCTGGGCTGGTGGGAGGTGTCCCTGCCCATGCAGGGGGTTGGCACTGGAGGAGCTTTAAGGTCCCTTCCAACCCAAACCATTCGGTGATTCTATTCTGTGAACTTCCCCAGGAACTGATGAAGACTTCAGATTACAAAACTTAACCACGTTCATTGTTTTGGGTTTTTTTATTGTCTCATGATAGCATTGCCATCAAGGAGCAGGTGCCAGCACCAAATGATGGTTTGGTCCCAGATGGCTTTACTCTCTGATGTGATGGTGGAAGACAGGACCTACTGTATGGTATTAGCAAGGGAAAGGACTTGGATGAGCAAGAAGCTTAGCTGCCAAAAAAAGAAACTGTCACCAAAGGACAGGTTTTGAAGACTCTGTAATTTAAAATATCAAACTTGTTAGTGCATCCTACCTGTTTAAAAACAGCTTATTCTTACCTCACTCTTCACTGCCTGTGTGCTGTGGAATTTTTCCTTTGTGGTAGGATTAACTTTAAACTTCTCAGTTTTTTCTGCCTTGAGTAGAAGGGGTAAACTCAGCCAAGCATGAAGCCATTCTGCACTGACCACTCTGCCTCTGTCCTTACCCCGTTGCTGTGATTGCATTTAAGCAGCTCTGGATTTCAGTATTTCTCCATCATTTTGCTTTCAGTTTTTAATGGGAAGGATTTCATCACCAGGGAGCAGAACAACAGGGGGAATTGTATCCACCACCAAGCAGCTCCTTCCAAAAAAAAAAAAGAGGTTCAACTGTGAGTGAAATGTTATTAAAAGCAACATTTGTACTGATGCTAAAGAACAATTAATTCCTTGCAGAAGAAATACATCACAGAATGCCAGGTTGGAAGGGACCTCAAGGATCATCTGGTCTGACCCTTCTGATATTAATGTTTATATGATGTAAAATAATAAATTATTTTAAACCAGATTTTCTTCTGTTTCTCTTTTTTTAATCTCAGTTTTCCATAACAGCAATTTTCTAACTGGGCAGCAAGGATTTTGGTAGCACTTGAGGGGGTGGTAACTGTGCACTGAAATGCGAGGATTTCACAATGCTGCTCTCTAATTTTAGTAACCAAACTTAATGCATTGAATATGTTGAAGTTCACTGCTTGCTGCAGTCCCAGGGTTTGATAAAGGCAGGCAGACTGCACTTAGTTCACCACTGTAAGGCAAAAATGGCTTCATGGATTTTTTTCCTAAGGACACCCATTTTTCTTTACAGATGGACAAACACATTAAGCTGTGTAACACCTGTGGCTAAGCAGATGTAGACAGAGGTGTTTATGCTGAGCATAGGTTATTTTTTCCCCAAATATGTAGGCAGTAGGCCTGGTTAAAAGCCCCAATGTTCAGTTTTTAGACTTTACACAATAGCCTCTGGCCAGCAGCTGCTTCATAGAAATGTGGCAATCATCATGAAACTCAGGGGGGACAATGAGAATTGCTCAGCAGGGTAAGAATACCTTTCCAAAAGGAAACTTGGAAGGAAAGTTCTTGCATTTGAAAGGCTGTGGTTGGCTTTCTCCAGTTCTGGTTTGCTCATGTGACCCATTTGTCCAGTACAAATAGTACGAAGTTCTGTGACATCCACAATGGAAATTCTTTTGATCATATTTTGATCAATATTAATCCAGTATTCATTGCTTGATGGTATTGGTTCTTAGAAACAAGAACTGCTTCTGTTAATGTTCTTGTGAGTATCCTAAATCAGCATTTGGAACATAGGTATCTCAGGTGTGAACATGCAGCCAGAGCTCGATATTACAGCTGCTGTGTCTCACTTATTTATGTGGTAAGTATTTTCATACTTGTAAAAGAAAATGTATGGATTTTTAATTTTTAATTTTTATTTTTTTTTTAACCAAACTACAATTTTTTGCTCTGGATACTTCAGCACTAAAAGTCAGCCTGAGCATGGATCCTTTCTCAGCCTTTTGCAAATGGCAGGGACGTCCCTGCTGGAAACCACTAAATGCTGATTTAGAAGAACACCTTGAATCTCTGCTGTGGATTTAAGAGGCATCAGCAATGTCAGATGGCTCAACTACAGTTTTGCACTCCATGGAGAGTCTGCTCAGTGTTCTGCAGTGCCATGCCTGCTCTGTGCCATGGCACCCACCTACACTGCCTCAACCAGAGGAGTATCGGCCAAAAACATGCAGATGCTGAGAGATGCTTGAAGAAGTTGAAGAAGTAAAGGTCACCTGGTGGGAAGCTTCTAGGTATGCCCTTCTTTTTATCAACAAAATGACATAGTACATGAACTATGGATTTTCTTTTACTTGATGTCTGAATACAGATTTGTTTATAATGTGTATTGCTTGTTGATAGAAAATTGAAGAAGGGAGTTGAACACAGGATACAGGGCAGTTCCTGTTAATAGAATCATCATGGTTGGAAAGGACCTTCAAGATCATCAAGTCCATCAGTCCTACCCAATCTTAACCACTAAATCATCTCCCAAAGCACCACATCCACACGTTTTTTGAATACCCCCAGGGATGGTGACTCCACCACCTCCCTGAGCAGCCTCTTCCAATGCTTCACCACTTCTTCAGTGAAGAATTTTTTCCCAAATATCTACTCTGAACTTCCCCTGGCACAACTTGAACCCATTACCTCTTGTCCTAATAATTTCCTTTTCCACCCTCAATAAAATGCACTGGCATGGAACAATTTGCATGCAATCCTGATGACATGGCAAAGCAAAAGAGAAGGCCACAGACTTGCAAAGAAAACTTAATAGTTGTTTTCTCATTTGATGCTGGTAAGGAGACAGCCATTACCTTGCTCCTTGTCTAGCTCTAAGTTACTAATGGCATCTGAACTATGCTTTTTATATCATGTCACCATTAGCTCATCATGTTTGCTTTCCCTGGCCCATCCAAGTCCAAGACAGAGAAGCCACAATGCTCTTTTCGGATGGCTTTTGGTTTTTCTTTTCCTTTATTTAAAAAAAAATCAGGTTGCAAATTTTACCCAGGGGAATGAGTGGTGGAGCTTATCCTTGCTTTGCTGGCTCAGCAGCATCTGATACCTGACAGTTGCCTCTTTGCTGTAAAACTGCTCTAGCAACTCCATGCTGTTCTGATTGTTTTTTTTTTTTGTTGTTTGTTTTGTTTTTTTTTTTTTTTTTCTTTTATTTTTTTCTTTTTGCCTCTCAAAGGCACTGATGCCTGGTTGTTCCCTGACTCATTAGTATTTAATTTTTTTAATTAATTGAGAGTTATTTCTCTTTTATTCCAAAAAGAGAAGGAGGTGGTAAAAACTAGCTATGCTGGAGCAAAGTAATAAAAAAAACAAGCGGCTCTTCAGGCTCATTTTAGAGATTTTGCTCCCATATTGTCTTTCTCTTAAAGAAACCAAAAGGTGGGTTTGTTTCTTTTCATCCACACCCATCTTCACACTTCTTTTATACTCACCTGCAAATCAAATCCTTTGCTAAACTGGGATGCTCTCTCTGCCTACAGTTCAAATAATCCTGAGAGCAGTCTTAAGAAAGCAAACCCAGGTGATCTGTGTGCTTGCAGTCTTTTTGCAACCTGAATAATCTGCTCATCCTGTAGCTGGCTCATGACTTGCTCCATCTTGCCCTGAATACTTATGGCTCTGTGCTGAGGTTTCCCCCCATCAGTGTAGTCCTGGAATTTGGGCTGCTGCAAGCTCTCTCTATGGGCTGGAGGTTTTATCCTGCCAATGGCAGTTAAATTCACAAGTAAAAAGGAGCCCTGATACCCCCTGAAAAGGCTGTGTTGGTATCAAGGAGCTGAGATGTTGGATGTGCCACTGAGGCAGAGGTTTGAAAAGCTGGGGGCTTAAGGGGGAAATGAAATTACTTCCCTGTTGTATGGCAGAAGGGGTTCAATGCCTTTGTTTTTCTGTTTTTCTTTGTAAGATTATCACCTGCCTGGCTGCAGAGTGGTGGATTCAGCTTCCTCCTGGAGGCCAAGCAAATCCCTTGAGGAAGATTTTGCTTTCTGCTGCATCCTAAAGACAACATGGAAGGGGAGAGCATCTATGAAGTTGATTCTGGAGATGGACTTGGAGGTAAGGATGCCTAAGCCTTATTTTTTGCTTTGATCCCAGATGTCTGGTTACAAGAAGCCCTTATGCCAAAGGACCTTGGAAGCCATAAATGTGATCAAGATGTCATTGATTGTATTATGTCACTTTACAAGCAGTGAATAAAAAGTTTTGAAAACAACTGTGTCCTAGAGGGAATGGCACACCTAGAGACTGCATGTTTGAAATGTCTAAGATGTCCCAAAAATGATGCAAACCCTAAATCCCTAAATACTTACAATAAAAGTAAAGGCATGTAGCCTTTTCTCTCATTCTCTGTTTTGCCTTTTTCTGTCTCTCACCTGCTGAGTAACTGCACTGCACACACTGTCTGTTTTGTTTGTATTTTTTGTAGAAAACAGCATGAAATGGTACTGATTCTGTCTTCTATACTAGTGACCCATATGTAGATGGAACCATTGACCTAAAAATAAAGAGTTCTTGTTTCACTTATCTACTGATTCTACAGGTGTCTTGGAAAAATAATCTGTGGTTTATTATTTCTGGCTTATCATGTGGTTCATCATCTTCCTAATGGGGTGACTGGCTTCTCAGGTGAATTAATATCACATCTATGATGCAGAGGACCTTGAACAGAGTTTTTTGGGAGATCCATCTGGTGTAAATTTGTGGTTTGACACAGCTGCTTCTGAGTTGAACTGTTTAAGCATCTTTATCTACTTTGCAGAACACCTCAATCAGTTTAAGTCAACTCACTTTTGAACTCAGAAATCTAAATATTATGGGAGAGAAGGAGGGTTCTGCATCAGAATGTTGTAATAACAATGTCTTGGTGTGCTGCACATGTATTTGATAGTTTAGGTGTTCTCTTGTGACTGGATTGTAACCAAGCAGATTGGTTTGGGTCTGAATATATTGCACTTGTGCTAAGATTCCCCCTTTTATGTTGAATACTTTTGTGGTACTTTTCCTGGGCCCTATCTGTGCTGAAAAAGAAAGTCACTGCTTCTGTGACTGACTTCAATATTTAATCCTGTTTTTATTGGCAGAGAGTCCGTACCATCGATCTATATATATATATATAAAATAAAGATTAAAAAATAGCATAGCAAACACTATTCCTCATTCCCTGCCCTGTTATTTTAAGAAGAACCTGAAGCTTTGGTGCTGCCCAAAAGGTTTTACAGGGCAGAGACTGGGGAGGGGGTAAGCAACTTCTGTGGTTCTGTCTCATCATTAGGATTCTGCCAGATTTGCTTTTAGCCTGGTGTTTTCCACTTGTAGTTTCTTGTTCCAGTAAAAAATCCTTCCTGCATGTTAGCAATGCTGTGAGCCAGTTGCTATGGTGTTCAGCTTTTTTTTTCCTTTCTTTTTTCTTTTTTTTTTTTTTAACCAATCACTTTGCTTTTGTGATGATTCAGCCCAGAATGAGAAATCAGTCACAGGGGCTAGAGCTGTAATCAAAAGAGCAGCTATTGTTGGCTTGAAAATCTATAAGAGGTTGGGAGAACAGCAGAATTTGAGTTTCAAGAAAATATTGATCACAGTCTGTGTTTATGGTGTGTTTTCTAATGTGTAGCTAAATGCTTGTGATGATGGTAATGGCAGGAGCCCTTTTTCAGAATGATGAGAAAATGTGACTAATTTCTCTCTGTTGTTTTATCACCCCGCAGCCATCTGTAATTTTCAGCTTAAAAATTTTCAGGTATCTTTATTCTGTGGCCATTTCTTATTGATTGGTTTGTTTCTTCTTTCCTTTTGTGGTGTTTCTGATTGGCAGTATGTTTTTGTATAGGATATTATTTGCTAGTGGAAGATGACAAGACTCTGCTGTTTGCCTTTTCAGTATTGCTGTTTGGGTAATCAGAAAATTCTGAAAGCCTGCTGGATTATGTAGCAGGATTTTTTTTTTTATATTCTGACAGGTGAACTATCCAAAAAGAGACTTTTGTGGGTCTTCTGCAGGTTTGATGAAGCTCTTAGCTGCTTGAAGGCAAGGTTGTTCTCCCACCCATCCTGTCTGCACCTGTATCAGCAGGAAAAATAAAAGATACTGCTTCTTTTAGACAGAACAAATTCTCTCCAGAGCTGTGACTAGAAATAAAACTTTTCAATTTCAATTTAGAAATCACCCTCATAAAAGACCGTGCCACATAATGAAAGATTATCTATATCTAGAGAGTGCACCTGGTAATAATGAGGATGTGAAAGCCCATTTTGAGTTTGGAAATAAGTAGACCAAATAAATGAAAATTTCTTCCAGGAATGCTTCTTGTACAATACAGTGGCCCAATGCTTTCCCAGTGGCTTCTCCTGAAGAAACCTTTGCTTCCAGAAGGGTCAGGAGAGCTTTCCTTCTCTTGCCCAGAGCCTTAGGAGGTAGCCCTGGGACTGGGTGCAGGGAATGATGTCCCACTGAATGGTATTTCTCACTGAGTGTGAGCAGAACCCCCTCCTGGTTACCAGGGGTTTGACTCAGAATAGTAACTAAATGGTGAGCTTGAATCTTGGAGAGACTTAAAACAAGAGAGCATGAACTTTTCACCTCTTTCCTAGCTCCATTTCAGTGTTGAATTCCTCCCTGAGATCCAGCCAAACTTCAGCATGCTCCTCTGCATGCTGGCAGAATGCTAAAAGAAATAAAAGGTTTCTAAGCATGGGGGGCATGGCTCTGCAAGAGATCAAAACCTCAGTGCCAATAGCACGCTCTGCTGCTCATCTTCTGATGTCTTCAGATGGGTTTTTTACTGTTTATTAGTGTTCTTTTGCTTATTTGAAAGGCCTGTATCCTAAGTTACAAAATTTGTATGAACGAGCAGCACTCATCGTGGTATTACAGTTATTAGAGTGTGGCAGATAGGTTTGCACTGTAATAAATGTGGGATATTTATATTGATTCTTATCTTCACCTAGAAGTAGAACTGTAATTACAGGAGGGAGAGGAAAATATGAGAGTTGTTCTTCTTGGACATAGCTTTTTGGTGATTTGCATTCAAAATGTGTAAGGGGGCCCCTGTGAAAAGTGAAAATTTGAAAAGTGCTGATTTGTAACCACTGTGGACATTAAAAATATTGTGACCATCATCCCTGAAGGAGATTAAGAAACCAAAATGCTTAGAGGCATGTTGCCAGTATTTAAGTCCCAGTTAATGTCTTCAGTCTGGGTTTTCACTTGATGGTGAAGATATAGTGAGTTTATTAATTAATTCACCATTGAATAAATCTAATTATTAAGTGATGATGGTTTGAAATGTGAATGTGGAAAACCTCAACCAAATGGTTCCTCCTAAAACAACAGAAATTCAAGTTACCAGGGTTCTCGTAAAGTTTGCTGCAGAGAAATGTTTGGATGGGGTCCTCCAGCGGTGGCATAGATGATCTGGAGATAAATTAATTTATTCTTTCTTCAAGCACCACAGCATTGATCACATAATTCAAAAAGCTTTGAGTGTCTGAAAATCCTGAGCCAGAAAGTGGATGCGAATACCCAAGGTCTTCAAGGATTTTTTTTTTTGCAGTGGCCCTGGCATTTTCACACTTTTGCAAGGACATACAGACAAGATATTAAATTTAGTAGTTTTGGGGTCATGCCTAAAGTACATGGATATTCCTCTGTCACTTCACTTTGCAATTGGTGGAAATATAATTCCACTGCTATTCTAATAGAGCTATGGTGGTCTGCATACTCAGAAGACTTATACCATTACCACCAAAAGAATTTAGATTCATGATTTCTTATAACTACTGCTTTTAACAGTGCAAGTTTAAGCAGTTAAAAAACCTCTCATGAATACACTGCATGCAAATACTGAACTGAATAACTGACTTGAATGGATTGCTGCTGTCTGGACTGGATTCACATGATGACAAATGCCTTCATAAGAATGACTGCTTTGATCCAGCATTTGGTCTTTCTGAATTTTAAAGCTCTGCAAATTTAAATATCAGCATGTGTAAATAAGCACAGAAATCATCCTGGCATGTATAATAGATTTTTTTCATTTCCTATTCATTACTTGCATGTATTTGTTTTCCAGTGTATCTTCTAGAAAAGATAGGGTTTTGAAGAAAAGTGAAAAATACAGATTAAAATGGAGAATATATTTCTACACAGATGCAGGAGTTTTTCTCTTTGAAGCTATGCTGACCTGGAATGAGGGTTGCTACTTGGGACTTCTCTGCTTGAATACCAATATGAATATAAAATAGGTTACTCAACTCCCTCCCCTTATGTGCTGCTGACATAAATATGGTTTATTTATCTGAAACATAGCATTTTATTTGTATGCCTGTGCATTTTGTTTCTTTTTTTGGCTTTGGTTTTTTTTTTTTCCTTTTTATTTTTCACTAGGGAGATCCTACCTTTAAAAGAGTAAAAGCCCCTCTTCTCTAGGTGCTGTAGACTGTTCTTCTGGGGTCCATTTTAAATTTTAGTGAATTTTAAGAACCATGTTAATGGTTCTGAAACCCCTGCTTCAACAAGCATTCTGTTGAACTGTTGTTACTGGAGGGTAAAAGGATTATTCTGAGCTGAATCCCTTCAACAGCTGGACAACAGAGTTTTCACTCAGGAATTTGCAAGGTACTTAATTATTCCAATGTCTTAGATCAGCACTGAGCTATCAGCACCTCTCTGGTATTTCTAGAAATAGTACCTGCTTGGTTGGGGGTAGGAGTACCAGAGAAGAAACCCTCTTGAGCCTCAGATAATCACACCTATGGAAGGAAGTCCAAAGGAGTTAGGAAGATATGGGCTGCAGCTTCTGATATGCATTCTTTGAAGTCTGGGAATGGAGACTGAGGAAATTTTATTTTTTTTTTCTGTTATTGAAGGCAATTGGGAGAACAAGGTGTTTGCTTGCTTTACAGGGTCAACAGTTTTGTTCCTTATGAAAACTTTTCCGTAGATGAGGCAAGTGTTCACCATTTTTTTTTGTCTTGAATTTCTCTGTTTTTTAGGGAAAGCTATAAGGAAGGCGGCTCTGGTGGCATCTAGAATCCTCAGATTTCCTTGACTGAATCCATCTGGGTTTAGCCCTAGATCCCTACTCCATCCCTAGATGTAGTAGACAAAGCTGCACTGCTTGCACTGATAAATTCTATCTTCCAAATGATAGACCAAGGTACAGTCATGTATACTGACCATTTCTCATCTCCTTTGACTCTTGATTCTGTTGCTTTTTGGGTAGCTGTGACAGTGTTTGTTCCCATTGCTGTGGACTATCTTTTCACCAGCATTCTAAACAAAAATTAATGGAAAGAGACTTGTGGCCTGGCTCTTGCTTTTGATGTTGCCAAGTCCTTTTGAGTCTGCAGCTTGGTAGGAAATTTAACTTCTTTTGAGCTTTACAAGCTTGCCTTCAGTGGCAGGGGGGGTGTTGGCAGCACAGCTCTGTTTGGTTTGGCTACCTGTGGAAAAGAAAAAAAAAAATGCAATCTTCACACTGGTTCCCTTTTTTTGACACCTGTTTTTATTTGACTTTGTATGCTTAGCACTCATAAAATGAAAACAGCCTGTGTTAAAAAGAGCATGGGGTTTGACTGGAAAATAACAGCTGTAGAATGAAAATTAAAAAAAAATATGGATCAATAAAACGATTCTAAATAATCATTAATAATTTGGTTTCTTTGTCTCTGCTTTGGAAGCTCAGCTTGCTGTAGGCATGAGCAAAGCTCAGTGCCAGCTGCCTGGCCTGAGGTCAGAACTTCTCTTTGCTTTTGTTTTTGATGGGAAAATCTTCTGTCTCCTACCTGTGTCACTTCTGAAATGTAGGGGAGGTGGCTTTAATCACACAGAACATGACCAGTTTCTACAGGCTTTTGGAGTGAAGGTGTTGCTTCCCATTTTAAAAGACTTTGGTATGCAAGATAATATACTGCTCTGTTTGAATCGTCCAGGAAATCTAAAAATTAATATTTCTGAAGCATTTTTTTAAAAGTTGTCTTATTTGAGCCTGGCATTGGTTGAATATTAATTCAGTTGCACAGAGGCTGGTAAAATTTTGATTTTTACATGGCTTAGATACTGATTTGGAAGACTTCAGACTGTCTTTTCTTTTGGCCAAAGATGGGAAGGGGGAGGAGGATGCTTCCTCCATATTTCTTCTCAGTTCCTTCATGCTGCATGTTGGGCTGCAGCTGCTCACTGTCTCCACCTTCAAATATCGAGCTTTATTCTTATTTTGGTGTTATGCCCAGGTATAAAACCTTCCCCTGGCTTCTTCCTAGTGCACAAAGCACTTGGGAGGGCACCTGGGGTCTGGAATGGATGCTTGGAAGCTCAGATTGGCCCCTTGGGAATGTCCAGGTCTTGCTAAGGGAGATCTTATGCTAACCATACTCTAAATTATCAGCTGACCACAACAGAGAAATCTGTAGGACAATGTGTGAATTGAATCTGGCTTTCAAGTTGCTCCATAAAATCTGTTTACTGTCATCTGGGTTAAAAAAAAAAAACAGATTTAAAGCACAGATGCTACTGGTGTTCAGCCTTGCTGAGCTGCTCCTCAGATGGTTCTCCTTTTGAAATGTAATTCTTTCAAAATACATGTACTTGCTGAGAGGTTAATGAAAGGTTCCAGTAATTCTCCTGTTTAATTAGCATAGCACAGCAAATAATTGAAGAATATGTCTACCTTCTCAGTTGACACCAACAGGTCTCCCCTTTGGCACACAGATAATTGGCAATTTTCTGTGTGTATCATTAGTGGAACAGGAGGATGAGGACATTTTGGTTTGCTGGGTTTTGATGGTGGCTATGACAAAATTCAGGTGGCTTGGAATGGGTTGTGTCAAAGTCTTTGTTTTCTTTCACCAGGGCTGTGCCAAGGGAATATATTTTTCTTGGTGAGGAGTGACTACAGTAGTGTTGCTTGGTGCTTGCTTTTGTAGGGGTTCATTTTATCTCACTGCCTTCTCACACACTCAGACATTACCACAGCTTCCAAAAATGTGATGTGTGGCTTTGATTTTGCAGTGCTGTGCTTTTTGTCATCAAAATGTACAAGTTTAATAACTAGAGAGCTTAGATTTCTGGCAGTTTACATACTTATGCACTGTTCCTTTCTTATAGAAGTTAAAAGGGAAATTTCCTTGGGAAAACTAGTAATTCTGACCTCTGAAGAAAGCATAGAAAAGCTTATATCCTTTACTGGTATTAGTTGTTTCATTTTAGGGTTTCCTTAGTTTCTATTTGGATTTTATTTTTTCACCTATTAGTCTAATAAAACCATTTGCAAGTCTACATTTGGGCAGCAATTAATGAAGATGAGACTAAATATCAGCTTATAAAAAGTCATCTGCCACTTAGGGGATGGGAGAAGTCATAATTAAAGAGTTAATCTAATGATTCAGTAGCACATTTGTTCTTCAAAGTTTTAAATACTTTGTGAGCAAAAATTACAAAGTGGCAAACACTTTCAGTAGGTGATGTTGTACCCATAGCTTAATGCATCTAGAAATCCAAACAGTTCAGCTGATTTCTGTCTTCAGTTGTGTAGATTCTTTGCATGTTCTTGAGTAGAGTGGATATATTCTAGCTCAGATTAAAGTCTGGAAAAGTGAGGAGTAGATGCTCTCTTATTTAGATGTTATTTTAAAGCCCTCTTGTTTTTAATTTAAAAATCACATTTTAAAAGCCCACTTAATTTTAAACTGCACTATCAGCTTTTTGCTACCTGCATTTTAGGCAGTGTTACTTAACTAACTTCCTTTCATCATCTTTGTTGTTCATATATTGTTGCTTGATTGCTCTGCAATGGGGATATATTTCTTTTCTGATGAATACAATGAGCTAGACTAAAGCACATGGGCAATAAGAATGGAATGCAGGAAATATAACAAAATGACCAAACAGCCAAAGGGAAAACACAACAACAAAAAAAATATCGACCAAACCCAGAAGCCTTCCCCCACCCTAAAAATGAGGAAATCTCTGAATGACTCCTCTCCATTTCCTAAATCAAATCCAATGCCCACACACACAAAGTAGCATTTTTACAGCCTAAAATAGGTCAGATTCTGGTATTGGATGTCCAGCTGCCACTGAGCGACACTTCCCAATGCCATCCCAAAGTTCTGCTAAAGGGGAACAAACCTCAAACCCTGAAAGGATTATGGAAAGAGAGAAGCGTTCTTCCTGCTCATTTTAATTAGGGATTTAGAATATGTTTATCCAGGTTTTATCCATTAAACTTTATGACTGATGCAAACAAGCATTCCAGCTCTAACAGAACTACTTCTGATGCTAGACTGCTATGGAAGGGCAGCTATGTATAAGTTGGTAGGATATGGATATGTATATTGCTCCCTGTTGTTCCTAGCATTTGTAGTGATTCTCCAACATAAAAAAATGAGTGTGTAAGCTCACCAGTTCTGTTTTGTGTTTAAAATGTGCTGTAAATAATTTTCATGCTCCTTCTGCTGTGGTAAAAGTAAAATTAGGATGTTGTTATGCTACTTATTAAAAACTCGGGGCTCTAGGGGCGCTGGATTACAGATTGGTGGAGTTAATTCCCGTTGTTGCAAATAGCAATTAATTACAATTTAAGCATAAAACCTGTTAAAAAAACCCCAAACCACTTTGCCTCTTAATTATAAAGTAACAGAAGGCCCTGGGTTGCACAGTTGGTCCTTATTTACAAAGCCATAGGATTGTCCATGGTGTTGGTGGGTGGTGTTGATTCAGGGTGGTGGGGTTTTTGGTTGTTTGTTTTTTTTCTTATCTCACAAGGACCTTGATTTTTCTCTTAGCCCCATGTCCCTCACAGCCCCTGCAGAGCACCAGCTGGGGCTCCTTGCAGCATCCTCCCCCTCTTCTTTCTGCTACAGTTTTGGCAGCAGGATTTGCTGAACCACACTGTTCCCAGGCCACTCCTGTTGAACTCAAGCTGTTGTAACACCTGATGGTCAGCAAGGGAACAAAAATCAGAAAGGCAACAAAAATCGTGGGCTGTTGATGTGTCTCTGATACTCCAACTCCTTATCTTTCTTATCAGTTGTTTAATTCTGAAGAATTTGTAAGAAAACATTCAGCTATCCAGTCCATGGAATAATCCTTAGCTTAGCTTCTCCTGCAACAACAAAAAAAACCCCTAAACCAACCCCAAACCTCCAAAAAATGCAGATATTCCAGTTGCAGTGCTCTTTAGCTTTTCGAGCAGATTCTTCCATTTGTTTCCTGGTGCTACAGGCAGTATATTGGATTTTAATCCAGCTTGTAGAAAACTGTTTGATAAATGTGTTATCTAGGAAAGTGAGTGTAATTTTTAATAGCTTGGCAAACTGCTACGTTGTGAAATGCTTTTATCAAAACTTTACCAGGCACAGACCTCTTAAGGAAACAGATACAAGGCAGGGAAAGAAAAGGCTGCTGTGGAGACTTAGTTTGATTAAAGTGTTTTGGTAAAGAATCCTTAATTATTTTAAAGAAAGCCACAGTGGGGGTCTTTTCTCCTGTGCTGCTCAGAAACTGGGAAGTTTTCATATTGCATTCAAATGCATGATGTGAAATTAATAAATTATTAGCTACATCTCCTTGGGGCACAGGCACTATAAATAGCTTTTCCCAGTCTATTGCTTTCTTCTGCTCTCCAGAATTTTGTCAGGTTGCAGACCAGAGTGAAAATGTCTCCCATCAGCTGCCCTCTGAAGCCATGTGTGTGACACAAATTTGTTTATTTTTATGGTAGACAAGAAAACAGAGGATTTCTTGGATCACTGACCCCTGATTCTTCCCAGAGAAACAAAACACCTCTTGGTTCTACCACCTGTGATTATTGTTGACAGTAATAAGAAGGGAGAAGTCTATGTTTGATTATTGAATGAGATCTATAATACTACCTGCAAGGGTGTAAAAAGGCTTTTTAGTCTGGGGCTGTGAGAAGCCCTTACTGAAAAGCCATGGATGAGCTTTGGGTGTTTTCATGCTAACAAAAGTAAGTGAACAGGAGCCATTAAAAAGTTGACATTTTGGGCTTTGAAAAGTTGTGTTTCTAAACCTAGAGGACCATGGTGTTTTCTGGTGTACATGAGCATCTAGAATTCTGGTTTGTAGGAAGAGAGGCCAGTGCCCTTGGTTGTAACACTTGCCCTGCCTTGATGCTGATGAACCAACCATGCTGCCCAGGATAGATTTCCTCCAGAGATATTTCTTTTATTTGCAGGTACCAGAACCTGAGGGGGTGAAAATTGCCCTGAGCTAAATTCCCCACCTGTTCAATTCAAAATTCTTATAAATCCAGGATTATTCCCTGTGCATCACTCTTTCACCATTCCAGACCAGAGATGGAGTTCAGACTCCTCAAGAAGTGATCACTCTAAGGAACCTCCATCTTCATGTTCGTGTTCCCAAGTTCCATGTGGCCTCTAGAGGTTCCTCAAATACTGATGCTGCCTCTGTTTTGAAACACAAGATTCTTGAGTGATGAAGTTATGCAAGTCAGAAATGCCTTGGCTTAAAGGTACCTAATCCTGACTTAATTCTGGTTGAGGTGGACTCAAACACCGACTGAATCTGTGGAGGATCCTGAGATGTAGATGTGTTCAGTTTCTTGAGGCTGGTATTTTAGGGTTCAAATTATTCCCAGGAAGCCAGGACCCAAGAGCTGAGAGTCAAAGAAAGAAAAACAGAGGTGTGGGAGTCAGAGAGAGAATAAGAAAGGGGAATGCTGGCCCTTTAGTAATTAGAAAGAGGGTGGGGAGGAAAGCAAGTGTGCCCACCTACTCCTCTTGCTATACTAATGAGCAATGCACTCCCTCAGGGGGTTGCAGCAATAAAATCCCACCAGAAAATTACTCCAGTGTTTTACAGTGGCTGCAAGGAGTGAAAATTAGTAAGTACAGGTTTAAAACACATTCAATATCATCGGGTATGATGGTGCACTTGAACTTGCTTGAGTGATCTTGCATGCTGCCTTGGAGGGATACATCATCCATACAGTTATTATCATCTTCTAGGCCAAAATGACATTGACACTGGTGGAGATGCTGATGGGAGCAGAATAGTGCAGCTCCAGTGGCAGAAAAGGACAGATTTGGTACCTTCTGTTTAAGTTGTCAAGGTTGGCTGAATTCTCAGTTAATTTAAAATCCTGTTTTATGGCCTCTATTACACAGGTTTCTGCCCCCTCCTTGAAATCTCTCTTCTGGAGTGACAGGATGGAACCAGTAATGTTGGTGCTTTTTGTTGATTTTAATTTTTTTTTTCTGCTTTATTCTATGTAGGGTGGTTTTTTTGGTCTTTTTAAAGGAACAATCCTTCTTGCCTCATAGGCTTGCAGGGGAGTCTTCCCACTTCTTTTTGCCTGTAATCTAAGTCTTTAGTGCTGAATTTAAAAACCAGATGATTCAATTTTAAAATGCAAACAGAGTCCTCATTTGCTGTGGCTGGCAAACTTTCCCTTTTATCCCTCAGCCAACTTTTATCCAGTCCACTGGTTCTCCTCCTCTGTGTCATGCTTGCTAACTTTTGAAGATTAATTTTTGATGAGAGACACTATTAGCATGACTTTGGAGATTCACATAAATTAGCCCTGCAGCTTTCACTTGCTCTTTGTTGTTCTTGTGGTGAAGAATTTCCTAATATTTCTCCAGTGTAGCCTACATTCTCTAAAACAGTACCAAGTGTTTTTCTAATTTATGTATTAAGTAATTTCAGCTTGATTTTTTAATTGAGGTACAATACTGACTATTGTATGGAAAACTGGGGGGGGAGAGTGAAGCAGAGAAAATGTCAATTTTCCTTTGTTGTTTACACAGCTATGAAATCTTTGTGCAGTAAATTCAGGGGCAGCCCTGGTAGCTCTTGTACCATTGAGGTGCCCTGAGATGCAATTCTTATTTGTAGCCTCTAAGTAGAGGAGCAGCACTTTCCACTGCCCTTCATTAGGAGCAAACTGTGGAATGAGGCTTGGTTTTCTCTTGTCTCTTCATTTTTTCCCCCAGAAGAAAGCAGACAGAGCCTCCCTTTGCAGTTCCAGATGTCTGGAGGGCATCAGCAGGAATTTATTCTCCTCCAGGAGGAACTCATGAAACAAGTGGTTGTGCTTTGTGCATGTTTGCACTCTTTGAAGTCACCAAGAAAATTCTTTTCAGTGCCCCAGTGTTCTGCCACAAATGAGTAGAACAGAGAATTAGTGGAATCCAGGACCTAAAGCTGATCAAAATAGCAAGTGCAGCCCTGGTGGTAGCAGAAGAGATGAAGATGCAGGCTGATGCTGATTAACTCAGCAAATTTCACAGCTATGGGCCCTGGGATGATGATTTTTACATTTGGGACAATAATGATGAGTGTCCTTTACATTTCTGAGAGCTGGTGAAAGTGACATAGAGTTAGGTGTTTATATATTGATATTGTACAAGCTCAGGTATGGGTTAGCTCTCTGTTTTTTTCTGCAAAGCAACATATTTTAATACCCAGAAGTCTTCTGGGGGTCTTTTTTGTGTAAATTATTTTGATTTTTTTTTTGTCTTCTAGTAAAACCCTAGATAGTTTCTACTGCTGTGAATGAATTGATTCTACTTTGTTGCAACTCAGTTTTAGGGAGAGCTCATTTAGGGCCAAATTTGCCACCTGAGTTTTTATCATCCAGGAACCTTATCATTTGCTTGCAGTTCACTTGGAAGTTCCTTTCCTACTGGAGCTCAAAAGCATTGCAGGTTTTTTAAGGTTCCTCCAACATTTATGATTGGTGGGAGGGCATATATAGGTATGAAGGTTAATTAAATCAAGAGGTGAAGTTTGTAGAACAGGGAATGCTTCATTAAGCCCTGTGTGAATTAACATCTACAATCTGTTCACAATACCCCAAGTGCCATTCACTGAGACAGTGTAATTACAGCTTACACACAGTTTCATTAGTTTGTGTTTCTTCTACTGTGGTTGACATGTATGTTGTCTTTGCTGAAACCCTGGGATAGAGGAGGGACTGCTCGCTGGTGGGCATCTGAGCATACTGACATTCAGAGGATAATTTTTCCTTTGGGTTCTAAAATGCCTTATCCCAGATGTAATTAAGCTTGTAATTCATCAATTGACACTTTTTTTTTTTTCTCAAATTCCAAATCTAGCTGAAGACTTGTGAAATGGCTCTTCTTGTGCATTTTTTTTTTTTTTTTTTTTTGGGCTTTAAACAGATGGGAAGTAATAATTATCTTTCCTCACTGCTTGTACTTCATCTTCTGTTTGGGCTGGTTTTTATTTAATGCTCCTTCTTTTTTTATTATTGTTTTAGGGCAGGGCATTATGAAAACCTAAAGATGCAGTCTTTAAGGTGCATCCCTCTATAATGTGTTCAGGCAGCTGTAAAATTGAGGTGTTCATGGGGACTTCAGAGAAAATGTAACTTTATAGATTCCCATTTCTTTTTTTTTTCAAAAACAACTTCTGCTCTGTGAATGCACTGAAATAAACTGAAATGTTATCACCAATCCAGGCAAATTTTCATCTCTTTTGGTGTGCCTTGAATTGATTCCCAGAGAAGAACTGTTAAAGCTCCAGTTATGATTTCTGCAAATTAGAGACTAGATGCCTACATAAAAATTCTGGGAAGTCATGTGAACATACTTAATATTACCCTTGTGGTAGGTCCCATGGGCCTATTCAGGTGAGACAAATTAAAGATGAGAATGTACTTGAAGTCACAGGTCTGTAGAAAGAAAGGCAATATTAATGAGGGTAATAAAGAGACTGGTGAGAAGAAATGAATAATGAGCTTTATTGCAAATCTTATATGTTGGTTATTCTTTTATAATAGAAAAAACCCTGTGTAAATGTTCCTATGTGAAGTTGCTGAGCTGATGGAAGAAGGGAAGAAGAGATGTAACAAAGGCAGCAATAAAACTGACCTTCCCTTGTCCTCTCATTGTCCTATTTATATCTAAAAATATATTTAAAGGCTTTATTGACTGGATTAAGAGAATACCTGTTACAACCAGGTGGCATCCCAGCCCTGTCAAACACTGGCAAGTGCCAAAGTGATTGGAATCTTCTGCCATCAGTCCTCTGGCTCTTGTCTGAAAATACCGAAAAGCTTAGGGTCTGCTCCAGAACTGGTTTGCCCTTTGTTGCATGTTGTATTTTTTTGGTATCTAATAAAGTATTATTAAAATACCTCACCCAAGCTGTCTGCCCAAGTTTTCCCATGCTAGGAAACCCAGTGTTTTGTTTTGAGGTGCTGTTCTAAGTTTGTGTCTGTCTTCTGTAGGGTTTTCTATAACTCGTGTCAATCTCCTGAAATTTCCTGCTTTCTACTCTTGTGGAATATATTTCATGTAAGACCATTCCATGGGAAAGGTGAGCAATAAAGCATGGATGAAATTATCCAGGGACTTAAGTTAGATCTTATCAGTATATAAATTATTGCACAGACCATGGCTGATGTAACTGCAGAAACCATTGTCTGCCACAACCACCCTAAATCATCTGAGTCTTTCAGGAGCAGAATGTTCTGGGGCAGAACTTCCAACCTTCCAGCACATAATGAAGAATTATAGCCAAGCAGATGAAGGAATAAGGGAACTAAAATGTCATTCCTTGGCTTCATGTTCTGTCCAGAGATGGGTTTCAGTGCTGCCACAGAGCACTGGCTGCATTGCAGGCAGGCTGTGAGGAGGAAAAACTTGCATGACAGCTCTGGATTTTGGTGTTGTCTGAATTTGGGCATCAGGAGATGGATGACTCTTAGCTTTAGGATGATGGATAGGAGCTTAAAAAAAACCAACAAACCAAACACACATATATATATATATATTTAATGTCTGTCTTTTGAAGTGAAAGAGCTTTTATTTGGGTCAGTATAACACACATCATTACCAAGAGCAGCTGGTTGTGCCTTGGTTGTGTCTTCTCAAAATAAAAGGCCTTGTTATTTAGTCACTTCTGTGTCACGAGAGTGTGTGATGCTTTATATGTGATTAAAATGAACATGCCACCAGAATCTTATAACTTAGACAGTGCACAGCAAGTGGTAACAAAAAGAAAAGGCAGGTAAGTGCAGGAAGCATGAGGGTTACAGTGGCAAAAAGCTGATGAAAATGCTTTCATATACCAATAAAAGCTTTCACTTACACCTCACATGTGTTTCCTCACTGCATGTTGCCTGTGTGTCTTGCTGGTTATTTGATTTTTGGCTTTGTTAATGTATTCTACTCTTAGACATTGGTCCTGATGCTGTTTCCCTTGAAGTCTCTGGCAGGAACTCCTGGTGATTTAAACAGGGTTGGATCAATCTCAGTAAGCAAAGGCTGGTGGGATGTGGTAATGAGGAAACTGGCACTTTAAACTTCTTTGAAAAGGCAGTGTTTTGTTAGAATGAATAATGAAGCACCTTGTAATTCTTGTTGTTCATGTAACAGGTGTAATAAGCCTATGGAAAATAATGCATGCTCCATCATAACTACCCAAATACCAAAGTTTTTCTTTCCCTATTGGCATTCTGCTCACCTAAGTCTTCAGCAGTTGTCCAGAAAAATGTTTTATTTCCATAGTGTTAAGATGATTGCTGTGACGATATGGAATTGCTCAGGTTCTGGATCTTGTTGTTTGTTCAAATAAATAGGGCTAACTGTGGATAAGTGCATGACTGCATGAATCCTGCTTGAATCCTGTTAATCTCCTTGCATCTGGTATGTTGTAATCAATGGCTGAATACTTGGTGTAGAACATTGCTATTTTTACTTTTGAGTGTGATTTTTTTGTTGTCTTTTTTTTTTTTTTTTTTTTCCATTTAATAAAGTTTTCCCTACCCTTGTGCGATAAGAAAATTTCAAATTATTATATTTGCATAAATTGTTGCTTTATCCTGTCTTTAACCTTATGACTCCAGGATTACTCCTCTTACTTGTGTCCTATTCACTTTTATCCTTCTTCTGTTTCTGCCATGTTCTTTCCAGCAGTAGGATAATTTCTTCTGGGTTTTCTTATGTTTCTTTATTCTAAAGGGATCTCATCAGCTTAATGGGAATTCAGCTTGCTTACAAGTTGAAAATCCTTTAGACTGATGTGCTCTGCCTTGACAGCTCATTCTCAAATGCAAACAGGACACATGTCCATTACACTCTGTAAAATGGACGTGTGTCAGAGCAGCAAATGGGAGAGTCTGCCTTGTAACATGTGTATTTGTTTTTAAAAATTTATATGAAGGAGAACAACTGAAGTGGAAGACAACTATTTCTCTGTGGGCATCTTGTTGTTTTCTTTTAAGTGGCTTTGAGGGAGAAATTTCTTAACTATTCAGATGTGTAAATAGGCAAGCAGACAACTCATGACAGCTGCAGAAATATCTGACACTTTTAACATTTTTTTAAGCCTCATCTATTGGTGTCTTTCATGCCCCTTCAAAAAAAAAAGTATCCTTGCTGATTTTTTCAGTGGTATATACCTAAGAAGCACCAAACAATGTAAAAACATTCAGTGCATCAAATGGAAACAGATGTTTAATGAAATGTAATGAAATTTGTTCACCTGTCCATGCACATGTTTGATGGGTATAACTATTTAATAAACAGCTTGCCCATGTGTTGCCAAATAGTGGATTGAATTCTAGTAAGTCTGCTTAAGTAGCTCTGTGCTCATGAATATGACATTATTCTATTTACACCTTTCCAACTGGGTTAAAATGTCAAAAAGATCTATTTTTGCAATATAAGTGCCTCAATTCTTTTTGACATTATTTTCTGTAGCTCATTTTCTATGCATATCTTTCTTTTATATTATCATCATGATGGTATTAATTTGGATGTGCAAATTAGCTCTTCATGATGTTGTCATGTCAGCATCTGGATTGAAGATGTGGTGGTTCATAAGCATCACATCCTATTGCATTTCATCAGAGTCCCCCTTTCCTAATCTAATTATTCATAAGGAACCTTGGGGATTGTGCTAATGGGCATATGAAGCAATAAAGAGTAATGAAAGCAGTTGTGTTACTGCTCTGCAATTAAGTGTATACAGAATACCATTCATATAATTAAATTCAGAATTTTTACCACTCTTTTTCTTCTTCTTTATAGTACATTAATTATTTCTCTGAAGTTAAAAATAACGGTAATGGAGTCTAAGAGCTTTGTTTTGTTTTGTTTTATGAGAGCATTTATATTCACAAGCTGATTTTTGGCTTTTATTGTTGAAGGCCTTCCGCAAATAAGTGCCCAGTTGCACGAAATTATTTTTACGGATTTTTCACGTTTTATGTGAAAAGGTGGAGAATGTTTCTGGTTGAGGCAGAATTCAAACTGCTGGGAAATTGAGGGGGGGTGTGGAGAGGGTGTATGTGCAGTGTGACATTCATGTGATGTTGTGTGCAGTGGGTTGATGGGGTGCAATCCTCACTGTGCTGCTGGTGATGTGTGTCAGCAGTCATTGCAATTTATAAGTTCAGCCTGACCTCTGGTCCAGGCTCAGTTTTCTGTCTTTGCTCATTTGGCACGAGTGCTTTGATGAATGATGAAGTATTGAGATCAGCTAGTCGATATGTTTTCCACTGATAATTCCATATTAATCAGTGCTGATGGTTAGGATCTTTAAGATCCACTGCCAACCTGATTGAAATCAATGGCAGTTTTGCCTCATTGAGTTGGATGGGAACAAGAATGAGGCTTTAACCACAGCAAATTATAAATGCCAATCTCTGTTCGTGTGTCATTCAGGATGAACAAGAGTTTATGTGGTGCTGGCAGGCTGGAAAAAATCCTTTTCCTTTTTGGTAGCAAAGCTGCATTTAGCTGAAAAAATCCCTAGGTAGCCTATTAGAGGCGTTTCAGCTTTGTTATACCCAACAATAGGGGATGTGGCCACTTGCTGATTCTACTTAAGTAAGTAGTTGCTACTGCTGAAAATAGCTCCAGAGACTGCTGTGCTGCTGCAAATCTGCTGCAGACAGCCTGCATTAAGCTTGTTATCTTGCCTTTCCACGTGAAATTCAGACTTTATTTTAATGCTGTGGAGTAGGGGATATTAAATAAATTGTGCAGGTCCTTTTTTAATACAGCTCCAGTGACAGCCATGATGTTGTTCCATAGCAACCAAGAGGAATGGTGCAGGCAGCCTCCATCTCTGTACACAGCTGGTTGAGATGCCATCCTTTGTTCTTGGGCTGCCTTAACCAATAAAAACTCTTGACTATCATTTAAAAACAAGATCATAGAATTTGCAGGGTCAGCAGGGACTCATCTGTGTAGTAAGCTACTACAAAACTACGTGGTAGCTTCATAAAACAACTCTTCCAGGATATCCTCTCAGTTGCTCCCCAGGTACCTACCAGGAGAAATGAGCTGTGAAGTTTGAATGAGTGTTTAATAGGTCCAGGTCTAAATGACAGAATGTCAGAGGAGGACTGGCAGCTTCTCTCTGATCATTGCTGTGACAGCAAAAGGAGAGAAGAAAGAGGGGGAAGTGCACAGAAAACCAGGTCTCTCAGCTACATTTCCAGATTGCTTCGGGCTTTAAAGGTCAAACCCAACACCTTGGGTTTCTACCTCCATAATTACTAGGAGGAAAACTTTAGAGCAGAGGAATAGTGTGCTTGTGGCATGACTCAGCCAGCATCTGCACTCTGCATCACTTCATGCTTTGAGACATTCTGGAGATTCAGCACTCTATTGGTAAGTCATTAATGTCATAAGTTTTGAGAAAAGAAAGAAAAAAAGTTACATTTAACTTACCATCTGTATTAAACACTCATGGTGCTTGGTCATGTTGGTGATCTGCAAAGTCAGGTGAATGCTGACAGGATTTCTTGTGTGATTAAAGATTCTGCTGCAATGACTGGCAGGTTTTTTTAGCCATTTTCTGTAGCTGACCATTGCTGTTCATATTTGAGCTTGAATAAAAACTCAGCATTGCTTTCACGTGCCTGCTTAGCATCTTCTGAGATAACAGACACAGCTGGAAATCAGTAAAGGAGAAAAAAAAAAACAACAAAAACCCTTTAGTCCATTGGAACAACTTTTTACTTTTGTTGCTTTTTATTCTACAGTGTTAACAATTATATTTTTCTATTTTTTCTCTGGTAATTTGTGGTTTCCTACATGATTTTCAGCAGCTTGCCCAGGGAGGGGGTTGAGGCCTCATCCCTGGAGATGTTCAAGGTGAGGCTTGAGGAGGCTCTGAGCAACCTGATCTGGGTGAGGGTGTCCCTGATACTGCAGGGGGTTGGGCTGGGTCACCTTGAGAGGTCCCTTCAAACCCAAATTATTTTATATTTCTATGATTACAGGATGAAATCCTTAATTCTCTGCACCAATATATTAAACAGTGACCAATTGAAATAATATTCTCATTGGCTACTGGTTGCTTCCTACTCTCCCTTTTACTTCTGATATTTGTGTTTTTCAATGTAAAGATGAAAATCAGTGTTTAGAACAGTAGAAGATTTGATTTTGTATTCCTATCTTGTGTGTATGTATCTTTAATCATCCAAGTAATCCTGGTAAACAGAGAGTATTTCTGGATATTCACCTAAAAACTTAAAGTCAGCCTTTCCTTGACCATCACATGGCTTGAGTTCTAGTAATAGTTTTTATTCTTCCATTTTACATACAAATTATTATTGTAATGATATTGAAGTTATATTTGGGCAAATCAGATGGAGGGAGAGGGTTGCTGCCTGTTTTTCCTTGTCAAATCAGTTTCTGTGTCTCTTGTAAAGTGAATTTCCACCAAAAAAAGAAATTTCACATCCCTTAGATAAAGAATATGCTCATTTACAAAGATTATAATGTATTTTTTGGCCCTGTTTTTAATACTTTGCACTGTAAATGACATCCCAGTGGAGAATAATCATCATACAGATGTTTGAAAGCTCCTTCCTGCTGAGTATGGTAATTGAAGTCTATAAAATGTCATCAGACTACACGTTGTTTCTAATTAGTACAAGGCAGTTTCTCTGAGCTTTGTATAGTTTTACTGGCCTCTTTCCTTCATTATTTTACCAGCTGGCTAGTAAGTCTTGTCAGTAACTCAAACAAGCAAACAAACAAACAAAAAAACCCCAAACAGATCAGAAGAATGAGATTTTTGAGTGGTTCATAGTGTCTTGCTTTCCTTTATCAAAATTACCAATTTTTATATGGTTTTATATACTGAAGCAATCAGATTTTTAGCTCTAGCTCTCTTGGTTCTACTCTAGCATCTTTTGAAAGACTATGTTGTTCAGGAGAAACATTGCTGCAACACTAAATCTCTTTCCTTCTAATAGGGCTTTTGTGATAATAATTATCATCGATTTTCTGAAAAAAAAAAAAAGAAAAAGAAAAACATTTTTAGTGACTGCTTGATGGTTATGGCCCACAGATCCCAGGATATACTTGGAACAGTCAGCAGTGGGAAGGAAGTGGGCAGATGGAAGAATATCTTATGTTGAAAAGAGCTCAGAAATCTGTGCAAAATCATTAAGAACAGAAACTTTACTGCCTGTTGCATCCTCTCTGGGTTCATGTACTTGGTCAGGTCCTGAGGTTCTTAGTGAGGGTTGGATTGTGCCTCCAAAACTGTATTTCCCTTTGGTAGGTTGGTGTAGCCTCAAGAACTGTCCCTGTATTTCCTCATGGCTTGTTTCAAGCTGTCTTGACCTTCAATAATGTGGGATGGCTTAATAATAATCTTACAGTTTTATAGGATTTTAGAAGAGAGAAAGAAGTAGAGCAGACCCTGGACTGCTTTTTTCAGGGCTTTTAAGAACAGAATGCCAAATTAGAACAATTTCCCTTTGTGGTAAGACTCTGAGGCAAAACTCCTAATGATTTTGTGGGTTTTTTTAAGGTGAAATTTATATTTCTCCCTTATATGTGGTGAACACTTTGCCTGAATATCCAGAGAGCACATCCAAAATTTTTCATGATGCATTGCTTACGGGATTCCTTGGTGATTCCAATTGAAGGATTCTTCAATAACATCAAAGTTCCCAATTTCCTTGCAAGTTGAGGAGGTTCTAGACCTATTTTTTTCTATTAAAAAACTAATAGCCATTAATTTTTGAGCTGACATGTATCTTGACTAAGATTTAGGTAGCTGAGTTGATCCTGCCTGAATGCCAGCATCCTGAGGATGCAACCTTCCAATATCTGAAGGGGCTAAAAGAAAGCTGGGGGAGGGCTTTGGGCATGGGGGTGGAGTGAGAGGACAAGGGGAAATGGGTTAAAACTTGAAGAGGGGAGATTTAGGTTGGGCATTAGGAAGAAATTCTTTAATTTGAGGGTGCTGAGCCCCTGGCCCAGGCTGCCCAAGGAAGCTGTGGCTGCCCCATCCCTGGCAGTGTCCAAGTCCAGGTTGGATGGGGCTTGGAGCAACCTGGGCTGGTGGGAGGTGTCCCTGCCCATGCAGGGGGTTGGCACTGGAGGAGCTTTAAGGTCCCTTCCAACCCAACCCATTCCATGATTTTATGATCACTCCAGGGTGATGCCAGGTGGCAGCAATGGTGCCAGCCCTGGGGAAGGGGTTTTCTCTCTACCCAACCAGCCTTTGGCATATTTTCCAGCATCTACTCTGCAGCTCTGACTTGGGTAAAACTTTCCCCTTTTCATGGTCCTTTGAAGAACTAACTAGCCTGTTTTTCTCCTGCCTTGCTACTGAGAAACCTGTCAACGCCTTTTCTTTTCACGCTGTATTTAATGGGGATGTCAACACTGCTTGAGGGAGGATGGTGAAAAGGTATGTTTTGTAGTTAGCTCTGGTGTGTCCTGACAGCAGCACTGTCTTGGGCCCAGCATCATTCTCCACGTTGTTCTCTTGCTTTTGATGCCAGCTGAATCAGAACCAGCTCAGATCCTCCTCTGCAGTGTTCTTCTGCAAACACAGCAGCATCTCAAGTGCATATCCATTATTCATCATTATAGTGGGATTAAAATAGACCCGAGGCTTCAGTTGGCCTCCTGCCTCAGAGCTGCTGTGTTGCAGCAAAGGCAAGAAGTGCTTTGAGAACACAGCAATAATTACTGGGGACTTCCTGAGTGTTAACAACCAGCCAGGGTTGGGATGCGCAGCCTCAAGGATGGTGGGAAGGGGTGGAATCCTTGCACTTCTAGCAGGGGCTTGGATGTCTGCATCTTTGCTCTGTGTTAGCAGCTCTCAAAGTAGATGGCTTCAGGAGGGATGGCCTTGGGGAAGGTTCCTACAGAGTCAGGAGCTATCACCATTTGCTTTGGAGCCCCCCCTGATCTGAGGAGGTTACTGAGAAAATTCCTCTCGGCCCATCTGGGTTGAGGAGAGAGAATTCTTGCCTCCTGGTGTTTGTTTTTCCTGGTTTTTCACTTTTCAGCTTGAGCAGTGTGCTGGGAGAATTTCCATTCAACCTTTTGCTGAAGAAGGAATGATTGAGCTCAGTGTTAAAATATGAGAGGCTGGAAGCTTTGAAGGCCACGGTCCCCAGTTGTGAGCACAGTGGGAATGCTCTGAATTCCCACTTTTATTAGTCTGGAGAGAGTTTGGAGGACAGCTTGATGTGATCACTGGGTTACCTGCATGCTGCTCCATTCCTGAGTAGGAAGAAAATGTGAAACTGCCTGACCAGTAAGCAGCTGCTGTCTCAGACATTGTCCATGGCATTTATAATATATGCTGATATGTAACTGATGTCTTTTGGGAATATTCCAAAACAAGGATTTTTATTTCCTGAGGCTGCTAGCAGTGTTTGAAGTTTCATTATCAGAAAGGTGCATTGATCTTTAATGTCTTCCGTTCCTTAAGTAATTTTTTAAATGAATAATTATAGAAATATGATGCATTTAAACTTGAGGGCTAGTTTATCATTGGGTTTTGCACACTCCAGCTGTCTAGAATTCAGCCTTTTGGGACAGAAGTTCCTCTAGTTCTTGAAACTGTAGGGTGATACAGCGTGTTTTTCATTTTGTACACAGGAGCCATCCCAGCTTTCCTCACATTTAGCTGGGCAGAGAGGAATCAAATGAAGCTCAAAAAAAAAAAAAAAAAAAAAAAAAAAAAAGACAAAGGTCCTGCTCCTTGGGAGGAATAGCCCCAGTATAGGATGGGGTTGACCTGGGAGAACTGGGGGACAGGTTAACCTTGAGTCAGCAATGTGGCCAAGAAGCATCCTGGGGTGCTTTGAGAAGAATGTGTCACCCTTGGGTCAAACGAGGTTCTCATTGCCCCAGTGAGGCCACATCTGGAGTTCTGTGTCCAGTCCTGGGCTCCTCAGTCAAGAAAGACAAGGAATTACTGGGAAGAGTCCAGCAGAGGTTTGAGAGGATGGTTAGGGGACTGGAACACCTCTTAGGAGGCAAGCTTCAGAGACTTGGGTGTGTTTAGCTTGGAGAAGAGCAGACTGAGAGGGGATCTTAGCAATCCTTATGAATAACTAAAAGGTGGGCACCAGGCAGATGGGACCAGACACTTTTCAGCAGTGCCAGGTGACAGGATGAGGGGCAACTGGTACAAACTGGAACACAAAGTTCCACCTGAACACGAGGAAAACACCTTTACTGTGAGGGTAACAGAGCACAGAACAGGATGCCCAGAGAAGTTGGGAATCTCCTCCTCTGGAGATAAAATCCCACCTGGATGCCATCCTGTGCAACCTGCTGTAGGTGAAACTGCTCTGGCAGGGGGGTTGAACTCGATGATCTCCAGAGGTCCCTTCCAACACTTCCCATTCTGTGATATATGTGAAGACTTATTTAGCCCATTTCAAAGGTGTGTTCCACACTTGTATCAAACCTTAAAGCAGCAGAGTTGAAGCCAATATGAAACAGTTTTCCTGTTCATTTTTAGACAACCTTAAGATCAGCCTTTGCTATTCTGTCAATAGGAGCAACCTTTGTTAACACCAACCTCCCCTGAATTTTCTGGTCTTGGGATCATTATATAAACTTACTGAAAAGATCTGGGTGCAAATAAGTAAAATTCCTTGCATGATCTTGGAGGTTGGACTCAGTTAATTTAGTCAGCCAGGCTAACTGGATAATTCTGAGAGGTCACAAGCACTGATTTCAAAGGATTCTTGGAATGGAGCTAATATATTATGATGTCAGTGATCTTCATCAAAGAAGTATTAGGCACTCCCAGAAGTCCCACAGTTACATGATACTGTGACAGACCCAGAGGCAATTCTGAGCTGTCAGCTGAATTGCCTTTGGAGCCTGCCAAGCAACCAGATGCTAATGTTAGATGAGTATCTCTGGCTTGGCACTGAGCTCTCCTGACAGCCAACAAGCCCTATGTGTGACCTGAGCTTGCTGGTCAACTGCTGGGAGTCTCCAAGGAGGTGTCCAGAGATGTATAAGTCCAAGCTGGTGGAATTTGGATATAGTTTATTTGGATTTTGTAGTCTGAGACTGATGAGTAGATTCCAACACTGCTGTCTACCCTTGTGTGTTGCTTGAGAAAAGCAAAGGTGGTTTGTTTTCCCTGAGCTATTTCTAGGGGCTCCCCTGGACTCTGGGAGACCCCAGCCCCTGCCAGGAGTAGCAGAAAATCCCATTGTAATTTGGGATGTAGCAGAGGGGGGGTGCCTGAGTGAACAGAATGTCTGGGAGCCCCATGACCAGCTGGCATGGAGGGCCCAGTGCTTGTGAGGGTGACATCCCAAAACTGTCCCCAAAACATCCCAAAACTGTCCCCACATCTGCTCTACCTGTCGAGAAACGTCCCTGTCGGGTCATAACCTCCCCCAGTCAGGGGATTGTCAGGGGGAGAGGGATTTTTCACAGCCAAAAGCCTTTCAAATTCTGTTCTTAGCAATTTAACAGCATGAATCACAGCACTGCAGAGCCCAGCATCATCCTGGAGCTCTCTCCTTCAGTTACTAGCACCAACAGGGCTGTTGTGTCTCTGCTTTCCTTCTCATCACCCTGTGCTGAAAGCCTCTGGCTCTGCTACAGCTCCCAGTTCCAGCCCTTCCTGATTTTTAAGATTATATTCCCCTGGCTTCACCCAAAAGCCTCATCAAAAGGGCCTTTTTCTGCCTTGGTGCATGATCTTTGAGGCTTTGTTTGTTAAGGGCTCCCACCAGTTTATTCAGTACCAGGGTGCATACTCATTTGACCCAAATGCAGGAACATTTCAAAAAAAAATAAAATGAAATGTTTTGCTGAGCCACAGCCTGGATGGTCTGTGCCTTGCTATGTGTGTAATCAAAACTGCTTCTCTGATCTTGGAGAAAAACTCTAGAGGATGCTTCAGTTTTTGCCTTTGTGTAAAATGGGAATGCTAACATTTGCTTACTGACTTCCTTGGGTTGCTGGGAGGGTTGGTGCCAGGAAAACACTTTGAATGTGAGAACTGCTGTGACAGAATTACTCAGAGCTTTGCTTCTGGAATTTAATTGCTCAGTTAAGGGGGAAAAAATGAAATAAATTCAGCACCAGCTGGCAGTGAAATTGCAGTGAAGTTTGTATGTAGTACAAGGGAAAAACCACCCGTATTGAATCTGGCAATTCAGGATTGTGTTTTAAATTTGGGATTAATTTTCATCACTATATTTTAAGGTAATGATTTTCCTTTAAAATCCTAAATATAGGTGGGGATTTTTCATCCTTGTTTTATACTAGCAATGCAGAAAAACTTGATGTTTGCTCATTGTAGATCGTTGCAATTATTCTGCACAAGCATAATCCCTTCTGGCAGTGGAAGTAAAATCAGTATATTTTAATAATTTGTACACTTTCTATTTTGGGCATCTGTTTGCTCCAAAAAGAGGGGTGAGGCTAAAGCTCTGTCAATCAAATCCTGTTGCCTAGCATTTTTAACACTTGGCAGCACTATTTCTAATCTGTTTGTTTTTCTTTTTGCTGGCAGCCAGGCTGGGCAGCTCCTCAGTGGGAAGCTCCATGGAGCTGTGCAGAAGCTCCCAGCTCAGGCAGGGTTCCTTCTGGGAGCACCAATTTAAACCCAGCTCTGGAAATTGTAAATTTTTAATATGGTACCCATGGTGATTTTTACTTTTTTGTCCTTCAGTGTTGGTTGGTTAGAGGAGAGGACTGGCACATTTCCTAATTGCACTGCTGTTTATGGAGCAGAGTGTTTGAAGCCTGTTGCTGAATCCTTAGCTTAGATGGCTGCCTCATCTGACAGCAAGCAGAAAGAAAGAAAGAAACCTCTTCCTCCATGTTTTTTTGTCCTTGGAAACCTCAGGAGAATCAATTGCCAGTGTGTGTTACACAGGGTAAACCACAAAGAAGCTTTTTGCACAGTTTAGAAGCTCTCTGTGCATATCCTTTTCCTGAAACAGAGATTGATTTGCAGTGTTTTCTTATTTCTAAGTGTTTAATGGAAGAAGAGCTATGAGCACTGTTACTGAATGGCTTGAAATGACTGAGGGTGAAAGACTTTCCAGTTTGCTGAAGTTGAATAGGATGGGGGGATCAAAATGCTTCCCTGGCTTGGTTGCTTGGGGTGCCCCTGTCACAGAGATACCTGCTGGAAAAGGTAAAAAAAAAACCAACCTGTGTTGCCTGTAAGATCATAGGGAGGACTGGAAGTCTCACAGCACTCAGTTCCCACTCTTTGGAGGCTTTGAAATAGGTAGTGGAAGGAATTGTAGCAAGATTTTTATCAGTCCACTGAGTATTTGCCATTAAGAAGGCACAAGCATTGCACTTAGGATGATAGTAATGCTAATTATATTCTGCAGAACTAATGACTGAAGCTTTGCAAAGTCTCACTGATCTAAGTGGGTCACCTTGAACGTGAGGAAACCGAAGTGCTGGAAAACCATAGCCAAAATTTGCAAAATGTGTCCTAATTTTCAAATACCCCACATCTGACAAATGTTCCTTGACCTTATTTACAACCAAGGTAGCAGAAAACTTTCCATTTATCTCAGTGGGCAGAAGCTCAAGTCTCTGACCTGTTTTCCTGGAAGCTTTGTGCTCTACAGAAGGGCAGATGGCTGCCAGAACCTTTGAAAAAAAGGACTTTGAGCTTTTAAATCAGAAATAAAATCGGGTGTGAGGGTCATTTTATGAAAAACTGATTCTCCTTGTATTCAGTGTGAAGTTTTTCTAGCACAGAGCATAGAACCCAGATAATCTATTTTACATATTTGTCCCCTAGGCATTTTTTTTAAACTCACACGGACTGTGCTCCAGTAGTTGGGTGTCATTTCCTGATTTTCTACTTTGAGAAATGCAGACAGAAATTAGCATGTGATTAAAAAGCTGTTGAAAACATCTTCTAAGCTCTTAAAATAAATATGTGCAAAAATATTGGAGGAAAAAAACAACTCCACTGCATCTTGAGCCTCGAAACAGTAAATCCCATTGGTTGTAGGAGCTCAGGGAGGGGATGCAAATTTTGGATTTTTCTTTTAGATTCTGTTTCAAGTAAATTCTCTTTCTGGGTGAGCATGGAACCTACATTTGGAAATGGGAATGGGAAAGTGCTTTCCCTGGTCCCTGAGGATCTAGGACTGCAGGGACATATGAAACTCAATGGTCTCATGATCAGCTGGGTCTGATGCAGAGCACTGAGGTATGTGTAGCATTTCTAAAATGCAAAAGTAGGAGATGAAAAATGGGGAAAAAAAGGCAGAGATTTGCTGAGAACTTGGCAGGATTTGATGTTAGGAATATTGTTAACTTTCATTTATTTTTTGCTTACTGCTGTCCCCAGACGAAGTGGTTTTGTTTCAAGCAGCCATTCAAGAGCTCTTTGGGATTTGTCTCTCTGGTTTTGGATTTCACATCAAAAAGATGTGTGTTGTTATAGTCAGGAAGAAAGGTGATATTTAGTCCAATAAACTTCTTTATTCTTTCTTGACAGAATTAAAAAGGGCTGTTTGGATGTTGCCCTCAATGTACTTGTCCTTGCTCACAAGTAAAGCCAGCCAAGGTGTCAGGAGAACAAATCCATGAAGTGTAGTGGACATAGACCTTTGGATTCCATTCTGTTAATGATTGACCACCTTGTTTCACTGCTCCCTGAAGCACTTACATTCTTCGCATCTATGTTCAGAGTCTGCTTTGGCCAAAAGCAGCTTCCTGGGGTGTTTTGCATTGCCCAGCCATCTCACAGGGAGCAAACACTTTCTGTTTTCCAGCACAAACTCCATCAGGTTTTAAAGCTATAATAAACAAGAAGCACAACCAAAAGATTGGCCAGGGTGACAAGTAATGCCAGGGACAAACTGGCAGATCCGTCCTTCATTTCAAATGACCTTTGTGGCATTCCTTTGTGTTCTTTCATGCCCTCTGAAGCTCCTGTGTGTTACACACACTCTCTGGTGTACTTTCTTCTGCCTCTTTTCTCGTGCTTTTCCTCTTTTTAATCTTTCTGCACCTCTTGCATCCTTGGACCCTCTTTTTCTCTCATCTGGCCTTCTAAGATGGGGACCCAACTGATGTGTAACCAGTGTTGTTTTGGTGACGTTGGGTAGTTTAGGTGCAGTTTGGGAGGAGGTTAACAAAATATCTTGTCTCCCAGGAGCTGGCTTTTAGCATTAAGTTTCTGCTGTGCTTTTGGCCCAGCCTGGGTCCAACCGGGCCTCTGCTGACTGACTGCGGGACAGGGAGGAGAAAATCCACCTGAAGGCTCCTTAACCCTGACAAGGAGAGGGAGGTTTGCATTCCCCAATTATATCAACAGGAAAAAACGGACAGATTCAAGTTGGGAAGGAAAAAAAAATTAAAAATTAACCTATCAGGAGAAAGAGAAAACAATTAATATTCCCCCCCCTGTCACACTTCTCCCCAGTCCCAGATCGCTTCACTGCCGCCTCCCCTCAGGGCACAGGGATGGGCAGGGGGGTTCAGGCTCAGTTCCCCACACGGTGTTTCTGCCGCTCCTTCCTCCTCAGGGGAGGATTCCTCAAGTTCTTCCCCCGCTCCAAGGTGGGCACAGAGTCCTTCAGGAAGCCCTGGGCCATGAGTCCCTCCCCTGGGGTGCAGTCCCTCAGGAACTGCTCCCGCCTGGGTGCCCACAGAGTCACAGAGCAGTCACCTCCTCTGCCGCGGGCTCCTCCATGGCTGCAAATCCACATCTGACCCTCTCCGTGTCCCCTCCAGGGCTGCAGATCCTCATCTGCCCACCTGTGACACTTCAGGGGCTCCACATTTACCCCACAGTTCTCCTTCAGGGACTGCTCCACCTTCTCCTCCATGGGCTGCAGGGACACAGCCGCCATCTCCCCATGGGCTGTGGGGACATCTCTGCTCGGGCACCTTTCCCCCTCCTTCCTCACCGACCTCGGTGTCTTTGCTTGGGCATTGCTCTCACCTCCTCCCCTCCTCTGCCCTTCAGGCTTTTTAAATTCCGTTTCCTTTCCCCTTTCTTGACTATGTCCCTGGCAGAGGCACATCCACCTTCCCTCATCAGCTCGGCCATGGCCGGTGGTGGGACCAGAACTGGAGCTGGGGGAGCTTCCAGCAGCTTCTATCAGGAACCACCCCTCTGGCTCTCCCCCTGCTACCAAAACCTCTCTGCACTAAGCCAAGATGGTTTCTGACCCAGCCAAGGTGGAGAGTGTGGTCTATGAGATTTTTGCATCGTGTTTATTTGCATTTGGAAGGGTTTCTGGTGTCACACAGTCCCTGGATCCAAGCTGGTGAATTGCACTGCAAGTGAGGAAGTAAGGGGCTACAAGAAAGCTGGTGGGGACTCTTTAGGCTCTCAGGCAGTGGTAGGACATAGGGGAATGGACTCAAACTAGAGGTAGGTAGATTCAGATGAGACATTAGGAAAAAGTTCTTCACCATGAGGGTGCTGAGCCCCTGGCCCAGGCTGCCCAAGGAAGCTGTGGCTGCCCCATCCCTGGCAGTGTCCAAGTCCAGGTTGGATGGGGCTTGGAGCAACCTGGGCTGGTGGGAGGTGTCCCTGCCCATGCAGGGGGTTGGCACTGGAGGAGCTTTGAGGTCCCCTCCAACCCAAACCATTTGGTGATTTTATGAACCAGAATGAGTGCCCCTTAGAGAGTCTGCTGCTTCATCCAACCCTCATACCTTGGAGGTTTTGTATACCTTGTTTTTCAGCTGCTTCGGGATACCCGTGAAGCTTCAGCTAAAAAAATGGAAGCAGGCTTTTTCTTTCCATCTATTTCTTTCTTTTCTTTTTTTTTTTTTCCCTTTGTCCACGTCCAAACTAAATCCTGACAACACAGCTCACTGTAGTGGCCATACCATCACACGAGATGCTGTTATACTTCTCCTCTTTTATCCCATGTGTCCTTTTGTTTTATGCTTCTCTTTGTTTTGAGCATCTTTGTTTCTTCCAGATTATGCTCCTCGGGGACTTTTGTATCAGTCTGACTGAACATTGCTTGCAGCCATGCCAGATTCTGCTGTGATCTTATTGGATTTCACAAACCAAGGTTAGGCCAGGTCAGAACTTGGTTGAAATAACGTAGACTATATGATTTCTTGCTAGCCATCGGGAAAACACACAACAAAACCTCACCTCGATGCTGATTCAGTCAGCTGAGGATGACAGTGTTGCCATGCTGATGGTAGTGATATAAAGGAGAAGTTCTGACCTGTTCTGGCTGGTTAGATTTCACAGCTTTTTTTATTTTTTCCTGAGAAAAGTACAGATGTTCCTTCCAGTGTTCTGGCTCATTCCAAATAATTTCATTTTCTAACATGATTACACTGCAGTTAGACAAAATATTATCTTCTCTGTTCTTTTTCCTGTACCATCACATGATGGTTTTTGCCCTTGTTACTGATGTCTGAAAAGCTGCATTCTTGTGCTGGGTGAAATAGTTTTGAAATTTTCTTTTCTTTCCTGGTGTTCTGAAGGATAACAAAGTATAACAACCCTTCAAATGAATGGCCCCAGAAAAAGTAGAAATTATTAGTAATAGTAACATACAGAATATTACAGTTGAGCCTTTCTTAGAGTTTCTTCACGTTTCTAACCAAAAGACTGTATGAGGAAGAGTATGTTCAAGCTTTGCTTCACTGGGTGCATCCTAGGTGGAAAATGCAATTATGGTAGAGTGCCACAAAATAATGGAAAGATTTGTTATCTAGATCAGACTTTTCTAAAGCTTTTTGGACCTCTGTGTTATATAGGAAGAAGTTATGAAGTTTGTAATGTGTCATACCTGCTGGAAAGATTTGTTGTGGCAGGATTTGGAAGAGATGTCCAGGTGTATACCCCTCCTGGAGTATTTTCATCTTTCAGAGGCTTATGGCTTGCTTTTCCTAGTCAGCATCTGTATTTTGAGTGTCCAAGTTGTGCTTTTTACCTGAGTGACAATACTGGGCCACCCGAGGTTGCATCCATTTCTGCAGAAGTAAAATGGGGAATTTAAAAACGGAGTAGGGAGATGAATACTGGGTGGAAGTTGGAATGTTCATTCTGGTTGGAAACATTTGTCTGTTGGTATTCAGGTTCCAAGTAAATCTTCTTAATAGTTACAGTTATAGTCTTCTTAATAGGTAAATTATCTCAGGCTGGGATAATCCTAATTGTTAGTGCAAAGCTTGGCACTGCCAGCAAAGATATGGAAGGTGGAGCACAGAAGAAGGCTGGAAGGAGTCTTTCATCTCTGCCATCCCTTGCCAAGGCCTTAGTGTACATGCACATCCATCAGCTCTTCCATTGTGGACCATTTATATATCCTGGAGAGGCTGAAATCTGGTTCTTAATTGCTCTGCATGCTCAAGGGGCCTTTTTCCAATGGAGAAATCTGTAGTTTGGGTCTGCAGCATTAATAAATATGGAGGGGAATGTTCTGCAAAAGGGTTAGAAGAGTTTTATTGATTCTGTTCCTACCTTCTCTGTCCTAGGAAGAGCCACCCTGGCTAGTCTTTTTTTATGAAAACAGCATGACTAATGTTCACCTGCTGAACAGATATGCTGAATAAGATTATTTTACTTTCCTTGTGCTGTTGTTTTCAGCTGTTCCTTACAGGATCAATAAAAGTGATTTTCTGACTCCAGGATAATTTTTTACCAGCAACTGCATAGCTTCTAGGGAGAGAATATTGGATCTGTTCTTTCTCAGAACAAGTTAATTTAAAAAATGATAGGTAGTTTCCAGCTCAGAATTAGTTCTTCTAATGGGAAGGAGGGATACATCTGCAAGAAACTCCTTGGGGTGGAGAGAGAATTTTGCCTTAGCACATCATTACACACTGCCCATGGATACAAAATGCTTTAGTTGCTTTTCTTTAAACACCAGTCACATAACTGCACACAATATTTAGGTGACAAAATTCAATATAATACCAAAATGCAGAGCTGTTTTTTTAATAACCCAGTTCAGTTACTATTCAAGTCTGGGCAGATATTCCCATGGACTTTGCTGGGCATTGGCTGATGCCCTATGTAAATGCAGTGTAATATTTTCTACCTGTTATGAGCTTAGAGAAGAGCATTTTGTGCCATGATGAAAGTATTTCAGGACAGCAGCAAACATATTCTCACATATAAATTCAAATGTCATGCCCAGTTATTTTATCTTCATTCTTTTGTGACCTGTTGAGAACATCAGGTGTACATTACACGTGTGCAACCATATGCACACAAGTAGACACATACTTTAATATTTATATAACTATAAATATATTTAAAATAAACATACAAATACATTTAACATTCCTCCCCTCTGCATTTACCCTTCTCCCCCACTGCACACTTCAGATAAGACTCTTTCTTCTAAAGGGACTGTCACTAGGAGACTCCTGCAGTTCTGCCTGTCAGGCTGGAGATACAGCCTTAAATGAGTACAATCATACAGGTGTCACTGGGCAAGCACACTCCTATTATTCATATGAATTTTGCAGGGTAAAAACAAAATAACCAAAAAGTGTTCTCTACTGGAAGCACTACAGATGGGCTTGACATTCCAGAAAAGTTGAGTAGATTTTTAGATTTTAAAGAGTATGTAATTTTTTAGATCAAGCTTGACTCATCTCAAGCCCCAGAGTATTACCAACCATAAGCAGAGTCTCTCTGCTCCTCCTGTACTCTGCTATGACCAAAGCTTTGGGGATTACTACCTATAAAATACACAGTCTAAGAAAGCCCACATAAAAATCAAATGCCATTAGCTTTGAGAAGCTTTGGGTTCAGACCCAAAATATTGTACCTCATCATGTTCTATTTTCCTCAAAGACCATACATTTTCTTCACCAGAAAAAAAAAAAAAAAAAAAAAAAAAAAGAAAAGAAGAAATATATATGCATACTTTCAGATTTCCCTCTTCTTTTTAGATGTAGGAGGAAAAGAAGAGGAAGGTTTCATTGGCTGGTTGTTTTTTTTGGTGTTATTTTGTCTTTGGTTTTGTTTTATATAGAATAATTTCATGGTAAAAGTTTCATAAAAAAAATGAAAAGATATTTTTCTTTACCATGACTGGGGGAAATGGTAGGTGCTGAATTTTTTATGGAGTTCCAGTAAGAATCTGACTTTTGGATGGCTGTCCTGCTGACAGGAGCTGCTGGCAAGAGGAGCTTTCTAACACTCAGCTCGTAGTTTGTTAAAAGAATGGGAACAGATGTTTCCAATTCATAAAATGCACCGAGGAAATGGTACATCCACTTGTTATTCCAATTCCTTTGAATTTCAGTTAATTTGGGGCTAGGTTTTCCAAAGAGCTTAGTTTGCTCCTGGCTCTCAGTGTGAACTGATGGATGAGGAAGGGGTTGGAAAAACCAGAGCTTTGTGTGCCTGAAGGGGAGCTGCTGACTACTGATGCTTCTCAGAACTTGGCCCATGGTTCTGAGGAGTGAATACTGAATCATTATAGAGGATTCAGACATACAATCTCTGCATAATACCCTGCATTTCCCTGTGATTGTGTATGTGATGGCTTCTTAATTTACTCTTGCAGTAGGCATTTTAATTTAAATTATGCTAATAGGGTAGGATTAACTGTGGATTATGATTCTAGCATGTGCTGTCATACAAAGAGAAGAAGCAGTTCTTTTGCTCCTACAGTCTTTTCTCCCTTCTCATCCTGATGTAGAGTAATTTGCTCTCAAGATTGACCTCAGGTTTTGATGGGGTTTCTTGGTTAAGCTGATGCCATTCCCTAGGGAAAGGGAGTTGTCAGAAATGAGAAAAAAAAAAAAAAAAAAAAAAAGAAGAGGCTGGGATCTTTTTATCTCTTGATGACACATTTTTATGGTGCTGAAATGATTCACTGGAAAAGATGGGCTCTTGGCAACACTGCAGAGGGAGCAATTCTGGGGTTGCCCTCATTCCACTGGGGCAGGGCAGGCTACACGTGCTGTGCTTTGGCTCAAAGATGGATTTGAAAATCCTGGTGCCAGGGGATTATATGGAAACCCTCATAAAGGGGGAAGAAGAAATAATATGTACAAGAGGACTGGGATGTTATTCTGGGATCTGTTGCTATCTCTGGCACTGAAAAACCTTTGGAGCAGCCTGATCTTGCTCTTCTTGAAGCATAACCTCTCCAGAGATCTCCTCCACTCCCAAACTGCAGCTGTGCTGGAAACACAAATTTGCCTTGTTCTGTTTGCACTTGTTCCATTGTGTAGCAGCCCCAGATTGGAGTGGCATGCAGCCTGTTTGCATTACTGACTTGCTGTTTAATCCATCTGTATTCCTTCAAATCCCTCATTTGTTACCTTTTGTTTCGGGGTAGTTTGGGAGGATGCTTGGTATTTGAATGGCTTTCTGTTTTTCTGTTGTATTTGCAGTCTAAAATTTTTTTTATTTTTTTTTTTCCCCTCCAGCTGATATTATTTCTACAGTTGAGTTCAACCACACTGGAGAACTGCTGGCTACTGGTGACAAGGGGGGTCGGGTTGTTATATTCCAAAGGGAACCTGAGGTATGTGAGTTGTCAATGTAGTCCTTAATAGCTTGCTGAAACCTGGTTTGATTTTTAATGCTTTAATTGGCTCTAACTGGCAGTGGTGTTTAAAATCCCAAGATTCAGTAAGGATAGAATGGCACCACTTTGGAAAGGAGGGGAAAAAGAGGAAGGATCTTTCAACTGGAAGTTTGCTGGCCGAAGCAAAAATGCTTCAAAGCTCAACAGTTCTGAGCTAAGAAAAGGGGAGGTTGCTTTTCTTTTACTTCTACACTGTTTGAAGAGTTTTTGTCTGTTGGATACAACCATTCCACTTTAAACAGTGCCTCTGTTGTGATAGCTTTGTTTCACTTGCACATTCAGTCCATCTGCAGTATCTTTTATAGGAGGCTTTGCTAAATAATTGACATTTCTTCAAAAATTCTGCTTTTTATTCAATGTTGCTTCGATACTTATTGGAAAATTTATTCCTGTAGAAAGAGTTCTGTCAATATGATGTTTTAAATGAAAAATAAAATCACACTGTCTATATTTTTATATTTGTAAGGCTGCTTATGCACCTTTCCTAAGAGATGGAGATATATTGCCATCGTAATCCACATGTTCTGTGTTGTTCTTTTCCTCCATAGAGTAAAAATGAGCCTTACAATCAGGGGGAGTACAATGTTTACAGCACTTTCCAGAGCCATGAACCTGAATTTGATTATTTGAAGAGCTTGGAGATAGAAGAAAAAATAAACAAGATCAAGTGGTTGCCACAGCAAAATGCAGCCCACTCACTCTTATCAACAAATGGTAAGACAGATGAGAGTGTACAGGACACATCAGAATTTTCCTCTTGTGCATTTTAGTGCTGACTGTATATATTTGTTCATTTTAATCTACTGCTTTAGTGATTTCCTCTTTTAGAATTTACCAAGACTGTCATAATGACTCTGATACCTGTTATTTATGTATTTTATTCATGGTCATAAGGTTTTCCCAATTGACTGTCCACAGACATTTACAGAGCTATCCTTTATTGCTGTTAACATGCAGTGCTCTCTTGTAATAAATTTTGTGACAAAGGCATCACCTTACTCAGCAGCTGTGTTTCACTGGGGATTTAGAATTCTATCTGCTATATTTGTCATAACTTTTAGTCTTTCTAGATGTGCAAATGAATGTAGACAAGATAGATTAATTTCTTATTTAAGTTCCAAAGAGTTCCACAAATCTTTGGAAGGCAGTAGGAATAATAATATGATATTGATACTGAATCATCTTTCTAGCAAGTCTGTTGATTGAAAAAAATGCTGTATATTACCAAGAGGGGATATGCAGGTGTGACACAGGGTGTGAGCCAAACATGCACAGGTATCAATTAAGCAACACTGGGACAACCACAATCCTTACAGCTGCTACTACTGCATAAGGCAAAAAAAAAAATAAAAAATCCAATTTAAAATCCTAGATCTCATTGTCATCAGAAATAAATTTTTCATGTAGAAGTTTGAGCACAGTTGGGAGTTGCTGATAGAAAAACTGGTATAATGTCACTTTGGGAATTTATGCTTTAGGGCACAGATTAATTTACATTAATTCACAGACGATAGCAAATTATGGTATGTTTTGTTGTCTGTTTTCCTTAAGGTTGTTTTTTGACTTTTGGGGATCATCATTGCAATATTTGAAATTATATATCTGTTACAGTCAAATGATTTGTTCTGATTTAATGATTAATCAGCTAATTATGAAGTTTGGGGAGTTTCCTTCTGCACTTCTTCTCTCTTGGTCAAAATATCTCTTCTGCTTCAGGTTTCTTCTAAGTAAGAACAGCTTCTTCCAAGTGTGTGATGCAAAAGCAGATTATTAGAAGTAAGCCTCTAACTTTTAATTTTAAAGTTTGCTTTTTGGAAACTCTGAGGAAATAAAGCTGAGTCTTCAGATATGCTGCTTCTCCAGTTGGCCTGATAGACCTTTATGTCAGTTTTCTGGCTGATATTAAGATTGGAGAGGAGAAAAGAAGAAATACTTGGGAAGAAATAGGAATAATCAGGAGAAATAATCAGGAAGAATCAGGAAGAAATTATTTGCTGTGGGATAATCCAATTTTAGCTTAACACTGAGCAAGCCTAGAGGCTGGCAAAATACTTTGGCCTCTGTTTTCCTTCCCTTCTTAATTCTAGAACATCCTGAGGGACCTCTTGATGGTGAAGAGGAAGAAGTGGTGCCACTGGCATAGCCTTTGGATTTTGTCTTTGCATAACACAATATCTTTGTGTTGCAAGGAGGATTCCTGTGTTCCTGGCACAGCAGGAAGATCTAAAGAGTCACCTGAAATCTAAAAGATTTTCCTCTTGGCATAGGCTTTAGGATACAGGAGGCCCATGTTGAATTCCTTGCTCTCACCCAGGTTACCTGTGAGAAGTCAATAACCACATCTCTCAATTCCATATAAAAAAGGGATAATGATATTTTCCCAACCTGGTAGACAATTAAAGGCATTAAGTGTCACACATGCTCATCTTGCGCAGGTTGTAGAAACATCTTGAGTACTCATTTATATTTACTAATGTTTGAGCCTGATATTTTAAGGCAGTTTTTGATATTTTGCTCTCTGGTACCTTAGGGTCTAAATCAGCTTTGGTTAGAAAAATGAGAACTGCAAACTAGCATCCTCTCTGTCTGCAGGCACAGGGGGACAGTGCCCATGGAAGCTGCTGGAAGGAGCATCCTTCTGGTAGAAAACCATGAGGGAAGAGTCAGTCTAAATCTCACCCTTAATATATGAGACTTGGCAGGTCTGCCCAGATCTGTGTCTGTCCTCCTAAGGAGGACTTGGTGATTTTCAAGTGGAAGAGCTTGCCTTAGGTTAGAAATGAGAAATTCTTTGCTGTGAGGGTGCTGAGCCCAGGTTGCCCAAGGAAGCTGTGGCTGCCCCATCCCTGGCAGTGTCCAAGTCCAGGTTGGATGAGGCTTGGAGCAACCTGGGCTGGTGGGAGGTGTCCCTGCCCATGCAGGGGGTTGGCACTGGAGGAGCTTTGAGGTCCCTTCCAACCCAACCCAGTCCATGATTGTATGATTCTATGACTTTTATCTGGGGCTGTTCCTGCCCAGTTCACCTCTCTCAGAGGGGATCTTGGTTCCTTTCCAGTTCATGGATTACCAACAAATCATCAGCTAAACTTTGATTGCAGCTTCTTAAATAATGGAGGCTGAAGGAACCCACCAAGGCTTTCAAATCCCACTGTGGATTTGCAGTGCTTGCAGTTAGCAAATTTTTGGTTGGTGCTGTAAACTGCACTGATTTTCTACTATAATAATAAATTAAGATTCGTTCATACCTTTTGTACCACAATATATTTGGGCTGCTTTTGATGTGAGCTACTCTGGGTAGATCAGAATTTGGCCCAAATGGATCCTTTCATCTGAGGATTTTAGGCTGCTTACTGGACATTATTTAATTTAATCTTCACAGCACCCTTGAGACTGAATGAATACTGAATCTCACAGATATGATTCTATATTTTGCAAAATATAAGCATGCTTAGACTTTCTAGGGAGCTTTTCAAGTCTAGAGACAGATGAAGAACAGAACCAACCCCTTACTGCTAATAAAATAATTTTCCTTCAGGAAAGTGATGTTTGTCAATAGCAGTCCAGTCCAATGATAGAAAATGGTGTTTTTTCCTTGCAATTCATTTTTACAGTTGCTGTATTGATGAAATTTAGAATAGGCAAGCAGGAATGTAATGTTTACATGGAACAAAAATCCCAAGTGTATGACATGCCTGGGTGTATTTTCAGTAATTAACATGGCTGATAACAAATATTTAAAAGGAGCTTTTTAGTTGCAGATTGAACTACCCTCTTGGTCTATAGATTGATGAATTGTAATATTTTTGTTTCTTGACAATTAGCATATCAGTATCATGAGGAGACACATGAAAGTAAAAGCACTTAAGAGTAGTGGAGGGATTCATTCTGAAGCAAGTAAAAGGTCAAAGTTAAAAGATGCTGTGGGAATGCAAGGTGCCTCATGTTTTCATATGTCTTGCCTTTAAAATGATTTGTTACCAGCATTTGAAAGAAGTATTTGCATCAGCCCCACTGGGGAAAGAATTTTGGTCTGCTATGTACTTGGGGAAAAAAAGGAAGAAATTTGGAGAACTGGTGCAGGAGTTGAGGTTAATGAAATCTGTGGTGGCAGCTGAAGTTCAGCAGCTTTGGAAAAGCTTTGGCTGAATGGTGAAAAATCTTCTAGAAGCTCATGGAGAGATTCTTTGCACTTTTTGGGCTGGCAGGTTGGGTGCACACCCAGAGTGGGAATAAACCATCAATCTCCGGGAAATCTGCAGCTTCAGCTACTGCAGAAAGAATGAGAAACTCCACCTGAGCTGTTTATAACTTCTGTTAGTTAGCTTCAGAGGCTCTTTGCTAAGCAAGAGGCATCCTCATTCTACCATCTTAGGCTTCACCCATCATGAAAAAGGGAGAATTTAGATTTAATTCCATTCCATGTAAGATTAATATATTTTTCTCCCTACTTCTCTCTCCTAGCCTTACAACACAAGTCTGTCCTTGTTTTTTTTTTAACTTTTTTTGAGGGAGAAACATCTCTTTTTTTCACAGAGCATTTCAGGCTGTTTCAGCATGGGACTGGTCTAAACCAAGGTGTAGAAACTTCTTTGAGGAATATGTTGTGAAAGGTGAGTAACCACATTCAGAATTCCTGTGCTGACAGTTCTTTGTCTTTTCTCTTGAAGATAAAACAATCAAATTATGGAAAATTACTGAAAGAGATAAGAGACCAGAGGGGTACAACTTAAAAGATGAGGAAGGAAAGCTTAAAGATCTTTCTACAGTAACATCACTGCAGGTAAGTTTCTGTCTTTGACCAAAATCCATTTGGTCAGCACATAGTCATGGGTTCTAACTCAGGAAAAGATTTAAATATGTTCCTAATGCTATGCATATAGATGATTATTCTTATTGAAATTTTAGTTGACTGTTCAAGAGTCTTGAACCTATGACATTTTCAAATCACAGAAGCTGTATGATCCAGTGGCCAACACAGATAAGTTTAGAAAGTTTGTGTCAGTTTTACTCTTCCTGATAAAATTCTCACAGTGTGACTTAGGTGCTTTCACACTAGATTCTTTAACCTGATGTGCTGAAATTATTCTACTTGTAATTAACATTTAACAGTGTTTAAAGAGTGGGATTTGCAATGGACTCTGCTGCAACTGATGTGAGGTTCTGCATTGCTGAACAGATGCAGTTGTGGAACTCATAAAAGTGTGTATGAAAAACGTATTAACATAATAGATTTTTGCTCTCAGACTTCAGCAGCTGAATCCTCTCCAGGTGTTTTGGCAAAGGAAGTTGTTAGAGATTAGATTGGAAGGCTAGGTTGGATAAATGCTGCTATTTTTTAATTATTAGAAACAACCAACCCCCACCTCCAGAGCAAGTCAATGTTTCCTATTGTGAAAAAAAGCCTCCAAAGTGTACAGATAACTACATGGGTGGAATTTTTTTTTTTTTTTTAGCATTTCAGGACTTTTATTTTGATCCACAGCAAGAGGAGGAAGGGTTTTTAAAGGGTTTATTTATCTATTCTGCATACTAAGGCAAACAAAACCATTCCAGATTGCTTATAGTCTGGGAATTCAAAGGCTGTTCCATTGTTTTGTCCCTTTAGTGGCAAGCTAAACTCAAAGCTTGAATTCTGTGTTGCTCTTGAAGCTGTCTCAGGGATTGCTGCATCACTGATAGATTCTGAGGCACGGTCACCACGTGGAATAACTCCAGTCATGGGCTACTCTGTGGAATGCCTTCCTCAGAGGGAATAAATTGACACTGTCTGCTTTTTAGTGCATGGCACTGAAGTGACACACAGGGAAGTAATGAGGGTGCAATGCTGAGGGACAGTCTGGGGTCTTGGCTTTGCAGGATTTTGTGGGGTATGGCAGTACCCATGCTGGCTTTGTTTTCCAGTCCTTCCTTTCTTGCCTCTTGCTGAGATGATAACCTTTTCACTACTTGGCTTTTTTGAAAGAGAGTCACCAACTCGCAAAAGAAATACTGTAAGTGATACACAACAGTAAACCCTTTAGCAAAATCAAAATATTAGGACTTCACTGCTTGTCAAGAGCATGATCCTCCTGGATCTGTGGGATAAGAACTCCTGCCCTGGGACTGTTCTGTGGCAGTTCAGTCTCTCCTTTTCCACAGTCCAGGCTTCCCAGTGCCTCCCTGGTCACAGTCCAGGCTTTCCATGGCTCTGCCTGCCTCTCCTGTCTCTCTTATCCTTGGCAGGGATGTCCTTGCCCAGCAGTTCCTCCAGGGAGCAGACACTTTTGGGAAGTTTGATGTCTCAGTCTTTAAACTTTTGCACTCCACTGAAACTCTCCTCCCCCTAGCAGAAAAATTACTGAAAATCTTACTCCCTTTCTGACTTGTGTTTTCTTTTTTAATTTTTTTTTTTTTTTTTTTTTTTTTTTTTTTTGGCAGGTGCCTGTATTGAAACCCATGGATTTGATGGTAGAAGTCACTCCCCGGAGGATCTTTGCTAATGGTCACACCTATCATGTCAACTCAATATCTGTCAACAGTGACTGTGAGACATACATGTCAGCAGATGATCTCAGGATTAACCTCTGGCATTTAGCAATCACAGACAGGAGCTTCAGTATCCTTCATTGTGGTTTTTTGCTCAGTGTGGATAGTATTAGTGGGGCTAAAAGGAGGGGTTTTTAAACAATTTTGGGGGCAGATTTTAAAATATTCTATTACTTAGCAGAGTCCTTACATTATTGATAGCAGAAGATGCTCAAATATCATAAGAGACAGCTAAGAGGTTGCAAAAATCAGGGAATTTTATGTAAAAAAACCCACGCACAGTCTTGGATTTGGTTGATGGCAAGTGAATAGGAAACTGATGCCAGCTGAATGGTAACCAGCTGACTAGAACACTCTATAATATTATTTCCCAAAGACTTTTCATGCTTCAGCTACTCCACTTTGTTTTGCTGAAAGGACAGTCCTTACCCTGGCCCAGTGTCCCCTCTCCTCCATAATTCCCAGAAGCCTGAGATGGGCCCAGAATGGGGATAAGGCTCAGCTGCTCTGTGAGAGTTGCTGTGTCTGTGAGGAATGCAGGCATGGCTGTGGGAAGTGCTGGCATCATCCTGCAAGCTGGGTGATGGGATCAGTCCCATCATCTCTGAGGCTGCCCCTCTCACTGCTACACAGCGGCTTGGAGGAGGAGGAAAAGGAAACCCAGCTAAGAAAAGTGATTCTCTGTCTTCTGCAGAACATAAAGGGACCAATGAGAAGAGAAATAGGTCAGGGGGCCAGCTCAGAATGTTGTGCTCCTTTGGGAATTTTCTTTTTAAGCATTGCAGAAATAGCTAGAATATTTCTCAGGGGGGTTCTGCAAGGGCAAAGTGAAGTTCTGGGGGCAAATTCTAAAAAGAAAGCACCCGTGTGATAGAGTGTACCTCCTCTGTCTCTACTGATTGTTTATATCTGCAGAATCATGGAATGGTTTGGGTTGGAAGGGACCTTAAATATCATCTAGATCCATCCTTCACCTCCCACCAGCCCAGGGTGCTCCAAGCCCCATCCAACCTGGACTTGGACACTGCCAGGGATGGGGCAGCCACAGCTTCCTTGGGCAGCCTGGGCCAGGGGCTCAGCACCCTCACAGGGAAGAATTCCTTTCTAATATATAATCTAGCCTCTTCCAGGCTGAAACTGTTACCCCTCATCCTATCACTCCAGGCCCTTGTCCCAAGTCCCTCCCCAGCTTTCCTGTACCTCCTTCAGGTACTGGGACAGCTTCTAAGGTCTCTCCAAAGCCTTCTCTTCCCTAGGCTGAACAACTCTATACTCACAGGAGAGCTGCTCCAGCCCTCTGATCATCCTCTGGCCTCACTCCAACCCCTCCATGTCCTTCTGCTCCAGAACTGGACCCAGTACTCCAGCTGGAGTCTCAAGAGAGTGGAGTAGAGGGGGAGAATCCCCTCCCTTGACCTGCTGCCCACACTTCTGATGCAGCCCAGCCCAGGGATGGTTTCTGGACTCCCAGCACACATTGCCAGCTCCTGGGGAGCTTCTCATCCCCCAACACCCCCAAGTTCTTCTCCTCAGGGCTGCTCTCAAGCCACAGAAAACGTTTTCTTGTAAAGCAGAGCAGTGAGTCAGACCAAGCACAGCAATCTCTGCATGGCAGTGCATGATAACCAGGTCACATTCCAGAATCCTCATGTAAGATAAGTCTTTCCTTTTGGCAGTTCCTTTTATTGTGTTAAAAGCTGTTTTATCAATGCTAGGCTGCCATGAGAAATGTTTCTGACGACTTTTAAATAAACCCCAATAAGGATTTATTATATTTGTGAGGATAACATGAGTTTTTCTGAAGTCATTTGCCATGCTAAAAGCTTACTGACAGAAATATCAACCCCAAATGAATTTTTAAACCCCAAATGTGTGTAAATCCCTCAAAAGAAAAGGCTTACTATGGGACTATTGATGCAATCAGAACAAAAGTATTGTGAATTCTATTATGTAAAACAATCCTTAGCATTTATGTAGAGCTTTTTATCTTCACATCCTTTATATATCTTGGTCAGTTTATCCCTACAGAAGATTAAGAGGCTGTTAAGATAGATGAATTTGTCTACCCTGTGGATGAGGAAATGGAGGCAGAAAATGCCAAGAAATTATTTATGAAAAATATAAATTTCATAACCCTGATTAGCAACATTTCAGTTGCCCTTTGCAGGAAAACACTTGTATGCAGGCTTCAGAAGCACTTGGCCTCAAATTCCAGCAATATACCAGGAAAGAGCTGAAAAAAGCTGAAAAGCTTCTACTACTGTATGTCCTGATGGAAGAGCAGAGATAACAAAATGCTCTGGGACTGAGTAAGTGTTGAGGATGTTAGTGCTGTTACTCCTGGGTGTTCAGCTGCTGTATTCTGTGAGAGCTGCATGAACCCTGTTCAAGCATTAGCACACTCCTGTCATGGAATATTTACTGATAAAAAGTGTTTTAAGGTTGAATCATTGATTTAACACTTAAAACATGATTCAGGTTTTAGTAGCATGCTCAGAGTGGTGATGAAGGGGGCATTAGGAATGTGTTTCTGAGTTTTAGGATGGGAAACTTTTCCTGTATCTGTGGCAGTGGCTTTGGGTTACTTACGTGGAGGTTTTTGGGATAACTGGATTTCTATCCTGGACTGGGATAGGGATGTTCATGAATTTTTGATGAAGAGAAATGTTGAGATAGGAGTTCCCAAAGATGGTGAGATAGTTACAGAATGTTGCTTCTCCTGGGGATTTGAATGTGAGACCATGAGAACTGGAAGAAGGGGGTAAGTAAGTTAAAACTTGTTTCAGTCTTTTCCACAGGGATCTTTTTGTCCATGTGGAGTCCTGTAAGCACTTGTAAAATTGCAGGGGCACGTTTTCCACTAAATTTCCACATCTGCCCCATAAAGGATCCGCATTTCTGTCCTACAGAAAACTCCATTACACAAAGCTCTTGTGGAAATACATAACCTTCTGGTAAAAACAGAACCACAGAGGAGTTGGAAGGGACATCTGAAGATCAAGGAGTCCAAGCCCTCTGCCAGAGCAGGACCAAGGCTAGAGCAGGCATCCCAAACCATGGGATGTACCACTTACAACAAGGACTAGACATATTAATATGAAAAAAATTCTTCCAAGAAAACAGTATAAACTATAAATAGATGTTTCTTGTGCTTGCCTCACATCTTTTTCCCAGCTGCAAAATGGAAATGAAGCCTCTTGCTGGTTTACATGCAAGACTTGATTCCTTGAAATACATGTTTAGAACAAGAAATAGAAAACATTTTGGTTTGAAGTGGGATTTGTTAACTAGAAATCTGGCAGAGATATCTGTTTGTCTTTCTAGTTTCCCTCAGAGCTGCATATTATGGACTGTAATCTGTTTACCCAAGAGGCTGCTTCTGACAATGACATAAACAACAAATAGGGTGGCAGAGTTTCTGGACATTCAGCTCATGTTTGAATGTCTTTACAAATTGCATGGGAAATACTGCAGAAAGCCTGGATTAGCATTGGTTCACTGGAATGGTTTTCAAGTGAAGTATTTTGTCCTGTAGAATTTTATTTGAGAACAATTGGGTTCTAATCATTATTTTAGCAGTTTTACAAATTGCCAAGAACTGTTCAGTTCTTTGAAAATGAAAGGACAAAGCAATGCAGTTCTGAAGTTAATAATCTTTCTGTCTCCTTTGGAAAATATTTTAAATCAGCTTTGCAGAATTTGAGATGATGATTACCCTTAGGTAAAGCCTTAGGCAAATAAAATACAATTAGTGGTTTTCTGGTTTGCTTTTGCATTAGCAAAAAACACTAACTGGGATTAAAAGTAGATAAGGGAGTCTTATGCCGTGGCTTGTGAATTTTCATGAGGAATATGCAGGATTTCTGTACATTGCTTCCCACTTGCAAGCAGATTTGCTCAGCATCCTTTAGGCAGGAGGAGGCAAGGGAGAGGAGGTGAGAGAAAGGAAGGGGGAAGGTTGGCTGGTAACTAATTGCACATATGAGGCTTTTCTTCACTTCGAATGTGTTTGGGTATGTTATGGAGAAGGAGATTCAGTGTCCTTAATCATGGGTGATATTCTTCACTGGAAAAGAAGCAAGGTGAAGGGTTGTTAATGTTGGGTGTGAAATGGCTTTGCAGTGATGCCCACAGCTTAAGCTTTCAGATAAGTCATCTTGGGGCTAGAGAAGGAGAAAACAGGACTGCTGGAAGCATACTGATAAGGTTTCCTTCCCATCAGCAGCAATCTTTGGGCTGTCTGTACTGAATATTCTTCCTGAGGATGTATTTGGATTGCTCACAGAACTCTCTAGCTCATAGCACTTGAACTCCCTTCATTTCCTGGTAGCACATGTGTTATTTCACTCCAGAGGCTGTCATGGCATTGCTATGGAAACAACAGCACTATTTCCAGCATGTACTCATCTTGAGACTCATCTTGACTAAAATACTCATTTCTCACTGAGATCAATATTGTCCATGGTTATCCTGCTTTAATAAAAAAAAATTCCTTCTTCTGTGTCCCCAAAGGGTTAAGCTAATTAGCAAATCACCATAGGGCCTTCTTATAATCTAATGTATTCCAGCATTTGAAGCATATCATGGAGAGTCATTTCCTTAGACACTGTATCTAGGAGAAAACTATTTACTTAAGAAGTCAACAACAACAAAAAGGAAATAGAAAAAGCAAAATACCACATTATACCAGGTCTGTGGCAGCCCATTTTGCACCTGACTATAGTGCATAGAGTTGGTTGGATTAGATGACCTTTAGAGATCCCTTCCAACCCAAATTATTCCCTGATTCTAGGCATCTAAAAAGCATCTATAGTTTCATATATAGCATCTATAGCATTTATAGCTTTGGGAGGACCCCCCCTTGAGTCAGCCTTACAGAACTCTTCTTAACTGCCTCAGTGCTAAATATTTGAATGCTAAACCAAAACCAAACCTGCAAGATTTGCTTTGTGTTTTGTGGAGCTGTCAGCTGGCATTTTTGATGCTTTGGAGTGAGATCAGGAGGTTTCTATAAAAACCCCTCAGCCAGGATGCCTGCACAGGGCTGCATTTTCTGCCCTCTCCAAGGAAATATCTTCCCTGCCTGAGATCCTGCTGCCACCCCCACCTGAGCCCAGCTTTCCCCCAACACACACTGCTCTCTGGAGAGATGGCAGGCAAGAGTTCTTTTAAGAGCTCTGCTTAATAGGTTTTTAGCACATTTAATCAGGAAAAATTCTGCCAAGCCATAGCATGTATTTCAAAGGTAGTGATTATGCTGTGGAGTCACAGTTTAGCTGAACTGTTGTTATTAGCTTTTCCTCAAATTTGTGTTCTTTTATTCTTCCCAGAGTCTCTCCTTCTCCCACGTGTGTTCCTTCTGTCTCTTTTTTCTTTCAAGGAGAATGAAGATGTCTGCAAAGTGGCATCTACAAGTTAGGAACAGGATTGCAGGGGTACTGTGTGCTTTCTTTTCCTGGTTTGGTGAGCTCTGTTAATAAGTGTAACTATTGAGAAATGGTTGCTTTGCTTTTCTAATTAAAGCACTTCTATGTCAACAGCTAAGGGAAAAGAGCTGCTTTCAACAAGCTGATTAAATCCTGCATTTACACTGAATCATAGACTGATTTGGGTTGGAAGGGACCTTAAAGCTCCTCCAGTGCCAACCCCCTGCATGGGCAGGGACACCTCCCACCAGCCCAGGTTGCTCCAAGCCCCATCCAACCTGGACTTCAACATTTCCAATATTATGTCATACACTCTTATATTTTTTTTTTTTTTTTTTTTTTTTTTTTTTCATCAGGGAGATCCTGGCCTCCCAGTAAAAATAAGAGTTGATGGTAGTAAAAATAGAGATTTTGACACCTAAGTAACCATATGAGTACTGCCAGCTGGAGGTTTGCTTTGCTTCGTGGTACATGCTGCATTTCAGGAAGTAGTCCAAGGATTCTAGTGCTCTGTTTTGCAAAGATATGAGGAAGAAATGTAGAGAAAAAATTATCAAAAAGGAGAAATTCTGTTGCAGGAAACACCAAGTTCACACCAATTATCAACACCTGACTGTTTGGTTCTTTGCTGCTTTGCCATTTCTCATCTGCTAATAATTGTGAATTGATCATGGCCCAGATCTTTCCTCCTCTGGACTGCTGAAAATCTTGACAAAATTTAACACAAATACTTTGTAATAGAAATATTTTAAATAATTGTAGGAAAATGTTGAGGTTAATCAGTCTTAGCCCTACTTTACAGTCAATTCAACAAAACTTGAAAGGGCCAAATAGGTTTGCTGGAATTGGAAACCAGAAACTGAATATTGCCTGGTGAGATCCCACTTCCATTACTTCCCTCCATAGACTACTTCTGTGTTAAATAAAGTAGGACACTGTTCAGGAAAGGGAAATCCTGTGAACAAGGTAACAGAGGTGAAGAAATGGTAGGAAAATAGTTTTGTTTTGGAAAAATATCAGCGTATTGCTTCATAGAGATCTATTAACTGCCAGAATGCAAAGGGATGAAATTTCACAGAGCATCAGCAGCTTGGTTTTGGTTTTTTTTTTTTTGCTGGGGATCACATTTGCTTTTCATAGACAGAGAAAAATAATTTATTGGTATTTAGTAAGTATATGACACTTCTAACCTTGCAAAAGGTAATCAGAAGCACAAATTAACTGAACTCCTTACATTGCCAGTGCTTGGCATTTAGTCATTAGGCTCTGTAATTAAACAGTGCATCAGGCACCTGATCTTTGTAACCACTGCAGCTAAATGTGGCATCAAAAATTGTAATCTTTTAACAAAATATCTTACGTGGCCACTAGAAAGTGGATTTTAGAGATGTGGCAGCTGGGAAAGTCCTTGATGTGTGTTTTTTCCTGAGTGCTAGGAAGAATGGCAGTAGATATTCTTTTGTTAAAATTACACGAGAAGTGGTTTTAATGTCAATTGAGGCATTAAGTTGGTAAGAAATTCTGTAGCTGTAAGTTGTCTGAACCCTGTAGAATGGAGCCTTTCCTGAACTCTCAACCGACTTAGAATTTGTAAGAAAAAATTCTCTGTGTCTCTAGTGCAGAGTGCCAAGAGAGAACTCCATTTCTAGCATCACCTGAAGGACTTTGTCTTGGAGACCCTCATGTAGATACAGCTTCTGCTACAGGCATTGGTTCTTCTACTTCTCTTGAGGTAAAACTGTGCCCTTTTGGGACACAACCTTATTTTTGATGTGGTAATAATCTATTGTAGAGTATCTTAGATTACAGTTCTTAAGCTTTTCAGAGCAGGAAGGGTTGTGTCTTCTGCAAACTGTACTCTTTAAACCTAACTTTGCAATTCAAATAAAAGATAATAATTCCAGCAGTAACTGTGAGTAAGAACTCTTAAGGACTTTAAGGATGTTTTGTTTTCAAGCCAGAGTCTCAGCATCTTTTTGGAGACTTTCAGTTCAGACTTAGGGAGCATGGAAAGCCTTGAATAAGTTTGCAGAAGTGTCTTACAAGACTTTGGTTTGGTTTTGTTGATGATCCTTGTCAGAAACAATTGCCTTTTAAGTGTTTTCATCACCTTAAATTGCCTCAGGAATTCCTATCTTAGGCATCTGACTGTCAGCCAGTTGGATGGCAGAGCACATCTGATGTGCTACCAGAGCTGGTTAAATATTATTTTAGCACTGATTTACTAAGACCCTCCTGCCATCCAGCTGAAATGTAGAGCCCAAGAAAAGGAAACCCTACATGGCTGGAGTGGCAGAGATCAGTGTCCTCAGGGCATGGGATACTGCTAGGAAAATATTCCCTGTCTACCTGTCCTCCAAAAATAAATACATTGGAAGAGCTGAGCCTGGCTGTGAAAAACTAATTATAGCTGAGGTCTTTGCATTCTTGGCAGAGGGCAGTCTGTTCCTTTATGTGGAGTTGCTGCTAAAGAATTTAATTTAAGGTGATTTAAGCATAGCCTTGGGATAATTACTGAACCGCAGATTTATTGTTTAATAAAAATATTAATTTGTTCATCAGAATACATAATTTTCTTACTTATCACTCCTGTCCACACACAACCTGAATGAATAAGTATGTGATTATGTTATCCTGTTAATGGATTCCTTTATCTAACCCTGTCTTCTCTAATGCAGTTGTCCCCAAGTAAAGACCCATAGGCATTGTTTAGTAGCTGCAGAGGTAAAGAAAACCAGAGCCAGAGGCATTAAGATGCTTTTGGTTTTTAAACCTGTACTGTGAATTGCAAAAAGGGAAAAAAAGAAAATTGACTGGAGGTGCAGCAAATGATAAAGAAGAATGTGAAATCCTGAGCCTGCAAAAGCCATTTCAGAGCTCTTTAATAGGACATCAAAGAACAGCACTGGGATTTCACTCTGCTGATGTGTTTGTAGAGTGATCCAGGCAACACAGCTCTAGGAAGTACTTAGATTTTTACAATAGGTGCAAAGATGTCTTTTCACAGATCTGCAAAGAGCCGATTGCTTTCCAATTGAATTGGGACTGTTATTCTTCTCATTGTAGCAAGCAAGTTTCTCTTTTCTACCAAGCATGCCCTTTAAAAATAGCATTACCTCCAGCTTTAACTTTATTGCTACTGAAGAAAAAGCCCTTAGCAGAGCTGAAATCTATGTAAGCACTTTTTTTTTTTTTTTCCCCCCTAGTCTTTTATTCCAGTAGAATGTTCAGGTTTTATCTGGGATCTGAGATCCTTAGCAAAGAGGGACTTGGGAAATACAGCAAGGGAGATTAAATTACAGCTGGAGAGTTCTATCATGGAGCTGATTACTCAGCTCAGTAGCACTTGTATTTTAGTCTAATGTGGCTGCAGTCAGTGAAGTTATTCCTGGGAAAATGAGTAACAGGGCTCAGTCCTAGATTTATTGTCTTACTAATTTTATTTCTTCAGCTGATGAGTTTTAATCAGCTTGGTGTCATTGTGCAAGCTCTTAAATTGCATGCTTCTGTTTCCCTCAGGGTTAATTCCTTACTGAACCACTTTAGGAACAAGCCATTCTCTATTGTCACAGGTGCAGGTGCTTTATCCAGCTTGAAAAACATGTACTATGAATTTATTGAAAGTTAGGCCAAAAAAACATTTGCACAGCTCTAGGTACAATTATATGAAAAGATAATGTATAAATAATTTAATCATCTCTGCCAGAAGGGAGAATTCCCTTAAATGAGTCTAATTATTCTTGTTCCCATGTGAGTTTGGACTTGAAATTAACCTTGCAAAGCACAATCTTTTGCAGGGTCTTAACATAAAGAAGAGGAGAATACAACTTGCTTTACTCTGTGGCTAAAATCTTTTAGCTTGAAGAGGATTCCATACAAGCAGGGAGATGTCATAAAATGGTCAGCTCAGGTATTGTAAAGCTTGCAGTCTGTAGCTTTGTGTTCTGTGGGGGTCTTTAAAACCTGAGACCATGGAAGGTTTTCTTATTATTGAAATAGCTAGGATATATCTCCTTAATGTTGAAATTTCCTTTTTTTTTCTGTTGTTCTAATGCACACTGGAAAGGACTGTACTTCTGTAGTGCCATTAGATGTGAAACTGCAAGAGTTAAGGGAAGCCACTTAAAAATACTCTGTCAATAAAGACAATATTAACTTTAAGAAAGTTACAGCACCAGAGTTAAGTCTATTTTGGTTGGTTTCATACTGACTGCAAGACATGTGACATGTCTGGAATCAATATTCTGAAAAGAAACAGACTGAGAGCTGTGGATAGTGAACCCTTTTGCCTTGGTGTTTCAAACTCCTGAAACCTGGAGTGCCAAAAGGCAAAGCTGATGTGTTTCTGTAAGGCATGCCACAACAATTAAGCAACTAGATTAGAAATCCTGACAAAAGGTTTTAATCAGGTGCCTTGTATAATTGAACATAGATGATTTGGAACACTTTTAATATTTTGTTTCTCACGAGAACATAATCTTCTTCATTTTTGTTTTCCATGTTGCTCATATTCAGGGATTTCTTATCATAGAACTATAGGACCTTTTGGGTTGGAAGGGACCTTAAAGCTCCTCCAATCCCAACCCCCTGCATGGGCAGGGACACCTCCCACCAGCCCAGGTTGCTCCAAGCCCCATCCAACCTGGACTTGGACACTGCCAGGGATGGGGCAGCCACAGCTTCCTTGGGCAGCCTGGGCCAGGGGCTCAGCACCCTCAAATTAAAGAATTTCTTCCTCATGTCCAACCTAAATCTCCCCTCTTCAGGATTTAACCCATTTCCCTTGTCCTCTCACTCCACCCCCATGCCCAAAGCCCTCCCCCAGCTTTCTTGTAGCCCCTTCAGATATTGGAAGGTTGCTCTGAGCTCCCCTGGGAGCCTCCTCTTCTCCAGGCTGAACAACCCCAATCCCTCAGCCTGGCTTCCCAGGGAGGTGCTCAGCCCTCTGAGCATTTGAGTGGCTCTGCTCTGGACATGTTCCAGGAGCTCTGTGTCCTTCTGGTGCTGGAGACTCCAGAACTGGACCCAGTACTCCAGGTGGGGTCTGACAAGAGCAGAGCAGAGGGGGAGAATCCCCTCCCTGGGCCACTCTCAGTGCTGCTCGGGATGCAGCCCAGGACATGGTTGGCTCTCTCTTGGCAATGCATAGGCAGTGTCAGGCAGAAATAAGTTCTAAAGGGAAGTTTTTATAAGTGTTTTTAAAGTACCTATTTTTAGAAGCATCTGGGTATGTTTGAAGCGAGATTTATTGGATTAGTTCTATAATAAACATGCAAGGAAAGGGAGAACGTTATGCTCTAGAAGACACTTTGAGCTAGCTACCTTTTGAAAAAATCAAGTCCCTTGTGACTTAGATTGTAATGTCAGATAAAATATGAAATTACTCTACTCTTCTGGGGTAAAAATACAGCTGTATTGGGGTTTTCTGCAAGGTATATGGAAAAATAAATTGCATATAGGGAAAGAAAAATCCCCACCAAAATGCTCTGAAGAGTCTATACCCTCCAGCTGCAAGTTCTGTGTCTGCCTTTTAATAGGCAAATCTTCCCCAGCTGCCTGGGATTTTAATAATTAGCAAGGAGAAATTTCTTGATGGCATTACCTGTTTGTGCATAGGTTGTAAAAAATGAGTAAGATCCTTTAAGATGGAACGTAGGAATTATGTACATTGTATTTGTACTACCAGGGACTGTGTTCAGCAAACCAAGTAGATCCCTCTCAGTTTTCTTTTAAACATCTCATTAATTTCAGGAAAGCAGGAGTTTTTCATTTGTCCTGGCCTTATTATGTTGAAGTTGCACTCCCTGGGACTCATTGCCAGTGTGTGATAGATCCATGGTGCCACTTACACTACCCAGATGAGTAGTGCCTAAGAGAAGCTGAGCTAGGTGACTCAACAGGTCTCTTTATTAATAATTTATATGTACCTGAGGCTCTTTTGTTATTTATTATGTTCCAAAGGTAATGTTAAGCTTCCCAGAGTCGTTCCAGACAAGTGACAATTAATTAATACACAAATATATCAACTAAATATGACTTTGCCTCCTTTCAGTGATTGAGTCCTGTGCACAGGAAAATGCAGGTGTGCATTTGCAAAGCCAGGTCTCCCTCTCTTGACTTAACTTTGTCCTTAGCTGTGTATATGCAGATAAGGATTTATTTGCTCTGGAAAAGGTGAATGTGCATATGGCTGTGGCTCAAGCCAGCTTGGAGCTGTGTCTACAGGTAGAAATGCAGGTGTCCTGTTCTAATTCTTGAGTCCACAGGGCTGTGTTTAATATTACTTAATCTTCTCTTTGCATGTCCTTTGTACTTGGTTTTTTGTATTATGAGCAGTCCCTTTGCTTTGTGTTGGCACCTGACATAAATGTCTACGTCTTGGCCTTCCACCTGGAGATAAAAATTCACAGCAGTTTTTACCCTTTCTGTATCTAATAATCCTGATATGAGGAAAAATGCAGGAAAAAAAAAGCTGTCAGAAGCTTTGTACAATCATAATGACTTCACCTGGACACCTTTGGTGGAGATGTTTTCTTGGTGATCAAAATCAAGCTATTTAAAATGTGTATTTTCAGCAAATCACCATCAGTGTGAGGCTGTTGCCAGAGTTCTCAACTCCAGGGTGATGTCTGAAGACCATGACCATGGAATTCAAAATGGAACTGGGCTGCCATTGGACTACAAAGTCATTTCCAAGTAGGGATCAACACCTTACATTAGCAGATATCAGGTCCAAGGCAGCTTGAAAGAGGAAAGAGCACTCACTTCTGCAGCAGTTTCTGCTTTTGGGGCTCAGAAGAGGCAAAGGGTGCAGAGAATGTAATTGCAGCTCTCTGGGTTTGGAATAGAACCCATCCAGTCCGGACTTTCAGTGGAGCACTGGGGGAGTGCAGTGTGATAAAAAGCATTGCCACTGGGGCTATTAGGAGTACTTCGAACATAACTACTGGGTCATCTCTCTGCCTAAGGTAAAATGCTGGGATTTGAAGGAAAGGCCAAATCCATTAACCTATTGACAATCCATTCTCCAGAAAGCCTGGACTCTTGAGCAAGAAGTCTGAGAGACAGAAGCTCAGCAGCTGGACCCTATCCAGCAGTGTCCTGACTGTCCTGAAATGCCTGGGTTCAGATTGGAAGAAACAACCTGGAAGAAAAGTGTAGCCACTTGGAATTCACTCCCTCAGATGCCCCATGGTGTAAGGAATGATATAACCACCATGGAGGAAGTGTAAAACTGGTAGAGCTTGATTTGTAAGCTGTTCCCTCCTTCTAATGAAAATAGTGTGCAGAGAAATGCTTATTTTAAAGATGCAAAGTCTCAGCAGGACCATGGGAATCAAATACTCTAAACTGAAGCCCTGGCAGCTTCTCTGAATTGCTATTGATTTTGACTACTAGTCAGAGAATCTTTCTAGGACTGGGCTGGAATGTAGGTGTGAGATGCAGACAAAATTAGGAGCCTGAGCAACCCTCTGTGGAAAAGTGAACAGCCAGGTTTGGCAAGCTATGGTATGCTGAAGTTTCTTTTTTTTTTGAGAGTGTTTAAAGAGTGTAAAAACCCAAAATCCCATGCAGGGATAAAATTAGAGTATCACATCAGCATCCATTAAAATAGGAAAGATGAGAATTTTTGGTTTTCTTGTGAAGTTGTTACAGGAACTTGTCTGGCTTTCTAAAGAAGTTCTCTGTCCTCCAATTGCAGTTGAAGAAAAGGAGTCAGTTAATTTTTTTCCCCAAGTGAACCCCCAAATTATATAAAAATGATTCCAAAACAATGATATAATATTCAGTCCTCTATATGCTTGTGAGCTGCAAGTTTGCTGTCTACAAAATTCAGTTTCTTAGGAAACTCCTTGCTGATTTCAGGAAAACCAAGCAGCTATTTCTTTATGCATACTGTTCACTTCAAAGAGAATTTAATCTGTTTCGAGGAGACTGCTATGTTTCCATTATCATACAAGGAAATTCATTCTGAAACCCTTTTTGCTCAGCAGGACCCCTCTGTATTTTTTTCCATTCTCATTATATATGTTTTGTCATGAGCATAAAGTCAGGGTGCTCATTTATATTCCAGCTGATCAAGTGGAGAAGTCTGATTAAATGGGAATTTTGGATCAAGGTGAGGGTCGTCTTTGTAACCTGCACTAAAAGGAACTTTATGGAGTGACTTCTCCCAGAGGAAGATATTTCTGTTAGATCAGTGGCCCAGCAGCACTGGAACAAATCTTCTTCCTCCTGCTGTCCTCATTTTAATATCAGCTGCACAACAGCAGCACAAAATACTGGTTTACAACCAAAGCCACCAAAGAACTGAGTCCTTCTGCTCTCTGCTCATGCCTCCCCCACTGTTCTGCTTCCCTCCCTCAGGTCTTTCCCTAAAACCTCCTTTCTCCTCTCAATCAGGTCCTGTCCTGCCTGCTTCCTCTCCTATCTTACACGTCTGTTCTTCAATGATTTTGGAAAAGCAGCATGGACACTCTTTTAGCCAAAGTTAAAGGTCACCTTGCCCTGGAGTTGCCTTTCCCAGAATTAACTCCTGGTCTTGTAGCTCTGCTAACCCAGCTGTAAGAACATCATCTCTCACAGCTCACCAGACCTTTCATTTCTATGGTTTGCTGTGGAGAGAATCTAGAAAATCTGTTGGCTTCTTCATAGCTTTATCCTGGCTCACTGAGCCAAGCAATGGGGGAAGAGACCTGCTATCCAGTATGGCAAAGAGTTGGGTTATGAGGGACAGACCTCTTCTGGTTTTTGCCAGCAAGAAGAGATTTTTTGTTCCTTTTTTAAAATGTTAATAAATTAAAAGACTCCCAGTGCATTCAAGCCTTTTGCTGGCAAGGCACCAGTTCAGCCTTCACTTACTGCAAATATCTGCCAGGGATCAAAATGCCTGATTCTTGGCAAGTGTGTGTGGGAGTCAAAGCCCCATGAATCTCTTTTTCATTTTCTTAAGGGAAATTCCTACCCTGTTCAGGAACACCAGCTTTTTTGGGACAACAGAATTGTGCCCTGGCAATGGTGAACTCTCTGATCTTTCTCTCTTAGATAGCTTTGGCCCCAGTTGTTTTGGCCACACTCTGAAAATGAACCCCATTACATGTGGTACAGAAGAGTCAGGATGGAACTGGTATTCCTGATGTAAGTGAACTGGGATGTCCCTCCAGATGATGGGATTGCAAGGGAAGCCATTAGCATAGGAGGCAACTCCAGAGATTTGTGCCATTAGAATGCTTTCCCCTTTAGCAGTAGAATTTTCATATAATCAGTTACTGCCAGATTCCCTCTTTGAGCTCCTCAAGTTCACCAAAGGGCCCCTTTCTGAGGCACACTGTCTTTTCCAATTTTTTAAAAATATTTTTCCTGCCGTGCAGCGTCGTGGTTAAAAGGAAGGAAAAGACACAAAGGGAAGATGGAAAAACAGAAATGTGAAATGTCCCATGGGAGCTGCTTGCCCTTCCCATGTCATGCTAGTTTAAATACAGTTCCTGCACATCACACATCAAGCTCTACTTGATTATTTTCAAATAGGTGGCAAAAATCATGAGAGAAGAAAAATGGGCTTTTGTGTGACTATTCTTCTGATACATTGGTTTCTGTAGCTGTCAAAGTAAAGGCTGTTTTCCCATCTATTATTACAAATGCATTTGGGGTAAATCTCTTCTGCAGGTCTCTATTCCCTTGATTGTTTACTTCAATACAAGTGTTACTGTTTCATTTTTTTCCTGAATCTAAGGAAACGATGAATTTTCAGTAGTGCATTTTTTCTGTGATCCTCAGTAGGCAACAAGGGCTCTTTCTCAGTGGAGATTTAGATCACATCTGGAAACGCAGTCTGTTTCAAGTATTTTCTGCTTTTCTGGCAGGAAAATGGAATATTTAATTTTGTTATTCAGCATAGGATTATTAATTGCACACAGTGAAGGGAAATTCATCCATATTGTCTTCAGCATCCAGAAAAATGATACTTACCATGTCTGTTTCACATACTCTATTTATATTTTATATCTCTCTCATCACTCAGTAATTATTCATCATCTTTTGCTGAGAGCTGAAATTCTTGTATTGAGTTCCTATAATTTCTCTGAACTCCTGAAAGCAATTCAGTCACTGAAAGCAATTGCTTTTACTTAAAGATATTTCTTGAGACAGATTCACCAAACACAAGTAACTGGATAAGGGTTATTTTTGCCTCTTGATCTTCAAAAATATTTAATGATGCTTTATAAAAGAGTAAACCAGTGTTGCTGCATCTTAACATTCATTGCACTGATGTTAACACTGGTGGATTCCTGGAGATGGATGCAAATGTGATAATGCAAGTAAGAGGCAATGCAGGTGAAACACAATGCTAATTCATTCCCAGTAGTTATTAAATGTCACAAGGTATTCATATTCTTGCTGATATTTTCCTTTTTAGACCACTCGATATAAAAAAAAAAAAAGAAAAAAAAATCAGTGTATTTGTCTATGCAATGTCATGAAGATGATTACCTCTGAATCTCTGGTATTAGGTTTAATTTCAATGTAGAGTCTCAGATCTGCATTTTTTGGGGAAAGATCAAAGTATAGAATGCAAAAGTGGTGATAGACTGTACCCCATTCCCACAGAAATCAATTAAAGGTCTTCTAGTTGGGCAAGGGGCACAGTGGGAACAGAACCAAGCTGAATATAACAATGTGTGATTTCTCTTGCCATCACTAAAGCATCTTTTCTCATTTATCTGATCCTCAGAGATGTTTTAATTTGGAACATCAGCTGATTCGAATTTTATGTTTGGGGAATCCAGGCCCTGAGATGATTTGTGGTTAGGGCACTGAAGTGGGACTCAGTGGATCTGGGTTTATTCTATCATGCTTTTCCCATGTGCCCTTATGCAAATCCTTGATTGCCTCTCACACAGCCCCAGCAGTAAACCAGGGTAATGTTCCTCCTCTTGTTGGAAGGATTTGTGAACATTTGGATGCCTTCTCTACAGCAGATTGCTGAGGGCCATGCGAAAACCTGCACTTTTATTCAAATATACTGTTTTACATGCATATCCTCCTTCCATTTTTTCCTCCTTTACCTACTGCTTTCTTGCAGCACCTCATGGGACTCTGTTTTTCCTCATTTTTTATGTAAGTAATTTTCTTCTGGCTGGCCTTCTCCTCCAAATAATTAGGTCCTGGTTTTTAAGCTCAGTGAGGTAGGTAATGTGTCTGTGTAGACATGTATCTGTTGGAGAGGTACCATGTGAGCACCTCTTCATGGGGATAATCCTTTGGTGATCCAACTGACAGCTTTGTGCTGGGAAAACTACACCTTTGATGTATTTTTATTCCAGGTATGTCCACAAACATGATTGAGATGTACAGTTCTCAGTCACAGAAATCCATGCTGATTTCACTAGTAAGTACTGGTGACATAAAAACCCAAGAATGCCATTTCAGCTACTTCTTTGGCAAGTAGCTAAACACCAAACCCATTACTGAGCACAATTTTTTAGAGAGTATATTATGTTAGAATATATCCCAACAAAACTATTTGCATAAATGCTTCTGTGTTTGCCACATTTGCCTTCGCAAAAAAAAAAAAAAAAAAAAAAGGAAAGAACCAAGGATTTTTATTATTTGATGTTTTTAACTTAAAACTCTGTGTATTTTAAGCTTAAGTTGCATGATCATAAAAGTAAGTGAGCCTTCACTGGAGTGAGAAGGTCTGAGCTGTGCATTGTTCCCCATCAGTGATAATACCTGGAGTAGAGCAGTGAGATACAACTCCAGTTTTAATGAAGGTGAGAATTACAAATCCCCTGGAATACTGTTCCTGAGATGTCTTGGCACAGCATGGATGAATGCTGACCTACTAAGGGCATCTACTGTAGACCTGTTGTTGACTGGTGGCTCTTGGAGTTTGGGGTAGATGGGGCAGGTATGGAAATTTAAAAGCACCCAGCTGCCAAACGCATGAGTGCATCGTTGCCTAAAAGCATGAAATGTGGGACCAGGCAGGTAATCCTGTTTCTTTCCTCAGGGCAGTAAGGCTCATGGTTTACCTGCATGCAACTGAGTTTTTCCTTAATGAAACTTCCATCCAGACATTGTAGATATCAAGCCAGCCAACATGGAGGACCTGACAGAAGTGATCACAGCCTCGGAGTTTCATCCCCATCACTGCAATCTCTTTGTCTACAGCAGCAGCAAAGGATCCCTGAGACTCTGTGACATGAGGGCATCAGCTCTCTGTGACAAACATTCCAAGCGTAAGTCCTTGCTTCATTCACCCCCAGATGGTTCCAAAATGTTGCTTATCTTGGTGTCTGTGCAGGGAATTAGCTTCTCAGTTGCAGGTGGAGTTGAAAAGCAAACGGCAGAAGGAAGGAAATTTTGTTATCTGTACAAATATTACTTATGGACTTGAGAACAGTTATTTCTGTCCCTGGTCACCCTTGTGGTTCTTACTGCAAGGAGCAGTGAAGAACCCAAAATTTTAGCAAAAGAGAAATAATTCCTAACAAAGGAAATATTGGAAGGGGGCAGTATTTAAGTAGATGAGCACATTGGTTTCAACACAAAACTATTGTTTCTAAATACATCTTGAATTACAGTATGCAAACTTTGTCATTTAAACCACCTTCAAAACTTCAAATCCATTTTCTGGATTAGAAAAAATGTCAGGGTCCTTCCCAAAAATTTAGCCCAGCATTCCCTATGTGTACTTTTCCAATGATGTGTCTGTACAGCTAAAAGGAGATAATGGAATGAGTACTACTGGATGGGGAGGGAACTGGGGAAAGAAGGAAAAGGTGCTGTATTAGAAGGTGTCATTTGCCCTGATTTGAGGTAGCCTGTGAGATTCTGAGACAGATCCACCAATTCATGAATATTCATACCTGAAACCTATGTAAGAACAAGGAAGGTAAATGGGAAAACATGGGTCTGTCTTTGATCTCAGAGTAAGGGATGAAGGGATGGGGATGTTCACAGTGTCTTGCTATCAGCCCTTCAATTTTTAGAAAAGCCAGAAGATGGTTGTTGTCACCAGTAATCTGGCAAACCTGGGCACTTTGCCTTTTGTCAACAACTTGTCTGTTCCTTCTGAGGCTGGAAAGCACCAGCCAAAGGCATTGGGTGGGATGGTTGGTTCCTCTGAGGAGCTGAAAACCTAAGGAATGAATGTGGTGGCTCAGCTTTAGGCTTCCAGGACACGTCCAGCTCACAGAATTGGCTCTTTTGCTGTGCAGTTTCTTTTGCAACGTTGAAATATTTGGATGGTAATTCAGGAGAAATTCTCTCCCTACTAGGGGCACGAGAGGTTTTATGTCAGTCAGTTCCTACTCGAACCTTTTGAGGTAGGCAGATCTTATTGGTAGGGGTGGGAGGAGAGAACATTTGAAGTGAGACAGAAATGGTGCAGAGATGTAGCACAGCAGTTCTTTTTTAACTGGAGTAAAGAACTCAGCACCTTTTGGCTGCAAGGAGAAGCACATGTGCTAAGAACCTCTTAGGAAGTGGTCTCCAATTCTAGAAAACAACTTTTCAGGACAATTTCCTAAGCAGAGAAATGTTTTCTCTTTGTTAGCTGTATCCCTTTGTACTTGTAGGGAGGCTTCAATAGTGAAATGCAAGCATGACACAACCTGGTACATTGCTGAGTTCTCCTCTCCCACTTCATTGTTTTATTCCATAATACTTTCATTTCTTCCTGCTAATAAGGCCTCCATGCCCCTGTAACTCAGTGCCAAAATGCCAATTGTAACTTATTAAAACAACAATACAGTAACCCTGGATGAAAGAAGGCATTCCATGGCAGAAGGGAGAACAAGGTCTAATGGTCATTGATTAAACCCCATTTTCCAGATCTGTGAGTTAGAAAATAGCCATTTAATGTAGCATTGCTGCACTGAACTCAAGTCAAGCTCATTGAAAGGCTGAGTGTGTCTCCACACACGTGTACCATGCATAATTGATAGAGAAATGGTAGAACTTCCAAAACATTAAAAGGAATAGGCTGATGGAAGTGGTTTGAGTACAGCTCTCCAAGGCAAGCAAAACTAACTATGTAAAGCCCATAGCAACATTATCATACAACTTATCATACAACCATAAGTTGTGTGATAAGAAACAAAGCCTGGGAAATCAAATATTTGCACAATTCTCTCTTGCACCTTCTTTACAGCTGATTCCTCTTTACAGTTGCTTTACACATGGTGCATGGACATGTTCTCCTGGCTCTGCTTTCACCAGAACTGACTTCAGTTCCCAACCAAACCAAGTGCAGTGACTTTACAGTCACTGGAAACCTTCCTGTTCTGCCATGCAACCCTGCTTGCTTAATTCAGTCTGATATTACTGTGTGCTGCATTTCAGGTGCTCTTCTGAGGTTGTCATGGGTGTCCATAGTTCTAGGGATAACACATCCAGTGGAAAGCTTTTAAAAATTCAGAGTGGATTGGGTCGGAAGGGACCTCAAAGCTCCTCCAGTGCCAACCCCCTGCATGGGCAGGGACACCTCCCACCAGCCCAGGGTGCTCCAAGCCCCATCCAACCTGGACTTGGACACTGCCAGGGATGGGGCAGCCACAGCTTCCTTGGGCAGCCTGGGCCAGGGGCTCAGCACCCTCACAGGAAAGAATTTCTTCCTCATGTCTAACCTAAATCTCCCCTCTTCCAGTTTAAAACCCTTCCCCCTCGTCCTCTCACTACCTACCTGGGTGCTGAGCATATGTTGTGATTTTTGGTTTTACTCCTTTTTCAGACCCTTTGTTATCCAAATCTCTGTGGCTGGACTAGAGATAGCTGCAGCTTTTGGGGTAAGGGACCTTCTATTTGTACAAGTCTAAAGGCTGCCAATAATAATTACAGCCATACTATATAAATAAATTCCACATTAATATCTGTCGTGTCATTCACTGACATGGGATTTCAATATTTCTGGCTTGCTAAACTCAGTGGCAAAATCTCTCTGTTCAGGATTAGTGGCAGCAACACCACCAGCTTTCCCTTATAAATCTTTCATGGCTCTGATATGGGAGAGACAAGAGACTCCTTCCATATCTGCTTCTCCTCTGTGCCTATGCTGAGATTTATTAGCAAGTTGCCAATTTGTAAGATGAGTCGTAAGAGGGACCTCAGAAAAATTATCTCAGACCACCAAATCTATCCATAAGGCTTTGAAAAAATATCAGGGCAGTAAACTTGTTTTAAATGGTCACTGAAATAGTGATAAGGGGGGGGATAAAATGTGTTGTCTTTCTAATAGACTACCTGAAACTGCTCCTTATGACACCTCTTTAATAGATGATGCAATTCTGGGCCAGTAATCAGAAGCAAAACATGTGGTGATTACAAATGGATATCCAGAAAAGCCTGATTTGTAACCATAAGGGAGATAGAGATATAATCCTGTTCCTTGTTATTATCAGATTTCTCAAATAGTGGGAGAGAATTCTATCAAAATATTTTGGAGAAGGCATGAAAAAGAGATTAATGTCCCTGCTGATTTAGAATATTAGAGGCAGGGGAATAAGGAAGGTGTTCTTGCAGTCCATAGGTTTGTAGGTAAAGATTTAAGAATAGAGATGAAAGTCAGACTCAAGTAGGAAGAAATGGGGAATTAATTTAGGTAATATGGGAGTTTTCATCTATCTAAATAGTGTTTGCAGCAAACCCCCCAAAGGTGGTCTTGGAGGTGTTAGGCAGAAAACATTTATGGTGATGCAGTGTGGAAAGAAGGCAGCATGTGGGAAATCTGTGCCAAGAGGGAAACAAGGGAAGCCACCAGCTGCAAAAGTGTCCTGGGCAATGAGCAGGTAGCTGGGAACAACCAAGAAATGAAAGAACTTCCCCCCACCCCAACTTCCATAAAATTTCAAGCAAGGAATTCGTGGGACAAGACAAGCATAAGGATACTGTTGTGGTAAGAGGGCCCTGAATAAAAATTCATAGAGCAGTTTAATATGCAACTGTTAACAACTACTTCCTAATTTGGTTTTGAGCTGTTCTTGCTAATTTTATGTTCAGAGCTCCTTATAAGTGTGCATGGAGATAAAATCACTTTTCCAAACAGCTTGCAGGCTAGATGGATACATATGGTTGTTTCAACAAACCATAAATAAAGCAGTCAGCTAAAGAAAACTGAGCCTGAGCATGTGAAGTCAAAAAAACCCTTTTTCAGTAGTTCATCAGAATTATTAAATCCCATAGGAAGTGGTAAGCAGAAACTGTAGAGTTCTGGAACATGGAAATTTGAGTCCCTCAAGAGCAGAACTCCTATTGATATGTTGTGTAATAGCCCAAAGTCATTGCACACCTCAGAAGTTGTAATCTAGTCAAAGGCCATATGTGAAGGGGTTTGTGGTGCTCATTTCTTAATATATATTTATAGACTAAACCTCTGTTTCTAATTATCCATCAAAGTGCAAAATTTTGCTCATGTGCAAAATTCCTAAGGAAATCCTTCAAGGTGGAGCTGCTGTTCTAAGCTGATTTCTCCCTGGGCCACGGTGGCCTTTCAAATACAAACTTTGGGGTGACAAAGTGCAGTGGCCTCTGTCACCCTTAGCTCATGCTGTCACCCTCCATACAAACTTCACAATTTTCTGACACTGGGGTCTGTGCCAGGAACCATTTAGAGCCCTTTGACCAAAGAAATATTTGTGGATGACAGGGAATTCCAACAGCCATCTTCTCCAGACTGTTCCTGAAAGGGGCAAAGCATCTCAGCTGGTGCCTTCCCAGTTCCATGGGATGGATAATCAATGTCTTAAAAAACTAAAGTGATCTTTGGAGGAATGCAGAGTGAATGTGGGGTTTGGTTTTTGACCCAAAGATGCCAGCCAGAGGTGGTGGTATTGTCCTTTTTGGGCTCTTGAGAGCCCTTTTCCATGTTTTGGTTTGAAATGCAGGCTTGTCAGAAATGCCAAGCCTTCCCCAAGGATAAATGTCACTATCCTGTCAGTCTGGCATGGAACTCAGTTTGTTTATCTGCTTTTTTTTTACAAAAAAAAAAAAAAAAAGAATTAGCATTGATTTTAAACTTAAGAATTCAGAACCGTGGAAGAAGCCATAACCAAAATCAAGGGTAATGTACTTGAACACGTTGAATTCTTCAAATTAAATTATTTATGTTTATCAGTTGTTTAAAGGAGGTTGGGATTTCAGAGAGCAGACAGCTTTCAGGCCTCTTAACTGAATATGGATTATCTTTCATTTCTGACAGAGAACAAGCAGATGCACAAAAAAGCCTGGGACAGAATATCCTTACTGGGTTTGCTAATTAATATTGACCTTTCCAAAGGTCAATTAATCCTTATTGTGTGACTGGAAATGAGACAACTTCTTTCTTTATGTGAGCTTTACATCTAAAATATGCTTCTTTATCTGCACTGGTGCAACGTTAGGTTATGTGACAGGAGGGAAACTGATCTCAGCTTTCATAATGATTTAACTCTGGGCTTCTCCTTATCCTAATTCTGGATTTATTTTGTAAGCATGCACTAAAAAGGCATAGAATCACTGCTGATCTCACATCCCCAGTGAAAAACTGTGCCTGTATCCTGATCATTTTGTAATTATGACTGTCACTAAAGATTTGTTACTACGATTTCACACATGCTCAACAAGATCCTGGAAGGGATTCTACCTCGTGCAGGAATCACATTTAAATTTAGTAGAAAATTGCCTTGAGCACGGGCTCCAGAGCTTCCATTCTGCTCACTTTGGATGAATGTATAATAAAGACATTTAAAACATGGCCAAGGAAAATTCAAAAGTATTTCCTTCAGTTGTGCAAGAGATATTAAAGTTAAATCAGAGGAAGAAAAATCCTGATTTATGGAACAGTCAGAGGAAAGAGAGAAGCCTGAAGCAAGGGTAAATGATTTATGATTGAAGAGGTGTTTCATTAACCCCTCTCCCCCAGCCACACACAGATAAAGCAAATACTTGCTGTAAGATTGCTTTAATTATCCAGCCTACTAAAATTCCTGTCTTGTTTGCTTAATTTTTTTTAATGGCAAGAAATACTGCTCTTCAGCATCTCAGGAAACCAACAGATTCTTTCAAGATCCTGTTTCACTGGGGGAGAAAAAAAAAAAAAAATCACTAAACGTATATATCAAAGTGGGAAAAGTTATGCATGGATTTGGGCTGCAGAGGAGCAGTTGTTTCATGTCCCATGAGATTGCTCACAACACAGAAGTCTTTGCTAGACCAAGGTTTAAGAGACTTGATCTTCCAGATGAGCTTCTTTTTTTTTTTTTTTTTTTTTTTTCCCCACTTCCTTACCTTCTTTAGCACCATTTCTCTTTATTAACAAACTCATTGAGCAAGTTAATTTATGTAAGCACCTCTAGCAAAGCTCCCACCCACAGATCTTGAGCTATTGATCTGCCTTTGCCTTTCAGCTCTCATGTACCCTCCCTTGAGGTTTGCAAGAAGCTGCAGCAACTCAGTGCAGATGGGAAACCAGATTCAGATTCTTAGATATTGATTTGAGGCTCCCCCTTTGAAAGCTGTGCTCTCTGGAGGTATTGATGAGTCTGAATATGAGGTTGTTGGATAAAAGAGGTCTTTTTGATAGGTAGAATTTCAGTCTTGTGGTGTGCAGGTAGCTTCAGAAACTTACTTTTACTTAAAGAAAGAAGATGATGTGTAAATGACTGAGGAAATGGCAAGAAGAGTGAAGAGGTGCCCTCTGAATTATATAAAAGCAAATAGAAAATTGAAATATCAGAAGATACTGCTTTTTCAGTTTAAGACAGGGTAAGCAAATGAAGGCTCTGATAATATGAAATGTTAATTATTTCTGGATAGTTATTTAGACTTCAGGTGTTATAAAAGAACTGTATTTTAAATTGTTTATGGAAGTAGACTTCAAAATTTCCAAGATGTATATTATATTAATGACTGTAAAACACAAATATTGTTACATTAGCAGAACATCTCGACCTTGAAAGAGAAGTTCTGAAGAAGACAAAGGAATAAGTGGATTGGCTTAGTGCAAAACAACAAAACATTCAGAGATAGTGAAAGATCAACTAAATAATCTTTTTTTTTTTTTTTTTTTTTTTTTTTAAGATGAAGTAAATGAATCAAACTATTATAGAACCATAGGGTATTCTGTGTTGGAAGGATCACCAAATCCAACTCCTGTCCCTGTGCAGGGCACCTCCAGGATCCCACCATGTTCCTGAGAGCATCATCCAAATGCTTCTGGAGCTCAGGCAGGCTTGGTGCTGTCACCACCTTTTGTAAAGAATGAAACCAAAAAGACATCAAGAGAGCATGAATTTTTCAAAGGGAAACTTTGCAATTGATCTTTTTTTGACTTAGAAAAGACTCAGGAACTCACTGATCTGGAGTCCTAGAGTAGATTTTGAGCAGTGCAGTTGGAAACTTGGGGCACAGGGGCTTGGGTGAGATTGAATTTCCTGCATTTGACAACAATCCAATGGATATTTGGGTTGCCTTTTTTTTTTTTTTTTTTTTTTTTTTCCCCTCGGTTTTGTGCAGTTATTTTTGCACCCATGTATAGTTTTTACCATTCCCAGTATCTTTAAGTGAACTGTTTAGTAGCTTAATTAGGTGTAGCATGAAAAAACATCTGCCCTGTCCTTACCCTTTCCTACTTTCCTACTTGTTGATTGGAAGAGACAGGGTACAAAGTGCCTTGTCAGTCCCTATCCATCCTTTCCCTGCCACTCTTCATTACAAACCCCTCAGTTTTTCCCAGGCTGAGGACTCCCACTCTATTGAATCCTTCCCTGCATGGAAGGAATTTGATAACTCTGGGAGTTTTAACTCCCCATTTTTGTCTCTCTACCATGTTGGAGATAAGACCAGAGCCACACAAACCTGAGCACAGCTGGAATTATAAAGCATGGAATAATATACTGGCTTTTGTGTTGAAGGCTAGTTGAAAGTGTCATGGACTTAAAAAAAAAAATTAATGTGATTAGGATTTTTATATAAATTCAGTGAAATTTAGCTCAGGGTTTTTTTATAATCAACTTTATGAAATATATATGGTGGAAAGGTGCTAATTTGTCATCTCAACAAATTAAATAACGTTTAAAATTTTGAGCTTAGGATCATGGTCTTTTGATAAGTATTTAATGAGTATAATCACGTATTCCAGAAAAAAAAAACAAAACAAAAGGAATGTTTAAAAGTGTTAATTTCTCAGCTATCAGGAGAGCATATTAGTTCTTACTCCTTTTGCAAGTTGCTGTGACCAGTCTGTTGGTATGAGTGGCATGGGTAAGGAAGGTTGCATGTCCATTTTTGTCAGCCAAGAATTCTTCTTTAGAATGGAAGATTAGTTTAAATTAGATTTTTTTTTCCCTTTATTGGGTGTGTCTTGTCCAAAACTGTTAAATCTTTCAAGTTGGTGGAATCAGACCCATATTAAAATAAAAAACCTGGGAAGTGGCAGCACCGACAGTACCCAGAGTACAACTCATCAGCTGGAGAGCCCCAGGGGTGTTGGTGGTGGCTCCACACACTTTTCAGCTACATCTTGAGACGTCTGCTTTTTTTTTTGGCAGTGTCTGGAAGGGAAGCTGTGTCAGATGGACCTTCCCACCCACTCGAGCTCTTCCAGGATAGTTTTTGTTTTCCTTTAATTTTTTTTCCTTTAGATATCTGCTGGTATTTCTGCATCCTACATCCATGCCTTGGGGTTGCCTTTTTCTATCCTAAGGAAAGTCTCCATCTCTACATTAGATCAGAGAACCTCAAGGAACACTAAGAATTTATTTTATGAGAGGTGAGTTTGTTTTTCAGCAGATGGGCAGCACCAGTTGAGGAAGAGGCAGCTTACTTTTACACTGCAGATTTTCTTCAGAATTCAGGAAAACAGCACACTGGCAAGAAAGCTTCTCCCAGCCCACCCTTTTCTTCAAAGTCTGGACTTAATTCTGTGAAAAGCCACCCTGGTTTTCAGTTTGTGAGCAGGAAGCCACACAGGAAGAGATTTGAATTTCCTGAAGCTGACTTCCCAGTTTTTTGCCCAGGGCTCTGACAGTGGAATTTGGGGCAGGAATGGTCTCTTCCTTGAAGGCTCAGCTGTACCAGGGATATGCTCAGCTTCCCTCTGCATTCCCATGAGATTTCTCTGCCCCACAATCCTGTCACCAAGGTCGTGTTGAAATCTGAGCAGTGTCACATGAAAGCTCAGCACACCCCACCCTGTCTGTGATTCCTCTTTTCATTAATTTGCAACTCAACAGGTAGCTTTGTGTCTACCTGATAACCTGAAGGTTATCAAGGACACAATTATTATTGTATTACATTTTATTATCAAGGATACTTTGTGACACTATTAATGGAAGTTAAGTATCCTTTTTCAGGGCAAAAGTTAGGTATTAAGAAGTTAATACAGAATTTAATCAAAGAGCATCATACAATTCTCCGTTTAATCTCAGGAAAGTTTTGATTCCCAGTTCTGGCTAACAAGATTTATTTGGATATGGAGAAGTAACCTAAGATTTGGAGTCTTGTGTTCTGGGTACTGATTGGCCTAAGAGCAGCCTCCAAAAATAAAGTCTAAAGTGTAATGAACAGTCAGCAGGGACACCCTCACCCAGATCAGCTTGCTCAGAGCCTCCTCAAGCCTCACCTTGAACATCTCCAGGGATGTCAAGGCTAAACCAGCAACCCTAAGCCCCAGGAAGACTGCATCTCCTCTTTGGTTCCTGAGGCCAATGCCTTCTTCTGGTTGCTTCTGCTGGTTGCTGAGGTTTTTCTGTAGCACTGGGAGCTGCTGCTTAATTTCCTGCCACAATTTTCCTGGCTTGGTTATGCTGACTGGAGGAACTATCTGCAAAGAATTGCTGCTACTGAAAATTTCTCCCAGTGTCTCTCTTCCTGGAGTGATAAGAGGCTTTCATGCCTACATTAGTGGCTGCAGTTAATTAATCTAAGCCTTTCTAATACTTACTGTGGTCAGGCTAGAAAAGGAATAAACAGTGCAGAGAAAGGATGAAATGGTTTAATCTCATTAATGAACAAAATACACACTATCCAGCTACAAATATTAACTCCTCTTCTAATAATTGGGAGTTGTACAAGATATATAGAGCCAAGAATATAGATCTCAGCTCTAAATGAAGTGGAGCTCAGTTAGTCTTTTGTTTTTTCATTCCTGGTTTTAATTGCAACTTCACATCATAATTAGGAGGATGAGATTCCTGCCAGCCAGGCACATAGCTGGGAGAGATGAAAGGGAATAGGTATGAGAAATGATAATTGCTTTGTGCTCATCAGACTTCTGTTGAAAACCTGACAGGATAATTACTAAATACCTGCTTTGCAGGATGTCTGGGCAAATTTTGAAAGAGCTATTGAAAGCTGTTCACTTGTCATCTGTCTGAAAAGGAAAGTTGTGGGGTTCTTTTTGCCCCCCCCCCCCCGTTTTGAAGTAGTTGAGATGTGTATTATATGTTCAAGTACAGACTTTATTCTCCTGTGCATGCCTGGCTGCATTCTGCTGCCCACTCCCAAGGAAAATTGCCCTTGATTTTTTTTGCATTACCCCACATGCTTTGCCCAGGTTTTCACCCTTAACTTGCAGCAGAACATTAGTTCACCTGATGGAAACCATAAGCTTCTTGCTTTCAGGTCTGAATCATAGTCATGGATAAACAAGCTGAGAGAAAAATGATCTCCTGGACTAGACAAAAAAAAAAGTTTTGACTGATGGTAAAAAGTTGTTCTTTATCCAGCACATTTTCATGGCTTTTCTTCACCTACTTTTGAAACCTGAGAAATCTTACTCACCAAACTGCTAATTTTCAAAGATGCCAAACCTCTGCTGGTTTTGCTGAGAACTGAAAGACCCCCAAAACCTTTCTCCTGAGGGTCACCACATGGACTCATTTAGCTCAGGAGGCCCCAGAGAGCTGCAGGAAAGCACAGAGCTGCTGGAAGGCAGGGCTGGAGGTGGTGAAGGATTTGTGGAGAAGGATGAAGAGACCTTAGAGTTGGCTTAGTTGGGAAAAGACCTTAGAGATCATCTACAGTTCCATGGGACTGTGAAACTTTGCTGCTCAGCTCTCAGGAGGAGTTCATTGCAATCCCAAGTTTTGTCTCAGGGAGCAGCCTGCAGATTGCCCAGCTGGTTCTGGCAACCAGGGCAGGATTTAAGTAGCCCTGAAGATGCCAAGGCTATTGTGAGACCACATGTACACCTTTTGTGTGACAGGGACACTGAAATTTTGGTTGTATCAGGGAATCAGGGTGTGGATCCCAGAAAGGCTCACCATAGAGGAGCTGCCTTACTATAGATAAGTGCAGTCAGTTTACTGGTGTTATTTACCTAATTTGCCAAAGTGATGCATTGGGCTTGAGCTATAAGGCTAATTATTGTATTACTTAAAGCTTACAGTTTGTATTTTTATATAAAGATACAAGAAGAAATTAAGTGCTGGGCATGTAATTAATTCCATGGCATGTCCCTTGGTGCACTGAATTCCACATTTCACAAGAAACGCCCAGTTCAGATGGTACAACAGAGCAGTTTAAAAACAGAAGTCTAATCTCTGTCTCCCTTCTTTTTCCTTTAACAGTTTATGAAGAACCAGAAGACCCCAGTAACAGATCATTTTTTTCAGAAATTATCTCTTCAGTGTCAGATGTCAAATTCAGTCACAGTGGGAGATACATGCTAACAAGAGATTACCTCACTGTCAAGGTTTGGGATCTAAACATGGAAACAAAGCCCGTAGAAACATACCAGGTAGGTATCTCTTATGTCTCAATATAAAAGCAATATGTCAGCAATATAAAAACATCACGGTGCTCAAAACCTGAATGTTTTCTTAAACATTAAAAAAAAAAAAAATCCATCAGTTTTCTTTTCATGACTTGGTTTGAGAAGCAGAAATGTTGCTGAGCAAAGGGGTTAAAATCCTCACGCTGGCAACCTGGTTGTTGGACAAGGGCAATTTCAATAAGAATAAGGAATGTAAGGCTGGGGGAGTCAAGTGTGAGGCTGGGAGTTGAAAGAACCTGCTTCTAGCAAGGGAAATCATCTCTTCATTTTGGCATCTGCTTTCAAGTGAGGTATTTCACTACCAACATAAAAAAGAAACTGAGGAGAGGAGTTTGTGTGCTGTTTCTGCTCCCGCTGGGACTGCTGAGAGTTGGCACCTTTGTCATTTCAGAACTTTTTTTTCTTTTTTAAAACCCTTCATCTCTGCCTTTCTCCCTTGGGCCAAGTCCTCGAAGCAATCCGTGTTCAACCCTGACACCCCCACTGACACAGCACTTTGTGAATGCCAGCCAGACACATCTGGCTGCCTGAATTCCTTGCAATGTTATCCAGACAAAATGCCAGTGGCTCCAGCCAGCACTGAATTTGTATTCTGACATCTGTTCTGCTTGGCAGTCAGGGGCTGAGCTTACATTTTTGGACTCTGCCTTCAACGAGGAAAATATATCTGTGACACAGAAACTGCTTCTTCTGCAAACAAAATGAGAAAAAACCTGTGAAGCTGCCTCCAGAAGATGGAGGGAAAAATGTCATTCATCAGGCTCGTTCTGCTTGCTCAGTGCTGGAGCAATCCCTTGTTTGCTGTGTGGATGGAATGGCAGGTGGGGTGCAGCAGCTCACAGTAACTATAATTAAGATTGCCTTTAAAATAGCTTGTAACCAGAGAGTATCTTGTCACAACAACTGGGATTTTACATCAAGAATGGAGTGGGCAACCTTGTCCTGCCTGCTTGTCTTGACAGCTGCTTTGATTTCCTCCTGTAGGTTGCTGTGAAACAAGCTGCCCACCTTTAAATCCCTCTGACACCCAGCACTGGGGCCAATTAAACAGTTAACATTTCTCCATGCTGAGATGGGAAAAATGAGGATAATGTCAAATTTTCACTACTGATCATTGCAGTCAGAAGCTTCAACGATAAAGGAAAAAAAAAATCAAAACACAAGACCCACAACAAAAGCCCTGCAAATATAAGTGTTCTTGCTGCCTGACCTTGGTCTTTCATTCTCAAATATTTCTACAGTGCCTTGTAAAGAGTTCACAGATGTGTTGCTGAGTGTTGCAGCAGATCAAAGCAGAATCTGGAACTCAGGGTCCTCAGGAAGCCAACACCACAGGACTCCATGGGCTTCCCATGGTCCAGCTGCTCCGGGCAACCTTTCATGTTATTCAGCTCCAGAAAGTAGAGAACTCTGTCTGTTCTTTTGAAAAAATGCTTAAAATTACTCTTAAATAATATGCCTTAAATGTATCTCACACATAAATCTCATAAACAAACTTGGAAATCTCTCAAAAGGTTTTCCTTTTCCTGAAGGCAGCAAATTAACCTGACATTGTCACTTCTGTATCCACATAATTATGATGACATCTAGGTCATTTAAAAATTAAAAGATATTAATGGAAAAATGGAATGTCTCATTTCATCCAGTGCACGGTAGCCATTTAGATATTTTCTAGCAGCAAGACCCACGAAGAGGATCACAACAGGAGATTTCCCCACAGCAAAAATCTATACCTGGGCTGCTCCATTACTGCTTCATAGCATCCCCCCCCCCAAAAAAAAAATGGAGCTCCTCATGCAAGTTCTTTTTCTTATCAATGCTGTAGCTCAAAGAAGGCAATTGGATAGAGCAGCCTTGCTGAAACCTGCTATGAGGGTTCAACAGGATTTTCTCCTCTTGATGCTTCACAGAAAAGAAAAAAAAAGATGCCAGCAGTGAAAAAGCAAGAGAGTGGGGTGCTTGCTTGCATGTTGCAAGGCAGCTCCTAACAGGAGGCTCTTTTGGTGCTGCCAGGTGAGTTATCCCAGCAGAACCAGACCTGCAGGAAGCAGAGGTGACCATGGTCACAGTTTGATCCACTTTGGGAGTGCTGAGGGGTTTGGAGTCACTTACCAGTGCAGTTCCTGCTGGTGACTCTTCCCTCCCAGTGCAATAACCATTGCTGTGTTATATGGAGCACAGAATTTCTAAGATAATTCCATTAAGGTCTGACCTTAAACACTGCCCTGCAGAAAAGGAGAATGCCTCTTGTAATTGGTTTGGAATGAATCTGGTTTGGGTTCAAGTGCTGTTCATACATGGTAAGAGTAATATGCAACAGACAAGACAAATCTGATTTTACCCTCAATTGGTAGTGGGAGGTGAGTCTGCAAACAAGGGGAAAATTCAGTGTTTCTTCCAGTGAAGTTTTCCTTAGCACTCTAAATGTGGCAACCAGAAGGTCCAATTGAAGTTCTCCAAGCTGATAGCCTGAGTCTGCAGACAGAGTTGGTCAAGAAAAAGGAGCTGAGACCTTGAAAAGCTCAGTGAGAACTCTGCAAGAAGAACTGCAAAACGCTTTGTGAGAGAGCTGATGGAAAGGCAGAGCTCCAAGCTGTGGAGCTGGACAGGCTTGGCAAAGGGGATGTCTGTGACAGTGGCTGTGACAGATGGCTGCTGGAAAGGGTAACAAGAGGAAGACCTAGAAATCACAGTCAAAGAGCCAAATGTGATCTACTTTTTTCTCCTGCTTTACCCAACCTTTCTCTTTCTTCCAAGTGTTGAGAGCTCACAAAGGAAAGAACTCCAGTTCTGTAACAAATTACACTGCTTAGGTAAAAAGAGAAAATGAAGGATTTAATTACAGAGGATGCACAAAATGCATCAGTCCTAAAAGTGTTCTGACCTTCTGCTCACCAGGAGGGTAAATGCCTTCCATCCATTTAATTGTGAAATACTTTATCTGCAGCTACCATTTGCTTATTATTTGCTGCATCAGATATTATCAGCTGATGTACAGTTCAGTGTTCACTCCTCTGTGAATGAAAATTTATCCATGCCTAAAATTTATAACCCTTAATAACCTCATGCTACAGAATTCCTAGGATACTGCACAATTTGGCTATTAAAACCAGGTTAGTTTAAAGAAAATATAAGTGAAAGGACATTGTCCCTCATCTGGTATTGACTGAAGTTCTCTTACTACAAGAAATGTTTGTGCCCTCAGGCCAGAGGAGGATGCTGAGCATCCAGGAGCAGGAAGAATCTCCCTGGATTCCAAGGACTGATACCTCTGTGTGCCAGAGTTAAATTATGCCCCTGGGCTATTGGATCAGTACTTGTGCTCTGAGAGGCCATCTACACATCTTGGGTTTACAGTTCCTACACCAGCTGGAAGAAAATATCAGGAGTAAAAGAATTAGTAAATTCTTTTAGGTGGGGTTTTTTTTTTTTTTCTAGCTTTTTATTTCCTTGTGGAATGAAACCAATCATCCAGAAAGAAAGCTCATCAAAATCAGCAATGAATGGAAATGATTTGAATGAGATCTGCTTCTTGGTGAGAACCTTTGTTCAGCAGAGATGTGCGGCCCACAGCAGAGGTCTGCTGCTGCTTAGTCCCACTTTTCAAGTATCTAAGTGAGAAGTTAGAATGGTGGTTTTCAGTCTTAGCCCAAGAAGAGAGATCCTTGGGCCAAATCAGTGCTCTGCCCTGCAGCTTGTGCAACTGCAACCCTGGACTCCATTTGCCTTCTGAAATGCCTTATCCAAAATATATGCAATATCATAAACTACAGGTTCTTTTTTTTAAGAGAGCCAAGTTCTTTCTGCCACAATTTGGAGTCCACTTATCTTGGAATATGGCATTTTTGTTACTATTTAAATTGGATTTCTCGTTAATTAGCACATCCAGGGTGTCAGCTGGTGCAATGTCTTTGGGAATTAGGCTAGCACTGAGAAAGTCACCCAAGCAGGAAACAAATAGCTTGAAGAAGGGTGGTCTGCAGCCTGCTGAGGGAGGTCTGCTTCATGCCTTCCTACAGCAATAATCCTGTAGCACCTGTTTAATGGGGCTGTGGAAATGTAGAGACAGCTTCTTCAGAGCTTAACCACAGTATTCTGCAAAGCCAGCAATCTGTGCAGCATGTTTGGAAAGTGAATTTGGGAGATAAAGCAGATGGAGGGGAGCTGGTTGTAGAGTGGGTTGGTTTGTTTGTTTTATTTCAAGAATAGCACCATTATTTGGTTTCATTTTTTCATTTGTTTTGTTTTGGTTTCTAACAGGTCCATGATTACCTTAGGAGCAAGTTGTGCTCTCTCTATGAAAATGACTGCATCTTTGACAAGTTTGAATGTGCATGGAATGGATCAGACAGGTAAGCCATCCTTATGTCCTTAACTGTCTTGTGGTGGTTTTTCCACCTCAGTTTTTACATCATCCCATCCTGGTGTTCAGGTTGATAAACGGTGTTTGGTTATGGGTGTAGTTGCATCTCTGAGCTCATTAGACAAGATGTAGAACTTGTTAATCTTGGCTTGTGCCATGGTGAGGGAGGGACCCTTCAAATTCTGTCAGTTATCACCAAAATCTGCAAAAGTTAAAAAGGACTCTGCCAATTTGCACATCCACACCAACTGAGGAAGCTTGTGTGGTCCTCTATTTCTACACCAGCTGCCTCCAAAATCCAATTCATTTCTTGGAAACAGGGAATGAGTGAGCAAAAGCAGTCACAAGTTGCTGCCACCATCCCACTGACAAAAATTCCAATTTTTTCTGCTATGCACCCTCACTAGAGGAGGCCCTTTCTCTCTGCACTGAAGGAGAGGTCCTGGTTTATATGCTGGGTAGAATATCTTGGTGAATGTTTCCATGAGCAGAATGGGCACATCCAAACAAGGGATGCAATGTGTTCATGCCATCATGCTGGCAAATGGGGAGCAGGAATATTGTAGAGAAAGAACTGAGCATCCCAGCAGACTGGGATAATAAAGATGGGTGAAATCCAAGAGTATAAGGCAAGGTGAGGATCTTTGTTTGAAAACCAAACCAAACCAAACCAAAAATCTCACACCAACAAGGTACTGAGACATCCATACAGAAGGTGACTGTGGAAGGGATTAACAGTCTACAAAATGCATGTGAGGCAGAGCTCAGGAGTGAATTTTGAAGGGGACACACAGTGACTTCTGGCTCAGCAGACCCAGGAGCCAAGAGGCAAAAGTTTGGCACTGGATGAGAGCTTGGAACTGTGCCTTCAGCTCACTTATCTTCCCATTTGGGAAAGAGAAAACTGGTCCATCTCATTGTGTTTGAAAGAGGCCATCCCCCCAGGACTGGGCAAGGACTGTGAAACAGAGTGTGGGGCAGCTGTGAAAAAGGCAAATTTGATCCTTGAATGGGCAAGACTGGGATATCCAGCAGAGAGAGGAGTCGTGGTGACATTATGTTAGGGTCTTATTCAAAGACCTTTGGGCTGCAGTTACACATCTCTTGGCTCTCATCTCCAAGCTGGATGGACTAATTGGGCATAGGGACAGCTGCTCAAAAGAAAAGAGAGGGCAGGAGGTTGGGTTTGATCAGCTTAGCAGAAGAGAAGCCAGGATTATACTTGCTTGTTGTAAGTATGTCAAGGAGGCACACAGAAAGAGGAAGAGGATCCAGCCAAGAGAAATGGGAACAATGATGGCACAACAGCAAAGAATCAATCCTAGCCTGGAAACCAGAGGGAATTCAGACCTGTCCAGGCAGTGAGAGTGTGCAGCAGTCTTCCCATCCTGAGTAGTGGTGGTGCAAGGTGCCCAACTGGTTTGGTGATGGTGCTCATTGGGAAAGCAGATATATGAGACATGGGTTAAAATAAGCAGTACCTAAAGGGTACCTCAAGGATAGGGTAGGATTTTTTGCAGTGTGTAGCAAGAGGACAAGCAATTAGACATTTTAACTGACTATAAAAATACTGCAACTTTTCTTAAAGACATGATTTGCATGAGTGTGTAGTGAGAGGGTAAGGGGGAATGGTTTCAAACCTGAAGAGGGGAGATTTAGGTCAGACATGAGAAAAAAATTCTTTAATTTGAGGGTGCTGAGCCCTTGTCCCAGGTTGCCCCATCCCTGGCAGTGTCCAAGTCCAGGTTGGATGGGGCTTGGAGCAACCTGGGCTGGTGGGAGGTGTCCCTGCCCATGCAGGGGGTTGGGACTGGAGGAGCTTTGAGGTCCCTTCCAACCCAAACTATTTGACGATTCTGTGACAAGTGTCTGAACTCAGGAGTGCAGGAAAGGTCTCTTCCAGCCCTGTGTTCCACAAGTGCCCCTTGGGCACCATTTCCAGATCCATCACTGAACACAATACAGAGATGGAAAGAAACTGTTGAGCAGAGTCACTGGCAATGTCTGACAGAAGATAAGGTTTTGCTTTAATTTAGTTGTTCCTTTTTAAGAGTCAAATGCACTGATTATTTTCTGACCAACATTCACTCCCCTGAGCTTCTCCCTTCTGCGTGCAGTGAACATTTTGCTCCACACTGCAAAGATTTTTTGTATTTATTTTTAAATTTAAATCATGTTTGGGCAGCAGTAATTCTTAAAGAACAGTTCATTTGAGTAGAGTGGTTGCTTAGTTTGATCCTTCTGGCATGCATTTTTTTTACAAAAGGGAAGCCATGGCTATTAGCAGTGGTGCTCTTAAGAGAGGCTGCAGCACAGGCTTTGTATTATTAATACATACACATAGCAGCAACAACTGCAGTTCTAAAGAGGTTATTTTTGTCTTTTGCAAATTTAAAGTGACAGGATTGTTCAGTTAAAACAAAAGGGTATCTAATATTGATGTGAACATGCTTTTTATTAATTTTTCTCCTGACTAAGGAGTCCATCTAGCCTGGGATAGAGCCTGATAGTGAGGCTGTTCACCAAAAAAAAAAAAAAAAAAAAAAAAAATCAATGTACGTGAGCTCTGATTAGAACATGATTGATGCTCAGTTACTCCAATGAGCAGGAACTAATATGATCAGACAGACCCCATCTCATTTGCTGAAGGGCACATTAATCACCATGTACTTTGGCACCACAGTGGTCAGGGGAGGGAGTCAAGCAGGGGTCTTCCAGTAATTCAACCAGATGAGCACATATTATCTGGAGCTGAGTACATTACACTAAAATCATGCCCTCTTTATTGTATATACATCATGACATGACTATGTAGACAATGTGAGCCCTGTGTGTACACTGATTTAATTTAGCTCTTCCATTCACTTACACAGTCAGGTCTTTTAATAATGCCCCGTGAGACACTGTTCTCTCCTCACTCTCAGCCATACTTATTTTGTTATCTTAGTTTTACCTCAAAAATGAGCACTTAGGGAGCTGCTGGAAAGTTACAGAAGAAGGCAGTAAAAGGAAAAAAAAAAATAGTGTAGCAGTTCTACATGGTAGTAAGCAAATGCCTTGATTACTGTTCATTTTTTTAAAAAAAAAAACTTCAAATATATGAGTGTTCAGGAACCCTTCCAGGGAGACTTCTGAATAGCATCATGATCAGTGATCAGCTGTACAAGTCACACAGAGCTGGTCAGTCAGTCAGTCCTGTCCTACTGGGCTGTCATTCTTCTCACTGGGTATTTGGTGGCCTTTCCCTCTCATCAGGCAGGATCAGCAAATCCCAATGGATTTGATGTTAACAGTGTGGTCCTGCCTGGCAAGGGGCTCCAAGGCTCGGAATGGCAAATATTACCTTGGCTAGACTTTGGGATCTCCTTATTCCCACTTTTATCCAGTATCCAGAGAAGAGCTGGTGAAGAGTCTGGAGCACAAGTCTTGTGAGAAGGAGCTGAGGGAGCTGGGGGTGTTCAGGCTGGAGGAGGCTGAGACCTCATCACTCTCTACAACTCCCTGAAAGGAGATTGGGCTGAGGTGGGGGTCCCACTTAGCTGGTGATAGGCTGAGAGGAAAAGGACTCAAATTGTGCCAGGAGAGGTTTGGATTGGATATCTGGAAAAAAAAAAATAATGGAAAGTATGCTCAGGCATTGGAAAGAGGCTGCCCAGGGCAGTGGTGGAGTCCCCATCCCTGGAGGTGTTCAAAAAACTCTGTGGCTGCAGCACTTGAGGAGTTGGCTGGTGGGGTTGGGTTGCCAGTTGGATTTGATGATTTTCCAGGTTTTTTCCTACCTTGTGCTTCTGTGATTAACAAGTAAGGATGCCCCAGTGGCAGGGCAGGCTGGGGAACTGCTGCCATTTTGTGTTGTCACTCACATATCTGAAGAATTTCCAGAAATCCTCAGAGCTCTCTCGGAGCAGCTCTCGAAGAGGGGGCAGGGAGTCCCCCCCCATGCTCTGCAGAGCAGAACCTTTGGTTTTTTGAGTCCTTTGCAAGGGCTTTGTGCAGAGCAGTGTCTGGAAATACAGAGCAGACTCTCCCTATACTCAGCTACCATTTCTATGCCTATCTGTATATAAATATAAATTCTCCTTATTGCTTACCTTCCATTATTGTACATTAGATTTCCCTGAGCAGGAGTAAATTGCAGGCTTATATCTGGTTCTTCCTCTCTTTTATTGTTATTTTAAGCAGCAGGTAAGGTTATAATCCATCTGTGCTGGTGACCTTGAGCAAGAATGGGTGCTTTCTCATTTACATAATGCTATTTTTTTTACTGTGCCATTAAAGTGCCAAGAAAAAAAAAAAACAACCCCACACAGGGACAGCATGGAAATCTATATATGTTTAAAAAACACATCTATATATGTTAAAAAAATACATCTACATATGTTAAAAAATAACTAAAGCAAATCCAAGCAAAGGCTCTTAAAAATATGTGAGTTCAAAAATGGAAAAGCAAAGTAAAGGCAGTTAGAAAGGAAGGAAAAAAACCCAAATCTCCTAAAATCAGATTGGTGACAAACAGCTCTCTGTGCATTTGGTGCTCTGGTCCTGCCTGGAAACTGCTCCCCTGAGGCTTTCTGCCTTCATCTTCATCTGAGATGCTCCTCATTCCCCTGGCAACCACAGCTCCTGGCACAGGGGGCTCCAGAGTGATGAACCTGCTGCCAAATTTTTGCCTTGGGGAGGAGGGGGGGGTGGTGTAAGGAACCCCAGTGCTGGGCTGGGCTGTTTGCATCCCAAATGGTGTGTGTTAGCCCTGAGATATGAAACCACCTCCAGGTTTTCAGGTCCTGAGCCACTGTTTCAGCAGGAGCTGTGGTGACAGGACATGGTGATTTGGGAAAAGTGAAACCTCAGATTTACTGCTGTTGATTCAATTTCTGAAACGGGCACTAATCTTGATCAATTGGCTCCTGCCTGCCTGTGGGATGTGTTTTATCAAGCTGTCACGCTGACTTTGGGGTTGCTTGGTTTATTTTCCAGCTTGGGAGATTAAACTGGGCCTCCCTAAGCAGGGATTGTGCCAGGTTTTGGAAAGTGGGGAATAGAAGGGAGAGGACCCAAGGGCAGGAACTGAGCTGCCCTGAGCTCAGCAGCAGCAGGAGATGAGACTCTTCAAGAGGGTAAAGAACCATTGCTGAGTGTCTCTGTGCTGCAGCAGTTCCCTCTAGCACTTTAGGAGCTGCAAAAAGCTCTGCTCTGCTGGAGAGAGGCTGAGGGAGCTGGGGGGGTTCAGCCTGGAGAAAAGGAAGGTGCAGGGAGACCCAGCAGTGACTTTCCAGTATCCAAAGGGAGGGCTACAGGAAAGGCTGGAGAGGGGCTGGTTGCCCAGGAGAGCCTGGAGTGATAGGATGAGGGGCAATGGTTTGAAATTAGAGAAGAGTGGGTTTAGATTGGATGTTAGGAGAACGTTCTTCCCCATGAGGGCAGTGGAACACTGGCCCAGGTTGCCCAGGGAGGGGGTTGAGGCCTCATCCCTGGAGATGTTCAAGGTGAGGCTTGAGGAGGCTCTGAGCAACCTGATCTGGGTGAGGGTGTCCCTGATACTGCAGGGGGTTGGGCTGGGTGACCTTGAGAGCTCCCTTCCAACCCAAATTATCCTAGGCTTCAGCTGCCATCAATCACCAGTGTGCCAGCGTGGGAGCAAGGTTGAGCTGGAGGTCCTCCCAGTGATTCCCAGTGTACCCATCCAGCTCTCCCACCACAGAAGCCCTCCAGTGGCTCTGCAGCTGTATCATGGAATGCTTTGGGTTGGACCATAAAGTTCCTCCAGTGCCAACCCCCTGCATGGGCAGGGACACCTCCCACCAGCCCAGGTTGCTCCAAGCCCCAACCAACCTGGACTTGGACACTGCCAGGGATGGGGCAGCCACAGCTTCCCTGGAAAACCTGTGAAGAATTCCTTCCTCCTGCCTCACCTAAATCTCCCCTGCTGCAAGAGCAGTTTGCAGCCCAGTTCCCATTTGTGCTTTTGCAGGGTGCTGTTCGTTTGTGTTACAGTGGCTCCTGGTGACCTCAGATGAGAAGAAGACAACAGTGTGCCTGGGTAAAACACAGCTCCTGAAGCCAGGAGCAACTCCTCTGGGCAGCAGGACACAGAGCCACACTTTCTGCCTTATTTATTCTCCCATGGCTGCAAATGGAAGTGCTGAGGCAGTGCAATTGGCATTTCAGCTGGAGGATGGTTTTTTAAATATGTGCTGGTGAGCTGGCGTTCCTCTGGAGACTTGACTGTTCCGGGTGGATTCCCTTCCCAAAATGAAAAATCAGAAAAATGTTCTGTTTGGAGGCTGAGATAGCAGAAAAGAGCATGGCCCTGGCTTCAGATGTGGAAAAAAGTTCAGAGAGGATGAGCTGGTGAAGAAGGCTCTGAAAGCCATGCTTATGCTAATCCAATAACCTGAGGGCCAGGGATGAAATCCTGAATTCATTAAAGTTAGTGAAAAAATATCCTCCCCTAGGGACTGGGGGAATGAACAACTGGCAATCCATTATTTCAAACTACAAGCTGATTGATGGGGTAATTTTTCCCCAGGTTGAGGTATGTGTGCTGTCCCTTTCTCCCAGACCCAGAATTATATCCTGACTCCAAGCTTCTTTGAAACTTCATAGTTTCCTCATAGAAGAGATGACAGAATCCCATTCATCAGTCTTTATTTTTAATTTTTGTAGCTACAGATGTTAATGGTGTCTGGACTTGCAAAGCCCATGGCTTCAGAGAGGAAAAGGGTTTGTTCTTTACAGAATTTACCTGTGCAAACTGTGATTTAGCTTTAAAAACATCTTTCTTCAAAATGCTCACTCAAATACAGAATTACATACTAAACCTTACTCTTGTATCAAAAACATAGACTCGGAATGTTTTTTTCAAAAGACTTCTGGAATCATGGTAAATCTCAGCTGTCAGAAAAGGTAAGAATGAAAGAAGCCTGGAATATGCTGTTCTTAAATGCTCATAAAAAGCTGATTAAAAATCACTTCGTATCCTTCTCCCTTTGTGAAAAATCTTGTGAGATCTGAGAACGCTTCAGGATGCAAGTGTTGGGGCAGCTGTAATTTTTGTTGAATACTCTGGTAGGGAAGGGGAAGATAAAAAATAAAACTTCACCTTGTGGAGTACTGGGCAGACCCCTGGTGTATAATCTTTACCATAAAGTTAAAGTTTAGCTGTCCCCTCCCTAGTCACCTAAATTGTCTTCCCACCAACTTCACTGAATTTGCATTTTCTTTGTTTTCTTTGAATTTGCAATTCTTTGTTTTCTTTCTTCCTTCCTCTCTCCAGTGTTTGTTTGCATAATTCTTCTTTCTTTCTTTCTTTTTCTTCTCCTTCCTTCCTTCCTTCCTTCCTTCCTTCCTTCCTTCCTTCCTTCCTTCCTTCCTTCCTTCCTTCCTTCCTTCCTTCCTTCCTTCCTTCCTTCCTTCCTTCCTTCCTTCCTTCCTTCCTTCCTTCCTTCCTTCCTTCCTTCCTTCCTTCCTTCCTTCCTTCCTTCCTTCCTTCCTTCCTTCCTTCCTTCCTTCCTTCCTTCCTTCCTTCCTTCCTTCCTTCCTTCCTTCCTTCCTTCCTTCCTTCCTTCCTTCCTTCCTTCCTTCCTTTCCTCTCCTCTCTCTCTCCCTCTCTCCAGTGTTTGTTCACATAATTCTTTGTTTTCTTTCTTCCTCTCTCCAGTGTTTGTTTGCATAATTCTCTCTGTTTTCTCTCTTCCCCTCTCCAGTGTGATAATGACAGGTGCTTACAACAACTTTTTCCGAATGTTTGACCGCAACACCAAGCGGGATGTCACCCTGGAGGCATCCCGGGAGAGCAGCAAACCCCGAGCAGTTCTGAAGCCCCGGCGGGTCTGTGTTGGAGGCAAAAGGAGGAAAGATGACATCAGTGTTGATAGTTTGGACTTTACCAAGAAGATCTTGCACACAGCCTGGCACCCAACTGAGAACATCATTGCTATAGCAGCGACAAACAATCTGTACATATTTCAGGATAAAGTGAACTCAGAAATGCACTAGGTTTATCAATACCCCTCTATATTTACAAACCAGCCTCTTGAGAGTTGTAGAAGGATGTGATCCTCACAAAAAAGAATAATAATAATATTAATTTGTGATTTCTGTGGTGGGATCTGTAGGTTGCATCCTTTCATCCCTCAGCCTGTATCTTTCTTGGTGGCAAGCCAACTCTTTTTCCATCACTGCAACTGTGTGAGTAAAAAGGCACGACTGCAAAATCCAGTGCTGTGGTCTGTATTGGTTCCTTTCAACAACCCCGGGGAATTTATTTATTTGGGGACTTCTCCTGAGGTGATTTGAGGCTCCTCACCTCCTGGCAGTCCTTCCAAGGGTCTCAGAGCTTGGCTGCTTTTGCAGCCCACAGCACTCACCACATTGTCAGAGCTTTTGGCCTCAAACTCTTGATTGTTTCTTTTTTTTTCCTTTTTTTTTTTTTTTTTTTTTGGCCAGTAACATTTTCTTGTCTTTCAGCCAAGCCAAGCCTGTCTGAGGGAACAAAGAGCCACATCCTGATAGAGCAGCATGTGGCACTTTGGAGGGACCTGGTGACAATTAGAAGATGGTGAAAAGCTGCCCCATTCCCTTCCTTGCAGCATCCTCTGATTTATTTAATTTCCCTCATTACTAACTTTGTGCTTCAAGTTCTTGACTGAGTAAGTGACAGGCTCATATAGTTACTCAGCCCAAATTTTTTTTTTTTCTTTTTTCTTTTTTTTTTTTTTTTTGGAGGAATTCATTCTCCATAGTTCCCTTTGCTCTGTTTAAAACAATATCCAGCATCTTCATCACGTGGAGGACTGCTTAAAATCTTGGTATTGCCACCCCAGAGGAAAGAGCTGGCAGGTACAAACCTCTTCTGCTCTTGGGGATTGGAGTTCTGGAAGTGCTGTCCTGGAAGGCAAGGACTGACTTCAGTTGGCAACAAAATGACTGCTGGGCAGCTCAGAAAGTCCCTGGTTTATTCAAGGGTTATTTTCATCCTGGCCTTTGGGAAATACAGGCAATGCCAGGGGAGGTCTCACTGTGTGAGAGTGGTGCTGGGAGATGAAGCACTGCTCAGTGAATTTTAAGGGTTTAAAATGAGTCCAGGGCTGGGCAACAAAATAATTCCTGGAGTAACATGGGAAAAAAGAATAAATAAAAAAAAAAATCAAAACTTCTGAACCAAACAAAAGCATCTTCCCCATTAAATACCTTTATATCTCTCTCTGCTTCCAAAGTGTTAGTGGTGTAGATGGAAAAGGAGAGAACACACCAGCAGCACAGCACCTGCAGGAATGATATGGGAAGGGGGCAGTGGGCAGGGAGTCCTCCTTACCCAGGAAAAGCAAGTTCTGCTACATCCCTAACAAAAATTACCATCCCAAAGGATTTCTCCTCAAACCATGAATGAAAGAGCACATCTCAGTTGACCTGTTAAGCTGCTCATATTAAAACACCTCAGAAAAACCACCTGTCTTTAAGGCCCTGTGCACTCTTTCCTTGGTAAGCGAAGGGATCTGCACACTTTATGTTTTTGTTTGGGGGAAAGGTTGGCTGAAGATCTTCTAACAAGAGCTAAAAAAACAAACCCAACAACCAAATTCTATAGCTTTTATGTGACATCTTACCACCCCACCTGATAACTATGTTTGAAGTTAATGGATGTCTGGTGTGTGGAAGCACAAACCCCTGGGCATCGGGTTCCAGCCACACCAAACACATGGGATGAAACATGGGGGTTGATTTTAAGGGCAATTTGGAATGTGTGTTTATAAAATGCTGGATGCTGGAGCAGGCATAGACACTATATGTACATATTCTAATGAAATTTAACAAAAATCCTTTTTTTTCTTTTTTTTTTTTTTTCCTTGAAAAAAAGGCGTAAGAATGTGGTAAATTGTATAGAAAATGTGGCAATGCCAAACTAAGGCTTCAGGGGTGTCATACAATTTCTTTGACTTTTGGCCTCCTCCTTTAGCCTTTGCAGCTAAAATAAAATAAAATAAAATAAATATCAGCTCACTGGCATTTGCAGATAGAAATACTGGAAAACCTATCTTTATCTTTTATCATTCTCAAATAAATTTCTATAGATAACTTCTTATAAAGCAGATGGTAATACAATTTTTTTTTTGGTTTGTTTTAATTTGGAGTCCCATACTCTGTTACAGCTTTGGGTACCAAAAAGAACATGTTAAAAAAATTTTAAAAAGAAATATATCTCTGGAGCTTTATAAAAACTAATTAAATACCCAACCAAAATACCATGAAGTGATTATAGAGGAAATAAATAGAAACCTTTCAAAGAGCAGTATTCTATTCCTAACTTGGCCATCACTCCTACAGATGGGGTTCCTGGTTTATTGAATGTATGGAAAGTTAACATCATCATTGTGAATGTTTCCGACTTTTTTTTTCTCTTTTATTTATTTATTATTTTTTTTAGTTTGAGCTTTCAGTGGTGTAGAGTAAGTGATGGTAAAGTTGGTAAAAAAATCTGATTGTTTTGAAAGCTGTTGTTCATGGCTGCATTCTTTGTGTCGCACAAATTAGCTATATGTTGTTGAATAAAAATATAAATATGTTAATACCAGCTTTTTCAATAAAACTACATCCAAAAAAAAGGCATAAATAGATGACTTCAAGGCACAGCTTCTTTTTTAGCACATAGAAGAGGTGTTTAGCTCCTTCTACAAAGGAGCCACCCCAGGGAAGCCACTACTGGAACCTAAAGTGTTAGGGCAGGTAGAGAAGTAAAAATGGTTTTGTGAGAGGGCCTGGCCTGGGGGTTCAGGGTGATGAAGGGTGTGCAGTTACAGCAAAACTGGAGAGAGGATTTTGGGGGACACCTTGGACCAGCTTTTTGCTCTGCTGGTAGCCCAGAGAGACTTTAGGAGCATCAGTCTCCTACAAGAAGGAGAGACAGGTGCAGCATGGTCACAGGGTAAAAAAAAATAAAAATAAAAATGGCATTAGTGTCACCACTGGCCAGCTTGGGGACCTTCAGCAGCCCATGAGGGCACATCTGGGGTGAGACAGGATGAGATGAGACAGGCATTGGCCTAGGTGACAAGCTAGAGGGCTAGCAGCAGTACAGTGTCCCTCTTTCCCCCACTGCTCTTAAGTCTACCCCAGGAGAAAATTAAAAAAGTAATACAAAAAACCAACACCAAAACAATGCAAAAAAAAAAAAAAAATCAATCAAACAAAACAAACCCAATAAAAAAATATGAAAAGTTAAAAAAAAAAAATCTGTCTTGGCATACATACAGCTCAGACAGCATCCACTTCCCAATCCAAGCTGATGCCTGACTCTCCTGGGTTGGTCATCATGATCCTTGTCCCAGATCCTGGGCTTTTTGGAGTCCCAGGCAGGTGACCACTTCTGCACAGAGCCCCAGGGGGTGAGGAACTCCTGACCAAGTTGGCCACTGAAAGGTGAAGTCCTTTTTCTGGATGAGCTGTTAGCTCAGGCAGGCTGGTGCTTTGCACAGCTCTCCCAGAGCTCCCATGCTCATTTCCAACATCCCCCCCCCCCTCCTTCCTCTCCTTTTGGGGAAAGCCACAGTCAATCCCACTCATTTAGATGGACAAATATGAGCAGGCACTGAAGAGAGAGATCTCAGCTGAAAATCAACACATCAAGCAATACACTATTTACCTTTCCAGTTTTCCTTTTCATCCCTAAATACCCAGCAGGAGCAGGAGCCAGATGGCTCACTCTCCTGCTTTTGAACTCTTCACACACATATTTAGTAGCTGCATGCAGAGATTTAACCCTTTGTAGTTGTTTTTCTTAGTTTTTGGAGGGGGGGGGATATTGGCATGAGCCACCTGCTTGCAGCCAGCAAGTCATCTTCAGGCTGAGTTCAATCCACTGGAGCCTTCCAGGGCTGTGGTTATTAATCCCTGAGGAGAGGACAAGGAGAAGGATTGTTTACCTTTGCTGTCCAATTTTCAGTACCATTATTACCATCCATTTCCTCTCCCTCCCCACAGTAATCATCTTCCATTTGCAGTCTTCCAAGGCAATTGCATTATGTCTAAAATTGCAGTGTGAAGTCACTCCTCTTCCTCCTGTGGGTAGAACCTCAGAAGGCAACAGGATTATTGGAGTGTTTGAGACTCAAAAACCTGGCCCCAATATTATAAAAATGTTGGGGACAGGGTGTGTTTCTTTGGATTTGAGAATATTCTGGATATTCTGTTTGATGTGGACATTGGTAGGTTTTGCTTTCAATGTGCACCATGAGAAACCCTTTCTTAGAAGGGATTTTGGTGGGGTTTTTTTTTCCTTCTCTCTGAAGTTTGATTCCGTTGAATCAAACTTTTATTCATGTGAAAGGGAACACATTTCTTGAGGCACTTACAGATCCTAGATCTGGCCTGGGATGCAAAGCATTTGATGGGAAGCTCATGACTGAGTTCCCTCATCTATAAAAGCTGCCATGGATTTGATGATCTGGAAGGTTCTTTCCGACCTTCATGATTCCATGAATACCCAAGATAACAGAAACATCATATTTTTAGTTTGAGGGTGCTGAGCCCCTGGCCCAGGCTGCCCAAGGAAGCTGTGGCTGCCCCATCCCTGGCAGTGTCCAAGTCCAGGTTGGATGGGGCTTGGAGCAACCTGGGCTGGTGGGAGGTGTCCCTGCCCATGCAGGGGGTTGGCACTGGAGGAGCTTTGAGATCCCTTTCAACCCCAAATGTTCTATGATCTGCAAGAAGCCAGAATATCCCAACAGATTCCCAAGCAGAATGGGTGTAAATATAGGACCAAATTCTTCAACTGGCAATAAACTGACAGGACTCCAGGTAAAGGAGTAGAAAGGAGACAGAGCTCCACAAACCCCATCCCCACTTTCTTGGGCTTTGTCATCATTTTCTCCAATAGAAGGGGGAAAATTAATCGTAAATAATAAGTAATGGAAATTGGAATGAGGGAAATTGGAGTTAGTCAGCGGGGGGTGGGAAGAGTGAAGAGATTGCTATTCTTCCATGCTCTACCTATAAAATACATGCTGCCCAAGCAGGCCACCAGACTGAGACCTCCCTGTCAATGTTCTGCCCCCCCCAGGCTCTTTTGTTGCTCCTGGGTGAGGTTTGGCCACCCCAACAGCTCTGCTGGGTGCCCTGGACCAGGTTCCTTCTGCCTTTGGTGATGCAGAAGGAAGCAGAGGTTGGCCTCAGGTAGGAGGGCCACTGGCCTTGAGCTCTGCTTGCCACACAGGAGATGCTCCCAGTAAATCCATGCCCAGCTCAGACTGCCTGGTGGAAAAGGTGGGGAGGAGGAGGAGATTGCCAGTTTCATTCCCATCCCTTGACATCTCTGCTGACACCTCTCTGAGATGAACAGCTGCACTCTCTGTTGCTCACAGCTATTGATCTGCAGACCCAGATGGATGCTGCTGCAGCAATTGCACTGTCAAGGTGTCAAAAAAATTCTCTGCAACCTTATCAGCTGAAGACTTACTTCAGTGGTAACTGGGAGATACCAGGCACTGTTTTATAACATCTCCCTTCACTTATTTTTGTGAAGAGGCAGGGCTCAGCTGGGCTTCTTTTAAAGAAATTTGGCTGTTTTGAGCTGCTAATGAGCAGCCAGGAATCCAGTGCTGCTTTTCAATCTGGTTTCTCCTAATCCCTATGTGTGCCAGAAACTTCTCCTTCCCCATTTTATTCCCAAGGAAAGCCTCTCCTGTAAAACCAGTCCCAAATTCAGCCTCTCCTGAGATCCACCCTTCATTTTAACTTAGAGTAGATTTAGATTGGATGTGAATAAAAAGTTATTTACCCATGAGGGCAGTGGCACAATGGCCCGGGGTGCCCAGGGAGGGGGTTGAGGTCTCATCCCTGGAGATGTTCAAGGTGAGGTTTGAGGAGGCTCTGAGCAACCTGATCTGGGTGAGGGTGTCCCTGATACTGCAGGGGGTTGGGCTGGGTGACCTTGAGAGCTCCCTTCCGACCCAAACAATTCTAAATTTCTGATTATAAAAGAGGAGAGGAGGCAGTTCTTGCTTGGGAAGAAAGTGGAGGACAGGAAGATTTCCTTTGGTTCCTCTGCAGGGTCCATCCCCAGCTCTGCTCTTACCCAGTCTGTTTGTGCAGTCCTGCTTTTCTTTCCCCCTCATCCCACGTGGCTTTACTCTTCTCCTGAGGCCACATCCAGTGGGCAGAAGCCATGAAAATCCCATTGAACCCAACTCCAGCAAGCTCTGGAGGCTGCAGAAGCAGCTTCTCATGGGCATAAGGGTGGGTGCTCTGTCATCTCCCTGTCTCCAGAGGGAGGAAAGCTCCATGTGCAGTGTGCTGGAGGTCGAGTGGCAGCTCTGCAGAATCTGAGATTGTAGCTTAGCAACCACCAATGCAGTAAGAAAGCAGCTGAAACTGTTCAAACCTTCAATTAAAAAAAAAATAAAATAAAAAAAAATCTGCCATCTTGAGGCAACTGTCACCTAAGAGACACAAAGCCATTCCCCAGGGACACAGCCACCCATCTGCCAAAGTGACCTCCTGGGAATCTTTTCCTTTCCATGTAATTCCACCTATTATGGCCCATACCTGCACCATTTGCTGGCTTGCAGGAAGGGGAGTGGAGAAAAAGCATTTTTTTTTTTTTTCCCCCTTTTACTTTGTCTATTGGAGCCCAAATGAGATCTTCAAGAGTTTCCAAGGGGAAATAAAGTTGTCCAACAAGAGAGCTCAGAGTGAAATGGGCAGAGGGCTGGGATGGCCCTCTCTGAGATGCAGCATCTATTCCCTCCTTTGTGCAACTCAGAAATACATTTTTTAAATTTTTTTTTTTTTCCCTTCCAAGGTAATACTTCAGTTATCAGCCCTCAGATGCACCTTTCCCTCAGTTCTCTTCTTCCCCAGACATGGACAGAGTTCCTCATCCACAAACTGAACATTTTTGGGTGGCCTTGAGAGGTCCCTTCCCACCCAAATTATTCTAAATTTTTGGGGGTGCTCAACCTGCACCTGTAATCCACCACTTGCCTCTGAAGGGAGCAGGAGTAGGTCTGGCATTTTTTGTGTAACCCACAGACTTCACAACACAGAAAAAGGTGGCAGCCTTTGCCTTTTTTTTTTTCTCCTGCCCCAAGGATGCACTGCTTTGGAGAAGTTTAATATAGTAATTAAATCCCAAATAAAGTAAAACTGAAAGAAATTCAGGCAGCTGCCAAAGTTCTGCAGAAGCTTAATATGATGATTAAAGCCCAATTAGAGTAAAAAAGAAATCCTGCCAGGTCCTGAAGAGTGCCCATGCTATATGAGAACTGTGATACATGTGCACATACTGATGGATACTATTTATGCTTTAAAGAGTGTGCTACCTCCAAGCTACAAGGAAGAGCCCCCCCTGAGCAAGAGAAACTTCAGGCTATAGGATTGAAACATTCCCATGGAGATTCACTCTTTAAATAACGATTAAAGATCAATTGAACTGTTATTAGAAGCAGCATTAGGGGAGATTTATGAATCATCCATTTATGACTCTAGGAAAACATCTTCTGGCAAGAGAAGACTGAAAAATCCATTTATTGCAAAACCATTTGCTGGGCTCACCCTCTGAGGCTGGTGCAAGGGCAGAGGCACAAACAGAGTGATAGCCTTTGGCCAGGAATTCCTTCAATATATTTTCTGCCGCTATGCTTTAAACAAATTTTAGCACCAAAAGAAAATAAATTCACTTTACCTTGAGTCCTTTGGATTGAGTGTGCTTCAGGTTGTTGCTTGTTCTGCTTTTTAACTTGGGTATTGAGGCAGTAACATCCATCCTGACCTCCAGCTGGTAGCTTCAGCTTTGATTGTCAACAGATTCTTGATCAGAATTTGGTGTGTAGATTACTTCCAAAGCATCTAAGCCCTATTAAAATAACATTTCCATTACCTAATTAATTGTTTGAAGTTATTTCCCCGTGTATTTATTGAAGTTCTGGTTTGTCACCTGAGGCAACAGCATGGCTTGTTGTCCTGGAAACATCTCTGCTGTCACCAGCCCTGAGCAGGGAAGGAAACAGGAGAGAGCAGAGATGCTTTGTTGAAATGCTTCACTTTTTAAAGTAAAAAAAAATAAAAAAAATTTCAGATGAAGACAACAGACCAAGATACCCCGATTTTTGAGATGTTAAAGGGTCTGTGAGTTTGGCTGAAACCCTTTTGAACTGAGCATGACCAAGCTGCTGAGCTCTGCCATCTCTTGTGGGTCACACCAACTTTTGGAAAGCCCTTTCTGGTGTCAAACTTGTTATTCTCACAGAAAAATAGTAAGTAATGGAAATTGGAATTAGGGTGTCAGATTTGGGAAGCCACTTCCAAAACAGAACCAAAATCTCTGTAAGAACCTGCTGTCACCTCATGATTTGATTTGTACAGGCTACAAATTTAGTCTCTCACGGCTGATGCTTTTACCTGGTGTGGGATCCTGACACAGTATTTCTTCTTTCCCCAAATCTGTGCAGTAATTTATAGTGCATGGAGACCTCAAGCAAAGAATTGCACCTGGAATTTCACTTTAATTAAACTCTGCCACGGATTTTCTCTCTTTCATGTTGTTCAGGTAACAGAAAGTTAATAAAAAGGTTTAAGCACTGATAAGACTGGTTTTTTGGTTGGTTGGTTTGGGGTTTTTTTGTTTGTTTGGGTCTTTTTGTTTGCTTGTTTTTTTAATTATTATTTTTTTTTCACCTGGGACATGAGAACACTGGAAAAAAGTTTCCACCAGAAGGGACCTGAGGGTTGCATGGTGTCACCTCATATAGAAGCAAACAACGCAACCCGCCACTATCAGCTTTTTCTTATTATACATTATATTATTATATATTAATATTTATACATCAGAATGTTTATTTACTATTTATATTTAAGCCACCTGCTGATCGGCAAAGCATCCCAGCCACACATTTCACAGGTTTGCTATGCCCTGGTCATATGCTGCTAGCTTACCCTACCACAGTATTTGATCACAGGAACAAAATAAATAGATTTTTATAGAATTAAATGCAATTTTACTCCGCTCCCCCTGCCTCCATTTTCAAGCTCTTGGCTTTCTGCCCCACAAGGCCGCGCCTGCCTATGGTTCTCTGCTGATCTGATGTTTACAAACCTTTTGGGAACGTTCTGATTTCGGGCAGATTTCGGTTTTGTTTTTTTTTTTTAAGGAAAGGGGAGGAAGGTAGAAGCGGAGCCTTTTGTTCCTTGGCGGGGGCAGAGCCGCAGCCTGAGCCGGGGCTGCCACCTCATGGCCCCTCGGCAAAGCGCAGCGGATGGAAGGGCGGGAAAGGGTCCCTGCCTCCAACTCTGAACACAGAAACAACCAAAAATCACCTCAAACACACCCAAAACCCCCCCAGCAACAGAACCACGGAATCATTTGGGTTGGAAAAGGGCTCTGAGCACCCCATAGAGCCGAGACTTCAAGCTTCCCAAAGTGGGGGAATCCACCCCTTCCCCTGGGAGACCATTCCAAGGTCTGACTGTCCTCATGGGGAAAAATTTCCCTCTTGTGTCCCATGGGACACATTGTCCTGTCCAGGTGACTCCTTGTGACCAGGGAGTCTCCAGCTGATTTGTAGCCCCCCCCCTTTAAGTTCTGGAACATCAGCATAAGGTCTCCCCTCAGTCTCCTCTTCCCAAAGCTGAACAAACCCAGTTTTCCAGCCTCTCCTCCAATTCCAGGTCCTTCAGTCCTCTGATCATCCCCAGCGCAGCGGATGGAAGGGCGGGAAAGGGACCCCGAGTCCAACCCTGAACACAGAAAACCACCAAGAAACACCTCAAACACACCCAAACCCCCCCCAGCAACAGAACCACGGAATCATTTGGGTTGGAAAAGGGCTCTGAGCACCCCATGGAGCTGAGACTTCAAGCTTCCCAAAGTGGGGGAATCCCCCCCTTCCCCTGGGAGACCATTCCAAGGTCTGACTGTCCTCATGGGGAAAAATTTCCCTCTTGTGTCCCATGGGAATCTCCCCAGGAGCACCTTGTGCCCATTGCCCCTTGTCCTGTCCAGGTGACTCCTTGTGACCAGGGAGTCTCCAGCTGATTTGTAGCCCCCCCCCTTTAAGTTCTGGAACATCAGCATAAGGTCTCCCCTTAGCCTCCTCTTCCCAAAGCTGAACAAACCCAGTTTTCCAGCCTCTCCTCCAATTCCAGGTCCTCCAGTCCTCTGATCATCCCTGTGGCTCTCCTCTGGACCCTCTTCAACCTGTCCACATCTTTTTTTGTAGAGGAGGATATTTGCACTCCCTGGATAAGTCAGACACAGCTATTTCCCACATTACTCCCATGGTGGGAATGCTACTGCTTCTTGGCTAAAAATCTGATTATCAATAACATTTTGCTCTTTTGCTTCTCTCACATTTTGGGAAGCACACACATACACACTTTTTTTAGTAGAGTTGCAAACGTTCTTGGTTTCATCACCATCAGTGGCAGCACCTCTGAGGAAACACCCGGAGTAGCTCAGCACTCCAATGAGAACATGCTGCAAAACCCATCACTTACTGCACAAATTTTAAGTTTTGTGTCCTAGGAAGATGCTAAAGTGAGTATTAGAGGGGATGGAAATACAAATTGTCTCAGTGATGGACATCCTTACCTAAAGTGAAGCTCATCTTTTCCCCATTAGGCTATAATTTATAAGTTGTAGGATGCTTTTATACTCCCCACCCTCCCTCATATAAAAGCTAATTAAATCTTTTGGGTAATAACATGGAAACAAATGAATCAACAAATGCATAGAAACAGGAGTGGGATTTGGTTGTTTGGTTTCTAGGAATCCTATCTGCATTTAAGAAACATTTGCATGCCTGGAGGAAGTTGTTAGAGCAGGTATAGACTCCTTAACCACTTGGTGAGCTCATTTTTTGCTGCATAGATTAATATTTTTCTAATTTAATGAATCAGCAGCTGCCTTTCCAACTATCTGCTGTTCAATGCCAAGTGTGAAGCTGAGAGCCAAGCACAGCCTCTTTCAACCTCCTTTGGTTACTGAACCTGACCCTGAAAGGCTGTGATGAACCTCAAAAATGTTGTGAAAGCACTCAATCTTGAAACTCATTTTTCCACTTTTCAGTGGAAACCAAGAAGCCAAAAGCCAGACAGGTAAGGGTGGGGATGGTGTTTTTGTACATAAAACAATAAGTCAAAGGCTTCAGGTCATCAGCTGTGTAGAAATGTAAGCAAGCATCGTGCTGCCCCAGTGGTAACTTTCTTATTGCAAACCAATTGCCAGCAAATTTACAGCTGAGAGCAGGTATTTTATGGCATTTAAGAGAAGAGCAGCTACTTCCAGGAAATAAAACCACATGTAATTCCTACAGATCTACCGATTTCCTTCTCTGGAAGAACTGGGCTAAATGAAAAATACAAACTTGTGCATTCTTGCCTTCTGTAAGAATCTGTTAGTCATTACAGAGTGGGCTCTTAAATTATTCAGAATTTCTATATGTATTCTGTTAGTTTTTCCATGCTTAGAGAAGAATGTGCCAGGTTGGGGAACAAGCAGTACTTTTTAATCTTTCTTGGAGGATGAAATACAAATAATGAATATTTACTCTAAGTCCTGTATATTCTAAATGCTAAAGCTGAGCTTACAGAAGAACAGATGAACCTAATTTAGATGTGTCAATAGCCATGCAATATCCTTCTCCTCCTCTTCAGTTAATTAATACTAATTCAAACGATTGAATTAGCAGCCTAGAGAAAGGGCACCTATCTTTGGAAGTGTTTATCATTCATCATGCCTTCAAAACTGAGTAAGAAAATAATAAATGTCAGATTAATTGAATAATGAACAGCAGCTGCCACATTCTGTCTCTCTCCTTTTCCAATCTAGAAGCTGGACTGGCTTGGAATATAGAGCTCCAGGCACATGAGTGGAACTGAATTATTTTGTGCACTGTTTGCCTGCAAGATGTGAAGTAAATAGAAACATTCTTTACAAAACCTCCTTGCCTGGAATTGCAATTGCTTCTGAAGTATTCGAAGTCTTGGGCTTGTCAGATAAGATATGATTTAGAGAGGAAAAAAAAAAAAAAAAAAAAGTTTTGCTTGCTAAAGGCTTCAGAACACTGAATGTTAGACTGGAGCATCTATCCATCATGTCATTAAATCCTCTTTTTCCATAAAACTAGAGAAGCATCAAGGAGAAATAACTGAGGACTGGATATTACAGGGAAGGGTTTAAACATCTCAATTTGTAATTTAACTCCTCTTTTCAGATACACAAGAGCTGAAAACTAATGGAAAATTACCTCCTGTGTGCTAGGCTTCAAAACTTTCCATCTCTGTTAGAAAGAAGAATTTGACAAATTCAACTGTTCTCATCAAGCTGTCACAATTATTTTTCCCTGGATTTAGCTCATTCAGGGGTTGTTTTTCACAGGAGCACAGAAAGAGGACTCATAGAACTTGGAATCTGATCAAAATTGGTATCAATATCCCAAAGGAGCTCCCCTCACCCAGGGGACTAGAGGCTTTCCCCAGAATAGGATAAAATTAGAAGTTTCAGGGCTATGGATTAATGATAGCAAATTCCAGGTGGACCTGGGGTACCTGGATTAACCCTTTTGTCTCCTCTCACAAAGGAACTCTTCCCAAATAAATCAGGACAACAAACACCCTCCCCTCTTGTAACACTCTCACACCTGACTTCAAGTCAATTTTTTCTTTTTTTGAGATACATAACTTCTCCAAAAGGCACCACATCAATAAGTTGACACCGTTGCAAAGGGGAAAAGCTAAAAAGCCAGAAGTCTTTTCAACATTAGTTCTGAATACCAACTATTGCCTTTTTGCTTTCCTGACAAACATACTGATAGAAGGTTCTCAATTATGTGCGTATGAGGAAAAACACAAAAGGAAGAAAACCCCACCCATCTTTCATGCTTGAATTTCAGAGCCAGGAAGAATATTTTCCTATGTTCTGGCTCAAAGAGAAGGAAAAGCTAAATCTGGCTTATATCCAGCCTAAATGGGACCAGGTCAGCAAAACTACATCAAAATTTGCATTTACCAGACACCTTATACCATTTCTTTTCCCCAGGTGGAATGAGAGAGATGACTGACAGTTTCCAAAGCTAGAAGCATCTGGAAGACATGCTTCTACTTCAGATTTTTCTCATGGACTTAAACATTACTATGTGGCTTGGGATGGTGGAGGCTTCTGCTCTACAGTATCAGTTCCACCTGGGAGCTGGGCAGCACGCCTGTAGAATCACAGATTCAGAAAGGTTGGAAAAGACCTTGAAGATCATCAACCATCAACTCAACCCCCCCAGCCAATTAAACCATCTCCTCAAGTGCTACATCCCCATGTTTTTTGAACACCTCCAGGGATGTGGGCTGCACCACTGCCCTGGGCATTAGGTGCCCACCACACCCCAACCTTCAAGAAGGTACTCACGGCTGGAACACAGCCAAAACCTTCATTTTCCCCCCAAAAGTTTCCCCTTCTCTATCAATAGTTTTCACTCCCCAGTGATGATGACTGCTTTGCAAAGGCAAAGGGAGAGCAGTCTGGGAAAGAGCATGATGGGTCTGTATGAGAGTCATCCAAAGGTTACCAGAGGTGGGAAACCCCAGGAAAAGCAGGGGGAAGGAGCATGTCTACATTTCCCAGCTACAAAAACTTCATACTCCAGTTTTACTGCTAGCTCAACAGAACAGGAAGCACAACTGCAAGTAGCTCACGCCATAAACTTTGAGTGGTTGATATTGTAATTTTTTTGGTGAAAGCCAGGGCACCAACTGCTCACAACATCCAAGCGTAAGGAAGAAATGTTGTACCCACTTAGCTCAAGTTTGCATTTCATATTTATTTGCACAACACAAATCATTCAACAAATATACTATTTCAATTTCCACTGTAGACTTTTAGGTAGTCAGTTCCTTTGGCTTGGTCATTACTGGTACCACCTCAACCTCCCACTCTCTGGTGTTTGTCCTCCACGGACCAGCATGGCTTAGACATCTCAGTGAGATCTTGTGTAGCTACCATAACCAAATCAGAACAAAGACCATATTCTGTACAGAAATATTTAATGCAAAATGGAAGCTTGAGGACTTTTTACAACCTTTCCAGGCTGTCAATGGTGTGCCCTTTCCAAAACACATTAAAGTCACCATCTTCTGGACAAATAGTGAAACAACAAGTTCTGCACATGGCTATCACCACCAAGTATTGACTACAAGATCACTTTTTTCCTAGAAAAAACCCAAATAAATACAAACAACATATGCAAATTAAGCTGTTGCCAGCTACCTATTCTAAATCACACTTGTGAAAACACAAAAGGGCAAGTTGTGAATATTTAAAGAGTAAAGTGCTTTTAACATTGAGAGAATAAATGCATCTAGTGTTGTACCACAGGCAAATCTCTATCCATTCTGGACAAAATAGTCTCCATGCAATTAGTCAGCAGCAAACCCCTGCATTCACTTATAATACTATTTAACTAGCATGTATTATTTCAGTCACACAGGGTTTAAAAGTCAGGACATAGTGTGTACAATTACAAAACCCAACCAATGCTCTACATTACAGCATACATTTTGAGCACAGCTGTGGCAAGTTGGCATTTTCTTTTTATTATTTTTTCTTTTTTAATCTTTTTCCTTTTAAACAGCCAAACCTTTGGTAGTGTAAATGCAGTGTACACTGAACAGACCACTGAACCAACGTGTGAGCTTGTTACGCAGCTGACAGGAATGGGAAAAAGAAGAAATCAAAAGCAAATTTAATGGCTTTATGCACTGTGCTCCTCCAGTCCTGCTCTATTTTCACATGCCTCCCTGCAGGTAAGAGTTTAGACATGCAATTCAAGCAAGTGATTGCTTTCAGTTCAAAGACAGGCCACTTACTGCCAAGACGACCCTCCAGAATTGTGCTGAATTCTATTATACTCCCTTGCCTCAAGTTCAGCAACACTTTTTTAAACTCACTGCTTGCCTTCAGCACAATATCTTTGGTGATATCATCCTCTTCTATGGGCTTGCTTCCATTTTTGCTGCTGAAAGGCATGCCCACCGTTATTTCAAATTTGTACCGATCAAACATTTTCATGTGGCATTTATGCTTGGTCAAATACTTGAGCCGACACAACTCCTCCTCTTCCAAAGTAACATTTTTTGGGTCACAAAGAGGGTAGGCTTCCCCATACAAGCACCTCATCCAATCACCAATAAAAAGTGGGAGCATATTTATCGCGGATTCTGCGCTATTGTCGATTTCCGTCACACGGACGTATTTGAACCGCCCGGTCCAGGTCACCCTGTGTCCTTCCAGGTGACTACATAAAATCTGAGTCCTGGCCATGTTGGTCTCCTTCCAGGACCTGGGTCCACAGAGGAAAGCATACTGGTTCCAGGTCAAGGTGGAGTTGTAAACTTTCATCCCCTCTGAGCGGTAGACGTAGAACCAACAAAACAAGACCACAGCCGTGATCCAAACCAAAATGAGCTTCACAATCGAGCTTCTTGTGAGGGATTTCACCACCTCGACTACAGAGAAGTTCACTTTTGTCCACCATCGGAAGAGCAAAGGGACAGTACACAAAACCAGAGTCACCAGGATTTTGATGAGCTCCAGAGACAGAAACCACTTAATGAAATGGATCAGACACATGAGGGCAATGCCCACCCCCAGCACCGGGAGGGCAAAGAGGAACAGGAAATATCCGATCGAGGCACGAACGAGCCCAATGCCAGAGGACTCCCTGAGAATGACCACAGAGAGCTCACACCACATAAAGCAGACCAGATAGGGGACCAGGTAGCAATAGGTGCCTTTAAAATTCCGTAGCTGGGCCATTCTGAAGAAAAGATAGAACAAGTACAGAAAGAGAAGGCACGGGATGCTTACATTTAACACGAAGAAGTGGCCGACAGGAACAGTAAAGAAGGTCTGACCTAAGAATTTCAGGTAGCCAAAATTCCCAGGTAATACCTGCAGGAGGGATAAGCAACCTGCTGCTATCTCAGTCACCAAGGCTCTTCGTGTGTAAGGTTCTGCACATGTGCTTAAACTCATGTAACTTGTCACCGTGAAGAAAACAGAGATGGTGGCTAACTCTGAGCAGGGTATCCAGTCTTTGCTTGCTATAGGGAAGGAAAAAATGACAAAGAACACTGAGAGTAAAAAATAAATGTATGGCTCTAAGTGGTTCCATCCAAAGTTCACCTCAGCTTGCTCAACATCTAGGTTGGGCTCAAAACGGAGCAGCAAGTCAGTCAGAGCCCGGAAGTTCTCCCAAGCCTTACTGTCTTGAAAAACTTTCAGTGTGCAAATCACCATAGAAATGAAGGACAAATAGAATATGACCAATGGAATAATGAAGGCAAAAAATTCGATTGTCAGGTTACTGATGATGAAGAAAAAGATGAGGGCGTTGATGTGGTGTGTTGGAACAATGGTAGACAGCCAATGCATTCCTGCCTTTGAGGCAAGATCTATAAGGTGTTCTTTAATTTCCATAATGGCATGAAGTGGGTATTTTACGACCTGGAAAGAGAAAAGAAGCATCTTATTTATGAGCAGTTTCCTATCTTTTCATCACAGATATTGTTAGTTGAAGCAGTAACCTCAGCTGACATGAAAAGATTTATACTTCAGCTAATAAAATGAGATGACTTTGCCTGAGATTATCAGCTCTGTTTTGATTAATTCAGTCAGATGAAGCTCAGAGGCAATTTTGATTCCAGAAAAGATGGGTTTCATTACCTTTGACACATACAATTAAATGCCCTCCTAGTCAAATATTCTGCTCTGCTACCTTCACACTGAAGATAAACTACTCAGCTGCAGTCCTGTTCTATCTTCAGTCATTACCTGAGCTGTGAGTTACTGTAGCTTTAAAGCACCTAATTCTGCCCCTGTTCTGCAGGAATTATGCTGTACATTCTGATATGCATACAAACTACAGGAACTAGTGCCTATGATTCATAAGCACTTAAAGGAAATATTTACAGTTAAGGAAATATTTACAGTTGTGGTTTATCTTGGAAATTCTTCCCAAGCACCTGAGGATGCAGCTTTTAAAAAACAGCTTATAAGCAACAGAAATATCTTGAACTATAGTTACTAATTAGGGACTCCTTTAATTCCACAGCAGTAACTGCACTTGTTACAGGATAAATATATAGTTGTTATAGTTTTTATGTCTTCACAGAACTTATATGCTTTTTTGTATATTTTATAGAAGGGAAAGGACAAGAATGCTTCAGCAAAGGTCTATGAATTGTGATGAACTGGGGCAACACACACAATGATTTGGGCACAAGCTTTTCTATTAGCAAAGCTATCTGTCTGCTTCCTTGGAAATGCATCTCTTTCAGACTGTTATTCAAAAAATTGGAAAAAGATCCCCTCATGCCCTCTCTTTTTTTTTTTTTCACCCCCTACCATCTGATAATGAACAATCAAATGGCAACAATTACAACACCTCATGTCAGCAGCTGGAAACCCCCCTACCTTGCTTGAAAATTATGCGAATATTGAAAGCATACACCTTAATTTTCCTGCTTTTACTACCTAGAGAAGTATCAGTATAAAAAAAAAAAACAGCAAGTTTCACTATTCTTATAGTCCTCATAGGAGAACCTAGGAGCACATTTTCACACCTCAAGGATATGGATAATTTTTTCCACTTGCTTACTCCTAGTTAAATAAGGAAGGTATGAAGCACATAGTAACAAAATATGGCAGTTAGGACAGGGACATTTAAATCCCCACTGAAATTTAGTGGAGATTTCCATCTACCAGGGAAAACCACATCCCTTTCTCTTTAAGAGATGATATATATCTATATCTAAATATATATATATATGAAGTCAAGAACAAAAGAAATAACAGCAACTATTCTTCTACTGACCTAGAGTCTAAATATCAGCTTTGAGAGTCAAGTGCAAGTCACCTCTCTTTGTTAAAATGCCTAAATTTCAGTAAGCTGAAAAACAGCTGAAAACAACAAATCTGCTCAGTGTTACCTTCAGGCGCAGGGGTAACTCTTCAGGGGTCTTCCCTGCCAGTTCATCATCTTCCTCTTCCTGCATAATCAGGTTAGATGGGATGATTCCCTTTGCATACTTCTTGGTAATTTCAACAAAGTCATCCAGGGCAATGAATTTTTTAGCTGAAAGAGAAAATGAAGACTTTGAGTAAACGGTATCGCTACAACACTGGACTGATTAAGAGTAGGAATATTTATTTTCTTTCCTGGTATTAAAGATGATTCACCCTGGGCTTCAAAAACTCAACTTTTGATAAAACAGGTTTGCCTTGCAACTTGCTTTGAGACCTGGTGCTGCAATCAAGCTGCCTGTGCCAGCAATATGTGAGTGCTCTAAGCCTTCTCTGACCAGCAGTTAAATTTAAATTCTCCTGGAAAGCAAGAGAATACAGGGAGTAAATGCTGATTATCTGCTAAATGTTCTGAGGAGGAAAAAAAACCCCAGGAACACTACTGGGTTAGGTCACACAGTTTTAAATCATAAGCTACTACATTTTTTTTTAACTTCTTGAGAGAACTTTCTAACAGCCACCCTGAAAAGAAAGAACTGTACAGGAATAGTAATTATCTGTACATTATTAACTGGAAAACTGACTTTGATTTGGTATTTAACGATGGCATTTTTCCCCGTGCAGAAGTTACAGACCTATAATTATGGGGAATCCCCAGTATAAATATTGAGCATTTAGACGGTCTTCATTTAATATGCTAGGTGACTATACAAAGGGTCTGCCCCAAAGTCTTATCAACTGTGATCTAAAACAAAGAGCCAGCAAAAAAAAAAACAAAAAAACCCCCACACTTTCTGCAGTTTTACAGAGACCAAATTTATCACTGTGCCCTGGAAGATGCTTATCCACTCCTGGGAGAAGGGAGGCAAGAAGTTACTTCCCAAAACCCTAGGGATGCTGCATGACAGAAGAGAATTCACACACTCTCCAAACACTTTGCATAGCTGGCTCCTTATCTGAGCAGGGATTCATTTGTTTCCCTGGTAGACAAGCTTGATGTCATTTGTAAAGGAGGATAATTAACAGCACTTTTTTCCCCCATACACTAAAGCTAATGACACTGCTGTAGATCTGAAAGACTTTTGAATGACAAAAATCTGTACCACACCTCCTACACAGTAACTTGAGCTCATCAGCTGGGACAGAGATATGAAAGCTGCCCTGCTTAGTAGTAGTTTGCCATTTTAAAGAGACAGAAAACTGCACTGAATTTCCAGTCAAAGGGTTAGTGGGTTTAAGCCTATTAATTTTACCTAAATGCTATGGTTATAGAAGTTACATGTAAATATATCTGAACACTGAAAATGCTGTAGGTACAGAAGAAAATAAAAGATATGTATTAAGATATCTGCTAGAGGAAGAAGGGTGCTAAAAGAGCCCCAGAGAAACACAGCAGCTTACAGGTTATCCTTTACTTTACCCTCCACAGGGATATTGCCTTTTGTTTCCACTTTAACTCTTTACTGTTTTTTTCCCCTCCGTTGTCTGCATCCTTATATCCCACAAAATACCATCTGGCATGCCTCCCAACAAACAAGAAATCATTTATTTAAATGATTTATTAGATGTGAGCCTCACAAAAATTCCTTAGCAACACTTCCAGAAGACCATGGGACATTCTGAGGGGGATTTCTTAACATGCTATGAATAGATGGCCTGTCAGAGGTAATATTTATACTTTCAGGCTTTTATCTGCTTAGACCTCCACTAAGGATACCCCATATATCTCATACCTGCAAACACCCATTTGGCTTAAAAATGACCTTCCAAGTATTGTTTGTGGATTAAAACTGAAGGAAGAAAGTCAGTGGATGGGAGAAATAAATGGTGGAGAGCAAGAGTTATCTTCAGCACCCAGAGAAGATGGAACAGCTTAACTTTAAAAACTTTAAAATGTTTGATGAAAATTTTTGGGGTTTCAAATGTTATTAGTATTTTGTCAGCCGTGTGTTTCTTAAATTAATATAAAAAGGGTATGTTGTGGATTTTACTTTATTATTCAGAGATTTTTTTCTTTTTCTCCATTTGGTTATGACAAATTCCCCTGCTTCCCCCATCAACTGGAGAGAAAGAGAAATAAGCACATCAATTTTCTGCCCACGCTTACAGGTAGGTTCATTTACTCTCCTGTTATTTTATCTGCCACTTGAGCTTTAAAAAATAATAATAATTAAAAAATCCAAAAATTGCCTGTTCTTTTCCTGATAACTCTTTGAGTTACTGAAGAATCCAGAAGAAAATGAGTTGCTTTGCTCTCATGCTCTATCAGCACATTTCTAGCTTTCCAGAAGTATCCAATGAGTTGCAAGAACAGCTGACCTACTCCAACATAAATTTTGATAGGACCACAAGCTTGGTCTCCAAAATAATTCTTTTTCTCCCTGTCACCTACTCCTTCATGGGTACACACAAGCACGTGTCCCTCCTCCTCTTGCAGTGCTGGGAAAGTTAATATTAAACTGAAATAGAAATGTAATTTTCAGATGTAATCTGTGTAACAAATACAATCCTTGAAGGTCTAGGCCAAGCTGACTTAATGAAATGTAAATCTTATCTTTCAGGCAGTTTAAACCTGTACTCCCAAGATGTGGCTCACTAACACCTGTAGGATATTTTAGTAATAAGTAATTTGCTTGTAGTACTACTAATTATTATTGTAATAAGTCATGCTTGGTGACATTTAAAACTCTTCAAGAACTTATCTAGACTGTAAGTGAAATATTTTTATATGACCTACTGCACTTCAAGAAAATGAGATTTCTCCTACCAGTGATTAATCAAACCTCATGTTAGATAATCTTCTTGAAGAACTACACCTTGCACTGTTAGAATGCATTACCTTAATTTAGTAACTTCACTTTCCTCCTGGAGGCCCAACAGCACAGCAGCATTTTTTAGGAATGCAGAACTAAGGAGACCTTTATTTCAAGCCTAGCCCCCAACCCCACCATATTTTACAAAGCTCACTGATTTGGGGCTACAAGTCTGGCCCTGTTTGTGCTGAGTGGTTTAATTCTCCCCACTGCATGAGCTAAGCTGCCCTTCAGTGATGGCAGGAGTATTTTGGTGCATCTTTCCTCCATCAATCTTGAACAACTATGAAAAGGCAAACTCATTATAAAGGAAGGGAAAAAAGAAGCAAGGCAAATAGAACGAGATCTGTTTGCATTCAGTGGCTGCATAATTAATTCCCTCATTGTAATCAGAAACCTTACAACAGTGTAGCACTTTAAAAAAAATTACTGAAAGTGCAAAATTTGTGTGTATTGATACTGGTAAGAGCTGAAAGGGCAAGAACATAAAAATAATAAATGAGATGCAAACTCCTCTTAGTATGCTGATCACTGGCAAGCTCACTGTAATGAGGTTCACATGCAGAGGGGTTGATTAACTTGCACATATAAACTGACACTATCAGCTTAAACCAATCCAAACTTGCTATACATCCTTACTCTGGCAGCCCAAAACTGCTTGGCAAAACCAAACAGAACCCAAAACCAGAGGCAAAAGATTGAAAGCATCAGCATGCACTCACATTGACTGCTCACTAATCGCTCCAGCATCCTTCTCTGCTTCTGCACAGACTTTGGGACTGGGCCAGGTTGCTTCTCACCATCTGGTTCAAGAATAGAAGTTTATGGAAAGTCAAACAATAGCTGGAATGTTCCTTAAGCTGCAATATCTGAAAATATGGTATTGCTTCAAAGTCATGGAAAGACAAAGATATAAATAGGTAAGGAGTGGCTATAGAGCTTTCTGTATTCCTGTATGAGAAAAGGGCACTGCCCTAGGTAATATATGCTGCCCTCACAGTGGAGTGAGCCAGGTGTCTTAAGAATGGAAATATTTAGTAAACTAACATCAGGATAACTGTTAAGGAAAAAAGTCAAACACAGCAAAGCCGTAAAGGATTTATTTTCCAAAGATAGTGAGTGTCAAACTAAAATATTTTTAATATTTGGTCAATTCTATGACTACTTAACAGAATCACAAGCACCACCACAAACTGGCAGGCCTTCATGAACTAACTTTATTGCTTCAGAGAACAGAATTATTAAAAGAGAGTTAAAAAACCAGCAGTCTTAATGACTTAGTAGGTCATACATTTACTTTTATCTCATGCCTGATTGTTTAAAAACTCTTAAAGTTTCTGGCTATATTTGTACTCTAAGTTTTATCAATACCATAAATCAGCTCATAAACAAACCTTCATTGTCAACTTGCCCAACATTTTCCAGTAGTTCAGAAACTTCTAATTGCTTCTTCTTTTTTGGGTTTAATTTCCAGTACATGACTAAGGCAGCTTTCCTCACAGCTCTCTCCAAATCAGTCTCAGATGATAATTTTTTCACTTCTTGCTCATTCTCAGAAGTGATGCCTCAAGGAAAGAAAAATACATTAGATACTCTTACCTCACACCCACACATAAATGACAGGTTTTTCCCCCACAATTGTTTTTTTCTCCGTTTAGTGTGAACCTTCAAGTCTCTTTCACATCTTGACCACCAAAGTAAATTACTCAAATGCCTTCTGTGCTCACCACTTCTCAAAATCTTAGCACATTGCTGAAGTTTAAGCTGTGCTACAAAAGACTAAGCAAGACATGCATTATCCTTATGTCTTGCTTCAAAAGGTGATGCTTTAAATAACAGTTCAAATAGTTGGCAGACAAGAAGAGACCATTCAAAAGGTGGGAAGGAGCCCAAAGGAAGATGTGGATCTTGAAGTGGGAGAAGACAGAAAAAGATGAGGAAAGAGGTTCTAAGCAGGAGAGATATAGGTGGTGTGTGCTTATTTATGACCTTCATGGTCAAAGAAGCTTGAACAAAAGTTGGAGAGGGGAAGAACAAGCATTAATTCCATGAGGGAATTCAAGCAAGTAATTGATATAAATGCTTTTATGAGCAGTATCAGTAATTAATCCTTTTTAAATCACCCATTTGCTGTCAGCAACTACTCACATCATTTTGCCAGGAGCTTTCTCCCTCTTTTCAGTGTCCAAATGAGTACATTATTATTTCAGATCAAGTAGGAAGCACAAGAAAAATGTCCCTGAGAACCCATACCTCTTCTGTCTGCCAGGCACCTACGCAGGAGTTTGACAGCTTCTCTTCGGCCTTGCTTAGCAGCAAGGATGAACCAGTCAACAGCACTACAGTTGTTAAGTTCTTCATCCTCCTCTTCTGCTAACCTTAAGAAGTGTTTCCCCACCTAGAATAAGCAGGGAACAAAATTCCTTCAATACTGAAATATACTTTCCTCCTTCTCCTCCCAGCCCTTGGAACTCTGCTAGAATAAATTCTCGAAATTTCAACAAAAGGTCAAAACATTTGCTCCTAGCACTGAAGAACATAGATGTAAGCTGATCTGTTGCAGAGAAAGATCAACTTCCAGAACTGGAAGCAAGAAAGAGTCTCAATATATCTGGCCAGGTTAATGAATTCATTGCTGTTGGTCTTTAAGCATCTAGCAGGATCAGGTAAAGCTCCTGGTGTTAAAAGTTACCTTGAATTTAAAAAGTTTTCTTGAAGGCTTTTCCTCCCATAGCACTTGTCAGACAACGGTGCAAGCTTCATTTTAGAAACACAGAAATTAAGTGTAATCACCTGCTGCTCATGGCATTCAGAAATTCCAATGAAATTATTTAAAAAAGGCCTTGGAAATGGACCAGGAGGAAATGGAAATGGAAGGAGGCTTCAGCAGTGAAATCCTCGACTCAGGGAAGTTTAGCCACTGATGGTCCAAGCAAACTATTGATTAGTGAATGGAATAATACTGCTTAAACATCAAACAATTTCATTGAGATGGCCTGGAAGAATCCTATTTAGGACTGCAGGAATTATGGAGCAGTTGCCTGTATTATTTTTTTAGGGATAAGAAACCATCCACTTTTTTTTCTTCCTTCCATAAAACCAAAACACATGGTAACATGCTAGTAAATAACTTGTAAATTGCAATTGCATAAACCACTTCTGTTTCTCACAAGACAAAAAACTGTTATATGGCAGAAAGTGGCCAAAACTACTGTGGATATTTTATCCACATGCTTGGAGAAGCTAGGAAATAATTTCACTTGGTTCACTGCACTCCCTCTGTCCCCCACTGTAAATTCAGTTATGTTCATGCTCTAAGTTCACAGAATTATCTGCTCTAACCCCCTGTTTGACAGTTGCTCTGAAACTTTGCCATTTGGTTAGGTTTTACAACAGGTTTCATACACCAACAACTTCTACATAGAGAGCTCCCAAGTAGACACCACAGACATTAAACCCCTTGAACCTACACACTGCATCTGCCCAAAACCATACAGAAATCAAACAAATAGGACTAAGGAATCCAAAAGCTGGAACTAAACTATGTTTAGGATGTCATGCCGGAGTTCCACAAGCAGCACACAAAGTGGCTGACCAAGAAGAGAGTACATCAGACAGGAAAAATAAAAGTTTCAGCAACTGCATGGTAATTGATCACCCAACTGCAGATGGACCTTCAGCTATTTATTTATTTCAGAAAGTGATTGCTTGAGCACATTACATCATAAATAACATCCTCTGACAAGAACAGCTGTTTCTCAAGCATGTTTATATTTATAGCCATTGAGAGTTTAAGCATTGCTTCAAGAATAGTAGATGCAGCTCTTCTAAGTTCATAAGGACCTCTTGGCCACAGAAACCTACATTGCAACATAACCTAACACAGTTTTGAATTAGTCATACTGCATGAGCAAAAAAAAACCCAAAAAACATACCTTCGCCTGGTCTATGATTGAAATAGCTTTTGGCTTGCTTGTTGTGATTCATTTTTTAAATTTTATTTGGTTTGTTTTATTTTTTGTTGTTTATATTTAACGTGTGTTAATGTCTTAAGCATTAAGATTTTAATCACTTGCCCCCCCCAAAAAACTTCACAGAATCCACTCCCAAAATCTGAGCCACCAGAAAAATTTTCCCCTTTATTTTGATTATAAAATCACAAGCTTACTTGTGTATGCCAGAAGTTTTGGTAGAAAAAACCAAACAAACCAACCCACCTCCAAGTCCAAACATCAAGGCTTCCCATGAAATACTACTGGAAGGTCCACCCTCCAAAGAAAAAAAAAAAATCTCCTGTCAGAACAAAGCTCCTAACATGGAACCACCTGAAGATGGCTGCAGGAAGAAATTCTGGGAAAAGGTGGTAACCTCAGCTTTGTCATTTAAGCTATCAGGGATTCTCTGTCCCCTGAGCTAAGACTGGAGATGAAGGTAACAGCTTCATCTCCAGACTTGGAGGCTCTCAGCTGGGGACTTTGCTAACCCAGGTGGTCATCTCCAAAATTTCCCTTCCAGAGATCCAGGTTGGAGACCCAGAGCTGCCTTTTCCCCATCAGAGTATTTCAGCTGTGAGGGTCTCGTTTCCATATTTGCCATAGAGTTATTTCTCTATAAAGGAACTATATAAAGCTACAGTCATCAAGCCAGACTGCATATATTTCCACGGTCAATGCAGGGTTATTTTTTAATAAACTCAGAGTAATAACTACAAGCCAGTGAAGCAAATGATTTCTTGTATTTGGCTGTGTAATTATTAGCACAGCAGTGCCACCTCAGCTTCTCATTTTTACTCCTACAAAGAGAAGAAATAAAACCAGATTTTTTGTAACTGATTCTAAAGGGACATACTGAACAGCAGAGGAAAAATATTTTTTTCAAGGTTTTAAAAACTAGAAGTCAACTCCCTCTCTAAAAGTCACAAGAAATTTGATTACAAAGAAAAGAAACTACTGTATTTTGGGTTTCTTTTCAGGCAGCCAATTCATCCTGAATGTATACCCGAGCAAAATTGTATGCTGGGTCTCTTTGCAACACAAATCCTCTCATTGTGTGGGCACAGAAAGTGTTCCCTGTTACAGAGCTGAAAGAAGGGAGTGAAGGTGGGATGAATTGAGGCAGATCAAATCATTATTTATACACAGAAATACACACACATCATAGGCTTGGATTACATACATTACCTCTTACTCAACTTCAAGTTATAGCCTTGAGAGGGTATTTATGGGGTTTGCTTTCTTTTCTATGGTGGAATAGAGCCAAGATGTGGATTTTGCAGTGATCCCCTCCACAAAACCACAGGCTGCTTCCAAGGTGAGGAATTTGTTCCTGGCTCAGGTTACAACTCCAAGGTCAGACTGCCCCTCTGACAACTTGAGATGGAGTGAGGAGCAAGCATGGAATGGCCACATATTTTTTTAGCAGCTTTAGAAGGATTTCTTTCCCATCCCTGCCTTCTATTTGTAAAAAGAGGGGCAACCCTTGGGGGAAAAGCCAGACCACCAGAGTATGTAGGAGACCACAACCACTGCCTTCTGCCATCCCAGCTGAAGGAAAAGACAGGCAAGTAAAAAACTAACAAAGTTAAACAATTTAAAGTGCTCCTGAACAATTTTAAGCTATTTATACTACTAGTACTTATACTACTAGTATAGCTGTACTATACTATGCCTGAAAATGGAATGCAGCAGAAAAACTGCTCTGTATAGAACTTAAGGAACGCCTCATGGTCTAACACATATGGGGACAGAACTGCCATTATAAGTCAAATATACCTGCAATCATACAACTAAGACATCTAATTTCAATAAACAAGGAGGGGCTTCTTTTCTAAAATGTGCTAATTCAATAAAGAAAAGGTCTAAGAACAAAAAACCCACAAACTCTGCTCCTCAGAAGCAATTTTTCCCCACAGATTCCAGTCCCAGAGGTGTGGTACCTTTGTAGAGCTGAACCAACTGTATTTAATAGTTTCTAGTAGTAGTAACTCTTTGGCACTTGCTTTCACAAGAAAGCAAAAGCAGTTCTGTACCCTCTCCACACTCTCAGCTCATCCTCCCCATTTTCACAAGCATCCTAAAGGCTTACTCAAGAGTTGGACCTGCATCCAGTAACACTTCCAAGCAAGGAGCACTTCTCAAGGCAGAGAAGCCACCTGGCATCACCTTTCTTTGCACAGTTTAAGATCAAAACAGATGCAGTCCAAGTCAAGAAGAGATAACAGTTCTACAGCAGGCAGTGCTGGAGTTAAGAGCTAAGAAGACTGGACAAAGAACACAGAAAATTACCTCTGTTTGTGCTTTTGGTTCTCCAGCTTTGGCCCTCTCAAGCAGCTCCTCAAATAGCACGTCAGGTTCTTCCTTCATGCCCTCTAGAAATTAATTTGAGAAAGAAATTTATTTTTTTTACTGGCAGTATTTTCAAAAGTATTTAATAAAGCATCACTATACGTGTTTGAAGAATTAAAAGATCACATCTAAAAAAAAAATCCAACACAAGTGTTTCGCAGGAACAGTGAAAGTCATTCCAATAGATTCATGGAATTGCTCAGGCTGGAAACCACCTTCAAGATCACTGAGCCCAGCCTCGTCCTTACCCTACTACCCTATATTTATATTCCATCTCTATATTTATATTTATATTCCATCTCAGTACACACACATGCAGTTTACAGTTTCTCCTTTACTTCCAATGGATTCATTTCTCAAGAGAAGAACATTCCTTAGGACAAACAGTGGAACATGCAGCACGGATCAGCTTCTGTACTCTGATTATTCTTACTTTTGATAGCACTTGAGTCTTTCACCTGCCAGCCTCTTCATTCAGCAGTGAGGCCATTTAAAGACTTGTGCCTTGAATATATATCCTGAAATCTCAGCTTCTCAGCCTCTGGAGTACATAGAAACAAACAACTAGGACTCATTGTTTCATGTCCAATTCCATACTTATCTCTATTTTTTTTTCCTTTGCTATCTGCTGTGCAGATGCAGACTTCACCTTCTGTTTCAAGGGGGGAAGGAACAGAGAAATAAAGCCGATTCCAAATAATCTCCCCAAGACCAGGGCTACTTCCATTTTTTAGCACCCCTGGGACCATTTACAAACAAGAATCAATCAATGCTTTTGTTAAAATGGATGTATTTTAACAAGAGCAAATGATGAAGTAAATTCTCTCCTGAAGTTTTGTCTGCCTAGCTCCACTCAGAGAAAATAATAATGTCAGATTACAGCAGGCTAAACAAGGCACGTAACGAAAATTAATTTTCATTTAGCCCTTGGTCGTTGGAGAAATTTGCAAAAGTATTATCATTAAATAGGCAAGCAGCATCCCAAAGTTCACCACTTAATCTCCTTGTGCTGATCTCTAAAGAAGTCAGAAGCCACTTTTCCAGATGGCACCACTCCCCCCACCAGACATCACTTTGCTTACAAGAACCAAGAAGTTACAGGAAGGAACATTTTGTTTGAAATAAACATAGTATTCATTCATCTAATCCTCTCAAATGAAAGAAGTTGGGGAAGGCAGTACTTTTTGTTTCTTCCTGTGTTTTCATATTCATGAACTTCTTTTGCATGAAAATTTCTGCAGCAACAATCTTGGCTATGAACTGGTTTTTTCTGCTCAGGATTTTTTACGTGTTGAGAAGAGAATACCACAGATATTTCAGTGATACTCTGGATAAACTATTCAGAAGTTGGTATTTTATAATTAAGTGGGATTTCATAAAAATATAGAATGGTTTGTGCTGGAAGGGACCTTAAAGCTCCTCCAGTGCCAACCCCCTGCATGGGCAGGGACACCTCCCACCAGCCCAGGTTGCTCCAAGCCCCATCCAACCTGGACTTGGACACCGCCAGGGATGGGGCAGCCACAGCTTCCTTGGGCAACCTGGGACAGGGGCTCAGCACCCTCAAAACAATGAATTTCTTCCTAATATCTAAGATAAAACTCCCCTTTTCCAGCTTTAACCATCCTCCTTGTCCTATCACTCCATGCCCTTGCCCAAAGTCCCTTCCCAGCTTTCCTGGAGCCCCTTCAGGTACTGGAAGATGCTCTAGGGTCTCCTCAGAGCCTTTTTTTTTTTTTTTTATAGGTGTACAAAAAAGCCCCAAAGGCTACAGAAAGCAGTTTCCTGATAGAACCGATAGACACCCTAATGAGAAGTGTGTTTCTCTGTCAGTTTACACAGGCAGAGTGACCTTCTTTCTCTTCTGCTCATTTTGTCACAGGTGGCAGCATGGCATGGCTCTGCTCTTCTCTCTATTGCTCAGATCAATGCCTGGAACATAAGAACACTTATTAAAATAGAAAGCTCTCAAGCCTTCTCATTTTGCTTCTGCAGCATTAGGATATAGCTTCTTTATTGTAATCATCTTGCTGATTAAAATGTAAATAATATTCTTCCCGGAGACTGTAAATGAGAAAAAACAAAACTAAGAAGAGGCAGCCTGCCTTATGTTCCAGCTCCCACCTTTACTGAGAAAAAAAAAAAAGAATAAAAATGCAGGCAAACTTGTTGAAATATTTTTCTAGCAGAGCACTGACTGCCAGGGGCAAGAAACCCTTCCTGCTGCTGTTTTCAGTCTCCTTGATTATCACTTATGTACTCTCACACATGACCTATAGATAGAAATAAAAGGTAGTTAACTAAAATTATGTCTGTGGGTTGGTTCTGTAGCTGTAGGGCTAGGGAGGAAGAGCAGGTTGTGGTGGGCTTTTGGAGACGCAATTTAGAATAATTTGTATCATGGTGTTGCCATAACTAAATATTTTTTCCTTATTTAAAGGAAAGAGGATAAAGCATGAACAACTCAAATTTCATAGCCACCATAACAATATATTCTATTATCAAGTATTTAGGTCTGGAGGTAAAAGGTCCAAAACCACTCTGTGTTTTGGAACAAGGATGGACAGCACACCCTTTCTTTCAGTTCAGCTCAACGCTGAAAGAAATGCTATACATATATAATGTATATATGCACTCATCATTAAAATATCATTAAAAAGTGGTGATCTGTAAGTTATCACCCTTGTTCTTAAGCATTTTTTTAGTCAGAACACATCTTGATGTGTATTCCTCCTACAGCAGAGTATTGCAATGCAAATGCTCTCAGTCTGAGCTTTTCTTCTCCAGCTTTGCTAAAAGCTCACATCTCTTTCATGTCAAATTTTACTCTGTCTTGATTATAAAAATTTCCAGGAGAGAGGAACATTCATCTTTCAATACTTCATGTATTTTTTATGACAATTAAACCAGACTTCAGTAGCTGTTTGCTGTCAGGTGCATTTATGTGAGGCAATGAAGTCTGTAAGTTATTCAGAGCCCAGCAGTCATTCCCATGAAAACAGGGAAAGGAAAACACCCCGGGTTTAGGTGGCATGGATTATTCACAGAAGAAACAAATGAAGACAGGACAGGGATGTGGGATTGTGGTTAGTACTTGACATTGGGGCTGTGGTTCCTACTCTGAGCTTCTTACCAAGACCCTGTGTAAAACCTTGGCTCATCACCAGGCTACTCTGTGATTCAGTCCCAAATTTATTTAATTCTGCTTTGAGAGGCAGGTGATTCAACACAAATCAGTCAGTGGATATTGGAACAGTGATACAAAAGTTTAATGTTTTATCTTTAGTATTCTGTTTAATTAAGTCTTAAGATTTGAAATCACAGAATAGAGTTGGAAGGGACCTTAAAGCTCCTCCAGTCCCAACCCCCTGCATGGGCAGGGACACCTCCCACCAGCCCAGGTTGCTCCAAGCCCCATCCAACCTGGACTTGGACACTGCCAGGGATGGAGCTTCCACAATTTCCCTGGAAAACCTGTTCCAGAGGCTCACCACCCTCACACAAAAGAGTTTTCTCCTAATCTCTAACTTGAATCTCCCCTCTTCCACTTGAAAACCATTACCACTTGTCCTCTCACTATAAGCCCTTGGAAAAAGTCCCTCCCCAGCTTTCCTGTAGGTTCCCTTCAGGAAGTGATATGGTATCCTTTGATTTTCTCACTTCCACTAAAAAAAAACCCCAAAAAGTGGTAAACAAAAAAGAGCTGTGACCTACTAAGAATAAACCAGCTGTATTTCCTAGTCTGCTATATTTATTTTCTCCTGTTACAGAAAGCATTTCAACCTCTGAAGACTACAGGTTAAAGCCATCACTTGAAACCTATTTTATTAAAGCACTGAAAAAAAACCTCACTAAAATGAAATTGATAAAGGCTTGGATGCATTTCACTGTCAGATACAGCATTTGCAAGGGAAGGCTAAAGCTGCATATTATTTGCTGGTAGACTTCAAAGGTGCTATCAAAACATTACAGGAGTAATTTCTGTTTACGAGTAAAAAGCACATGTTACAGCTCCAGAAAAATACTCAGAATACAGAAGTCTAAACACAGCTGTCTATAGAGGCTAGAAAAGCTGATGAATAAAACTCTATAAATTACATTTTATACATAAAGGAAGATCCAAGCTTTGATACTGTGGGTTTAGGTGGAAATTCAGCATTCATTTCAGCAGAGGCTGAAAGCATTTCTGTTGGGTTTTGACCAGAAATTGGAAATGCTGCTAAAGGCAACACATCAGTTTTTTGAAGAAAACTACACAATACTGTTAGGATGCAATTATTGTCCCTTACCTCAGAAGTTTATCAATTAAATTGGCAAAAAAACTCAATCCACAGTAGGGCTTACCCCAGGAGAGACTGCAAGATATCAGTGCTAAACATTTTTAAGTCACAAAAGGAAGATTGATTTATTGAGAAATGAAAGACTCCTCTTTGGACTCCAAGAAGGATTAAAAACCAACAAACTCTTAACATGCACACAAGCTTTTGAAGAATGAACATACCTAATCCAGATAAGAAATCTTTTCAGTGCAGATTTTATAGACAACCAAAGTATGCTGGGTTGTCATAACATTCCCTTCCCAGTATGCTCGCACAAATCACTGAAGTATGCAATAGATTCCAAAATCCTTTTCCTGCCCTTCAGATAGAGCCCTGAAACCCCACGTGTACATCAGAGACTTGACTCATCCCAAAGTGTTTGATGACACACGTGGCAAAATGTTTTGCACATGCTTTAGACAAACATTATTTAAAAAAAAAAAAATAGCATTTATAAAATCATTGTCTGACCCTTCCATTCACTAATATTAAAAGATTTAAAAGCATTCTAACTTTTCTTTTAACTGCTGGCAATCACTGCCTGCCTCCAACAAAAAGATCCATTAAAATTATTTCATGCAGAAAGAACAATGAAGTGCATATTGAATACTTAAAAGTGTATGTTGATTTATGCTCCAACCAACACAAAGACATTAAAAGCTCTCAGCAGAGTGGATTTCCCCAAAACAAGGGAGTTTCAGGAGTTTCAGCATTCTGCCTGCTGCCATCACCCTGGGCTCAAGTGCACACTCTTGGGGCACAGCTACAGCACCCAATTTCTCCAGGTACAAAATAAAGAACAGGGGAGAAAGACCATGATCAAAGAATACCAAAGCCAAAACTTGGTATTTGAAAGGATCATAATATTTTATAACTTTTGAGCTTAAGAGTTTATTTACTGAGGAAGGGGGTAGCCACAAGACTCTTATCACACACAGTAATATTTTACACAAACACAAGCAGGGTACTTGCAGGTACTTTGAAGGTGGAAAGCTAATGAGAAATGGATAAAAATGGTAAACTGAAAGCAGTTTCTCAGATGGGAAGTAATAATGAAGACAAAGTATTAGTTTGAAATATATAAAAGAAGTTACAGGTTTGCAGTGAGTATTAAAATTTTACCAAAGAAAAGATGAATGCATTAACACTCATACACTGAGTGTATGGGGGAAAGCTGTATGGCAAAAAAAAATTTATGTGAACACAATTACAGGCAATCAGCTGGGCTCAGAAAAAAAGAAATGAGAGATGTGGGGGAGGAAGAGGCAAACCAACATGTGTTGGTGAGAAAAAAAGAATCAGAGAAGTTAAGATATTAAAAGATTTCTGGATTGATCTCCCCAGTTTCATTAGTACAGCAAGTGCTACTGAAGAGATTGAAAATAGTCATTAAGGGTTAAATACATGCACAACACATTCACTATGTTCTGTCCTAGGCAGTGGTAATACTTCCAAATTCCTTAAATACCAATTCCTGTTGCATTGGTAAGTAAGAAATTAAAAAATAAAACCCAATAGAAGTACATTCATTCTTCTAGGGGAATGATGATCACTTTAAATGCACAGGGATATAGAGTAAGGCCTATGGTACTCAGTGCATTTATGCATGGATGAAAACAATAATAAAAAAGCAAACATGGAGATGACAAGATTTATGGTTCTGTGTTAATCGAGGCCAAAAAAAAACCCACCTCGGAAGTGGTGACTGAAAAGAAAAACAAACCTAAATCTGCAGAGGGATTTAACAACTGAGTGACTCAATGCAGTCAATGGAAAAGGATACCTTATCACTGCATACAGAGATAAGCTCTGAATTCTTCCCAAAGAGTAAAATTTTGGAGCTGGGACTTTCATTGGACACATAGCCAACTTGAAGCTAGATTTTTATTTTATCGTTTGCATCTAGAGATTTCAAATGTAAATCTTAAATGTAAATAAATGTAGAAAATGCAAAACTTATATATAAAATGTAAAGCTTACCCTATATTTAATATTAACATCATAAAAGTGCCTGAGGGGTACTTGCAGCTAGAATCCTAATGTTCAGAGTTATCACTGCACCATGCCACAGGTTTCCTCAGGGAAATCTGAGCTCATATTAAACTGCTGCTACCTAACCCAGCACTGCATCAGCTTGAAAAATAAACAGGCAGTAACAGCTCAAAACCATGCTGTAAATCCTGTCCTGAAGGAAATCAGGGCAGTGTACAAGAAGTTCCAAATCACCTTCATTACTATGACTCCCCATCAAGAAAATCAGCTTGCTGGAAGGCAGTAATTTATTTTTTTTTTACATTCCTTTTTCATCCTTAGTTTGTAGTTATGGGCCTAAAAAATATAATCTCTGTCCCTTGGATGTCAATGCCTTCCACAGAATAAAGATGACTAGAAAAAGCAGTGTTTGGTTTCCTAAAACCCACACATCCAGCTGCTGAGAAGCTACCTGCAAAAACTCTACCCCAGACCTCTTGGTAGCATTTGCATCTTTTGACTCTTGGCCAAAAGAATGGGATCAGCAAACCAGTGTTCTAAGGGAATTCTGCCTCCTACTTCTCATTTGAATCAGTCTTATTCTAGATCTCCAATATTTACTTTTTCTGAGGTTACAGCCAGAAAGAAAAGCTGCTACAGCTTCTTACACCATTAGTAGAGGTCTTACTACCTAGTGCAAAATGATGACAGGACTGAGTAAAAAATCACCTAATGAAAAGAAATACCTTTTAAGAATGGTTTTCCCTCCACTTTTAAAATTTATATTCTCTATTATACCATCACTCTTAGCTTTCCACCTACATGCTTTTTTTTTTTTCTATTGCTCTCCCAACAAATTTTTTCTTCGTTTTGTGGGGGTGCAGACGTTAAGAAGTTATTCCCTTTTCACTGTGATGCTATTTGATGAATTGGGGTGACTAAGAGTATTATCATATCTACAAATGCAGAGAAAAAGTTGAGATCATTATCCTCATTAAGTCTGCATATTTTTGCAGGTGAAGACCTAAAGTTATCATAACAGCCTCCCAAATACTCAATGGAATTTCAGGCATTCTGCAGCTTAGGCTCTTCACCAAGCAGACATTCTAGGAGTTCATCAGCTTATCAGCAAAATAGCCTTAAAAAAGGCCAACCCCAATTGCTTTGCAAGCCCACCTGATTACTTTGCTCAGTACAAACTTCTAGTAACTTGACTGACTTGTCAAAGTATTTATTTCCCAGTTTACTGTGTCCAGTCTCACCTTCTAACCTTGGAAATAAAAAGTGGCCCTTCTGCTGCTCCAAGGAGCCTTCAAGAGCCCAACAATTCCAAGTCTCTCCTTGGTAAGTGTAGTGGAACAGGCATTAGCTGAAGGTTGAATTGAAGCTGAATGTCCAGATACTGGGTACTTCCAACTGTTTTCCTCCAAAAGCCACTGCAAAATGCCTGCAGGAATCAGCAGTTCTTGCATAATTAAGTGTGTGTTCAGCTGAGGAATGTACTTTTCATTTTCCAACTCTCACCATTTTGTTTGCACATTGGAACATGCATAAAGGATTCATTTGGGAGGAAACCGAGTTAAAAATCTGGACTCCACATGCTTTAAACACATACAACAGGAATGATTTACAGAGCTATGTGTATTTAATTAGAATTTACTAATGTGAATATAGCTCTTCTATTCTTCAGCTGCTCATCTCTATCCCTCTAACACCCTGGGATTGTACTGGAACATTTTGTTATCAAACACAGATGAAGAAATCAAGCCATCTGAAAAATGGAAGATTGAGCTAGGGCACTTTTCTTAATCTGGTTCATTGTGCAAATGCAATTGTTATCACTACCAAATGCTTTCTTCAGCTGACAACAAAGATATTCTGTATTGCAAAGGATGAAAGAGGCAAATATGGAGAATCTTTCTGCAAAGAAAGGCTTCCCAAACCCACTCCCACATATGGGAAAAACAGAAGTGTGTTATTGACAACTCTAGCAGCAGATCTGAAAAAGCCAATTCCCATTGTTCTGTACTGACTATGTCCCAAAATTTTATCTGACAAGAGTCATTAACTTATGGTTGGATAGAATCCTCTCTCCCCCACAGCAGTTCTTGACAAATGAGCTTTGCAGGAGCCCGAGTAATTACAAGTAAAGATTGAAGGGGCATTAATAAACTGACAGATAAATTGTTAAGTTATTAATACTTCAAGGCATAATCCTCCCCTTCTAACAATCAAAAAAGTTTTTCTGAGTTTTCTTCATGCTTTGCACAAATGTTTCACTTTGCCTTGAGAGTCTGCATGAGCAAACTGCCAGAAAACAAATATAAATATGAAATATAGCTGCCAAGCCAAGGTTCTTTGTAACCTTAAGTGGAAGAGGCTAACACTCTGAAAATATTTGTAAATTAGAGAAAGACCCTATTTCTTAGCTCCCATTCAGCAATATGCTAGAGACACACTTGTAACATTGTTACAATGCACTGTAAACTGTTCAGAAGATTTTTTTGGGTGCTATTTATAAATTCGAAGTTACACAGTTTACAAAATAATTCTCTTCCAAGAGATACAAAACCCCTCACAACCTCCCTAAATACAAGCAGAACTCCACACATCTACAAAAGAAACTGGAGACTGATTTCTGCCTGCAAAGCTTGCAGTACAAACACCTTCCCCAGGAGTTCTCAGATCCAAGAGCAAGAAGATCTCAACATCAAAAACAAGGTCAGGAAAGCCCTCAGACCATTATTTCCTTAAACAGAGATGCTGTTTATTTCCTTAATATTTCCTTAAACAGAGATGCAATGCTCACAAAACTTCCCAAGCTCTCATTCCCGACCCAATTCCTCCTCCCCAACCCTTCCAACTTCCTAAAGGAAGGAGGTAAAACACAAATAAAATCTATTTTATCCACGTTAGAAATTATCACCTTCATACTGCCTCCCAGATTTAGTATTAACCTAGGCTGCCTCTTTTACCTGCTGATTGACAGGCCAATTTTTGAGAGACTTCCCAGGCTTTGAAGTACTTAACCATTACAAAAGATGATAACACTTCCAGAGAACTTCCTCTCCAGTCATCTTTTGAGTCAAAAGACCCAAAAGTCAGACATCCTCAGGGCACAGAAAGCTGCTTTTTAGCTCAGCTGGCCAGACAGCCCCCTTACCTGCAACATGGATTCATGCATCTTCCAAACCCACTACATTCAGACCCTCAAATCCTCAATGGACAAGCTGGAGGTGCTTATTAAAATAGCTCTGAGCACACACACTGAGGAAATGGGTCCTCTAGCAAAACTGGGGGTTTTGAAGCCCATTTGGAGAATCTGGTGTCAGGACCTCAGCTGAGCTCTTTCTTTTTGCATTGCTTTAGGACAAAGGGAGGAGGATGCAGAGAGGGGATGAAATGCAAATGCCAAAAAGGGGCATGGAGCAGCTGGACAAAAACTTGGTGTCTCTGCACCTGGGAGGCAAAAAAGTGTCTTAGGAGATTTGAGTCTTTGTTTCAACAAACTTCACTGGACTTCACTAGCAAGCTGGTCTTCCTTGCTATACAAACTATTAAAGTAATGGCAGATATTTTCTGTTTCAGCAGCTGGCAAATCTCCTGTAATTTGCTTAATCATGAATACTGATGACTCAATGGTTTTAAAATTTCAGAAGCCCTAATTAGGAGTGTATGTGCTTTGCTCACAAATCAACTTCCTGTCCAGGAACAACAGCCAAAGAGTCACAATTAAAAAAAAAAAAAAAAAAAAGTTGTTTTTAAACATGAAAGTGCTTACTGATATTCATTCCATTCCTATTGCACACCCAAAACCCAGAAACACTTTTTATACACAGACGTTTCCTAAAGAATGCAATAGCTTCTTGTCCTGCCTTTTTATTTTTTAAAGAAACCAGTACCTACAAATCATCTACAAATTTATCTACAAATCATCTAAAGCTCAACAATTTGTTTCTTTTCATTAAATCCCAAATTTAATTTGCACAATAAATTCTCCAAGCACTGTTACCTCCCCCTGAGAGACGAGCTACAAGGAATAACAAAACCACTACCTAATGCTACAGCAGCAGAGACTGAAAAATTAGTAAGAAAAGAAGTGTAATAGAGGAGTTAGAACCAAGTGAAATTCCTGTGTAGCAAGGATGTTTGTGTGCCCAAGTGCTTTACTGAGTCAGAGCCAGGGCATTCATTAATTTGCTGAATTATGCTGCAAGATATGGATAATGCTGCAAGAGTAGGAGGAGACTGGTGTTTCCAAGAAATAAATTACTTCATGTTCACCTTGATGCCATAGCCTGTATAGAGAACTTAACCCAACTCAGTATGATTATAGAAGTCCAATATTTCACACAGAATAAGAAAATCTCTGAATTAGTTGGACAAGAATACCTGACAGAATCTGTGTGTCAAACACCAGCAGACTGACAGCTCGTATTCATTTCCAGAAACCTGTTTGCCTCTTGCAAATCATATTAAAACAAAGCCCAAGACTGCTCCATACCACATTCCTAAGGTTTTTGCTATTGAAGCATACTGAGAAACTGGAGAAAGAAGAAAGCAAGAAAAGAGCCACTATGTTAATAACCAGGTAACTAATGTTATAAGTGCCAATTCCCCATCATCTTTTAATTTTTTTACAGGTGGGTGAGATGCCAAAGTTGGTAACGCTGCAGTGTAGCAGGTTAGAAATTCAGGACTCCAAAAAAAAATTCTGCATCTGGAATGTGCCCTTTAGTAACAAAGAACCCAGAAGGTTCCAGCAGTTCTGAAAGAGATGCAAAGAGGAGATGTGCTAACACAGCCACATCAGCCTGAGCTATGTGCAGAGCTCAGCTGCATCTGATCCATGCCATGGAGACAGTCACAAATTTAATAATTCTAAACTCTTCAACAGCCTTAATAGCTTCAACCAAGTGGCCAAAATTTACAAATTAATATTTACAAAAAATATTTACAAATTAAGGGCATGCATGTAGTTTCAGAGTGAAAAGTCCCATTTTAAATACAGTTAAAGAGCAGGGATTTTGCTCAACCTCAAATGCAAGACCTTCTTGTACAAGTGGTAGATAATAAATTGAATTTTAAACTGGAACTCAACAGCCAAACAGAAGCCAGATATTTTTCTTTCAACCTTTTGCATAAGTCATTTCTCTCACCCCATCAGTTCTCACAATCATTTCTTTTTGAAACTCCCCGAGTTCACACTAGGGGAAAAAAAAGAATATGATTCTGCTTTCAAAGTGTATCATGATTCTTAATCCAACTTCTTATCCACCTGATAATCTTAATTTATTTTCTGTTGTCCTGGTTTGGTATAAATTTATTATTCCTCAGTCTACATTCCAGTAATACATATTCATCCACATTAATAAGCATATTAAAGCTATAGTTAGGAGGCAACTTAGCCAACTAAAGAAATTAAATCAATATCTAAATATTATTGTACATGACATTTAATTCTTCCTGTCAATTTTTCAAACAAACTTCTTTCCCATTGCTCTGCACACAGCAGAAAAATTGGATGGAAAACTACTCACAAAGTAAACTGCAGAAGAAAAGTTAAAAGTTAAGGTTAAAAGACATTGGAGAAATTTATTTTTCTACTTTAAAGTGTCTTTAAACAGACTTTAGAATATCTACACACACACAGTAATTTCCCAGTGTTTAATGTAAGCCAATTTTACATAAGAATTGCTTTCATACTTACCGTTTTTTTCAGCCTTCTCTCTGCTACGGGAATAGCCAGGAACTGAAGAAGAAAAAGTTGCAGCATCATCTGAGAATGGTCCAGATTTCTGATTATTCTCACTCTGGTCCCCTGAAGCAGCATTTAGCTGGGACCTTCCAGGATGCAGCTGGGGGTGAGAGGGACTCGAGGGGGGATCAGGATTTGAATTCATTTTAGCTGCATAATAAGAGAAAAATCATAGTAGGGTTACAACACAAAACCAGGCTAAGGATTTAAAATCTGAGCAATTTCAGGAGATATTGATACACTCATCAATAACTCCAAGCATGAGCAGCTATTGTTGAATAACACTGACCAAATAGAGCATTGTGCCAGAATAACAACTGACTTTTTTTTTTATTTTTTTAAACTAAAGGAGAATTGACTTTTAAGTGTAGATAAATACCAAAATTAATAAATCAATCCTGTAAACACTGCATATAAAAAACCCTAAAGGAACCTAAATTTTCTACACTTCTAGATGCAAGAAATAAAGACTAGCCCCTACCTTTTTACAGAACAGTACTGGCATGTTTATATACTTAGAAAACTTCATATCAAAGTTATCAAAACTCCATATCAAAGGTGTGGTTCATAACCACCACCTGATGAGGCCACATAAAAAGACAAGAAAGATAGGAAGGTGAAGAAGATAAAGAATTCTACCACTGGGAAGGAGAGCAGCACCAAAGATGTCCTTTAGAAACATCCCCAGTTTGAAAATATACATGACCCAAAAGAAGCTGATGTTATTTTATAAAAAACAGTATTTACGAAAATAAAAATAATTAGAAAAAAAAAAACAACCACCACCACTAAGGCAGGGAGGGCCTTAAAATTCCTTATAAAACCTTTTCATTTCCACTGTAAGCCCTCCTGTAAAAACTGAGGGGATCACTGTTCTATGGTAAAAAGTGGCTTAAATCAGTACTTTCATCAAAATGCTTACTGAAGGGCTTACCTTGTACAAGATAAGCAGCAGCAAGGTGTGCAGACACAACCCCAGTGTAATACACAGCAATTCTTGCTGTTAAAGAGCAGCTTTCCTAAAGCTTAGCAATTCACAAGGCACACTGTAAAAGATATCTGTCCACAAACTGCATTTTTTAATTCTGTATGCTGAGAATATTGAATTACAGGTGTTCTTTGTAAAGATGAAAGCAGCAAAGCTAAGATATAACCCCTAACTCAGCCACAACTGCTTAGAGACCACTAAAATCACAAGAGGATGCTCAGACTACCATCAATATTGCCATTTTTCAAACATTTTTTTTGCCATTTATGCAGCTTGCCAGCCAAAATTAAGCTTCCCTAAACCAGCAAATATTTTATGGCTATAAGGAAATGCCTTTCTGTATTATGTTTCTCCATCAAGTTATAAATAACCCAACAGAGCTCACCCTTCAACCAAGTCCCTCGGAAAACACAAGAGATTAAAATGCTTTCCCAGTAAACCAGCAGGAGTATTTTTAACCATTATACGATCACGGAAGTTATTTCTATAATCACAAAAGTTCTTTTGCGGCTGGTTTTAAACTTAGCTCTGAAAGAGATGAGCAAGGAAAAAAAAATAATAATAAAAAAAAAAATCTCTCGGGGGATCCAGCCCGGATGGGGAGGAGGGGGATTAAGGATGGGCAAAATTAACATGAAAACTCTTACCTAAGTAAGTGATAGGAAAAATAATCTTGTTTAAAAAAAAAATAAAAAAGGAAGAAAAAAAAAGAGAAAGAAAAAAAAAAAGAGAAAGAAAAAAAAAAGAGAAAGAAAAAAAAAAGAGAAAGAAAAAAAAAAGAGAAAGAAAAAAAAAAGAGAAAGAAAAAAAAAAGAGAAAGAAAAAAAAAAAGAAAAAAAAAAGAAAGAAAAAAAAAAGAGAAAGAAAAAAAAAAGAGAAAGAAAAAAAAAGAGAAAGAAAAAAAAAAGAGAAAGAAAAAAAAAAGAGAAAGAAAAAAAAGAGAAAGAAAAAAAAAGAGAAAGAAAAAAAAAAGAGAAAGAAAAAAAAAGAGAAAGAAAAAAAAAAAGTAAGAAAAAAAAAAGAGAAAGAAAAAATAAAAAAAAAGAGAAAAAGAAAAAAGAAACAAAAAAAAGAAAAGTAAAAAAAAGAGAAAGAAAAAAAAAAGAGAAAGAAAAAAAAGAGAAAGAAAAAAAAAGAGAAAGAAAAAAAAAGAGAAAGAAAAAAAAAGAGAAAGAAAAAAAAAGAGAAAGAAAAAAAAGAGAAAGAAAAAAAAAAGAGAAAGAAAAAAAAAGAGAAAGAAAAAAAAAGAGAAAGAAAAAAAAAAAGAGAGAGAAAAAGGAAAGAAAGAAAAAGGAAAGAAAAAAAGAAAGAAAGAAAAAAGAAAGAAAAAAAAAAAGAAAGCAAGAAAAAAACCCAAAAGATTCTGGACTTGCACCAAGCCCCCCCCAAAGTTTCCTTACTTCATGCTCACCCCCAAGAACCTTTCGGGCCAGCTTTAGGATTTATCCGAACCCTTCGGAAGCGGGAGGGAGGATGAACATTTGGGAAGGGAAAACCCGGAGTTGCTGCGGAGCTGCCGGGAGAGCCGGAACCGTCCCGAACCCCGTCCCGAACCGTCCCGAACCCCGTCCCGAACCCCCGTCCCGAACCCCCTCCCGAACCCCGTCCCGCACCCCCGTCCCGCACCCCGCTGCCGCCCATGACTATGCAATTCCGGGCCGGGCCGGGCCGAACCTTCCTCATCCTCTGCCCGCTGCATCCCAGGCTTCCCAAAGTCCCCTGGGAAGCTCCCAGGGGAAACCCAAGGGCTGTCCGGCAGCTCAGGGCTGAGCCTTCCCCAGCTGGGGGGGTTCGGGGGGATCCCCCAACTTCTCACCGAGCCGAACCCCCCGAATCCCCAGCCGCGAACTTCCCCGGAGCCGCTGGAATCTCCAATAGGATCCCGCCGGGCACCCGCAATCCTATGGGATGGTCCCGTCCCGCCCCATGGCCGCCACCGCCTCCTCCCCTCCCCTTCCGCTCCGCGCTGCGCGGAGGGGCCGGCGCGGGTGCCACTCATGGGGAGGCGGGGAAATGATGGGGGGAGGGGAGGGAGAGGTTTGGGGGGGCTGTGGGGAGGCAGGGAGGAGGAGGAGGGTGAGGAGGGTGAGGGTGATGATGAGAGGAGGAAGAAGGGATGGGGTTGGGGGGGTGCGGAAGCGGCAGCGAGGGGGGCGCGGAGCGGAGCGCGGCTTAAGGAGGATCCGCGTCTGGAGGGAGGGTTTGGGATGGGGGGTGTGGGATGGAGAGTTTGGGATGAGGGCTTTGAGATGGAGCATTTGGGATGGAGGGTTTGGGATGCAGGGTTTGGGATGGAGGGTTTGGGATGAGGGCTTTGGGATGGAGAGTTTGGGATGCAGGCTTTGGGATGGAGAGTTTGGGATGGAGGCTTTGGGATGGAGGCTTTGGGATGGAGGCTTTGGGATGCAGGGTTTGGGATGGAGGGTTTGGGATGGAGAGTTTGGGATGCAGGGTTTGGGATGCAGGCTTTGAGCTCTGACTGCTCCAGAGGGTCCGAGGTGAGGGAAAAACCTCTTTCCCTCCAGTTTGGGCCCTTGGTTTGTCCTTCTGGGGCTCGGAGGAGGGGTTTGGGTGGGATGTGGGTGAGCAAAGGTGGAGGTGGGAGGGGGCTGGGGGCAAAAACCTTCCCCTGGAGCTGGGGTCCTCTGGGGAGAGGAAAAGGAGAGAGGAAAAGGTGGCAGCCGAGTAAGAAGTTATTCCTAAAAGTCCTCCAAAGTCACTGCTACACACAGGTGGACTTGGGACACATCCATGGAAAGCTGCTGGGCTGGGAAGGAGCTGGGAAGTGTTGCTGCTGTATTGGCAGTAAACTTCTATCTTTATTCTTATAAAGAATAATATGACAATCTTTATTCTTATAATGAATATTATATATTCTTTTTTATAATATATTCTTTTTAATGCTATATTGTATAATATATAATCTATAATTCTATATTCTATATAATTCTCTAAGTCTATATTCTATAGATATTCTATATTTTATTACATCTTCTATATTTTTATAATATATTCTTTTTATAATATAAGAATATATTTATTCTTATAAAGAATAAACTTTTTTTTGGTTTGTTTTTTTTTTTTTTAGAAATTGTAAATTACTTTTCTTTTTTGAGCTACTACTTCAAAATAAAAAAGTCAAGGTCTCTGGCTTTCTTTAGAAGAGCTTCTAATTAAAACCACACCCGGCCTCACAAGCTGAAGAAGAGCTGAAATTTAAACTTCAGCCATTGGTGTGGGTAGTTCAGTCACTTAGGTGGATTTTTCACAGATTCCAAGTTTGCAGCATGAGGACCATGTGGAGCCACGATATGTTTGATTTTTAAAATGTCAGCTCCTAGTTGTTGGTGTCATTGCACGTTGGTTTTCTTCATCCCCAAATAAATACAAAGTCCTCAGCATCCTTACTATTTCTTTAGAAGTCATGACAAAATTGTTCCTAAAATAAGTTTCAATAGATATGAAGTGAGGCTTCTGTTTACTTCAAATTAAAATAAAGTGGGGGCGGGGGGAAAAAAAGGTATTTTTAAGATCATTTGCAGTCTGAGGTATCAGGAATATACAATGCTTTGTGTTAGCTGTTTCTTTAGACTCACTTGTGACAAACTTCTGCTGCAATCTGCTGGCATTTGCTTCAAGAGATTATTCTGTGCAGTTGATCTGATATTTAGTGGGTGAGTTGAAGGGATGGAGCTGCCTTTGGGAACAGGTGGAAAGGAAGGTGGGAGCTGGAAAAGCAATTTGAAGTGTAAAATGAAATCCCTGCTGCTTGTGCCCACTCCCTTCCGACACCAGGCACAGGCAGAGGGGCAGAAACCATTCCAGAAAAGCAGCTCAAGGTTGAAATGGCCACACTGACTCCTCACCTGCTTAACAGTGAGACTCTGTGAAAAAAAAAATACGTTTTGTAGTTGCTTATGTCCAGTCTGACAGTGTAAACCACACATTAGTGCCCTGGCTGACCCCCAGCTAAACCTATGCAATAAATCACACGTATCCACAGACTTCTTCTCTAATTTCAAAAAGTACCAGTGAGAGTGAACCAAACTCATGATGGCAGCTTCCATTATCAGCTCCACTAATTTCACACATTATTTTATCTCAACTGAGGAGTTCCCATTTGGAATTAGCCACTATTGCCACTTGTTGCAGGTACAAAGAAGCATGGAGGCACTGCAATAACTCAGGGCAACACGTTTTTTTGGATTTCCATTAGATTTGATGACTCAATAGAAGGGGTGAGGTTGGAAGGGACATCTGGAGGTCATCAACCCCTCTGCTCAGGGAGGGCCACCTACACCTGGTTGCCCAGGACCACCTCTAGATGGCTTTTGATTATAAGGATGGAGACTTCAGGACCTGCCTGGGCAACCTGTGCCAGTGCTCTGTCACCCTCAAAAAAGCTTTTCCTGCTCTTGAGGTGGAGCCTCCTGTATTTCAGGATGTTCTATACATTGAAAATATATATATATACACAATATATATACATCTGAACCTTTTCCAGGCTGAACAGCTCCATCTCTCTCAGCCTTTCCTCACGGGAGAGATGCTCCAGCTCCTTCCTCATCAGAGAAAAAGCTCAGAGCAGGACCCAGCACTCCAGATCTGGCCTCACCAGTGCTGAACAGAGGAGAAGGATCTTCACCTCCTGCTGCTGATTTATTTCATGCCAAGAACTTTCTTTGCCCCACGGGCACACTCCTGGCTCATCTCCAACCTGGTGTTCACCAAGTCCTTTCCAGCTTTGTGCTTGGGGTTGTTCCTTCTCCTCCTCCTTCTCCTCCTCCTTCTCCTCCTCCTTCTCCTCCTCCTTCTCCTCCTTCTCCTTCTCCTCCTCCTTCTCCTTCTCCTTCTCCTTCTCCTTCTCCTTCTCCTTCTCCTTCTCCTTCTCCTTCTCCTTCTCCTTCTCCTTCTCCTTCTCCTTCTCCTTCTCCTTCTTCTTCTCCTCCTCCTCCTTCTCCTCCTCCTCCTCCTCAGCTGCAGGACTTTGGATTTCCCACTGTTTAACTGCATTAGGTCCCTGTCAGCCCCCATCAAAATGAAAAAAAAAAAGGCAACTAGAACAAAATAAAAAGGTTGGAGCTCAGCCGGTTTCTATTTGTACTGGAGAATCAATAATCCTTACACAAATATTTTGCAAGTTTACAGAGGGATGTTTGTTGGCTTTCAGTGCTTTCTGTAAATATTGTTTATAAGACCGGATAAAATGTAACAGTGCATTGCTTGAATATCTTCAGGGCAGTAGGCAGATACAGGTTTTTTTATTGTTTTACAGGGTTTTTTTATTGTTTTTCCATATAATCATCAATGAGTTCTAGAAATATGCTTGAACAGGGACATGCAATGATCTAAGCAACTCCTATGTTACCTCTGTTAAACTGTGATACAAACTGACATTTTCATATCCTGTTAGGAAATGTATATTTCAGCATCTTTCAGTAGTATTGAAATGTTTAAGAGAAAACGTCTCTAGAAAATGTAATTTGAAACAGCAAAAGGCAAGATCATGCTAAGCAACACTTACATACAAAATCTCGTTGCTAAATTCAAACTGATTTACCCATTATGTCACTGAAATTAAATCATATTTGTAGCATAAAAGTAGTTTCTTAGCAGTCCAGAGGAAAAGTGTTTTTATCAAACTGTTCCTAAAATGGAGAGAGAAAGCAGTGATCATCCAAGATTTCACCTGCATGAAGTACAAATCATTCAGCCGTTAACTCTGCATTTATCACACCTGAAAAAGAGGTCCCTGGTACACCCAGAAAACAGATCTGATGTGATTACCTTGGATGTTTCTGGAATATGTTAATCCCAGCAAAAAATACTGGCAGCAGTGCTCTTGCTGTAAGAAGAGCTGAAAAATCCATAGGGAAATGCCATGTGCATCTTCAGGAGTTAAAAGGAAGTACATTATGGAAATGGAAATATCTGGGTGATGCTAAATAACTTGGACTGAAGGCCAGCTATAAGAGCACCTCTCTATTTTTTTTTTTTTGTTGCCCCACCTTACCAATTAAGAGAACAGCTTTTATTTCAAAATAATAGGTTGTGCTGTTTACTTGGTGACACCCATTTTAAACAGTATAATTTAACTGATGGAAGCCTTGCATCAGCATAAAATTAGCCCAACAAAAGCTATAACATACCTCATGCTATACTATATTTGTACTCTTGTTTTATTCAACTAAAGACCAACCTAAAACCAGATTTTACTTTTTTTACTTTTTTTTAAGATTTTTTTTTTTTTTTGAAGGCAGTATGTAACTCTCAAGCAGCAAGAATTTTCTGTCAGGAAGAGATGAGGTTGAGATGAGGAACATGGAATCTGGAGAATCAACAATATGATGTCAGCAATTGTGATATTAATGCCATTTGGGGTGGACATAGGGGAGAAAGAATTACCAAAAGACAAGGGTGGGAGGAAGCAGAGAGAAAAAACAGAAGGAAGGGCACAAAAAGTAGGTCAAAATAAGGATTGAGGAGTTTTGTGAAGATTAATGGACTTTTCTATCACCTCTGTCACCTCAGTCATGGAGTAGCTTCATGTGCAAGTGTGTAGGGTAACTGTGAGCATCTTTCCATTGCTCTTTCATGCCACTTTTCCCACTGTTTTTATGCCACACCCTCTTGGGATGGCAGCAGAAATTATCATCATTGCTTTATATAAAACAGCAAGAATGTCACTCTCCCATGAGCTCTCTCAGCTGGGAGGAAGAGCTCAATATTTCCCTTTTCATGAATCCCTATGCTGTAGGTGACTTTTGGGGGATCAGCTGTTCACTTATTCCCCCATCTGTCTTTTCTAATCATGGACATAACACCAAGAGAGGGAAAAAAATTAAAACCAGGCCAAGATACAGCCAGGCTCACAAGGGTCACAATTAATTATGGATGCCAAGGTCTGACACAACAGCTATTGGGAGTTTTAAATCCAGGGTTGGATGCTTTCCCTGGAGCAGGGAAAGGGGAGTGTGCTTCTCTTTCACTTCCCTGCATGTTGTTAATTTTTCTTTTCACATCTTCCCTCAGAGAGAGCTGCTGCTTTTATTGCTAACCCACAATCTAAATGGGACTTGGCTGCCTAATGCCTGAAGGTGCATCTGAATCCAGGTCTGGAGAAAAAAAAAAAAGAAAGTTTTTTTTTCTAGCAGTTTTCCTAGGAGAGAATATTACCTCAAATATTTATACAGAGAAAAAACAGCATCAAAACCTGAAACTCTTATATTGAATCAATTTGCTGTTGCCAGACATTAAAAAAAAAAAAAATTTAGACAAAATGTCTAAAATTAAGCACATATTTAAGCACTGGGAGTTTCTTGATGGAGTCACTTCTTACTCTGCAGCCTGCAAGGAGTTTTTTTAAGTCCAGAAATCCATTTAGCAGTGCCCTGAAGCAATGGAGGAGTTTGCATCAACCTTTCCAATTGCCATAGATTTTGTCCTGGGAATTGCTCCCTTGAGCCCTTCATCTCCTTCCATGCCAAGGATAAACTTTTGCTGACAGTGACCTCTAGTGTGAATGGACGGAACCGTTTGGTACCATCCAAGTGAGCATTGAGAGCATTGGATGCTCCTGTACCAGCCCTGGGACAGGACTGATGGATTAAACAGGCATGTTAAACATGAACAGGAAACCACAGAACCCTCAGCTCCACGAAATAAAGAAAATCTTTCATGGTTTTGCTGTAATTTTGTTGAGATTTTTCTTTATCAACCCCTTCGGGTGTGATTCAGGTAAGTTTCAGCATTCCCAGAGATTGCTTTTATTTTCTGAAGTTCAGCCTTGTACTGGACTGGACATGAGAGAGAAAAAACAGAAGGCAGTAATGCAAGAAATTCTACAAGGATTGCTGTAAAACATACAGATTCTCCAAACCTGACCCAAATTCAGCTATGAATTAACTCAATATATTCCATATATTGTTTATCACTCAAGTGTAGCTGAGTAATTGTTCTCTCTCTTCTGCTGAACAACTTGAATGGATTAAAACAACAAGGAAAAAAAAAACAAACTTGAAAGCAAAGATTTTTCTCTTCAGTTCTTCTCAAACTGCAGGAGAAAAGAAGAAAGTGGAGCACATCATTATAGCAAGTAAGTTAGCAAGGAAAATTTTTGATGGTTGGTACTGTTAAATCTGGAATGTAATGGTTAAAGGGAACACAGCTCTGGAATCAGTTCATTCAGTCCCTGAGTTCAAGCTATAAGCATCATCCCAAATTTCAGGAGGAAATAATCTCTGGCCACCTTGGATGAATAGAAGTGGCCATTTCTTTGTAAAATGGAAAAGTTCACAGGGCTTGAAACATCAAACATTAAGAATTTGTAAAGGATAGAACTTTTTTTTTTTTTTTTTTTTTTTTTTTAACATAATCTACCTTTATTTCTTTCCAGGATTCCATCTGCTACCCAGCAGCAAACAGACATGTTCACCACCCACAAAACATTAGGTACAAATTGCTGTCTGGAAAACTGAGTTGCTGCATCTCAGCTTCAGGCACGTTCCATGTAAAGGGTTCTGTAACAGACACTGTGTAGAATTTAATTTCAGTTTTCAAAACTGTCAGGTTGAAAATTAAATTTCTGACAGGGAAAATATGCTCTTAGTCCTATACATGTCAGATCCTATTTTGTCATAACTGTGGCTTTTAGTATTTTACTCAGGAAGCCTTCTTAGAGTCATATCAATGTCAATAATGCAATCTCCAAATCTCACTGATTCCTGCCTAAAAAACAGCCCCTTATCTCAAAGCTTTCAATATAGATGCATACACAGAAATGTGAAAAGAAAGAAAACTGTTAAGGAATTGCTACACAGAGAACTGCAGAATTATTAATTGCAAACTTCACATTTCATTGCACTTTTGGGAAGGTACGAGCTGTAAGGACAAAGAACAGAGGTTTAAATCTGCATTTCAAATTGTCTGAACCCTTTATATCTTGATTATTTTATGTAATTTACAACTTTTCTACTGTATATTTTGCTGTGATTGTTCAAATTTTATTTATGCATGTCAGTACTCCAATCCTGTTGATTATAGTAGTGGATTCTACTTGAACAATGACTTTACTTGAGGTTAGGAGGAGTGTAGGGATAGTTTGCAACTCTATCATTTAATAATGCTGGGTTTTTTTCAGAGAAAATTTGATAATCTAATTATTCTCTTGGAGCCAAAGATTTAGTTTGGTAGTGGTTTTATTGGGGTTTGGTTTTTTTTGTTTTTTTGGTTTTTTTTTTAGTTTTTATTCTCATAGGATGGCGTTGGTGAGCTTCTCAATCCTGTCTGAAATTAGGAAATTATATGCACAAGGCTCCCAGCAGGTGGCAATAAAACTCTTCATGCTCTAAAGCATTTCCTATAGTAGAAGTGGTAGAAATATACTTTATATTCTGATTGAAGGGGGGGAAAAAATGTGATTTATGAGCAATTGAAGGCGATAGGAAGTCTGATTTCCCTGAACTCTCAAGGTACAAGCACTCAGGAAAAATAATTTCTAAGTAGGAATGGACTGGAGGGTGCTGGGAAATGCCCAATTGTTAGATTCTTAAAATCTATTTCAGTATATATTCCACTGGGTTCCTGAGGAGCTGAAATTGTTTCAATTTGCCTTTTGAGGAAACTACAAAGAGCAGGCAGTGCAAAATGCTAATTTGCTAATGGGAGCTTAAACCTCATGGAGGTCTCACAATTTCAGCTCAAATTTATTCTGACCAAATTTACACTCTCAGCTACAAATTCAATGCTCTCTTTAGACTTTTAATCTAGCTCTACTTCTCCAAGTGCTGTACAAGTGCTCTAGCCCTACCCTATATTCCTGGAGGAGAAAACATCTGCACACATTCACTGTCAGACTCCTATTTGCCAGAAGTGGTGGAGGTGCTGTACACTCACTTTTTAGCTGCTCAGCAATATTTGTTCAGGACTTTACAAAAGCTCTGCACCTGCTCAGCCCAGCAGTGTGGTTCCACTTACTCAGGGTTTCCAGATTTCCTGCAGCTTGACAGCATGCAAAAAGTCCTTGACCAGTAAGAAAAAATCCTTAAATTCCTCCTAGAAAACTTTTCAGGAAAATAAAGGGTGTGAGGAAATTAGAAGATGCAACTTTTGTGCTACCTCCAAACTAGTCATACAATCATTAAGGTTGGAAAAGATCTTTAGGATCATCAAGTCCATCTGTCAGCTCAACAGAACCAGCCAACTAAACCATATCCAACTAAACCATGGCCAACTAAACCATATCCAACTATCATTAAGTTTGGAAAAAACCTCTAGGATCATCAAGTCCAACTGTCAGCTCAATGAAACCAAACTAAACTAAACTAAACTAAACTAATTTTTCAAGCTCCCTCATGTAGATATATGTGCATAAAATTTCATAAGTATTTCCAGAGCACTTCACTGTAACCTCAGGAACCAGAACTGCTCAGAATCCTTTCTTTTACACTCTGAAATTTTAACCTATTGCAACTTGTGTGCTAGCCTAAACTGCCTCCTTTCATTATTTTCCCCAAAAGATGGAATTTAATAGGAACAAAAGCAGGCTGTTACATTTTGCACAGCTCATCCATGATCTAATGGATGGATCATGAAGCCAACACAAGAAGAAGAATAACTGGCTAGGTAGCTAGGTAGCAGAACATTGGGGATTACATTAGATTAAAACCTGATAAATCAAGAATGTCATTCTGTTTCAGAGCAAGGAAAATGCCACTGTGGTATTTAAGGAATACAGGAGGTAATCCTATCACTACTCAGGATTGTAAGGCCACAGCTGCCACACTTCAAAACCCAGGTCCATACTTTGAAATCCTGTGGAGAGAGACTGGAAAGCAGTGAGTGATCAAAAAGATAGAGAAAAAATAGGAAAAAAAAAAAGGGGGGAGGGGAGGGGGGGTTTAGGAGGAAGCAATCTAAATTTTTACAAGTAATATCTACATTAGGAATAATGCCTCAGAGAACAAGGTATTTCAGATCATCTACTAATATTTCCTCCAGCTGTGAGGTTTTTATCAAAATTCCTCTATTTTCTGCACATAGAAGGACTTCCTTAGTTTACCACAACAGGTAGTAAGTTTGTGATCTGCTCTTCCCCTTCAAGAAGGTTTGAGAAGCCTCAGGATGTTTATAAAATCCCATTAGGGTAATATAAACTTTTAACTAAAAACAAAACCCAAAATCTTTTGACAAACTAACCTCTTAGCTTTTTTCTGCTGGGTTTTAACATGTGCTTTAACAAGGGTGTGTTAAACTCCACTTGAATTTTGCAATGCCTCACTTTTAAAAGGCATCTTTGCATTATTCTTTTATTATTTGTTACCTCACTAAATTAACCTAAAAAGATTTTTTTCTGCTGGGCACAGCTGAGACCACTGATCAGCCAGAGTTTTGTTTATTTTAGTAAGAGCCAGAATTGGGTATCTGATCAGCACAATGCTTTGCTTGCTCAAAACATTGCTTAGCTAGCACAATGGCTGACAGTATTCACAGCTAGCAGTCTAAAAGCCAGCAATACAATAGCCTTTTATTCCTTTTTTTATGTACATTTGTTGACATATGTGTGTGAATTAATGAATGAATGAATCTTCATCCAGGAAGAGAGCTGCTGTTTACACATAGGGTGACACCTGGTTTTAAGATAATACTTTCAATAGCAGTGAGAAGAAGAAACAAATCTTCAAGAAACTCTTGGTGTACTGGATTTAAAAAAAAAAATCAATTTAATTCTTAATTTAAATTTCCTTCAGGTACCTTAATCTCACCCTGAGAGACTGGGGGACTGAGAGAGGGGCAGGGAAAGCATAGCAATTATTTAATGTGTTATAATATCACCTTCTGGAAGTCCTCATCACAACATTTTCATAACATTGCTCTTCAGCTGTGCCAGCAATTACAGAGTTTCAATTTTGTTTGAAATTCATCTATCTAGCTTCTTATTCTTCATTTGCAAATTGATTCCCCCCCTCCACTGCAAAATGATGGTGACAAGCTAGACTGACATAGATTGCACTTGGTCATAGATGATCTCTGTAACTGAAGCATTCTATTCTATTCTATTCTATTCTATTCTATTCTATTCTATTCTATTCTATTCTATTCTCTTCTCTATAGCCATTCTTCTTTTCTCCTACCAGATGCATACCTTTTGATCAGTCTTCTTTTTCTCAATTTTGTCTGTGCTGCTCATGCTGGAATAGTTGTCAAAAACTGAGTTTTGGAGGGCAATTTTCTGAACCCATCTCAATAAAAGAGGGGGGAGCAAAGACTCTGATAGCTAAAGTTTACTAAAACTTGTCTGAGGCTGTAAGAAAATACAAACCCATTTCCTGTTAATTGGACAGAAATCTATGTTGACTTAATTACTCAGGTTGTTACTGAACTCTGGGCAGTGTACTTTAAGACATAAATTGATTCTGTACCTTTTCTTAAGGGTAAACATTGAAAAGACAGAGTTAATGTCATTAAACCTGTCTAAATTTTCTGCTTATTTTTATTGCCTGTTTTATTAAATATAGTTGATCTTCTCTTTAGAAAATTCAGGCAGCCATTAACCAACTCTTCCTTAAAAAGAAAGAATAAGGCTCATGAAGAGAAAAAATGGCCCACCCAAATTTCCTGCTTCCCACACATTTAGCAGCCTTTTGCCAAGAAAGCTCTGAACCCCTCAGTGCCTTATGTACTAAAGCAAGCATTCCTCCTCAGAGAATTCCTTCTAAGAAGTATAATGGCTGTTATTTTTACCCTTTTGATCCCTAGCCTCTCCTTAATGCAGCTAATCACCTCAACACATGCATTAATGAGGGCTGTGCAGGTAGCACCAGAAATCAATTGCCAGCCAAAGCCATAGCACATACTTATACTGCAGCATCTTTGACCACAGGTGGGTTACTATTTAGTAAATCTTCAGTTTTCTTATTTGTTTTGAAGTGAGTCAAATGCTTTGTTCCCATATTCCACAGCCTACTCATTAACTTCATCTGTTTTTATTGGCATTTTTAATTTGACACGTAACTGCGCAGCAAGGTGGCCTCACCTCAAGTGAATAAAACCTATAATACATAACTGAATTGTACATAAAACCTATAATAAATCCTAATTTCAGGGTGTGCAGTCCTAGAATTTTTCCCCCCTTCTACTGAGGACAAAATGACTTTTCAAAAAGAGGTGCAAGAAAATATTAAAAGTACAAATGAATCCATGCATCTCCGTGCCCAAACACAAAAGAAAGGAAGATTGTACAGTCAGTGCAGTGCAGAAATGTAACTTAAGATTGTTAAAACCTCATTTGGAAAATAATATATTCCAACTCTTAATTGCATTACAAACATATTCCAACTCTTAATTGCAGCCTGATCCCTTTGGCTGCTATTGATAACCCTGCCCATTAAATATTCCCTGTTAGGGGAGAGAGAAGGAGGAACATCTCCAAGAAGTAACACTGCAGCTCCTTTTATCAGTGTTTCTCCTACTTGCAAAAGAAGGTTGGATTCTGCCAAGATATGTTTTTTTTCAGCAGGCAGAGGTGTAGGCATTTTATACCCTTAGCCAAACTGAGTTGGTGACCACCAGCTGCAGTAGCACCTTAGAAGCTGAAAGCACCAGCATCAGTTCCTCTTTTGGCTCAGAAAATTGTAATATATTTTTTTTTTTTTTTGATCACTATTAATGCCACAATCAATTTTATACTTGACTGCACATCAAGACAGAGTCCCTAGGGGTATGGAAGTAGCACCTCTGTGCTGAGGCCAATTTCTTGACCAGAAATTGACCCAACACTTGGAGAGGGAGCCCAAGCATCCCATGTGCAGACACGTAGCAGGCCAGCTCCCTGAGCAAAACACATCTCACCTACTACAGGAAATCAAGTCCTTCCCAGCAATCTTGAATCTGAATCAATAGTATCTAAAAAAAAAAAAAAAAATGAAAATTCTGTTTTAAATGAAAAGCAACTGCAAGTTTCACAATGCTGCAATAACTTGGAAGAATAAAGCTCATTCAATTTCAATGACTGAATTTCCCAAGCTTTCTGAAATGGATGTCTTGAATCCAACTTTTCTAGAAAAATCATCCCCACAAACGGTCACACCCAAAGCCTTAAAAGTGGATAGTTACAATCAGTCTCCTTAAAGTTCCCCTTAAGTGTAGTTAATTTTTCCTTTCCTGTCCTGAGCAGCATTAACATTAATAATAATCATTGACAAAAAAGTCAGAAGTTTTAAATAGGGCCATGCATTTCCTATAAATAATTGTGTCAGTGTTGCTACACACTTTTCTGTAGTTGCCTGCAGATGGCTGCATTTCAATGGGGAAAAAACATTTACTGTGTAACAAAAATAATTAAATCTGTATTTAGATGTGCATTTCTAAGTAACAATATTCGTAAGATTAACAATAACGTCAACACAACAATAACAACAACAATAATAAAAAATAGTACAAGATTTCCACAGTTAGAACAGCAGATAACCTGGTCCCCTCTCTGTAAATCAGTTTTATAAGTGCTCTAAGATTGTTTTTTCACAGAAGAATGTAAGAGCTTAATGCATGCAAATTATTCAGAGCTGAAGTTTTAAAAACTTCTCATGCTTTGAGTTATAAGTGAGCAGGACCACCACTGATTGCAAGGGATTATTAGTATAAAATAATAATTTAAAAAGTGCAGGCAAATTTAGAGCAAGGATTCTAATGTCCTTCTGTGAGTCTGCAGGCTTAAAGCTCTTTACAAGGAATATAACAATAGTAAAAATGGATTAACTTTTCAATTACGGCCTCTCCTTGAAATTTTATTTTGCTTCCCACTTAATAGAGTTACTTCAGCATGAGTACAATCAAGTCCAAGTGCCTCTAATTCCAAACTGCACAGCCATAAAGTTACCAGAAGGTCTTCAATGCATTTTAAAACTGTCTCAGTTGTATGTCTCCCCCCAAAAGTGAAGAATTTGCATTGATTTTGAGGGATTCTGACCAGAGCCAAGTAGTTTCTTGGCGATGTCTCTTTTCAGATTCAATAAGTCAACCTGCTTTACAATTCTGCTTTTCCAATTCCTTGTGTGAACTTGGGCAGGTCTTGCAGGACCCAGTTGTTTCCATCCACTCATATCCAACCTTGATGTAAAAAAACCCAACAAACCAACAGGTCACATTTTAAATCTTTTTTTAAATCTCACAGGACATCTGGGCAGTACAGACAGCACAATGGGTCCCTCAGATTCCAGATATTTGCTATCAAACCACAGACTCCCAGAAGGATGCTCTTGGGTTCATGAAGTGATGGTTGCTTTCCAGCTGAAGGGAACAGCAGGTTTTGCCATTTCTTCAATTTAAATGAAGCCAAATTGATTGAAATTAAAAAAAAAAAAAAAAAAAAAAAAAAAAAAAAAAAAAAAAAGCTGAAACACTTATTGATGACAAGCACTGAGAAACAAAGTGCTTGGTAAATTAAAATATCTTCTTATTTCTTTTGGAGTACTTAAATTATTTAATAGGGTAAGAAAATAACTTGCATGTAACAACCCTTATAAGCAAATCTGATGCTGAGCATTCTGCATCTCTTCAGAGCACAGCACTGCATCCTTGCACAAGTCACAACACTGATGGAATGCCATGCATGGATTATTTAAAAGCTCCATTTTCCTCTCTCCCTCACCAGAGCCAGAACTAAGGCTCAAAATCTCTATTTGCCAATAATTCCCATTCATTTAAAGAACTGTTAGCAGCTAAAGCACTGATCCAGAACTGAAACATAAGCACTAATAAATGTGTTGACATTTCTAAAGAGCATATGGAAGAGCATGTATAAACATTTATACCTGAATTTTTATTGGAAAAATGGAACCAATAAACTAGATGAAGTAATTAAAGCCAGCTGGGAAATCCGATTCTTATTTATTTTAAAATCAAAAGCATCATTTTCTCTATAGAGGAGAAAATTTCAGGGTTGTTTTGGGCTTCAAGAATTCCTTTACCTCCTGTTTGAAAGGTCTCCCCTTGGAAAGACATTTATTTAAATGCTGCTTCACACTGCCTAAGGAACACACGTCCCCTTTGGGTCTCAAAAGGCATTTCTGACTTTTTTTCATTGCCTTTACTGGTAAACTGAAAAAATCTGGATTTGAAGCATTCAGTTTGGCCATCAATAGCATCATGGTTACATCCACTAAAGTGTCCCCTTAGGAAGTTTCTAATGGTGTGCTTCAGCTTTCCTTCTGATGAACCCCACCAACCTAATTCTTACCAATGTTTCAAACCTGCTGCATCCTTCTTCTATTTGAAGTTCTTCCAAATCCACCTCTTTTCTCAGGCCCACCAAGTACAAACTTAGCACTCCCCACAGCACCACCACCAAAGAAGAACCACCCAGAATGATGAAACCAGGGATTTTCTCCTTGATCACTGGGCCTATTGACACAAAACCTGATTAGCCATCAACATAACACTGAGATAATTATTCTTTTATTTACCTACCTAGTCTTTTATTTACCTAGCAGGACACATTGACTGGGGCAGTCATTGCATCTGGACCAAAAGAGTTCAGTAAAGGTACACTCAAAATCAACTCACAGCAGTGGAAAAGGAGAAATCTGGGTTGCAAATCACAAGCAAAACCTTGCCCCAAGCAGTTACTCAGTTCCATCCTAACAAAATAACGAGGTTTTAAAGGGAATTAGGCTTTCCAGCCGTCTGGCAGAGTTAATCTGACAACTCCACATCTTTAATTCTTGGGTGCTGGGGTCAGGTAGAACATCAAAACAAACAAATAATTGAAATTAAACCCCTCAATCCTTTCTCAGCACCCCTCATCTCCCCCAAAAGGGGCAGAACCCACCCCCCCCCCCCCCTCACCCCAACCTTCCCACCCCCCCCTATCCGGAGGGACCCCCCTCAGCCTGGGGAAGGAGGGAACTTTCCCGCAGCAGAACCCAGCTTCCCAAGGACCTGCTCGGGCACAGAAAACCCCATCCGCCGACCCAAACCCCCCCGCGGTATCGGAAGCAGCGAACCGAACCTCCCCCCCCCCCAACCCCATCCCTTCCCCTCACACCTCCCACCCGGGGCGGGGCTGCGGCCGCCACCTCCCGAGGGCGGGACGGGGGTGACAGCGGGGTGGGAACCGGGATTTGCTGCTTGTCGCCGCTCCTTGAGTCTCCTTTGGCTTCGTTTTCCCACCGCATCGCCAGCCCGGAGGGGAAAGAGAGAGGAAAAAAGCTCGGCGTGGGTGAGGAAAGGCGGCGGGAGGCATGGGGGTGCGGGGGCAGAGAGGAGGATGGGGTGCGGGGTGAGGGATGGATGGATGGATGGATGGATAGGTGGATGGATGGATGGATGGATGGATGGATGCTAACGCCCTCGGGGACTCGCTGCGAGATGCCTTAAGGCGTAAAAAAAAGTGGAAGGCGGGGGTAGGGCGAGGCCGTGGCCGTCTCGTCACTCCGGTGCCCCGCCGGGTGAGGAAGCCCTGGGGAGGGAAGGGGCTTTGGCCGCTCCTTGGAGGGCTTGGGAGCTGCCGGTCCTCGGGTGAGGAGAGGAGAGGAGAGGAGAGGAGGCTTCTGCCCGCCGAGGGGATGGCTTCGGCCGGGGCTCCCCCCCACCCCCCCCACATCCCCCCCGGTCCTCCCACTGCGTCCCCGGGGCGCGGCTGCGCTGGGGAAGGAAGGGAGAGACCTGGGCCCCGAGGTGCCCCCCAACCTCCGCCAGTTCCCCCCCAAGATCCGCCAGTGCCTCCCCAGTCCCAGCCGGTGCCCCCATAATCCCAGCCGGTGCCCCCCAGTCCCAGCTGTTGCCCCCCCAATCCCAGCCGGTACCCCCCCAGTCCCAGCTGTTGCCCCCCCAATCCCAGCCGGTGCCCCCCAATCCCAGCCGGTGCCTCCCAGTCCCAGCCGGTACCCCCATAATCCCAGTTATTGCCCCCCCAATCCCAACTGGTGCCCCCCCAAACCCAGCCGGTACACCACCAATCCCAGCCGGTGCCCCCCCAATCCCAGCCGGTGCCCCCATAATCCCAGCCAGTGCCCCCCAATCCCACCTGGTGCCCCCCAGTCCCAGGTGATACCCCCATAATCCCAGCCGGTGCCCCCCAATCCCAGCCGGTACCCCCCCAATCCCAGCCGGTTCCCCCCAGTCCCAGCTGTGCCCCCCCCAATCCCAGCCGGTACCCCCATAATCCCAGCCGGTACCCCCATAATCCCAGTTATTGCCCCCCCAATCCCAACTGGTGCCCCCCCAATCCCAGCCAGTGCCCCCATAATCCCAGCCGGTGCCCCCCAATCCCACCTGGTGCCCCCCAGTCCCAGCTGGTACCCCCATAATCCCAGCCAGTGCCCCCCCAATCCCAGCCAGTTCCCCCCAGTCCCAGCCAGTGCCCCCCTAAACCCCACCAGTTTCCCTCCAATCCCAGCTGGTGCCCCCCCAAGCCCATCTGGCACCCCCAATTCCAGCTGCTTCCCCCCAGTCCCAGCCAGTGCCCCCCTGAACCTCACCAGTTCCCCCCCCATCCCTCCCGGTGCTCCCCCAAGACCTCCCAATGGTCTCCCCAGGGACCCCCCCTTGTTCTTGGAGCCCTGCTGGCGTGAGGAAATGTTGAGGCCTCTCATGATGAGGCCTTTCAATTAATTTTATTTTTTCAGGGTGCTGCCTGGGCGGTATTTACAGAATATTTCTGCTTCCCTCCCTGGAGGTTTCCTTTCCATTTTCTCTGGCAACCCCGCAGCTCCATCTTGGGGGGGTGGGGGGGTGTTAAATGGGGAGAGCATCTGCTTTAAGACTGGTTTGACCTGGTGAAAGGGTGAGATTTAGGGGAAAATTTCTGTGCCCCAGCCCTGAAAGAAGCCCTTGGGCCTGAAAGTCACTGCAGATGGGTCGGGTCTCTGCTCAGAGAGAGGATGGAGCAGGCAGAGGTTTAACAAACAAGCCAGATTTATTTTGGGTTAGGTATTTCCAGGTTATCAGGGACATATTACCACCTGGACTGGTGACTTCCCTGTACCCACACCATCTAATCCGTCCTAAGACATGATGTTCATTCAAACAGATGGTGGTTCTTTTTTATTATGTTTTTACTCTTAAAATATCAGAGAAGAAAACCCTAGAAGGTTTTGTAAGGGGAAAGTAAAAATGAGTCCCACTTCATTGTCAAAAATGCCTTTTTTTTTTTTTGCTCCTGGAGATCTTTGCCCTATCCTTAGGACCTGTCCTCTATACCCAGAAATGTCTTTTCTTACAGGATTAATCCCACTGGCAGTGTGCATAGGGATTTGTGCAGGAATAGGATTCTGTGCTGCTTATTAGGATCTGCTGTGTTTCAGTGCCACAAGATACCAGGTTCTGCTTCAGGTTTTATAGGGCAATGGGTACCTATGGTGGTTTTCCAAAGCTTGCTGAAAAGAAATGTTTGCTGGTCGTAGGACACACTAATTCGTGGTGCATTGAGGCAGGGAGGTTGGGATGAATGTTTTAAAAATTTTGTGTAATTATCTTTTGAGATGGTGCTTTTGTTCTGCTTTGAAAATATGCATGCCTTACTATTCTTAATGCTAAAATAAGGTACTGAAATACAGGAGCTGGGGTATTCTCTAGGGCTTAAAAAACTTGTTTTCAGTCTCTGCTCTGTTTGTATTTCTTGATCCATTGGGGTGATTTTGTTTCTGGCCTCTGGTGTGGTGTGGAGTCTTTTGGGGTTTTTTCCTTTGGGGTGGGGGTGGGTATTGAGGATGTTAATGGGATGTGAACAGAGAGGCTGGAGTTTTAAGCAGAAGGATTTGGGATTTTCTAGAGGGATTTTCTCCTTGTGGGTGGAGAGACCACTGTGTGGGGAGATGCTCTACAAGGTTTAAGGAGAACAAGGGCACTTTTTTTCCCCTCTTTTTTTAAACACACACACACATACATCCTTTTTTTTTTTTTTTTTTCCTTTTTCTTTTTGAAAATGTTCTGAGCGGTGCTGACTTTCCACTTTAATGTATGTTCCTTTAGTGTCTTAGGTTGTTGTTATGGGAACACAAGTATTGGAAATAGCCTCAAAAGAGACCATGGGTTGAACTTGAGGTAATATTCAGGCTTGAATTGGAAGAAATATGCTCTGTTAAAGTGTCACTCTCCATACACAGTGACAGAATAGAGGTTCCTCATCATAATTTTTCTCTTCTTCAAGCCACCTTTTTCTTAGTAAATTTGTGTCCCCAGCACCATCCTTCTTACAGTGCATCCCAGCTCTGCTCTCACTTTCTGGGTTTAAATATTATTTGTCAGGATTTAAATGTTTACAGTTATTTTTTTCTGGGTAGATTCATTTTCTGTTGAACATTTTGGTTAGATAATGATAGGAAATAGGAGATGTAGGAGTAGGAAGCATATTAAGGTTGAGAAACATTTCTGGACAGCTGGACATGGCATAGAAACATTCCAGGGAACACAAAAAAATGGAAAATGTGAGGGTGGATTGCCTTATTGTATTGAAGCAAAGTTGGTTGCATGCTGCCTCCTTCCAAGAGGATAGATGGACAGGTAACATTAATTATTGCATCTCAAATTATCTGTTATTTTATTAATTTTGAAATAAAACCTCTCTGCCATCAAGGAAACAAATCAGTAAATCCTTCCTCATTTTCTTCTCTGTAATCTTGACTTTTTTTCTCCCCTCAACATTCATTAACTCTATTCTGCTTCATTCTAAGGGTCAATATGCAGCCTTAATTGCAGCTTTGTGTACTGATACACACAAACACATTTTACCTCTCCTGTTTTTCATTTTAAAAAAGTTCTGTATTTAGAACAGTTGCTGATTTATAGTACTTCTTCAAATGTGTTTCATAGCCATAGTTTCATAGTTAATTCATATTACAATAAAAGATAATGAAGTTGTGATCTAAAGTTTTCTGGTTTTTTTTTTTTTCTATCTTGGGAAGGTTTCCTGGTGTATCCAAATTCTGTAACTGACTTCAGCTTAACTTTTGTAAGATTTTTTTTAAAATATAGAACTTTATCAGCCGTAACTTGAGTAATAGGGAAAATATTTTCAGTAGTTCAATAAAGCTGATAGAATTTCATTCCCAGTGGAGGAAAAGGGAACCATAGTTGTAGTCTAAACTAATTTTTAACTCACTGTTTTGATATTTCATCCTTTGCACATTTCATAAATAGTAGATTTCTTTTTTTTCTTTTTTTTTTTTTTTTTTTTTGTAGAATATGCAATGTTTTCATAGGTGTTTCTCTGAGATCACTAAAACTTTTAAGTTGGTTACTTCCCTCCTTGTGCTCCATCTCTTCAGCTAAGTAAAAATAGGAGCTTGAGAGACTTTTATTACATGCTGAGATAGGTCAGGTCTTCTCTTTTTCCCCTCAGCCCAACACCAGGCCTGTAGATCTGGCATTTCATTCCACAGCTACCTTTGAATTTGATTTATTCTTTCTCAAACACATTCATAAATGCAAATGGAGAGCCAGATGTGTTTGGGAAGCTCCCACCTGCAGCTATTAAATTAGGCAGGAGTGGGTAAGGTGCTTGATGTAATGAGGAATACAGTGTGAAAGGTTGCTTTCCCTAATAATTTATTTTTGTTGTGGATTTTTTAGGCACAAAAACTTGTAGTAGCTGTGCAGCTTGTTAACAGCTCACACAGGGGAATTATAAGTCAATAAAGAGAAGGATAATAGGGTGGCAATTTGTAATTTATCTTTCTGTCTTCTGGTTTTAAGAGAGGTGTACTTAATGCATCTTATACAAAAATATAAAAGCACAAACATACACACAGTAATTTTAATGCTGTCCTGGTAACCTGGTGAATGACCCGATGAACTAAAATCAGTTTCTAGAAGTGCAAGTCTGCAAGTTAAGCAAAAATCACTTCCATCATTAAATGTGGTAGCTAATAGAAGTTTTTATACTGGTTGTGTCCTCCTCAAGGAGCACAGTCCACACCGGGCTTTGCTGTGGGTTTTGTGGAAAATGGTTGAGGAGCATCTTTGGTTTGGTTTGATGATGACAAGAGAACCTTTATGTAAATATTACTTGTTTTGTTTCCTGATGGTGTTCTAAAAACCCTATATATTTAGTCTGTGAGCTGGTACTTTGTAATCAGTGTCAAATTAAGAGGGGAATTATTTATATTATCAGCTCAATGTATATTTGTTTGGATGTTGCTTATTTTTTCCTTACTACACACCGAATGTAGCCACAAATTGGAGGATCAAGAGGTCTCTCATGACTCTTTGAGCTTTTCTGCCCTGTTTTCTTCCTGTTTTCCGGCCACCTTCACAGTATTTTTCCCGTGAAAACAAGAAAAAAGGGAACTGCCTCAGCAAGTGGGTTTTTCACGTTTCTCCATGTCATTTTGACTTGACTTTCATCCTCCTGGACACCTGAGAGTTGCCTTCCATCGCCCTTGGCTTGGCCAAGCTGCTGTCACCTTTCTGATCACCAGGGAAGTGGCACTCCCTTGAGTTTTGCACTTTCACTTTTGCTTTGGCACTGCTGTTCAGCACATGCTGCAGATGAGGTGCCTGCCTTCTGGGGGTCACCTCACCAAATGGTGGCCCTTCACTTAAAGAAAACCTGGGTGTCAGCCTTCAGGAAGGACCCTGCTTGCTTACCTGGTTCCTTTTTGCTCTGCAGGTGAGGAGGTGATTTTTCTTTTCTCCTGTGAGTATTAATGCAGTCAAGTTGAATCCTCACGTTATTATTTTAAGATGAAGCGAGCCAAGTGGTGTAACTGAAATATTATTATATGATGATGATTAGTTTTTGTATAGTGAGAATGAGTGAGTCACTACAGATCAACCTTCCTTGGGTTCTTCCATAATTACCTTATTTCTCTTCTTTAATGATCAGAATGAGGAACTTCCTATCTGTATAAAGCAGACCTATTTTAATAAGACTTTTCAAAATGTCAGTGATTATGAGGTTGAGATTTCATCTTCATTTTCTGGTTTTTATCAGTACAGCACTACCCAGCATCTGATAACTGTTTATTTACTGCACCATAATGCTTCTATTTCTGCCCAGAAAGTGTTGTCAGATATTTTGCATTTTTTCTCACCAGCTCACATTTCAACTGCCCAACAAAGGTAGAAACCTTCTTTTTTTCTGTGAACTGCTATTCTCTGACAAATTTTGTTCTCTCTATTTATAGATAAGTGTGGCAATGTGATTCACTTGTATGCTGAGTCTGATCAGGAGATGGTTCTGGGCTGGGGGTTTTACTTCTGGATGTGAACTCATTGTGGTCCCTATCAGGATGGAGAGAGTATGGCCTGATGTCTTCTATAAATTGCCAAGAAATGAGAAATTAAACCCCAAGATCATGTCTTTTTCCCTATCAAGGTGTCGAGCAACACTTTTGAAATGTTCTTACCTTATAGTGATCTACTTTGAGTCACATCTTGGCCACGTCCTGTAGAGGTGGTCATGTCTTAAATTTTCCATTGCTAAACTTTTTGGTTTTAGACTGTATTATAATTGTATTTTTGCTAAAACCCCCCTGTTGATTTCTTGTAAAAATCCAGTATTTTTTCCTCTTGCTTCCTCTCCTGGACTCTTAAAAGCAGAAAAGAATTTCAATTCAAAATTTCTTCAAACCAAAAAGAATGATCTGGAAGTGCATTTTACATTCTTCTGAGATATACTCATTTTAAGGAAGATCAGAGTAAAAACACAGCTGAACTAGGACAAAAAAAATAAAATAAATTCAGCTGACCAACAGCACATTGGGCTGAATTATCACAAAGGCAGACTTCAGCTTCTCTCTGCAGAATAATCCTGCTAGAAGAGAATCATCCCATTAACCTTTGTGTCAGGCTTTGGCCACTGCCACGAAGGATGGGGAGGGAGGATGGGATGCTGTGCCCCAACACTTAATGTCTCTTCTGGTAATTCTGCATCTTTTAGTGGCAAACTCATCCTAAAAAGTTTAATTAAATTTGCTGTAGGCAATGAGGCTTAAATGCTTCTGGTGTTTCCTAGTGCTCTAGGACTCATTTTTGCATTTGGTGGCCAGTTTCAAACAGTATTTTTGAAATAATCCAAGATAAATCTCCAGAACTCAAGATGTATGCACCTGACTGGGAAGGTTAGAGAAACCCTTTTGTATTTACAAACCCATTTCATTGGTGAACAGCATTAACTTGTATTCTCTACAATGAGTTATCCTGAAAAATTAATATTTTGGGGCTATTTCTATTATTCCTGACATCTTTTTCTCTCTCATTAATAACGTTCTCTGGTTTGGGTGGTATTTTGTGTTTTTGTTTTGGTTTGTTGTGGTTTTTTTTTTTTTTTAGTTTGGTTTGTTTGATTTTAGGGTTTTTGTTTGGGTTTTTTTTGTAATTTTTTTTGTTGTTGTTTTTGTTCGAGTGTTTTGTTTGTTTGTAGTGAATTGCCATCATATGTTACAATTTCTTGCATTTTTTAGAAGCTACATTCTACCAGCTAGGAACTGCATTATTATAATATAATAAACATAATATAATAAACATTGTAATAGTAATAAAATATCCTGTGTATATATTGTTTTTTGTAGATTTTTTTTGGCCGTTGTCTCCTGTGTAAGGAAGCCTGAATTTTTTTTTTTTTTTTTTTTTTTTTTACCTTTTTTTTTTTTTTATTATTTTTTTTTTTTACTTTTTTTTTAACTTTTTCTTCACACTTTTTTTCACCTTTGCCTTTCCTAGGCTGGAAGATAGATGGCTATTTCTACACCAGAGGTTCAACCTATCTCTTTAGCCAGTCATTAGGATTATTTGCTGGATAACAAAGCAGTGGTTTCTGAGAGTAAAACCAGTAAATGCAGAGATTTTTTTTTTGGTGTGTTCACAAATGTGCATTGAGAAAATACTGTCAAGGGTTAGCATGCGTTTGTGGAATCAGTGTATCTGGTGAACTGGATGAATGAGAAGATTCCTGGATGCTAACACCATAACCTGATTTCCTAATAACACCATGTTGTGCTTTATGAGGGTTTGTATTTGAGATGTGTCTGATTTAAACAGTGTTTAAGCTCTAATCAGAGTACTTAGTGTGCTGCCCAAGAATTGAAGAAGATTAATCCTTAAAAAAAAACACAAAAGCAACACAGAATCCTAATTATTTCCCCTTTCCTCACACAAAGCAGAGGGATATCTACAAATTGGGAGGGAGGTGTCTCTGTAGGGAGTAAATCCTGTGCATTTCTTAGAGTTAGAGCTGTAAATCTAACATCCTGTCAGATGTCTGTAGAGCAGAGCCTTAAATACCTTGATTTTTTATTTTTTTTTCTCATTTGCAGAAAAAGCAAAATGTGCTGCAGGTTTGCTCTTTCACACCCAGTATATCCAGCTCTTGTGGAACTGGTGCACAAAAGCATTACTGGGGCAGCTGCCACCATCAGCTGTAAATGTCATGTGGGGTAAAGGAGCTGGAAAAAAAAATCCCTGGTTCTGGAATGCCGTAATTGCCAGCTCCTTACTGGGAGGTGGGACCAAATGTGTGAATCTATCACAGCATGAAGCTTAGATCTGCAGAATAACCATCCTGCTTTATTTCAGAGACCCAGGAATAACCTCTCTGTTTCTAAAGGGAAGTATTTTTATTGGTTGGATACATATATTGGGAGAGGGGAGAATTAAAATGGATGGCTTCTGCAATGTGTTTTTACCTGACTGTAAGAAAATAACTATTTTCCATGGTCAGTTTTCTTGGGAAAACACATCTGAAGAAGCTGTATGGAAAGTGGGTAAGTGAGTAGTTGGGAGAATGATACAAAGGAGGTGAGATAAATAATATGCTACAGAGATAATGAGAGAGAGTGGGAGTCTGTGTAGGCAGCTCTGTTGATGGCAAAATGCTACATGCTTTGCTTTGTGCTTTTCATGATGGAGGAATAGATGTTCTGCACAGTTTAAGCCATGTCATTCTGTTTTCTCCTATATATATATATATAAACCAAGTTTTTTTTTTATGTGTGAAAGGTAAGGTACATTCTTTAGTAGTGAAACTACAATGGAAAAAAAATTTTTGGAAGCATTGTCCTGGGTTCTCTCTTGCAAGAGTTTTTAAAACAGAAAAAATAAGAGCCCTCTTGGTACTGACTGGTTTCATTCTGATCTCAGCTACAGTCTACATACTGTGGGGTCCATCATCCATACATCCATCAACTTTATTGCAGATGGTCTGGATTTGCACTGGTTGTAAATAACTCATGGAGGCAGAGAGGTTGGCAGGAGTAGTGGCACTCATTGTGACTGTGGCCAACACTTTTGGGGGCCTACATCTGCATATATTCTTCTTTCATCTGCAGTAAAGTCTTGAAATTGGGGGTTTCTTTTCCAGCTTTTGACATGGCCCATGCCACAACTATTTCTGAATGATGAAACCTGACCTGAAAAGTGAGGCTGTAAATAGGAGCTTCCCACAGGATCACAAAATGTGTTCTTTTTTAGACAGATGTGAATTTGTGGCCACAGTCAAAAAACTTCGGTGATTGAAGAGATTCACAGCCCTTTTGGTATAAAACTCAGTACATCAGCAGGTTCAAATGTGTATAAATTCTATCAAGTTGTATTGCAATTCTGAGACTCATTAATCCCTCCTTGTGAACATCCATGTGCAAACCTTCATCTGAGCCCTGCCTCTCTTGCCAGGACTTGGTTGGCTCTGCTTAGTTTTCAGTTCAAGAGCTAAACCCATCTCCTCAGAACTGCCCTGGAACTTTTTATCTTAGCATTTTGCCAGGAAGCTTTTCTGGGCAGTGATGTTCTTAACCCACCGATGTCTTTTTGACTTCCAACTGTGATTGAATCTCTTTTTTTTAATTTTTTTTTTTAGTGTCAGACCTCAGGCCTGGGTGAAGTTTTCCAGAAGAGGGACTGTATGTCTGGAAAGCACTGGAGATGCACCAGCAATTCTCTGTCTCTGAACCTCAGAGGTGCTGAGAGGTCCCAGTTCTGTGTGCTGTCCTGCAGCTACTGGCTGTCTGACTTTGCCCATGTTGAGAATTGCTGTAGATTTTGGGTACAGGGCTGGCAGTACATAACTCCCTGCTTGGCAGTACCTGGCAGATTTTGGATGCCAAGAAATATCTGCTCAGGCGAATTCTGATTGTGGATACATGGAATGTTTTCTTTGTTTTTGCCAGGAAGATGCTAAGGCAGTGATGCCAAGCTCTTCTAACAGTTAGCCAGGGAGAGGACAAGGAGCAGTGGTCATAAATAGGGATGATTCAGCCAAAACATATGGAAGAACTTTACTGTAAGAGTAGCAGAGCACTCTTGGAACAGGCTGCCCAAAGAGGTTGTGGAGTCTCCTTCCCTGGAGACACTCAAATCCCATCTGGATGCAACCTGCTCTGGCTGGATAAGATGATCTCCAGTGGTCCCTTCCAAGCCCTATCAGCCTGTGATTCTGTGACAAAGAGGACAGTCACTAGTGTCTTGTGACTGCTGGTTTCTCAGGGCACCAGAGCTCTGTGAGCATCCAGCTCAGGGCTGGGAAGTGTTTGGTGCTGTGGGCAGTTGGATGGGTGACACTGGGATTTCTGACTGACTCTCTCAGTAACACCTGTAGGTCTCCAGCTTTCATCTTACATGGAGCACATGAGCAGGAAGAAATAATACTGATAGTTTTCTAGCTCTCAGCTGACTTCAGAGTCCTCTGGAATAGTATCAGTGTGGAAATCCTCAGATGTTTTGTGTTGGTGTTGTTTCTTGTTTGATTTTGGCCAGTGGGATTTAAGATTCTCCAAATAACCAGATTGCATTTCTTCATGTTTTGAGAACTTTCTCTTTTTTTTTTTTTCCCTGTGGAACTATGCTTGGCTCCAAGGATTTTGGTGGAACTGCTGCCTGCCACGTACATTTAGCTGGCATGTGAACACCATTGGTACATCAACATCCCTGTTGCTTTCCTCATTGGAACTTGCTATGCAAACAGCACATAATGCCACTCCAGGGAAAAAAAAAAAAAAAAAGTCACTTTTTTCCTTTGTGCAAGCCACTTTTTCAGAGATGATAAATATTCCATCTTAAAATACATTTTGGGAGGGTAGGAGCCTACCTGACAGAGTTCTGAATGCAGGGAAGCAAACTGCTGGCCTCTTCTCCATAGAGGTTTAACCTGATACCAACTTAGAGACCTGTAATATCCTGGAGATTGCTGCCTTGTGACTTTTCTGGGATAGCACATAAAATTTTATTACAGACTGGCAAACAGAATGTCAATAGCAGGGAGCTGGCTTGTAAGCCATGTGTTGAAAGTCCTGGGCAAGCCCTCAGTGACTCTTAATAATTTCTCCTCCATGGAAAACAGAGTAGTTGTTGATTTTTTTTCCTTTTTTTTTTCCTCAGATAAATATTTTCAGTGTGCTCAGCTGAGGTGCTATGGCTCACTGACAGCAAAACTGGTTCCCTTTGGAATATGGCCCTGCACACCCACTCACACTTCTCTGGCTGGTGATCCCCTGGTTTGTTCCTGCTCTTCTCTCTTTTTATTAGCAAAGTCTCTTCCAGCATCTCCTCTGTCCCCTTTGAATTAGAGCCCCTTGAACAGGACCAAATGCTCTCTAGCTTGACATCCCTTTGATGAGACTCCATCCCATCCATTCTGAAGGTTTTATCTCTTTAGAGATATTGCAAGCACATCCCAGAATCATCTTCTGTGCTGCATCAAAGCTGATGGATGGCATTGGAGCAGTGTGTGCCGTGGCTCTCTGGCTAACAAGTGTCATTGCAGTATCTGGGGTTGCTTGCCAGATGAGCAGGATGGTGCCAGCCATGTGGCTGGGTACTTAAATGATGTTTAAATCCCCATAAACCCATAAATGGCTCGACCCAAGAGGAATGTGGGAAATGAGGTGGAGGGAATCCTTGTGTATAGAAGAGAAGGCTTCAGGGAGACCTTGCAGCATCCTTCCAATATCTGAAAGGGCTACAAGAAAGCTGGAGAGGGATTTCTTACATGGGCATGGAGAGATAGGACAGGGGGGGAATGGTTTAAAGCTGGAAGAGGGGAGATTTAGGTTAAACATTAGGAAGAATTTATTTACTGTGAGGGTGCTGAGCCCCTGGCCCAGGTTGCCCAAGGAAGCTGTGGCTGCCCCATCCCTGGCAGTGTCCAAGTCCAGGTTGGATGGGGCTTGGAGCAACCTGGGCTGGTGGGAGGTGTCCCTGCCCATGCAGGATGATCTTCAAGGTCCCTTCCAACCCAAAGCCTTTGATTCTGTGATTCTATGATGGCACTGAAAAGTGTCAGCCCTTGGTTCCAGTGTCTCTGGGCTTCAACCTGGGCTCAGTAGTACCTATGCAGATGAGAAAATGAACCTTCAACCTATAGCCATGGCAAGCTGAGGTTCAAAGGCCTCTCTAGAGCTGAGATTTCTTTTCTCCATGCTATCAGGAGTGTTCTGATAAACAGCTTAGGATAAGCTTGCAGTGTAGTGAGAAATAGTGGTCTCAGTGGGACTGTCAGGTTAAATGTTTTGTTTTTTTCAGCAACTTACAGTTTCAAGCAAATTAATTAATTCTCAGAGCTTCACCACTGAAGCAGTTCATTTAAAGTTTGCACTTCTTTCTCTGGTTTTGGAGTAGATGGGCAAATGCTGTGGCTTTTGTGTTTGAAAACATGTGAACAATTTTCTTGATTGCAAGAAAAAGAATTAAAAAAAGCTATTCTAATAGGCCTGGGCTACGTGGGATCCTGGATCTGCAAAAATATGTCCAGACTTGTATATTGGCTTGATTTTGCCTTGGGTATGTCTCTAGTGGAGCTGAGCTTCAGAACTGATGCATCACTGCAAAACTTATCAAAAAGACAATATTCAAGTTGGGTCAGAATTGGAGTCTGCTTCTGTTCCTGAGTGAACAGGGAGGGAATAATAATAAATAGGGACAGGGAATAACAATCTCTGCACAGAGATTTATTTTGTCTGTGGAAGGCAGGGGAGTGTGATCTGCTGCTGCTGTGTTTGGAAGGTTTGAAGTGGAATTATGACATGGAGACAAAACTATCATCCTCTTCCTGAGAATGCAGGGAGCAGAGTCCTCCAAATTGGTGGCTGTTGAGATATCCTTCTCCCTATCCACATGGCAGGAAAGGAATAAATTCTGTAGAAGGAATAAATCCTTCTACACCAAATACTGAGCCAGCAGGATAATGCTGTGTTCATAAGTTGATCTGTATGTAAGCTGGAGCTCAGCTTTGTATTTTCTACACATGACAACTCATTCTGGTCTTGATAACTTGCATTTATATTCCCATGTTTAATTTCCCCCAACAGTAATCTGCATATTATTTTATACTTAGGTGAAACTCCTCCTCTTGTTCCTTCATAGCATGATTTCTCAGTTATTGTAGTTTTCTTTCTTTATTCATGAAGCAGCTAAGCCTTCTCTGTAACTTGAATGTCAGTTTTTTCTGATTATCTGTCTCATTCTACATTTCCTTTTTACATAATTGCTGCTTTTTTTCAATGGAGATTATCTGTAGGATGGAAGAGACTTGTCAGCCTGTGCAAGACATCTAGATGTGTAGTTGTGTAATACACTTTTGCTAATATTGATCATATATCTTACTATTATGCATTTTAAATCATAAATGTTGATATCAGATTCAAATTACCCAGATAATGACAAAGAAACACATTTTAGAATAAATTTTACTGCTGCTAAACAGGGGATTTAGCTTCATGGGTTCAGCATCAGCTTTTTTGAAGCTGTTGTCATGTTAGATGATTTTAGATTTACAGAGAGTTTGCAGTGGCTTCGCTTGATGAAATTTTTCTATATTTCCCTTACACTAGAAAAAAAAGTATTTTTTCTTAGTTCTTAGCAGCAAGCTACTTATTTTGTAATTTCTGATTTTGCTAGTACTTTTTTTTTTTCCTTTTTCTCCTTGACTGATTGTAACCACCCTTCTGAGCTTTCAATATGTTATAAAATTGTAATTCAGCATTTGAGACTCGCTCCACATGCTGAGTTGTTGTTCAGCCCCAGGTTTTACACTGAATGTATTTTTTGCTTCTGGGATGTGCAAATCACCTTTCCTCATCTTGGGAAGAATGCTGAAAGTCAGTCTTCTGTGTTTATCAAATCAAAATTTATTAAAAAATTACCTTTAGGCTTTTTTTCTCAATCTTTCATCTCGGTGTGCAGTATATGAGCTACAGAAAGCCCTTAGGGAATGGTGTTTGTGAGGTGGTTCAGTGTCTGGTCCTTATTTTGGAGTTCATCCCAATGAGCAGATATGGACCAGCATTTATGTCTCTTTGTCTCCCAGACTGAACTGCATTAAAATTAATGAACAATTCATTAATTTCATGTGAAGAACCAAGCCCACACCGAAATTACCAGCTGCCTGGAGACAATGTACAGTATTGCAGCTTTTAAGATGCAAAGCTTAATTTAAATTCTGCCATATTTAGCTGCTATTGCTCTGGTTTAAATCTAAAGATTTAAAGCAGCAGGTTGATTGCTGCATGTGAAGAGAAACAGAAGAGGAATTCTCTTATAATTCCTTTCCATGTTGCTTTTCCACTTTCGGAAAGGGCAACTTCCATTTTTTGAGCTGGTAGCTTAAGGCAAGAAAATCTTGGCAGCAAATCTGCCCCTCAAGCTTGGATACCAGGCAGGTAACAAGAATATCTGATGTATTTACATTGCATGCTGATAGTGCATCACGTGGTGGAAGAGGTAATGGCTTTCACATTCTGTCTCATTCCCATCCTAGAATAAAATCTCTATTTGTCTGTACCAGTTTAGCAAGCCAAGGGCTCAGGTTGGCAGTCACAAAATCTGCTGTTCCCCTCTTCCCATAAGCTTTGCATTCTCCTTTTGGTAAAAGGAGGACATTCTTTTTTTTTTCTGCCATCATGTGCCTTTGATAAAATATTTAAGTAAAATCAATGTAAGCTGTTTTTCTTTGGGGCACATCATTCTTCTCCTTGTGAAGAGCTCCAGTTAGTGGAAGAACTTCTCGCTGGACTATAGCCTTAGCTTTGCAGAGAAATAATCAGCATTTAAAGCCAAGATACTGTTTTTATGGTCTATTGGCCTTTGTTTGGCTTTGGGAATGTCATGTCTCCATTTCTGGTATAGTTGGTGTTCTCTGAGTCTTGAAATCTGTCGACTTCGTGCCCCACAGAAAATGGGATGGCCTGAAACTGCATCTCCCTGAGCTGCCTTTTTAGTACTTTTCCTATAGGTACAGTATGAGTAGACAAAGAGAAAGCAACCAGTGACACCGAAATTCAAACAATTTTTATACATATGTCATTTTTTGCACTATAAACATTTATTGAGGTGATCTTCAGGACACCAATCCTTTAAATACAGGCAGGTACTGGAGTATTGGGATGCAGTGACAAATCAGCATGATGACTTCTTATTTCTTTCTTCTATTTGTAGCTGGGCCTGTTATTATTCCTGTCCTTGTTTCTTACATCACTGTTTTATCTTTCATTCTGGGCTTGATTTCAGACAGCACTATTTTTGGGTTTGGCAAGGTGCTAACAGGAGGGTCAAAAAGCACCCTTCTGAAAAGCTGCATCCTTTTCCCTCCTCCATTTTACCATCTGTAATCTTCGTGTGCTGCATCTTACCTACACCTCTTATCCCTCCAGCTGTCTTGCAGCATGGAGGAAGGAATTAAATGCCTGTTAGAGCATCATTAATGCCACTTTTGATCAGCTGGCAGATGTTGCCCAGTGACTGAGGCTGCCCCTGGCTCCTGCTGCTCCCTCAGTGCCATATGTGGCTGCCAGGCAGGTGGCACAGTGCAGGACACTGCTGGGAAAAAGTCTCCATGGATGCTCTCTGAAAGATGGAGAGGTTTCTAAGATGGATGAGCACTCTTGTTGGTAGATTTTTTTAAAGCAAAAAGAAGCCAGAGGGATGGTCTTCCACTTAAGATGTAAAGCATCCTGCAGTAATTTCTCCTTGGGGTTATCACCTTGTCAAGGGAAGCATCTCCTCCCTCCATGAATGCTCAAGTATCAAAGAACTTTATTTACCTAATTCCTTATTCCCCTGCCTCAGGAATCTCTGTGACCGTGGCTAGATGGCAAATACTCAAATAAGAACAAAGCTGCTCTCTGATAATTATGATTTATATCAGGCAGAGGTTTATTTTTAGGTTAGTGATTATATTGATGACCAGCATGTTTAACAAGAGAGTTCTTTGTGCTGAGCAGCAATTTGGACAATGAAATTGTCCTCTCATTACTGGGTTCAAATAGAAAGAGCCAGGGACTTGCTGGCAGGAATATCTGGGTTAGGCTGCAGTCACTCACTGGAAGCTCCTAAAGCAGGATTACATAAATGGGGCTTTATCTTCCCAGGTTAAATATAGCTCTATAGTTTAGTCTAATACTCAACTACCATCAAGTCACCTGATATTTATGGATAGCAGTAGTTACAATTTGTCCATCTTTTTAGTGCTGGGCTTAAAACAATTAAAATTCACAGGCGAATTGTTCATGGAATTAACTCTGAGTTTATTGGTATTATCTAGGGTGTGGTTGGGGGTTTTCTGGAATGCAGATACTAATCAAGTAGTCAGATTGGAAAAATATACAGCATATATTGGGAAAATATACAGCATATCCTTCATTAGTTTATTTTTCCTTTAAGCAAGTTTTTAAAAGAATTTCTTTTTCCATTTCAGGCTATAAACTTGAAGGGTTTGAAAAGTGCAGATAGTACTAGCTAGAAGAATCTACCAGTTACAACCTCTAAGTTTGCAACTTACCCAATCACAAAGAAAGTGAAGGAAATGGATCCACAGTAAAGAATTTGTAGGTTGCCTTGGTCACTGACTTCTAGCAGCAGTGTTCCTTAGTCGGTTGTTGAATATTTAATTTTATTTTGCTATCTCTATATACTTAACTACTTGTATCATTATTTATAAGCAACATTTTCTAGGGACATTATTGACCAGCTTCTGCTTTTCATCCCAAAAGTTGATATAAAAACCCCAACCAAACAAAACAAAAATCCCAGATGCTGATTTCCTAACACCAGAGTTCAGGAAGGTGTCAAGCAGCTTTTCTAACCAATTTGTAGAGCCTCACCTTCACTCTAGGTTATTCCACCACTTCCCTGGGCAGCCTCTTCCAGAGCTTGGCAACCCTTTCAAAGAAGAAATTTTTTCTAGTATTCTATCTAAACTGAACTTGGGAGAAGAGACAGAGCCCCACCTTGCTCCCACCTCCTTTTGGGTGGTTGTAGAGAGTGAGAAGGTTTCTCTTCAGCCTCCCTTATTCTCCAGACTTTTCACCACCTTTGTTGCCCTCCTTTGGAAACACTCCAGCAGTTTATTAATTCACTGCAGGCAGTAAATTCAGTTGTTTGTATGTGCTCTTGCAACAGAGGGTTTCCATCAGCAACATAGCGAGGACATAAAAATAATTAATTTCACACTTTTCCAACGAAGATTAAATTATTTATTGATGTTAAGGCTTCGTTTTACAGACTGGGAGTTGTGGAAGTCATATTTGGGCCAGGTCTCACTGGAGTATTTCCATTAAAGCACCTCACTATTAGTATCATCATCTCCTAAAGCTCCATTGGGAGGGTTCCTTGCCCATGGCAGGGGATTTTTAAGGTTCCTTCCAAGCCAGACCTTTCCAGGTTTTTTTGCCAAGTTCATCTGCATTAGGAACGTGAAAAGCAAGGGCTCACTTCCCAAAATGTCAGTCATGCCATTGAAAGCAAAAAGTCAGGCTGCTTCTTGTTAGCATGACCATTGCTTGGTCAGTTTTTGTCTCTGCCGCTATCATTTAGGTGAAATTTTTGACTAATAAGTGGTTTCAGGGCACTTCCTGGTTTCTTCTGTTGCAAGGCAATATTAGTCCTGGACTAATAATTTTAAAAAAGTACTTTTTTTTGTGTGTGTAAATAATAATGTTGTATTTGGTCTCTAAATTAATAGCTTTCAACAGAGCTTTCCAAGATCAGAAATGGAGAAAATGTTTCTTTTAAAATGTAGAGGGGACAAATAGATTTGGTTGTTCCAACCCATTCTATTTCTCTTGGCTTTAAACTTTTCTTTTTCTTTTTCTAAACCTCAACCAAAAATGGAAAGGTTTATTTATTTATTTATTTATTTACAAACACTTTTCATTTTAAGTAGATTTCCTTAATTTTTCACTCTTATTATTTTGCCAGGCACAGGGCAGCATTTGGGCACTTGCAAAAGCTCGTGTTGTCTCCCAGTTCACTAGTAAATTTTTACAAAACCTTGGCTTTTTTCTTTGCTTCTCAGGAAAACATCTTTCCAGATAGCACTTGAAAATTCAGCTGATACTTCCTTTGGTTTTTACTCATGAATTGCAGTCCTTTGGAAGAAGGACTACCCTGCACTATTAATTCTGGCTTTGTTGTCAAGGCAATAAATGTGATAATGCATCCAGTATGTTCTAGCATGTGTTGGAAGTATTGTAGACAGGTGACATATGCTTTAACAAGATGTGGCTTTGCTAGTTTGAGTCTGTCTATCCCTGAGCTTTTTAGCTGTTCCAGCTTAGGTGATGTGATTTTAACTCACCTGAACAAGACTTGTTAAATATTTATATATTTTATCATATATATATTCCCATATATGTGTTATACCAGCTTTGGTTTGCATCCTTAGATAAAGGCAGTGTCCATGTGTGGTGAGCAGTCCCATTTTCAGCTCAAGCCCTTCTGAAATTCCAAGTAATGGTAGTCATTAGTGCTATTAATTAATAATTTAACCTTGTCCAGATTATCTTTGATTGCTTTTCATCTCATCTGGTAACTGATGCTCCCCTTAGTGTTTGGAGTGTGTGTTTAACACTTGGATAGATTTTGTTAGAAATAAGTACTGTAATAAAAAATCAATTTCACACAATTTTTTGTTTTAGGAATATGTGAATGAACTCGAATTGCCCTCCATAATCTGTAAGGAATTCATCTTTCCTAACAATTTATTTTGCAGGTTTTGCTATTAAAAAAAAAAAGCTTCTCTCAGAAGTCACTTTTATCTAATTTATGTTTTCAAATGTTTACCATACAAGAACTACCAGAAGTGTGATGCCTGGCTTAGTAACAGGAATGCAGAGGAACTTTGCATTTTGAAGTTAGCAAATGTGGAGAGGAGCTGTAAGAGAGCAGTTTGCAACTACAGAGCAGCTGTATTTCCATCTGGAATTTCCTGAGCAGGAGGATGTGCAGAGGTGCTACACTGAATGGCTACTGCATGCCCTCAGTGGCTACTAAGTGCATCAGATTTACTGTTCTGATTTACTGTTCATGTAGAAGAAAATAGTTTCAATCTTCTTCTTCAATCTTTCAATCTTTTTCAAGTCTTGGCTTGCAGATTGTCATTACATATGTACAGTGAATGAGTCCAGGATTATTACTTTTTTTTTTTTTTAATGAATTTGGCAAGTATACAAAGTCTTTCAAGGCAGAAAAAAGTGAGAATGTTCAAATTGTTGGTGCCTTGCACTGAGTTTTCTATCTCCTCTTCAGAATAGTCCTTGGTGTGAGACCATTTCTAATTCTTTGTGCACAGTGTTCCTCCAGCTCTCTTGCTCCTGGTGGAAATTCCACAACTGGAATTCCCCTGGACTGGAGGGAGTACACGTGGGCAGTATTTCATTTGTGTGCAACAGATTTTGATTCTTTGTTTAGTTCATAGAATCACAGAATGGTGATTTAAGGGATGATTTAATGATAAATGGTGATTTAATGATTATTTAAGGAACATTAAAGCTCCTCCAGTGCCAACCCCCTGCATGGGCAGGGACACCTCCCACCAGCCCAGGTTGCTCCAAGCCCCATCCAACCTGGACTTGTTATTTATCCCTTTCTCAAGAGCAGCTGAATTTAGTAGCATTTGTATGCATCTGTTTATCTTAAGTTTTTTCTAAGAAGCCTGCTCAGAAGTTTTCAAGGTGGTGTTGCATTTTCTTTTCTGGAGATGCTTAATGCCATGATTTTTAAATACACATTTTGGCATGGTTGCATCTCAGCCTGAACACTGATCTGTTTTCCCCTCATTTGAATCCAAGCTGGATGCTCTTTTTGTGCATATTCCCAGGTCACAGAATATTAGAGGGGAGAAAAGGAGCAGCAGTGTTACAGCACATCCATAAATCACTGTTTTATCTGAAAGTAAAGATGACAAAAAGAGCAGTGGCTGAGAAGTGTGCTGGGCTCAACATTTGTAGCATATTTGTCATTTTCCTGTAACTTCTGCACCACTGAACAAGTTTCCACCAGCATGATGTGTTTCCCCATGAGAATTCTGAATCCTTTTTTCTCTCTGCTACTGTTCCTTTTGAATAACGCCCAGAAAAAAAAAAATAAAAAAATCACAGCATCCTTTCTTTTCTGTATTGCTTTTAATTTTGAGTTTCTGTCTGTGAGAAAAGAGAAATTCTGTTCTTAACTGTCTCTGAATTGGCACCTGGGTTTATAGCTGGAGGCAGGACACTGAACCCATCTGAACCCATATGCTGGTTCTGAGCAACACAGAATTCTTCCTTCTTATTGCAGTGCTTAGGAGAGAGCATCTAGAAATCTTGGGTATAGTTGTTACCCACACTGGTGGTTGATTTTTTATTTTCAGAGAACCACAGGAATAAATCAGGTATATTAAAAGGCAGTTATAATAGGGAAAGGGAGAGAACAGGCCATGCTGTAATAATAAGAGCAATAATAAAGGTTAAAAAACATGAGGGAGGTGGGGAAGACCCAGAGATAAGAGCACAAAGGAAAGTTATCTTTTATCTTTTTCATAAGAAAGTAGCCATGTCCAATGAGATTGAAGGTTTTTTGTATACACCTAAGGATGGCAGTGAATTAGCTCCACATCCATGAGCATGGCAATATATTTACTTATATATTTATTCTCAGTGTACAACACAGGCACTTGGCAATATTAATCTGACCTAAGGAGATGATTGCATTTTTTTGTTGAATTAACAGGAATGCCAGCATTGTGCTGTAACTACCAAACAGCTGAAATTGAAGGGTTACACTTGGGGATTTTAAATAATTCTATGATTCTATGTTTTTAAATACATATCTCGCCTTATAATTTTTCCTTCTCCTGATGTAGCAGAGAGCCCTGTGTGGGTACCTGGCTCCCAGGTACTCTTGTGTAATTTGGTGTTGTGTTTCCCTGTCAAATATTAGCTTAAATGTGAAGACTGAGGTGGTTTTGCTAAGTGGTGGAGCTTGTATCTGACATGCAGTGCTCTCAGTGTTCTTGCTATCAATGTTTCTAGCTTAAGAATAAAATTTTGGAAACTTGAAGCAGCTGAGTGAGTAAAAGTGGAGAGACATTGGTAATAGTCCTTGACCTTTGACTGGTTCTATTTTCAGGAGGTAAACTAAATAAAACTTATTACAGAGATGCCATGTGTATTTGATTGAAAATATATTAAATTTCAAAGTAAGAATGCCAAGATAAGTATGCACTTTTTAGCCACAACTACTGCCTTATTTTTTGAATACCCTTTTTTTCACAATTTTTTTTCCTGATTCTTTTTGATCACTCCCAGCAAGGGACAAGTCTGCAAAAAACCTGATTGAGAGGAAATTTTACTTAATTTCCTAATTAAGAATTTAATTTTACTTAATGTCTGAAGACATACACAATGTTTTTATACTCTTTGTACCTCCAAAAATTTCTTCTTCCTATGGAGGATGAAAATTTTGCTCTTAAACTCTGTTCAGTATCTCAGAGGTTCACCTGCTGACTTCCACCCCCTACCCCATGCTCTCAGGTGACACTTTCCTCAATGCTTGGTGTTGCCACAGAAGGAAAACATCTCCTAATAATGTTCTGATCAGGATCTGGGTCACTTTATCTTTTAAAAAAGAGATGAAATCAACCAAGTTGAATTTTTAAAGGTCTGTTTCTTATCCCTGAGCTATTTTACTCAGCCCCAGCATCAACCTGTTTCTGTGGTTATTTCATCATGTCAAGTTGTATCATAGCTTTTGCAAATATCCCTTTCCTTCTCTTTTTAAGATATTAAAGATCTTGCAGGCAGTGGAAAATCCAACACTGTGTGCAGAATATTGCCCAGTGCCTGAACAAATGGTTCCTTTTTCTTCAATCTCTCCTCTTTCTGGAAATCTCTGCAGCATTTATAATAAAGGGTTCCAAGTCAGGTATCCCTGGGAATTCCTGGAATTGTCTGTACCACTTTAGGTGATTTAAAAATCCATTATTTGCCAAATGTATCTGTTGAGTGCAAACATAAAAGGAGGAACATGCAGATGTTAGCAGTCCTTTGGAACAGGTTAAATTATCTTAATTTCTTCCTTCAGATAAAGATGATAAATAGAAAGTGCCATTACATTTTAGACAGGAATTCAGTGTAAAAGCAATCTCATTAGCAGGCTTTGGGTCTGTTTGCAATTGGTTGTAAAGTACAATTTGTTGGATTTCTCCTTATTTTTTGCAGCTATGTCTAATTTCATATTCCCAGCTAGATCAGCACAGATGTTTAATTTATAAATAGCTGGAAGAAATGATCACATCTATTGGACTACATGTGTTTAAATAAAAAAAAAAATAAATCAGGTGGGCTGTAGAACATCAAGATGCTGTTAAATGTTTGGTAGGCAGAAGTGTATAAAAAAGCTGGAATTGGGCTTGTGAGACAGTTTAGGGCTTAAATTCATCAGTGGAAGCCAACACTGGGACTGAAAGAGGTTTTCCAGCTTTCCTGCCATGCCTTGCTGCTTTTTCCTCTGCCAGCTTCTCCTTTGTCCTGGCTCCCGCCTTTTTCAGAGGATGAGATCAATTGGCTCAGTGGTAAAAGTTAAAGATACCAAGAAAGGAAAATGGCTCAATTTTAGCTTGGGTTGGTTATCTCTTTTGGCTGTGCTGGCTGAAGGGAGGATGGTTTTTGTGGGAAGGTTGGCACTGGCTTAAAAAACTGTGGCCTCAAGTGCAGGATGCTGTGGGGAGGGAATGGGCAATCTCACTTTGTGTCCTTCACAGGATCATTGAAGCTGGAAAAGGTTCTCTGAGATCATCAGGTCCAGCCTGTGACCTAACACATGGCACCAAGTGTCATCTCCTTGCTCTCCTTCAACCCCTCCAGGGATGGTGACTCCACCACTTTTATGGATGGTCCATTCCAGTGTCTCCATGTTCCCTTCTAGGGCTTCCTTCTGCTGTCCCTGACAAGAAACTTCTTTCTGGAGGATTATTTACATCAGGCCCATGTCTCAGGACTCGTATTTTGTGTCCTGTATCTCTGCTAGGTTGTGGGGTTCCTCGTGACCACTTGCCCCAGAAGCAACAGGGTGGTCATTGACTTCAGCACTGATGCTCCCCAGCAGCTTTGCCTGAAGTTTCCTCATTTTTCACTTCTTCTCTGCTGAATTCTGCATGCTCCTGGAAAGCTGTGATCCCTGGGAGGCTGTTGGAGGGGCTGAACATCTGCAGGTGACAATAGCAGCAAGTTCTGTGACCATGGGTTGGTGCTGTTCTTGAGGGGGCCTGTGGAAAATTCACAGAGTTGCCCAAATCTACAATTGTAGTTCTCCATAGTAACTTCCACTCTGCATCTGAATTTCTCAAAAGCAGACTTCTAAAAGATGAGTGTCCATAGCTCAGCTTCTGCATTTTTACCAAGTAATGCAGATTTTTCATTGCTAAGCCAGTTCACCACTGCTTAAGGTCATGAGTGCTCCCAAGGCAATAGGTGCTGACATACATGAATTGTGTGTGCCTTCAAAAATTTAATTACTGGAATTTTTGCTCAGAAATACAATTAGAGGGAGAGTTAGGGTCCTTTCCTCTGCATCTTGAAGTCTTTAGTTCAAGCCAGAGGCAAAATACAAAATATTCTAGGATGCCAGTACCCTGTTGAAACTAGGTCACTTTATATAAAATAATTAAAGATTTATTCATCCTTAGGGAAGGACCTAGATCTCTAGACTAATGTTTGGGGTTGGCTGAGAATAATAAATCATTTGTTTGCTGACAGGTATTGTGATCATCACCACTGCATGGAGAGCTGGTGCCACACACTCTTCAGTTGCATCTTAAAGATAAAACTGACACCTGCATCATTTTTGGAGAAAAGGAGGTGGGGAACTGAGTGACAAAAGGGGCTTTAGAGCTGCGTTAAGTGGAGATGTCTGCCTTAGGAAATCTTAGTGTCAGAAATACAGCTTATTGCCAGTTTTATGCTGAGGGTTGCATTGGGAGGGAAAAGTGAGATTTCCCATGTCTTGTAGAGGCAGAGGAAGGGCAGGAGCCTGGATATTTCACTTCCCTCCCTTTACTCACCACGAGAAGGAACATGTGAAGAAGAACTGGAGCATCTTTACTTAGTGAGAATGAGACCCAGTGTAACCCAGATGTTGGATATGTCACTCAGATGGTGGCGAACTTGGTTTATTATTTATTTTATTTATTATTGTGGCTGTTTATTATTATTCTATCTCTTTACTATTTGGTTATATTTAACATTTTATTCATTATTATATTAATTAGTTTTATAATTTTATATATTAAATTTATTATTTATTTTTATTTATCATTATTAGGTCAGACATTAGAAAGAAATTCTTTCCTGTGAGGATGCTGAGCCCCTGGCCCAGGCTGCCCAAGGAAGCTGTGGCTGCCCCATCCCTGGCAGTGTCCAAGTCCAGGTTGGATGGGGCTTGGAGCAACCTGGGCTGGTGGGAGGTGTCCCTGCCCATGGAAAGGGGTTGGGACTGGAGGAGCTTTGAGGTCCCTTCCAACCCAAAGGGTGAAGGGTGGCATCCTCTGAAGTTGTGTGCCAGGAGGACAGAGAGATGAAGCAGTGGGATGCTGACCAGAGAGGACTTGATGCTGCCCTGGATTGTGAAGTTTTCTGGTTAGCACTGAGCAGTGAAGCAGCTAATGGCTTTTTTTGGTGCTTGATTTTAAATTTATGCAGGCAATACCTGTGTACACCAATATCAAATATTTTCTCTGAGTTCATGACCCTATTTCATGATTGCTTCAGAGGGCCTTTTTCCCTCTAGTTGGGAACATCTCAGTTTCACCTGAAAAGCTACTTGCCACAAGTAATTTGAGGAACTAATTTGAATTAGCTTTCTGAAATGCAGAAAAAAATATTAATGGTAATTTGTTTCATCTCTCTCTCTCTCAAAAAAAGAGACTAAAATAGATTCTCTGTGCCTATAAATGCAGCAGTTTCCAGTATCCTAATTCTACTTTGAAGCCCTTTACTCACTTCACTTTTATCCTGCTGTAATCATTCATTGCCTTTCTTTTCTGCAAATTTTTGCTGGTGTTTTTGGGTTTTTTTGCCCACAAATAATTTTCTTGAAGTACCCTAATAGTTCAGGTAGCTTCCAAACATTCTCATCTGACCATCATCAGAGGATTTTCCTGACACCTTTCTCAGCTTCTTGCCAACCTTGCAGCCAAAACTTAAGCTGAAATCTTCTAGAAATCCAGAATTCTTGCTCTCTGTGGCTTTAAGAGTGCTGCAGATGGAGTCCAGCTCTGTTTAAAAATAGCAAAACCCAGCTGCTCAATATTCCATCTACAAATTATTAGTGTTCTGCACTAACCCTGTGTTACCTACAGGGCAAAATGCTGTTGCAGAAGTCAACAGCAAAATATTTAATGCTCTAGTTAGGGCTAGGAAATAAAGACAGTAATTCAAATCATGATCTATATATATCCTGTCCAAAGGGAGCAGCATAAGCTGCAGGGGGAAAGGTATCTTCAGTAGTCTCTTACCTGGATTATATGTACTAGTTGGAAAATTTGAAATTAAAATAAAAAGCCTTGTGAACCAAGCTTTTGAATACAATTTCTTGTAGGAATGAACTTACTTTTTGTCATCACCAGTATGATTTTATGTGGCAAAGGACTTTTTTTTACTTCCCTCTGAAACTCTTATTTGTTGGAAAGTTTTACTTTACTTTTCTTAAAGGATACAGTTGATAAGAAAAATCACTTTGCAGAAATGGTCTATTACAACTCTGCTTTTATAACCTATTATCACTTGAAGAGTTTTATTTTGCTTTACAGTCAAGATATTTCTCAGGAGCACTTACTTTTTCACTCCCTCCTGCACTCTAGGAGCATTAGGATGAATTATGTTTTATTGGAATACTGATGAAGGCTTTTGGGGGGTAGGAAGGTAATCAGGTGTAAGGCTTTCATAATATTTCACACTAGTTGATAAGAAGCCTGGATGGACATGGTGTTAGCAATGCTAAAGGCAGTGAAATGCAACTTTTTATTTTGACGTGCTGGAAATAACAGACTGCAGAACTGCCTCAGAGCATTGCTGTTCCCACCACATGTAATAATCTTAATTTCTTAGGATGTCTGATGCTAACCCAGGATGCTTCTCAGGATGTCCTCAGGTTAGTTCACACTTACAGGGAGCTTCAAAAGCTTTCCCAGTTTGCCTGTTGTACAAAAAGTGTTTGGCTGTGCAGTCAAATGGAAAGAAAGCCTGGCAAAAGCAAAGCTGGAATGCTACTGAAAATAATCAGCACTGCCATAATTAATCAATAATAATGAAAAGCTTCATTTTAAGAATCCAGTGATTTTGTTGCTGCTGTTAGCAATTTTTTTGTAGCTGATCTGCACACCTTTAGAAATTTTTATTTTTCCTTTAGGTGTTTTTGGTTGTTTTAACCTTTGGGTAACTAAGTGCTTTAGGATTCTTTTTCAGAGCTGAGAATTTTTTCCCAGGTTTTCACATATTTTATGAAAGCTTTACAGTAGTCTTTGAACTCACATTCAGATCAATTTTCTGTAGTTTCCCCAGCAAGACCTAATATAATGGAACTAATATCTTTATAATGTTGAAAAAGAATAAGATGTTACACCGAGTCAAAGAAAATGAAGTTGTCAGAAGTGACTAGAAACTCAGCACTTTATTTATGGAGAAAGGATTTTATTATTCATCTATGCCTACCAACAGAGGTGATTTACATGCAGAAAACAATCATAAAACTGTTTCTCATTAAGAGCAGCTGTAATACAACAACTCTAGATGGTTATGTGAAAAGTGGGAATAAATTTATGCAGCTAATGAAAAGGAGGTAATAATTAGACAAAGTATTTTAATATATTTAATAGAAACCACTTTCATATCAATACAGTGTAATATGTGCCATCAGAATCAGTCATGCAAAAAACTTAATTGAAAAATTAGCTTGTGGTGTAAAGTGGAGCTTCTGAAGAGGTGTGATATGAATACAAGCAAAATACTACAGGAGGTGGTCTTAAGGATGGGGGTTGTTCTTTCTGGTGGTAATAAACTGAATAATCAGCTCAAGGTAATTAAAATTGAACCACCCTGTCAGGGGGCACTCAGCCCATGGAAAGCAGGCTGAGAATGATCTCGTTATCAAAATCATCAGCATCTGTTCTGCCACTTTTCAAGCAATTTGTAGGCCCATAATTGAGCCAAGAGTTGGCTATTGTGGTTTCACTGCCTTTGGGCTATCTGTCTTCCCAATTAAAATAATCCTTCTGTTCACACAGCTGGCTGGCTCCTCCCTAAGCAAGGCAACAAAAAGCATCCCCTCTAAAAAAACCCCTTCATTCCTCAAAGGGAGCCCTATTGCAAATACTGGGGAAATCCAAGGCAAGTACTTGAACTGAAAAAAAGCTGTTTGCTCAGTTGGTAAGACCCTTGGTAAGAAATAATAATTAAAAAAAAATAATTTTCCAGGTGTGGAATGCATCTCCCGATGCTTTTTATCTTTTTGAAACACTGATGATTGCTTTCTGTTATTCGTATGGAAGAAATCCATTCAATATAAGTTTTTCTACATGTGTTTTTTTTTTATTATTATTTATATCTATACACACAAGTGCACATTTCTTTTTTGTAAAGAGAATGGATGGTTGTGGAGGCTTTTTTGGATGACAAATAGTTTTCAGGGTTGTCAGCTGCTTAGGGAAAGCTGGAGGTAAATGGTATGTTAGGTGTAGGAGGAGAGATATATAAGAAGTTACAAAGTAAAAGTTAAAAAAAAGGTTACAAAGTAAAAAGTTAAAAAAATTTTAAAAGTAAAAAAAAGTAAAAAGTAAAAAGTTTTTTTTTTTAAGTAAAAAAAAGTTATAAAGTAAAACTTATTTAGAAAAAGGTTTCAGGTTGATTTCTTAGCCTCTAATGCAATAAGAAGTGACTTGTAGAGCAGAATTGCTGCTGACAGTACAGCAATTAAAAAATTTGTGTTTTTTTCTGTTAGTGTCGTGTTGAGGATTTCCTAGAGAGTTTTCAGTTCTTTTTCCTGTTGGCTCTGTCAGTGTGACTTTTAAACCTTAAAAAAAATTCAGAAAGCTGAACAGCTGTAAGTTATGTCATGGAGTGACAAAAATCCCACCATGGCTTTTTTTTTTTTTTTTTTTTTTTTCTTCTTTAACCTTCATTATGAAGCAGTTCCAGTGGTGAGGAAAAGCCCTCAAGATGTGAGTGAAAAAAAGGAGCTGTATCAAGCAGGACTTGTTTTAAATACAACTTTGGTAAATCTGCTGCATAAATTACTGTCAGATTGCTTTTTCTTTTCTCTCTTGTGTTTTTTTTTATGTGCATTTCAACATGACAACTTGACATGATAATATAGGGTGAAGAGTGTAACCAATCTTTAGGGAATTATTTCATTCCTCTTCTTCCCCAACTGTGCTTTAATGTCCATTGTTAAATTTTGAAACTGGAATAGGCTTGTGCTCTGTTGACAAACCTATTTCCAGGTGAAGTCTGGATACTGAAAGTACACAAGGCACAAGCTTTTTCAAGTCTTTTTCCTCCCTTTTAAGGAGGAAACAATTCAGATTTAACCGGGTAATGATTACTGGGGTTTCTGTAGGGGTGACAGAAGTTTCTACCATTGCCCTATGTAAAAAAGAATCAGACCTTGCTTATGTTGCTTGTTTATTTAATTTCTTTTTTTTTTTCTTTGGTCCCTGCAGCTTAGAGGCTCTAATGAACACCAAAGTTCTGCCAACATAGATTGCTCCATATCTAAATTATTTTTATATCCAAATACAGACACTGCATTGACCAAAATCTTAGGTCTTAGGTGTGAGCAGTAAGGAAACATTAATGTTAATAGGAAGTAAATTTCTTTTGCATGTGATTGATAGATTCTTGTTGCACAGAAGATCCAGAATGCAAATTGTTTAATGTTTCTTGTAAATGGGAAGCTTTAAAGGCTGAATTAATTACCTGGATCTTTTCAGTTGGGTATTTGACTCCCAAATGTGTTTAAAAAATCTCCCCCTCTCCCTTGTGTGTATTAATGGAGAAATGTGTTCTGTGATTAACATTTTACAGTATGGGCTTTCTGAAGGATAAATTGATCTCTGTAGACGTGAAGTGTGGTCATAACATATTTCTGTAAAACAGAACAACAGACATAAAAGATCATAAAGAAATCAATGTGAATGATGCATCAGATTCAAGCTGTGTCATAAAAAGTACAAAGAAGGGTTTGCAATTCAGTATTTTCTTCTAGGATCAGTGCTATTGATATAGAGGTGCAAAACCAGATCTTAAAATGGGATCTTTAGAATGTTTGCAGTTTTATTATGATCATCCAAAAGTGTCAAGAACTTGCAAGCCCTTCATCCACTTTCATAAAGCAATTTATAAAGGCAGCTCTGTCAAACAAATATGCTGTATCTCAGTACATCAAGCTAGCTGTGGATGCTGAAGAATTTTCTTTTGAGAGGTTTAGAGTATTCTCAGCTCTTGTAGGCAGCCAGGAGTTCATGTTCTGAGTTTAGAGAAATTATCCAAGCATTTTACCCAAGGGTTGTTGGGTAAAAACTCAAACCATTCCATGATATAATGGGCACTGCATGGTTAAAATGGGTGGACTAACTGTTTTCTGGGCACATTTCTGTGAAGAGCCATGGCCTAAGAAGAAAAAGGGTATTTGTTACAGAGTCAGCAGTTGGTTTTATTTAGGAGCTTCTCCACTGCAGATTCTCAACACCCCCCTGCTTGACACCAGCTATTAACTTGGACTTGATTCCCTGTCACTTTAGGAAGGCTCAGTCTTGCCAGAGTCATCCTGGAAAAGAAAAATCCACACCATAACTATACCATCTCTTGGTGTCTTCTGTTAGAGCAAGATGAACTTCTAGGAAAAACTGGAATTAAGAAAGGTGAAGGGGAAGGAAAAAAAAAAAAAAAAAAAATCATCCCCCATCTCCTCCCCATCAAACGAGTTCTCAGTGGTTCCTTCAAAATGGGCCAAAATCTGTGAGCAAATCTATTTGCCTGGGTTTTGGATGTCAGGTAGAGCTGTTTTCAGAAGGCATTGAGTGAAAAAAATTATGGGTGCTTTTGCTCTGCCTCTGCTCTTTGCCCCTTGATTTATAACTCATCAAACTATATCAGTTCTATTACTGATATGTAAGAAAAATTCCAAAAGCATATGCAAGGACACGAAAACATAGTAGATTTTCCTCCTCATTTGGCTGTCACTTCAGGGGCTAAATTTAAATTCTGACTTAAAATCTAGTTCTGTAGATGGAAGATACACAATGACTTTAATTTTTTTTCATAGTTCTTGGCAGATATGAGGCTTTAATCAGAAATTTTTAAAACAACCCATGGAAAAATAAGGCTTTGTAGTTGGGTGGGGTGTTTGCTTTTTGGGAGATTTTTAACCCTCTGAATTCCATGAGTGTTTTCTGCACTTTGTCTTTTATAGAAGGAGGATTTGATTTCTTGTGTGGATGTCCTAGCCCAAGTGATGTTCTGCTTGGGTGAAAAGGGTGGTGATTAAAGCCATTCAGTCAGAAGCTACTCTGTTCAAACCTTTGAGGAGACAGTGGATGGGTTAGTTTGGAATTTGGTACTCTGGCTGATGTCTTGCCCTTAAAAAGAGAGAAGCCCTGCTCTGCAGTGCTGTGGGAAATGCATGTGCACAAAAAATACTGCAGCTGGGGTGATTTATAAAGAAAGTGCAGAGAAAATGAGATCACTGCCCTTGCAAAAAGCCTTGAGATTCCTCTAAACAACTTATCTTAGCCTGGCATTTAAGTGACCCTTAAATTAGTGGAGAGGCAGTTGAGAAATACTTCTGCAGAATTGATATGCAGTGCAAAGATAAATTTAGCTATCCATACACCAACACCCCCCCCCCCCCAAAAAAAAAAAAAAATTAAAGAAATACTTTTTATTTGGAGATTACTTGGTCCATTGTCCTTCTTAAGAGTAGGATGGAAAGATAAAGTTCTGCTGGCAGATATTTTATTTTTATTCAACTTGTTCTTAATTGCCTGCCTGCTGTAGATGACTTCTCAGAAAGATTTAGGAAATCTTTGCAAGTTTTCTCTTTTTGGGTTATCTGTCTCCCTTGGTTAGCCAGTCTTACTAGACCCACCCCTCCCTCACTTTATCTAGCTTAATTTTTACTGTTATCATTTTCTTCCCAGTTAACCCAGTGAGGATTTTATTCCCTTTCCCTTTGCTGCAGTCTTTCACAGCTCAGAAGACTCTTGCCACTTCTGTCTTTTTCACTCAAGGTTAACAATCTCATTTATTTTCAGCCTTTTAGGATTTCTTGTGGCTTCCCTCTAGACTGCCTCAATGGCCTATTTCTCCACAAAATTGGATGCAGTGCTCTTGACTGAGGGTAATGAAGACAATCATCTCACCTGTGAGGTTTATTCTGGAACAAACCAGCTGCATTTTGCTTGTTTGCAGATATGGTATGCTTTAAAAACTTGATTTTCTGCTTTTAGAGACAGATGCACAGCTTGTTGGTAAGTTCCTAAAGGCATTTCTGGGTCTGTGCTACTTGTGACCTTCTAGATAGGTTCTCACTTCAACACCTTAACCAGACTTTATTTATTCTTGCTCTTGTCCAAATCAAATTTTCTTAATTATATCTGTCTTTTTGTTATTATAAGACATTTGTCAACTATAAGAAGCCCTTTTTGGAGCTCATGTGGTAAACTTTCCAAGACAGAAGTCTAGGCTTTGGTGTTTTCAAGCTTATTCTTTTTAATGTTAGGTTTTTCAGATAAAAAGTGGTTTTATACATACAGTACTCCATGTTTTGGAGTAAAATAGATCATTTTATACAGACACAATCATACAATTTTGGGGTTGGAAAAGATCTTTAACATCAAGTCCCAACTGTTAACCTACCTGTGCCAAGTCCATCACTAAACCATGTCCCTAAGCACCATAAATAAGCAAAACTTGAAGCCATTTATTCTCATTCTAACACTTGTAAGTTAGATTATGTGGATTGGACATTAACTAAATTTCCTAATTTGGCTAAAATCCAGTAAATATAGCAATATGAATTAGCAAGAGTCAGGTCAGGGGACAACTGTTTCTTATGAACCTGCCTTTTGTAGTCAAGACAAGATAGAAGAAAATTGCATGTATCTGCTCATGGTTTTTGTCAACACAAAATTACCTTTCATGTTGTTTTGATCCTGGCCTTGTTTGGAGGCCACCAATTATTGGAAAAAAAATATACCACCAATATATGATGTTATATAATTGTATATTTTCAGTGCAGTATAAAAATAGGTTATTATGGAACAACTCTATCTGGGTTCCTATTGATCAGCTCATTCATATTATTGATCTGTTAAGTGTCTGTTTCTGTCTCAGAGCTCTTTAAGGGGGTTTCCCTTTCATCCCACACATCCAGCCTTTGGAATTAGAGCAGACTGCACTAGAATTTCCAAACCCAATGGCCAAGTTTTCTGGAGCTGTGAGTAAACAAGTAGTATGTGCATAGGAGAATCTAATTACCTATGTGTCAGTCATGTTCTCCCTCTGCAAACAGGCTGATGACTTGGTTGTAGCAGAAGTAAATCATACTTTATAAACATCAAAACCAAAAGGGAAGGGAAATTTTATCCTATTGCAGTGCAGCAGCCAGAGGATCTCATGGGATAAAATGATGACTTTGTCTCTTACCTTCTGGGGGAAATAATGCCAATAAATGTCAGTTATCCTACAGGTAAATTTTATTATCTCCACATTTTACTGCTTGGCCAGGTATTGAGAAATTGATAATTAGGTGGCTAAGTCATATTGTATGCACTCAGCCTTAATTGAGTTATTTTTAAAAAATTGTAAGAACAATTTCTCTGTGTGTTAAATCTTCAGTGGTCTGAAGTTAATTGACTTTGAACCCACTAAATTTGAAATACAAGAGCATTTTGTACTTAGCAACATTCCACAGAAATTAATTTGAATTATGTTTTGCAGCAGCTGTTATGCTTCCTGCAAATAAATTGCCATAATTAGAGAACATTGGGAAGAAATCACAAGGATTTCAGGATGTTGAAGATGAACATTGGCTGTATAGTGGCAGAAGAGATGGTTTTTTTGTTCAAGGTGATCAATGTGGAAATGCAGGACTGTGATGTCTGCAAGATTTGATTCGAATGGATACGTCTATCCCTGTGATATTATTTTAGGTATTATTTTGGGCACAGGGGGTGGCAGCCAGCACTGATTTCTTCTCTACCACCTCCTTGGTGATGTCCACAGCATCAGTCCCTATAGGCTTACCTTTAACAAAGGAAATCTGTGCCGGAAAGAAGTTCAAAGTGTACTTCTATTAACTTTAAGCCCTTTAAGAACTTCTAAATAATATTACAAGAGTTGTTTTCCAAGTTTAGAGAGATGATGCATAAGAACTGCCCTGTTGGTCAGTTTTTTTCATCTTGAATGCCTCTATGTGTATAGTTTATTTCAGTCCTTCTAAAATATATAAATTAAAGATGTGTAGAAAAGGAGTAAGTATAAGCCAACTGAAATGTATCTAAGGTCTGCACCCCTTTTATGTGGTTTTTTCAATATATTTTATCAGCAACATGCACTTCTGCTGATGGCTGCATTTTCCTTGACTTTATTGTTCCATTGTCCCTAATAAATATGGATACTTTGCAGTTACATACATAGGCTGCCTCCCTTTTTTTTGGTATATCTTTGCTGACTCAAGCAGCAGTCTGTTTCATCTGAAACTTTTATTTACTGTGAGGTGTTTATATACAAAATATAAAAAAAAAAAAAATGGGTAAAAGCCAAATGATTTATCAAGCATGGCAAAACTAAGGGGAAAAAAAACAACAGACAAACCTGAAACCAGAGAGAATTTCTCAGTACATTTCTGTTAAAGACAGTAGTGGAATGCACAAATACATAGTTTTAAAAGCTCATTATTTTATGCTTTGTATTAAAGGTGGTGTTAAAAAGAAAGTTAAAAGTTTCTTTCTGTGAGGAAAACAGAGCAGTTCATAGTTAATATTGCAGATAATTTCACTTCAGTTAATTAAAGATGGGTTGTGAATAAAAAATATTTGGTGCAATATATTGGGTATTGCATTCAATTTGAGTTGATATCATCTGACTTCAAGTTAGAAAACTATTAATTTCAAAATTAATGTGTTATAGGAGAAAGTGATTAGGTGTTTGTCTTCAGTGGGGAAGAGGGAGAGTTCACTCTGAGAAGGTGAAAATGGGAGAGGGGATGGGGCAGAGGGATAGTACAGTCCAGTGTGTGTGTGTGTATATATGTATTTATATATTTTTATATATATAAATTTATATATTTATTTATATATATATATAAACCAACCAGTATTGAGTAATTCTGGTATCCAGTTCTTGCTCTTTATTTTATCCAGGTAAGGTGTGGCTTTGTTGCTGTTACTGGGCTAAAGAAGAACCAAAAATGTCAAAGGTTTTGTTCTTTTTGTGCTTAGCAGTAACTGGAACAGGGTTAATAGCATTCAGTCTTAAGCACTGAAAAATCTACAGTGGGTAAGTTGCACTTAGGTGTGCATTTATTACCTGTTTTTAAAAATATCATTAGGATATCATTAGATAACTAAGTACCTATTGACTGGTAGATAGAGTTTTGGTGATAGTTATGAAATTCTGTATGAGCTGTTGTGATTTGTGCCAACCAGCCATGAAATCCTCACGATAAAGAGGAGCTGAAGGATGCAGTAGGGTAAATAACTGAACTATAATGAAGAGTTGAGCAGCCAGCATCCTTACCCATCACTGCTTTGCTTGGTGAAATGCCTGGGTAGGGATCTCACTCCAGGGCTGGGTGATTGTTCTGTAAAGGCAAGCACCTGAAGAGCTTTTTTTTAACCTTTGGATTGATGTTTAATTTTTTTTTTTCCTCCCACCCCCCATTACTTTGCTTTTAATTGGAAGGAGCTCTTTGTTCATTTAAAACTGGCTTGAAGCCCTTTGCTGGAAGATACTGATGTCTTTGTGGCAGGCAGTGCCTGTTTCAAACTCTTACACTTCTCTTTGTTTAATTGGACTTGCTGAGGTTTTTGGGAGGTGGGAACTTCTGTCGTCTCCTGCACATCACTTGAATATGCTGCCTCTGAGCAGAAAAAAAAAAAAATCTCCTTTTTATAAGGAGGCAGGCTAATAGGCTAGCTGGATTCTGCTATCTATTAAATGTTCAGCCTTTGAAATCTGGGAGAGAGCCCTGAGCAGCACAGAATTTGCAGATGTGTCAATGTTTTGATTGTGATGAAGCCTTCGTTGAGCCCTCAGGACCTGCAGGCTTCCAAGCTTCTCTGGAGCTGAGAAATGTGGACAGCTGTAACTTTGCTGATAGGTCTTGTAGTAGGTTGTTAATAAATCCTTTGATTTCTCCCATCAATGGGGTTGCTGGATTTGTGTCTTTAGCAGAGCTGGAGGATGCTGGGAGGTACAGAAAACACAGGTTTTTATTCCTGTGCTTTTCACAATTTGTTGCTGGCTCATTGGGTGACCTTGTGGAAACCTCTTCCCTGTCCACAAAAGAGGAGGAGGAATGCCAGGATTGTTGGAAATGGTTTGGTTGATGTTTCCATAGCCTTGTCCTAGGTGCTGTGGGTGAAAGGATCTTAAAACCCCAATAACCTGAGACCTCCTGGGCTCCCCAGTGGGTTCTGGCAGTTACCAGTTAACTACTGGTTACTGGTGGTTAACAGTCACCCAAGAAGAAGGCCAGCAGCATCCTGGCTTGTATCAAGAGTAGTGTGGCTACTGTGTTCAGTTCTGGGCTACTGTGTTCAGTTCCGAGGGTCCTTCACCACAGAAAAAAAAAAAAAAAAAAAAAGTATGGAGCTGTTGGAGTGAGTCCAGAGAAGGAGAACCAAGGTGGTGAAGGGTCTGGAGAACAAGTCCTGTGTAGGAGAAGTTGAGGAAGACCTGATTGCTCTCTACAACAGCCTGAACAGAGGTTGTAGGGAGGTGGGTGTTGTCTTCTTCTCTCCAGTAAATAACAATAGGACCAGAGGAAATGACCTGAAGTGGCACCAGGGGAGGTTTAGACTAGAAATTAGGAGGAATTTATTTATTCAGGGAGCAGTCAGGTGCTGGAGGGGCTGCTCAAGGAATTGGTGAAGTCCCCATCCCTTGGGGGAGGAATTTAAAAACTCTGTAGGTGAGGCACTGAGGATGGTGAGATAAATATATTTTATTTATTTCACTGTGGAGAGGGGGTTGTTGATGGTGTGATGTGGTGGTCTTTGAGGTCTTTTCCAGCCATGACAACTCTGTGATGGGGGGAGCTGGACCTGTGGGGAGGTGAGGATGGGTGGGGTGACCCAAATGGACACTCCTAGCACTCCTGCCCATGGAGCTCAGGATAAAGTGGTTCCTCAGAGCATCTGCTGCTCCTGTGTCCAGTTTGGGAAGTAATTACCAACTGAAAAGGCTGGATTCCACATTTCCATATTTTTTATATATATATATTTATAATTCCCCATGACCATTCTGATTTCTGCTTCATCAAACCTATTTTAGTTTGCTTCCCCCCCCAACTTTCAACTCTCTTTCTAATTCCCCTTTTTATTTTCTGCTGGGAGGGTGATGGGGAGATAACACAGAGTATCTGTCACCTGGTTATTGGCTGAAAGCCTGACACTTGGTAAAAAAAGAGGAAGATGGGGATGTACATATTGATGGGCAGAGGAGGAACCTGGCAGACTTAGATGAAAGATCTTTGCTCAGGCTTTAAAACTGAAAAAACCTCTTAATATCTCAAAGAGTGAGGAAGAGAGGTAGCCTATGATTAAGCTTACATTCCCTTGGAATCAGGGCCAGGCTGATTGGTGATCTTACATCAGCAATCTTGGTCATTTTGATAATACAGAGCTTGAATGGTGTGTGTGGGAGGAGGGAGGAAAAATAATCTTGTTAAACCCTCATTGCTCCAGACTACTCTACTGTCTCTTGATTAAGCTGTAAAAGAGCAAGACAAATTAGCTTCAATTGCTGGATTAGTCCAGGGCACAAAAAAAGAAAACCTAAACAACTCAAAACAACCCCAAACCAGATACTGGGGTGATCCCAGAGATGCTGTTTGATCTGCACTACCTCCTGGTGCAGAACCAAGGAGACAGGGCAAGGAATGAGAGTGACACCAAACTCCTTTGGAAGCCTATGGAGTGGCTGGAAACTCCCCTGAAATTGTTTATCAGGCAGGAAAGAATATAAAGTATGGAGAAGATGGCTGTGCATTTCCATAGAATCATCACAGCGTGGCTTAGGTTGGAAGGGACCTTGGAGATCATCTACTCCAACCTCCCTGCCATGGGCAGCATCCTCTGTGTTGCTGGGGATATGTGGAATGCTCTGGGAATGTCATGTCACAGTGTTTTCTTGCTGCTAAATATTTGGGCTGAAAGGAGGTGCCTCTGGGTCATGATCTTTTTCTGCCTTGGCCCACGATGCTTCACTTATTTGACATTGCAGCTTCCAGTTAGGTTATTTTCTGGTGATTCTTTTAAATACTTTTTCTGGTTGTGTGTTTTTTTGGGTTTTTTTGTGTGTGCTTTGTTTCCATTGTTGGGTTGATTTTTTTTTTTTAAGGTTTCTTTGTTTTTTTTTCTCTCCAATCTGTTTTTGTTGCAGTCAGAGAAGAGAGCATTGCATTTTCTCATTGAAAGCTGATGTATGAAGTGGAGTCTGTTCAGTCAGGATCTTTTTGACATGCCAAAGTGAGTAAAGGGGTAAAGGAGAGAAGGAAGTGGTCTTCATGGGGCACAAGTTTGGTGCTGATGTGTTCTGACTCTTGAGACGTCAAATTACACTCACAAAGGGCTGCATCTGTGCTACTTTTATTTATGTGTTAATAAATTCTATGCTGGTAATGCCAGGGAATCTGGGATGTCAGCAAATATCACATTCTTAGAAATCAAAGACTGGGAAGATGCAGTCTTTTTGCATGTAATTTGCATGCTTGGCAAATAAGAAATCAATAAGATGGATATAAAGCTTTAGAGGAGGAAGCAAGGAGTAAATGGTCATGGGGTTTTTTGTTTTTTGTTTGTTTTTTTTTTGAAAGAAGTGTGCTTTTTTAATACTTGAACCCCTTCCCTCCCTTTTCTGCCTGCTGATCAGAATAACTTCTGACAAAAAGTCAATGCTCATGCAGATTCCCATTACAAAGCATTAGCCAAGCAAATTTGCTAGCAACTACTGCAGAGAACTCACAGATGTGCTCAGCATCGGCTTCCCCAGGGAGCTGCCTTTTATTTAGGTCACTCTTGTTGCTCTCTGCCATGTTTTATGCTCAGTCATTTTCAAACCAAAAATCCTGGTTTCCAGAAAGTCTTCAAAATGTGGATGAGCTGTCCCATGACACATGGAGGCATCATTCTTCTGAAATACTCAGGGAGAGGCCTTTGCTGTTGCCACGTGCTAAGGATGTGCTTTTATTATATATATATATATATATTTTTTTTTTTTTTGTTTAAAACCTTTTGCAAAGAATGCATTCTTTCCAAGGGGCAAAGTGGACCAAGGTGTCCCAGCTGAACAGATTTGGCAAAAGTCTCTGAGTGCTTGGTCTGTTCTGGGTACCTAAAGAGAAAAGTTGGCATCAGTGTGTGCTCTCTCAATTTCTCTTGCTCTTCAGATGTGATTCTACCTGACGTGATGGAATCATGTCTGAGGAACAGAATTTTCAGCCCAGATGCCAGGTATTTAAGTTCATAATTAAAAAAAAAGCAAACACAGAACCTTCCTGGCCTTTTCTGACTATTTGGGAAGTACTGCAAGTAAATAGAGGTAAAACCTTCATTATTTTATTTTTTTTTTTTATAGCACTGAACTTTTTGTCTAGAAAGCTTTTATATAACAGAGAACATAACTGAATCAACTTTATTTAGCTTGTACTGTCATAACTAGAGGATGGGAATAAGTTGGTGACTTTATTACGTTGAATGAAATCAGTAATTTATCATGTCAGCTCATCTGTCAAATTATTTCTGGAGTGGATTTGGTTCTTTGAGGAAGTTTTGCTGTGGACAATGTATTTTGAGTTGTGAATGAATTTGATCAAGTGCAGATTCTTCCCCCCCTGCTTTTCCTTCCTCCCCTGCCATTAGCAGTAGATTTAGATTTGCGTTTACTGGAAATGAGAAATTAAGGATCCAATTATTTTAAGTTATTTTTGTGTTACTGCATCTTTTAAGAAGCTAGAGGAGGATTACTGAAGGATTATTGGGTTGCAGCTTTCCAGTGGTTGCTGTTAAATCTCTGTGAATAGCACTCTCAACAGCTTCCAGTGACTGGCATAATAAAAGCTTTCAAATTTGCCATAGTTTCTGCCAGACTTACTGCCAATTAATCTTTTTCTGTTATTGCTGCCATGTTATGCCACTGAAACACCCACTTGAAAAAGATCTTGTCACTTTATGATGCCATTTTAATAATTTTATAATACAAATTATATAAATTATGTATTTTTATTGTATATGATATTACCACTGCAATTGGAAATTGCACACTGTAGATCTGTGTTTCACGCTTCTCAAGCCTCTTGTAAAAAAAATTCTTTTTATACAGGAGGGCACCTGCTCAAAAATATTTACTAGAGAATTGAAATACAACTGTTAATCTTGGTTTTCTTTCTGGAATCTTACAACTTCTCCTTTAGAAGAACTGGGATTGTGGGATAAACAGATCTGCTCAAGCTTAAGCACATTTTCAAATGTAGACAATTTACCTGCATAACTTGATGATGATGTTGTGGTTTTGTTTGATTTTTTTTTTTCCTTGGGTTTTTTTTTTTCCTTGGGTTTTTTTTTTTCCTTGGGTTTTTTTTTTTCCTTGGGTTTTTTTTTTTCCTTGGGTTTTTTTTTTTCCTTGGGTTTTTTTTTTCCTTGGGTTTTTTTTTTCCTTGGGTTTTTTTTTTCCTTGGTTGTTTGTTTTTTTTTCCTTGGCTTTTTTCTTGTTTTTTTTTTTGTTTTTTTCTTTGGATTCTGATGGGTGCTCTGTTTTGTTATCATCTTACTGCCCTAGTTGCCATCTTTCCTTCACTTTTAAAAATAAATTCTTGCTTTCTCTTGGCTGTTTCTACATTTACATGTTAACATAGGAAAACCTTGTCTTTCCCTGGCATTCAGATGTATTGGGATGGCTTTGTGAAAGCCAGAAGAAAGCAATAATGTTTTTTTTTAATGTGAAATAACAATATTGGAATATTTATAAAGAAGGCAACTCCAAAAATGGTGATGAAGATGGGGTGAAGTCAATCCTATCTGACCTCACGAAAAACAAGCTTTTGCCCTCCCTCTCCCCTGAGGAGTTCGCTACTATATAAATAAATTAAATTCCAACTTTCTGTGCTACTTAAAGACGCTGACTCAGCTGTTTGAAGCACTTGGATTTACCATGATCTGGCCCTAACTGTACTTCAGTCCTCTGCAAAAGTATTTTCTCACAGCTGTGAATTTGCCCCTAAGGAAATGAGGATGCAGAATTTCTTGTTTTTTCCTTCTCCATTAAATACTACCTAGATGGCTGCCTTTATTCAACAGCCAACCTGGCAAGGTGTTCATAATATTTTATTTATTACTGGTAAATTTAAATGTAATTTTATTTATTACTGATAAATATTACTGATAATATTTATCTAAATATTACTGATAATTACTGTTGTTATTATATTATTTATTTGATTTATTACTGAGGATGTTTTACTCTCCTTTCCATACTCCACAATGTAAATAAAGGTGTTCTCTTAAGTATTTACAGACTCTAGGAAAACTGAGGTAGATGATACTGATTAAAGAGCTTGACTGTCTTCTAGTGATGAAGCTTTCAGAGAACTATTTTCCATAGATGTATCTATAAAGATAATTTCATTTCATAAATAGTTTTTTCTGTGCATGGGAAATGTCAATCCAAGCTAAGATGTTGTGCATATGAAAAAAAAAATTATGAATACTTCTGTTGTTTCCCCTCATGATCCAAATATGTTTAAATATTATCAAGAAATGCAAAATGAAATAAGATGGATTTGTGGATTTCTTACAAATTTTTTTTTTTTTTTCAGAGAAGAAATTGTCACCATTGCCTGTAATTTTCAGGAGAGTTGTACATGGGCAATAGCATAGAATTGAGCTTTTCTGAAATTCCATATGTTGATATATTTTCTGCATTTATGATGATCCATGGCAATGGCCAGTAGTCTGTATGTGACCATTTATAGGTGGCCACCATGGCTATTTAAGCCTGTAGCCCTAAAGGCTGATGTGGCATGGGCTGAGGTGGTGGCTGATGATCTCAGAGGTGTTTTCCAGCCTCAATAATTCTGTGATTAAGAGAAAGAAGATGCCACAGCTGTGATTTTGCAGGATACCTTATTCTGCTGCATTTGTTACCCTCTGTAAATACCATTTTTTTCATTGCATTCTGCAGAGCTGCTAATCAGAGCTGATTTGGATGAAATATCCCTTCTTTTATTTAACAGATGATGTCACACAGACTGCTCAGAACTCCCTTCTTGCTGATGGAAAAGGGAATGTGCCAACAGGACTAGGAGCTTGGTGGGGAGAGTCCCAACACAAACATTCCTGGTGACTTTGCTGCTGCTTCACAGCTTCAAGTTAAAACAGAACACAACTTCCTAAGAAGTCTGAGGACAAGAAAAAGGTACTGTCTGTAGCCAGTGTGTTGGCTGGGTAGGAAGAGAATAAATCTTAAATCTGGAGACAATGTTATTAGCACTTTATTAGTTGAAGCTTTGAGTTTGCAAATTCATAGATTGTAAACCCTACCGGATTCTACAGGCATTAAAACAACCCAAATCTGTGGTAAGTTTTTTTGTCTTTGCTGGAATATGGTTCTTTGACATAGAGACGCCCTGTTTTCAGTGGGTAAAGTTCTTGATGATTATTTTTTCTTTATGAATTTTGTAAATAATTTTGCCCATGGCCCACTGATGGCATCTGAGCTGAGCAGTACAGACTGATGCTCAGTGTCTTATATTTGTCATCTGCTTGCTAACTTGACCACTGCCTCACTTCTGCTCTCCCTGTCACCAGGAATAAAAAAGAAAAGGCTTTAACTGCTTTGGTCTTGGTTGGATGCTAAGCTGCTTTGACAGCCCTTCCCAACCTTCTGTTGATGTTCATGTGTTTCTGGTATTGCCCAGAAATTGTCTGGGTGTCCAGAAGGCAGCTCCATATGCTTTGCAGAATAAAAACCCACCCACAGCAATATTTGGGTTGCTTCAAGCACCATCTACTGTGTGGGGAAAAGTGGCATTTTCCTCCTTTTGGAGAGAGATGGGAAGGGTGACAGCTGAACACAGAGCCTGATTCCTGGCTTTTCCAGCTTGTAGTCCTGCAACGGAATTGCAGGGATGCTGCAGTTATTAGGATCAGAAATTTTAGGATTGGGTAACCTGCCTTTTGTTTAACTGTCCTTACTTACAAATGCCACTTGCCCCTAGAAATGATATTTCTTCCTGGAAAGGTGTTGCAAATCTCACTGAAGTTTGTCAGAACACTCCAATGCAAAAAGAGAAGGAAACCAGAAGTATCCTAACAAATATTTCCTGGTGGATGTTTTGCAGGTCACAAATGGAAATTGTTGTCTCTTTGGTGCTCATGATCCTTGCCTTTATCTTGGATACAGTGCACACTTAATTTTCATTTTAGGATGGAAGGATGAAGTATGATCCTATGGGGAATGACAGAGTGCATTATCGTTAGTGCAAAATTCACAAAGAATGAAAGAGTGAAGTAAAAACTGTAGGGTACAGAGCATGCCCTGGAGCCCCTCTAGGTAGTATTTGCTGGTCTTTATTACTCAAGTACAGCTGATAGTTCAATATATTTTTGATTTTAAGGCTTCAGTGAATTTCATTGTAGTGTAGTCACTATAAAGCATGAAAATAGTCTAAAATAACTTGGTGTTTATTGTAATTAGCTTTAAAAAAAATATGGTAAGTAAATTTGGTTTTGGGGCAACAGATGAAAGTACTGTGACTAAATTCTTCTGTAAAGGGCAGGCATTTCAGTGTTTCCTTCTGACTGGTTTTAACTCTTTATGGCAAATACAGGAGGAGCTTCAGTCACAGATGTACCTAAAATTTTTTATCTTAATAGTATTAAGTAGATGATACTAATTTCGGAAAGAATTAAACTGCTGAAGTCTGAGTTTTGTAACTTGGCTTTCTGCTCGGGTGAATCTCTTTTGATCTTGAAATGTCAAAGGAATGATATTTAGATTCCTCTCCCTCTGTCCTGTTCCTCTGAATGCAAACACTTGAACACAGATCAACAAATGGATTTAGAATGAACATTTTACCTGGAAACAAACTACTCAAATTAAGAGTCTCAACATCCAGTGTGATTTGGGAAGTGATTTTGTCATGTGCAAGTTATTCACAGGGAGACTTCCTATTACTTGGGAATAGGAAAAGCTGGTTTTATCTCCTCAGATTGGCAGTGTAGCCAGAAGGATGCTGCTGTGCCCACTTTTCTCCTCTGACCAGCTGTTTGGTTTTTTTTTCTATGATTTTTTTTTATCAATGACTTTTGCTGCCTGGTCATGAAATCTGCCAAAATTGATATTTTTCCCTCTCTCTAAACTGATACGAATTAAATTCAGATAAACTTTGCTATTACTCACATATTTCCTTATTATTTTTTCTTCTTTATAACCTTTGAACAATCCATCTGTGCTGACTAGCCCTTTGTGCAAATATTGCTTATATTCCTGCCATCTGATTTACAGCTTTATTACTCTTCCAGCACAGAAAAGAAGTGCTGTAGTGTGCTTGTGGCTGAGTAGTTTCTCTTGCAGCTCTCAGCAGGTCATACCTTGGGGTAAGTGATAGCTGTAGAGCTGTTGGCAGCATTCCCACACACATTTATTTTCCTGTTAGATAAGTGGGTGGTTGGTCCTGGGCATGTTGAGATAAGGTGGGCAGTCTTTCACTTCATCCTCCAAAAGTACTCTGCTACGTCTTGCAAGAGGGGTTAAAAAGGAAACTAAACAAACTTTTGTGACACTTTGGAAAAACACTTTTCTTACATCAAGCTGTCTGATAATTAAGTATATCAGATCCTTTGCTATTCTGAAGCTCCTTGGCCATTCAGGAATGAGTCTGAATGGGAAATAGAAGGTATGAACCTTGAGAAACCTGTGGTCTACATGGTGTGCATTCAATAGGTAGTAGTGAGAGACCATGAAGTTGTCTTTGGTCCTTGTTAAATAGGCTCTTTCCTCCTTGCAGTTGTCTTTCTGGCTTTTTCTTTTTCTCTGCTCTTCCATTGAATTAATTTGTAACTTCCAATAGCCCTGAATGATGTGTCATGGATATTAAATAGCTTTGATAATGTGATTTGACTGTGGCAATAGAGGTGAGGAGAAAAATGGCATACTTTATGCATAACATTGTATAAATGTTGATTCCCAGAAGTTTTGAAGGGCAGTCATCACCTTTCCACCTGAAACTCCCCCTTTCTGAAGGAACCCCAGACACACACATGCTATATTTCTGCACAGGTATGTTAGGTATCTTATGAAGATCTTTGTATTACAAGTAGTCTTAAGCAAAAATCCTATTTGAAAATGTGCCTTTGTGTGTTGTAATATTATAATCAGCTTAGACAATAAGAATTGATTTGAGGTTGTTGCTCAGTACTACAGTTCTGCAATCAACTCCTCTAGTGTGGGATCAGGTATTATTTCGAGGAAATTTTCTATCAGACTTTGGTTTGGTTCATGGAGACCTTTCTGTCCCTTTTCTGCCTTATGTGATCCTCTATCTTACATAAAATTTTGAGCTGGTGTGCCTGAAGAGTGTTCTGTGCTGAAAAACTTCCATCTTCCAGATGAGTTCACTTTTTAGTTGTTCTTGTTCTGTGTTTGTCTCAAAACCTAAACTTTAGCATAAGCCTCAAATTTGTTGGAAAAGTTGATTCAGTTGTGAACGCGTTTAGTAGGGTCACATTTATTATAATTTCCTATTAAAAATGTTTTGGCTCATGTGTGTGTTGGTTATAGCAGGAAACAGAAATGAGGAAAGCAAAATATGGGGAAGAATTAATGTCTCTACATATGCCTGAGTAGAAAAACTGAATTGAATAAAACAACATCATGTTAACAAATAAAACCCCACCACAATGAAGAAAAAAATCCTTTCTACTGAATACTCTTTAATTAAATTATTTGCTTCTCAGGGATGTTTCTTTGAAGGTACAGTATTAGCATAGGGTACAAGATGGAAAATACCTGAAAATTACACCTATTTTCCTTACTGTCTGCAAGTATTTTGAGCTTGAAGAAATAAATTTTGGCTGTTTGAAGTCTGAAACTTATTTCACTGATTTGAATTTTTGTCATCCTCTTGACCCCAGTCATTTTCAGTTATTAAGCCACTCCACTGAGATTGTATACCAACAAACAGATAGATGTATGAAGCATTTGTTGTCTGAAAAAAAACACTGAATTATCAACCCCAGAGATTTTACTGGCTATTGGAAATACATCCCATTTATCATTACAGTGCCCTGCCCTGGGGACAGCACTGGTTCATGATCCAGAAAGAATTATTTGTGTTTATACATCAGGAAAATAGGATAAAAGAAGTTTTGAAGTCAGAGTTTTGAAGTCAGACCCATCAGGGATGCAAAAATCTGTATTTAGTCCTTAGATGACAAAGATGGAAAGCTTTGAGAGAGGCAGAGGGGAATGGAATTATTTAAATCATTTGAATAGGAGAAAAAGTTTAAATTTGATTAGTTGGCAACATTGAACATGGTGCTGTGCATTGATAAGCATCTTTTGGCACAGCCCTGCCAGCCTGGGCACTGCTCCTTGCTATTAAAACCGAAGCAAAAATTTGGGGAGGAAAATAGATTCTGGTTGACTGCTGTGAAATACAGCTGGAAATTGAGAAATGCAAAGGGGGAAGCCAGGTGAGGGAATTACACTGAGATACAAATGGCAAGTGTCCAATCTGTAGCAAAGACATTTTTATTGTTTTCTGGAGCAGCTTGCCTTTTGGTATAGAGGAAAAAAAAATAAAAAATCTTGCCTCTGGCTGTTTCAGAGAAGGGGTAGGAAGGGATACAAAAGAATTGTAGTTCTCTGCTTCAGAGACTGAACCTGGAATTGTTTTTTGTCTGGGATCAGTTGCACTTTGTTCTGCCTGTTCAACAGTAGCTGGTTAATAGTTCTCTGCTTTTCAGGAAACTGTGGGAAGCTGACTTCCCTTTTTTCTCAACTAACAGCTCCTGGGTTGCACTGCTTGCAAGGGTGCAGTTACAACAACTTCCTGCACAAGCTTAATTTTTTATTTCCCCCACCTTACATTTAGTCATCTCTGTATGAATGAGTTTTTAAAGTTAATAAAGTCAATGAAAGCAGAGGAGCAGAGAAGGGGGGTTTGTATTGCTCATGGAGAGCAACCTCCAGGTGTACTGGAGGCTATTAGAACCCAAGAAAAAAAAGGAAAATTTAGAAGTAGAAGGGAGGAGTACATTATTTGGGCATTTCAATTCCCCTAAATGACAGAAACCTGACAGCATTTAGCAGCTTGGAGGTAGGCAGTGCTGTGCCACCCAGAAATTGGATGTGCATCTGGCTTACTAGAGAGCTCAAAATTCCATGTACAAGTATTCTTTGCTTTGTGTCCAACCATTCCCTCAAATTTAGGAGGCTTTATTCCATATATATATGGAGATATATATATATTTGTTTTTTCATATATTCATGTATGTATATATATTATATATATGTGAAATATATATTATATAATATATATAATATATATATAATATATATATAAATTTTCATTGGTTAACTTCTGAACTTCAGAGTACTTTGGGATGGTGTAATCTGGGCTGCAGTCAGTCTCACAGTCGTAGTGGCTTTTCACAGAGTTACTCAGGGGTTCTATATGATATCTGCACATTTCTTTTTAAACCAATTTATGACAATGTGTCTATTTTTTAACATTTTGAGGGATGCTCTGCTTACAGCTATGATTTTTGGGGCATGTATCTGGATAAAAGCATTTTCTGTCAGCCTTCCTGGCTACTACACCGAACTCTAAGCATCTTCAGAAAATGCACTTGTATTTCTGGTGGCTGACTTGCCAAAAACCTTTCCAGCAAGTTTGGCATGGTTTGAATCAAATTTTCTGGCAGATTTCAGCAGGGTGTTTTATTGGTAGTCTGCTCATGGGAGTGAAGGACTGTGGATATTGGAGGATGGCAACACGAAGGAAGTTTTCAGTCCCCAAAGTTTCTCCTTTGGTGCTCTTGTGCTTTGTCATGCTTGTCTCTGCCCTGTTGAAACTCAGAAAGAAATGAAAGTTTGTCTCCGAGCTCTTGCTGTGTTACTATCTAGCTGTGAATTTTACTGGCAGTAGTTTTAAATAGTTGCACTATCTTTGTGACAAAAAATTTTTTTTTTTCCCCTTCCCTCTGCCTTGACCTGATCAGTTCAAAAATTCCCTTTTACTGTATATTTTATCACTGCTAATTTCTTGTAAATCAAGAACTAACTCTTTTATTATCATTATTTTTGGATGGGCTGCTTATGTCCTTAGGCTACAGTGAGGCCATGGATAAACTGGATGTACCAATGGCCTGCAGTTGTACCAATCAGAAATAATTATTCAGTGCTATGTAGTTTTCTGTAGTAGGTAGAGATCTGTTTGCAGGAAAAAAAAAACAAAAAAAAAAAAAAAAAGAATCAATTAGTATCTTTGGCAGGAGCACTGATTGACTTACCCTCTGGATAAACTCATTTGTATCATCTACTCTGGAACCTTCTGTGCTGGGTGTCATAAAAGCCTAACTCCTGTCATGCTGGAATCTACAAAGCAGAGAAGTTTAAAAGGATTATGTTACTATGAGCTCTTTTGGCCAAACAATAGTTAAAAATACTCTGAGCTTCCTGGTGACAGCTTTCCATATAGTTTGGACCTCCAGGTACGTTATTATTAATAATACATCATTATATAAAGCCAGGCCTGTAGGCTGGGAATCTGCAAGCATGAATGTGGAGCTGTTAGTTAACACTACAGATGTTTTTATCTGCCAAAAAAAAAAACCAAAACAAGTGGCACTTGCAAAAGTGTTCCACTGTAAGGAGACTGCATTTCCCTAAGCACAAAAGGATTTAAAATAGCCCTCAAAGGCTCTACTGTTACAGAAATAGATTTACCTCTGTAAGTAGCTAATTAGTGGGTATCAGAAACGTGACTGGTCCACAGTATCTTTAGAAAATTGTTCTTATAATTGTATTTATATCTTTTTTTTTTTTTTTTTTTTTTTGTCCGAGAAGAGTATTATTTTACACCCTGTGGAGATGCTTTTATCCATTCAGTTGTGTTTTATTACACAGAACTGAGAGCTGAAGCAGGGAATGTAGGTCATCTGAACCTTGTGAGAAAAGTGCCTTGGGCATTGGGAGCTATGAACATTTTCTGTGCTGGTTGATGATGCCTGGGTTTGAAACTATAAGATAGGTGAACTGGCAGTGACTTCTGAAGCTCACATTGTACCTGTGTCCACTGCACTTACTGTTGCCAGGTGGTAGGGAAACAGAATTTATTTTCAGCTTCCTAAATATTCCAACTTGTGCTGTGATAAGAATTTACTTATGTAGCATGGTCATGAGCATAATCAGGGTTCTGGGTAGCCTATGATAGGCTCTGCAGTATTGTAAGAGAAAAGTTGAAGTAAAATGAAAAGAAAACCAAACCACATTTATGTGGAGACAAAGTGTCCAGATGAAAAACCTTTTTTTTTTTTTTTTCTTTCCCCCTATACCTGTTTTCACTTGGTATTTCAGCTGAGAGGGCTCATTGACAACTTCCCTTTCCAAAAATCCTCTTGAAGCTGAATAATTCATCTCTGAATCAAGACTGGAATGCTGAATTTTGAATGACACCTTTCTATAAATATTTCTTGTTACCATGCTATTTTAGCTTTAACTGATAGGGTGTTAAGTTTGGGAGGAGAAGCATTTGATGTTAGCAAGCAGAGTCCTGTTTACATTTTGACTGCTTTGACTTCTAATTTTGAGCAAGGTATATAATCCTTTGGCTTCTGTTTACCATTCTTTAAAAAAGAGAATAAAACCTGTGTATTTAGCTGAACTCAGGTTTGCACACACCTGAGGTATTAGGTGGGAACCATTCAGGAGGTGTGTGCTAACCAGTGCATGGGATTTTCATTCTAATACAATTTCTCAAATAACTCCCAGGCAGAAGTAGGTTGGAAAGGACAATTTACTGTCTGCAGGCCATTTGGTAGCAATTTTCTTGAAAATATAATACTCTAGGAATGTATTGAAGTAGGAACCTCTCTTCTTTGTTGGTAATTTAACACTGAAAATTATGTGGATGTTTAAAATGAGCAGGGGATGTGGGTTTGGAAAATAATTCAGCATTGCTCAGTTGTTGCTCAGTTTGTTCTTGTGGAACAGAGGAAAAAAAAAAACCCACAGATGAAGCTTCTGTAAGTACTCACAAAGCAAACTAAGTATGGGATTTCATAATTATTGGAGTTAGGATTCTTTGTCTGATATTGATATTCTCCTTGAATTTTACATAAAGCTGATTTAAATAATTGAATAGTTTTTAAGCTTAGAGGAATGCTGGGGAATGAAAATGAAGTTAAATACCTTCATGTTTTGAGTAGAGCATTTCAAAGAGTATCAACCCTGAATGTATGCAGTCTCTATATAGGATATTTTAAAGACACATTTAAAATGTTTTTCTAGTTTTGTGATGCTTTTTCCACATATTCTGATGCGGTGAGACTCTAATGATGAATAATATGATTAATATTGTAATATTTGGTATTTTACTATGCATAATACAAGAGTTATTGTGTCATCCTAGTGATACAGTAAGCTGAGAAGTGTTTTCTCCTTACTACAGGAAATAAACTATTCCCATTTGTAGTATCAGGAGTCACATGAATTTATGACTGTCCCTGTGCTTCTTGGGAATCCTGAGCATGGACCAAGTCATGTCTTGAATAAGATACTAATTCTATTCATCATTACTCTAAAATAGAGTTTTTGATTTCTGTGAGAATTACATTGCAGTGGGTAAGGTTTTGGATAAGATGATGTAATACTGTTTAAATTCTATCTTTATGATCCATTCCTTTCAAAGTCTAGGTAGTATATACTGCATTGCATAATGCACCAGAAATTCCATGTGCTTTACACTGAATGTAAAGCTGATCCTGCTTAATGCTGTAGCCCTAATTCTCTTCTTACTGCTTTGTTTCTTCCAGGGCACAAGAGAATTCTCCCAGGATGGTAGAGATTCATCTGGAAGGTTTTGTTGAGCACTGTGTGACTCTTAAATGCTAAAAGCAGCAGGCACTATCTGGCAGCTCAGTGGGGAGCAAAAATTTTAAACTTCCAAAATCATTATGTCAAAGAAAAGTCGGGCGAAGGGAGAGAAGTCTGACATGGAGCTTGAAACCCTGCAAGCTGCTAATGAGGAGCTACGAGCTAAACTAACCAACATCCAGATAGAATTTCAGCAAGAAAAAAGCAAGGTATTTGTCTATGTTTTGTCCTCATCCTTTTTAACAGTAGCACTGTTTAAAACCAGCAAAGCTTGACTCTCCAATTAATTCCTTACTACAGTGTGTTGGCCTTAAAAGCAAAACATGTGCCCAAGGAGTGAAATCAGAACCACTGATAAACTGAAATTGGTGCCAACTATTTTAGGTAATGTGCAAAAGGAAGGAAATGTCCCCAAACATCATCCAGTCATTGAGACTTGCAGTCACAGCAATGCAAATGGCAGTAGCTTGGTGTCAACTAAAGGCATCTGGAGGGTTTGGTCATTGATCTTTGCATGGTATATTGTAAAAAGAAACATCTTCCAAGTCAAATATAAGCACCATGTTTGGAGCATTTCACTTCAAATGCCTGTGGAGAATGTAAATGAACTGGGAATGATTGTAGGTGTTCTGATTTGATTTGCTGAGGTTACATATGCTGCAGCTCTGAGGTTTTCAGTGATGTATCTGATGAGTTCCATCAATGTTTGTCTGTCTGGCACATGTTCAGCAGGTATTTAAGTAATTGAGAGAACCTAAGAGAAATTATTCATTTCTGAAGTGCATACAGGTTTGTAAAGATTATCTTTTATATATCTCTGCAGAAGCTTAAAATAGGGGCAAGCCCATCAGGTTATTTCTGTTCCATTAGTGTATTAATCTCATTGAGTTCATTTGACTCTGCACAAGAATGGTCTTGGTTTTCATAAATTTTTACAAATGGAAAGAAAAACCCTATATATAATCTTCATAATTTATTTGTTACAAAAAAGCTATAAAGCCTTCATTTTGCTTGACTGATACAATAGGTTCAGTGTATACCAGGCAACCAAATCTGTGTTGCCTTGGAAATTTTTCATCTTCACAGACTAAAGCAAAAAATCAGATTTATTATGGGTCACAAGTATTGAGAAGCAAGCAGAAAAGTGAGGTTTTTTGGGGGTTTTTTTGTTGGGTTTTTTTGGTTTTTTGTTTTTTGTGTAATGAGAACAAATTATAAAATGGGAGGCACAAACTACATCTGCTGCTTAAAAGCACACACCATGAAACCTGCTACTGGGTGATATCCTCTGAAATAGAATGAAGACGCTGATAAGTTGTATTATTTCACGGTAATTTTTAGGGCCTTCATGCTTCTGTTTTGGAAGACACTTATGAGCTGATGGAATATTACATTTACACTAGTAAACATTTCTTGTGAGTTATTTTGGGTGTAAGTGACCTTGCTTTGGCAGGAGGGTTGGACTAGATGATGTTTTGAGGTCCTTTCCAACCCCTAACATTCCGTGATTTCTGTTATTTTTCTTATTGCCAATTTTATTCTGTATCACTTTTTATGCAGACATACAGATTTGAATTTTATCATCATCTTCTAATTGCATTTAAAAGAGCACCTAATTATAGTGCTATCTTAGAGCTTGGACAGAAACATGAATTCATTTTGAGTGTGTTTAAGTTACCAGATCCTAAAAAAAAATACCTAAAAAATGATTACATGAACCCCAAGAAGAGTTTTGGCCTGACTTGCTTCCAGGTTTAATGCTTTACCTGTCACAGGGTCAAGCTTCACTTTGATTCAATTAAGAATATAGCTACAAGACCATGACACCTGGTATTTAGTTTAACTTTTAGTTTTGATTTTTAGCTTTTTCTTGCTTTGTTTTTTCTTGCTTTGGTTTTAGTTTTTTTTTTTGTTTGGTTGTTTCAGTGCAGTAAATTCTTTAGGAAATTGGTGTTTTGTTTCTTGGAGGGTGGGAGGAAGATATTAAACTTCGTTTTCCAAATTTGCTGTGGTGTTTGCTCTGAATCAGTTAACTAGAATTGAGCCCTGGAGTTTCCCTGATTTCCCCCATCAGGGAATCATCCTCTTGCTCTGTCTGTGCAGCACTTGCCTGGGATGCTTTGACTGACAAAAGGGATCAAATTCAAGAGATTTTTTCCTCTTCAGACTGTAGTTTAAAAATATATAACAAAACCAATGGAAAATTCAGCTTTCTGTCAGAAAAGTAAAACCAGTGTGCCTGGGGAATTGTAAATAAATGAAATGGCTTTATTGGCACAGAGGTGAGAAGGAATGTAATGAAGCTGCTAGAGAGACAGCTCTGTGGGACATAAACTGTATTAGGAAAGGAAACCAACTCTTGTGGGGCCAGCTCATTTCATTTAATGCTCCTCAACTATTTTGTCCCTCACGTGTATGCCTGTATTAAAGATTTATCAGAGGAAAAACCCTGTAGTTGATGAGGCTTCATGAATAAAAATTAGTCTTAAAATAATGCTGCCTGCAAAAACTGGTTTCTTTGAAATAAAATTTTACCTGTGACAAAACTTCCTGTGTATTTTCCCAGTTAATTTTGTTTCTGTTGTTCTTGAGCTATTTAAAGACAAATCTCATGATAAAATTTATAGCTCCATGCTTATGTGAAGCCTTCTCTGAAGTGGATATGTTTGCAGTTTTTGGAATATGCATCATTGTGGGTCTTGCTGGTGGTGTCTTGGGCTTCAGGGGTGTGAGCAGCTGTGATTCATGGAATCATAGGAAGTCAGCTTGGAAGTGACCTCAAGGATCATCTGCTTCAACCCTTCTAATTATTATTGGGAGATGTCTCAGCACTCTGAGACTCAAAACTTTCCAAAGTGGGGGAATCCCCCCCTTCCCCTGGGAGACCATTCCAAGGTCTGACTGTCCTCATGGGGAAAATTTTTCTCTTGTGTTCATCAGAGTCAACTTGTGGCTGCTGCCTCCTTCTTTCAGACACTGTTCAGCCTTTAAAAAGGGAAGGAGCAGTGATGTTTGGCGTTGCTTTTTCAAGAAGCTATCTTCTGCTTTGGCAGCAATGTGGTATCAGTGTGCAGTGATTATTCAAGATTTAATTTAGCAAGGTGGAAAACACCAGTTTGATTTGTGCCCCAATAGGCTCCTTGACTTTATTTCCCTATTGGCTTAATTTTTGTTATACTTCATCTTCTCCTTATGAACAGAAGAGCCTTATAAAAAAAAAGAAAAAAAACCAGGAAAAAAAAGAGTACCGGAAATTAAAAAAAGACAAATTGCTTTAAAGTTTAAATTTATTTTGAACCTGAGGCTTAGGCATATGGGAAAATGCCACACTGCTATTTTTGTTCAGTCTGTTGCTCTGGAAGCCAGGCACTTCCAGATCTGCATAGGATGCAGGAGAAAGGGACAGAGGGAGTATAGAAAGAATAGGAAAATGTTGATACCTTTCCTTCCCTGTTTATTTTTTTTTTTTTCTTTTTCCTAAATCTAAGGTAAGTTTGAGTTGGTTAATTCTCAGAGGGTTTTTTTTTTTAAAATAACAGGATCATAGCATCTTCTGAAGGCAAAGTTGAGACTCTGGAAATCCTACTGCCAGTGCTGTGGGTTTGATGAGAAACACATCACTATTTTAAGGGTTACACTTCAGTAGGAAACTTGGATTCCATGCATGTTCTATCTGAGGCTTTTGAACCAAGATGCCCCATTTTTCCTAAAGTAAACATACAAAAGAGCCTGGTAGATCCAATCTTATTTCAGTAAATAAAATAATGAAGATTTCTGGGCCTTTTCTGGGCTAGTATTATTCCTTTTAATGTATTTTTGTTTTCACTACAAAATCTAGAAGCACGCAAAAATGTCTCTAGTTATACCTTCACATTAAATGATAGTCTGAATAATTATAGAGGTCTCCTATCCTTTCTGCACTAATCTGAGACAAATCACAATTCTAGCTTAGTTTTAGGGTAAATTAAATGCATGTTGTGGCTACAGCCCTCAGCTTTGTACAGCACGGATGCTGGCAATCTGGGAATATTGTGGCAGTGTCTGACATCCTACTGCACAGCAGCTATTTTATACCATGAAACACTCTTTGGTATGGATGTTTGTGTTGCCACTCAAGGTTAAAACACAATTCTTTGAACTCTCTGCCTCTGACTTTGCTTTAGATGAGAAGTACACGTGTAGAGCCCCTGTTGTGGCAGTCACTGTGAAAAGGGATAGCAGAAAGATGTCATTATACGTGATAAAATAACTCATAGCCTTTCTGGTGTACTGAAATAGAGAAGAAAGTCTCTTTTTTTTTTTTTTCCTTTTTCCTTTTTTTTTTTTTTTTCATGTTTTTTCTTTGCTTTCTTCTAAACTTGTATCTAATCCCACTTGGAAAACATTACTTTCCACACAGCCCACTGCACATCATTTCATAATGAGGTTTGATGACAGTGGGTGTTACTGTAAGAGATGAGCAGACCTTGCCCCTACAACCCTTGGGGTCCCTGACCTCTATTTCTGAAGTGTTGGGGACTGTGATGAGCCTCAGTCTTGGGTTTCCTCTCTTAAGCCCCTTCAACAGACTTGATTTTTCAGAAGGCCAATTCTTTTGGCTTTTATAAAAGGGACTTTGCTAGAAAAGTAGTTAAGAAATTAAGAAATAAATAAAAAAATTGTTTTTTTTAAAAAAAAATCTTTCCATGCCCCTTTTATTTAGCTTTTATTGCACTTCTTCCTAGTGACAAGAAAGCCCATTTGGTGATCAGATCTTTTCTCTCTGTTCCTTCAAGACAAACTCCTTTCTTCTAATTAGCAATAAGTATCTCAGGCCAAGTGGTGGATTCTGCTGTAGGAATTTGGGACTTGAAACCCAAAATATGTGTGTAAATTAGGTAAGTCAATTTTTGCCTGTCTGAGCACTCTGCAAAGCAGTGATAGTGCAGCTTGGCTGAATTAATTGAATATATGTGAATTTTTAAGTCACTATGAGCATCTATGAAGTATGGTACTTCAGTGCTAGGAAGTTTTCTAACATTTCCTTCCCAGCATAAATACAAATTATTTTCCCTGCATCTGATTTGTGTTTTGGTGTTTTTTTGAGGGTGGGAATAGTCTGGGGTGGTTGAGGTGAGAGAGAAGCAGTGGAGGAGGTAAGGAGAGAAGTAGAAGGGGTGCTGCTCAATTTTTTTCATTGATTGGTTTATGCATTGTAAAATTTTAAATTTTATTATTATTTTATTACCCAAAGCTGCCAGAACTTGTCATCAAAAGCACATTTTCCTCAGCAGATTCCTGCCAGACACTCACGGCCTTCTTCTGTCTCTGGTTCTCCAGTCGCGTACTGGAGAGAGATGCGTCGGGAACGTCATCTTTGTGATGTTTTAAATGTGTTTTAGAAAATATTCCTCTTTGAATACTTTAAAAAGTGCGTTAGCAGTGCTTAATCAGTTTTTATTTTGTTTGTGTTTTTTTATGATGTTCCAGGTGGGCAAACTGAGAGAGAAAATCCAGGAGGTGAAGCAGGAAAGGGAGCAGGAGCAGCACAAGCACACCGCCTACGTTTCCGAGCTGAAAGCCAAACTCCACGAGGAGAAAACCAAGGAACTTCAGAGCCTCCGGGAGCTCCTGATCCGGCAGCACGAACAGGAGGTGGCCAGGATGGTGAAAATCAAAGATGGGGAAATCCAACGTTTGCAATCCACAGTCAACGTCCTGAGGGACGGGGCGGCGGACAAAGTGAAGACGGCTCTGCTGAGCGAGGCCAAGGAGGAGGCCCGCAAGGCGTTTGATGCTGAGAGGCTGAAGTTGCAGCAGGAGGTGTTGGAGCTGAAATCTGGGAAAAAACAGCTGGAAGAGGCTTTGAACAACGTCATGCAGGCCGATAAGATGAAGGCGGCCGATCTGCGCACGGCCTATCAGTCCCACCAGGAGGAGATCCACAGAATAAAGCGGGAATGCGAGCGAGAGATCCGCAGGCTGGTGAGTTTGTCAAGGAAAAAAAAAAATCTTTATTACAGTGACTATGTTGGGGTGTTTGTGTCCACAACCAGCAAGCCACTCATTGGCAGTGCTGTTTTTCATCAGGGGTGGTTGCTACAGAAGGTCACTGCTTCTGCTGCTTTCTCTTCCTTACAGCCAAGGTGAACCTGGACTCCATCAACTCAATCCAAAGCTCTATGTCCCACCAGATAGAATATGAGTGAACCAAGACTTTCCAGGACAACTATCATAGAATCATAGAATTTTCAGGGTTGGAAGGGACCTTAAAACTCATCCAGTCCCAACCCCCTGCATGGGCAGGGACACCTCCCACCAGCCCAGGTTGCTCCAAGCCCCATCCAACCTGGACTTGGACACTGCCAGGGATGGAGCTTCCACAATTTCCCTGGAAAACCTGTTCCAGAGGCTCACCACCCTCGCACAAAAGAGTTTTCTCCTAATCTCTAACTTGAATCTCCCCTCTTCCACTTGAAAACCATTACCACTTGTCCTCTCACTATAAGCCCTTGGAAAAAGTCCCTCCCCAGCTTTCCTGTAGGTTCCCTTCAGGAAGTGATATGGTATCCTTTGATTTTCTCACTTCCACTAAAAAAAAAACAAACCCAAAAGTGGTAAACAAAAAAGATCTGTGACCTACTAAGAATTACCAGCTGTATTACCTAGTCTGCTATATTTATTTTCTCCTGTTACAGAAAGCATTTCAACCTCTGAAGACTCCAGGTTAAAGCCATCACTTGAAACCTATTTTATTAAAGCACTGAAAAAAAACCTCACTAGAAGGAAATTGATAAAGGCTTGGATGCATTTCACTGTGAGATACAGCATTTGCAAGGGAAGGCTAAAGCTGCATATTATTTGCTGGTAGACTTCAAAGTTGCTACCAAACCATTAGAGGAGTAATTTCTGTTTACTAGACACTGCCAGGGATGGGGCTTCCACAACCTGGGCCAGTATTTCACCACCCTCATGGTGAAGAACTTCTTCCTAATATCTAATCTAAATCTACCCTCCTCTAGTTTGAAACCATTCCCTCTGGTAATCTCAAGAGATAAAGAAATAGACTTTCTCTTTCCCACTTCTCAAGTAGATTTCCTTACAAGGTCCCATTGATCAAAGCAGTCAGGCAATGCAAGAACACCTTGTTGAGATTGCAAAATGAACTTTTAAGAGAGTTTTAAAATTTATATTGGACCAACCAAGTGTGCTCTGCCAAGATGTCTTTGATTCTTCTGCCATCGTTATCCTGGTCACTTGATTGTCTTTCTGAATGTCCTTGCGTTGATTGCCCTTGCTGTCCTTTTTAAGGTTTTAAAGTTTGGGAGGTGTTCTGTTGCAGCAGAAAATTTAAGGCCTAGGATAGAAAGCTTTTTTTATGCTTCATAAACCCTAGAACTTCAGCACATATGGCAAATTAGGCTGTTTGTATAAAATACAAAAAAAAAAAAAAAAAAAAGAAAATATTTCCCAACAGTGGGTGCCCCAAATATTTCATATTATGCAGCTTTGTAAAATGTTAAGAATCTATGTGCTGTTCACAGCAGTACATCAACAAACAACACTCCTGTCTGGCACCAGATTTATATGTGTATATCTGATTTTCTAGACTAGCAGAACAATAACTGCAAATCTATAACTATAATAAGCATAGTATTTATCATATATCAAGAAGTTCAGACATCAAATGGAATGAAACATCACTTTTCTTTAGAAAAATATTTATCAGTTTGTGTTTACACAGGTATGTCTTCTTATTTCTTGTACTCCTTAGGAAAAATGATGGTGAGGGCAAGTTACAAATGTGTAATATCTGTTGAATGGTGGTGATTTTCTGTCTAAGAAAGGCAGGCTTTTAATGGAGTTAATATTCAAATAAATTGGAGGCTGATTAAGTCTCCAGGGCATCATTTCCTTGATTAATTAAGGGCCACTGCAGAGACTGACAGTGTGAGGGTTTGTAAGCAGAGTTTGACATCTTTTCTTCCATATTGTAGCTGTAGATTTTGAAAGCCCTGACCGTAAACCACATTTTTAAAGGTCTGAAAGGGGAGAGAAGGTTGCTGTGTTGTGCCTCTGCTTTCCCAGAGAACAGCTTCTAATTTTATCCTCAAACCCAAAAAATAGCAAGGTGAGGCAGCCCAGATTCTTCTATCCCAAATTGCCCCAGCAAACACACATGCCATATCTCTTTTTTTGGGGGGGAGGAGGTATTGTAAAGTAACCCCTTTACTCTTTCAAGAGTGGATGCTTTCAGCTTCCTGCAATCTGAACATTTCGTTCAGAATTATAATTGGAGCCTTCCTGGGCCTCCCTTACTCTGTGCAGCTAAAAAGGGGACTTGGGTTGGGAGAATGTGCAGATAATTCCTCTTACCTGCTCTCAGCCCCAGAGGAAGCCTGGTGCCAATCTTCTGGGCTTTTGGGAGCATTTCACATCTTCCCCTTCAGGGGAGCTCCAGGGAAAAAATACCAGGAGCCTGATGTTGCCTTTTAGTGCCTTGATTCACAGAGTGGATTTCAACTTTTTCCATTAAGCTGCATGGTTTGTTTTCCTGAAAGAGAAGCGTTTCTTCCAGGCATTCACAGCAATTTAAGAAGGTTTTATTGCACTCCTTAAATCTGGGTCGAGGGAAAAAAATGCTGCAGAGCTTCTTGCTGCTGCTCTCTTCCTCTGGGGAGAGCAAGGGGGATTAGAGAATCAGCTCATCAGGATATTGCCCTCCCTCCTCTCACCCCCCCCTTTTTCATTAGTGCAAGAGAAGCCTCAGTTTCAGATTAACCATATCAGCTGCAGATTTGGGATGCTCTGTTGGTTTAGTTCTTATCCTGGTGGGATGAGATGGCAAGGATGTGGCAGGCAGTGTGGTTAATATTAGCTCTGTTCTGTAACTTGGCAGCAGTTAATGTGCTTTTTTCTATGTGTGGTGCATTTAATGGCAGTATTAAGAGATCAGCATCTTTGGTATTAACAGCCTAAATGGGCTGGTCATCCTGTCATTTAAATTCAGAGAGAGTTATTCAGGATTCAGTGTCTGATTGCCTTGTCAGACTTGGCCGGTTTATTATTTGTTTTAGATCACAGGTTAATTTTGCAGATGTGTTTTTATGTAGATCTTGCAGCTACACCAACCAACCAATCAGTATTTTTACGACTGATTGTAATACTCAAGCCTAATTTGTGTAAAAATTATGTATTCTTTTGGCTTCCTGTAAAAGAACTAAAATAGTGAGAAAGGAGGAAAGCCAAATCCATTTGCTTTGACATTGTGTGCATAAACAGCCAGGCTTGTACTGTACTAATCTCTGTCCTTAAAAAATATCATCACTCAATTTTGAGATTGGCTTCAGAATTTTAAATTGAGCTTTGAAAAAAAGCTTCAATGCAAAAAAGATTGCAGGGTGATCCTAGTGCCTATTAAGGGGAAGTAAAATGGCTGTTTGGCAAAAAATACAAGATATTTGTTCTCTGTGTGGCATGAAGTTGTACTGGAATTTGTCAGTTCCTGTGATAGATTTGACGTAAAAGTCATATAAATGTTTTCATTAATTTAAGGAATGCTTGTGGAATTGGGTTTCCCCCCCTTGTCTTTTAAAGAAAATATATTCTTGCTGTATATATGCATCAAGATAATGTACTGTCAGGTAAGACACTGGATGTAAAAGCAGTTAGTAACAAACTGGTAGTTTTAAAAGTAAAGAAAAAACTTGGAGGATAATGTGAAAAAAGGAATAACAGGTTTTTTTTCTTTTTTTCAAGTAATATTTTCAGAGTTGAGTCATAACAGTTGTATTGCTCTGTCAATATAGTGTGAAAACTCTGCTGATTTTGCCATTTTAAAGCAGGAAAATTTGTATCTTCAGGTTCTACTCAGCAGTGGGGGGGGGGTGATGCAGAGATCTTTTGTCTCTGAAAATTCTGGTGGCAGAGGGGACATTTGGCTGCTGGTGAGGCCACTCCAGGACCCTCTGACCTGAGAAGAAGGATGGGCCATGACCTTCTTCACTCCTGCAGTGGCATTTTGTTTCTTGAGCAAAATCTTAAATTTTGAGCCTGGAAAGCTTGAGTTCTGAATCATCCAAGTGTGTCAGTCGTGCATGCTTGGGCAGAGCCTGCTGTAGCCTGGTTTTTAGCCTGTATTTCCCAGGCAGCTGCTGCTATCAGATTGTAGGCTGCTTCTCTGGATTTTGCCATCTGTTTGAGCCACGTGTTGCAGCTGCATTCCAAGGCTGAGCTGATCTCCTGCAAAGACCCTTCTACCACCTCCAACATTTTAGAACTGCAAATAATACTTTACTTTCCATCTTTTGGGGGTACCAGGGCAGCTTGCTTTGGCCTGAATCAAGCAGATCTACTCTAAAGTTTGTTATAGTGCAAGCTTGGCATTTTGTGGTTATTCTTGGGTTTTTTTCCAAGTGTTATAGTAGGCAGGTCATTTGTACATCTCCTTACAAAATAGAGTGATATTAAAAACCTGCAGAAGTTCTGTGTGATTTGGCACCCAGACAAAAGTCTCTTTAAGTCTGGATTATTTAGTTTTCTTCTGTATTTTGCATCTTTTTGACTGCTTGGCTCTTAGAGCTCTTCTAACACTTGTGAACACTTGTAGTAGGCAACAGGAGAGATCCAATAATAAGAGTTTGTAGTTCAGCTATAGTAATGTGCAATGCTTTTGAGAAAGATGTCAGAAACCAGTCATTAACTTGTGAAATTTTCTTGCCCATATGGTGATACTTGTATAATTTACCAAAGCTTTTAATATATGCCTTCTCTGTGAGATTTGCACTCTTAAAAAAAAAAAATCTGTGGGTAAAAACTATTGGAAGAAAATACTTCCTGTTGGCATAGGAAAACGATGCATGAAATAGAAAATAACTCCTATCTACCTGTGTTTCTGACCCTTTCTTCTTGACTGGAAGGCTGGCATGTTTTTTTCTTCCCCTAAGGTTCCTAAATAACAGCAGACATTGATATAAATGGGTCATCATGTCTGGTGTAATGAGTGCTGTGTCCAACTCAGGAATATTTTAATTCCTTCTTCCAGGTGGGCTTTCAGCTTGGAATATTGTTGTTAGGTCTTAGTGTCACTTTATAGATGTGTCAGTTCCATTTAGTTCTACCTTGAACTGGTTCTTTGAGCAGCACCTCCTTTTTATAACTAGCAATCCTCTCAAGATACTCCTCTTTTCAGTGTCAAGCATTCGATTTAAAGATGAATTAATTTTCTCTGGGAGAAGAGCACCACAGAATGTTGTTCTGCAGTTGGCCAGGAGATAACTTTGGGAAGGATGGGTAAAGAGGAAGGTCTTACACTTGGCAATGCAGCAGCTGCCTTTTTCCACTTTGAAAACTGAGTATCTCCCTGCCTTGATGGAGCTGGTTTTGAATTCCCTGGGGATTTCTCTTTCAGCTTTGTGAGAGGCTAAAGTTCCCCCAAAGGTCTCTGATTTTTTTTCACTGCAGCTATTGAAGTGTGGGAGAATTGGCAGGGTTTTTTTTTTTTTCCAGTGGCTGGCTTGGTTCTCTTTCATGTTTGAGAAATATTATTCAAACACTTATTTCTGCTTCTTTTGCTTAGCTGTTAGGAGGCAGTTAGATACCTGTGCTTAGGAAACTGTGTCATTTTGACAGAGGCTATAAATGTCAGCTCTTCATTCATCTAGTGTGAGTAATTGCTGTATTCAGCACCTAAATTCTGACAGCACAAACCCCATTAATTAAGAAATGATACTTTAGGAAGCAGTCATTTTAAGCAAGAACTCTAAAGTCGTGTTATCCAAGGTAATTTCTCAATAATTGCCTGCCATGGCTGCTTGTGGATCATCTTATTTTCTCTAAAATCCCCTTTCAGAGGATATTTCTGATACTTTTCTTCTTAAAGCAGGTTATTGAAAACATGTCCTAACCTCACATTGGCTCCACTGCCTTCCTATCACAGATTTTTTTGTGGTTGATTCCTTAAGGAAAAACGTGGCTGTTCTAAAATGCTTCCAAACCCACATGAAACAGAATGTAAATAGTTGCTGTGACCCTGTTGTATTTTGTAGCTGCAAAAAGTCCCCAAATCTGATTTAAACAGGAGAAATTTGAAACCAAAGCAGCCACTTGGGAGGAATTTCCGTGATATATTTGATTTATCGTGATAGCTGTGAGCCCAGTGCATGGATTGGGATCTCAAAGTGTTCAAGAAAAGTTGGTCTGTCCCTTTTGTGTGGTAGTGAGGGGTCTCAAATGAAGTGAAATAGTAAAGACCACGGAAAAAAAGTGGTAGATGCAGTCAGTGCTCAGTTTCCACGTTTTTTTTTTTTTTTAATCTTGTCCCACAGATACAGAAACCTCTTTTAGGCAGCTGGCAGGGCAGATCCTGCAACATTATTCCCTGGATCATGGAGGGTTGAGGAGCACAGTGGAAAGACATTTTATTTGTTCAAATTCCAGTCATGAATTATCAGCTGAGACATGATCCATCCCTTCTATGATGTGCTTCCCATGTCTCAAATTCTCAGGGGTTTGTTCAGGAATCCTCTTTGTTGACCAGAGAGCAGACTGTGATCTGAGCAGTGGGATTTCTCTGAAGTTCTGACAGGTTTTTCAGCATTTCCTTTTGTCTTTTAGAGGTGTCATGGAAAAGGGAGAGACACAAGAAGGCTTTGAGCAGGCTCAGTCAGGGAACTCAATGGATATTTGTGGAGTGTCCCTTCATGTAGGAAATGTGGGGTGGGAGAAAACTGGAAAATGCCTGACTATAAAGATGACAAGCTGATAATTAGGGGACAGAATTTACCACCCTACCACTAGATAAAGGATTTAAAATCAGAATGGTTGGGGTTGGAAGGGACCTTCAAAAACATGAAAAAAAGGAATTATG